>CM064863.1:75021687-76342687 GCA_032719365.1 Prinsepia uniflora
CCGTTCCTTTTGATCCTATTAGCCTCCTCGAGTCCCCAAAAACCCAACCGAATCATTAGTTTCGATCCAAGACCCATAAAACCTAAGTTTTGAATTTCAAACCCCAAACCTACCTTTTCGGGTTTCCTCCCGCCGTGAGCCGTCGTGGCTCTGGCCGTCTCCGTCCAGTCCTTCCTCGTCTCACTCACACTATCACTCTGGTCTCAGTCACAGGTGGTGAGGGGATGTGTGTTGTGTGTTTTGAAGAAAATGGAGAATATGGGTTAATGGGGGTTTTCGGGTTTTTGTGAAGAAAAAGGAAGAAAATGAAATGAAAATGGTGATGGTGCCGTGGAAGAGAAGAGAGAAGGAGATGATGTGATCAGATGAGGGAATGAGAGATGGAGGGTGAGGATTTAAAGATAGAATTGAAATGGATGGTTAAGATTGAATGGTGGGTGGGCTTGGTTTATAAAAATAATTAAATAATATTAATTAATTATATAGATCCACATTTTGGGGGATCAAGTCAATGGGATGAGTGACACTTGTCACTCATCCATGGGGCCCACTAAAATATCTGCCCAATCAGATTTCGCCAAATCGTCCCCGTCTCGAAGTTCGTGCATAGTGAAATCGAACTTCCGTGACCCATAACTCTCCCGTTCGAAGTCCGATTTCAGTGTGCCGCCTGCCTATGGATTCGTATCGTCCTTATCTACTTAACGGTCTTCGGCCCTTGGCCATCGGACCTCCCGGTCAAAAAGTCAACATTTGACCCCCATTTAACCAAAATTACCAAAATGCCCCTAAACTTCCGAACGACATAACTTCCTCCCCGAACGTCGGAATTGAACGTGCCACCTGTCTATGAACTCGTGACGTCACGAACTACGTCACGGTCATCGGTCAAAGTCCATTTGACCGCCCGAACGAAAAGTCAACATTTTACCCACGCTAGGGGCAAAACGGTCATTTTGCATCGTTCGTCCGATTTAGCCTAACTAATCACCGATTAACCTCACTAATCGTGATTAGTCACTAATCTAATCATGGAATTTGGGACGGGTCGTTACACTCCCAAAGTTCACTCACCCTGCAACCCGATCAATTTTTCCTCCCTATCACCGTTTCTGTTTTTCTCTCAAGCACGACTCACACACAGCCAATTTTAATTGTGACCGTGCAATGGCTAGAAGCCACTAGACACAGACCACGTGTCAAACCCCTATGGTCGAAACCCAAAAATCTCCAACTAGCTCTGTACACTTGTCCCAATATGATTTGCACGTATCCCAAGGCACAAAAAGACCAAAATGCCCTTGTGAGTTAAAAATTACCATTTTGCCCTTCACCATTCTAGACCTGTATCTCGCTCGTCCGATGAAAGCATGTCGCCTGTCGTTGAACTCAGGAAGATGAGATCTACCTAACGGTCCTCGGTCTATGTGTAAAAACTCTATTGTGTGAAAAGTCAACTTTTCCCCATCTTTTAACCAAATTACGAAAGTGCCCCCAACCTTCCGAACATCATAACTTCCTCCTCGGATGTCGAAATCGGGCGTGCCACCTGTCTACAGATTCGTGACGTCCCAAACTACGTCACAGTCATCGGTCACTGCCCAATTGGCCGCCCGAACTAAAAGTCACTAATTTGCCCAACCTAGGGGGAAAATCGTCATTCTACGCCCTAAGTCCAAAAACAACCAACTAACCACCGATTAAGCTAACTAATCTGTCACTAATCACTTCGCTAATCCTAACTCCCGAGACGGGTCCTTACAGTCTCAACCTCCAATCTCTCTCAAAAACATCCTAACACACTCCTAGCAACCTATTTAATTCAGTAAAACCAATGAAAATGGCCCATAATACAAGAAATGGAAAATGGATGAAATTCGGTTAAAATCGATACCTGCACGGGTTGGCCTCCGCCACCGTCCACGGCGGTGCTTCCTGGGCCGGCCACCACCTCCATCTGGCCCTCACTCAGTCTATGTCCTCTCCATCATGGTCCTGTGGGGATGGGTTTTGGATTGGGGTCGATAGGGTTGATTGGGTTGGGTTTTGGGTGGATGGAAAAAATGATCGATGCTAGGGAATGGTGGATATGTATGAGAGAAAATGATGGGGAATGAATGAATGACATGTCATTCATGCATTGGGTCTGAGAAAAAGGCTGGGGCCCACTAAAGTCCAAATAAGCTCTCGTCTCGAAAAACGTGCAATAGTGCACTCGAACTTCCGTGAACCGTAACTTCGCTGTCGAACGTCCGAATTCGACGTGCCTCCTATCTACGGATTCGTATCGTCGTGATCTACGTAACGGTACTTGGCCCTCGGCCATCGGACCTTCCAGGTCAAAAGTCAACTGTTGGCCTCTTTTTGCCAAAATTACCAAAACGCCCCCGATCTTCCGATCGTCATAACTTCTTCCACGGATGTCAGAATCGAGCGTGCCACCTATCTATGAACTCGTGACGTCCCGAAATACGACACGGTCATCGGTCAAAGTCCATTTGACCATCCGGATAAAAAGTCAACGTTTTGCCCATTCTAGGGGCAAAATCGTCATTTCGCCCTAAACGTTCGATAATCCTCGTCTAATCTCCGATTAATCTCGCTAATCCATCATTAATCCTTAATTAATCCCGTTAATTTGGTACGGGTCGTTACAGGCTGACACATGGCACGTGTTAGACCTGACATGTGTCAGGGTGACGACGTCATGCTGATCGCCGTAGACTACCGCTGTTGACCGAAGTTGACCAGCGAGGACCAATGTTGACCAGCCTTTGACCGGCCTTTGAGGGCACGTGGGACCAAATTTCGAGGTGAAATTGGTTAGGTTCGAAAGGTCTCAACGTTTTGAATCCAATGATGGTGGTTTCAGATCGATCAGAGATCGTTTGATAGGTCATTTAGGGGTTTAAAGCCTCGGGAAACGTGTTCAGACGCGTTCCCGGTATCGGGCTTTGTGAAGGTTTAATGTATGAACATGTATATCATATTAGTGACCCTTAGACATATTTTGGACAGGCTCGGAGACTTTGGACTAGCTCGGTGATAGGTACGATGCTGAGATTAAGCGCGCAGCGTGGACTGAGTGTGAGTAGGCCGTTTTTTTTATAACTACATAATTGTTTTACATGTTTTATTATATGATTTAAGTTAAATGATTTGATATCATGGTATTTGTGAACTTAAATCATCGATCATGGACCATTTTACAGATTTGCGTGTAAACGCGGTTTTGGGCTTGAGACCCGTTTGGATATCGTTTGACCCGGATTTTGGAGTCAACGGGGGTTTGAAGGAAATAAGGTTTTCGTATGGATTTGAATAGCGATCTAGTATGATCGGGTTTAAGAAATTGAGTTTTATAAGTGATTTTAAATAGTGTTAAATGAACCTGATGCATGTTGCCACATATACCATCCTGTATACATTGTTGAGTCTCCTCCGGACGTTGAGGATCCTGAAGTAGTCACGGTGCACTGCCTGAGATGAGTGACTCCGAGGAGAGGCTCAAGCTTAGGAGTGCGGTATTATGATATCGTGCCAGACGGGGTAGATTCGGGGTAGGCACCCCATGTAGATATCACCCCAGATGTCGTTGAGTTGATCCTGGGGAGTACTTGAAGATGAGACCCCGAGTTGCACTTATAGCATCATAGATCGTGATTTGTATTGGTTCTAGACATCGCGGATGTCTGAGAATAGGTTATATTGTGTGTTACTCATGTATGTGTGTGTTCAGGTGGTTACGTTCTTATATGAATTGATTTACTTCCATAAGTTTTGAATTATATCTATGCATGTTTATAAAACAGAGGGTCTAAATATTCTGTTGTTTAAAAATGAGTTTATAACTTATTGATTTTTAGTCCACTCACACTTTGATGTTTTAGTGACCCTTTAGGCCGTGATACAGAGGCAGGGACTGACTCCAGGGTAGAGGCATAAATTATACTATTGCACACTTGATCACCCTTCGGGGTAGGTTGTTATGTATTTTTATTTGTACTGACATTATATGACAGGACCCATCCCAATCCCCCCGGGATTAGTGCGGAATGATCCTGCTCCCGTCTGACACGAAGTGTCAGACAAGGGATATTTCCGACCTTTGCCCTCCCGGGCTGTCAGAGTACGCCAGGATCCGGAGGAGGCATATGATATCTCGGTCTCTGCTACAGTCCACATCCGATGTCAACCTGAAGGGCAGTTAAAACATTAAAAACTGTGAGTGGACAAAACAAGAATTTATAAAAACATTTTAACGAGAAGATATTTGTACCCTTCACTAAAAAGCATGCATGCATTCGAAAACCATTTATCCAGAAAACCATAATGAAATCAAGTACACGGGCCACTGCCCAAATCCATAAGGGACTCATCCCAAATCATAAGAAACTAACCATACGGGCCACTGCCCAAAACCTGTGTAAACACACATCATATATCATATATAGCATACATCACATATACATATAATTCACACAATCAATCCTGTCACGGTTTCCAAAGCTACGCGCGTGCTACCCAGGTCTCAATCCGAGTCTTCTCAAAGTCAAGATCAATGTCCGTAGACCACTGACCCTACCCGAGGTAATAGTAACCATAGCCTTCCTGAGAGTAAGGAACCCAACTGGGGGGTGACTCCACTCAGTCGGTGCTCCGTGACTACTCCGGGGTCCACCCAGGCCAACGACCCTCCCCGGAGGAGATAATAGAAGTAAAGGAAGGTAGATGAACATATATATATATACATAACATAAACATTCATGACCGGTTCCCCTGAACCGTCATGATCCATAATATCCATAATCAGGTAACATGCCGGTTCCCATAAACCGTCATGTACCATAATAACATAACCGAGGTAACATGCCGGTTCCCATAAACCGTCATGTACCGTAATAACATAACCGAGGTAACATGCCGGTTCCCATAAACCGTCATGTACCGTAATAACATAACCAGGGTTCATGCCGGTCCCCATAAACCGTCAAGAACCAGAATGACCTTTCCAGAGTTCATGCCGGTTCCCATAAACCGTCATGAACTTGGAAATCCACGTAGGGTCCCTGACCCGAAATCATAAACCATAAAGTAACTGGGTCTCGTGCCCGAACATATGACTCAACTGGGCACCGTGCCCGATATCTAAGGGTCAGTCATGACTCCGATCATAGTGATGCGTGCAACCATCCATCCAGGACCGCTCTCAATCCTGGTATGTCGCCGTGAACGAATCAACCGACGCGACCATCGCAAGATCATGGTGCACTCATCACCGATCGCTATCCTGAACCGTCAGCACTCCGAAGTCGAGCCTCCCCAGGCTGCCCGACAACGAATCGTGCATCGTGACCTCTCCGGAAGGAACACATCCCAATCTGGAGGCGAGCGTCGTATCGTCGATCGCCGTGCACCTAGCACCCGTCGCGACCACGATTTAGACCCGAAGGTCGTAAATAGTGTCATATGCCCGAGACAAAACCAAATGGGTCTCATACCCGAGTTTATCCATTTAGAAATCCAAAACCATTTCATTTAAATCAATAAAGGAATACAAACCCGTATAAGCATCGTATAAGGTCGAAACCTCGAAATACGTGCTTATACATAACCACATACAAATGCACCCATGGCATCATCAAACAAGTAATAAAACATATAATAAACATTTATGCATGCACCAATTTAGAAAACAAGGTCCACTCACAGACCGTCCGAGCTGCCGCCTCGATTTGCGTGCCATACGGCTCTCCGAGCCGATCACCGTCACCGGGACTCCCAAACCTGTCCAAATCGTAATAGAAGGTTACTAACTACTTAATTAACCTCCCACTAAAGCCCCGTAATTTTCCCGTATTTTTAACTATTTTTAATCCCGAACCTAAACCTTCCGATGCCCCGAAACATATCGAGACGGTGTCCGATTGACACGAAACCAGTCCCAAAATGTTCGTTACATCGAATAGATGATTTCGTATGTTGGAACCTTCCTTAGATTCTCCTCCACGTGCCCGCACGCGCCGCCTGAAGTGGCTGCGCGTGGGCCTCACGCGCCGCTACAGTGTCACCTGCTCCAGCGATCGAACCGGTCTGGGCCGGCCGGTCCGGTCCAACCTCTGCAACTGGACCGGCGTAACCGGTCCAGGCCTCCTTCTCCCTCATTTTCGGTCCGATTTCCTCCATTCCAATTCCTAAATTCCTATTTTCTCATTTCCAATCTATCCCAATCCTTACAACCTAAGAAAACTACCCGAAACCCCTTGGTTCGAAATGGACCTCACGGTCCCATTTTTCCGATCGGTCCCCCACGGCTTCTCAGCCGTTAACCCTCACCAAAACCGTCTTAAAACCTTCCTAGCATCCTAATAATCATTCCCTAATCATTTAAAACCAACCATAATGCTCACATCGAAAAATGAGGAAAAACGGGCTTACCGGGTACCCGCTCGGGTTTTGGGCTCCCGCCACCGCCCACGGCTCCTCTCTCACTCTCCTGGTTCCTCAGATCATAAGGGATGAAGGTTTTGGGATTTTGGGTGAAATGGGATCGGGTGAAAATGGTTTGAAATGGAGAGGAATGATCGATGAAGAGGCAGGTGAGATGCATGAAGGAAAAATGATGTCCATTGGATGGGTGACACTTGTCACTCATCCATTGGGCCTCCAGCAAATATCTGGGCCCACTAGAGACAAATGGTCCTCGTAAAACGTGTCACCGGGAATAGTATCCCGAAACTTTCGTGAACCGTAACTTCGCCGTCGAACGTCCGAATTCGACGTGCCGCCTGTCTACGGGTTCGTATCGTCCTTATCTACGTAACGGTCTTCGGCCCTCGGCCATCGGACCTCCCGGTCAAAAAGTCAACTTTTGACCTCCTATTCACCCAAATTACCAAAATGCCCCTAAACTTCCGAACGTCATAACTTCTTCCTCGAACGTCGGAATTGAACGTGCCACCTGTCTATGAACTCGTGACGTCACGAACTACGTCACGGTCATCGGTCAAAGTCCATTTGACCGCCCGATTAAAAAGTCAACGTTTTGCCACCATCAGGGGCAAAACGGTCATTTCGCACCGTGCGTCCGATTTCGCTCTACTAATCACCGATTAACCTCATTAATCGTGATTAGTCACTAATCTAATCTAGGAATTTGGGACGGGTCGTTACATTATACTTGTATCCCTTGTTTTCCAATGGTGTGCACAAACTCTGTATGTGTGTTATGAACCCCTTGAGGGTATTTGAGTTTATTGTCAGACGGGAGCATGACACGTCCCACGATGATCCTCAGGAGGATTGGGGCAGGTCCTATCAGCTAATCCCAATAGAAAAATTAAATTTTAGGTATAATTTTCTTAGTTTGCTGCAACCCCATTTTGATGTTTTTGAATAAATATTTAGTAAAATTTGACTACTCTACTGCATATACTCTTAACTCGATAAAATTTTAGGCCAATCACACATTTATTAAACAGGTGAGTTTCATATCAACTTGCAAACTTATTTAATAATCTAATAACTCGTTTAATAAATGAATCAATGGATCACTCATATATCCACTTATATAATTAACCATATACTCAACCATGTAATTACAACCTAAGATACATATAAATCCACTTATATAATTAACCATATACTCAACCATGTAATTACAACCTAAGATACATATAAATTAGTCCTTGAAATCTTTGATAATATTTAAATATCGTAATTGAATACACGGTACTTAGGGTGGGATGAGAGAATAAGGGATTTTAAGATAGGTTTTTGGGCATGGGGGGATGCTTGGACAATTCCCCGATTTCATATAGAACTGGGAAAGGAGGTTATTTTATTTAGGATTGAGAAAAGATGTCATTTTGTTCACTCCAGCTCTCTATTTTCCTGTTACGTTTGTCAATTCTCACTTCCCACTTCTAAGATAACAGGCTATAAATAAGAGAGCTTGGGAATTTCATTTCAGTTAATGATATTGACAAGGATTATACTATACACATCGATATCAATTTCAGTGGAGAGGAATACCCGCCGTAGCAATAAGCGGCTTCATTTCTGTTTTTAAACACGAACAAGAAGCGAATCGAACCATCGATCAAGAGCTGAAACGAGAGAGACAGTTTCAAAGAATGAGTAGTAATAAGGCTTCAAGTAGCCTTCCTGCTGCTTCTTCCAGAGCAGGCACTAGTGCATTGAGTAGTAGCGGCGCCGGCGCCGGCGGTGTTGGTGCTGGTAATGCGAAGAAAATTGAGCTTCATCCTTGCGCTCTGTTGAGTAAGGGCATCAATGGCCTCGACAAGGTCACTCTTCGTGACCCTCGCGGCACTCACGCAGTCGCCGAGGTACACCACTTAAAACTTAAGGCGACATTGTACTTTCATTTGTACCATAATTCCCCTTCGGTGTATCATTTTATGCGATCGAGATCTAATACTTGCTTCTTTGAGTTCTTTTTCATTTTCCAGAAATGTTCTTGGATTCATATCCATATTTTTCTTTTTTTCTTCTCTTGCTGATTATTAATTTCTTTTTTCTTCTATTTGGTGAATCTGGGGTTTTGTGGGTTGTCTATTTAGTTATCTATTTGATATCTGTTTGTGTGAAGTTCTTGATTCAGGAAATGGTGAGGAATCATGAGTTATTTATAGGTTTAATTTAACTTTGGAACTGTTCTTGCAAAGGAAAACAATGCGCGTTTAATGATTTCCGTACGAGAACCTTTAAACTACCATATGACTTTTTCGTTTGCCTGTCTTGTTGAAGAGATTTCTGACCGCCATCCAGTTTTGTAGCACTCTTTATGTTAGATACTAGTCTTCGTCGTTGATTACTATGGAATGAATGAAGTCTTGGTTTCCTTTTCTGGGTAGAATTTAAGTCTGATCCGTGAGGAATACTAGGTCCACCAATTGCATCAAGGACTTTCCAAAGGTTCCTACGTTGTCTTAAAAAAAAAAAAAAATTAGATTCATACATCTGCAGTTTCTGTATCTTGGTAGGACACTAGGATGTGAGATCAGAGAGAGTGAAATAGTTCATGTATGCTTTGATAGTGCAATCTATCACATTTATTGTCAAACCAAATATATTTTACCATAAAGACACTTTGCTCCGCAATAATCGTAATTTTTTTCTTTTTTTTTTTTGTATGTAAATATTTTTTTATTGCACTCCAGTTTGTTTATTTAGTCTATTAAATGTGATAGATAATCTGATAGTTTATTATATTTCTGGGCTGCAATGTATTGACTTTTGGTGAAATATCCAATGATTTTTAGTGTTTACTTCCTCTGGAATTTTCATATGAGCATATTTCCCTTCTGTTTATGCTCTATTTATTTTTTCCATTTGGTTCACTTCTTTCTTAACACTTGAATATGGACACCATTGCTTAAACTCTTGTTACTGTTCCATTTTTATTGTTTCATGCCAACTAGGGTACTTTGTTGATTGTTGATCTTAGAATCAACAGTTATATATCTTGTTCCACTCCTGATTTTGTTCCAGCTGGTATAGTTTCGGTTTCTATGAATGTTTTGATATAGCTTAAATGTTTTGGAAGATGTAATGCAATTTTTCCTACTTTAGGGGTTTATATACTCTTTTTGGATTACGAAATTTCGTGCTGCAGAAGCATCTTCCTTAGTTCTGATTGCAACTGTCTTTCTCTTTCCTTTGTCTCATAATTATATATTTTTTGGCTTTCCAGGTGTATTTGTATGGAGCTCAGGTAACATCATGGAAGAATGATCATGGAGAGGAGTTGCTATTCGTTAGCACTAAGGTGTTATGCAGCAATTTGATGCTACTTCACTTTATTTTTTAATTTTTTTAAATTTTTTTGAAGGTAAATTTTCTTGATTTTAATTTTGAACATTGGATCAATTTTTCCTTTTTCTTTGGCTGTGTAATAACATTGTTTAATATTTTACCAACTAAACATTAGTTGCCACTTTTAAGTTACTCGATGCTTTTAAGCAACTATTCTAATTACCCAGGTAAAAATATAGTCATGTAACATGTATGGTTTAAATGGAATGAAAGTTTATAGTTTTGTACATACAAACCTCTCAAAATGATATCTGTGCATGCATTTCTTTTAATTTTGGTGTGAGGCATTGTGGTACTGCATTTTGTGAGCAGCACATAGCCATATTAACATTTCGTCCTCCATATTTTATGTATCAAATATCAGCTCAATTTCTTATATTTTTTGGCCGACTTGTAGGTTTGGTAAGGTTGTATTACTTTGTTTTCTGCACTCTTGGGAGGAGATCTTGATGCTAATTATAGTTTCTTTGAAGTCTTTCTGCACTATTTGCTGGGTTTCCCAATCCAAAAAGGTTTCTTATCCATGTTTTTTTCTGGAATGGTAAAAAAGAAAATGAAATTGTTTTAATTCAAAAATATTTCAAATATATTTGTTGTGTTAGGAATTGACTGGGTGAGCTGACTCTTATTGTTTAAAGGTAAATGACCTTTATTTGTAATTGGGTTTGTACACTTTTATTTCATTGTAATAAATTATTTAAATGCTGCATTTTTTTTAATAAGAAATTTGCTATTGATCTTGTAGAATAGGTTGAAAAAATTTATTTTGATACTATTATCAATTTACCAATGAGAAGGGCCCTGATAATAACTTGTGGCATATTTCTTCCTCCCCTAGAAGCTAGTATTTCCTTTGTTCACTAAGAAAATCATCAGAAGTGTTTAATTTTTTTTTTTTCTCCTACAGGCTATATTTAAACCTCCCAGAGCAATTCGTGGGGGAATCCCAATATGTTTTCCACAGGTATGCACTGCACTTCCTTCAAATGGTCTTTCTTGCTTGATTTGATTGTACATGTTCTTGATGGGAGCTTGAATCCTGTGTACGCAGTTTTCAAATTTTGGTTCTTTGGAAGCACATGGATTTGCTAGAAACAGATTTTGGAGAATTGACCCTGATCCATCTCCTTTCCCAAAAAATACACCTAGAAAGGCATCTGTTGATTTGATCCTTAAGCCTACTGCAGAAGATATGAAAACCTGGCCTCACAGGTAAATACTGGAAAACAACTTTATTTATTAGTATTTAAGGCTGTCAGCGGAGATTCTAATTGACTTATCTTTTTTCTTCTGTTGTTTCTTCGTTTTAACACCAGTGTTTTTTTTTGTTTTTTTTTCTACTTGACTTCGTGTTGAATTGAAGTTATGAATACCGATTACGGGTAGCTTTGGGACCCGCAGGAGAGCTGACCTTGATATCTCGCATCAGGAATACTAATGCCGATGGAAAGCCATTCTCATTCACATTTGCGTACCACAACTATTTCTCTGTTTCAGATATCAGGTAATTCATGTATTTCATTTACGTGAGAGAAGCTATTTATTGTTAGTCTACATGCTTCTTACTTATTCAGCCACAAAAGTATCAATCTATGTAATGGCACTCTAAACCGTTAAAAGCTTACCTGTTTGTTTTTTGTTTAAAATAGTTTTGGGTGTTTATAGAATATCTAATTGTCATCACTTTCGAACAGATTCTCTTTCATTCCAGTAGTATGATAAACTGGTTGTCTGTGCTGCATTGTAATTTGTAATTGAAAATGTGGCTGAAATAGCCTAATCATTTGAACTGATGTACCAGGTCTTATTTTTAGGGAAAAAGCAATTAAAGAATACTCCACTTATAAACGTTCATAAAATTTTTGTGGTTAGGTTTGGTAGGCTAATACCCTCCAATCTCCTAAAAAAGGAATAAACAAAAGCCTTTTTCTTTAGTTTTTAGGAAGCTCAGTTCTTTGTCCTTGTACCTTCTTTGTAAACAGGTTCCATGCAAGGTAGAGCATGCAATTACAATAGTGTGTTGTTCCCATTGTATATTATTGATTTTTTTCAAGCTTACGGACGGATAGTGTGTGAGCTTACCAATTTTTCAGACAATAATATTGTCGAGTATCACATCAGACATTATGGTTACTGTGAATTTCGTCAATATCACATAATAAAAGATCTGCCTTTTCTATTAATCATTATTTTACCAGAAGGAATTACAATACTGTTAAGGAATTACAATACTGTTTTGCTTGTATTCAATTTCATAGCCATTGCATACAGTTAAATAGCAAACACGTAGTTCTAGTTGGTGTTTAACTTTTGTTGGTTCCTGTGTTCAGTGAAGTTCGTATAGAAGGACTGGAGACCGTGGATTATCTTGACAACTTGCAGAACAGGATACGTTTTACTGAACAAGGTGATGCTATAACATTTGAATCAGAGGTAAGTTGTGAAGATTCCTTTATTTTGTTCTTTTCCGTATTGGCTAATTTGGTGTATGTCTTCTCACTTTTTTATTATCTTAATATTATTAGTTGGACAAGATATATGTCAGTACTCCTACAAAGATTGCAATTCTGGATCATGAAAAGAAGAGAACATTTGTGATCCGCAAAGACGGTCTTCCAGATGCTGGTGAGGATTAATATATTTATCTCCTTTCATAGTGATGTCATTTCTGCTTGAGGTTTTTAAGATCAACCAGCAATAACCGAGCGTTACCTAACCTGTTCAGGGTCCAGCTAGTCTTGTCCTCCATTCCGTTGAAATCTATTATATGTCGCCAAAGTTTCATTTAGGTCTACACAGCCATTTTGTCCAGTACCTTCACACATGTTATTTTTTGGTGATTATGTTGGTTAAGTCACTCTTTCTAATCACAATTGCTTGTTGTCTTATTTTAATCTTTGTCAATGAAGTGAGAGGTTTTTGTCACTAAGATTTAGATTTGTTTGTTTCATCCAGTGGTGTGGAATCCGTGGGAGAAGAAGGTGAAGGCTATAGCTGATTTAGGAGATGAGGAGTACAAGCATATGGTGTGTGTGGAGACTGCTTGTGTTGAGACACCTATCACATTGAAACCAGGAGAGGAGTGGAAAGGAAGGCAGGAGATTTCAACCGCACCATCCAGCTACTGTAGCGGCCAACTTGATCCTCAACAGGTTATTTAGGGAAGCTGAAAGTTCCATCATTCTGGCCTATATTTTGTACAGGTACTACATTGTGCTGAGATTCCAAAACTACTG
This sequence comes from Prinsepia uniflora, assembly GCA_032719365.1. Classification (NCBI taxonomy): domain Eukaryota; kingdom Viridiplantae; phylum Streptophyta; class Magnoliopsida; order Rosales; family Rosaceae; genus Prinsepia; species Prinsepia uniflora. The sequence continues at coordinate 75,034,761 of CM064863.1, forward strand.
AATTATGGTCTAATGCATTGTAAAGTCAAAAGCAGAGTGCATTCATTCATGCTTATATTTGTTTCTAATATACTTATATGTGGTTTCCTTTTCTTTCTTTTATTTTTACTATTACACGGAATAGTAACTAATTCATTTTTTACTGATCCGAATCCATTTATTTTGTAGGTATTTTTTTGCACAGGTACTTGGGTCGGGAGGGACAATAGAATTCTTCACATTTACATTTAAAATAGAATGAATAATAGAATGAATTTGAAGAATTATTCAATCGAATTCCGCTAACCAAAGGTGTCCCTAGTACAGAAGGTTGCAGATAATATGTGCTTTTGATGGATGCTAATTTTTTTTTGTCTTTTCCTTTTACTGTTATAAGTGGGACTTCTATGGTGGTTGAGACCTGAGACTTGAGAGATTAAATGAAAGATGTTCAAATGCGTTGAACCTTGGAAGTGGATGTGGTATCTTCTTATTTCTCAAATATATTTAGGCGCTTTAGTGTTAGAATTAAGTTCGAATTTGAAATTTTTAGAAATTATTCATACAATGTCATCGGAATTTAAATTTGAGACCAATTGTTTACAGTTCAACACTAAAACTAATTGAATTAGACTCAGTTAATATATTCCTTCATACTTAATTCCCTAAAATTGTAAACTTTTTAATTCTATTTTGAAATATCTTGAATTTTGTAAGTTATTTAATCTAGTTTAACTAGTTATAAAAAAAAAAACAGGCAAGTCCTATACATAAGAAGGAATTAATTAGTTTAACAGCCAATAATTCAACTTGAAATTTGAATTCAATATATTTTATTTATGAAGGAGCATTACAAAACAAAGACAAGCTAAATCCAAATACCTAATGTCGATTATGGGTAAAAAAAATCGCAATCACCAATTCGATGTGAAAGGAATCACTCACAATTAATACATTTTGAAAATTAATACGCATCATTAAAGAAATTATGACTCAGACAGCTAATTGTGACAAATATCAATCTCCATATGGAAGACCAAGAAAGCCCCATAAAGATTTGTTGGACATAACAATCCAACAAAAAAAGAGCAAATAACACAATGAACCCAACAAGAAATGCAAGGACAGACTTAAATCTTCTGAATCATTCAACTCAGTTACACACGCCAAACAGTGCGTTATGAGTTTCACTCTTCTTTCTTTATTTTTGGTATTACGGAGAGAAAAAGGGAAACGAGAGAATATTATATAGATTAAATTTTGATCTCACCCACAAAAATCAAATCGTGGATAAGACCAATCATTACAAAACAAAACAAGTGCTGGCAGCTTACTAAATTTGTTAGCAACTTAGCGCCGAACAAAAACAAAGGCAAAGGTTTTTTTTTTTTTTTTTTTAATCTGAAAAACAAAGGTTTGAGTTTGAGTTAGAGATGCAAGGTCTGTGAATGATTCCGTGGCCCTGTTTTTTATATGCAAACTGTGAATGGTATATAACATTGAAGTCTAACTCAAAAGACGGGTAAGGCTTCAATACTCCTCTATCGTTCAATAGTATGAGTATTTAAAAATTATGGAGGAATGTAGTAAGTCCGAAATAGAGAGTGAATAGTTTGAATGCACGTACTATTGAATGGCAATGATATATAATATTGAAGTCTAACTCCAAAAAACCAGTTAATGAAGGGAAAGAGCGACTGTAACCATGTGATCTCCAAATGATTATGGACTAAAATTAATTAAAAAACAAAAGTCAACAAAAATAATCACACATCCTAACGACGACGTTATTATCGACTATGGGAAATGAACGTGATTACGTTAATATTAATATTTGCATTTGGCATTGCCAGAATGGCAGGCAGGCATATATATTGTCATGGAATTAGATAGAATATACGGCCCGGCCCTTGCTTACACGTTCTGCTCACATCTATTCATCGCATATGATCCCCATAAAACACTCCTCCGTTAAGGTTTTTGTCGACATGCTTTTATGAATTATGAAAACAAATTTTATACTTTCGCATGGAGAAATCCTTCATATGCCAGAAGGATCCTTCATATGGAGAAATCCTCTTCGACGGAAAGGAAATCAGTCTTCCATTAATTCTATATTAAAAGGTTAATGTTTTTTTTTTCAAATTAAGAAGTTAATGTTAATAGTCGCTTTGTAGACAATCATAATAGTGGATAAAAAATAATATTCAACATAAAATTAATCTACGGTTAAGATAATTTTATTGAGAATCCAAAAATATGCAAAACAAATGGGCATGAACTTAGATTTTCAATACTTATTAAGCCAATGTGACATTGTAATAGATAATTAGAAATAAATAAGCAAAATAAATAAATACAACTTTAAAAAAATTAATATTATTGGTATAATTTACGTATATATATATAAATAATGTAAAGAAAAAAATCACAAGAGGGGACTCACACCCATGTGATCCTTACGTGGCTCCGCCCTTAATAATGTACAAATTAGACTAGTTAGTTATAATTAGATGTATATGACGAGCTAAACGTAAACGAATTTTGTTGTTCTTATTAGTCACTTCAAATAAGAGACAAATACCGCAAATAATAGGATAAACAAAAAATTATTATATTTTATATCTGATATTGTCAACAGTAAATACTTTAGTAAATACATAAGGATCTAAAATAATCATCTTCACGCGGATCATTGTATCCCGACCGTTTATTTAGTTACAGCGGTCAGAAATTGAGTTGAATTGTTCTCTCATTTTCAATGTAACTAATGTATCCGATCAAGATACAATATATATATATATATATATATATTAATCTCTATGATGGGGCTTTTGTCAGATCACTAGAAAATCATAATCCTAATAGTAGACCTTAATGCTTGTTAAATCTGCAATAGTAGCTTATAAAATAATTGACTACATATTAACTTCCTTCAATTGACTTTTTTAGTTTTATAGAGAGTTGGCAATACTCAAATCAGTATTGAATGTCCTTGCAATTATTTACTTCAACATGTTTTATGTCCTTAGAATCATTCAATTTTTTATTTTTTCTAATTCCATTGTTTTTGCTTCTTTGTATATACAAAAAAAAAAAAAACAAAAAATTAATGCAAATTTCATGCTGATATTTTTTTTAATTAAAAAAGAGCTTCTTTGGATAAAGAGACAGGTAAAGAGTACACTGATTAGGTGCACCACAAATGATGCTTCGAGTCTCATTAAAACTCTCATCATAAAACCCAGCTAATTCGAAATAAATTCGATAAAGAAAAAAAAGTACCTTAAAAAAAAACCTCCAAGGTAAAAGCAAACATTAAACCTTAACATCTTGGGCTAAAAGTGTTACTAACAAAGGAGGGACACATAAGCCCATAGTTAGTATGAATTTGAGTACGCCGCCCCTCCTAATCCAAATTGTGAGTGACATGATTAGCCTTCAGAGGAACACATGATAGTGAGTCCAGAGGTATTCGTAGAACATCCATCAAGCCCCGCACATCATGAGCTAAAAAGTCTAACGGTGTCCAAAGGTGATGAGCCGCCTTAATAGTATTAACTGCCTCTAAGAAATCAGTCTTCACCACCACATTCTAACCACACAAGCACTGCACCTAAAGAAGGCCTTGCAGAATAGCCTCAAAAGAACCCCTAGATGCCTCTACCCCCCGAGAAACCAGCCAATAGCACCCCCAACCACCCCACCCCCCTCTCAGCGGGAATCTCTTAGTATCCCTCCCACATCAAGCTGGAGCAAGTCCTTACAGACCGCAACATCACAATTAAGTTTCAATATCCCTTCCCCGGACTTAGTCTACTTTGGCTCACGCTGAACTGGGGCTCCCACAGCAACCTATTGTAACCCAGTAAACTTTGAGTAGGCCACCATAGCTGATTCGTAAACCTCCTCAGCCGTTTTAACTCGCAAAGCATGTAGTACGTTATTTCACTAGTTCCACACATTCTAGCAAATATAAACAAACTAGTCTAATTGGGAACATGTAAAATGAGACCAAGTATAAGCAAAGAGATTTATGAACACCCCTAAAGTAGGGAATTCAATCAAAGGGACACTACTAAAAAAGTGATTATTAGGGGCGTTTAATTAAGGGCAGGGCAGGGCAGATAACATAAAACGCCCCTATTACTAGGAACATTTTGGGCGAATTAACACGCCTCTAATAATTACTAGGGGCAGAAATTATAATGGCCCCAAATAAATTTAGTACGGGCGGAAAAGTACGCCTCTATTAATTTTAATTAGGGGCGGATGCATGGATCAATAAAATAGGTGCGGATGCATGGATCAATGAAATAGGGGCGGATATAAAGGAAAAGCATTAATTTAGTGGCAAAAGCAACGACCCCTAAAGGTTATTTTTAATGAACTCATTTTCACTAGGGGCAGATGCATTGAGTCTTTAAGAATCGATTACATCTTTTTAATTAAAAAATAAAAAATATAACCTAAATCCTAATTCTCCACTTCTTAACCGCCCACTTCTCTTTTTTCTCTCCATTCTTCATGCCACTTCTCTCTTCTTTTTTTTCTTCAGTCTTCTTTCATTTGTTCTGTAGAGCAGATCTAAACTCATATGTATGTTCTTCTTTTCTTCTCTGATACTTCTAACTTATCCACATTCCCTTATCTGTCAAATAGAGCATGAGAAAGGTTTGGAAGTGACCATGAGTGCAAATCAAATATTTCTTGGTTATACAGTTTTCTCAAACTTTTTTCCCTCTGCAAATTATCTATTTTGCAGGTAAATGGAAAATTTTGTGAAGAATTGAAACCGAAATTGATTAGAAAGTTTGATAATTCCAAGTATCAATATCATTTGACTACAATCTGCAAGTTGGTCTCAAAATTTTTTATTTTAAATCTAAGAATTTACCATCAATGTTTATGGGCTTTTGTATATTCATTTAGCTATTGTATTATTTCGATTTCGGTTTTTTTTTTTTTTCAAATGGTTTGTTCACACCAATTACACAATTGGGTTATGCTATTTTTGTTCTGTCCAATTTTCTTTGCTTAGTCTAATAATTGTTTTTATTTTGTTCATTAACAGATTGTAGGAGAGTTGATGAATGGATTGTGTGCACGCTACAAAGAAACAAGAAGATATTGCTAAGAGATTTCTTCGATCTGCACAGCTTGGGAGATGAAAATTAAAAGAGAGTTATAGATAGATGATGGCTGAAGATGTTGCTCAGAGATTTCTTCGATCTATAATGAAATAAGAAGATATTGCTTATGAACATCTTGGTTCAACAAATGATTTTGATAAGAAAAAAAAAAGAAAAAAATGAACAAAAAAGGAAAAATTAAAGTAATTATGTGATTAATAATTAAATCATTAAGAGCGGATGTGATTAAATAATTAAAAGGAATTTTTTTATATATATTAATTGAAACCATTAGGGCGGATGTGATTGAGTAATTAAAATGAATTTTATTATAGATTAATTGAAACCAAGGATTGAAATATCAGTATCAACGGATATATCGGTAGTCAAATTTATAGATATCTCGCTCCAAATATCGATATCGTTTACGGTCAACAAAAATGACAGAAATTCGATCTAAAAGTTGGAAATTTGGAATGAAACTTTGGAAAGAACTTAAGTACCCAATGATAGTTATATAGGACTAATAAGAAAATATAAAATGACTTTGATATAATAAATATATGGTAAATAATATGATACAATAGGGTTCTGCCGATGACTAGTAATATAAAAATATAAACATAAACTGAAATGAATTACTATAATTGAATGTTAAAATAATTAAAAACATAACAATAAGTACAAAAAAATTGAATGGAAGAAAAATTATAAAATGAGTAAATATATTTAAAATTGGAAAAAAGATTAAAAAAACAGAGTCAATCTTTGTTCAAAAATTGGAAAGGATTGATATATTTAAAATTGAAAAAAATGAAAAATATAGTTCAAAATAAGGAAAAAATGAAAAATATAATTCATAATAGGGAGAATAAATTGGAAAAAAAAAAACAGCATGCACGCAGGGGGGGGGGGTCGAACCTTGGTGGCTGTGCAGCTGCTATCAACTCAACTAGTAAGCCCAGTTGTGAATTTAAGTACGCAAATAATATATAAAGCATACGTACGAACTGAAAACCAGTCTTCTTCCTCTTCGCGCGGGTCTGCATTTCGGATTTTTTGACCCGTGCGGCATGCCCCGACTGTAACTCCATTGTTTTACGTCCGATTTTTCATGAAATTTGTTCCTATTTCGATCGTTTTAATGAAATAAAGAGACCGATGGGCTCAAATCAAGGAAAAATGTCAATATTTCGCTCGATTTCTTCCCCCCTTACCTGCCGCTGACCAATTTTGACGATATATCGTCGATATATCGGCCATATCGGTCGATATTTCAATCCATGATTGAAACCATTAGGGGTGGATGTGTGCTTCTAATTCTTAAATCATTTAACGTGGCATGGAAACAATAGGGGCGGTTTTAAGTTCATATCCGCCCCTAATAGTATTAGAGGCGCCATTTTTAGGGGCGTTTTCTTGATTCGTCTTTCATGTATCTAGGGGCGGTTTAATTGTATTTTCTGCCTCTAATGGAGTTAATTGGGGCATATTCATCTACCTCTAATAGTTTGATTTTTAGTATTGGGAGCTCAGTCAACCTCCAAACTCGTTGACTTTGCTTACAACCCTATAAAGCATAGTAAGCATCCTCCATGCATTTCCCACACCGACAACAAAGGCTCATAATGGGCAGCTTACAGATGACCAAATTGTAAGCCATCAACAAGATCTCAGCATAATCTTGCCAGCAAAAGATCTTCAGTTTGTTTGGGACCCTCATGCTGATATTATATGGGCTTATTACTCAAAATACATCATGAACAAGATAAATGAGTCTCAATTTGCACCACGAATACAAAACCGTGTCAATGTAAATCCAAAACACCTAAAAATTACAGTTCCTTATTAGTAGCGTTAAAAGTACCAACGTAATTATAATATTACAAAATGTATAGAAGAATTTAAGACATTTACTATATTTTATTAAGTTTTATATTAAAAATATTTTTAAACGATTTTAAAAAATGTCAAAATTAAAACAAACTCCTCATCTCTCTCTCCGACTCGCTCTTCGTCTCCCTTATGCTCGACGTGACAGGACCCATCCCAATCCCCCCGGGATTACCATGGAATGTGCCCTGCTCCCGTCCAACAAGGGGTGTCAGACAAAGGATGACCAAGAGCCACTGCCCAAACAGGGCATCCAGAGTGCGCAAGGATCGATGGAGGAGATGTGCAATGTCCCAATCTCTGCTGCAATCGCATCCGTGATCAACCTGAAGAGCATTAAAACCAAAAGCTGTGAGTGGACAAAAACCAGTAAGTTCATCAAATACATTTATAAGACATTTATGCCCTCCAATAAAAACGTATGCATGCCACAAAAAAACCAGTAACCAAAACGTTTGCTCAACCGAGCCCTTAGGGCCTTAGCCCAAAAACCGTTAACCAAAAACCAAGTGTGGGAACTCAGCCCAAAACCGTGGAATACCACCACCATACATATACGACCATGTGGGTCACCACCCACTACCATAAATGAACATTAATTCATTAAAATCACACAATCATAAATCCACCCGGAAAGCCATTTCATTAATTCGTATTTTACCATTACCATCACCAGCATCCCTGATGCTAGACGTCCCTGACGTCATGTCTCACGGTTTCACAAGCTACGCGTGCTGCCCGGGGTCTCTCCGGGTCCATATATCCGACATCCCTGATGTCTGACGTCCCAGACGTCAATCATAGCAATCCTGCTCCTGAGTCATCATACGGTCCGGCTGCTCCGTATGGTGACCCTTCACAGGCAATGCACCGTGACTTCCCCAGTGTCCCAGACATCTGGAGGAGACCATCATATATCCATGTGTACAGATGGTATATGGAAAAATAGTTTTATTAAATCCTTTTATCACATCATTAACATTGGGCCCTGCCCGAAATTTCCATAAAACCACATAATTCCATTTAGGGTCCCTGACCCAAAATCACAATTATTAAATATAGGGTCCCTGACCCGAAATCACATTTATTATCCAACTGGGCCTCATGCCCGATTTTATGAACCACTGGGCCCACGGCCCGATTTGTAAACCAACTGGGCCTCTGGCCCGATAACATAACTCAAATGGGTCTCAGCCCGATTTCATACCAACTGGGCCCCTGGCCCGATTTCATTAACCAACTGGGCCCCCGGCCCGATTCTCAAATGGACTCCAAGTCCGAAATTTCCAAAACAAGTGGGCCTCAAGCCCGAGTTTATATTTCCAATTTCAAAACCATTTCATCACATTATATCCAAGTCATAGATATGGAAAATCCATGTAAAACCGGAAAACCTCGATTTGCGTGCAAGCACGTAAATCGCCTCGAAATACGTGAAACCGTACAATTTACCAACAACCAAATCAACATCATACAATCACAATCACAATCATAATCCATGTAAAACATTTAAGCATGCATAGAATTTATAAAACCAAAGTCCACTCACAGACCGTTTTAACCGTGTGCCTCGATACGCGTGCCACCGGCCCTCCCGGGCCACACCACTATCACCGGGACTCCCAATCCTGTCCAAATCACATTAGAGGGTTACTAACCTCATCATTAACATCCTATCAAAGTCCCGTAATTTTTCCGAATTTTTACTTATTTTTAAACTTAATTTAAAACCTTCGGACATCCCGAAAAATATCGAGACGGTGTCCTATCGACACGAAACCAATTCCAAAATGTCCGTTACATTAAATGGGACAGAAGTCATGTTGACCTCACCTCGAGATTCGTGTCCACGCGCCGCCACGCGCCGCCGTGAGTGGCTGCGCGTGAAACTCACGCGCCTGCTACAGTGTCACCAGCCCAACCCGTTTGTCTGGTAAACGGGTCTAATTCACCCGCGACACAACCCGGTTCCAATCCTGTCAATTCGATCCTAATTCCTTCAATTGATCAATCCATTAGCTTCGTTTTAAGTCCAATTATAAGTTTGTAAACTCAATTACACAAATCCTTACCCAGATTCCCACGATTCGATGATGATCCACGAAGAACACCCGGTCACTGTTCAATCATGGGATTCCTTCAATCTCGATTGATTTCCCTAAATTGGTTCAACCAGAAGCATCAGTGGACCACGAGGAACAATTCCCTCACATCAATTTCGTCGTTTGATCAGTAAATGATCACGACTCAAGTATGAACACCGTCCACTGTGCAACCATGGAGTTTCATCGATCTCAGCCGGTTTCCTTCAATTGATGATCCCAGAAGCATCGTGGGATCATGAGAAATCATTTCCCCACAACAATTGAGTCAATCACAGCCCCAAACTCCACGACTCAGCCTCGATTTCTTCCTCTGTCACCAAGCTCGATCAGAGCCAAAACGGCACCAATCCTTCTCGTTTTTGATGTGGATCGACTCGTCACAACTTCAGGAAGATGTTTGTAACCTCCAATTCGATCATCACAGCCCAATTCCCAGTATTCGAATTTTCCCCCCAATTTTCCCGAAATCCAAAATCCAAAATTCGACACCCTCACAACCCCTCGTGTTTCCCCGTTAATTCAATCATCATAGTCTCCCATTTTCTCACAAGAACAGCAGAAGAAGGGAGCCAATTCTCCCAGTTCATACTCTCCCTAAATCATGCACGGTTTGAAAGAAAAACAAAGGAAAAGGAAGGATAATGGTGGATAAGGAATGATGATGTTGTAATGATGGTGTTGGGAGGGAAACATGGAGCTGGAAACAAGGGATGGGTGACACTTGTCACTCATCCGGATGTGCACAGTCAACGGTCACTATTTATTATTATATTATTATTTTAATCCCGGCCTCGGTTCGTTAGTTCGTTTCCTTGACCATAACGTCGTCGTCGGATCTCCGATTTCGGCATGCCGCCTGTCGTTGGATTCGTATCGACGATACCTACGTAACGGTCCTTGGCCCTCGCCCATCGGACCTCCCGATCAAAAAGTCAACATTTGGCCCCTAATAAGCCAAATTACCAAAATACCCCTCAACTTCCGAACACCATAAATTTCTCTACGAATGTCGGAATCGAACGTGCCGCCCGTCAATGAACTCGTGACGTCCCGAACTACGTCACGGTCATCGGTCAAAGTCCATTTGACCGCCCGAACAAAAAGTCAACATTTTGCCCATGACTAGGGGCAAAACGGTCATTTTGCACATTTTGTCCGATTCCGCCCTACTAACCACCGTTCAACCTTGCTAATCAAGATTAGTCACTAAACTAATCCCGGAATTCGGGACGGGTCGTTACACGACGACTACAAATGCAAGCAACACCACACATCTTCGCCCTCCGTTGCGACCAAGATCAGCCAAAACATTTTTCCCAAACAAACCCCTTCACTCACACGAACCCTTTCCTGCCTGCCCAGCCCTATACTTCCACCGTAGGGGACGAAATAGAGCTGAGAAGCACATAGATCCTCGTATCCTCCAACGACCACTCTGATCGAATCAGGCCACGAGAACTACTCCAAAAGGTTTGTCTGGACAAAATGAATATGCCATTTCCATACTTCACAGCCATTGAGACTCGTATCTTGTGAATCAAGCGTTGAAGCTCGACAACATTGGAAGGCTTCCGGCCATTTTTCATCCATTTCAACTGTTTTAGCAGGGTGATGGAGGCCAAGCTCGTCATATTTCGTGTCTTTTCTAGCATTTTTCTTGGGCTTCTCTTTGTGGGCCAAGTGGTTTTTGAATGCTTCGATGACTTGGTCGAACTAGTAGCTTATGTAGTAGTCGCAATCGAACATTGGTGGTTGGAGGGTAGTGGCGGTGGTGGATTTATTATTTGGACCTTTCTTGAAAGATTTGTTCTTTGGGTCTTGGGTTGGTTGTAACGACCCGAACCGAGAATAATAATATTTTAATGTAAAAAGACTATTTTGCCCCTGAAGGGGGGAAACTTTGACTTTTCGCCCGGGCAACAATTTGGACTTTAACCCATGACTATGACGTAGGTCGGGACGTCACGAATCCGTAGACAGGCGGCACGCCGAAATCAGAGTTCGTATGAAGAAGTTATGGTCAAGGAAGCGTTTTAGCGGAATTTACGAACCGAGAACAACGGAATAAAATATTAATTTATTACGGAAATCCGTGCCAACCTAATATTTAAATCAAACCGGTGGATTGGTGACAAGTGTCACCCATCCAAGCCTACACTATTCCCATAAAGCAACTTACACTATTTAACTCATTTTTATATTATTTCTTTTTCCCTCCAATTAACCCCAGGCCTTGGATTTTCTGTGCAAATGAATCCTGGCCCTTCATTTCTTCTGATTTTCCCTTGTTCATGCACGATCTCTGCCTGCCTTTTCTTACAAACACACACAAACACACATACAGCCCCCCCCCCCCCCCCCCCACAAACCCGTGCATTTCTTCCATTTTCTCTCGGCCAAGGCGATCAAACCAGCCATCCTCTTCGCAACAAACGACCACCCACAGCACCACCATCATCTGGTCTTCACAACCCGTGCAACCACCAGCAACCACCAGCCCATTTTCCCGTCCGAATTTCCGTCCAAAAACTCAGACCCGAAACACGACGGAAACGGGTCCAAGAAGCAAACCGTGACAACCACACCACCTCGACGCGGGGGAAGCTCCAGTCTACACCGTGAGGACCCCAGGAGCTTAACTAGACGACGGCACGGCCTGCGGCGGCGACACGACGGCTGTAAGGTCGAAAACCCAAAAACCCGCTTTACTCCTCTGTTTCGGACCAACCTGTTTTAGTGCTAGGAACTCAGTTGTTTGGTGTTAGACATGTTCTAGGGCGAGAGACGAGTCGATCAGGACCGGGTTGGACGACGGACACGGCGTGGATCACCGGAGAAGGCGATCGGACCTTAGCCGTGAGAAGAACTGGTGAGTTTTCTCTCATTTTCTTTCCATTTTGAGGTTGTAGAACCATAGAACAGACCTAGACGACCCTATAGGGATGAACCCCGTCGAAAATGGTGGCCGGAGTCGTACGGTTGAATCGGGTCAAGCCGCTGGTCGACGGCGACCCGGTTCCAGTCAAACGGGTATGACCCGATACTGTAGCATGATGACGTCATCATGCTGACGTCACTTCTGACGTCATCCTGTCAGATATTGTCAGACCAGGGACCAATCAGAACATGCCACGTGTCACCTGACAAGTGTCAGTGATGACGTCACTGCTGACGTCAGCAGTACTGTAGCAGCGTTGACCCACGCGTTGACCAGGCGCGTGGGGGCGCATGTGAATAGTGATTTTGGTGGGGCTGGTACCATTTTCAAGGTTTCGACGATACGGATCCAATGGAGGTGGTTTCGTGTCGATCGGAGATCGTTATGTTAGTCAAAATGGGGTTTGAAGCACCGGGAATAATGCCCGGGATGCGTTTTTGAGGCGGATCTGTTCTAGGGTCTTGGTATTGATATTATAGGGTCCTTAAGTAACCCTCAGGAATAATAATACAGGTTTATAGAGATCGTTGAGCAGCAAGGACCGAGTGTGAGTGGGCTGTTTGATTTATAAAAGGCTTGCATGCATAAACTGTTTTACTATTTCCACTGATGAGTCTTATAAACTGCTTATATATGTTATTACAATGTTTTGGGCATGAGACCCGTCTGGATTATATGTGGATTTTGTTTGGGATGTCCGGGGGACATAGGGTAAACTATACTGTTATTGTACTGTACTTTCCTACCTGTGTATATTGTCTCCTCCAGGGAGGGTCGTTGGCCTGGGTGGACCCTGGAGTAGTCACAGGGCTCTGACTGAGTGGAGTTGACCCCCGTTGGGCTGCTTACTCTCAGGAAGGCATGTTCATATACCTCGGGCAGTGACCGGGATACCGGGAGCTGATGTACCTAGAGAGTCTTAGGTGTGAGACCCTGAGTGGCAACGCGTAGTCTTAGAACCGTGACATCATTTGGGTTGGGTTTTACAGTGCACTGATATGTTAGTTTCACCTTACGATTATTATTGTGGTTCATTTGTTATGATTTCATTATAATATTATGTTTTCACTGCATGCAAGATTTGGAAAACGGAGGGGTAAAACCTTATGATTATTTTATTATTAAATTGATTTCTAAACTGTTATTTTTGGCCCACTCACCCTTGTTTTACTGACCCCTCCAGACCCTGACACGGCAATAGAGGAGGAGGACCCGGAGGAGGAGGCAGAGGTTTAGTTTGCCTAGCTGTGCACCTGTACACCCACTTGTGGGTAGGTTGAGCACCGAATAAATGTACTCTGACTAGTGTGCTCACATGTTGTATTTTACTTTCCCTTGTCTGACAGTATCACTTTAAACACTGTGTTTGTACGTTATCTATCTATGTGAGTCTTCGGTTTTTATTTAAGGGTACTTTTGGTATGTTTAGAGTCATTGTCAGACGGGAGCGGGTCACGTCCCTGGGTGGTCCCAGTGGGATTGGGACGGGTCCTGTCATTGGGATTGAAGATGATACATTGAGGGTGAATGGAGACTCTCCTGTTGCACGAAGCGGAGTGGTGCGGTTGGCCCAGAGCGTGCCATCCAACTCTCCCTCCCACAAGCCTTTCTTATCATCAAGTCGCTTCTTGATACAGTCAAGGATCATCTTGTTTGAAGCTTCTGCCTGGCCATTACCCTAGGGGTAATATGTCAGGACCCGACCCCCTTCTGTCAGGTCCCGATTCATCTAGCACGATATTGTCCGCTTTGGGCCTCCTTGCCCTTGCCCTCACGGTTTTGTTTTCGGGAGCTCACGGTACAACTTCCCAGGGGGTCACCCATCATGGAATTGCACCAGCCTCAACTCGCTTAACTTTGGGGTTCTAATCCCCCCCCAAAGCCACTTGAGCTCCCAAAAGGCCTCGTGCTAGATAGGTGAGTGCCTACACCTTTAAGGAACACCACCATCCTCTCCCAGACCATTTCCCCTCGCAAGAATGTGGGATTGTTCACCGTTTCCTCCAGGACACGGGTCTTACAATCCACCCCCTTAGGGCCCAGCGTCCTCGCTGGCACACTTCCCGGTCGGGGTCTGGCTCTAATACCAAATTTTCAGGACCCGACCTTCTTCTGTCAGGTCTCGATTCATCTAGCATGATATTGTCCGCTTTGGGCCTCCTTGCCCTTGCCCTCACGGTTTTGTTTTCGGGAGCTCACGGTGCAACTTCCCAGGGGGTCACCCATCATGGAATTGCACCAGCCTCAACTCGCTTAACTTTGGGGTTCCAATCCCCCCCAAAGCCACTTGAGCTCCCAAAAAGCCTCGTGCTAGATAGGTGGGTGCCTACACCTTTAAGGCACACCACCATTCTCTCCCAGAACATTTTCCCTCGTAGGAATGTGGGATTGTTCACCGTTTCATCCAGGACACGAGTCTTACATAATATGCAGTTGAAGTGAAATGCTTGATCTTCCAAGAATTAAAGAACTCGTTGATTATGGCGCCTATGAACTGAGTTCCATTGTCTGTTAGAATGACTTTGGGAAGTCCAAATCGGCAGATGATCTGGCTCTAGATGAATTTTTGAACATCAGCCTGAGTTATGGTGGTCAAGGCCTTTGCCTCCACTCATTTGGTGAAGTAGTCAGTGGCAACAATTAAATACTTCTTGCTTGGGACTGGAGTGTTTGGGAGCGGTCCAACGATGTCAATTCCCCATTGTATGAATGGCCAAGGGCTCGTCTGTGCATGCAGCTCTTCTGGTGGCGCCAATTGGTTAGGCTTGAACCTTTGCCATTTGTCGCATTTCTGAGCATACTGCAGAGCTTCCTAGCGTAGAGTAGGCCAGTAAAATCCAGCGCTAAGCATCTTTTGAGCAAGCGATCTTCCACCGGAATGATTCCCACAATGTCCTTCATGAATCTCAGCCAAGACTTTCAATGTTTCAGGATGCTTCAAGCATAACAAGTTTGGCCCTGTGAAGCTCTTTCGAAAGAGTCGACCCTTGTCAACATAGTATCGTACATCCTTCATCTGGACTTTGCGGGCTTCTAATAGTTCATTAGGCAATGTACCATGCTCTAAGTAGTTGATAAAAGGGTTCTGCCAACTCGGAGATGAATCAATTTTTCTTACTTCAATCTCATTCACATCAATGCTTCTCTGCTAGAGATACTCAATCGAGATTGAGCACTTGAAACGAAAGTCAAGTGATGACGTTAGATTGGCCAACGCATCTGCTTGTGTATTTTAGGCTCGTGGAAGTTGATGAAAAGTGAAAACCGAGAAAAAAGCAAGCATTTCCTGGACCTTGTTGTTATATCTGAGCATCCTTGCATCACGCACAGCATATTCACCGATCGATTGGTTAGTGATCAGCTGCGAATCCGAATGAATATCAAGTTTTTTTACTCCCAACTCCTTGGCAAGTGTGAGCCCACAAATCAAAGCTTCATACTCTGCTTCATTGTTAGAGGCTTTGAATCCAAACTGTACTACTTGCTCCATTATTGAGCCATCAGGAGTGATAAGGATAATCTCCGCTCTTGCCTTCTTCTGGTTCGAGGAACCATCAACAAAGAGCTTCCATAGATGATTGGAAGTTTAGGGTTGCAAAGAAGAGGAACTATCACCAGGATCTCGTGACAAGGAAGTGTCCGCGGCACTGGGGTCATTGCCAAACTTATCGCCATTGCTTCCTTCCAGTGACGCTGGTGTGAACTCCACAACAAAATCCGCTAAGGCTTGGCATTTGACAGCTGTTCGTGGACAATAGAGCAAATCATGCTGACTCAACTCTATGGCCCATTTCATTACCCGTGTCGATGCATCGGTTGCATGAAGTAACGAACGGAGTGGATATTCTGTCATGACGATTACCTGATGAGCTTGAAAGTAAGGCCTCAACTTCTTTGTGGTAACCAGTAATACGAGAATCTGCTTTTCAAATTTCGGATATCGTGTCTCAGCCTCAAGAAGGGCTTTGGATGTGTAGAACACAGGCATTTGAATCCTATTCTCTTCCCGGATAAGTGCAGAGCTTACAGCAACATCAGAGACTCCCAGATATATGAACAGGTCCTCGTTATCTTTGGGTTTGGACAACAGCAGTGGAGAAGTCAAGTAGGCCTTGAGATCTTGAAATACTTTCTCACAACCTTGATCCCACTTATCTCTGGATGCCTTCTTTACTGCTTGGAAGAAGGGTCGACACCGATCAGTTGACTTGGACAAGAACCTGTTCGATGCTGCAGCTCGTCTAGTGAGACTTTGAATCTCTTTCAGACCTGATGGGGACTTCATCTCGAGAATTTCCTTGATTTGCTTTGGATTTGCTTCGATCCCCCACTGAGTCACAAGGTATCCCAAGAATTTCCCTGCTGATACCCCGAAAGTACACTTAAGAGGATTGAGATTCATTTTATACTGCTTTAGCAAGTTGAAGGTCTCTCGAAGGTTGGTGATATGATCCCCTCGTTTTTCTCCTTTGACCATGATGTCATCCACATAGACTTCCATGGTTTTGCCGATGTGATCTTTGAATATCCGATTGACGAGTCTCTGGTACGTTGCACCCGCATTCTTGAGGCCAAATGGCATGACCTTGTAGCAGTACACACCTCGGTCGAAGACGAAGGCAGTTTTGTCCTTGTCTTTTTCATACATGAAAATCTGATCATAGCCTGAGTATGCATCCAAGAAGCTTAGGAGCTCATTTCCTGCAGTTGAGTCCACTAAGAGATTGATTCTAGGCAGAGGATAGTTATCCTTTGGGCACACAAGATTGAGATCGGTGTAATCCACACAAACTCTCCATCGTCCTGCCTCCTTTTTCTTGACAAGCACGACGTTTGCTAGCCATTCAGAGTGCGGAACTTCTTCAATGGATCCATCAACGAGTAACTTTTCAATCTCCTCTTGGATGATAGCAATTTTCTTGGGGGAAAAATTGTGCCTTTTCTGTTTGACTGGCTTGTGGTTGGGATTGACGTGCAGCTTATGGCAAGCGATGGCAGGATCAATCCCCGGCATGTCAGATGGAGACCAAGCAAAAACTTCTTTCTCCTCACGCATGAAAGCTATGAGTTCTTCTTTTTCTTTTTCACTCAACTGAGCACCAATGCGGGCTGCTCGATCAGGATATTGAGGGTCAAGTTGAATGAGGGTGATGTCATCCTCTAGCTGTCATCCTTCCAGATTTGGTGGCTCCTCATGAATGTCAGGATCTTGACCCGTGATTAGTTGTTATTTGGGAGACGAAGAAGAAAGCTTTCCCCCAGTGGATGATCCTGCCCGGGGAACAAACTCTGCCTCCTTGACCTCCTTTAGTCCTTCAGTGAGGCACTGCCGAGCCATCGCCTGATCGTCTTTGATCTCCCCGACTCCACCTCCGGGGATAGGGAATCGAATCTTCTAGTAATGGCTTGACGTGGTTGCGAGGATTTAGTGAAGCCATGGTCTTCCCAAAATTCCATTGTATAGTGAGTACTCGTCCATGATGTAAAAAGTCTGGGACGTGACAATGTGATTCGAATGTACATCCAGCTGGAGAGTGCCTACGTTCATGCTTGCTGACCCATTGAAACCTCGGAGCGGAACGACCCTTTTTGTTGTGAGGCTTTCTAACCCCATCTTGCGCACTACATCCATGCTGAGGATATTTGCTGTGCTTCCTTCATCAACGTGAATCCGAACAACTTGAGCATGTGCGATCTGGATTGACACGACTAAAGCATCATCATGCAGCCAATCAAGTCCTACCTTGTCCTTCAAAGAGAAACCAACAATAAGGTCGTTGGCCACCCCAGGGGTGGAAACATGGGAGACCTGAGAGACGACCAATGCATCTCAGATCTTTCTCTTCTTCTGCTTGGAGGTGGTTCCTAGCAACTCTGATTCAGCTATGATGGTGTTGATGTGAATCATCTTTGTTGCAGGTTCCTTCGGTCCTTTGTCAGCGGGTCGATCCACAGCCTTCCCTTTGACGTACTCAGTCCAATGTCCTTCTTTGATGAGATTCCGGAAATATCTCTTGAAAGATATGCATTTTCCGATGTTATACCCATAGCACTCGTGGAAGGCACACCACTTCATTTTATCAGCCTTTTCTTAATCACCTTTGACTGGCTCCGGCTTCTTGAACCATGGTTTGTCCTTAACTTCATTGTTGATCTGATGGACTGGCAAAGATAGCTGCAAGTTAGGCTTCCTCATAGCTGGTGTTTGGGAGGGTTGTCCCGCCTTGCGCTTGTTGGACTTTACAGTTGCAAACTTTCCATGTGACTCATTTTTATTGGAGGCCTTTTCACTAGCCCCAACATGGTCTTGAGTATGGGTGGCGTTCTTCTCGTCCTCCAAGCTTGCATGTCGCTCCGCTAGCAAAAGAATCTTGGTGAGACTTCGCGCATTGCTCATGACGATGTCCCCGTAAAGCTGGCTGTCCCGAGGGCGTCCTTGTTTAAATGTCATTGCCTCAACAAGGTCGCTACACCCGACAATTTGAGACTTCTCCTCACAAAATCTTCTTATGTATTGTCGCAGAGTTTCTTTTACTCTTTCTCGGACAAAGAAAAGATGGTCATCCTTCACCTCGATTGTCCGAAGTTGTGCGTACTCATTCACAAATGCTAGAGCCAAATCTTCAAAGGATGCAATCAACCTCCGGGGGAGATGATTGAACCAAGTCATGGCTTAGCCTTGAAGAGAAGCCTGGAAAACTTTGTACATGAGCGCATCGGTATGCCTGTGGGGGACCATGACTCCCCGGTAATAATCTATGTGTTTTACCAGGTCGGAGGCTCATTTGAATGGAGTGAAGTTTGGCGTTGCAAACCTTTGAGGGAATGACTCCTCCTCAATATCCCTTACAAAAGACGTGGATAGCTGTATCTGGCGACGTAGATCGTCCTCTAGATCGCCATCTCGTTTAGCACGAAGGTGCCTGTCCAACATTCTTTGAACATCATTAGCCCGCAACACACCTTGCTGAAGCGGTGAGTCATTTTGTACTAATCGCCGAGAACCTACTTGAGCTTCTCCCCTTGATCTCTAGGATCATGCAAGGGAGTAAGCTTCATCTTCTCTCTCACTGCCATGGGCAGATCGTCTTGGGTCTTTGTGTAAAGCCTGATCCCTCTTACTCCCATGTGAGCACTGTGAGCGCTCCACCCGTGAAGTTTCCCTAATCCTACTTCCTAGCCGCTCATGTACTGATGGCATTAGGCATTGTGGGCTATTTGCTCGGCGAGCGTGATTTTCTTCACCGGAGTCGCTTAGTGAAGTGCCTCATGACATTGTTCGGTAGTGGACCGGTTCTTTCCCAAGACGCCTTGGAGCATTCTCTTGTCTTCCACGTGACGTGGAATGTCTGTCTGGCTCTTGGACTGGTCTTTTTGCCAGGAGTCGCTGCAAGAGCTCTGAATGGAGTTGAACTTGGCTGCTCAACCTTTCAACCTGCTGCACCAAGTTGTCATGGGGAGGTTGGTGGTGACTTCTCCCTGAGACATCGTGACGCCCATCCAGAAAGTCCCTTAGGTCCATGTTTGCTGTGGGCTGATCATGCTGTGATGCACTTCTCATCAACCGCCCGCCTGCTTGTTGCAAAGCCGAAGTTTCTTCCCCTAGCGCGGGCATTTGGTAAATTGGAGAGGGGAATGCTCCAAAAATGAAGGTTGGCCTCCCTTCGAGCGTCTCCATGGGTGCTTCTATGGACACACGCCTGGGTCAAATTGGACGCTCCTCCGGAGTCTCTATGCGAGCCTCATTCCTCGTCTGAGCAGTTGAGGCAGAAACACCTTCTCCGGCTGAATGAACCGATCGTCGAACCCTGGCCATGCTTGATTATCGAATCTTGAATGGAAATTTGTCGAACGATGAACACGTTCAAGATCTTCGAATCAACGTTATGAACGATGAACGAAGTAGGATAAACGATGAACAATCGTGAGAGCTTCTTCTTGAATATCTTCAATCTCTCAATGAAAGCATCAATTGTTGAAGTTGAATTCGTTCTTTAATCTCAAAAGACTCAAGGATCCCTGCAAACAAACAAACAGTAAGCTATCGTTCGTTCAATGATCGAGGCCCGGGGGGTGTTCGACCAAGAACGCTCCAATGCTTAAGTTAGCTTCGAAAGAGAAATCTCAAGAGCTTAAGTAGCGTTGAACAGAATTACCTGAAAAGTGAAATGAGCTCCGCTATTTATAGGAAAACCTCGGGAGCCTCAGAGCGTTCTAATTGGTTAGTTTAATTTGTAATTAATAAATAATATATTTATAATAAAATATATTATTTAATAATTATAATAATGACTCATTATGATAATAATGATAATTATTGTGATTTAATATCAATATTTAATTGTCCGTTATTAAGAATAATGACAATTAACTCTCGGGAAGAATATTAATATTACAGAGACTTTTAATCCGATTAAATAATGTATTTAGCTGATAAATAGATTATTTAATGTGTGAGTGTCTGCAAGTCATTTGTATTATTGCCAGGGGCAATTTGGTCATTTCAGTAATTATGGGTCACGTGGCAGCTCCCCAATTTTAGGGTGATTTTGGGTCCCACAATGTAGTATTGATAAATAGGGATCGTTCTTAACCGGAGAAATTAGTGAACATTAATAATATGTTAGTTAAAAAGAATAAATAATTAAATAATTAAATAATAAATGAATATAAGAATAAAATAATAAAATAATTAATGAAATAAAGAATTAAATGGGAGGTTTGAAAGATTGTAATCATAGAATAAAGAAAACAAGTAAAAATAATTAGGAACTTAATTCTACTTCTACTTTAACTTTTGTATAAGTGAACTTTCTTCAAACACATATTTTTACCAACACTCTAACATTTTGTTCATATTGAACCAATCCCGAAATTCTACCTTTATCATCTTAATTACATGCATATATTTTTCAATATTATAAATGCACCGAACCTCATAAACACTTATAATACGATTCACCTTACGTTATTGATTTTAATGTGCGTCAAACATTTAAATCTCTTCAACCCTATTCTAAGTGCACCGAACAGCGGTCATAAACAATTAGTGTTAAATTGAAGGTTAAGCGCTAAAACATATGAAGTAAATGAAATTCAAAAAGTAAAACACATGGAGATTGTATTCACATTTGCAAAAGTTTAGAAAGAAAATACCAACACATATATTGAATTATAAGTAAACCGAAACAATAACAAGAATTTAAGTAAAAGGAATAAAATTACACTTTCGGAACCCAAAAACAGCTTGTGATTCCGAAAGTGGATGGAAACAATGGAATGTTATTCATAAGGAACACCGAACAGCGGCTGCAACCTTATGAAGATGGAGGATAAAACATAAGAATTCGGACTTAAATTCTGGAATTATTTCGGAAATACTCGGCCTAGGTATTTCTTAAGAAAAGCATAAAAATGTGTTTAAGAGATTTCAAAGAAAAATCACAAGAACAAAGTAAAGAAGAAATGAAATTAAGAACTAATATAAAAATAACATAAATTAATAACAAGAATTAATAAGAAAATCTATAAGAAGTTAAAATGGTCCCCAAAAATAAAGAATAAAAATAAAGAAGATGAACTAAAAGAAGAGAAGAACTAGAGAGAAATATTAGAACCTAAACTAAAAAAGAGAAACAAAATGGGACAAATGGGGACCCTATGTTACAAGAATTGAATCCCTATTTATAGGGGAAAAAGCTACAAAAAATAAAATAAAATAAATAAAAAATAAAATAAAAATAAATAAAAATGAAATGATGAACAATGATGATTTTAGGGATGGTTTGGTGCTGGAAATTCAGAAAAAGGACTGAAAAACTGCTGCAAATGGAGTAGTTGAAGGTTTGGTGAGCTACTGCTGAAAAAGGGACTCTGAATTCAGTGGCAGGTGGCCAACAAGTTAGGTGAAAATCAGCAGGCTGCAGCAGAGCTGGCGTACAGCAAGTCAGCGCACGCGCGCTGAGGGAGGGCAGGTAATTCGGGACGCGCGTGCCGAACGGAAGGAAGGCGCCTCGGCTAGCGCCTGTCGACGGGTCTGATGGACTGGAGGAAGGACTGACGCGGGCTGGGCCGCGTTGGGCTTGGGCCTGCGAGTTGCTGGGCTTGAATCAATTAAATTGGGCTGGCATTTTGAATCTGGGCTGGGTTACTTTGGGCCTGAAAAAAGAATTTTAAATATTAAAATTAATTTAACTAATTCCACCGAATTTTGTTCATAATTTCTTCGTTATAATTCCGATTGGGATGATTCTTTCGCCAAAATGCTCCAAATTACAAGTTTTATTTATTTACACAAAAATATCACAAAATAAATTATTTTATCTAATTATTTAGTAATTTAATATTAAAAGTCAAGTATAAAGGGTATAAAATAATGCTTATTTGAGGATCTATCAAAGCTTAATAACATATAATGTGTAAAAATTATTCTTATAAATTATATAATATTATTGTGATATCAGTATTTTTAACATGGCTTATTAGGCTAAGTGCACCAGGAACAAGCCACTAAATCTCAATATACATAAGGGACGGAAATTTGCCTTAGGTTGCTGTAGGAACAGGTACATCATCAAGTCCGTTGCACCATCCCTCAGTCAAAGTTATTAACGCCGTTAATTTTGATGACGTGGTAGTAATAGTACAAAGTTAGTAAGGGTAATTTAGACATTTTGTTCATTTTATTATATTTTCTTTACAATTCTTTTTAAAAAATTAAAACAAATAAAACATCTTCCCCAACCCAACTCACCTCCCTCCCTAGGGACCTCCGGCCACCACTGACTTCCTCACTAATCCCAACTCTGGCCAATGTCCTCCACATTCGATGACGCCACCCCAACTGCGCAACATCACCCAAAACAACGTCCCTGGCCCTCTCACTTCATCTCTCGCTCTCACACACACATTTCGTCCCTGACCTCAATTTCCTTTATTCTGCTAAGCCAAAAGCCCTTCATTCCATCATTTTGCACGCAAATATACCTAAAGAAACCAGACTTACCCTCCCTCCTCGACTTACCCTCCCTCACATTTTGTCACTGACATTGTCATTAGCTTCACCCTCCCTCACATTTCGTCACTGTTGAAGATGATGAGGCCTTCTACGAATGGGTCTCTTTCTCTTGCAGATCGTCAAGAAATTGGAGCTCAAATTAGTGGAAGGGCTAGGAAAAATCCAAATTCAGAGCTCGTCTTTGGAATCTTTCAGACTTGTATCTAACACTGACTATAATCTCTGGCGTCTCAAACTTTCTGGTGTCTTTGGAATCCTTCGGACTTGTATCCAGATTCAGCGAGATGGGCTCCCTGCTCACTCGTGGCAGCACCAACGGGAGGGGTTTCTCCCTCACTAACGATGATTGTGGGTAGGAATCCGTCATAGAATGTCTCAAAGTCCATGTCAGCCTTGTCGGACTCAACAACAGCAATGCTCTCGCCTTTCGATAGGATGTCGCCTTCGAATTTGACCCAAAAAATGATATTGCCCTTAGTCATGGTGGAGCTGAGGGCAGGCACGAAGATCTCCCTGATCTTGGCTTGGACTGTAACGACCCGTCCCAAATTCCATGATTAGATTAGTGACTAATCATGATTAGTGAGGTTAATCGGTGATTAGTTAGGCTAAATCGGACGAACGATGCGAAATGACCGTTTTGCCCCTAGTCGTGGCAAAACGTTGACTTTTTATTCGGGCGGTCAAACGGACTTTGACCGATGACTGTGACGTAGTTCGTGACGTCACAAGTTCATAGACAGGTGACACGTTCAATTCCGACGTTCGAGGAGGAAGTTGTGACGATCAGAAGTGTAGGGGCATTTTGGTAATTTTGGTTAAAAGGGTCAAAATGTTGACTTTTTGACCAGGAGGTCCGATGGCCGAGGGACGAAGACAGTTACATAGATAAGGACGATACGAATCCATAAACAGGCGGCACGTCGAATTCGGACGTTCGACGGCGAAGTTACGGTTCACGAAAGTTCCAAGTTACTATTCACGACGACACGTTTTACGAGGACCATTTGTCTTTAGTGGGCCCAGTTACTTTTCAGCAACCCATGGATGAGTGACACTTGTCACCCATCCACTGGCTACCATTCCACATACATGCATCTCCCATTCCTTCATCATCGATCATTTCCCATTTTTCCCAAAACCATTACCCGATCCCATTTTCACATCCAATCCAAACCCTTGACCCTGTAAACCATTGGTGAGAGACCAGGGAGTGAGATGAGGACCTGTGGAGCTTGGTGGCCGGCCAAGGGAGCGCCGCCGTGGACGGCGGAGGAAAGGACCGTGCAAGGTAATCGGTTTTAACCGATTTTCCCCATTTTTGAATTCTAGTTATTATGGACCGTTTTTAATGATTCTAATGAAGTAAATAGGTTGTTAGGAAGCTATTAGGACGGTTTTGAGGGAGATTGGACGATGAGAGACCTCTGGGGAGGTTTTGGAAAATTGAACCGTGGATTTTTGAGGGTTTTAGGTTGTTTAATTGATTGGGTTAGATAGGAAATGAAGAAATAGGAATTTAGGAATTGCAATGGAGGCAAACGGACCAAAATTGAGGGAGAAGGAGGCCTGGACCGGTTACGCCGGTCCAGTTGCAGGGGTTGGACCGGACCGGCTGTGCGAGGTTGAAGACGGGTACTGTAGCTGGCGCGTGAAGCCCACACGCAGCCACTTCAGGTTGCACGTGCGGGCGCTTACGGGAGATTTTGGGGATGGTTCCAACATGTGAAATCTTCTATTCGATGTAACGTACATTTTGGGACTGGTTTCGTGTCAATCGGACACCATCTCGATATGTTTCGGGGCATCGGAAGGTTTAGGGTCGGCTTAAAAATAGTTAAAAGTTCCGGAAAATTACGGGGCTTTAGTGAGGGGTTATATAAGTAGTTAGTAACCCTCTAAATTAATTTGGACAGGCTTGGAAGTCCCGGTGACGGTGATCGGCTCGGGGAGCCGTATGGCACGCGTATCGAGGCACGGCTTCGGACGGTCTGTGAGTGGACCTTGTTTTCTAAATTGGTGCATGCATAAATGTTTATTATATGTTTTAAATGCTTGTTTGTAATTCTATGGGTGCATTTGTATGTGGTTACGTATAAGCACGTATTTCGAGGTTTCGGCCTTATACGGTGCTTATACGGGTCTGTATCTCTGTATTGATTTAAATGAACTGGATTTTAATTTCAAAAGGATAAACTCGGGTATGAGACCCATTTGGTTTTGTCTCGGGCATATGACCTCAGATTCCGAGCACGGTGCCCAGCTGATGTCCTATGTTCGGGCACGAGACCCAGTCACTTTACGGTTTTGATTTCAGGTCAAGGAACCTTAAATGGATTCCCAGGTTCATGACGGTTTATGGGAACCGGCATGAACCCTTGTTATGGTATCATGGTTCATGACGGTTTATGGGAACCGGCATGAACCCTTGTTGGTTATTACGGTACATGACGGTTTATGAGAACCAGCATGTTACCTGGTTATGTTATTACGGTACATGACGGTTTATGGGAACCGGCATGTTACCTGATTATGGATATTATGGATCATGACGGTTCAGGGGAACCGGACATGAATGTTTATGTTATGTATATATATGTTCATCTACCTTCCTTTACATGTTCTACTATCTCCTCCGGGGAGGGTCGTTGGCCTGGGTGGACCCCGGAGTAGTCACGGAGCACCGACTGAGTGGAGTCACCCCCCAGTTGGGTTCCTTACTCTCAGGAAGGCTATGGTTACTATTACCTCGAGTAGGATCAGTGGTCTGCGGACATTGACCTTGACTTTGAGAAGACTCGGATTGAGACCCGGGTAGCACGCGCGTAGCTTTGGATACCGTGACAGGATTGGTTGTGTGACTTATATATGTATGTGATATAAATATGATATATGATATGTGGTGTGCACAGGTGTGCACAGGATTTGAGCAGTGGCTCGTGTACTTGGTTTCTTTATGGTTTGGGGCCGAGTCCCTTATGGATTTGGGCAGTGGCCCGTATGGTCGTTTTCATTGTGGTCCTTTTGACCTTGGTTTATATCTGATTTGGGCTTAGTTCCCACGTATGGTTTCTTTGGTTAAATGGTTTTCCAATGCATGCATGCTTTTTAGTGTAGGGTACAAATGTCTTATGAAATGTTTTTATAAACTTTTGTTTTGTCCACTCATAGTTTTTAATGTTTTAACTGCCCTTCAGGTTGGCATCGGATGTGGACTGTAGCAGAGACCGAGATATCACATACCTCCTCCGGATCCTGGCGTACTCTGATAGCCCGGGAGGGCAAAGGTCGGAAATATCCCTTGTCTGACACTCCGTGTCAGATGGGAGCAGGGTCATCCCGCACTAATCCCGGGGGGATTGGGATGGGTTCTGTCATGGACGGTCAGGGTTCTCCGACTGGGATTAGCACGAAATTTCTTGGAGGAAGGAAATGAGTGTGAAGAGCGCCATCGAAGAGCAGTGGAGATGGATGAGGAGAATGAAATGGGAGTCTTGGGCAAGAAAAGGGAAGACGTCATTTGGAATTTAGAGAAATTGAGAGAGAGAGAGAGAGAGAGAGAGAGAGAGAGAGAGAGAGAGAGAGAGAGAGAGAGAGAGAGAGAGAGAGAGATGGGATTGTCGTGGATGAAGGAATTGAGTGTGAAGAGCGTCATGGAAGAGCAGTGGAGATGGAGGAGGAGAATGAAATGTTAGTCTTGGGCAGGAAAAGGGAAGACGCCATTTGGAATTTGGAGAAAGAGAGAGAGAGGGAGAGAGAGAGAGAGAGCGCTATGATTTGGGTATATCAATGAGTCGGTGTAAATTGCGAGAGAATGGGGAGAGAATGAAGAAGAAAGAGTTTTAAAAGAAAATATAATAAAATGAACAAAATGTCTAAATTACCCTTACTGATTTTGTACTATTACTGCCACGTCATCAAAATTAACGGCGTTAATAACTTTGACAGACAGATGGTGCAACGGACTTGACGATATACTTGTTCGTGCAGCAACCTGAAGCAAATTTCTATTCCCGGTGCATTTCGAAATTTGGTGGCTTGTTCCTGGTGTACTTACCCTAATGAGCCTTTTAACATTTAGTAATGGACTCTAGATGCAATGAGCTAATAGAATGAGTAATTGAAACTTAATGTCCTGTATGTCTATTATTTTACTATGCAAAAGTTGCACCAACATGTCCATCCTCATAGTTTTGCGATTATTCAGGTATTGTTTCTTAGGTTGAAGTACTATTTAGATGTTTCTGAGCAAAAGAAAAGGTACATAAATCAGCTAACGTGTCTCGCTTACAATATTTTTACAAATTTTCGTCGGAATGTATTAATTTAGATTTTTTAAATGAAAAATATCAATTGAGTATGTCTTGATAATACCCATAGAATAATGAAATGATTAAAAAATATATAATAAATGTATATGTTATAAAACGAATATGTTTTTGGACGTTTACAAAATTATTCTCATTTTAGTATTCAAGTTAAATGATGAATAATCAAAGGCTGTCCTTTCAAAAAATAATAATAAGCAAAGGCTGTTTTACATATTTTAATAATATTTACAATATTATTTTTCTTCATAATTTCAATCATTAACTACATTTTTGTCTTTCTCATGAGCTTTATACACTTATTTTTTGTGCCATCATTTTTTATTACTATCATTGAAATCATAGCCGACCAAATAATAAGCATCTTTATTTCCACCCTTCCTAATTATAAACTTGGTTGTAGTTTTGTACAAAAATTTTATAAACATCTAATCATCCTTTTAAGCTTTTAATTAGCACATCACTTAAATTGCTCTCGAAAATTTTAAGAACCCGTATGGAATATTTGCTCGTATGTTTCGACTTTGGTGTTCAAGTTAATTTTGTGAGATGAGGGAGTTGGGAGGATCATCTTTATCTTTGCGATGAGGAGTAAGTTTCTAGAATAGAGCATGGGCGACGAATTCACAGAGAGAAAGATAATGCTATGGGAGACTGTAGTTGGAACCGCCAAAATGTACAGGTGGAACAAAAGGGGTGAAAGACGTGATCCTATGAATCGTGTGAATTTAAAATGTTTTATACCTAAAGAATTTCAAATTTAGAGGGCAATGTTTACACCCAAAAAATCCCCTATGGGCCCAAATTGACGGTTCACGAAAATTAAAAGCTCAAAATCGACACAAGCCCATTCCAAGCATCTTTAAGCGTGGAGATGAAGTAAGTATGGACGATGCTGACATAAAACGAAGAAAATTGAGGCAGGATGGAGTATCCCAACGAGAAAAATGGGAAAGTGGGATCTGGGGGATCCAACTTGACAAATTGAGAGCTCCTCCATCACCTATAAAATGAGAGAAACCCAGCTTCTCAAAGGACCGAGAATCAACCAATCAAACTCAGCAAATTGATCTTCATCAATTTCTGAACCTGTGAGCACCTTTAACCAAGGTTTCTTAGTTTAAATCAGCTGGCCCTTGTGGCAAAAACTGTCTCTTTCGACCTAGGAAATCAAAATGAAACTTTTCTTCTCACCCCTTCGAGGCATTTATGAAACTGCATAATCGTCTTTCTGACTGCTCCATCAGCAATGTCATAATGGTTAGCTAAATTTCCATGCACAAACCTTCTTTCTGTCTGAACGGGTGTCATAAGGGTTACCCTCTTTCCGATTGACTAATTCATGGGCTTTCGGCTAAGGTTCACGAAAGATTAACCTTCTCTATGACCATTTAGTGTCATAAGGGTTGATATTATCGACTACTGACTCACAGAAAATCCTTCTGACTACCGGCTCATACACAATCTTCGGCCACCTTTCCACGGAAAACCATCCCGACTATCGCTTATACGGAAGGTCATCCCTCCTGCCAACTCATGGCTGGTCACTAAGGGACTCAAGCCTCATTTTCGATGTTCTACCGTTGCATTTGAGTGCTCTGCCATCTCATGACATGATGTCAGACTGATATTTATTTTAGTTGATGATTTCCAAAATTTCTTACTTGATACGAGCTTGAAATGAGAAGGAAATAATTTAATTTTTGTACTTGTAATTTCAGTTGTAATTCAATTACAGTACTTTTACATTTCTGCATTTGTACTTCTATTTCCATTTCGATACAAACCAGATTTTCTTAAGTAGTGATGGTAAATCGAGATACACCGGCCAAACGTGGTACACGACTTGCCAACTTGGGATACGATCTTGTGCGTTAGTCTAGATACTCTGATCCTGACTTGAGGGAACCTAGGACCACTGTCGATCTAACTACTGAAATAACAACGTCGTCAACATGAATATCATAGCGAAATAAACTTCTGATTTGGGTATCGTTGGAAAGAGAATATTGTAAGTCCTTGAAAAAGACATAGAAAAGAACAGCGTAAGAGAATTCTTGTCCGTCTTCCTCACAATCGCATTGATAAGAAGAAAGGTTCTTGGGCTAAAAACGAAACTCATTTACATTGTCTAATAGAAGTTTTCTACTAGTGACACGTCCGCACCTGATTTGAAAGGTCTACTTGCTTCATAGTCTACCCATCTAGGGATCAACCATGGCCCAAGACCCATCACGCTCAACCCAATCCAGGATCTCTACACCATTCACCGCAAAAGAAATCCCCATGAGTGGTCTGCATCCTTCGCTCCGCATACTAGGTTCCACACGGAGGTCCAACAAAGGTTGCCTCGGGACACTTGGCTCCTAAAACGAGAAAAACATTTTGGGCAGGAACACATTCTAAATTAAAACGGTGTTTTAAAAAAAATTAAGAAGTTAATGTTAATAATCACTTTATAGACAATCATAATGGTGGATAAAAAATAATATTCAACATAAAATTAATTTAATGACAATATATAGTACTAATGGTTAAGAGAATTTTATTGACATATACGTTATCTATTTTTCAAAAATAATTGTGGTATCATCTATTTTGAGTACCCAAAAATATATAAAACAAATACGCATGCGCTTAGATTTTCAATACTTATTTAAAGAATGTGACATGGTAATAGAGAATTGGAAATAAATAAGCAAAAGAATAAAATACAACTTCAGAAAAAATTAATAATATTGGTGTGTAAAGGAAAAATCATTAGGAGGGACTCACACCCATGTGATCCTTAGGTAGCTCCACCCTTAATGATGTAAACTAGTTAGTTATAATTAGATGTATATGACGAACTAAACGTAAACTAATTTTGTTGTTCATATTATTCATTTCAAATTAAAGACAAATGCCAGTAAATAATAGGATAAACAAAAAATTATTATAATACTTCTATATGATATTGTTATCAATAAAACAGTAAATACATAATAGTAGACCTTACTGCTTGTTAAATCCGCAACAGAATCAGTAGCTTATAATTAACTTCCTTTAATTGACTTTATTAGTTTTATAGAGAGTTGGCATTACTCAAATCAATATTAAGTCTCTTTGCAATTATTTACTTCAACATGTTTTATGTCCTAAGAATCATTCAATTTTTTATATTTTTAATTCCATTGTTTTTGCTTCTTTATATATACAAAAAGAATCAAAATTTAATTTTCGTGTTGGGCTTATTACTCAAAATACAACATTAATAAGGTAATGAGTTTCAATTTGCACCACGAATACGAAATTGTGTCAATGCACATCTAGAACACCCAAAAATTATAGTTCGTTATTAGTAACGTTAAAAGTACTGGCGTGATAATGATATTACAAAATGTATGAGAGCAATTAAGACATTTGTTATATTTTATTAAATTTTATATTAAAAAAATAAAAAAATTCTCAAAATTAAA
This sequence comes from Prinsepia uniflora, assembly GCA_032719365.1. Classification (NCBI taxonomy): domain Eukaryota; kingdom Viridiplantae; phylum Streptophyta; class Magnoliopsida; order Rosales; family Rosaceae; genus Prinsepia; species Prinsepia uniflora. Next base: position 75,065,611 of record CM064863.1, read on the forward strand.
ACAAGCTCCTCCCCTCACTCTCCGACTCCCTCTTCGTCTCCCTTATTCTTTACGACTACAACCACAAGTAGGACCGCACATCCTCGCCCTCTGTTGCGACCAAGACTAGCCAAGACATCTCGCCCAAAAAAACCCCCTCACTCACACAAACTCTTTCCTGCTTGCCCACCTGTCTACTTCCACCATAGGGCACAAAACAGAGCCAATAAACACATAGATCCTCGTTGTCGGAGATGACCACTCTGGTCGAATCAAGTCACGAGAACAACTCCAAAAGGTTTTTCTGGACAAGATGAATCTGCCCTTTCCATTCTTCACGCCCATTGAGATTCGTAGCTTGCGAATCAAGTACTGAAGCTCGACGGCATTCGAAGGCTTCCAGCCAATTTTCGCCCATTTCAGCTGTTTTAGCGGGGTCATGGAGGCCGAGCTTGTCCTATCTCTTGCCTTTTCCGGCATTCTTCTTGGGCTTCTCTTTGTGGGCCAAGTGGTCTTTAAATGCTTAGATGAATTGGTCGGTAGCTCGCGAATGAGGGAAGAGGCTCATTTGAACCAGTAGCTTATGTAGCAGTCGCAATCGAACATTGGTGGCTTGTGGGTAGTGGCGGTGGTGGAGAGAAACAGTTTTGAAGAAGAATGAGAGGATTTTAGAGAGAAGATAGAGAGAATCGAAGAGAGAGAAACTGTAGAATTCAAGAATAGAGCACGTAGCTACTAGGTTTCCAGAATCGAGCATGGGCTGTAAGACCCGTGTCCTGGAGGGAACGGTGAACAATCCCACATTCCTACGAGGGGGAATGGTCTGTGAGAGGATGGTGGTGTGCCTTAAAGGTGTAGGCACACACCTATCTAGCACTAGGCCTTTTGGGAGCTCATTGGCTTTGGATTCCTGGGGAACTCCAAAATTAAGCGAGTGGAGGCTGGTGCAATCCTATGATGGGTGACCCACTGGGAAGTTGCACCATGAGCTCCCGAATACAAAACCGCGAGGGCGAGGCCCAAAGCGGACAATATGGTGCTAGATGAGTCGGGTCCTGACCGAGGAGGGTCGGGTCCTGACAATTTGGTATCAGAGCCAGACCCCGACCGGGAAGTGTGCCAGCGAGGCGCTGGGCTCTAAGGGGGGTGGATTGTAAGACCAGTGTCCTGGAGGGAACGGTGAACAATCCCACATTCCTGTGAGGGGGAATGGTCTGGGAGAGGATGGTGGTGTGCCTTAAAGGTGTAGACACACACCTATCTAGCACTAGGCCTTTTGGGAGCTCATTGGCTTTGGATTCCTTGGGAACTCCAAAGATAAGCGAGTGGAGGCTAGTGCAATCCTATGATGGGTGACCCACTGGGAAGTTGCACTATGAGCTCCCGAAAACAAAACCGTGAGGGCGAGGCCCAAAGCGGACAATATGGTGCTAGATGACTCGGGTCCTGACTGAGGAGCGTCGGGTCCTGACATGGGCAATGAATTCACAGAGAGAAAGATAATGATGTGGGAGACTACAGTTGGAACCGCCAAAAAGTACAGGTGGAGCGAGGCGAAGGGGCGAAGGACATGATCCTGTGAATCATGTGAATTTAAAATGTTTTATACCCAAAGCATTTCAAATTCAGGGGGCAATATCTACACCCAAAAAATCCCCTTTTGACCCAAATTGATGGCTCACATAAATTAAAGACTCAAAATCGACACAAGTCCAGCCCAAGCAACTTTGAGCGTGGAGAGGAAGTAAGTATGAATGGTGCTAACAAAAAACGAAGAAAATTGAGGCAAGCAGAGTATCCCAATGAGAAAATTGACAAAGTGGGACCCGCGCAGGGCCCAACTTGGCAAGTTGAGAGCTATTCCACCGCTTATAAAATGAGAGAACCCCAGCTTCTCAAATGACCGAGAATCAACCAATTAAACTCAAGAAATTGATAATTCAAGAAATTGATCTTTATCAATTTTTGAACCTATGAGTACCTTTAGCCAAGTTTTGATGGTTTAAATCAGCTGATCCTTATGGCAAAAACTGCATCTTTAGACTTAAAAAATTAAGATGCAGCTTCTCTTTTCACCCTTCGAGTGATAATAATTGACTACATTTCCATGCTCCAAACCTTCTTTCCATGCACAAACCTAAAATTGTAAAGAAAGTGGTATAACAACAGAAATTCGAAAGGTCTAGATTAACGAGAATACAATAGATTAATTAGATTATAAGATGAGCAAGTAAACTTTATATACACATAATTAAAAATTGAGATGTGATACAATTAATTTTATTATTTTAGGGAATGAACATGACTCTATATGAATATCCAATTTTAAATATTTTTATTTATTTTTCTCAACGGAGTTGAAAGTTTCTAAATTTTTTTTCCCCAAGTCATGTTTAATCACGCTATTGATTATATCATTTCCCCTTTCAATGATAAGTATGTGTTTCTTGGAAGAAAAAAAAAATGATAAGTATGTGTTTGTTTAAGAAAAAAATTATTTATTTTCAGCAGCCATCTAATAAAATAGTGTTTCGCAAATGTATGTTTCTTCCTGGTTCTTTCCTAAAGCAAATATTATTGAGAATCCACATTGCAAAGCACATGGATATGACAAAATTTTAAGTTTTTTTTTTAATATTGTCACGTAATATTTAATATTATAATTATATATATATATTATAATGGCAGAAGAAAGAAAAATAATATATATTATAACTGGAGAAAAATAATACTATTATGTAATAGTGTCGTTTAAATACAATATTATAATGTCAAAAGAGTAAATGAAAGCATAAAAATGATTTCTTACCGGCTATATTTACGTGTTTTTTTAACCCACTAATTAAGGGGAGTATATTGAATTCAGATTTATACAGATAATTGTAGAATTTTTTAAAGTAATTGATTTTTATAGATTTATTAATTTTCATAAATTTTTACAGAGTTAATAACGGAAATATATATAGAATTACGTGATAGACTTATGAAGAGTCACAATTGAGTTATATATATTGTGATTAAGTTTTGCATATTGTAGTATTGAGTTAGATAATTGATATATATTTTTTGAAGAAATTTATAATCAAATTTATAATTATTGTTTTACTAGAGATTCTCCAACTAAAATAAAATAAAATATATCTCTAATAATGCAAAAATAATTACAAACATATTAAACTTCTAATTATTGTTTTTCTGGAAACTTCTATTTAGGCCTCTAGGCATCATGCGTGTTTTTGAAATTTTTTTAATAATTTTATTATGTTTTTTTTCAAACATTAAATAAATTCATGTACATTTTATTTTATTACTTATAATTTCTAACGAGAATAATATATGATAATTAATATTAGTATAAGACTTCAATTTAATTAGGTATTGGGAAAAAAAAATCACAAAATATATTTTAAGCCTATACGTAGAAATCCGAGGGGGCTATGGAAAATCATAAATTTTTCTAAAATATAACATACACTAAAATGTTTGTGAAACACAATAAAACTTTTCATTTAATGAAGTCTACAATATTCATTGATATATTAAATACACTTAAATTTTTATGGAGTTATGAAATGTCATGATTGAATATACGGTAACTTTTAATGACTTTATAAATCTCTATAAAAACATAGATTGAATATATCTCAACTTTTAATGACTTTTTAAAATCTTTATAAAAGTATAGATTAAACACTCTCAAAGTTTTACCAACTCTCTAAAAGTCCTAATTAAATATCTCTAAATTTTTAGAGACATTACTCTTTGAAAGTTTCAATTGAATAAACCCCTCTAAACTCCATTTTTATGCTAAAATATATCACTTGTCCACATTTAACGGCTTAAAATTTAAAAAAAAAATGAATACAGCATTATGCTATTTAATTAGATTACCTACATGGCCAAGACGACATGCAAGGAACTCTTGAAATAAATAAAGCTTCTCCCCATTTCCTCTATTTAATTTTATGTTTTTTTCCTTAATGAAATTAGTGTTTTAATAAAATAAAATTTTTAATATATACATTTTTATATAAAGCTATTGAAAAGGAAATTATGCAACACATTGGTTGTATAACAATTTTATTTTTAAGAAGAGTAAAATTTAAAATTTTCCACGATATTTAAATTAAGAATAAAAGGAAATATCATTCATCTCGATAAAAATTGACTTGGCGTCCTAGCTAATTATTCTTATAAACACACTTAGTATTGTTTGTCCATGCTAGAGCTGAATCAGTTTATGATAATTAACCTTGTTTTTTCATTTCAATATTTTTTTTTTCATGGCCTAGTTAAATTAGAGAGGATGAGGCCTAGTGATGGAGGATTGAATTTTGAGGGTGGTTGAGGATTAACATGCATTTGAGTTGGCATAGATTTGTGGCCACATTGCCACCTATCAAAATATCCAAATTGTTCCCAAGATCAATTAAAATGAATTGGATGTCCTTTTAGTTGTCTACTACTTGCCATGTCTTTATATATTTAGTTTAATCCAAGAACCAATTATGGCCAATTTTCTTCCAATTACGGGCCCAATCATTTGTGAAACTGAAACCTCGCTATCAACCAAGCTTTATGTAACACCGTAACAGTACCTTTCCATGTGCTAGAACATGATATATATATATATATAACAACAATAACGGGAAATAATTCACATACAGTCCTGTCCCTGTGGTGTACGTGACGGCCGTAAAAGAAGATTTTTTCTTCTTCAAATCAACTTTTAACCTTGCCTATCTCTAAATTGAGAAGAAACCTGATATATTAATATAATGTAGTTGCCAGAGTGTGAGCAAACAAGGTCCAAATTGAGGGGGCACTCTTCCAATATGCCTTTTGTTTATTCAAACTTGTACGTCCCTAGCAAGACTATATTTGTATATAAATATGCCTCCAATCCCATACAGAAATTTAGAAATTTAGACATTAAAGACATGGAATCTCGTAGTTGTATTCTCGTATCAGCTTTTCTCATCCTTCCTTTGCTGCTTGGAACAGCTTGTGCTCAGCTTAGGACAGACTTCTACAAAGGAACATGTCCAAATGTTGAGTCTTTGGTCACCTCAGCTGTCAGAACCAAGTTCCAGCAGACCTTTGTCACCGCTCCGGCCACCCTTAGACTCTTCTTCCACGACTGCTTCATTCGGGTGCGTTGTGATACTTTCGGAATCAATCTTGCTTCGGGTTTGATACAATATATTATTTAATTAAGCTGATCATAATTAAATTTGCCAATTAATTAGTTTCTACGTTTTTTAATGTATGTTGGCTTCATCTGCATAGGGTTGTGATGCTTCGATGTTGATTCAATCACCAACCAACCAGGCCGAGAAGGACCATCCCGATAACCTCTCCCTTGCCGGAGATGGATTTGACACCGTGATCAAAGCCAAGGCGGCGGTTGATAGTGATCCCAACTGCAGAAACAAAGTTTCATGTGCTGATATTCTTGCTCTTGCTACTAGAGATGTTGTAAAGATGGTATATACAATTCTACCCTTACCCTTTTTTTCCTTTCAAGAGAATGCACGCTATACACTCAGAGCCAATCCAAATATTTGAAAACTCGGGGTAAAAATAGAAAATGTGTGAGATCTCATAATTAAATTCTACCCTTAATCACATACCTAATTATTAAAATTTAAATTTTTATAAACTGATTATTCAAGTTTTATACAATGAGGTATTATTAAAATCTTTATTAGGAAAAACTCATTATGACAATAATAAAAAAAAGTACCTCATGTTCAAAACATTACATTCAATTTATAATAGATAAATAAAAGCAAATTCATATTTCTAACTTGTATATGGATAAAAATACCCACATTCAAAATTAATAGACTGCAACTTTCATATTAAATAAAAACAATTAATCTATCATTTTAAAAATTTGTATTAAAATCAAATTTACACATTTTTATATTATTTGTTTGTTTGTCTGCTTTTTATATTTATTAATTTTTTATTATATTATATAATATATATTAATAATTTTGGGTCTTCTATTGTTATGGGCCCAAAACTTAAAACTCTTTTTACCCTCCCTTCTGGCCGACCTTGTATATGCCTAGTGTGACCTGATTAAAATCTAACTGGCCTTTTCAACTTTGACGATTGATGAATTAATTAAGAGATGGTATGTCTATGAACTATGATCCAAGTTTCTAACTACCAAAGTTATGTAATTAATGAAGCGTTGATGAATTGATTAAGAGATGGTATTTGATGAATCGTATACGTTTAGTGTGATGCTATGTACGTGATAATGAATGCAGGCTGGGGGACCATCTTATTCTGTTGAATTAGGGAGGCGTGATGGGAGGATATCGACTATTGCTAGTGTTCAAAGACGTCTTCCTCACCCTACTTTCAATCTTGACCAGCTCAACACCATGTTTACTTCTCATGGTCTCACCCAGACTGACATGATTGCATTATCAGGTATATATACCTCTAGCTTCTTTTATTACCAAATATTAATTCCAAAAGGGCTTGCAAGTATACAATTATTTTGTATATTTAGCATGTGTTATATTGTCAAACTGTTAATTTGTTAAAGTATATATGTTAATTAGAATATGAACGGGAGAATCAATTACTCAAATTCTCTAAAGCACAATATATCAATTTATTAGTGGCGTATTATGTATTGTATTCATATACAATACCATACTCTCCAGATACCCGTCCCGTAGATATCCAATTTAGAAGTGTGATACATATTTGACCTATATATTTTGGTCAATATCGTCCCGTAGATATCCGTATCAAACTCATGAGATACTTGTATCGGATTCATTAAATGCTCGTATCCAACTAATAATGTTTTACACTAATTAAGAGCATAGAAATTATAATTGCTTTGAAATTTAGTAAGTAATATATGAAGAGTTTTCCTAGATTAATAATAAACTATTCCTTATTTCCCTTCTCATGTTCACACTTCTAAATTAAAACGATGATCGGCACCTCTTCTTCTACATCTTCTATATTTGAGTAGAATTGAGATTCTAGTTTCTTGATGTCTCGATCGAGTATTATATATATTTATATTTATATTTATTATATATTGTATTCTAACTAGCCCTTAAATTTAATTTGTATTATATCATTTCTCTGTATCCTTACTTTTTTATAGAATTCAAATTGAGAGTAACATATATAAACATATTACTATGCCCTATGGGAGTATACATTTCTAACATTCATGCTCTCTTTAGGTGCGCACACACTTGGCTTCTCTCATTGCGGCAAATTCTCCAAGAGAATCTCCAACTTCAGCCCCCAGAGTCGGATTGACCCGACTCTGAACTCAGCATACGCAATGCAGCTTAGACAGATGTGCCCGACGCGGGTGGACCCGAGAATCGCCATAAACATGGACCCGGCAACACCTCAGACATTTGACAATGCCTACTTCCAGAACCTCCAGCAAGGAAAGGGTCTGTTCACTTCTGATCAGGTACTATTTACAGATGGAAGATCAAAGACCACAGTCAACAATTTTGCTTCAAGTAACACAGCCTTTAACCAGGCTTTTGTGCAAGCCATGACCAAGTTAGGAAGAGTCGGGGTTTTAACCGGAAACCAAGGCGAGATTCGTCGGGATTGCACCAGTCCCAACTAGAATGGCCGGATTGATTGAGGACCACTCTTAAGACAGAGCTTCAGCTGCTGGATTGAACCTCTTAATTTCCCAAATGATATTTTTTTTTATTTATAATTTTTTAATTATGATTCGTATGATGCATATAGGTACAATGTTTGGGGTTTTATGATTCATGATCTTGAGAAAACGGTTGGCACTTAGTTGAAAGTGGGAAATTTGTATTCATCAATTAGCAAGGAAGAAAGTTCAAGTTGCTCAAATAATGCTTGTTTAGCCGTTGAAATGAACTGAAATGCTTGAAGATGGAATAAAAAAGGCTTATTACTCATTTTGCTCTTCTAATCGGATATTAAATATCATTTTGCTCCTTAAAACGGATTTAGTTCAAATGTTCTGTCACAACTGCACATTTAGTTTCACGGTTATTCCATCTGTTACCCTCTTTTAGTAACAACGTTACTATTACTATGTGTCAGTCTTTAATTGGTTGTTTAATTATTTATAAAAAATTATTAAAATTAACACACAAAAATTAGGAAGAAGATGAATAGTGAATATGAGTTCATCATCTTCTTCCTTCTTCATATAACAAAATCCAATCATAAATCCTAAATCCAATCCAATCCTTAATCTACAAATCAATCCCCAATTCTAAATCTACAAAAAAAAAAATGAAGAACATTCAATTTCTTCATCCAATTTGGGGAGGCAAGCACCACCTAAACAAGAGTGGAAATTACATTCGAAGGCATCCACCCAATCTGAGAGAAGAGTGGAAGATCCAATTCCTATTTTTGTCTTTCATTGATGAAAATTCAGACTAAACAAGAGTGGAAATTGCATTAACAATAAAACAAATAACCCACAAAAACCCCAACCTCTCTCTCTACGGGATGTGGGTTCTCTAGTTTTCTGGGAAAATCCCATCACCATGAAAAAAAATGAACCCATAAAAATCCCAATATTGGTAATCAACAGTGTTCGTGGGGTGGTAAGAGGAGTTGGATTTTTTTAATATCTCTCGGAGTAGTGGCTGTGATTTTGTTGACGGGTGATGATGGTACATTTGGCGAATTGAGAGTTGACTTTAACTGGGACTTTCACCAGTCACCTTGGTTGCAACAGGTGGAGGTGGCTCGACGAATCTGGACTTGGGCTTGGAGAACGCCGACCTGGAAAAAGAAGCTCGGCGAGGAGTGGGTTTGGGGGTTGGGACTTTGGGAGGTTTGTCGAATGTGGAGCTTGGCTAAAGCTCGACGAATGAACATATTGTTCGATGCACAATAGTAATAGGATAAGAGCTGCTCTGCTAAAGCTCTTCTTTTGCTGCCACTCCGACGAGCTTGTCGGAAAAAGCAAAATTGTCTTCTTTATTCACAAACCCACAAAGACCAAGAGCTTCTAATTCTCTGACTTCAGGCAACCTTTCATCTTTCTCCAAGAACCAAGGCGCACCTACCCTTTCTTCGAATCCCACAACTCCACCAGGAAATACAATTCCGAATGTTCAAATCTAGTCTCAACTCAAAAAATTCCTCGAGACGAACTGTAAGTTAGGTAATTTCACCTAAGCATTTTTGTTTTTTTTCGGATTTAGGATTTGGGATTGGTTTGTAGATTGAGGATTTGAGAAATCCAAATTGCCATTAAACTTAAATTGGGATTATGATTTAGAATTGGATTTTGTTAGAGGGAGAAGGAAAAAGATGATGAACTCATATTCACTATTCATCTTCTTCCTAATTTTGTTTGTGTTAATTTTAATAATTTTTTTTTAAATAATTAAACAATCAAATAGGGATTAACACGTAGTAATAGTAACGTTATTACTAACAGAGGGTAATGGATGGAGTAACAGTGCAACTAAGGGGGGTATATTCAATTTTGGTTTTTAAATGATTTTAGAGGGTTTTCAAATCCAGACGTATTCAATTAGGATTTTAATAGGTTTTATTCAAATCAAGGTGTATTCAATCTATCTTTTAATAGATTGTTTTAAAATTCTTTAAAATCTAGGTGTATTCAATTAAGATTGTAAAATACAATTTACAAATATAGGTGTATTCAAAAGTTGGATGATTTCTTATGATTTTTTAAAATGGTGGATTTTGATAGATTTGCTAAGGAAAAATACACATATTACTCCACCATCAAAATCATCACACCTCACCTAATATTTCATTGGATTTGAAAGGGAAAAAAAAAAATCTTCCTTCTCAAAACATTTTTACATTGTCCCCCTTCCTCATCCCAACTAAAGCGGCATCACCACCACTCTCAGTAATAGAAGCACCACCACCACCATTGTCACTTTTTTTTTTCTTCATGGAAACAGTTATTCAAAAGAGAAGACAACATAACAAGATATATTAATAACAGATGTTACATGGAACAAGACCAAATCCCTGTCTGGAAATACAAAACCATAAAGAGCCAATTGACAATCCAAGTTTGACTTATAACAAGCTCACGCTTCTTGTCATCAACTTCATTCTTACCTTTCTTTCTATTATTTCCTCCCTTTCCCTTGGTTTATTGGATTGAACATTCTATTTGCAGTTACTTTCCTAATTTTTCATAACTTTGACTAGTTACTTTAATGTATTTTGGTTTTTGTTCTTGTTCTTTTTTTATGATAATTACGATGATAAACGTTTTATTAAGCTAATTTTGTTTGAAAGAGTGTGACTACGGTTTATTTTGGTACAAAATTTTGTCTATTAAAAGAAGTCATGTCTGATACTTTGTAGTATGTGGCTGTCATCACCGAATGGTGATGAGGAGAGGAGAAATGGGGAATGTGCACATCTGGTCCTGCTGGATATGATTTATATTTATAAAATCCATAGAAACACTTCAAAATCTATATAAATTTATTACAAAATCTTTTGAAATTTGAAATGATTTGAGTGAAATCATATAAAATAAGATGAAATTATATAAAATCCATTATAATTCTAAATCATTTAAAATTTATTAAAACTCATTAAAATCTCAATCGAATACACCCCCTAAATGTCTAGTTGTGACAGAACACTAGAATTAAATCCATTTAGAAGCAAAGTGATATTAATATCCGATTAAAAGAACAATATAAATAATAAGCAAAAAAAAAATGGAGCTCTTTTTAGTTTTTAGTAATGAGCTCCGAAGTTTTCCAAGCTCATCAATTTCGTCCTTCACATTTGAAAGCAATTAACGCAATCCATCACGTTTCGTGTCACGTCAATGTTTTACCATACACCTACTTTATTAGTGCCACATTGTCCTAGAATATATTCCAATTAAAATGTAATAGGAATCATTTTTCAAATTAGGGAGTGCTAAATAGGGAATTTTAGTGGGTATACATAAATTTGTCTTCACAAGTGTCATATTCAAGATTTTATATTTAACATGTGAAGAAGAATATTTACTCTATCTACTATTTAATGTGTATTTATGGCCCATTTATTTGTAACTTTGTATATACCAAACTCATGAGTGCTCATGTCTATTGGCCAATCCCATTTCAAAAATCTTGGGTGACATTTTCATTTGTAGCTAATAATTATAAATAATTGCAACGACTCTTATTTTCCTTGAAAAACGAAGAAATCATTTTAAAATAGATCTAACATACTCACTAGGCTAGCCTAGTTAGTGGACGGAACTGTAACTACTAGTAGTAGCGTAGTTAAGATTTAACATCAGATAGGGCATAATTATTTTTTCTTTCAATAAATACATACTCTTAATTGATGATATTTTATTTATTAGTTGTCGTATATTTTTAAGCATGTTATACAAAATTTCACATTTTAATAAATTAGCAAGGACTATTTTTGGTGATTTATCAAAAAAAATAAAATAAATTATTTTACGATTTTATTCTATTTTTTCTATAAACAATGTGATTCAAATAACTCAAAATTTTATATCTAATAAAACAATAACTTAATAAAGTTTATAAGCTCCACTATCATTGTAAACATTGATAAATGAAAAAAATAAGTATATTAATAGAAATTAAGAATTGAACCCTTTGAAAATATGAAATAATTAAATACATTTTAGGAATATTTGTAATTAAGAAGAAAATTAGCAAAATAAATAAATAAGATAAAGTATGGTTAAAAATTAAAAATTAATTTTTTTATATGTATATGATAAATTGGTATAGTATCATGTATACCATAATACATAAAAATTTAGTATAAAATTAAAAAGGAAAATAAAAAAAATTATGCAGACAAACAATCTATATATATATATTACATTATAATAAATCTCTAAAGTATTGTATATATTATATATTTTATATTTTATATAGAAAATAATAAAAAATGAGTGGGGTCCTGGGCCCCCCGGGCCCTAGCTGGCTCCGCTTGTGACCACTAGATATATTGCTAGCTCTTTCTACCATGTTTTTAAGAGGAGATGATTCTTCCACCTCTATTTCATTGCGCATGTCAATTATTCATACTTCAACTTTGAAATGTATGCTTATTATTTACCAGTTTCGAACGAACTTAGCAATAGGCATCAAAATGCAGCACACAGATCAATAACAAAGACAACACCTCACCCTCTTGTTATTTTCATCAATGGATCGCCATCAAGAATGAAGAAAATAAAATATAGTTATTCTTATTGTTATTATTATTATTTTGGATCATGAAAAATCTATGTACTTTCACATTGTTGATGAATGATGATGATGATATAGAGTAACTGTTGAATGGTCCAACAGAACAGGAACCAACTATTACTGCCATGCTCCACATTAGCCAAAATTAATCCAGCAAAAAGACAAGGAATTCATTCACTATTGGAATTGATTTGAGAGATCAAATTCTTACTCCAGATTATTGCTACAATCTATGTACGTATGTATGTGTATCTATATGCTTTTCATTCCTATAATTAATCACTTTCCTGTCTCTCTTTTGGTGGATAGTGAAGGAGATATATATGAATCTTATGATGGATAAGGAAATAGGAGCAATAACAATAAAACAATGAAATCCATCTTTTTGTTGTGAACACAATCAGAATCGTATCTACCCATTTCATTCAGTTAAACCCACGGATTGAAATTTCGCCGGAATCGCCGATATATCGGTCGATATATCGGGATTTCCGGCGTCCGGCAGCTAACGGCGGGGTGAAACCCTATCTTCCCCCATTATCGACGAAACCGTCCAATATCGACACATATCGGCGATTTCGATCGATAATTTCAGAATTTCCCGACAAGCGACAACCAACCAAGCAAATTTCAATTCAAACAATCAAACTCACGGATTGAACAGAAAGATTCACAAACAAACAACCAAATTTCAATTCAATTTCAAAAAGAAATCATTTATTGTCACGGACGAACAGGATTGGGGAAAAAACAAAATTTTTTCTTCACGGACTCACCAGTAGCCTTCGCAAATCCGAAGCATAAATGGGGCGGGGGGGAGGGGGGCAACCGAAGAAAAGCTCGAACCGAGCGAGCCCAGCCCACCCCTGATCTGTCAACGCCGTCTGCAGCCCTATTTCTTCGCTCGCCGGCCGAAATCGGTCGAACCACCTATGCTTGAACCACCGCTCGTCTGCATCTCCGTCGCTCGCGCCGTCTGCCCTCACCAGCCCGGTCGACTCACCTCACTCGAACGGTCGAACCTCCCTCGAACGAACCACCTCTGGTCTTGTCTCGTCTCGTCCCGTCGTCCATCGCTCGAACAACCATCGAAGTCGGCCCTCACGTCGCCCCTCACCCTCACCCTCACGCCGCCCCTCACCCTCACTCACGACCCTCACCCTCACGATCGATCGATCGATTTCCCCAAAGTTCCTCGCGACTTCGAGACGCTTCGAGACAGACTGAGAGTCTGAGAGCGGAGAGCATTCGTTGAGTAAATAAGAAATGGAACGAAACGACATCGTTTCGTTTCATTTCATTTCTTTAATTTTTTTTTAATTACATATTATTTAATTATTTGTCAAATTTTTATTTAAATAATTATTTGGGTATAAATATTTGTCAAATAAATAATTATTTGGTATAAATATCATTTTTAATTACATATATCATTTATTATTTGGTATAAATATTTGTCAAATAAATAATTATTTAAATTATATCATAAATATTGTCAAATTCATATATTTGGTATTAGGTAAACAATATGCCATAAACGTTTTTTTTAACAAAATTCAAAATTTATTATTAGGTTAATAATATGGTTTAATTCATATATTTGGTAATATTTGGTAATATTTGGAAATATATTTGGTAATCATTTATTAAAAATAAATTTATCATTTATTAGTAAAATATGTTTTAGTAATGTATGTGCTAATATAAAATATTGTTTAATTCATATATTTGTTAATATATTTGGTAATCATTTATTAATAATAAGTTGATCATTTATTACTAAAAATATGTTTTAGTAATGTATATTTTAATATAAAATATGAGGTAATTCTTATATTTGGTAATATTTGTTTTAATTTTTAATATATGTTTTATTTTAGAATATATATTAAAATTATGAATATATGTGTTTTTGCTCCTTAATTTTTAACTTGGAATATATGTTCTAATTGAAATAATTTTATTATTATTTGTGTTTTGACTATTATTAATTGTCATTATCAAATTCTAAGTATTTTTCATGCAAATAATATGGTTTAATTCATATATTTGGTAATATATTTGGTAATCATTTATGAATAATAAATTGATCATTTATTACTAAAAATATGTTTTAGTAATGTATATTTTAATATAAAATATGAGGTAATTCATATATTTTGTAATATTTGTTTTAATTTTTAATATATGTTTTATTTTAGAATATATATTAAAATTATGAATATATGTGTTTTTTCTCCTTAATTTTTAACTTAGAATATATGTTCTAATTGAAATAATTTTATTATTATTTGTGTTTTTATTATTATTAATTGTCATTATCAAATTCTAAGTATTTTTCATGCAAATAATATGGCTTAATTCATATATTTGGTAATATATTTGGTAATCATTTATTAATAATAAATTGATCATTTATTACTAAAAATATGTTTTAGTAATGTATATTTTAATATAAAATATGAGGTAATTCATATATTTTGTAATATTTGTTTTAATTTTTAATATATGTTTTATTTTAGAATATATATTAAAATTATGAATATATGTGTTTTTGCTCCTTAATTTTTAACTTAGAATATATGTTCTAATTGAAATAATTTTATTATTATTTGTGTTTTTATTATTATTAATTGTCATTATCAAATTCTAAGTATTTTTCATGTATCTTAGATTTCATAAAATGGCTAGTGGAAGTGCAAGTGATAGCCGCCCAAGACCTGGACGAGTTGACCCAGCATGGAAATATGCCATTGCAATTCCTGGAAATAAAAACGGTGCCATTTGTTCGTTTTGTCAACATCAGTTTCAGAGTGGAGGCATAACGCGATTAAAGTTTCATTTAGCAGGTTTTGATCCGAAAAAAAATGTTCAAAAATGCAAAGACGTACCTAAAGCTATTAGGGATGAGGTCAGAGCATGGATCAAAAGTAAAGATACTGCTAAACAGACTAAGAATATGATTGGGGAGAATATACGAGCTGGCTTGAGAGGAGATCCACTAGACACTCAACAGAGCATTCAGATTAACGATAGTGATGATGAAGAGGATGATGATGGATTCGCTTATCCACCAGATGTGCATAGATCTGAGAGAGCAGCATATCGCTTTGCTGTAAATGCATCGAGAGATGAGGCACGACGAAGTGTCGACAATTATGGAGTTGGGTCTATGCGTGGTGCTCAAGGAGGCAGTAGCAGTCGTCAACCACCGCAACAGATGCGTCGATCACAAAGTTTGCGTGATCCATTTTCAATTCCTCCCGAACCAAAACTCTACAAAACCGCACGAAGTCAACAGAAGACTGTAAAATCGATGTGGAAAGGGACGAAAGAGAAGTTGGGTCGATACATAAGCAAATTTTTTATATATGAAGGCGTGGCTCCAAATAAAGCCAACTCTCATCATTTTAAGAATATGATCATTGAAGCCCAACGAGCAGGTATTTAATAAATTTATTTATTTATGATACATGTTTATTTAGCTTATGAAATAGCATTAAATGCTAACTTATGTTTTGATTTGCAGGTGAAGGCGTGTCCACTCCTTCTCCATATGAAGTGAAAAATAAATATCTTCCTATGGAGTATGAAGAAATGACGGCGTATGTGGAGCAACAAAAGCGACACTGGGAAACTTATGGATGTACCATAATGTGCGATGGTTGGACCGGTCCAACGAAGTTATCCATAATTAACTTCATGGTATATAGTAAGGGTTCAACTGTATTTCTCAGGTCAGTTGATTCTTCCAAATTTCATAAAGACTATGTGTACATAGGAAATTTGTTGAAGGAAGTTGTTCAGGAGGTTGGAGTACAAAATGTTGTACAGATCGTTACTGATAATGGGTCGAACTTCAAAAAGGCTGGAAAAGAACTGATGAAGACTTATCCGCTCTATTGGACTCCTTGTGCAGCCCATTGTATCGACCTAATATTTGAAGATATTGGGAAGAATGAGACAATGGCGCTCATCATAAAAAATGCTAGGCAGGTAACTAACTACATCTATAATCATCTATGGTTACTTGCTCAGATGCATGAATTTTGTCAAGGAGACTTGGTTCGGCCTGGTGCAACTCGGTTCGCAACCAACTATATTTGTATAAACAGTATAGTTAAACATAAAGTTGGCCTTAGAAGGTTGTTTACCAGTGATCAATGGCATGGTAGCCCATTGAGTAGGAAAGTGGAAGGCAAGAGGGTTGAGGCTCATATCCTCGACCAAAGATTCTGGGAGTCCTTGGAGATGATGCAATCAATATATGAACCATTATATTGCATCCTCCGAATTGTTGATACAGAGGTAGTCCCAACCATGCCAATCCTGTATGATATGTTCAATCGAATGAAAGAAAAGATAACCCGTCTTAAAGGGAAGAAGTGGGTCCTTAAAATCATACAGGAGCGATGGGAAAAAACATTAGTACATCCTTTACATGCTGCTGGTATATTTCTATCTTATTGAACTTGTTAATATTTTATTTTATTGTTGTTTACTAAGCAAAGTTCATTCATGATTTGCAGCTTATTACTTGAATCCCCGATATCAATATCAAGCAGGTATTGGGCATGACTCCTTCCTTGTCCAATCAGTTCAAAAAGTATTCCTCAAACTGAATCCAAATGGACAAGTGGGTTTACAAAATTTTGGAGTAGACGTAAGTTCACTACCATATATGAATCTTGATGAGTTATTTTGAATCTTGATGAGTTATTTCGAATCTGTACATCTATGGCATTATATTAACATCAGCCTTAATGTAGTTGATCAACTTTAGAGATGGTCGGAAAACATTTCGTTCACCTATGGCTGTACAATCACGAACGAAAATGCCCCCAGGTATATTACTTGCATTTAACTTGATATTCTATGACTTAGCACTTTATAATGCCTCTTACATTAAACTTGATATTGACAGCTGAGTGGTGGGAACTATATGGCCAAGCTTCTCCCAGCTTGCAACAAATTGCTGTTCGTATATTATCACAAACGGCATCATCTTCGGCATGTGAGAGAAATTGGAGTACATTTGCTTTAATTCATACAAAGCAACGAAATCGTCTCGCATATTCTAAGTTAGAACAACTTGTTTTCTGTTATTACAACATGAAACTCAAGTTAAGAGATGAAGAAGCCGAAGCCGGTAAAGTTGTGGAAGAAGACTACGTTGACCTGTTGGAAATTGCAGGTCAACATGTGGAAGGTAATGAGGCTGATCCACTTCAAGCATGGATTATGCCAGCTCACTTGGATGATGATAGTGGAAGGCCTGACCCTCGAGTAGCACATCTTGCTAGTGAACACGGTGTTAATGTCGATAGAGTGCTATCTGAAGAAGTGGGGAGTGAGGACGTAGGAAGTGAGCGGACAATGTCTTCATGGGAAAGATCAATGCTTGGTTCTACCGGTAGACGTGACTTACGAGCTGATGCTACTAGTAAGGGACTTCATCAAAATAAATCTCCAGATGATGATGATGATGATGATGATGATGATGATGGAGGAGATGATGTTGAGACAAACGATGAAGACAAGGATGACGGAGGGGATGATGACGGGGGAAATGAACATGTAACCGATACATATGCACCCTTGAGCCCATTTACTGAAGAGGCGGATTTCACTCATGCCACACAAGATTATGATCATGGGTGTAGAGAAGGAGGAGTAGGAATCGGTGGTGTCGGAAAAGATTACACTCGGACACGAAACATATATGAAGGTTATGGAAACCCATCTTCTGAGGATTCCATGGCAATTAGTTTTGAGTCAATGAGTTTAGGCACCGATCCTAGTAACAACTCAAATGATCCATATGCTTATGGTCCATATCGTCACCCCCTGTTAGACAACCATCTCCCTCAAATGTCACATGAAGATTATGGAGAAGTTAGTTGGGTAAATCCGAACTACCCTATCTATGGAGGAAAAGTAGGCCATTCAAAGGAGATATACGAATACTATGTCCAACAATACATTTCCTTTTGGTCAAATAGCATCAGTTGGCAAAACTTTTGTGTCTTGGTAGATCAAGAGATTCAAGACCAATCTAATTTTCAAGCTGGTCGACACTCTACTTGTTTTTGATCAAGTTAAATGTGTACAATATTGTTAATGCAATATTATCAATGAAATTATGTTTTAATTTAAGTTTATCTTTAAGATTTTATACTTTAGTGGTCGGCAGATCTATATTCCATCATATGATTCATCATATATTTATCATATCAAAGTCATTTTATAATTTTTATTAGTCCTATATAACCATTATTGGGTACTTAAGTGTTTGCCAAAGTTTCATTCCAAATTTCCGTCATTTGGACCCAATTTCCGTCATTTTTGTTGACCGTAAACGATATCGATATCGATATTTGGGGCGAGATATCCGTAAATTCGGCGAGCGATATATCCGTCGATATCGATATTTTCATCCTTGGTTAAACCCACTTATATAGAAGTAGGGTTAGGGTTAAATACAAAACACAAATTACCTATCTACCCTCTTTACATCTGACTAAATTATCCTTCACAATATTACATAAATAGCCACATACATAAATATATTTACAACACTCCCCCTTGGATATTTCATGTAATGGTGTCGCTGAGCTACACACTTATGTGTTGCCTCGTTAAAACCTTGCCAGGTAACAAAAACCCTATGAGACAAAAATAACCCTGGTCGAAGGAAAAAGAGTGCAACGTTTGTGTAAGTGATCACATTGGAGTCTTCTGAGGTAGTTGATGTCGCCTATTCTGGAATACGGGTAGATAGTACGCCTTTGAGATAAAATGTATCAGTGTTGCTTCACCAAAACCTTGTCCGGTAAACCCAATGGGAAAAACCCGTGGTCGAAGGGAAAAGATGAGCAAATACATATGAGTCAAATCATGGCATCTTCAGGATGCATTGTTAGCAGGGTGATCATACCAAAATATGTGCCTCGTTAAAACCTATCCATGTAACAAAACCCAGTGGGACAAAATAACCTGGTTGTAGGACAAAAGAGTACACGATGATCATGCGAGTATACTTCGGGATACTCAGTATACTTCCGGATACTTGGTATACTTCAGGATACTCCCCCTGATCTTGACTCCCCCTGAAATTAAGGACTTGGTAGATCATCTAGTCTACCCAAGCCAATACTATGAACATGCTTCTGGAAAGTTGCATTGGATGGTGGCTTGTTGTTTCTCCTATAATGAAACTGATCCTCATCTACCTGATGGAGGTAGGATTATCCTAGTGGATAATCTTCGGTTCATTATTGGTGAAATTCAGTCCACAAGTACTTCGAATACTCCTCGTAATGGTTTTTAGCCATATACATTCACGAGTAGTAATAAGGGTCTGTTTCTTAGGCCTTCAAGATATTGTTGTGTTCCCAATGGTAAAGGCATAACTAGTTTGAGAACATTCCTTATGTGGGTCTGATAGTTAGCATACATCAGTATACCCAATAAGGCACTGCATCATTCCAAGGACCAATGAGGTTTATTCATTTCTCAATGCATAGGGATAGAATAAGCCCATATCTCACATATCATTAAGGTATTGAAAAATGTCATTTATGCTATTCTAGTGGCAGCGTGTTGACATAGAGCTGAATGTAGTTAGCAAGTTCACATCGGATGAAATGTCTGGTGTAGTGCATTTGAATCAAGTACAATAATGCGCTTATTGCACTTAGATATGAAACTTATGGTCTCACTATCTCTTCGTTATCATCTGCCAGACGAAACCGATCCTTTATAGGATCTAGACTACGGATGATCATAGGCGAGCTTGAATGTTTTGCTTTTATCCTCATTAAAGCATTTCAACATCTTATGGGTCTAATATCAACATCTTCTAGGTGTGATTTAATCAATAGACTGAAACCTCATATGCTCAATACTCGAGCTTCAGGTCGAGACAAAACTTCGTTCTCCTATGATCCATCATTTATTTATCCAACTTCAGGTGCTAAGTAGTGTCATTAGTTTCTTCTGGAATACCAATCAATAGCGAACCTGAAACTTGTTTTCTTAATAAACACGCATGGGTATTCTTCGTTATCCCACACTAATTAAATACTCACTTAAACGGTTATACCATATTTGTTCAGATTATCTCAATCCGTAAAGTGGACGCCTCAAAGGAGTAGAGAGCGTGTTTCGTGGTCTGGAACTATTTGCATAAGATATTGTGGGTCCTTCTGGAACTTTCAAATGTATCTCTTTATTTGTATCCCTATAGAGATAAGCATTAACCAAGTTTATAAGCTGCATATTCAGTTTTTCTGGAAACTACCAAACTGATAAGGTAGAAGAACGTTATGACGTTCATTACGGGAGAATATGTCTCCTCGTAATCAATCTCAGGGCGTTGAGGAAACTGTGCGCCATTAAATGAGTTGTATATCTAACAACTTTATATTTCTCATTACGCTTCCTTATAACTACCCATTTAAATCCTGCAGGTTTAACATGGGGAGGTGTGAGAACTACAGATCCAAACACCTTCCTTTTTGTCAAGGAATCTAATTTGACCTGGATTGGTTATTCCATTTTGGCCAGTCTTCTCTACGTTAAAATTCATTCATCAACGGAGTAAGGTTCGATTTCGTTTCTATTTATTATTTCGGTAGCTACCGCGAATACATATAAATCATCGATGATAATATCATTCTGATTCCCTATCTCACATAAGTATGCATGATTTACCGAGATCTCTTTATTCTCGGGAGTGGGTTGTGACGTTGGAGCGTCCCCCAACGCCATCACAGACCCATAATCCGGAATTATCTCATGAGATGGATCAGATGATATTTAGAAGGGATTCGATTGTGCCAAATTTATCCTCTTCCGGGGATGAGAATCCTTCGAACCTATTAGTCTACCTCGCTTCTAGGAAGGGACATATGACTGGTTAACCGCCATGGCCGTACCTCGTCCGTCTGGGACGATGCGTCCTACTGGGACGTCTATCCTTGCAGGCACATTTGCAGCAGGTATATGTGATCTTGTCACTTTAACTAGATTAGAGAAAGCGTCTAGTGTATTATTAGCTATAATCTGTAAATCACACATCAAACTTACTTTGTGTGGTTTGGGGATCAAGATGAGACATAGTGGAGATGTTCCACGTCAATTCACGTCGTTCTTCAGGAACGTTTGACGTTTTTATCTCCCCCTAACGACGGGAAGTCTGTCTCATCAAAGTGACTATCCACGAATATAGCGGTAATAAGATCGCCTGGCAAGGGCTCTAAAGAGCAATAATGGAGAGGGAGTCATAACCGACATGTATGCCCCTCATTTGTTGAGGTCCCGTATGTGTACGTTGTGGCGGCACAATTGGCACGTAACTGCACACCCAGAAATGCGTAAGTACGAAACATCTGGTTCGTACCCAGCCACCAGCTGTAACGCAAAACGTCATTGGGTGACATTGACCTCAACCGGACCAATAATACTGCATGCAAAATTGCATTGCCCTCGCTAGAAACTATAAGCTTGGTGCGCATTACCAAGGTGAAGTAGTGTTTCTGCGAGACCATTATGGGTGTGAACATGGGGAACCAAATGTTCATCAGCAATACCAAGGGGCATGCAATAGTCATCGAATTATGTTGATGTAAACTCTCCGGTATTATCGAGTCTTATAGACTATATAAGAGAATCCGGGTGGTGTGGCCCCAATTGAATTATCTGGGCTAAGAGTTTAGCAAACGCAGTACGTGTGTGTACAAAAGGATAGCATGTGACCATTTTGTCGGTATCTCAACCTAAACCATGAAAGTTTTTTTTTTGTTTCAGAACGGTCCGCATGGTGGTTGGAAAGTCCACAACGTTTCCCCTTGTATTCTATACAACAAAGGGGGAAGTATGTACTCATCTTTGCATATAATGGTCTAATATTCGATTTTTTTTTCTCTAACGAGCAAACCTGGCATATGTACCTTGACATGGGTGTCCCAACCGGTCATGTAATATAATGAGTAATTGCTCATACTAGTTAGCTTCTAGCGAACTTTTGGCTAGCTTCTAGCTAGTTTCTCTAGTGTATGCTTCTAGTCATACAGAGTGGAGGTTATGCAAAAGATATTCAACTTTCTTATCATTTAGTTATTTCAATGTGATAACCGTTGGCTCGAATATCCGTAAATCTCGACAAATTTCTTCTGGAATTTGGAGAATAAAAAAAAATCTTATTGATGGTAATTCAGTACCATTCTACAACGTTTTTGTCATATCTCTCGGAATATAATATTGTCAGCCAGACAATAAACTTCCCCACAAATATACATATTTATAGATGTAATTCAATGAGTCACATGCATAAGGATAAATGTTTGAATTGAATTACATCATATTCGAGCGAAAAATCACATTTTCTAAATGATATTTATAAATGGATTTGAAATCATTAGAATGGATGATGGGTCATTCATGTCTTGCTTCAGGCAAGAAATTGTTCCTATAATGGTTAAACCGCTCTTCTAGAGTTTATATAAGGGACAAATCATTGCATTTAATGCTTTGAGAAAACTCATCCATAAGCAACAAAGAAGAACTTCAGGTTCGAACAAATGGTATGATTGATCAGATTGTAAACATATAAAAGCTACTGGTTTGATGATATTTGTTGAATTTATGAAGGAAACTTCAGGTTCCTTTTTTTTCATGAAATTGCCGAAATTATAGATTCGGTGATTAGTATGAACTACTGGTCCATTTATAAGGTATTGGTTAGTTTATGAAATTTCTAGTTCATTGATGAACATCTGGTTCATTTAAACACATACATTTGCTAAAATAAATATTAAATAGCATTTGAGAATAATTTAAATTAATGCTTATGGCATTATATGGTGTGATATATATAAACGGATACTTCTGGTATTGAGTGTATAATAATAAATTGTGATGCATTATAAAAACACGTGGCCTTCTGGGCAGTGTCTCTTTGGGCAAATAATGCCTTGGTGTGAATATACAAATTCCACATTAACATCATCATGATCATTACATCTCATAGGTGTCAAAATTATCAAGATCACACTCGTTTGGTTATTGCACCAAAATCTTGCTTAACATCATCATCATCATGCATCCATGATCATATATTATTCACACAAATAATCCACATGATTTATCATCAATCTATGAATTACCATCATCATCCAAAAATAATCAGCATCATTATTCAAAATCAAATGGTATAGCATTAACATATTATATGTATATCAGCATATCATGATCAACATATCCCACCATATATACATAGTAGCATCAGGTATTCATCATCATACATGTATCATATATATTGTCATTGTCATCTCTTATTATTATCATACATCATAACATCATGAATTCACCATATACTATATCATTATTGTCATACGTGTATATATCAACCATCATATGTTTATCATTATATATCATAGTATTATGTGCTCATCGTATTTCATGATCATCTCGTATTAGTATCATAGGTATAACATCATATTCATATATTGTTATATCATAACATTATCATCATCATATTCATCTCATATCATTTCATAATCATATCACCTGTATCATTATCACATATTACCAACATATCATTGTATGTATTATATGATTATCATGCCATGATCATAACATCAATTAAATAATTGAATAATAATTAATTCATGTTAATATCAACATCAACATCAATATGATCATAGCATTATATTATTTCATACTATTATCATGTATGTATCATATATTTATTTCATTATCGTCATACCATCATCATAATCATATACATCACATATACCAAATCATGTGACATCATATGTTAATATCATAGCATCTAATCTTCATGTCATCATATCATCATGTCATCCATCATCAAACAATTATTAATTCATACAAAAGAGTGGCAATGGATGGTGTGCCAGTGTGGTAGGCCACATATACTCACATGATAAGACTCACTCATAAATAAAACATTAAATTATCAAGTGCACCAATGCACTATGTGTGCGCATGTATTTAACATCAAGGTTGCATTTGGCCCACATATGGTCTCCAGGTTTTACGGCTGTAGTGATGATGATAATATAATCTAATAATAACTCAAATGAAAGTCTCAAAAATAAGACATTAAATAATAGGATAAATAAGAAAATTAAGGATTAAGGACTTATCTTCTTTGGAGAGAGAACGCGGTGTTTGTGATGCCCGCTGTTGAGTATTTCAACATTGAACTGTTTTGGTATGGTGTCCAACGAAGGAATCTTATATGTCCATGTAGCATCAGTTACATCAAGCTGCAATATCTCTGCTCTACAGCTAAGAATTGATCCAATACTAGGTTGAGTGCGTCCAAGATCCCTATGGGCAAATTCCTTAATATACGTCCCTGCCTGGGTGCACAGATGCAAAAGAAAATACTGAGAACTTCCACAAATCTTCTCGATTTTCATCCAATGAGTAATTTTTTCACGTTCTACCGGACTTCGGCGGTGAAGCACCCTGATTGGAGTTCTTTGCAGAATTTTCATGTCTTTCAGTGAAGATATATATTGCAAGTCTTCATCGTTGAGAGCTCTTCGCCTCTGCTCTCTCTGTTAACAGCAAGGAAAAGATGACTTGCTGGACCTCCAATTGAGCATCGAACAAACCTCTGGGTTTGCGGTTTGCGTCGTCTCTCTAGATGGTCATGGTCGTGCAATGAAGAATGAAGATCTGGCAGATTGTTGTCTCTCCCACCCGCCGTCATCTCTTGTCAAATCCAGTTTTCTAAGTTGGTCTTTCACCCTCCAACCGCCGTTGTCTCTCAGCCTTTCTTCCGCAGCAGTCGTCGCCGTCTCACTCTTAGTCACCGAAATGAGTCATAAAGTGGAGGATTTTGATATAAGTGCTCAAAATGAACATTGGGATGAAATTAAAAGAAGCTTGGTTGAGAAGCGATGTATGGATTTGGGAATGGATATCCCCTGGCTGCGACAATTTGAGGGAAAAAGGAATGATGGTGGTAAGTAGATGGTGGGCAGAGAGAAATTTTGGGGAAATGAGAATTATGGATTTTCTCAACAGGTTAGAGTCGTGCTGATAACGTGTTGTGAACACAATCAGAATCGTATCTACCCATTTCATTCAGTTAAACCCACTTATATAGAAGTAGGGTTAGGGTTAAATACAAAACACAAATTACCTATCTACCCTCTTTACATCTGACTAAATTATCCTTCACAATATTACATAAATAGCCACATACATAAATATATTTACAACACTTTTGTATCTATGGAGATTGGAGAGAGGGAGACATCATGTTTCATATTGGCAACCAAAGACAAATGCCTGGTGACAGATTGGAATTCAACATGCGCCTAATTTGTCCCACCTTGAATTGCACAGAACAAATGTTGGGGTTATTGTGAAGAGTCTCTAGCAATCACTGTCTTCCAATTCTCTTTTTGGTTCATTCGTCTCTTTCGAAAAACAAACTACCATAACTTACAAAAGTTCTTGTTCTGAGCTAGTCATTAAGAAACTACACGGAATCATTGTTTCTGTCTTTCATATTCTCACTCCAAAAACAAACAACAAAATCAGTGAAATTCCTACTTGTGATTACAACTTCGCCACCTTGTTCTAGACAATGTTTTTCTACATTTTGATTGTATATGGAGGAAAAACAATTAAAACGATGAACCACTACGTGGTAAAAGATGGATTGAAAATGTCCTATTTACGTACTTCAATGTAATATATATGCATAAGATCGCGATAGATATCATCTCTCAATTTTGCATTTATTACAGCGGCAACTTAATTAGAATTTCAATAATATTAATGAACAAGCTAGTAATATTAGACACTACGAGTCCTATTATTTGAGCTTTAGACCATGAAAAAGCCAATGTGGCTGCTTTCTTTCCTGGTCGCATAATTTTGCAGTTGCACTAGAGCTGCTGCTCATTGGAGTTGTGGGATCACTGATGCTATCTCCTCCTCCTCCTACTCCTCTATGTGATGATCTCAACGAAGCCGGTGAATCAATAACTTCCCTTGGTTTCTGGATCATCGTTAACTGATGAGGTGGCAGGTGGAAAGGTTTTGGTCTCTTCTTGTTCTTGCTACTTCCAATGCTTAATGTAAGCTCCACTTCACCATCTTCATCACAGCCACTTTTGAAGGGCATGTGATGATGAGAGCTTGGCCCCGCTTGCAATTCTTGATGATCAATTGTACTCACTCCCGTTGACATGTCTTCCAGCTCCGCGGGCCTTTCAAGGTCGAATCCCCTTGACATTGACATTCTCAGTGTCTCTCCGGAACAACTTCCAATGCGCTCTCTAGCCATTGGAGTATTATCATCCCTCAACCTCTGGAGATGGAAATTATATGCATAATTCGAAGTTTGAGTCGGTGAATGCTGCTGCCAGTCTATCAACTGAGAATGTAGGTTCATGTGATGATCTGCTGCAGTACTAACACTAGTGCTTGTCATGCCACCCCAATGCCTTTTTTGTAATTTAATCTCTCTTTTCAGCTCCCCCATTAGCATCTTTTGGACATTGTACAGTCTGTGTAGCTCTCGAATCTGCAAATTTTTTGTTTTCGATTAGCATTACTATCAACTGGTGTAAGTCACTATGAACTGGACTAATTTGGTGCGCAGGAGTGTATCTTGAGGTGGGTAGACGTAGACGTAGAAGAAAATTTACCCAACCCAATCCCCTTAAAATGGAAAGATTAATAGAGATAAGTTTTCTTCTATTTTTAATCATATCTAATCCTCCTAATTTAAAAGCATATATCCATATTTACGTTCAGATACATTAAATTTGAAGTTATCAAATCCAATCAAATCGTACTCATCAACCGTAACCCACATATTGACTCCTCTACAGAAGAATGGAACTAAAAGTTGATGATACCTGGTGTTTAAAGGTATCTTCATGCATCTGCATTGTCTTTTTGATTGTATCCATGTTGTGCTTGTCAAGCATCCTGTCCATCGAGTCCAGAAATTTTTCCTCCAGTAATCCGGCCTTCTGATACTTCTCCTTCACCCCACTTTTTTGGAAATATTCCCAGTCAACCACCCGACTTGCGGTTAAGCTGCTGCTATTTTGTGAGCTTCCAAATATATTGATGGCGCATTCACTCTTGATTCCCATGCCTGGAAAGTAAAAAAGTAAAAATGTCGGTAACTGCAGAGAATGGATATAGATCACCAGTTTATTTCCCCTTGTGACCAATAACTTTTGAGACGCATATAAGTTCGAAAATGTTGGGTTAAAAATGGAGAAGGAAAAAAGGAAAAATTGTAGGGAACAGAAAGACAAAAAAGAAAAAAAAAAAAAAAAAGAAAGAGAGAAAAGGCTAAGTGATTTCAGTGGGGTAGGTGTGATATATGAAGGCACTAAGTGAAGGTGGAAACAGAGTGTAGTCATTTTGAATGAATGAATAAATCTAGTCATTTTGAATTATCTTCGACCCCAAATTTGAACCCATCTACATTTGTGCTCCATGATCCATACTCATTGGTTCCCCTTTTGGTGTACAAATATGCAGCAAGAACAAAATGAATGGCTCAAATTTGTGTCGGAGGAGCCCGAAATGAGTCATCAGAAAAACAGAGATGGAAGATAAAGATAATGGGACGTGGACTCCAGTGAGACCAGATACGGAAATGTGGGTGCTTCACTCTATATTTCTCAAATGAATCGTCTCAAGAACTCTCCACATATTTAAATTTCTGATGAAAATCATGAGTTACAGTACAAGAAAAAATCAAGCTAATTAATTATATTAAGAAAAAGGGTAGGAAGAGAAGAGGACAGAGAGAGACAGAGATTGCAATTAAAAATAGAAAGGATCTGTTTCACCTTGAAATATTATGGCTTATGAGTGCCCCTCCAGAAGAGGAGTTGCAAGAATGGAAACAAAACAGAAAACAAACAAGGAAGAACATCAACATCGAAATGGAAGGTTTGATTCAGTGATTTGCAGATAAAAGTAAAATACAGATATATACCTGAAATAGATAGAGGAGAAGAGGTGGAAATTCTCTAGTATGAGGCTCATTGGGAAGTTTGGTACTGCTTCTTCATGCCAAAAGGAGTCTCATCATCATATCCGTGATAAAGCTATTATTTTATATATGCACATCAAAATCATGAGTCATTGATCTTCTTCCTCGTCTTCTTCTTCCGTACAAATAGGAGTGGGCGGAGGAATCGAAGGCGGTGGAGCTAGCTAGCAAATCAATGATATTTAGGAGCTTAGTAATGAAGGAATGGTGTGAATTGGGGGAAGATTCCTGCAACAAGACACCTCTACACCAGCAAATCTCTTTGGCAGGCCAATACTAATCTCTCTCTCTCTCTCTCTCTCTCTCTCTCTCTCTCTCTCTCTCTCTTCAGTGAGTGAGTATAGCTTAATTTGGGGAAACAACAAGAACAACAAACCCCCCTCACTCCTCTCACTAAATTAAAAATTGTTAATCATGTTCATGGCCATGTTAATAATTCAGGCTTGACAGGCTGTGAAGGTTGGGAGGCATGGAGAAAAGTTAGGCTCTACCAATGTCTTGGTCTGCACAATATTCATTCATATATACTCTACTAGAGAGAGAGAGAGAGAGAGAGAGTACCAGAAGTTAAATTAAGTCCCGCAGTAATTAGCCGAAATTAAATTTCGAATTAAACATTAATAGACGTCATTCTCGTTATTTATGTAAATTAAATATGAGATTTTGAAAAAAATACTCCACTCCATATAGTGCTGGTGGAAGAATGGTGCGAAGGAATTTGTTAAATATTATTCCTAATACATAGTATTGTTTGATATGCTGTATTTCAATTATAATTATTATATTGAATTGCATTTGTGTAGAGTATATATATATATATATATATATGTATGGTGCATTGTTGGAACATGGATGAAGATCAAGTATGCGGGGGCCACAGTAGAGTCCAATCCAGGGATAATGAAAACCAAATGACAGTCCTAATATATGGGCCAAGCTAGGTAGGGCAGTGAACAAGATATTCCAGACAAAGTCTTCCAGAACATCAAAGATTTGCATGAATGAATAATATTCATGGAAATGATCATTTCCATATAACTTCGATCATGGTGCTGCCTTCGCTTCCTACAACTTACAACACCAATCTCCTGAATCTTCTTTTCTTATACAAATTCCACCATCCATGTAAGTAGGATATATGTACAACGAACGGGACGAGTGATCATCGCTCGCCGGTCAGCAGAACCATCCGTCAAAACTCTCAATTTAAGTTCAAACATTTACATCTTCTCTAACTTATGGGCCAAGGGATCATAACACCACACCACATAAATATTATCTTTCCCTTTTCTTTTCTTTTTTTAAAGGCCATTTATTTTTGTTTAGTTTAGTTTTAACGAAAATATAGTAGGTTATTAATATAAAATAAAAACAAGTAGCTAGGTCTCAAAAGTTAGATAACGAATATGAATAGAATATCAAGCGATTAGGTTTGGCAATCGCCAAGTCTATCACACAGGCTCAACTAATATAATTTGAGAACCCCTAAACAATATCAATCACAATGTCATTAAAATAAACAATCTTTAGCACATAAATTCCCACAAAAGTGAAGACTAAGTCCGCCCAAGAACGAGCCACTCCACATAAAATCCCACTAAAAGAAACACGTAATACATCCCCACCCTAAAAAGAGCTGCTGGACGTATTCGAACAAGTAGAATTAAAATTCTAAAAAAAATAAAATAAAAACAAGAATCCCAAAGCCCACAATCTGATTTTGCAACGCCGTCATTGATTTACACAAACAGTTATCAGAAATCCAAGGTGCGAGAAAGTGCCGGCGCCACCATTGTTGCCCTCCAACATTTTCAGGCACTTAAATATCTAAAAATACTTTGAACTTAAATATCTAAAAATATTTTGAACTTAAATATCTAAAAATATTTTGAACTTAAATATCTAAAAATATTTTGAACAAAGTGACAATCTATTTTCTTTTTACTATTAATGAATATATCTTGTTTTCGTGAGAATTTTTATTTTTTAGTTTGAAGTCTTAATCAGAACCAGAAAACCATATCTATGAACAGTAGTAGCAAAGGATCATTTTCAAATTTTCATGATATCAAAACAAAGAAACAAATCCACGATGTTATGTACCTAATTAAACAGAAACTTAAGTAACCAATGCCCATCTCTGCTTGTAAACCCATCAATATTAAATTCAGAAAATAATGATCAAAGGCTTTGTTCATTCCTTATAAAGTAACAAATGGCCTAAAGGTTTGGAATATTTACTGCTCGAAGAGATATCTATATATATAAACAAAAACAAAATCGTCACCAACTTTAAAAATCATGTAGATAGAGATTAGTGATTAGTGATTAGTGATTAGAGATTAGAGATTGGGAAAAGGGAAACTTGGCACACATCACTTTCTATACAAAAAGAAGAAGGGTTTAAAACATAGCTATCCAAGCAACCCACAAACAATTAAAAATCTCAAACCACCTTCAGCTACAACTCCTGACCTAGTCACATTATAATACTAAATATTGTGTTTAATGTTAAGATATTTTTTTAGAGATAATTAATTCGATATTAATCCAAAATTTAAGCCATCATTTAATTTAGGGGTAATTATAAATAGGTCTTTTATTGGTGTCCAAGTTATAAATTAGGTCGGTATAGTAAATAAGTACATTAAATAGAAAATCACAGTAATTTTTTTTGCTATTGTTCAATCCATTCATTTGTTTTAGTCCACTATTTTTAAAAAAGTTACAAGCATGCCATTTAAATTATGCATCATTTTTATTTTAGAAAAATCACTACAAGAAAATGAGATAGGCCCGGTATTTCCGTCATTAAATTCAATATTGCTCGTCGAATATGAATAACTCATTGGGTTACATTTTGGCGCGAAGGAAAATGATTCGCGCGCTAAAACTCCAAATCTTACCCGACGAAAAAAGAGGACTCGTCAGGTTACCTAATTAAACCTACGAATATGTTGGATATTATTCATCAGGAATTGTAAAACGTTGACCAATATTACCCGACGATGACATTTCTTCGAATAACGATTTTGGTGGGAAAAAATAGCTTTGGTGCCCAAATATTATATTTGTCTCACGAATAATTTAAAAGGGCCCTACGAATACCTTCTTCGGGCAAAATTCTAACTACATTTAACATCCGTGATCCACTCTTCTTCCTTTCCTCTCCGGCTTCTTTCAAACCTTCATATCCTTCATGTAACGACCCGAACCGAGAATAATAATATTTTAATGTAAAAAGACTATTTTGCCCCTGAAGGGGGGAAACTTTGACTTTTGACCCGGGCAACAATTTAGACTTTGACCCATGACTATGACGTAGGTCGGGACGTCACGAATCCGTAGACAGGCGGCACGCCGAAATCGGAGTTCGTATGAAGAAGTTATGGTCAAGGAAGCGTTTTAGCGGAATTTACGATCCGAGAACAACGAAATAAAATATTAATTTGTTACGGGAATCCGTGCCAACCTAATATTTAAATCAAACTGGTGGATTGGTGACAAGTGTCACCCATCCAAGCCTACACTATTCCCATAAAGCAACTTACACTATTTAATCTATTTTTATATTATTTATTTTCCCTCCAATTAACCCCAGCCCTTGGATTTTCTGTTCAAATGAATCCCAGCCCTCCATTTTCATTTGCTCCCTTGTTCATGCACGATCTCTGTCTCTGCCTTTTCTTACAAACACACACAAACACACATACAGCCCCTCACAACCCGTGCATTTCTTCCATTTTCTCTCGACCAAGGCGATCAAACCAGCCATCCTTATCACACCAGACCACCACCCACAGCACCACCATCATCTGGTCTTCACAACCCGTGCACCACCAGCAACCACCAGCCCATTTTCCCGTCCGAAATTCCGTCCAAAAACTCAGACCCGAAACACGACGGAAACGGGTCCAAGAAACAAACCGTGACAACCACATCATCTCGACGCGGGGGAAACTCCAGTCTGCACCGTGAGGACCCCAGGAGCTTAACTGGACGACGGCACGGCCTGCGGCGGCGACACGGCGGCGGTAAGGTCGAAAATCCGAAAACCCGTTTTGATCCCCTATTTCGAACCAACGTGTTTTAGTGCTAGGAAATTGATTATGTGATGTTAGGAATGTTCTAGGGTGAGAGACGAGTCGATCAGGACCGGTTTGGACGACGGACACGGCGTGGATCACCGGAGAAGACGATCGGACTTTGGCCGGGAGTTTCAGAGAAGAACTGGTGAGTTTTCTCCCGTTTTCCTTCCATTTTGAGGTTGTAGAACCATAGAACAGACCTAGACGACCCTATAGGGATGAACCCCGTCGAAAATGGTGGACGGAATCGTACGGTTGAATCGGGTCAAGCCGTGGGTCGACGGCGACCCAGTTCCAGTCAAACGGGTCTGACCCGATACTGTAGCATGATGATGTCATCATGCTGACGTCACTTCTGACGTCATGATGACGTCATCCTGTCAGATATTGTCAGACCAGGGACCAATCAGAACATGCCACATGTCACCTGACAAGTGTCAGTGATGATGTCATGCTGACGTCAGCAGTACTGTAGCAGCGTTGACCCACGCGTTGACCAGGCGCGTGGGGGCGCGTGTGAACAGTAATTTTGGTGGGGCCGGTACCATTTTCAAGGTTTCGACGATATGGATGCAATGGAGGTGGTTTCGTGTCGATCGGAGAATAATAATATTTTAATGTAAAAAGAACCGAGAATAATAATATTTTAATGTAAAAAGACTATTTTGCCCCTGAAGGGGGGAAACTTTGAATTTTGACCCGGGCAACAATTTGGACTTTGACCCATGACTATGACGTAGGTCAGGACGTCACGAATCCGTAGACAGGCGGCACGCCGAAATCGGAGTTCGTATGAAGAAGTTATGGTCAAGGAAGCGTTTTAGCGGAATTTACGATCCGAGAACAACGAAATAAAATATTAATTTGTTACGGGAATCCGTGCCAACCTAATATTTAAATCAAACTGGTGGATTGGTGACAAGTGTCACCCATCCAAGCCTACACTATTCCCATAAAGCAACTTACACTATTTAATCTATTTTTATATTATTTATTTTCCCTCCAATTAACCCCAGCCCTTGGATTTTCTGTTCAAATGAATCCCAGCCCTCCATTTTCATCTGCTCCCTTGTTCATGCACGATCTCTGTCTCTGCCTTTTCTTACAAACACACACAAACACACATACAGCCCCTCACAACCCGTGCATTTCTTCCATTTTCTCTCGACCAAGGCGATCAAACCAGCCATCCTTATCACACCAGACCACCACCCACAGCACCACCATCATCTGGTCTTCACAACCCGTGCACCACCAGCAACCACCAGCCCATTTTCCCGTCCGAAATTCCGTCCAAAAACTCAGACCCGAAACACGACGGAAACGGGTCCAAGAAGCAAACCGTGACAACCACATCATCTCGACGCGGGGGAAACTCCAGTCTGCACCGTGAGGACCCCAGGAGCTTAACTGGACGACGGCACGGCCTGCGGCGGCGACACGGCGGCGGTAAGGTCGAAAACCCGAAAACCCGTTTTGATCCCCTATTTCGAACCAACGTGTTTTAGTGCAAGGAAATTGATTGTGTGATGTTAGGAATGTTCTAGGGTGAGAGACGAGTCGATCAGGACCGGTTTGGATGACGGACATGGCGTGGATCACCGGAGAAGACGATCGGACTTTGGCCGTGAGTTTCAGAGAAGAACTGGTGAGTTTTCTCCCGTTTTCCTTCCATTTTGAGGTTGTAGAACCATAGAACAGACCTAAACGACCCTATAGGGATGAACCCCGTCGAAAATGGTGGCCGGAATCGTACGGTTGAATCGGGTCAAGCCGTGGGTCGACGGCGACCCGGTTCCAGTCAAACGGGTCTGACCCGATACTGTAGCATGATGACGTCATCATGCTGACGTCACTTCTGACGTCATGATGACGTCATCCTGTCAGATATTGTCAGACCAGGGACTAATCAGAACATGCCACGTGTCACCTGACAAGTGTCAGTGATGACGTCATGCTGACGTCAGCAGTACTGTAGCAGCGTTGACCCACGCGTTGACCAGGCGCGTGGGGGCGCGTGTGAACAATAATTTTGGTGGGGCCGGTACCATTTTCAAGGTTTCGACGATACGGATCCAATGGAGGTGGTTTCGTGTCGATCGGAGATCGTTATGTTAGTCAAAATGGGGTTTGAAGCACCGGGAATAGTGCCCGGGATGCGATTTTGAGGCGGATCTGTTCTAGGGTCTTGGTATTGATATTATAGGGTCCTTAAGTAACCCTCAGGAATAATAATACATGTTTATAGAGATCGTTGAGCAGCAAGGACCGAGTGTGAGTGGGCTGTTTGATTTATAAAAGGCTTGCATGCATAAACTGTTTTACTATTTCCACTGATGAGTCTTATGAACTGTTTATATTTGCTATGTTTTGGGCATGAGACCCGTCTGGATTATATGTGGATTTTGTTTGGGATGTCCGGGGGACATAGGGTAAACTATGTTGTTATTGTACTGTACTTTCCTACCTGTGTATATTGTCTCCTCCAGGGAGGGTCGTTGGCCTGGGTGGACCCTGGAGTAGTCACGGGGCTCTGACTGAGTGGAGTTGACCCCCGTTGGGCTGCTTACTCTCAGGAAGGCATGTTCATATACCTCGGGCAGTGACCGGGATACCGGGAGCTGATGTACCTAGAGAGTCTCGGGTGTGAGACCCTGAGTGGCAACGCGTAGCCTTAGAACCGTGACATCATTTGGGTTGGGTTTTACAGTGCACTGATATGTTAGTTTCACCTTACGATTATTATTGTGGTTCATTTGTTATGATTTCATTATAATATCATATTTTCACTGCATGCAAGATTTGGAAAACGGAGGGGTAGAACCTTATGATTATTTTATTATTAAATTGATCTCTAAACTGTTATTTTTGGCCCACTCACCCTTGTTTTACTGACCCCTCCAGACCCTGACACGGAAATAGAGGAGGAGGACCCGGAGGAGGAGGCAGAGGTTTAGTTTGCCTAGCTGTGCACCTGTACACCCACTTGTGGGTAGGTTGAGCACCGAATAAATGTACTCTGACTAGTGTGCTCACATGTTGTATTTTACTTTCCCTTGTCTGACAGTATCACTTTAAACACTGTGTTTGTACGTTATCTATCTATTTAAGTCTTCGGTTTTTATTTAAGGGTAATTTTGGTATGTTTAGAGTCATTGTCAGACGGGAGCGGGTCACGTCCCCGGGTGGTCCCAGTGGGATTGGGACGGGTCCTGTCACTTCATAACTCTCTCTCTCTCTCTCAATCTCAACATTCATTCATCTTCTCATCAATACAAAATGTATGTATTTATTTATTGTGCATTTAATTTTGGAAATAATTAGATTTTGAAATTGTGTTTTTATTGTGAAAATATGTTGAAATTGTTGGTAATTGATGTAGACATTGTGTAGGAAATTAGAACATTTTTTAGGAAAATATGAAAATAGAAAATATGTTATGAATTAGGAAATATAAAATGTGATAGGAAATTAGAAAATTAGAAAATATGTTAGGAAATTATAAAATATGTTAGAAAATTAGAAAAAAAAGAAAATATGTTATGAATTAGGAAATAGGAAATGTGTTAGGAAATTAGAAAAGTAGAAAATATGTTAGGAAATTAGAAAATTAGAAAGAAAAAAAGTTAGGAAATTAGAAAATTAGGAAAATAGAAAATTTTTGATAATATTTTTTTCATATATTTCGATGGTGTGAAATGTGTTTATATTTCATAATAGTTTATAAAAAGTTAATCTGGTTGATTACCTTCATATAATTACATTTAAGGAACAATTTTAGACCTGTTTGAGAGTTAGTGAATCGAGTTGATTGACTAACTCTTGAATTGTCCATTTATTCATACAGTTTGAGAGTGTGAAACTATGTGATGTATAATTTGTGGTCGACGAGGTCAGGTTTCAATTGTAGAAAATTATGTTTGTTTGCATCCCTCAATGTTCTCTGAATGCGCACTAGATATTTCTTTATAATATCTATGTCGAGTATTTGGGAAACTGTATGGAGATGCTATTGAAATTTTCATTGATCGAAACTTTGGCTTGTAGATTGCAAACCAAATAGTACAGAATGTGCACTCTCGAATGGAATAGAACTACAAAATTGGAGTAATAAGGAGACAGAAAACTTTTGATATTCACTTGTCAGACCATTAGGAGACAATGTTAACTTAATTACTTACATTGACTATATTTGTGAAAGCATGTATAATAGATAGGCGCTGGATACAAATGTTTTATAGATCTTCGGATCAGTATATGGATGGGATGCAAATGTTTAATAATGTTTTGCAATTAAAAATTGATCTGTTTTTTTTAAACTTGTGAAAAACGTGGTCATGAACAGATCCAACCGTCCACATGTATTGTACATACTCATAGATCGCATACATGAAAAATTAAAAGATTTGAATTCCCGGGCCTATATAATAGTGTGAAATGAAACGACAATTACAAAACATTCTATTACGATCAGATGGCTTAAACTCCTCGAAATATCACGAGATTCGACGAGTGGATTTTAGGCATTTAACGATACAAAATGAATGGTCGGATTCTGTAAATTTAATCAATCGAAATTCAATCGGGTAATATTATGCAAATACCTATAAACGTTTCTTAGAAAGTTTCAAAGTGTTAGTGGAAAGGTGATTTTACAAATTTCAATAATTTATTTTGATAATTAAACCGATCCAACAGTCCACATATCTTATACATACTCGTAGATCGCTTATGCAAAAAAATTAGAAGATTTCAAATTCCCAGGCATACGTAACGGTGCGAGACAAATTGACGGTTATAAAACGTTCTGTTACGATCAGGCGACTTAAACTCCTCGAACATCATGAGATTCGACAAGCGAATTATAGGTACTTAAGAACATAAAATGAACATTCGGATTATGGAAATTTAATTGTTCGAAACTTAATTGGGTAATATTATGCAAATACCTTTAAACTTTTCTTACAAAATGTTAGAGGAAATGTATTTACAAATTTCAATAATTTATTTTGATAATTCAACAAATCCAACTGTCCACATGTATTGTACATACTCGTAAATCGCTTATGCGAAAAATTAGAAAATTTTGAATTCCAGGGCATACATAACATTGTGAAACAAATGGACGGTTACAAAACGTTCTATTACGATCAGAGCTTGAACTCCTCAAAACATCATGAGGTTCGACGTGTGGATTTCAGGCACTTAACGATACAAAATGAACGGACGGATAATATTTTTGAATTATTCGTTGGGTAATATTTTGTCACTTTTCTGAAAATGTATCTCTATGTAATTTTCTATTAGTGTTACCCAACGAATATTGTTAAAAAATTCGTCGGATAAGGTCAAAACAGTTGCGTAAGGTCAAAACCATCGGCTAATATCTCAATATTTGCCAGGTAAGACTTGGCCGCCCATATTTACTGCCCAAATTTTCGCTATGGAAATCTTTTGGAGGCTTACCTGACGAATATTCTTGAAATATTTGTCTGGTTATGTCATCACTGTCGAGTAGCCTCGACATATTCGTCGGGTAATATATGACTGCCCAAATTTACCGCCCAAAATTTACTGGAAATTTGGCGAATATTTGAATTTTTTTAATTATGTTATAAATATATTTTTTTAAATTCCATATTTGAATTTTATTTATTTTCTATATTTTTAGATTTAATTAATTAAATAATATGAAAAAATTAATTAGTATGAAAAAAAATTAATTAATATAAAAATAAATAAATTATTCAATTTAGCCCGACGAAATTGTATCGTCGGGCAAAGATAAATATGTGGGTGGCAACAGTACCTTTCATTAATAGTTCAATGATACCCGACAAACACTGTACTATTGCTTGACAAACCTTCTACTTTTAGAGTCTGTATAACTGTGTTTACGAGTCATGAACGGTATTGGACAATTTTAGTTGCACATTTTTCGAGATGGTTTGAACATTGGTTTGTTAGTGGAGAAATATCTTATCTTAGTTCATAGGATGAGTGACAAGTGTCACTCACCCGTTGGACTTCTAAACATTTCTTTTTTCTTCTTTGTTCCACCACACCTGAAGAACACACACACATACCCATCTTCTCATGCCCTTAACCCTTATTTATATGCTTACCAATCTAGGATTGAGAGGAGAGTGAGTGTGAGTGACTGTGAAAGAGGAGGGGGGCAGGCTGGGCAGCTCAAGAACCCAGGAAGAAAACCCCAGGTGATTCGTGAGTTTTGGACATTGAATTTTAGATTTTTGGTAGTTGGAACTTGGAACTAAGACCATCAAAATATTTATTGCTTCCTTGCGAGTGCCTTGGGCTAGGAAACAACGAGAATGGACGCAGGACGAACTCGAGAGCTAAGTTTAAAATTGGGTCGTGGGTGTCGATCTTGGCCTGGGGAAATCGAGGTGAGTTTTGCTGGTTTTGAGGTGTTATTCTTATTTATGGGTAAATTTAAAGTCGATTGGTGGTTAGGGCTCGAACATTGGACGTACACCAGGGTAGTTTGAGACGGGTCATGGAAACGGATAGAACAACTCGAGTTGCAGGTCCACGGGTGACCATCGACAAATAAGGTATGATGACATGGCAGCCACGTGGCAACCACGACGTTATTGTCAAGACACGTGGCAAGGTTTGGTTGGTGCCACGTAGTAGTGTCTCAAAGGTGCCAGAGGGTGTTATGTGGCAGGAGACAAGTGGTGCCATGTGGCACTTTTCAAGCCATGCTACGTGGAAAATGATGTAAGATTGTCAGTGACACGTGGCAGTGCCACGTCATCTTGGGATGACGTCACCGGCTGACGTTACGTGCATGGTGGCGCGTAGAGATGGACGTCAGACTTCGACTGGCAAGTGTGGGCACATAGGCTAGAATTTTGAGGTGAAATTGATCTTGTTTGAAAGGTTTCAACGTCCTCAATCTAATGGTGGTGGTTTCAAGCCAATCGACGGTCGATTAAGGGTAATTTTTGTCGTTTTCTCCTCGAGTTGCGTGTTCGGGACGCGTGTCCTATTCTGGGAGTGATGGGGTTTCATTATGAGGATATTGGCAATGTTAGTGACCCACGAGTGTCATTTGTGATAGGAATTGTTGCTTCAGGGACCTTAGGGAGCTTGAAGTTCTAGACGAATCGCGTTCAGGCAGTTTGTGAGTGAACCTTTGCTTTCTAAACTATTATGCATGCATATATAATTATTTTTTATGCTTTGAGTACATATTATGGTTATGATGGCATTGTTTTGTGGAGTTATGGTTTTGGATAATTACTTGATGTTCTTGACACCGATTTTACGGATTTGCGTGCCTAAATGGTGTTTTGCCCTTAGGCTGGGTTTATGGTTTTAATATGGAGCTGGAGTCCATGGTATGTGTTTTAAATGATATTTTGGGTTATTTGACTTTAAATGTTTCCACGGTTGACCATCCTCGGAGTTTGACCAGGTCTCAGACACTTGGAGCGGGGCTCCGCATATGCTGAGACGGATACCTATGATGATTACCTTTTCCTGGTCTGGTGTCTGGAATGTGTCTATGTCAGCACTTGGGGCTTATATTTTCTAGACTGGCATCTGGAATGTATCTCCGTCATTTCCTGGGGGCTTTCTACGCGTAGTACCTCTTGGTTAGGGTTGTGGTGTCCAGGTTATTTTCCTGATGATTTTCTCGGGGGTTGTTTTAGGGCAGTGTGGGCCCTTGTATGTTACATACAGTTTTATATTGAACATTGTGATTTTGATTGTTTTCCTATATGCATGCATGCTTTTTATTTCGAGGGTGAATATTGTTTTCTTGATAGATTTGTTTTTCAAAAGGGTTATGATTTTTGGTCCACTCACGAGTTTTGTTTGTGGTTTGGAAACCCCTCCAAGTTGGGGTTTAGGTTTCAGGACTACTTCCGCGGCGGAGGCATTACTCGTGGATGTGCACTCGAGATGTGGATTACGATATAACATTCGTACCCTTATTTGTCCGTTATTTTAGTCGCTCTGATTGTCAAAAGGTTGTTACTGTTGAGAGTGTATCCTAGGTCTAACACGTGTACAAGGGTATTTTGGGAATTCTAACCTTATATGTTAGACAGACGCAGGACCGGGCACGTTTCTTTAGGAATTTCTTGGTCGGGTCCTATCACCGACGATGTCTGCTTTGGGTAAAACTGTTGTTACCCGATGATATTTTTTTTTTGTCATTAAAAATTCTGGCTTGACGGAGGTGACTTAACGAAGGAGTGCTCGAAAGAGGCTCGTCGATTTTGGTGTTACTCAACGAATTTCTCTTTTTTCCGGACGAATCCTATTCTCTGGGTAAAGTTTATTTTCTTGTAGTGAATACATATATATCATGGCAAGACTAGCAATTTTGAATTTAATTTACTTGACATAATGTTTCCTTCTAGATATGGGTATGGGTATATAATACCCAATGTACCTTTCTCATATATAATCGTATTTGAAATCTACCTTTTGGAATTAAATTTATTGTAAGTATGTTTGTTTTTGGTATATCAAATAAATTTGAAAGTGTAAAAGTTCTAGAAAATAGAATGGTGGATTAATGTAGAATAAAGAGGTAAGTAATAGGTAGATAATTATGGAGTAGGTAGATAACTATGGATTTACTGTTAGTGAAACAAAAAATCATTAATTTACCTACTATACCTTTAATCATAAGGAATAAAATGAAAATTTTAAAAGATAATAAAATACTTGTTTGATTGTAATCTTGCAAAATATCAGATAGCATGTAAAAAGTTCAGACAATTAAAATAACTCGCAAAAAGAAATTCATAGGAAATTTATTTGGAATAATTATTTTTACCAAAATAAATATTAAAATTAAGAACAAATATAAAATATTTAAAAATTTGAAACCAAATTTGATAAATGGACTCCAAAAAAATAGGGGCAGCATGAGACGACCCCGGATATTTAATTACGGAACTCGAGGATTTTTCAGGGAATTTTTGAAAAAAAAACCTTGGGATTTTACGGCTTAGATTTAGAGTACTTGGACCATTTTGCCCTTGAACCTATACTTGGTTTTCTATTTAGGGAAGGCGTATTTTTGGAAATGGGAAAAATGGATATTTTGAGATTTGGATAAGGTGGATCTTTATCCTATGACGTCCAGAAATTCGAGAAATGTAAATTTGAAAGTTTGAATGTAAAATGACGATTTTGCCCCTAGTTATAAGGCCGAAAGGTGACTTTTTTATCGGGACCTTGTTTGGCCTTTTCGTAAGGACCGTTGCGTAGGTCCCGAGACATTGAGTCCGTTGACTGAAAACGGGCCTTACGACGTCTCTGAAATTTGAGGCTTGGTTGGATTAATTTGAGGTAAGAATGGATGTAACTGATTTCAAAAATGTGTTTATAGGACTCTTCTGTGACTTCCTGGTTAATTAGAATCAACAATTGAGTGCTAATTGGGAGAATTGAAAACTTGAACTCGACGGCAGGGGATTCGAGATTTATAGGTTTAAGTTTGAATCATGTGAGATAAATTATACAGAACTTCAATTAAGATGAATTAGATAAGATCCAATGAAAGAAACGAATAAAACAAGGTTGAATTGAAGGCTAATTAATCGGGTCGTGTCGTAGGTCGAAGAACCCATTTACAGGAAATCAGGTGAGGAAGATAACTGTAGCAGTTTACTGTGCAGGCGCGTGGACTCCAAGCTCAACCGCTTGCAGCGACGCGTGGGGGCGCGTGAGTGGGATTCTTGAGGTATGATCAACTTGACATTTCATGTAATCGATGTAACGAATATTTTGGAGTTGGTTTCGAGTCGATCGGAGACCGTCTCAATAGTATTTCGAAGGTCCGAAGGATTATGTTCCATTTTAAATTCGTATTTAATTCCCGAAAAATTATGGGAAGTTAATCTGATATTAATTGAGTCATTAGTGACCCTTAATTATGTTTTTGGGTAGGACTTGGGATTCCTGGAACGTACCGGAAATTTCAGAAAAGTGTTCAACTTGGAAAGCGTGCAGTTTGGACGGTGTGTGAGTGGACGTTTATTTTATAAACTGTTATGCATGCATAGTTAAATGTTTTTCATGATTTGGTTTGCAATGATGTCATGGTGATATGGCATGATTAATTGTGATTAATGATTATTTTAATCGGTCTTTCAGACACATTTTACGATGAATGTGCAAATGATGTTTGGGCTAGGCCCGGAGTAAAAAAGGTTTCAAAAAAGATATTTTGACTTAGTTGGTGAGTCAAGGATGATTTCTGGATTATTTTAATGTTTTCAAATGAGATTTTACGAATTTACGTGTAAAAGGCATTTGGGCTTGAGACCATGTCGGGAATAGTTTTTACTTGGTTTGAAGTTAAGGATTTGATCAAAATGTTTTGGGATGTAATCCCGGGATGGTTTTCATTGTAATTATGAGTATCCAAACGGTCGAAGCTAGGGGATTACCCAGACGGCCGAAGCTTGGGGAATATGATTGTGATTGTTCCCAAGCAGCTGATGCTAGGGGATATACCCAGGCGGTTGACACTCGGGGCCCAGGTAGTCAGAGCTCGGGGATATGTGTGCCAGGAAAGTCGGAGCTAGGGGGTGGCTTTCCATACGACTAAGGCACTGGATATTTCCTACACGTAGTGCGGATGTGATTGTGTGATTGATTGTGCACTTGAGTTGTGCAATTTGATGTTGATTGTGATTTCTTTGCGTACTGGTAATGAGTACGGGTTTTGGTCTTTGTGGCCAGGTTAGTGTTTTCATGTGATTTGGCTGGAAAGCCGGTGATGGTTATTCGTATGTTTTACCCTATGCATGCATGGTTTGATAAACTGGAGGGGAAAATAATCTATTTGAAATGTATTTTCAAATGATATTATTTTTGTCCACTCACACCTTTTATGTTTTTATGACTCTCCAGGCCGTGGCGCGATGTTCGGGGTTGATCGAGAGGCGGAGGCATTAACGAAAATCAGTGCAGTTATTCCTTGTCTGACAGGTGCTAAGGGGTAGTTTCGGGACTTCAGTTGACTTGTCAGACGGGAGTAGGACCGGGCACGATTATCAAAGTCCAGTTGGGACGGGTCTTGTCATATCCTATTTTCTCTCATTCTTACCCCCCCTCTCTCTTTCTCTCTCTCTCTCTCTCTTTTCCGTGCCCATACAAACACACTCACACAATACACAACCATGATAGCTACTTGGATTTAAGGAGTTTTTGAGTGAAACCAAGGTTAGAAACATGCTCGGGGGACTCCTACAAAACTAAGGAGGTCAATTTTGAAGGAAGAAAATGCTGAAAATGAACAGGGTGAGAGGAATTTGAAGCCCGAAACTTTCGAGGCTTATTACGTGGAATCTAGGCGAGGACGCTCTATGGACGCTCTAGGGAATCTTAGTTGAAGAGTGAGCGTATTCAAACGTATTATGAGTGCACATTTGCTTTCAAATTATCTTGCATGCATATGGAACAATTTTACATGATTTGTATTTTGAATACATATTCCGATTATGATTGTTTTGATATACATATGTATGATTTCGGTTGCTCATTTGATATGATTTTAGACACTAGTTTTACGGATTTGTGTGCGTGAACTATGTTTTGGGCTTGGGCTTGAGTTTGTGGTTTGACTTGACTTGAATATGTTTTTTAAACGATGTTTTGATTTAGTTGACAATGATTGTTCCACGGTTGACCATCCTTGGGGTTTAACCAGCTCTTAGACGTCCAGAGTGGGGCTCCGCAAATCCTGACACGAATACCTTTGGTGATTACCTTTTCCAGGTGTGGTATCTGGAGTGTGTCTCCGCTAGTACCTGGGGACTTATTTTTTCCGCACTGGCGTCTGGAGTGTGTCTACGTCAGTTCCTGGGGGCTGTCTATACGTAGTA
Organism: Prinsepia uniflora; assembly: GCA_032719365.1. Lineage (NCBI taxonomy): Eukaryota > Viridiplantae > Streptophyta > Magnoliopsida > Rosales > Rosaceae > Prinsepia > Prinsepia uniflora. The sequence continues at coordinate 75,109,886 of CM064863.1, forward strand.
TAGAGGTTGGTTGGCATGGTCAGGTACATAGGATGGGATATCATGGCTACTGTTGGTGGTGTCCATGTTATTTTCCCGATGGCTATACGCGGGATATGTTTCAGGGAACTGTGGGCCCAAGGTGTTTTCTGTATAATGGTTTTACATTGATTTGATCGTAATTCTTATGCATGCATGTATTGGAAAACTGAATGGGTAAATCTTTTTTATTTGTTAAATGTGTTTTAACTATTATTTCTAATCCACTCATGGTTTTTCTATTTTTCATTTCCTTTCTAGACTGTGGCGTAGGTGCGGGGACATACTTAGGACAGAGACTCAATTTCGGTTTCTCGGTGTGTGTTCGATCCTCAGAGTAGGATCTTGAATAGTTATTACTTTCCTTTCGACTTAGGGCTCTACTACTATGTTAATCGTTTGTATTTTATGTAAACATCCATTGTCTAACAAGTGTGAGGGGTATTTTGCGATTTTGACCAGTCTCGTGTCAGACGGAAGCAAGGCCCTAGATGAGTTTTTACTAATTTTCTGGGTTAGGTCTTGTCAATTGGGTATCAGAGCACTAGGTTAATTTTGACAGGACCAATCCCAATCCCCTAGATTATCGTGGGATGTGCCTGTTCCCGTATGACACCGCGTGCCAGACCAGGGATAAATTCATCACCCGCTCGGGGATTAGCCAGAGTACACCAAGATCGGTGGTGGCGTGTGATATCTCGATCTCTACTATAGCCCGCATCCGCGATCAACCTGAAGGGTATTTAAAACCATAAAGCTGTGAGTGGACAAAAATAAACAGTTTATAAAAATAGTTATCGAAAATACATTTATACCCTTCATGTAAAAACATGCATGCATTATAAAACACCATTTCAAATACTTTCTCGGAAGTAAGATGTATTGCTTGCCAAATCAAATCTCAGTGAAAAATTCTTCTCAATCAAAGCTAGTATCTCAGTAGGGTCTCAGCCCAAAACCAAATCATACAGGTTTTCAGCCCAAACAGAAAACACGTACAGGGCCTCAGCCCAAAACCAAGTCATAGAAAAAAAGTATGGGGTCTCAGCCCAAATCATAGAACACATGGGAACTCATCCCATCCTCATCTCAGTGTTAGTTACGATTCCAATCCTAGCACATGTGCAATAGCTCAGGACCGCTCACAATCCTACCATGTCGCCATGAACACATCATCTGCCGCGACCATTTCTAGATCATCATGAACACATCATCGATCGATCTCAGAGAATGACATCGACACTCCTAAGTCGAGCCTCCCTCGGCCATAGCCTCCAGTGGCTGCTCGACAACAGGCAGTGCATCGTGACCTCTCTGGAATGAACACATCCGTAGTCTGGAGGCGAGCGTCATATCACCCAGGACTCGAACCCGAATGTCATCATCGACTAAGACTCTAACCTGATCATCTGGGACTCTAACTCGTAGTATCACACATAGGATTTCTCGAATCCTATCAAATTTACAACTGGGTCTCATGCCCGAAATATCCTTCGAACTCTCGTAATTGGGTCGTAGCTTGACTTATCTCACGTTTAACTATACTCTAAGTCAAACCTCAAATCAACTGGGACATATGCCCGAAAGATATTTCCAAATCCGAAAACCATTTCTCATTTCCAAAACACTTTCAAAGCATCTCTGACTTTACGATAAGTCAAGGTTTTTCAATTGGGACTCCTACCCGAATCTCGATTTCACGCATCTCCGTGAAATCTTCCAAAATCGTAAATCAGTTCCTAGATTTCATGCATCGCCGTGAAACCATCGAAATCACATAAAACACATGCAATAACGCAGAAATCTTGGTCGAAGCCCAAACATTATATAAAACAGAAATCTCGAACTACGTGCAATAACGCATACAATTATATTTAAATCACATGCACTCATGGCATCTAAACTCATTTTCATAAATACATATAAAAAATTTATGAATGCATCTTATTCATAAAACAAAGTCCACTCACAGACCATCCAGGGTGCGTCTCGATACACGTTCCATAAGCCTCTTAGGGCTAATCCTACCTCTCGAGTCATCCAGACCAATCCAAAACACACTCAAAGGTAACTACCAACCTAGACAAGTCCTAATCAAGAACTCCCAACATTCCAGAAGAAGTCAACGTATCCTAGACACGCTTCCCTAGGTTTTAAAGCTCAATTTGACCAACCTAACGATCTCTAATAGATTCGAAAGCACCACCATTGGATTTGTATCGTCAAAACCTTTAAAATAGTCCTTGTCCCACATCAAAATACATGTCCACGCGCCCCCACGTGCGGGTCAAATGTACGGTCAACGTTGACATCAACATGCCATCATCTCTGACATCTAACACGTGTCAACTGATAGTGCCACGTGTCAGCGACTCATGAGTCCACGTGTCTGACATGTTAGTGACACGTGGCACCGTCTGATTGGTCCACGTCACTAACATGTCAGGTTGACTGGGCACTAACAACTACCACGTGGCAGCCTCCCATTGGCCATGTAGCCTGACATCTCATCATCGTCATCACTGAGCCGTATCGACCCGAATGACTGAACCGGGTTGTGCAGACCCGCGACCCTGGGCAGGTTCTAAATCCCTCATTTATGGTCCGCTTTTATTGCCATTTGATACTACAATATCTTCACGGCCTCTAAAGAGGATCTATGGCTTCAAAAACATTTAAAATGGGCTAGAAATTACCTGTCTTGGACTACCAGCCATGGCCAAGCTTCCACCGCCTTTCCAGGGCTGTCTAGCAGTCTAAACCCCTTGCTTTTAATCTCCATGAGCTCGTCCAAGTCACATAAACATAATCCAGTAAGCCAAACCGTTCTCCAAACGTCCAAACACAAATTCAAATTTTGAAAGGCCACGGGTTTCAAGTTTTACCTTCTTCACAGTTTTCCGGCCACCACCTAGCTCCGCCGTCCACCACCAGTGTAACGCCCCGAAAAATCCAAAAATTGTAAAATATTAAAATACTGTGAAAATGACGTTTTTACCCCTAGAAGGATATGGCTAAAAGTTGACTTTTTGTTCGGTATACTTTTTGCATATTTTTCTTGTGCCATTGTGTAGATCTCGGAACGCTGAATCCGTAGACAGGTGGCACGTCAAAAACGGAGTTCGGATGAAGAAGTTACGGGGTTGTGAAGTGTAAGGGTAAAATGGTAATTATGCTTAAGAAGGGTAAAATGGTAATTTTTGGTGGATTATACTTGGACGGTGGAAGGATAATTATCAGTTTATTTGACTTGCTGATTCATCCATGTAATGGCTGATTCATCATCTTTACATTAACTATGGACACATGTCATGTTGAGAAACCAATTAGTGGCATTAGTTAAATTAATTAGTGATTAGATGATAACAATAACTGTACACGGCCAAAACCTTCAAACACCAAAACAGAGAACATCTTCACCTTGATCGATTGCAGTGGAATCAAGTGAAATTGAATGTGAAATTAGAGACAATTTGGAGAGAAAAACCGAGAAGAAACCGACCTAAACGCAGAGGAAACCCGTGCTGCACATACCCGAAAACCATCGATAAACCTTGATTTCGATTTTCAGTTTTGAGACAGTTTGGTGTGAAATTGAGGTAAGATTTAGCTTCCTGGGAGTTAAACAACTCGAACCCAATCAACTGGAACGAGAATTGGTGGAGAAATCGTGACGAACGAGCCCTGAAACTGTTTGGAAAATTGAGCTTGAGTCGAGTTACTTGGAGGTAAAATTTCATGAAATTGATCTTGATTTCATGTTCATTATGGTCTTATGATGCTTCTGGTGTGAATAATTGAAGAAAACAGGTTGATTTGAGGTCAAACCCGAATTAGGATCCGATGAGTGTTCTTCGTGAGTTGAAGCATTTTATGGCTGAATTGATTCAATTGAAGGCACAGAACTATCAGTTAGATTGAATAGATATTAATGAGTGAAAGAACGAGAGGAATTGAGTTAGAAGCATGGGAAACCGAGTCGGGTCTGATCGCGGGTCTACAACCCGAATACCAGAGAAACGAGCGAGAGAGAGAACTGTAGCAGCCACTGTTCACGACGCGTGGCTGTCACGCGCAGCCGCTTGCGGCGGCGCGTGAGGGCGCGTGACCGGGAATCTGAAGGAGGGTCCAACCTACTTTTTAATGTTCTCGATGATACAGACCTATTAGCGTTAGTTTCGGGTCAATCAGAGATAAATTGAGGATAGTTTTAAGTATCCGACGCGTGTAGATTACATTTAAATAATATTATTTTATTCCGACGATTCGGAACTTCGTACCTAAGATTATATGATACTCTAGTAACCCTATATTACATGTTTGACAGGCCAAAATATTCTCGGGACATCGGACGAGAACGAACAGCTCGAATCCGAGCAATCTGGACGGTGTGTGAGTGGGCTTTTGTTTTCTACCCTAAATGCATGCATATATGTTTTAACTGCTTTTAAATGCTTATAATATGGTTTCTATTGATTTGCCATGCTTAATGATGTGATATGATGATTTTCGAATTTTTGGACTATTATATTATTTATATTGCTTTTGGGCACGAATTTCGAGAAAATCATAAAATTGTAATTTTGGGCGATGGTCTGAGATTTGAGATGGCTTTTGACTTTGAAATTAACTTACATGATTTAATTGAAGGAATTGAATTATAAATGATCTGTTAGACATGACTTTATGGAATTTACTTGTGCTGTGGAAATGCTATATGTCGGGCAAAGACCCTGTTGAACTATTGATTTGATTTTGAGATTTAAATAGTTTTGAAATGAGATTCTTGATTAGTGGTATCATCCTCGGTGATTTGATGGTCTCCTCCAGACGTCGTAGATCCTGGAGTAGTCACGATCCACTGCCTGGAGATGAGTAGCTCCGAGGAGAGGCTCAATCTCAGGAGTGTGAGTTCATATTGATATCCTACAGACGTCGTTGATCCTGGAGATGATATCACCCCAGACGTCGTTGATCCTGGGGAGGTACTCGGACGTGAGACACCCGAGTTGCACGCGTTGCATTGATATCGTGACGGGTTATTGAATATTAAGATTGGATGTCGAGGATGGTGGTACCATGATTGATTTGGAATTATATTAACTGTTTTCTTTTACTTTAATTTATATAATTCATGTTTCATATGATATGCATGCATATTTGAAAACTGGAGGGTAAGATTATTTTGATAAATGTATTTCTAAACCTTTATTTTTGTCCACTCACACCTTTACTGTTTTTGTACCCTCCAGGCCCGTGCACAGGTACTGAGGCTCGTATCGAGGCAGATGGATAAGCAAACCGTTGCGTGCTCGAGTCCTGACCGCGTAGGACTTTAATCCTTGTTTGTAAATATTTCTTATACTCTGTAAACCGGTTGACGACTGAGATAGTCAACGGTCCTAAAGACGTACCTATCCCTGATCTGACTATGTGTGTTGTTGGTTATGTGATATTATGTACTTATATATATACATTTGGGCTACTTTTGGTATTTTAAAATCATAGTCAGACGGGAGCAGGATCATTCACGATTATCGAGGAATAATCGAGATGAGTCCTGTCAACCAGCCTCACCGTCTCACCCTCAACCTCACTCGTAGTCTCTTAGGGGTCCTCAATCGAACCAGTAAGGGAGGGGAAAATTGGGTGGTTTGGGTTTCAGGTTTTTGGTGAACAAAAGAGAGAGAGAGAGGTTAGGTGCATGAATGCAAAGGGATGAGCAATGAATGAGTGACACTTGTCACTCATCCATTGGACCTGACCCAAATTATCTGGGGCCCACAACAGGACAAATGTCCACCTGCGTACTTCGTGCAATAGTACCTCGAGACTTTCGTGACCCGTAACTTTCCCGTCGAATGTCTAATTTTGACGTGCCGCCTATCTACAGACTCGTATCGACTCAATCTACGTAATGGTCCTCAGTCCTCGTGCATAGTTCCTCTCAGGTCAAAGGTTAACTTTTTACCCTCGTCTACGGGCAAAATCGTAATTTCACCCCAAACGTCCGATAATCCTCGACTAAGTCTCGATTAGTCTCGCTAATTCTTAATTGATTCTTAATTAATCTTGTAAATTTGTGATGGGTCGTTACAAATTTCCTAAGGTAACGCACTTGGTATGTAGGGTATTCGGGCTACTGATTGTGTCTTTTCAGATAACGATGCCTCTAAGACACGGTCCCCACGCACGATCTAGGGAGTTGTTCATAGGTACGACCTTGGATTAGTTGGGTTAGGCCCTACATGCTATGCACAAGGGCAGAGGGACCTCCAGGAGTTTAGAGGTGGAGCAAGCTCAGAGGCTCGAGCCTAGTAGGTTTCAGGGATTGCCGAACTGGGAGGTGAAAAATGATTGGATTGCTAAATTACATGAGGTTTTTTAGATGATGTGGTGCCATCCAAAATGGATGGTACCGATTGCCTCATTTGTTCTGAGTGGCTTTGTACGCTGGTGGTGGCAGGGGCTGAGGAGGAAAAATTACGATGCCCACACTACGACCTGGGAGACGTTCAGGGAATGGTTCATAGAGTAGTTCTACCCACATCCCTATTGTAATGACCATGAGGTCGAGTTCGTGCGGCTTCGACAGAGGAATATGATAGTTGGTTAGTATGAGCCAAGGTTGGTGGACTTGTCTCGGTTTACATTGAGGGTTGTTGTAAGTGAGGCTGAAAAGTGTCACTATTTTCTGCTTAGCTTGCTAGACGAGATTTGGGTGATTATGACAGCAGGTTCTTTTGCTACTCTTTAAGAGTTGTTAGATAGGGTTGTTGAGGTAGAACTGAGTTTACCACCTAGATATCAGTTTTGGGCGACGCTGAGAACATTAGAAGGACAAGTCTTTTACTCAGGGAGCGCTATATAGGATTGCTTCAAGTTCAAATTCTTCTAGTGGTGCTCCTGCAGGTTTAGGTGACCGAAGGTCAAGCCGAGGTGGACATACGACTCGGGATGGTAGGGCTACTTATTACTTTTGTAGGAAGCCTAGGAATTTTTAGTGGGAGTGTTCGCATCACCTGGTTGATGGTGCTAGAGTTTGGGTACGGCGACGCAGGGTCAGTAGGTGACGACCCCTTTTTCAACTATTGCTTTTGGGGATCAAGTAGCTAACAGTAGGACCCACAGGGTAGGAGGTAGTCAGAGAGGACGGGGCTGACCCCGTAGATGGACAGGGACATGTGTTTTCTAGTACACAGCATGACGCTTGCGCTGCACCAAGAGGGGTACATGTACTTCTCTATGTTGGTCAGGTGACTCAAGTGTTGTTAGTTTTGGGATTGTACGCTTTGGGTAGTTGTGAGTTGGTTGGCCTTTGGGGTCGGCCGAGGGGATAGTTTTGATCGTATACTGGTTGGTTGTATGGTTCCATAGTTTAGCAGGGTAGGTGTGAATTTCGAGGGAGAAATTCTTTAAGAGGGTAGATTGTGACGACCAAGATATTTAATTACGTAAGTTTGGGATTTTTTCGGGAATTATAAAAAAAAAATCGAAATTTTACGGCTTAGATTTAGGGTACTTGGTCCATTTTTCCCTTGATACTATACTTAGCTTTCTATTAGGGAAGAGGTATTTTTGAAAATGGCAAAAGATGGATATTTTGAGATTTGTTATAGTAACGACCCGTCCCGAATTCCGAGATTAGATTAGTGACTAATGGAGAATTTGTGAGATTAATCGGTGATTAGTTGAGCGAAATCGGACTGATGGTGTAAAATGACTGTTTTGCCCTTGGTCTTAGGCAAAATGTTGATTTTTGACTAGGAGAGTCAAACGTACGAGGACCAATGACCGTGATGTAGATCGGGACGACACGAGTCAGTAGACAGGCGGCACGTCGAAATCGGATGTCGAACGGAGAAGTTATGGTCACTGGATCGAAATTGGGAATTTTGCATCTCGGGATTTGAATAAAATAATCCTAAAATCTGATTCGGCAGATATTTTATGTGGGGCCTTTGGATGAGTGACAAGTGTCACTCATCCTATTGGTGGCTTCCCCTAAAAAGTGGATCTAATGTACTAAAATATTATTTATTTTAATTTTAATATTATATTTATTATTTCCTCTCATTTCTCTCTCTTCTCCCCGCGCATCACCTTCATCTTCTTCTTTATTTTTCATCAAACCGTATAACCTGAACACCCATTCCTTTACAGCCCCTTCAAACTTCATGATATGTGCTTTGTGTGTGAATGGAAAAGTGAAAGGGAAGAGAGACGTGGATTATGAGGCCATCGGGGAGGACCTGTAACGCCCCGGACGTTCTGGAAATGTAATATTATTAAATATTGAATAAAATGACATTTTTACCCCTGTGTTTGTGTGGTCGATTTGTTGACTTTTTGATTTGGAGGTCGAACGGACGTTGAGTGATGACCGTGACGTAGTTCGGGATGTCACGAGTTCATAGACAGGTGGCACGTCCGATTCGGACGCTCGGAGTGAAAGTTATGATGTTTGGAAGTTCAGGGGCATTACCGTAATTTGGGCGTTATAAGGGGAAAAGTTGACTTTTTGTTTGACATTTGATATTCATTTGACTCGAAGACCGTTATGTTCGTCTCGACGCCCCGAGTACTACGACAGGCGGCACGCTTGAAACGGACGTCGGATGACCGAGTTATGGGTCACGGAAGTTGGAGGGCAGTTTGGTAATTTTTGCCCTGGGGGCATTTTGGTCATTTCACGGTGGTTACTGTTCACCACCGTGAAAAATAGAGTGCTGCGGCCGTGGGTTTGTGCGATCAATTGTTTATGGCTTAGTGGATTGTTCAGATGTTTGTTTATGTGAATTGAGGTAGTGGGAGCATGACTGAGTGGAGTGAGCAGGTTGCAGGCACGGGATTGAGTTTAATATGGCCATGGTTTCTGTGTTTGTGGGAAGCAGGTTTCAGAGAACCCCAGCTGGTCTCCCACGGGTGCTGGCCGTTTGAATCGAATGTCTGAGTAAGAGAGTGAGGGGGGATTCGGTTGGGTCATATGGGCATCGTTGTGAGGGCTGAGGTTGAGAGAGACGGGAGAAAACAGTTTCGGGTTTTCAGGGGGGAAACTCAGAGTTCAAATCCTACGGGCTCTGAGGCGAAACTAAACACTTAGGGAGTCTTCTGGGAGTGTTAGGATCACGACGGTGCTGAAGTTGTTGAGTTTGGAGCCGTGTTGCCCGGGAACCCAAGGTCCAGTTTGAAGGAAAAACCAGTTGGAGGGAAAAATCTCATTCAACTTCTGGAGCCTGTTGATCGAAACCAAAGGCCGTGTTAGACTTCTGGGGTCATTTCGTGCACAACCGTGCAAGAATTGAAGGAGGAGGAGGACGGTTTGGCCGGGAACCTGAGTCTCAGTTTCAGGGGAAAACCAGTGCTGAGGACGACTACTTCCAGGTAACGGCGAGCTAAATTGTTAGTGTCATTGTGTGCGTATGGGTCCCTTATTTCTACTGGTGAAGTTAATTTGGAAATGGAACCGTGTAGGGTGAGTTCCAGGAGTCGACTTGTTCGACTGTTCGAGCTTGGATTGGGTCGATTTGGTGTAAGTCGAGGTTAACCAGTGTTGCAGACCTAAAATAAATGAGTTAGGGAAGATAATAGGATTGAAAACGGGTAGTTTTGACTGAGAATTGAGGGCTAACTGATCGGGTTGAGTCGCGGGTATCAGACCCGTTTAGCAGGCTGTTCGGGTAAGGGAGATGACACTGTAGCTTGGCGCGTGGCCTTCACGCGCAGCCACTTTGGGCGGCGCGTGACGGCGCGTGTGGCGTCAACTCCGGTCACGGTCAACATGAGAATTAATCCTTACAGTTTAATTAACATTTTATCTTTAGAGTTCGAATCGATCGTGAGTCATTCGGGATAATTTCGGGAGTCCGGAAGATTAAGTCTTTAAGTTTATTTTTGCCGAAAAATCCGGAAAAATTAGGAAAAATCCTACGAGTTATTTTGGGATGTTTGTAACCCTTCTTGTACGTTTCACAGGCCCGGACACTTCCGAAGCTACGGAGGAGCACGCGGGACGCGATTGACGTGTCCTAAGATTGTGAGTGGACTCTTTGATTTTTAAATTGGGCATGCATGACTATTTTGCTTAATTATCTTATGGTTTTACATATGATTTTACGATGGTGAGATGATATATCGGTTTTACTTGTTTTCACGTTTTTCGAGATAATTATCGTATTTCACGCATTTCGAGATTTCGATTTTTGCCTATGCATGCGTGATAATTTTTGATGAAGTGTTTGGTTATGAATATGCATGTTTCGGATTTATGATGTTCGATCATATTGTGGAGATATTTTCTGTTAATTGCATGTGTTGGAATTTACATGTGAATTCGGGCATGAGTCCTGTTACGATGAGAAATGTTTTGGAATAATGTTGGAAAGAGATTGTGACGAATCCTGATTTAACATGTTAAAAAAACGGTTTTGGGTTTAAAGACCCGGTTGATGGTTGGATCTGGTTTTGGGTTTAAAGACCCGGTATGTTGATTCTGGGGGCGGGCCCGAAAATTGAGTTTAAAGACTCGTGAGTTTAAAGACTCGATTATTATGATACCCCCGAGGCCTACTAATTGTGTTTTGAGTTTAAAGACTCGTTGATATCCCGGGAAGGCCTAATGTTGAGTTTAAAGACTCGGATGGATCCAACGGCATAATCATGATTATTGTTTTATGTTTCACTTGATTCGTGCAAATAATGTTTCAAAATGACGGTTCCTGGAATCTGGTATTATTATATGGTTTCACATGAGTTATGACGATCCCTGTAACGTTTTTCTTGTGTTTCGGAAAAAGAGTTTTCAAAAGTTTAATACGAAATTTTGAATATTTGGTTATGCATGCGGATTACAAAACTGGAGGGCGAACCCGATTTCGGAAAAAACTGTTTTTCCTGTTAAACTTACGTTTCGGTCCACTCACACCTTGTTGTTTTAAATTTCCCTCCAGGTCGTGGAACAAGCGTGGGGGCAAGCGCCGAGGCAGAGGCGGAGGCATAAAGTTTTTTTTCCGTTGCGGAGTAGTTAGTTCACAGAGTAGGACTTGTTTCTTTAACTTGTATTGTAATATTGCTCTGTGAAACTTTGGACTTGACGTCCAGACGGATGTATTTGTTTAATCTCCCTGGTCTGACAATGGGTGTGTTGTAATTTTAACTAGTTTCCGGTCTTTTTGATTCGATTGTCAGACGGGAGCAGGATGCTTCCCGATTATCGAGGCGATAATCGGGGTGGGTCCTGTCAGGACCGTCGTGGACGGTGGTGAGGGCCCGAAGGAAAAACCCGAGAACCACTCAAAACCGTATAACCACACACACCACCTCAACCTTCACAAACTTTGATCTATTAGGGATGGGGTGAACAGAAGAGTGAGAGAGGGAGATGAGGCAAGCACGACGGGGGCTAACAGCTTGGAAGATAGATCACGGTGGCTAGAAACCCGCAGGTGAGCAGTTTCGGGTTTGAAAACTGACTTTCAGTTAGACTGGTTGTTGGGTGTTTCTAAGGTCTAAATATTTTTCCTAGGAGTCCTAAGAACTCAGGGGGCTTAACCTCGAAGGAAATGGTGGCCAGAGTCGAATGAAAGAGGGAGTTGCAGGGGCCGTCGCCATTCATCGATCGGGAAGGTAATTTCGAGTTAGTGTTTGAGGTTTCTAGGTTGGTAGATCGATTTAAAATTGTTAGACGAACTTGTAGGGATTGAAAGCATTGAAAATGGTTGAGAAAATGGGGAGAACCGATCTCGCCGGTTCGGCTGGACCGGGTTACAGTGGACCGGACCCAATCGGGTCCAACGAGAGGTTGAAGATGAACAGTGGTTGGCACGTGGCTCCCACGCGTAGCGACTTTGGGCGACGCTTGGGGGTGCGTGGGGAGGTATTTTGGGGATGTTTTCAACATGTTATTTCATCTATTCGATGTAACGAACATTTTCGGACTGGTTTCGTGTCGATCGGACATCGTTTCGATATAGTTTAAGGTGTCCGAAGGATTAGGATCGAGTTTAAAAATGTTCAAAAAATCGTGAAAAATGCGGGGCTTCAATGAGGGGTTAATGAGCTATTTAGTAACCCTCTAGTATGATTTGGACTGGTTTGGGAGTCCCGGTCATGGTGATTAGTCCGGGAAGGCTTATGGCACTCATTTCGAGGTGGCAACGTAGGACGGTCTGTGAGTGGACCTTGATTTCTAAACTGTGATGTATGCATAAATGTTTATATGTTTTATATATATGATTTCTATCATGATGATTATGGTGTTGGTTTTTTACATGATTACACGTATTTCGAGGCGATTTACGTATTTACACGTATATCGAGATTTATGGTTTTACACTGATTAAACATGTTTGTGGTTTCGGTGATGGTTTGATGAAATGGTTTTGGATTTGAAAAGGTAAACTCGGGCATGAGACCCATTTGTTTTGGAAACCCTTGGACTTGAAGTCATTTTAGTTACATTATCGGGCTAGGGGCCCAATTGGTTCATGGATTGATGGACTGATTTTGGATTTGGAAATATGGAATCGATTATGAGACCCATTTGATTTACAAACTCGTGGACTTGGAATCCATTTCATTTAATAAGGCATCGGGTCGGAGGCCCATTTGGTTTACAGGATCGGGCTGGGGGCCCAATTTGTTTACATGATTAGGCTTGAGGCCCAATTGGTTTACATGATCGGGCTTCAGGCCCAATCGGTTATGATATCAGGCATGAGTCACATTTATGTTTTATAAAAGTGATTTCGTGTTCGGAGACCCTAAATGGATTTGAATTTGGTAACATGGATTTATAGTTTCATGACGGTTTATGGGGACTGGGCATGAATCCTTTGAAAGGTTTGAAAGGTTTTGAGAATGATTACGAAATGGTTTTTCATATACCATCCTTTTATTTATGGATTGTCTCCTTCGGGGAGGGTTGTTGGCCTGGGTGGACCTCGAAGTAGTCACGGAGCACTAATTGAGTGGAGTCGCCTCCGTGGGGTACCTTAATCTCAGGAAGGCATTATGGATTATAACCCCCAGGGAGGGTCATTGATCTGCGAACATTGACCTGGGTGGACCTTGGGAGACTTGGGATTTGAGACCGTGAATAGCACGCGTAACTATGGAAACCATGATACGATTGGTTATATGATATTTGGTAAACATGGTTTATTGGATTTATGAAATGGTAATTGGATTTCATAAATGGATCTGTGTTTTATGGATTTGGGTAGTGACCCATTTGGATCTAAATTTACGGATTTTGGTATTCTATGGTTTTGGGCTGAGTTCCCACGTATGACTTGGATTTATGGAATTTGGGTTAAGACCCTAATAATGTTAATTTGAATAAATGGTTTGATCAATGGTTTTCGTATGCATGCATACTTTTTAGTGAAGGGAATAAATGTCTTTTTGAAATAAATGATTTTTTTATTGAACTATTGATTTTCGTCCACTCACAGCTTTTGTTGTTTTTAATGTCTTTCAGGTTGATCATGGATGCGGGCTGTAGTAGAGACCGAGACATCACACTCCTCCACCAGATCCTGGCGCACTCTAGAAGCCTCGTTCGGGCTGAGGTTTCGGGTTATCCCTTTTATGACACTTCGTGTCAAACGGAAGCATGACACATCCCGCGTTAATCTCGGGGAGATTGTGATGGGTCGTGTCATATAAGGTGAATCCTTATCCTTTTTTCTCTCATTCTCACTTACTTTCTCTCTCTTTCCTATGCCCATACAAACACACACACACACACACACACACACACACACACACACACACACACACACACACACACACACACACACACACACACACACACACACACACACACACACACACACACACACACACACACACACACACACACACACACACACACAATCATACTCACAATATACACAACCATGATCCCTACCTTGATTTGAAGAGTTTTTTAGTGAAACCAAGGTTAGAAACGTGCTCAAGGGACTCCCACGAACCTAAAGAGGCCATGTTTGAAGGGAGAAAATGATGGAAACGAACAAGGTGAGAGGAAGTTCGAAGGCTAGAACTTTCAAGACTTATTATGTGGAATCCAAGCGAGGATGCTCCGGGGATCTCGAAGAAGCGCGCGGTTTAAGGTTGAGCGTATTCGGACGTACTATGAGTGGACCTTTGCTTTCAAACTATCTTGCATGCATATAGAACTGTTTTACATTATTTGAATACATATTCCAACTTTGATTGTTTTTATATACGAATGTATGATTTTGGTTACTCATTTAATATGATTTTGGGCACCGGTTTTACACATTTGCATGAGTGAATTATGTTTTGGGCTTGGGCCCTAGTTTATTGTTTGACTTGACTTGAATATGTGTTTTAAACGATGTTTTGGGTTAGTTGACTATGACTATTCCATGGCTGACCATCCTCGGGGTTCGACCAGCTTCCAGACGTCCGGAGCGGGGCTCCGCAAATCCTGAGACGGATACATTTGGTGATTACGTTTTCCCGGTCTAGCGTCTGCAGTGTGTCTCTGCCACTACCTGGGGGCTTATATTTTCCGGATTGGCGTTTGGAGTGTGTCTCTATCAATTCCTAGGGGCTGCCTACGCGTAGTACATGGGTTGGCTAGCATGGTCAGGTACGGAGGATGAGATATCATGGTTACTGTTGGTGGTGTCCATGTTGTTTTCTCGATGGCTATACTCAAGTGGATGTTTTAGGGAACTGTGGGCCCTGGGTGTTTTCTGTATAATGAATTTACATTGATTTGATCGTATTTCTTATGCATGCATGTTTTGGAAAACTGGAGGGGTAAATATCTTTTATTTGTTAAATGTGTTGTAATTGTTATTTCTGGTACACTCACATTTTTTTTGTTTTCATTTCCCTTTCAGATTGTGGCGTATGGGCGGGGGCATACTTAGTACGGAGGCTCAGTTTCGGTTTCTCAGCTTGTGTTCGATCCTCAGAGTAGGATCTTGTATAATTATTACTTTCCTTTCGACTTAGGGCTTTGTTACTATGTTGTTTGTATTTTTTGTAAAGATCTCTTGTTTGACACGTGTGAGGGGAATTTTGGGGTTTTCACTGGCCTCGTGTTAGACGAGAACAAGGCCTTGGATGAGTTTTTCCGGATTTTCTAGGTCAGGTCTTGTCAGAGTAGATAAGGAATCGGTCAAAATGGTATAAAGGGTATTAGGAAATTAATAAAAACCATATAAATTAAAGAAAAAGGTAAAATACTAAAAAGAATTTGAAAAATTAGTAAATGGATTAATTTCTATTTCATGCCTCTTAATTAATTCTTTAATTTTATAAGTCTACTTATTAATTTTAGTTTATTTTATTTAGTTTTACTCCCAGTTTATCCCTTAGTGGTGTGAATTAAGTTACCTAGCTAATAACTAGTTGTAATTATCATAACTAACTCGAATATTAATTATAATCATCTATAAGAACTGATTTTCACACTTAATTTCTCGTTCTATTCGTTTTTTTTTTCTTAATTAAAAAAGTGGATTGCATAGTGAAAAAAAATGAAGTTTGAAATTAACTTCGAATATAAATTATATATTACCACTACTTAAATGGATATCACTAAGGGCACGTATACTTCGCAGGTTGAGAATAGTGAGTAATATGAGAAGTAGGCATTCGGAAAATGGGTTATCGGACTAGTGGGTTATCATTCCTATTGACATGTTTACTAACAAAAAATAATTAGAGTATTAATGAGAATGATTTTTATTGTTATTGTTTACTAACAATTATTAATAGGATTGAAAATTAATTGATTAATAAAATGTCCTTAATTTCCTTTTTCCTATTTTCTCAAACTCTTGCTCACATCTCTGATCACCATCTCAAAACTCATTTACTGGAAAATTTAATTTATTGAAAAATAAATATAGTGTTCTTCATTTTTTGAAAGATTCCATATTTAAAAAAATAAATAAATCGTCTGAAGTATGAAAAGACTCTGGAGAATTAAAAAGGTTGAGTCGTCAGAGTATTGAAGTGTTTATAAAACAATAAGATACGCTTAAATTAATGTGATTAAACTTTGTAAATTATTGTAAAGTGGTTGGGCAATTTTTGAACATAAAAAATTAAAATAGGTAATGAGAATCATTGACACCTTCCCCTAGTTAATCTCGTTAGCTTTATTTTGGAGTAATGACATTAGAAATTTCATGTGGAGCGCACTTATTAAAAAAATTCCGATTTCTCAAGTAAACATAGAAGTACTACATTTTAATAAGAATCATTTACATTGATTTGATTTCTATTATCTCTAAGTAAATATCCCCTAAACATTCACTTGATGCAACGTCTTTTTTTTTCTTTTTTCAGAAGTTTGTATTAAAAGTGTATACAAAATTGACTATAAATTTTTCATTTTCATGATACAACATAAAATCAGTAGAAACACTAACAAAAGTATAGTATTAAGCAAATCCGCTTATGATGTGGTTTTGGTCCTTTTGGATGTGGGCACCAGGTGTGCCCTTCAATTGTCTATTTGTCTTGTAGATAGTTTATTGGTTTATTGGTTTATAAATATAAATATATATATATATATATATATAGTACTAGAGTTAGGGTTAGGGTAACATGGGTTTGGTCATCATCTGTACTGAGTGTGCCCGGCCCCCATTATTGCACGCATATCCATAAATTCATGCACGCGCCTGAACATATACACTATTCCCACACGAGTGTGCACTATTATCGCTTATTATTTGCTCATATTGCTCAGGTATGTGCACCACCCATCATGCCGTCTCCCATCTATATACCTAGTGATGAAAATATCGTTGGTATCTTTGATATATCGTCTTTTTCGGTTACCGGCACCTAAAAGGGGGATGGAGAAAAATCTTCCCCCAAAATCGACGATTTCGGTAAATATCGACTAATATCGGCGATAATCGACGATATTTTTGGACCGAAAAGCCCCGATCCATCGATTGAAGTTTGAAACAAGGAACGAACCTCGAAAAAACCTCGAAGCACTCTGATCTTTCGACGGCCAAAGCACAGCCACTCAAGCATCTGGTTTCTCCGCGTCTCTTTCCTCCTCCTCGACGACCAACTCAACCCTCAACGGCTGCTCGCTCCACCCATCTCGTCCTCTCTGTGGCTCGTGTCGACTCGCCCTCACGGTCGGCCACTTCTGCCTCACTCCTCACCAGGGACGACGAGAGAGTTCTAAGACAGACTGAACTCTCAGTCTCGTGGCCTCGCCCTCTCACCACCACAACCCCTCAACATTCCTCTTCTCCAAACATAAACACGTTCGATCGAATAGATCTGGGTTGGTTGAGTAAAGTAAATAACCAAATGAAATGAAACGATGCGTTTCATTTCATTTGTTTTTATTTTTTTAACCCCATTTTTATATGCTTAAACATACAATTATATTATGATAAAAAAACCATACAATTATATTTTACCAAATTATGCTTAAACAACATATATTAGTAAATTTTAAAGATTTTTTTTTGTTTACTTAACGGTTAAGCCTTAACCTTTTTTTTACCAATATATTACCAAATATCAAAAAAATCAAACATATATTATTTGGTAAAATATGCTTTAGTATTTGGTAAATATCAAATATCAAACATATATTACCAATTTACCATATATTACCAAATATAAAAAAAAAATATTAAGCCTTAAACTTTTTTTGATAAAATTTCAAATTTATTATTTGGTAAAATATATTTTACTAATATATGTTTTAGTATAAAATATGGCTTAACTCATATATTTGGTAATATATATTTTAATTTAGAATATATGTTTTATTTTAGAATATTTGTTTTATTTTAGAACATATGTTTTAATTTAGAATACATGTTTAATGTAAAAAATGGCTTAACTCACATATTTGGTAATATATGTTTTAATTTAAATAATTTAAATAACGTGATTATAATTTAGAATTATTATTATTATTATTTGTATTATTATTATTATTATTATTATTATTATTATTATTATTATTATTATTATTATTATTATTATTATTATTATTTGTCATTATCAAAGTCTAATTATTTTTCTGGTAAATTAGACTTCGTAATATGGCTAGTGGAAGTGCAAGTGAAAGCCGCCCAAGAGTTGGTCGAATTGACCCAGCATGGAAATATGTCATTATTTGTCTTTAAGGCTTTATACTAGTTATCGGCATACCTATATTATATCATATAATTCATTATATATGTATTATATGTATTATGTCAAAGTCATTTCATAGTTTTTATTAGTCCTATATAACCATCATTGGGTACTTAAGTTTTTCCCAAAGTTTCATTCCAAATTTCCAACTTTTGGACAGAATTTCCATCATTTTTGTTGACCGTAAACGATATTGATATCGATACTAATATTTGGGGCGAGATATCCGTAAATTTGATTAGCGATATATCTGTCGATATCGATATTTTCATCCTTGTATATACCTACCATGGATGAAAAAATCGGTAATTATCGCCGAAATTTCGCTAAAATTGGCCGACGGCACGTAAAAGGGGGTAAAGAAATTAAGTGAAATTTCGACATTTTGTCTTGTTTTAAGCCCATAGATCGCCTTATTTCATTAAAACGATTGAGATAGTGCCAAATTGCATGAAAATTGGACGTAAAACTATTGATTTCCAGTCGGGTCATGCCGCCGGGTCCGAAATCTAAATCGCAGACTCGGCTCAAGATAGGTGACGACCACTGTGCAGGCGCGTGGCCACCACGCGCAGAGGCCATTACCGACGCCTGCGGCGTCCGTTGGTCGTCAGTCCAACATGATTTTTTTTTTTCGAGTTTAATGGTATAACTTTGAAGTTAATTGGATACCATATGGGTAAATTTCTGAAAATCTAATCATATTTAAATTAGTATTTGATATAAAAAAAAATTGGGAATACAAATATAAGTTTAATTTGAATATTAATGAATTTTTGAAGCAAATTCTATTGAATGAAATGATTCGTAGAGTAAAGATGGTTCATTTGAAGGAAATTATATTGAATTGAAACAAATTATATTGAATTCAATTCAACTAAATTATGTTGAATTGAAGAAACTTATTTGAATGGTTAATTTGAATATTAATGGTTTTTAGAAAAAATATGAGATGAGCATACGATCAATAAGAATTCGTTTTACGTCCAATTTTCTAAATTATTATATAAATACAAATTCCCCGATTTTCTAAATTATTATGTAAATGCAAACTTCATTATTATGCTTATTTTTATGTTTTAACTATATTAACATTCAATTATAGTAATTCACTTCAATTTATGTTTATGTTTAAAATTTTATATTATTAGTCATCGGCAGAACCCTATTGTATCATATTATTCATCATATATTTATTATATCAAAGTCATTTTATAGTTTTTATTAATCATATATAACCATCATTGGGTACTTAAGTTTTTCCCAAAGTTTTATTCCAAATTTCCAACTTTTAAACCGAATTTCTGTCATTTTTGTTGAGCATAAACAATATCGATATCGATAGTTGAGGCGAAATATCCGTAAATTTGACTAACAATATATCCGTCGATATCGATATTTCAATTCTTGATACTTATCTTTCCTACTTAGAAGCCTGCATGTGGTCCGAATGTTTGGAATCTTATACTTGTATGTCTTCTCTTATATATGTTTTGTATGCTAACATTATGTACGTATATATAGATCGAAAGTAACTGATGGGATCCAGATGGAGGGATCCACCGACGGTGGAGTTTTGACTCTGACCGATATCAGTTCGCTTGTGGTAGAGAATACAACTCCAATTACATCTTTATTTTGGAGTGATAAATCCTTTGTTTATTTCTCATATAAAAAGTGAATTCAATGTTAAATATGTAAACTTCTCGTCATTTAAAAGGAAAAAAGAAAGAAAGAAAGATAAAAGATGATAAAGAATATGAGCTGTTTGGTTGCTATCAAGGAACACCCACCAAGAAGGTTTAATTTTTCATATGTAAGCTGGCAATGCAAAGGACAAAAACATAGCGAACGCACTTACACTTCATTCTCTGCTTTGTCGTTTTCACTGTTCGTAAGTGACACTATATATATATATATATATATATTCCACATGTAGGGAGAGGGAAGGGAGAGGGAGAGGGAGAGGGAGATATATATTCCATTTCCATTTCCATTTCTTGCATCAATATTAACTATTCCTCATTTAATTTGTTTTGTTTTCTTAGTCCTTACATGCAATTAGTGAAACTGTTAACTATAAGAATTCAATTCATTGGTTAATCCAATGTGTAATTTCAGCATCAAGTCACTTCATTTTAGTGTATGAATTATAAACATGGGATATATAATGAATAACGAAATGAGAATTTTAGCCACAAATTTTGATATGTCGTCATGTGAATTATGAGTTAACTATCCTTATATATGATTTGTTCAAACTTCATTTGTTATTGAAAATTAATTTTACGATACTAGTTTATGCGGAAAAATCTCTCATTCAACGAAAGAAAAAAAAAGGAACTATTAGGTTGGCTTGCGCTCACATCATGTGACAGGACCCGTCCCAAATCCCCTCAAGATTAACGCGGTACGTGTCTGCTCCCGTCTGACACGAAGTGTCAGACAAGGAATAATTCCAACATTGGCCCCACCCGGGGCTTCCAGAGTGCGCCAAGATCGGAGGAGGAGTGTGATGTCTCGGTCCCTGCTACAGCTCGTATCCGCGATCAACCTGAAGGGCATTAAAACCATTGAAAGCTGTGAGTGGACGAACAACAATTTATAAAAAAAAAACATTTTATCAAAATCATGTTATCAAAATCACAATTTATGCCATTCACTAAAAAATATGCATACATTCGAAAACCAGTTATTTCAAACCATTTATCAATAATTAAACCATTGGGGTCTTAGCCTAAAACTGTAAACCAAAGTATATGGGAACTGAGCCCAAAACCAATCAAGTGAAAACTCAACCCAAAACCAAATTTGTAGGACTCAGCCCAAATCCAATACATGTGGGAACTCAGCCCAAATAAAAAACATGTGGGTCACAACCCAAAACCATTACCAGTGGGTGTCAGCCTAAAACCAATCATCGGCATCCCTGATGCCTGACAACCCAGATGTCACAATCCACATCACTGTCACGGTTCCAAGCTACACGTGCTATCCGGGGTCTCAAATCCCAAGTCTCCCAAGGGTCAACCCAGGTCAATGACCCGTAGGTGAATGACCCTCCCTGGGGGGAGGTTTTAACCTCTAGCAATCCTGCTTCTAAGTCACTATACGGACCGGTCGCTCCGTGCAATGACCCCTCGCAGGCAATGCCCCGTGACTACTCCAAGATACTACCAGAAGTCTGGAAAAGACAACTCGCCACTCCAAGATACTACGAGACGTCTGGAAGGCAACCATTCATGATGATGATATACGGAAAACCGTTTCAAATCATTCAAAGGGTTATTCCTGGGTTTTCCATAAAATCATCATAAATCCAAGTTCATTAGGGGTCCCCGACCCAAAATCACATTATAAACCATAACTGGGCCTCAAGCCCGAATTCATAAACCAACGGGCCCCCGACCCGATTATATAAACCAAATGGGCATCCAACCCGATTTCTCATTAAATCAAATGGACTCCACGTCCGATGGTTTCCAACCAAACGAGTCTCATGCCCGATTCAATGTTTTCAAATCCAAAACCATACCATCAAATCCTCATAGAAAACACAGCACGTATAGGAACGATATAAAATCAGAAATCTCGAAATATGTGCAAATATGTAAATACTAAATACCATAATCAAACGCACTCATGACATCACAAAACATGTTCATAAACTCATATAAAATATTTATGCATGCATCAATTTAGAAAACAAGGTCCACTCACAGACCGTCCAAGATGCGTCTCGATACGAGCGCCATAAGCCTTTCTCGGGTCAATCACCATCACCGGGATTCCTAAACCTGTCCAAATCATACTAGAGGGTTACTAACTACCTTAATAGCCTCTCATTAAAGCTCCCAAATTTTCCGGGATTTTTAACATATTTTAAACTAGCCTTTAAACCTTTGGACATCCTAAACTATATCGAAAAGATGTTTAATCGACTCAAAACTTGTCCCAAAATGTTCATTACATCGAACAGATGATTTCATATGTTGAAGTCATCCCCAAAAAGTATCCCACGCGCCCCCATGCGCCGCCCAAAGGTGCTGCGCGTGGAACTCACGCGCCCAGCACAGTCATCTTCAACCTCAAGTGAACACGGTCCAGACCAGTTCACATGGTTTCCGGTCCAACTGATTCGATAGAGCCGGTTTACGCGATTTCCTCCCTCATTTCAACCCGTTTTCATCCCTTTTCAATTCTAATCCCTTTGTCTCATCCTTAGCAACCTATTTATATTATTAGAATCATGAAAAACCACCTAGAACTACCGGTTCGATGTTCCCCCTCACGGTCCAAACTTCCAGCCATTTCCTTGGGCTGTTCAACCACCATCCACTGCCCAAACCATTCCATAGACATTCATACTAACCCAACAGACATAATCCAATCGCCAGAAAACACCCCTAACATCTAAAACACGAAAATCCAAAATTTGA
This sequence comes from Prinsepia uniflora, assembly GCA_032719365.1. Lineage (NCBI taxonomy): Eukaryota > Viridiplantae > Streptophyta > Magnoliopsida > Rosales > Rosaceae > Prinsepia > Prinsepia uniflora. Next base: position 75,132,514 of record CM064863.1, read on the forward strand.
ATTAAAACGAGGTAACGGGTTTACCTGTTTCCCGTGGTTCCTCCGCCGTCCACGGCGGTTGGTCACCCTGCCACCATCATCTTGTCCTCTCCCTCATCCTCAACCTCATTTGGCTTCACACAGATTCAAATGGGGGAATGGTAATGGTTTTTTGGGGTTTTCAGGCTGGGTTGATCGAATGGGAAGAAAGGGAAAACAGATGCATGTATCTGTGTTAGGTGGGCAATGGATGGGTGACACTTGTCACTCATCCATTAAGCCTGTTTCAAAATATCTGGGCCCACTGTGGACAAAAGTCCACCCGTCTCGTAAGTCGCCTGTCTACGGATTCGTATCGACCCGATCTATGTAACGAAACTTATCCCTCGGGGATTAGACCTCCCAGGTCAAAAGTCAACTTTTTGCCCTCTTTTAGGGGTAAGATCGTAATTTCGCCCTGAACGTATGATAATCCTTCACTAATTCCCGATTAGCCCTGATAATCCATAATTAGTATTAATTAATCGTTAAAATCAGGGACGGGTCGTTACACCATGTACTCCAAGAGTGCCATGTCATATATATAATTAACAATGATCTTGTTTACAACCCAAAAAAAATTCTACCTTGGGCCGAAGCAAATGACTAGAGAAAGTAAATGTCTAACTTACAAAAGCCAAGCCTAAAGGCTCCTGTAACGCCCCTCTCGGAAATCGGGCTTAGATTATTGGTTAATAAAGTTGATCAGTGATTAGTTGGGTGAGTTTGGACGGACGGTGCGAAATGACGATTTTGCCCATAAATGGGTAAAAATGTTGACTTTTAGTTCGGGCGGTCAAGTGGACTTTGGCCAATGACTGTGACGTAGTTCGGGACGTCACGCGTTCATAGACAGGTGGCACGTCCGATTCCGACATTCGAGGAAAAAGTTATGATGTTCGTAAGTTTAAGGGTAATTTGGTAATTTGGTTAAAAATGGGCAATTAGTTGTCTTTTCACACGACATGGAATTATCACGTATTTCAAGGACCGATAGGTAGGTCTCGATGCCCTGAGTACAATGACAGGCAGCACGTTGCCATTGCATGTGGGACGGTTTAGTTCGTGGTCTAAACGTACGAGGGGCAAAATGGTAATTTGTGCAATAAAGGGCATTTTGGTCAATTGGTTTGTATTGGGAATAGTGCCCAGTGATTAGTGGACTCTTAGCTGTTCTTGGAAATGTTGCCCATATAAAATTGGACACTTGGCCCTATCTGGATGCTTGTGGAATTCTCCCTACCGCCTCACACCTATTTTAAAATGGGAATGAGAGATATTTTGCACGTTTGAAACAGAGGAACAAAGTGGTTGAGGTTGTGTGTGTGAGTGAACCGTGAGAAACAATCCAATCCTCCTCATTTGTGAGAAGTGTGTGAAGGAAATTGAGGGACTAGACGATGAGGTTAGTGCCACCATGAAGACCGTCGTGGGTGGCGGTTCTGAACCAGGAAATCCTTTGCAACCCGTGAACATCAACTGTACATAATCACCTTCAAACCTCAACTTTTGGCCATAGCGTGTGGAGGAGGGTTGGACAGGGGACTCAGACGCACGTGGTGGTGCCCACGGCGGTGAACGGCGACAGTGGTAAGTCTTCATTTCAATAAACGGTTCAGTTGGACTCAGAAATGGTCAATCCCGATTTCGTGCATATTGATTAGTTTTATTAATTGGAACTTGTCTCTGGAGGTTACATAGGTTGTTTGGAATCAAAAACCAGGAAAATGGGAGGCTGAAACCATGGAAGCACGATGGAGGAAGAACGTTGTTCGAAGGTTGATCGGGCAGGTACTAAACAGGCTCTAATTTCGTGGTTTAATTTGTCAGGACCCGTCCCAAATATCACCTCGATACCCGGGACGAACCCTGTTCCCGTCTGACAATCACACTTAAAGTACCAAAATAACCTCAACACAACCATAAGCATAACTATCAGACAAGGGAGAATATAATACAACCGTAATTCAGAGCATAGTTAATACAAAACAAGCACAAAACCCTACTAGGCTAATCCCGCAACGGAAGAACGTTGTAAGCTCTATACCTCGGTTTCTGCCTCAACGTTCACCCCAGCGCTATTGACAGGACCCGCCCCGATCCTCTCTGGGACCACATGGGGACGTGCCCAGCTCCCGTCTGACACCCAAAAGAATGTTCCAGTTTTAACCTTAAACGTTCAAATGCATAAAAACCAAATTAAAGTTTTACATCAAATCCGAAATAAACAGATGTCAAACAAGGGATGAAATCCAAACGACAAGTTGCGAGCACGACTCTAACATAAACCTGCGGGTACACCACCCAACAGGGGTTCAGGTACGCAGAAGTGGATCTATGCCTCAGCCTCAGGTTCCTCCTCTACCTCATTAGCACGACCTGGAGGGGTTACCAAAACATTAAGGGTGAGTGGACCGAAACTCAAGTTTATAAAATCATTTGATAAGTAAAACATATAATTTACCCCTCCGTTTTCTAAACATGCATGCAATCAAATTTAAAACCATCAATCATATAATATAAACCATAAGGCATATAATAAAACCATAAACATAATTTTAGCCAATGCACTATACACTCCAATCCCGACATCCCTGATGTCTGACGTCCCTGACGTCTAATAAGGTCACAATCACAAGGTTACGCGTGCCACTCGGGTCTCAATTCCGAGTTCAATCCCCGAACCCCATTCGGGTACAGCATCCCCGATGCTTAGCTTCATAGACGCTGGACGTTCTATACGTCCGTGACCACTTCGGGGTACCTCATCCGGAGGAGACAGTATCATAAGAATGGATCTATACAGTGCAGTATTAAATACATTTTATTGATATCCACATGCAAAACATATATGTATACATAGGTAAAATCCGAACCGATCGTTACGTTTCATCAGACGGGTCTCATGCCCAAATACCGTGAAACGTGCCATAACCGAAATTTCAATATCATCAAAACCATATCTTGATTCCAGCATATGAACATATAAGTAAATCAGAAAACATTTAAGCATGCAAGGGTTTAATGAAATCGGGCCCACTCATAGTACAATCCTGCTAGGAACCGAACGTATACCCTCGTCCTGGTACAAATGTAGACTCCCTGTCAAGTCCAAAGTATTCGTAAAGGTCAATTTAAACCCCTAACATTCAACCATGAAATCCTAGGCTGAAACCGGCCGGGAAAAGCCGCCCGAACGCGCTTCCCAAGGCAATAAACCTCATTTTGACCAACTTAATGATCTCCGATCGACCCGAAACCACCGCCATTGGATCCGAATCGTCGAAACCTAAAGAATGGTGGTGGTCCCACCAAAAACACTATTCACACGCGCCCCCACGCGTCGGTCAACGCAGGAACAGTCCCTGGTGACGTCATCAGACAGGTGCCACGTGTCAACACCCGATTGGTCCACCTCACTGATCTGTCAGGCCACGTGTCAGATCTGACATATGCCACGTGTCAGCAGGGCACTGGTCCATGTTACTGACTTGTCAGTGACATGTGGCAGTCCCTGATTAGGCCACGTCACTAACATGTCAGTGCTGACTGTGCACTGACATGTGACACGTGTCGGCTCACGAGTGGTCCACGTCACCTGACAGGTCTGACAGGGTGCCATGTCATCACTTCTGTCCTCAGACGGTTGACCCGTATCTCTGCAACTTGGGTCGATCAGACCCGCGATCATGACCCGGTCACCATTTCATCATTTCTCAACCATTTTCATTCTGGTTTATTCCTACATACTCGCCTCAATCCCAGAAACAGTTCTATGGAATCAAAATCGACAAACATAGACAGGATCGAAGGCTAACCTCGATGAATAGACCCGGTTCTCCCGTCGTCGATGGTACTTCATTCAGGCTACTTCCGGTCACGTACTCGAGCCCAAAAGGTTCCTAATAGTCCCTAGAATCGATTAGGGTTAGTAGGAAACAAACATATACGCTGGGATTCAAGTTTCCAAATCCTGAGTTTTTGAAACCGTTTCGGGTTTTGAGAATTTCCTACCTCGCCGCCGTCCACCGCCGTTCACCGTCGTGCCTCATTCCTCCCCCGTGAATCCAGCAACACACAGGCACAGAGACAGGGTGTAGTGCGTAAGCATTGGATCAATGGACAGTGTGTAAGGGTGTCGGGTGAGAAAATATATAGAAATGGAGGGAAAAGGATGGACGGTCCAGATTAGATCTCAGAAATGAGATCAATGGCTAGGATTAGATCTAGAGGTTTTCAGATCAAAGGCTAAGATTAAAAGATGATTTAAATCCTAAATAAATGCTTAATGGAGCTTGATCCAATCTAACCAATGGGTGAGTGACACTTGTCACTCACCAGGTGTCCTCCAATCAGAATTTCAGAATAAAATATTCGACACGAAAACCGAGACATGAACCTCCCGATTTCACGTTTCTGACCATAACTTCCACGTACGAAGTCCGATTTCGGCGTGCCGCCTGTCTACGAACTCAGGACGTCGAGACCTACCTAACGGTCCTTGAGTCGCGTGAAAACTAGTTGTCAAACGAAAAGTCAACATTTTTTCCCCTGAAGTCCAAATTACGGTAATGCCCCTGAACTTCCGATAGTCATAACTTTTTCCCCGATCGTCCGAATTGGACGTGCCACCTGTCTATGAACTCGTGACGTCCCGAACTACGTCACGGTCACTGGTCAAAGTCCATTTGACCCACTAATCAAAAAGTCAACAATTTGGTCACACCATTCACAAGGGTAAAAACGTCAATTCATACATTAAATTACAATATTAAAATCCTCGAATTTCCGGGGTGTTACTGCTATCACCACGACCTGGAGGGTAAATTAAAACCAAAAAGTGTGAGTGGACTAAAGCAATAAAAGGTTTAAAACACGATTTAAGAATAAAACAGTTGACAGAAAAGAATAAGGTTTTTTCCCTCCGTTTTAAAAATATGCATGCCTAACTCAGTATTAGAAAACCACGATATAAGACAGTATGATAAATATGCTAAGATCATATCATAAAACCAAATTCGCAAATATCAAAGTCCGATCAAACCTGCTGGGTCTATCCGAGTTTTTAAACTCAACTAGGCCTCAAATGTAATCCGAGTCTTTAAATTCCCGAGTCGTTAAACTCAATAGGCCTACGGGGGTAATATCGTAAATATCCGAGTCTTTAAACTCCCGAGTCTTTAAACTCAATCCGAGCCCGTCCCCCGTCAATCACAATCCGGGTCTTTAAACCCAATATCCAGATCCAGTAAATCCAATCCAAACCAATTTAAAATAAATTCTAAATTCATATCCAAACCCGAATCTGAAATCCCCGGTTCGAAGCCCTTCCAGCGTTCAGAACCGTTATTCCGAACCCAAATCCGGAATTCCACTTTTTAAACCTAAAGCCGTGATTACAAAAAATCATATTTCATAATCCATTTATATCCATCAGAAAGCAATTATAATTTGAAAGCCCAAAGTATAGCATCAAAAATCAGAAATCCCACTTTTCTCGAAAAACGTGCAAAAACCTGAAAATGTCTCGAAAAACGTGCAAGCATAGTAATCACATATAATCATCATCAACAAGCATTTGAAACATACTTTAAACCATAAAACATAATTAAAACTAGCTAGGCATGCTCATGAGAAAAGAAAGAGTCCACTCATGAATCGGAAATTGTCAATCGCGCTCCATGCGCTCCTCTACCGTCTCAGGCGTCTCCCGTCCTGTCAATAAGCACCAAATAGGGTTAAATTACGTCAAATATACTAACCCTAATTTCCCCAATTTTCCAGGAATTTATTCGTAAATTAAACTTAGACCCTAAACCGTCCGGATTCCCGAACTATCCCGTAACATCGTCCGATTAACCCGAAAATTACACCAATGGATTCCTTATGACATTTAGAACAAAACCCATGTTGGACAATTGTTCAGAATCATCCCCACGCGCCCCCACGAGCCGCCCAAAGTGGCTGCGCTGGGCCTCACGCGCCAGTTACAGTGCATCTTCAACCTCGAGTCACCCGGTTCTCCTCCGTTCCTCCACCATTCTTCCCCATTTCAACAATCAAACCCAGTCCAATTCCTAACAATCAAACCCAGTCCTAAAATCCAGAAATCACGGCCTAAAACCCCTCGTCTTCATCCTCGAAAAACACTGCCCGTGACCCTTGTTTTGGCCGCCGGCCACCCAGGTCCTCCCCCGTCACGGCACCACACTCAGACGACTCCTGGGACCTTCAGGAGTCTCACCCAACTCACAGCATCCCTCGACTCTAGCCCAAAGTCCACGATTATTGAAAACAAGAAAACAGGAAAACAGGGGATTTGAACCATACCTTCGATTCTTCTTTCGCCGTCTGCACCGCCGTGTTCCACGGTGCTCACTGAGTCCCCTGCAGTCGTCTGAGCTTGCTATTGGCTTGGTTTGCACGACAACACGGCAGAACCACCACCATAGTCCCACGGCTCCTCTGTTTTCTCTGAAAGCTCGAACCTCCGACCACCGTGTCTCCGTGCACGATTCCACTCCCAGACTCAATCACCAACTCCCTCTCTTCTCTCTGTCACTCTCACAACTCACCACACCCTCACCCTCACACTGAATCGATCACTGTCTCTCAATTCTTCACTCTCTGTTTCTCTGTGTCGAAGCCCAAATGCACGGTTTGAAATGAGACAAGTTATACTCGTGTGTACACTAAACAATCCTAGAACCATCTAGGCACCACCACGTGTCCAATTCCTATGGACCAAAACCTAAATATCCAATCCCACTCTGCCATTTGGGTTTATCTGATTAGCCTTAAAGGAAAAAGACCAAATTGCCCCTAAGTGTACAAATTACCATTTTGCCCTTCAACTTTCCAGACCCGTAACTATTCCGTCCGACGTCCGATGACAGCGTGCCACCTGTCGTTGTACTCAGGACGTCGAGACCTATCTAACGGTCCTCGGTCTATGTGAAAATCACAAGTCCACTAAAAAGTTAACATTTTCCTCGATTAGTAAAAATTACGGTAACGCCCTCAATCTTCCGAACGTCATAACTTTTTTTCCGATTGTCCAAATCAGACCTGCCACCTGTCTACGGACTCGTGACGTCCTAAACTACGTCACGGTCAATGGTCAACACTCATCCAACCTGTAAATCAAAAAGTTAACTTTTGACACACTATTCGCAAGGGCAAAATCGTCCTTTTATATAATTCTTTTACAAAACTTACATTTGTACCCTTCCTGAAGGAACGGGTTGTTACATAATTAGCTAGAACACTTGTAGAGATTAGGACGAAGATAGTGGGATAAACGGAATTGAAAAAAGGGAAAAACAAGGGAGAACCGTGACTGCCGGTTTGATTGGACCGGTTTGAACCGAACCGGTTCAAACCCAGTTCACCTAAGGTTGAAGATGAACAGTGCCGGCGCGTGAGGCCCACGCGCAACATATTTGGGCAGCGTGTGAGGGCGTGTGGCACACCTTTTGAGGAAGGTTTCAACACAAATTTTAAAGTATTCGATGTAACGAACATTTTGAGACTGGTTTCGAGTCGATCGGACATCGTCTCGATTTGTTTCGGGATGTCCGAAGGTTTTAGGCCTCGGTTAAAAATAGTTAAAAATTCAAGAAAATTACGGGAATTTATTAGAAGCTTAATGAAGTGGTTAGTGACCTTATTATGGGATTTGGACAGGTTCGAGAAAGCTGGTGCTTGTGGATTGGCCGGGAAAGCGTAATTGCACGCGTATCGAGGCGGCAACTCTAATGGTTTGTGAGTGGACTTTGCTTTCAAACTTATGATGCATGCATAAATGTTTTATATGTTTCTATACGTGATTTCTATATTTATGATTATGAACTTGGTGATTTACGATTTTGCACGTATTTCGAGATGTTTACGAAAGTGCACATTTTACGAGCCATGGTTTTCTGCTATGATTTAATAGTGGTTTCAATACGATGATTTGGACTTGAAATATGATTTGATTTCAATGATTCTAATGGATTTTGGAAAGTGATTTTGGGCTTAAAGCCGAGTTCATAAAAGTGGTTTTGATAAACGTGATTTCGGGTTTTGGAATCGGATTTAAGGATGAAAATTCGGGATTCGATTTTGGAACTTGAAAGTGGATTCCTGGATTTGGATTCAAAATGATTATTCTAGATGCTGGGTTAAGGAATGATGGTTTCGGATTGGGATTTGGAAATGGATTATGGATATGATTCTGGATTTGGATTTGGGATGATGATTTCAGATTCAGCTTGGAATTCGAAATGGTGATTTCGAATTCGAATTTGAATATGGATTTGGAAATGGTTTTTAAAATGGTTTTGGATTGGATTTTCTGGATCTATTTATTGGGTTTAAAGACCCGAATATGATATATGACGGGGGCGGGCCCGGATTGGGTTTAAAGACCCGGATTGAGTTTAAAGACTCAGATATTGTGATTTCCCCCGTAGGCCTATTGAGTTTAAATACTCGGGAGTTTAAAGGCTCGGATTATCTTGAGGCCTGGATTGAGTTTAAAGACTCGGGAATTTAAAGACTCGGATAGATCCAGCAGGTTCGATTGGTTGAAATGGATTTTAAATGTGTTTTGGATTTCGATGAGAACTTGATAATGATGGTTTTCAATAATGGTTTTCCGATGTTTTGGGAAATGACCCGGATGTTATGGATTTTGATGGTTTTGGACTGAGGCCCGAGATTTGAGAAAAGGAAATGAGTTCGGTTTTCGTAATTTAATATGAAACGGTTTTATAAACGGTGCGGGCTATATTTAAAGAAACGGTGCGGGCTATATTTAAAGAGAGACGGAGACATCGCACACGCGATCCACAGTAGATTATGCACGCTCTGGGATGTTTGGAAGTTTTGGACGGTTCGAGTGGAAATCCCTTATCCGGCTTACGTGTTACATGGAGGTTGGACGTCGGTTTAACTTTCGTGTCCTGCGTAAGTTAGATAGGAGCATGACTTAACCCTTAATGTAACGACCCGTCCCGGAAGTCGAGATTAGATTAGTGCTTAATGACGGATTAGCGAAGATAATCGGTGAGTAGTTGGCTACTTTTGGACGAACGGTGCATAATGAAGATTTTGCCCCTAGAATGGGCAAAATGTTGACTTTTTGTAACGACCCATCCCGGAATTCGGGATTAGATTACGGACTAATCATGATTAGTAGGGTTAATCGGTGATTGGTTGGGCGAACTCGAACGAACGGTGCAAAATGACCGTTTTGCCCCTGGTCGTGGGCAAAACGTTGACTTTTTATTCGGACGGTCAAATGGACTTTGACTAATGGTCGTGACGTAGTTTGGGACGTCACGAGTTCATAGACAGGCTGCACGTTCGATTCCGACGTTCGTGGTGGAAGTTATGACGTTCGGTAGTTCAAGGGCACTTTCGCAATTTGGACGAAATAAGGGGAAATGTTGACTTTTTGATCGGGTGGTCCGATGGCCGAGGACCGATGACCGTTAGGAAGGTCTCGATGCCCTGAGTTCGTAGACAGGCGGCACGCATCAATCGGAGTCCGTATGACCGAGTTACGGGTCTGGATGTGTGAAGGGCATTTTGGTAATTTGTCAATTGGAGGGCAAAATGGTAATTTTGGCTGTTGCTTTTGAATAACCGTGAGTGGGGAGCCGTGGAACAGAGTGATGAAATTATTTAAGCTTGTTATCAGTCCAAGGGATTGTTTAATTGTCTTAGTGACATTGGGGGGAGTTGTTAACTGGGTTGGAGGCTGAGTGGGAGCATGACATGCTCTGGACTGGGAGAACTCAGAGCACGGGCAACCGTTTTGTTCTCGTTTTGGGTCAGTTGTGGGGGACAGTTCACAGGGTCACTGAGGGGTTTTTACACGGGCTGTTCGATTATAGGGGCTGTGTGTGAGCTGAGTGAAGGATTTTGGAGAGGAAACGGGCTGAGGAGACTTGACGGATTCTGGAACCGTGAAAATCAAAAATGGAGGGAAAATCCTCAGTTTAATTTCTGGGAGGAATTGGACCAAACCAAGGACGTCTTGAGGTTTCTGGGAGGAATTAGAACTGAATCCCATCAACTTCGAAGGAAAACTGACGCGGATTGGTTTGGAACTGAGGTTCCAGATTCTGGAAAATCGCAGGGCTGTGGACGATCACTTCCAGGTAATGTCGTGTCCAATTGATCACGCATTTCAGTTCCTTTTAGGCCTAGAATCCTTACTGTGAAGTTAATTTGAGTTTGAATGAGAAAACACAGAGTTTGGGTGATCGACCCGTTTGGGTGATCACGGGTCGTGGGACTAATTTTGGGACTTTCTTGATGAATCAGGGACATGGAACTTCGATTAGATAGTTGACGAATGTTTTAGAATAAAAAACGGAAGGAATCGAGGTCTAATTGATGGCTATCTAATCGGGTTGGAATCGCGGGTATCAGACCCGAATTACAGAGAAACGGGCGAGGACGGTGACTGTAGCAGTCACTGTAGCAGGCGCGTGGCTTTCACGCGCAGCCACTCACGGCGGCGCGTGACGGTGCGTAGTAACGAACATTTTGTCCTATACGTTATAACGAACATTTTAGCGTTGGTTCCATGTCATTCGGATCCCGTTCGGATACTTTTCGGGATGTCCGAAGGTTTTAAGTCGGGTTTAAAAATACTTAAAAATTCGGGAAAATTACGGGACTTGATTAGGATGTTATTATGGAGGTTAGTAACCCTCTAATGTGATATGAACAGGTTCGGGAGTCCCGGTGTTAGTGACGAGGCCCGGGAGGGCCGGTGGCACGCATATCGAGGCGCTCGGTTAAATGGTCTGTGAGTGGACATTGGTTTTGATAAATTCTATGCATGCATAACTGTTTCGTGATTGTGATATTTGCTTTTATATGCTTTGATTTGAATATCGGTGAATTTGTGTGGTTTCACGCATTTCGAGGCGATTTACGATTTTGCGCTTAAATCGAGATTTTCTGGATTTGCACTGATTTCCATGATTGTGGTTCGAATATGATTTTATGAAACAGTTACGGATTTGATAAAGTAAATTCGGGCCAGGGGCCCAGTTGATTTAAGAAATCGGGCCAGGGGCCCAGTTAATTTATATATGTGATTTCGGGTCAGGGACCCTAAAATGGAATTGAATAAATGATTTCGGATTTAATAATCAAATAATTGGACTTATGACGGTTTTATGGAAATTCGGGGCAGGGCCCTTGTGATATTTTGAAAACGAATAATAAAATGTGCTCCATAAAACCATCTCGATGCGAGGATATATATATTGGTCTCCTCCAGGTGTCTGGGACACTGGGGAAGTCACGGTGCATTGCCTGCGAGGGGTCATTGTACGGAGCGGCCGGACCGTATAGTGACTCAGGAGCAGGATTGCTATGATTAGACGTCTGGGACGTCAGACATCTGGGATGTCAGAGATATGGACCCGGTTAGACCCCTGGCAGCACGCGTCGCTTAATACCGTGAGATATGACGTCTGGGACGTCAAGCGTTTGGGACGCTAGGCATTTGGGATGCCGGAGATGGTAAAGTAATAAACATGTGCCACTGGATTTATGAAATAACTTTTGAATTGATTTTTGGATTGAAACTATGTTTGCGGTTTCCGGGCTAAGGCCCTAAGGGTTATTTCTAATAAATATTTGACTACTGGTTTCTGATGCATGCATATGTTTTTACTGAGGGGCATAAATGTCTTATAAAATGTATTTTATGAACTTGTTTATTTTCGTCCACTCACAGCTTTTGGTTTTTAACGCCCTTCAGGTTGAGCGCGGATGCGACTGCAGCAGGGGACCGGGACATTGCATGCCTCCTCCATCGATCCTTGCGCACTCTGGATGCCCGTAGGGGCAGCGGCGTTGGGTTATCCCTTGTCTGGCACCTCGTGTCAGATGGGAGCACGTCACATCCTGGGGTAATCCCGGGGGGATTGGGATGGGTCGTGTCAGCTTGGTATCAGAGCAGGGTTGCTCTTTTGTGCGCGCGGGTCGAGGATGTGGTGTCCCTTGTTAGCTGCAGTTCGTCATCAACCTGATAGTTAGGGTAGTCGGATGGATGGTTGGCGGGATTGGATACCGGGCAGTGGATAGTGTGCGGTTGGCCTGGTACGCCGTGCGTTAATGGGATTCAACCCAAGCGGGGTTGTGTGCGATGAACTCGTAATGTGGGACCGTAGGTTCGGTCATGTGGTAATGTATTGTGGTGCTGCTGGGCACAACTGGGTTCGAGAAACCCCATTTGAGTGGTAATTTTGGGAAATGCGAAACTCGGTTAAGTAATGGTCTAAATTATGGACCCTGGTAGTATTGGCTAGTGTACAGGGTGTTGGTGCATCGGATTGGCCGATGACCTTCGTGGTGGAACCCACGATGAATTGACGATTGGGTTGGATTTGACGTCTATACGATGTCGGGACCGCGGGGTCGGTCATGTTGTGGATTTTACTGCAAAAGGCAGTTGGGTTCGGTGGAACCCCAGGGAGTGACTGTGAAACCCTAAGTTATAATTGGTGGACTGGAAAGGTGAACTTTAAATGAGAACTGGTGCTGCGACGAGCGGCTGAGGTCATGGATGACCATGTGGATGACTCTAATGAGTCTAGTCAGGATTTCGGCATTCGATCCACGGGTACGGTTACGGGATAAGATGTGGAATTACGTGTTGGATCGAATAATAGTGTGAGGTGTGGATACGGATCTCGACAAGCGATGACTGTTGGTCGACAGTTGTGTCGAGATGACTAGCTATCGAGGGTGTTTAGTGTGGTTTTGACACTTGAGGATCGGGGGACGTTCAGGGAACGTTCATTATACTGATGTGCGGATGGTCAAATTGGGGGTACCCATAGTTGGGAGGTACGAGTGTTGATACGGGATCGTCGTTCGGTATGAACGGAGATCCAGGGTATCAACTTTGCACATCTTTACTAGCGTGGGTGTTCGTGTGAGTGTGGATGTTAGGATGCCTGTGTGTTGAGGCAAGTGTTGATGATACTAGCATTGGTGCTGGTGTTGGTGATTGAGATTGTGGTGAGCCACGAGATGGGATGTGACTCTGTCCTGGTGGACATATGATCGGTAACTGCGACTCAATGGTGGTTGAGTCATGGACTGGATAGGATCTAGTGCAGGTTGTGAGGTGTTGGGATAGGGTCCCAACAGTGTCGAGACAACAAGTGATTGGCGGATATAACGGTATGCTGAGACAGGAGGAATCTAGGGATGATGTTCCCTATGCCAGGAGAATTGGTGGATTTGGGGAGTTGTTGTCAACTCCGAGATTGGTGTGATTGGGTGTTGTTGATATCCCCAGAAAGTACAAGGAAATGACTGGAATTGGGAAAGGCGAGGAAACCATTCGTGGCATTGATGTGGGATTTTGTGATCGTGAATCACTTGGAACCTGAGGGTTGAATCCGTAAAGGCTGTGATGTGAGGTGAATGCAGTATTGTATGCACGTTCAAAAGAGTGGAGTAATTCCCGTTCGGAATCGGGATGTGTGCATAAATGGCTATTATCGGACGTGAGGACTGAGTATTGGATTGATTGTGGACACGTGGTTGTCCAAGTGAGTTGAGGACGTTGTGGGTCCAGTGGTTGGACTTGACATCTCATTGGGAGTATGTATGTTCCCAACATGGTTGGAACGTTGGTTTCGAGAAGAGTTGTGATTGCGAACGAGATGAGTGCTCGTTTTCGCATTGGTAATAGGTACTTTGAAGTCATTAGGTTTGACTTCTTATTTTCTGCCCTGGCAGACGCTGTTTTGGTTATCGGTATGTTGAGTGTGTATTGGTTGGTGGACCCATGTGTGGTTTGGGTCACCAGGTGGAGTTGCATAATTCGAAGTAGGGTAAATGAGATTTCTCATGTTCCGCGTGGTGGTAGACGGTGTTGGACCACTTGGTATGGTGAGTGCTGTGGGTTGTGTTTGCACTCACATAGGACGGATGATGATTCCATGTATTTGGACTATCCTTGATCTTCCTAGGTAGAACGACAAGGATCGAGACGAAGTAATTGGATGTGACCCCCAATGTTGTTGGGTCCCATGGTAAATGCATGATTGTATGTGGAAATAATTGGAGAAGTGTTGTGTGGTGGACCAGGACTCTTGAGGGTGTAGGACCCTACGATCGGATTCCAGGTGGATTCCTGGCCACGTGAGCGTGTGTGGATCCGAGACGGATCTGGATTGTAATGGACATTGGACATGGTGACGATCTGGGATCGTAATGGTACCCGTCTGGGGACGTGGTGATGGATTGGAATCGTGACCATTTGGGTAAGGTTAGGTGAAGAACTTATCGCTCTGTCACATGTTTGGTTACGGGAATAATTGGACTGAACTTCTTCTCGAAGTTAATCAGTACTCGAGTGTGTTGGAATGCTTACGCATTGACTCGAGGATTTGACCTGTGAGTGTGTGGTTTTTCCACGAGGTCTAGTTGGTCAGTTCGAGATATGTGGATGTTGGGATTGGCTTCCTTATGGGGTCAATCGAATGGATTGAACAGGTGACCGATAGGTTCGGTTTTGGTGCGTCAGGGTAGACGTGGTTGAGATTTCAGGTTTTGGAATCGAATTTCTGGGTGACGATTCAGGATTCGATTTCGGAACTTGAAACTGGATTTCTGGATTTGGGTACGGAATGATTATTCCAGATGCTAGCTTATGGAATAATGATTTCGGATTCGGAAATGGGTTAAGGTATGATGTTTGGGTTTGGATCCGGGATTTCTTATGAAATGGTGGATTCGAACTCGGGTTTGGTTTTGGGACTGGGTGTTGAGTTGAGTTGAGTTGAACGATTCGTCTAGTCTAGGACTGGATAAGAGAACCCCAATATCGGATTAGGATTGACTGTGGGCCATGTAGTGGGCTTATTGGCGGATGGACGTACGTATCCTATACGGTGTATGAGGATCGGTACTGGACGGACCGAGTGGTATCTGGTGACGGTACATGTGAGGTACCAGCGGTGTGTGGTTACGTGTGGTGGCCGGCTTAGTTCCGACACCATTGGATTTGGTGGTGGGTGTGAACTGGACATTGAATACTATGCACTGGGCAGAGTTATTTTTGTTGGGTTCAGTAATTTTGTGAGCAGGCGCTCTTAGCCACGGATGGCTAGTGGACCCCAGTGTGGAGATGTGCGATCACTGATTGGCTAGTATGCAATGTGTGTCAGTTACACCACCCGATTGAGTATGATGACGGTATACGTACACTCAGGATGAGTGAGTTGGTGACTGCGTCACTACGTGTGGCCTTGCGTGATGTTATCACGCCGAGATAATTCCAGCGTTATGATCCACTGAGGGAACTGACAGTTATGGACTTGAGATGGATATATGTCGCAGGATGGGGTTGCCCTGCGAGATGAGATCATAGGGTTGATCTTACGCTACTTGAGCGAGTGGAAGTATGAGGTGTCGTCACCGTTTGACTAACGGTTGGAGCGTTATCGGAGTGGTAAAGCTTAGTGGTGGCAGTTTGACTGGTCGCGTCAGCATGGACTGACATGTGTGTTTTGGTGACTCCCAGGGGGGAGCAGACGTTAGATATATTAATGATTGGGAATGAACCGACAAGCTGAAAGAGTTAGATCAATGGTGAAATTGACAAGCATTATTCACAGGGATCAGGTGACCTATTTCACTCGCGGTGGTCGAGTGTGGTTGGTACGGTGAGAAACCGTGATGGGACGTTTGAGTACAGACAAGTTTGGTGGGTGTACAAGTGTACACAGGTGTGAGATCGAAATGTTTTCCACGAGCTGGATATGGAATAAGGATATTTGGTAATTTCGAGGACAAAATTATTTAAGAGGGAAGGTTGTAACGACCCATCCCGGAATTCGGGATTAGATTACGGACTAATCATGATTAGCAGGGTTAATCGGTGATTGGTTGGGCGAACTCGAACGAACGGTGCAAAATGACCGTTTTTCCCCTGGTCGTGGGCAAAACGTTGACTTTTTATTCGGACGGTCAAATGGACTTTGACTAATGGTCGTGACGTAGTTTGGGACGTCACGAGTTCATAGACAGGCGGCACGTTCGATTCCGACGTTCGTGGTGGAAGTTATGACGTTCGGTAGTTCAAGGGCACTTTCGTAATTTGGACGAAATAAGGGGAAATGTTGACTTTTTGATCGGGTGGTCGGTGGCCGAGGACCGAGGACCGTTAGGAAGGTCTCGATGCCCTGAGTTCGTAGACAGGCGGCACGCATCAATCGGAGTCCGTATGACCGAGTTACAGGTCTGGATGCGTGAAGGGCATTTTGGTAATTTGTCAATTGGAGGGCAAAATGGTAATTTTGGCTGTTGCATTTGAATAACCGTGAGTGGGGAGCCGTGGAACAGAGTGATGAAATTATTTAAGCTTGTTATCAGTCCAAGGGATTGTTTAATTGTCTTAGTGACATTGGGGGGAGTTGTTAACTGGGTTGGAGGCTGAATGGGAGCATGACATGCTCTGGACTGGGAGAACTCAGAGCACGGGCAACCGTTTTGTTCCCGTTTTGGGTCAGTTGTGGGGGACAGTTCACAGGGTCACTGAGGGGTTTTTACACGGGCTGTTCGATTATAAGGACTGTGTGTGAGCTGAGTGAAGGATTTTGGAGAGGAAACGGGCTGAGGAGATTTGACGGATTCTGGAACCGTGAAAATCAAAAACGGAGGGAAAATCCTCAGTTTAATTTCTGGGAGGAATTGGACCAAACCAAGGACGGCTTGAGGTTTCTGGGAGGAATTAGAACTGAATCCCATCAACTTCGAAGGAAAACTGACGCGGATTGGTTTGGAACTGAGGTTCCAGATTCTGGAAAATCGCAGGGCTGTGGACGATCATTTCCAGGTTATGTCGTGTCCAATTGATCACGCATTTCAGTTCCTTTTAGGCCTAGAATCCTTACTGTGAAGTTAATTTGAGTTTGAATGAGAAAACACAGAGTTTGGGTGATCGACCCGTTTGGGTGATCACGGGTCGTGGGACTAATTTTGGGACTTTCTTTATGAATCAGGGACATGGAACTTCGATTAGATAGTTGACGAATGTTTTAGAATAAAAAACGGAAGGAATCGAGGTCGAATTGATGGCTATCTAATTGGGTTGGAATCGCGGGTATCAGACCCGAATTACAGAGAAACGGGCGAGGACGGTGACTGTAGCAGTCACTGTAGCAGGCGCGTGGCTTTCACGCGCAGCCACTCACGGCGGCGCGTGACGGCGCGTGGGCACGAATTCCGAGGTACAGTCAACACGAATTTTGTCCTATACGTTATAACGAACATTTTAGCGTTGGTTCCATGTCATTCGGATCCCGTTCGGATACTTTTCGGGATGTGCGAAGGTTTTAAGTCGGGTTTAAAAATACTTAAAAATTCGGGAAAATTA
The DNA here is from genome assembly GCA_032719365.1 of Prinsepia uniflora. Taxonomy (NCBI): domain Eukaryota; kingdom Viridiplantae; phylum Streptophyta; class Magnoliopsida; order Rosales; family Rosaceae; genus Prinsepia; species Prinsepia uniflora. The sequence goes on from CM064863.1 coordinate 75,149,942, forward strand.
CGGGACTTGATTAGGATGTTATTGTGGAGGTTAGTAACCCTCTAATGTGATATGAATAGGTTCGGGAGTCCCGGGAGGGCCGGTGGCACGCGTATCGAGGCGCTCGGTTAAATGGTCTGTGAGTGGACAATGGTTTTGATAAATTCTATGCATGCATAACTGTTTCGTGATTGTGATATTTGATTTTATATGCTTTGATTTGAATATCGGTGAATTTGTGTGGTTTCACGCATTTCGAGGCGATTTACGATTTTGCGCTTAAATCGAGATTTTCTGGATTTGCACTGATTTCCATGATTGTGGTTCGAATATGATTTTATGAAACAGTTACGGATTTGATAGGGTCTGGTTGTGATAGATAGTGTGGGACGTGGTTGGTGTGCTCATAGGGTGACTGTGTCCGTGAGTAGTGGAACCATTAGCGAGGTGTTTGGTCAATTCAGGGTAGAGGCGAGTACGTTGTAATTCTGGTAGGGTTGGAACGGATCGCTGGCAGAAATGTAGAAGCGAGATACGCTCGATTCGAGAAGGTGTCAGAAGTGTTGAAACTGGAACAGGGGTATTGTTGCGTACGTATGGTTAATCTCGGGTGATTTGGTTCGGTTGAGCGAGTTGAGGTGACAGGTTGGGAATTGTGAGGATAAGTTGGATTGGCAGGGGATGGACACCAGGTAGGAGACCCATGTGTAAGAACCGTTGGATTTATCCCCACTAAGTTACAGAGGTATGAAATGTGGAATTTCGGGGACGAAATTTTTGTTAGGAGGGTAGAATGTAACGACCCGTCCGGGAAGTCAAGATTAGATTAGTGGTTAATGACGGATTAGCGAAGATAATCGGTGATTAGTTGGCTACTTTTGGACGAACGGTGCAGAATGACGATTTTGCCTCTAGAATAGGCAAAATGTTAACTTTTAGTTAGGACGGTCAAATAGACTTTGACCGATGATCGTGACGTAGTTCGGGACGTCATGAATCCGTAGACAGGTGGCACGTCCGATTCCGACATCTGAGGAGAAAGTTATGATGTTCGGAAGGTCGAGAGCATTTCCGTAATTAGGTTAAAAAGTGGGAATTTGTTGACTTTTTGCACGATAAGTTTCCTTCACGCAAACCAAGGAAAATTAGGTAGATCTCGACGTCCTGAGTACAATGACAAGCGGCACGCCGTCATCGGACATCGGACGGATAAGATATGGGTCTAGGAAGTGAAGGGTAAAATGGTAATTTGGACTTTTAGGGGCAAATCAGTCTTTTTACAACTTGGGATTTGTACAACCGAATAAGGACACTTGGCCTGAGTTAATTGGATATTTGTGAGAGTGGACCACAGGCTGGAGGACACTTGGCTTGTGTCTATTGGCTTCTAGTCAAGTCGGCCGTTCATTTTATAGGTTTAAAATGTGTGGGTTAGTCGTGCAACTGAGAAACAGAGAGACTGAGACAGTGAGCAACTGATTGTCCCTCTATGTCTGTGAGTCCTGTGAGGCTTTGTGATAGAGTGTAAGTGATCAAAAAGTCTGGTGAATGAATCTTGGTGAGAGTTGTGAGGAAAAGGCTGAGAGGAAGTGAGAAACACTCAGAAAAAAAAGAGGCCACTGTGCACAGCTGAGTGTTTGATTGATCAAACCAGTCAAGTCTGGGTTTGTGGAGGTGATCAGAGGACTGAGGAAGTGACTTGGGGACGTTTAAGACTATGGTGGAGGTCACGGCAGAAGGCTGGTAACAGGTAAGGTCTTTGGTCCCCTGTTTTTCCAGAAATGTTCAAAATCAAAGTCGTGAGGTTTAAGGACTGGTTGAGTGAGTTTGTTGACTATGGTAGCTTTAGGAAGTTACTGCCAAGCTCAGGGACCCGAAACCGTGACTGGAAGGGCGACGGGTGGCCAGAATCCGAAGGTCAATTTTTCTGGGTTTAAGTTCGAAGTTTGGAAGGTAAGGTTTATGGCTTTATTTCTTGATTTTATTACGTGAATCAGTCACAAATTCAAGGAAGAAGCTTAGGATAAATATAGGATTGAAAATGGCCTGAAAACGAGTGAAAACCGGCCTCGCCGGCTCGGTTGGACCGGACTGGTCTGAACTAGGTTGACTGGAGGTTGACGATGACACTGTAGCAGCGCGTGGCTCCCACGCGCAGCCCCTTTAGGCGGCGCGTGAGGGCTCGTGGGGCTTGTTTTGGGGAAACGTTCAACATGATTTTCACACTAATCGATGTAACGAATATTTTAGGACAAGTTTCGAATCGATCAGACACCGTATCGAGGTAGTTCTTAGTGTTCAAAGGTTTATGGGTTCGTTTAATTACGTTTAAAAATCCAAAATAATTGTGGAAATTTGGGTAAGCTTAAATGAAGTGTTTGTGACCCGGAATGGTGACTTTTGACAGGTCGGGATATTCCTGAAACTTCCGAGGAGCGTACGGGACGCGAGTGACGCATTCAGTCCTTGTGAGTGGACTGTTTGTTTTCTAACCGAGCATGCATAACTGTTTTTACTTGTTTCTTTATGTTTTGATATATGATCTTATGATTTCGATATATGATTTTATGCTTATGTTTTCTATATGCTTGCTTTACTTGATATCACGTTTTTCAATACAAGTTATCAGACTTGCACGTACTTCGAGAATATGATTCTGTTGTGCTTTTGAGGATGTTTTCGAATGAATGATTTATGTTTATATGCATTATGTTTTACTAGAGATTTGAGGATATGAATTGAGATTTGAAGTGAAATTCGGGCGGAAGTCCCCTTTCGGTTAAACGTAATTTCAATTTTAGAAGAATTCCAGTTTGGTTTTGGTTTTCGGATTTCGATGCATTTTTCTTATGCTTGAAAAATGGTTTTGGGTTTAAAGACCCGGAAAAAGAGAAAAACCCACTGGATCTGGGTTTGAGTTTAAACCCACTGGATCTTGAAAAATCGAGAATATGATTCTGTTATGCTTTTGTGGATGTTTTCGAATGAATGATTTATGTTTATACGCATTATGTTTTACTAGAGATTTGAGGATATGAATTGAGATTTGAAGTGAAATTCGGGCGGACGTCCCCTTTCGGTTAAACGTGATTTTAGTTTTAGAAGAATTCCAGTTTGGTTTTGGTGTTCGGATTTCAATGCATTTTTCTTATGCCTGAAAAATGGTTTTGGGTTTAAAGACCCGGAAAAAGAGAAAAACCCACTGGATCTGGTTTTGAGTTTAAAGATTCGGATTGATGGACGGGGGGAGGGCCCTGGATTGATATGTTTTGAGTTTAAAGACTCCGTATGTGTTTTGAGTTTAAAGACTCGATGATTGTGATACCCCCCGAGGCCTGTGATTGTGTTTTGAGTTTAAAGACTCGTTGATATCGCGGGAAGGCCTGGTTATTTGCACATGATTTTGAGTTTAAAGACTCGGGCGCACTTGAGATCCAGTAAACTTGTATGATTGATTCTTTTCACTGGTTTTTCACTGGTTTTCGAATGTTTTGGGTTGTGACCCGAATAACTTGGTTTTTATGGATTTATGGATTTAGGGCCGAGTGCCCGAACTTTGGTTTTGATTTCTGATGCTTTCCATACTTATTTTCATATCGTACATATAGTTGTTTTCGAATACTTGGTTATGCATGCATGTTTTCAAACGGATTGTGAACCCTGGTTTAATTTCGTAAACGGTTTTATAACTCTTATTTAGTTTTAGTCCACTCACACTTTTAATGTTTTTAACACCCTCCAGGTCGTGGTTCTAGCGTATGGGCTAACGTTGAAGCAGAGGCGGAGGCATAGAGTTTTCCCGTTGCGCGTGTAGTAAACTCTTAGTAGGATTTTTGTCTTATCTTGTACTATACTATGCTCTGTGCTACTGTGGACTAGTTGTATTATAAATTCTCCCTGGTCTGGCAATGTATATTTCGTGGTTTTCGTATGGCTGTTTTGGTCTTTTGAGTTGGGTTGTCAGACGGGAGCAGGATTCGTCCCAGTTATCGGGGTGGGTCCTGTCACTTAATCCCAGGGGATTGAAGGTGGGTCGTGTCAAATTGGTATCAGAGCAGGATTTGTGCGCTCTGTGTGAGGTTTGGCTGCCAGAGTCGTTGGTTCGCTGACTTGGGTGCTGTGATGCTACTGTGGATGTGATGTCTCAACGCAGAACAGCCCGTCATCAACCTGGATACGCGAGTAATAACGAGTAGTTGTACGGTAGCTAGTGGCTTAATTAGTGGCGAAAGTATGAGTGTCAGGACCCGTCCCAAATATCACCTCGATACTCGGGATGGACCCTGCTCCCGTCTGACAATCACACTTACAACACCAAAAAGAAACTTAATACAACTATAAGCATAACCATCAGACGAAGGAGTAAATATATATAACAGTAAGCCAGAGCATAGTTCTACAAAATGGGCACCAAAAGTCCTACAAGTCTAAGTCCGCAACGGAAGAACGTCGGAAGCCCTATGCCTCGATATCTGCCTCAACGTTCACCCCAGCGCTATCACCACGACCTGGAGGGAATTTAAACAAAAAGAAGGTGTGAGTGGACCAAAAGGAATAAGAGTTTTAAAACCGTTTACCAGCAAATCAAAGTAAGGAAATAAAATCATTTGTTCCCTCCAGTTTCAAATCAGGCATGCCACTGAAGTATTAGAAAAATCATAATATGAAACATCATAAGAAACAGAAACACTATAAACACCATAAGAAACAGATACACTATAAAACTGATATAGAAACCAGAGCATAAGCATCAAACCACTTTTCCCGATCAAACCTGCTGGACCTATCCGAGTCTTTAAACTCAACCAGGCCTCACATATAAATCCGAGTCTTTAAACTCCCGAGTCTTTAAACTCAATAGGCCTATGGGGGTAATATCGTAATATCCGAGTCTTTAAACTCCCGAGTCTTTAAACTCAATCCGGGCCCGTCCCCCATCAATATCAATCCGGGTCTTTAAACCCATATCCAGATCCAGCAAATCCAATCCATATCCAGTGTAAAACCAATTCAAAATCCATCGCCAGATTCGAATTCGAAATCCCCGGTCCGAAGCCCTTCCGGCGTTCAGAACCGACATCCCGAACCCAAATCCGGAAAAAGATTCATGTTCATAACAAAACCGTGGGAAAATCCCAAATCATATTCCACAACCTATTTACCATCATCAGAAAACGTTTTTAGGTTAAATTTCTGAATGATAACATCAAACTCTGAAAACCCGCTTTTTCTCGAAAAACGTGCAAAATCCCAAAAACGTCTCGAAAAACGTGCAAACATCTCAATCACATATAAACACATATAAAAGCATAAAACATTAATAAAAACAGTTAGGCATGCTCGGAAGTAAGAAAAAGTCCACTCACAGTTTACAACACGTCACTCGCGCTCCGTGCGCTCCTCAACCGTCTCTGGTGTCTCCCGTCCTGTCAATAGATACCAAATAGGGTCACAATAACATCAAGGATACCTTCCCTATTTTCCCCAATTTTTCGGGAATTTAATAATATTTTAATCCTAAACCCTAAACCGTACGGATTCCCGAACCATTCCGTAACACCGTCCGATTAACCCGAAAACTGTACCATTGGATTCCTTAGGACATTTAGGGCTAAACTCATGTTGGACGCTTGACCGGATTCCTCCCCACGCGCCCCCACGCGCCGCCCAAAGTGGCTGCGCGTGGGCCTCACGCGCCTGCTACAGTGCATCTTCAACCTCGAGTCACCCGGTTCAACTGTGTTGAACCGGCGTGACCGGTTCTCCTCCGTTCCTCCACCATTCTTCCCCATTTCAATTCCAATAGCTTCGTCCAGTCCCCTGCAACCAAACCCAGTCCTAAAATCCAGAAATCACGGCCTAAAACCCCTCGTCTTCAACCTCGAAAAACACTGCCCGTGAGCCCTGTTTTCCTTCCCGGCCGTCCACTGTTTCCCCCTTCACGGTGGTGATACCAGCACCTTCCTAGGACCCTACTTAGTCCTACCCAACTCACAGAATCCGTCGATTCATCCCCGAAGTCCACGACTTCAAGTTTGAAGTCACGACCAAAAACAGAGTATTGGGTACTCGCCGTCGACTGAGCCCCGCCGTGTACGCCCCCGTCACGGCAGCCATCACAAACCAATCCTAAGACCTCCCTGAACAACACCCTGACCTCCTAATCCCTCGACTCTAAGCCCAACTCCACGACTTTGCATTTGAAAAAATCACGGGAAACAGAGTAAAGAAACTTACCCTGCGATTAAGTCGCCGCCGTGAGCACCGTCGCCTACCACGGTGTTTGTTGGACACCCTGCAACCCCTTGGACCTCCTATAGCCTTGGTTTGCCTCACCACACGGCACAACAGCCTCCACGAGCTCACGGCCTCCCCGTTTTCACAGAAGCTTAGCTGCACCGCCACAGTGCCGCCGTGCACGGTTTTCGTCCAATAGCACCACCACCAACTCACCGTAAGCTCCCTGTCACTCTCTCAATTCACCAAAACTGCACTCACCCCCTGAATCGATCACCGTCTCCCCAAGTTCTTCTCTCTGTTTTCTGCGCACACAAGGTTTGCACGGTTTCAAAATGGACAAAGTGTGGCCGTGCACACTTTAGATCTTTGTGGAACAATCCAGCACCCCCACGTGTCCACAAGCTATAGGCCAGCCCAAAAATATCTGCCACTTGCCCTTATCTGATTGGGCTGAGGGAAAATGACCAAATTGCCCCTCCTGCACAAAATTACCATTTTGCCCTCAGACTTTCCAGACCCGTATCTTTTCCGTCCGACGTCCGATGACAGCGTACCGCCTGTCGTTGAACTCAGGACGTCGAGGCCTATCCAACGGTCCTCAGTCTACGTGAAAACCACAAATCCTCCAAAAAGTCAACATTTCCCCTCTTAACTCAAAATTACGGTAACGCCCCCAACCTTCCGTACATCATAACTTTTCCTCCGGTTGTCCGAATCGAACCTGCCGCCTGTCTACGGACTCGTGACGTCCTAACCTACGTCACGGTCAAGGGCTAACACTCATCCAATCGATAGTACAAAAAGTCAACTTTTCGTTTACTATTCACAAGGGCAAAATCGTCCTTTTTACAAAACTTCACAAAAGTACATTTTTACCCTTCCCGTAGGTACGGGTTGTTACAATCTACCCCCCTAAAAAGAATTTCGTCCCCGAAATTTAGTGGAATAAATAAGGGTACTGTTCTCGCATCAAGGCCTCGGGTTCCCAAGTAGCTTCTTCGACCTGATGATTTCTCCACAATACCTTCACTAAGGGAACCGTCTTCCTTCGCAACACTTTATCCTTCCGATCCAAGATTGCAACAGGTTGCTCTTCAAAACTCAAGTCTTCCCTCAGTTCCACTGGTTGTGCTTCCAAAACATGCGAATCATCTCGAATATATTTCCGAAGCATAGAAACATGAAAGACATTATGTACCTTTTCCAAATCTGCTGGTAAGGCCAACCGATAAGCTACAGGACCAATCCGCTCTAAGATCTCATACGGTCCAATGTAACGAGGACTCAACTTCCCTCGTCTGCCAAATCGTACAATCCCTTTCCAAGGAGATAGCTTCAAGAAAACCCAGTCTCCAACAGCAAACTCCAAATCCCTGATCCTACGGTCAGCGTAGCTCTTTTGGCGGTCCTGCGCTGCCTTCAATCGATCCCTAATCAGTGCCACTTTTTCCTGAGTAAGCTCCACCAGCTCAGAAGTAGTCAACCTCCTCTCACCAACCTCAGTCCAACACAATGGAGTCCGACACTGCCGCCCATACAAAGCCTCGTAAGGAGCCATCCCAATGCTCTCCTGATAACTGTTATTGTAGGCGAACTCCATCAAAGGCAGATGTGATTCCCAAGTACCCTGAAACTGAAGCACACAAGCTCGCATCATATCCTCGAGAATCTGAATAGTCCGCTCAGACTGCCCATCAGTCTGAGGATGAAAAGCAGTACTGAAGTGTAATTTAGTCCCAAAAGCTTCCTGTAAGCTCTGCCAAAATCGAGAAGTAAATCTCGGATCTCTATCAGATACTATCGACTCCGGAGTCCCATGTAACCGAATAATCTCATTAATGAACAACTGTGCAAACTGTTCCAACCTGAAGTTCTCCCGTACTGGCAAGAAATGAGCAGACTTCGTAAGTCGATCCACAATAACCCACACACCATCATGTCCCTTCGGTGTTCTCGGAAGCTTGAACACAAAATCCATAGTCAGGTGATCCCATTTCCACTCGGGAATCGGAAAAGGTTGCATTGCTCCATAAGGTCTCTGCCGCTCGGCTTTTACCTGTTGACAAATCAAACATCTACTGACATACTCTGCAATTTCACGTTTCATCCCTGACCACCAATAATGCTCTCGAAGTGTACGATACATCTTGGTCCCACCAGGATGCATCGCATAAGCTGAACAGTGAGCCTCATCCAGTATCACCTTCTTCAAAACTTCATCCTCAGGTACACACAACCGTCCATTCTTAACCAAGGCTCCATCCTCACGGATCTCAAAATCCTGTCTTTCTCCAGCCTCGACCTCAATCCGAATGATGCCCAGAATAGGGTCCTCAAACTGAGCATCAATCACCTGATCAATCAAAACGGGTCGCACATGGAAACTCGCTAGGAGTGCTCCCTGATCATCCACAGTCAACTCTACTCCCAACTTACGGAGCTCAACCAGCAAAGGTAACCGTACTGTCCTCAAATGCGACAAAGATCCAGCTGACTTCCTGCTCAGAGCATCGGCTACCACATTAGCCTTCCCTGGATGATACTCAATAGTACAGTCGTAGTCCTTAAGTAACTCCAACCAACGGCGCTGTCTCAGATTCAATTCCTTTTGAGTGAACAAATACTTCAAACTCTTGTGGTCCGTGAAGATCCTGCACTTCTCACCGTACAAGTAATGTCGCCAAATCTTCAATGCATGAACCACCGCAGCCAGTTCCAAGTCATGTGTAGGGTAGTTCACCTCATGGGGTTTCAATTGCCGGGAAGCATAAGCAATCACTTTCCCGTGCTGCATCAAGACACATCCCAAACCTTGTAAAGAAGCGTCACTGTACACCTCGAACTCCCCACTATCATCTGGAAGGGCTAACACAGGAGCAGATGTCAACCGCCTTTTAAGCTCCTGGAAACTCTGTTCACAGTTCTCATCCCACTCAAACCGAACTCCCTTCCGTGTCAACCTCGTCAACGGTGCTGCAAGAATAGAAAAGCCCTCAATAAAACGCCGGTAATACCCTGCCAAACCCAGAAAACTCCGGATTTCCGTCACCGTCTTAGGCTGTTCCCAATTGGCTACCGCCTCAACTTTCTGAGGATCCACACGAATGCCCTCGGCCGAAATCACATGGCCAAGAAATCCAACACTGGTCAACCAGAACTGACATTTACTGAGCTTCGCATACAACTGATGCTCCCTCAATGTTTTAAGCACGATCCTCAGATGTTTCTCATGCGCCTTCGCGCTCTTCGAAAACACCAAAATGTCATCAATGAAAACAATCACGAAACGATCCAAGTAGGGCCGGAACACTCGGTTCATAAGGTCCATAAAAGCTGCTGGGGCATTAGTCAAACCAAAAGGCATCACCACAAACTCATAGTGACCGTACCTGGTCCGGAAAGCTGTCTTCGGTATATCCTCCTCTTTAACCCTTAACTGGTGATAGCCGGAGCGAAGATCAATCTTCGAGAAATACTGTGCTCCCTTGAGCTGGTCAAACAAATCATCAATCCGGGGTAGGGGGTACTTATTCCGAATAGTTACCTTATTCAGTTGCCTGTAATCCACACACAATCTCAATCCTCCATCCTTTTTCTTGACAAACAAAACAGGTGCTCCCCAAGGTGACATACTCGGTCGAATGAATCCTGTATCGACCAACTCTTGCAACTGGGCCTTAAGTTCCCTCAATTCTGCAGGTGCCATACGATAAGGAGTCTGAGAAATAGGCTGTGTACCTGGTAGAAGCTCAATCGTAAACTCAAGATCTCGGTGTGGGGGTAGTCTTGGCAACTCCTCGGGAAAAACATCGGGAAACTCCCGTACCACTGGTATATCCTCCGCCCTCTCTGGCGTAGCACGCGTATCCACCACATGAGCTAAGTAACCCTGGCACCCCTTACGTAACAGTTTGCTAGCCTCGAGTGCCGAAATAACTCCCGTAGGAAGTGCACGCTGATCCCCCTGAAATGTAGTCTCTAATAATCCGGGACTCCGAAAAGTCACTCTCCTATCGAAACATTCGATAGAAGCATGATGTCTCGTCAACCAGTCCATACCCAAGATCACATCAAAGTCCCGTAAATCCAAGAGTAACAAATCTGCCAGTAACTCCACCTGGCCTACCATTACCGGACACTCTCTCAAAACCTGAGTCACTACCAACACCTCCCCAGTAGGTGTACTCACTCCTAACGCACAATCCAAAGTAGACACCTCCCTCTCCTTAACCAGACTACAACTCCGAGCTATAAATGAATGGGTAGCCCCGGGATCTATCAAAGTAAAAACAGTGTGACCAAGTATGGTGAGTGTACCTGTCACCACTCCCGGTGCTAACCTAGCCTCCTGCTGAGTCATCGCAAAAACTCGCGCCTGTGGTCCCGATGACCTACCGCGCCTTCTGGAACTGCTCGTGGCACCACCACCACCCCTAGGGCCTGCCGCCCCTGATACTGAAGCAGTACTCCGCCCGGGTTCTGCTGCACCTCTGCCTGCTCCACCCTCCGGAGCTAACAATGGGCACTCCCGACGGAAATGTCCTCGCTCCCCACAATAGAAGCAAGTGTCCCTACCGGGTCCACCGGTATGCCTCCCTGTAGAAGCCACTGAAGTCGCACTCGCCTGAGGAGTCGGCTGTGACCTAGCTCCTCGAAATCCTGAGCCCTGAAAACTGCCTGGTCTGCCATACCGGGCTCCACCAGCCGATAGTGATCCACCAAAATTACCCCGTTTCGGGGGCCTCTGACTCGATGCTCCTGGAAATGACTGCTCCCGGCGTCGAACACTGCCCGAATACTGTGGTCGAGCAGGTAAACTGGCCTCCACCCTGACAGCAGCATCAGACAACTCTCGGAATGTAGCAAAAGAGCCGGCTGTCACAATGGCCCTGATCTCTCCCCGGAGGCCCAACTCAAACCGGCGACACTTCTCCGCCTCAGTCGCCACAAATGCAGGAGCAAAACGAGATAGCATCTGGAACCTCTGCTCATACTCAGCAACTGTCAAGTTTCCTTGCTTCAAGTGAAGGAATTCCGCTTCCTTTGCATCCCTAAAAGAACGGGGATAGTACTGATCTAGAAACCGCTCCCGGAAAGTCTCCCAAGTCACGGTATGTGCATCCCAACCGGACAGTTCCAGCGTGTACCACCACTCGTAAGCAGCTCCATCCAACAGAAAAGTAGCTAACAATACCCGATCCTCGGGAGGACAGTGCATCACCCCAAAAATACGTTCTAGTCGGGTGATCCATCGGTGAGCTTCCTCGGGATCAGCCCCACCGCTGAACGTAGTAGCCCCAAGCCTCTGGGCTCTCTCAATCGAAGCGCTCTCAGTCCCTCTCGCCGCTTCATCTTCAGGTCGTGGAGGGGGTTCACGTCTCGGAGGCATGATCAATCGTACGCTGAAAGAGGCATAGAGTTAGTATAATAACCTAGACCCAACACAAATTGACACAACCTATGCTCTGATACCAATTGTCAGGACCCGTCCCAAATATCACCTCGATACTCGGGATGGACCCTGCTCCCGTCTGACAATCACACTTACAACACCAAAAAGAAACTTAATACAACTATAAGCATAACCATCAGACGAAGGAGTAAATATATATAACAGTAAGCCAGAGCATAGTTCTACAAAATGGGCACCAAAAGTCCTACAAGTCTAAGTCCGCAACGGAAGAACGTCGGAAGCCCTATGCCTCGATATCTGCCTCAACGTTCACCCCAGCGCTATCACCACGACCTGGAGGGAATTTAAACAAAAAGAAGGTGTGAGTGGACCAAAAGGAATAAGAGTTTTAAAACCGTTTACCAGCAAATCAAAGTAAGGAAATAAAATCATTTGTTCCCTCCAGTTTCAAATCAGGCATGCCACTAAAGTATTAGAAAAATCATAATATGAAACATCATAAGAAAAAGAAACACTATAAACACCATAAGAAACAGATACACTATAAAACTGATATAGAAACCAGAGCATAAGCATCAAACCACTTTTCCCGATCAAACCTGCTGGACCTATCCGAGTCTTTAAACTCAACCAGGCCTCACATATAAATCCGAGTCTTTAAACTCCCGAGTCTTTAAACTCAATAGGCCTATGGGGGTAATATCGTAATATCCGAGTCTTTAAACTCCCGAGTCTTTAAACTCAATCCGGGCCCGTCCCCCATCAATATCAATCCGGGTCTTTAAACCCATATCCAGATCCAGCAAATCCAATCCATATCCAGTGTAAAACCAATTCAAAATCCATCGCCAGATTCGAATTCGAAATCCCCGGTCCGAAGCCCTTCCGGCGTTCAGAACCGACATCCCGAACCCAAATCCGGAAAAAGATTCATGTTCATAACAAAACCGTGGGAAAATCCCAAATCATATTCCACAACCTATTTACCATCATCAGAAAACGTTTTTAGGTTAAATTTCTGAATGATAACATCAAACTCTGAAAACCCGCTTTTTCTCGAAAAACGTGCAAAATCCCAAAAACGTCTCGAAAAACGTGCAAACATCTCAATCACATATAAACACATATAAAAGCATAAAACATTAATAAAAACAGTTAGGCATGCTCGGAAGTAAGAAAAAGTCCACTCACAGTTTACAACACGTCACTCGCGCTCCGTGCGCTCCTCAACCGTCTCTGGTGTCTCCCGTCCTGTCAATAGATACCAAATAGGGTCACAATAACATCAAGGATACCTTCCCTATTTTCCCCAATTTTTCGGGAATTTAATAATATTTTAATCCTAAACTCTAAACCGTACGGATTCCCGAACCATTCCGTAACACCGTCCGATTAACCCGAAAACTGTACCATTGGATTCCTTAGGACATTTAGGGCTAAACTCATGTTGGACGCTTGACCGGATTCCTCCCCACGCGCCCCCACGCGCCGCCCAAAGTGGCTGCGCGTGGGCCTCACGCGCCTGCTACAGTGCATCTTCAACCTCGAGTCACCCGGTTCAACTGTGTTGAACCGGCGTGACCGGTTCTCCTCCGTTCCTCCACCATTCTTCCCCATTTCAATTCCAATAGCTTCGTCCAGTCCCCTGCAACCAAACCCAGTCCTAAAATCCAGAAATCACGGCCTAAAACCCCTCGTCTTCAACCTCGAAAAACACTGCCCGTGAGCCCTGTTTTCCTTCCCGGCCGTCCACTGTTTCCCCCTTCACGGTGGTGATACCAGCACCTTCCTAGGACCCTACTTAGTCCTACCCAACTCACAGAATCCGTCGATTCATCCCCGAAGTCCACGACTTCAAGTTTGAAGTCACGACCAAAAACAGAGTATTGGGTACTCGCCGTCGACTGAGCCCCGCCGTGTACGCCCCCGTCACGGCAGCCATCACAAACCAATCCTAAGACCTCCCTGAACAACACCCTGACCTCCTAATCCCTCGACTCTAAGCCCAACTCCACGACTTTGCATTTGAAAAAATCACGGGAAACAGAGTAAAGAAACTTACCCTGCGATTAAGTCGCCGCCGTGAGCACCGTCGCCTACCACGGTGTTTGTTGGACACCCTGCAACCCCTTGGACCTCCTATAGCCTTGGTTTGCCTCACCACACGGCACAACAGCCTCCACGAGCTCACGGCCTCCCCGTTTTCACAGAAGCTTAGCTGCACCGCCACAGTGTCGCCGTGCACGGTTTTCGTCCAATAGCACCACCACCAACTCACCGTAAGCTCCCTGTCACTCTCTCAATTCACCAAAACTGCACTCACCCCCTGAATCGATCACCGTCTCCCCAAGTTCTTCTCTCTGTTTTCTGCGCACACAAGGTTTGCACGGTTTCAAAATGGACAAAGTGTGGCCGTGCACACTTTAGATCTTTGTGGAACAATCCAGCACCCCCACGTGTCCACAAGCTATAGGCCAGCCCAAAAATATCTGCCACTTGCCCTTATCTGATTGGGCTGAGGGAAAATGACCAAATTGCCCCTCCTGCACAAAATTACCATTTTGCCCTCAGACTTTCCAGACCCGTATCTTTTCCGTCCGACGTCCGATGACAGCGTGCCGCCTGTCGTTGAACTCAGGACGTCGAGGCCTATCCAACGGTCCTCAGTCTACGTGAAAACCACAAATCCTCCAAAAAGTCAACATTTCCCCTCTTAACTCAAAATTACGGTAACGCCCCCAACCTTCCGTACATCATAACTTTTCCTCCGGTTGTCCGAATCGAACCTGCCGCCTGTCTATGGACTCGTGACGTCCTAACCTACGTCACGGTCAAGGGCTAACACTCATCCAATCGATAGTACAAAAAGTCAACTTTTCGTTTACTATTCACAAGGGCAAAATCGTCCTTTTTACAAAACTTCACAAAAGTACATTTTTACCCTTCCCGTAGGTACGGGTTGTTACAATGAGTGACTGGGTGATGCGTTGCCCGATACGCGATTAGATGTCTTACTTGCCGTCTTTGGGTCAGAAAGGATATCGTGTTTAATGCTAGATATGCTCGATAGTCGGTTGGCCTTTAGGGTAAGATGGAGTAGCGCTGATAGATGTTCGGTTGTGTGCTAGGGTGCTTCACCCGGATGGTGAGATACGATTGATGGTCGACTGGTCAGCATGTGGAGCTTGATGACAGCTTGTCGTGTTGGTAGTACACGTGGGTCGAAGAGGCCGGTTGACGGTGGCTTGATAGGCCAGATGACCTTTTGGTGACCTTTTAGGTCAGTTTGGTTGAGATTGGATTTGTACGGCTACGAGTAGCCAGATGCCTAAAGTTGAGGGATGTTCTTAGTCGGGTGTGACGACCCTAGTGGTAAGGTTGTTGTGAACTAGTGGCTGTCGCGAGTTTGGATAACTCGTATGACGAGGATGATTTGAGGAACCCTGTGGGATGACTAGTCTGGAAACCGTGAGTTTAGGGTTTGTGGTTAGGTAGTTGTTGTGGTTGAGCCGATTTACGGCCGAAGTGGAAATGGTGCTGCGAGATGCAGCCGAGGTAATGGATGGTTGGTGGACGACTCTGGACGAGTCCAGTGAGACTGCGGCGTTGGTTGAGCATTGAGTTGCTCAGAGTTATGGATTTCGAGGGATGTCAATTCCCCCGACTCGAGCGTAGATTGAGGATTTTGACTCGGTAAGAGCGGAGGTTCGGGACTGGTGTGCTGTAAGCACGAGATAGAGGATATATGCCACGAGCCGGGAGGCTTGTAACGGTATGATGGGCACGTCGTGAGTTGAGGTTGTGACCAGGCGTGAAATGCCAGTGTCTGGAAGGAACTATGAACAGAGCTGGGAGATGTGATGACCATAGGCAGGTCATGTTCAGTACGAACGATGGGGATGTCGTTGGTTTGATCAGAGTAGCGCAGCGGAAGCGCGGTGGACGTATGCTTCCTGTTGGATCGGGCAAGGTTGGTATGGTCGGGTTTGACCATCCGTGAGGTTGATTTCGTGAACTCATCCTGATGTGTTAGAAATGCCGAGGTTGGCATTTGGGTGATGCTGAGGCTGGTACTTGATGACTCCTCAAGACTAGGGATTGACGACTTCGAGGATTGTGACTGAGGAGTTTGAGGTGAGGGATCGTTCTCACCTACTTGAAACGTGTGAACGTGAAAGCGTGGAGAAGTGGAAGACGACTCAAAAATGAGCAGGAAGATGAGAAGGCAAAGGGGTTGTTTTTACAAGCTTATTGTAGCACGGGTTTGCAAAGTCTACATACTAGTCCAGTTCAACACCTCCAACGCCTTTAAATGAAGGAGAAACTATCTTCTCAAAGAACAACCAATCGATCAACCAAACAAGAAAATTGATCAAACTTAATTGTTTCAAAATAACTACAAACCATCAAAAGTTTATTTATTTTAAAGGTTCACCTTTTTATGCACAACTTGTTTCTTTCGATCTAGTTACAATCAAGATTCAGTTCTTCTCTCACCATTTCTCAGTTCTTAAACCAAGGACAATAAGCTTTCCTTCATCCTGACCCTCATGCATTCACCTTTATTTCGACTTGCTTTCATGGCTAGTTTTAAAGGCCACTCAGCACCATCTCATCTTGGTTTCCTCTCAAATAAGTTTGCGAGGCTTCCAAATATCCCACCCTTGATGCCTCGAAATCGCTTGAATGCTCTGCCTATCTATGACATGATTCCGATTGGTGTTCATTCGGTTGATAATTTCTAGAAAATCCTGCCTACTCAAAAGTAGATTACAAAATAAATAATTTACTTTCTGCATTGTCTACTTCTCACATTTCAATACAAACACAATTACTTTTTATTATTTTTACTTTACTTTCATTACAATATAACTGGATTTTCTTAAGGAGATATAATTTTTCGGGATATACCAATCAGTGTGTTGTATAGCTGCCTAAGTCGTGAAACCATAGGTGTTTTGGTCCAACACTATCATTCCGACTTGAGGCAATCTGCATGTCTAATTACTAATTTACTAAAATAATAAGTTGCTATAACTTGAACATCATGGAGATCACTTGAACTTGACTAGATTGGAAAGAAAATTTATTAAAATAGTTGGCTACATTAAGAAGAAGGCATAGAAAAGAACAATACAAACTATTTACCTGTTTGCCTTACAATTAATTTATTATAAGAAATGTTCTTGGGCTGCAAACAGATCTCATCTTCAACTGTCTATGAGCAGTCTCTATTAATGGTACACCTATTTTGATGACAGCTGATGCCTATTTGCTTCCTAATCAGTCCATTTAAAGATAAGTCGTAACTTGAAAGTCTTTTAGTCCATTACTTTGAAACCATCCAATAGTCCATACAACATATCGTAGAGAGACTCAGATAAAACCCGCTCATTCACTTGCAACCAGATTCTATACAGATGCTCATCGAAAGCGACCTAGGGCCGCTATCGCATAGATATTTTTTGGGCAAAACAGATCCCCATTTAATTAGTAATGTGATCTTTAACATAGGATTATCGATGAAAATATCGGTAAATTCCGCCGAAATTTTGGTATTTTGGGTCGGCGGCACATAAGAAGGAGGGAAGGAAATTCCCCGAAATATCGACATTTTTCTTCGTTTTAAATTCATAGATCTCCTTATTTCATTAAAATGATCGAGATCGGGCCAAATTGAATGAAAATCGGACATAAAACCATTGAGTTCCATTCGGGTCATGCAGTCGGGTTGAAAAACTTGAATCACAGACCCGCGGTGAGGTTGAAGATGACTGTTAAATGTTAGTGTGTATATTTTATATATTATTTGGTTGCTTATGTTTTCAATTAGGCTTGCTTAGCCGAGTTGGTTGCGTTTATGTGCATAAAACCTGAGGGTCCACGTTCGAACCCAAATGGATGCAACTAATGAGTTTTTTTTTTTTCCGTTTATTTCCAAATTTTCAACTATGATTGTCCTTTTTCCTAATTTTAAATATATCAATTTTTTTCAATTTTTGAATAAAGATTGACTCTATTTTTCATTTTTTTTTCCAATTTTAAATATATTTACTCATTTTATAATTTTCTTACATTGAAATTTTTTTATGCTTATTCTTATATTTTTAATTATATTAACATTCAATTATAGTAATTCAATTCAATTTATATTTAAAATTTTATATTATTAGTTATCGGCAGAATTCGATTGTATCATATTGTTCAATCATATATTTATTATATCAAAATCATTTTATAATTTTTATTAATCTTATATAACTATTATTGGGTATTTAAGTTTTTCTCAAAATTTTATTCCAAATTTCTAACTTTTAGACTGAATTTCTGTTATTTTTATTGACCGTAAACGATAAAGATATCAATATTGATATTTGGAGCGAAATATTCATAAATTTAACTTATAATATATTGGTCGATGATATAGAAGCAAGATGAAAGAGAGATGAATCCGGCCTAATTTTCCGATAACAAGTTGTATATCCGGTTAAGATATGACCTAACAGTAAATTTGGTTGGAAAGTGTGAACCCTAATAATCTAGTAGCACATAAGAGAACAAGAAAGGAGACAAAGATAAAAAAGTGATGATGATGATGCTGATGGCATCTTCAAAGTTTTTGATTGGAAATAAGCACGCGCTGTGCCCTATTTCAGGCACAGGCCGCAATATAGTGGACCCTCCGCCCCAGCTGTCCGATTTCAATCCATATAAATCCTCCATATATAATATTTTACTCATACGAAGGAATGGTAAATTTGAACTTTGAGTAAACAACACATTATTCAAAATAAAATATCGAATTTCACGTAATATATATAAAAATAATTTTTTATTTATTTATGTGAGTTAATCTTACATATTTATCATTATTGTGGTTCTTTATTTGAGTGATTCAATTATGATAAATAAAAAGAGAATTTTCACTTCAATTCTCCACGTTAATGACAAATTAAATGATCATACAATCGTAATAACTACTATTCTATATGTATATATATATATATATTTGGTTTCTAATACAGTTGACTATAGACAGGACCATATGTATATGAGCATGAATATGAATAAGATGCATCTATTTCAGATACATGAATATGAGTAAGATAGCATCCGTATCAAACACATGAATATGAGTAAGATAGCATCCGTATCAGACACATATGACTATCTCTAATAAATAAAGTGTGTATAATTTAGATCGAGATGGACATTATCAAAATTTAAATTCAAACTATTTTGGATTTTTTAAAAGTAGAATTGAAACAAATATTCCTATATTAATTATTATTAACGTTTTAAATTGATACGACTTAATTGGATGTTATAAACACAAAATTTTCCAGTCACACAAAATACTCTTAGAAAACATCATCATTTCAAAATTTTCACCATTCACATAAACATTTCATTCATTCTTATCGAGATATCATTCATAATACAATATTAACAAATCAAAAATCCCAACATTCTAAACTTCAAATATATATATTTTAAGAATTTCATAATCAAATCATAATTATTTTCCTAAAAAATCTCTAACTTGAATAAAATAAAATATTTCTAATACTACAAAAAAATTACAAAAATGTAAAACTTCTAACTATCAATGAGATTGAGAGACTAGGGCGGCTAGGCATCACGCATGATTTTGAATTTTTTTTCTTATTCATTTTATTATTTTTTCTTCAAAAAATAAATAAATTCTAATGAAATTGGTTTTATTTAATTACTTGTGATTTATATAGAAAATAATATATGACAATAGATACCGATAGGAAATTGAGTCTATTAAAAAATATAAAACCACAAATTATATTTTAAGCCTTATTTGTATAAATCCAAAAGGGGAGAGTAGACAAATTATAAACTTTACAAAAATATAAATTACACTAAAATATCTTTTAAACTCTATAAAACTCTACTATTTAATGAAATTTATAATATTCATTGATATTTTGAATACACACTTAAATTTTTTATGAAATTATGAAATATTATGATTGAATACAATTTAATTTTTAATAATTTTTTAATTTTTTATAAAAATAGAAATTTAAATACACTCGAATTTTTACTAACTACTTAAAACTTATAATTAAATACATCTAAATTTTTAGCATTATTTATATTTCATGAAAATTTCAATTGGATAAACAGCTGTTGATTCTACCCCAATTATGTTATTATTAATTTTCGGGCTCCCTACTTAAACTATTAAATTCTTGCTCCAATCCCGATTAACTGGTTCACGACTCAAGCTAACTTGCCTCCTGATATTTTAACATTTGGTTTAGGACCACTTCCAAAAGATTGAGCTTTTTCTGACCCTTACGTAGATTATTATTAATTACCGACCAAAACTTGAGCGCATGCTACTTTTAGAATACGACAAGTTCAATTTTTTTTTAACCAATTATGAAGCGAATTAGAACTCAATATCTCTTAAAACTAAATAATAGCAAAAGATAAAGCTAATTTTATTTTATTTTTTTTTTTTTGCAAAGGATATTTGATAATGAAGATTCCCAACCAGTCGTGGCTACGGGCATCGGAGTCAGAGTCATCTAATCGAATGGAGAGCAAATTGAGCGTTCGCCGTTTATTTTCCTTGCGACTAATGGTCTTTCTAGCTAGCGCAAGCCGAAGGGTCTTTCTTTTATTTTTCTGAAATTCTTATATTTTTTTAAATAAATTAATGCTAAAGCCATGGCCTTAGAGCATCTCACTATTTAGATAAATATTTATATTATCTTTTCGATATATTGAATAAATTTTGTTTATATATATTAGAATTAGAATCACTAAAATTCTAATTCATAATTTCATAATCAGATCAGCAAAAAACTATAAAAGATATTAGATGTTATTTAGTAATTTATATGTATGAAACAAATAAACAGTAATGAGAACAATAATGATTCTTACCGTGAACTGTTTATTTAATTTATACATATAAATTACTAAATAATTTCCAATTTAGTTAGTAATTTTTGTTAATAATACACAACATGATTATTTACTAGCTAAATGGTTCAACGAGGAGCGAAGTGTATACTCATATAAAATGCGAGTATTATCTTTATCCCATATAACTCATCATATGAAGAAGTTACCGACCCCAATTATAAGTGAATTGGAAAATTGGGGCTACAAAGCCCTTGGCAACATATGAGAAGAATTATATCACACCCAAAAGGTGTGAACAGCTAATCAATATTATCCAGAAAAACTTTCCTGCTAGAGATGATTTCCAAAGTTTCAAGTATCAAGTCTCAACACACATAAAATTATATTTGAAGATTTTAGACGTCTTTGTTGGACTATTGGTGGAGACTTGAGAGACTTGATCGTAGTACTTCAATGTTGGCTTCACTGGTGGACCCCTTTTACAAAATTACAAATACAATTAATGCCATTGGGTCCTATTCGATTAACCTGGAACTGGGACATTGACAAGTGACAACGCAGCCAAGTCTTGTCATCATCCCTAATTTGCTCTTGTACGCATAATGTCAAAGTAAGGAAAAAGTAAGATTGAAAAAACTTCATTACTTAAAACTTAAGTTCCACCCATATAATGATACGGAATGAAAGGTTTTTGTATTAACATATCCATACTTCATATTAACCTTATTATTAGCGTGAGCGTATAAAACCGAAAAATTGAAATCATACTATTTTAGATCGGATTAAACCGAAAAAATATTGAATAGTAAAACTGATGTAATGATCGATACGGTACCGAACCGATACCGATTCAAGTCGGTACGGTTTCGATTTCGAAATTTTGAAAAATCGTCTCGTACCGATAACAAACTGAATTAGTCAAAATTTCGAAATCGAAACTGTACCGATAACAAACCGAATTAGCATTTCTATTTGTTTTTAAATAACTAAAACTATTTTCATATTGGTTGATATAGTAATCATATACTAAAAACTATTATGAGTTTTTTGTGGCCTAATGATAATAAATTTATCTAATTAAAATTATTTTGTCTACTATACTTGAAAATATTCTTGTTGGACTACATTAAAAACCATTTTTCTTAACCTAAATACTAACAACACTAATAGTCACCTAATGAGTAGGCATCATAATTATTTTAACCGAGTATTTGTTACACTAAAAACCATAATTCTTCATTATTATTCACCTAAATTCTAAATCCATAAAATTTTGGTTCAAAACCGAAACCGTATCGAATTTAATCGGTATGGTACGATCCGTATCAATTTCAAATTGTGGAATACCAAATCGTACCAAACCGATTAAAATTAAATGGTATGATTTCAATTTCACCAAATATCGTATCATACAAAACTATACCCCGCCTTACTTATTTTTAGGTGTAAAATATGAATCCTCATATCTATCTATATGGTAAAGAGCTATTAAATTATAATAGTAGTGATCTTTTTTATGTCAATTTAACCTCTATTTAAATACATGAATAAAATTCGACGTGTAGTTTGTGGCCGGTTGTTTTGTCTCATTTTGGTGACTTTTTCAGAAGTTCGTTCTGTTGTGTGGTTTTCCTTCATTTGGCCTTGAAAGTTTTTTTTTTTTTTTGTTAATATAATTAAATTTAATGAGTTATTTAATTGAATATTAAGATGATATTTTATATGTGTCATGAGTTAGCTGGAAAATAGACACGCGTCGATCACCCAACGTTGTAAGTATTTTTAGGTTTTGTTATCTCCAACTTACTGTATGTTTGTTTTATCGAAGTGGGGAAGATCTAATGGTCACTTTGTGATTTGACTTGTCGGGGTGCTTAGTTGTTTGATTCTTCCCCAATCTTCAATTCTTTCATGTCGTCACAGTCACTCATGAATGGTTGATTTGAAAACAAGAATATTAATCTTACCGAACAAATTAGTTCATATGTTTCTTCGATAATATATATATTTTTTTCATTTGTTGGTTTATTCGACCAAAAGCTTTTTGTATAATGAAATGAAATCATGCAAGTGGAGCAAACTTCAATTTGGTCATGCCTTGTGAGGATCATTATGAATTCCTTAAATTATGTAGGCTTTTTTGTTGACTTCTATTAATCAACAATATCTCTAGATCCTAAACTATCTCCAAAGCCCTAGTCGCTCTCTATAAAAGATCTTCTCATAGATACTTTTTCTTCGATTGATTTTTTTGCGCTCCAGATATTCTTCTTCCTACCGATAAGAATGCTGTAAAAAAAAAAACTTAATAATCCAACCGATTTAAAAATCAAGTTAATTGAAATTTGTTTGTCTTCAAGTTTTCTCTTCTCGTTTTATCATCATTGTATTGATTATGATCACAAATTTCAACGTCACGACAAATCAAGTCGTATGTGTAACTTTTGCCTTCAAGAGTTTGATATATCTTAACAGAGTAATTTTTCACTAGTGATGCGGCCTTATGAGTTTTGATCAAGCGATTTTAGCGGTCCTCATTGGTGGTAATGGTGTAAATCACGGTTGATTAGAACCTTCGTGATATGGTGGTGGATGATATTCATCTTCATCTTCAGAATTCTGCAGACGCAACAACAATGGTCGTGATAGGTAGCGACAATAGTGATCAAGTGGCCTATTTATGCCTTTTATTGAGTTATTTATTTTGTTTCCTTTTTGAAATTAAGTCAATGTGTTCTTATATATTGTATATTATATATATATACATAGGGTTGGTTGTGTTACATTTTTTTTATATTGTAAAAATTAGTTGGTTAGACAATATATACCTCCCTATCTCTTCAAAACATATATATCTCCCTAGAAAACATGTACTTTATTAATTAGGTAAGTCATACTTGCTGACTTCTATTACTCTTACCCTCCAAAAATATTCCGTGTATGCTATTATAGAATCAGATTTGAAATTTCTTAACTATTACATGAAAGTTAATATTAAACTGATAATAAAAATGAAAATTAATTTCATATAGGATGCTTGGGTAAAGATTATATTGAATTAAATAACTTATAAAATGCAAGATATTTTAAATGTAGATGTTAATAATTTTTACTTTCAGAAACCGATCAGAGATAAGAGAAAACATTTTAAGGGAATATTGTTTGAAGAAGTTGATCTTCGTCTAATCTCCTCAAAATAAAAAAAAAATAAAAAAATAAAAAAATCATTCAATGCTACTTTTAAAAATATCTTAAATCTTATTAGTTATGCAATTCAATTCTATTTTAGCCTCAAAACAAGTTCATATAGTATAAAAATGAAAATTACAAAGGAAAACAATATGATTACATTGCTAATGGTAAGATTCTGATAGATATTTATTTTTTCCTGGTAACCACAATTTTTAATAATAGAATACAATATATTTGAAGAAAACTTGTCATTGTCCATTCTCGCCTTTATTTCTCATGCGTCGTCTTTCTCTTAATGACGCCGAAACTGTGAACACGACTGATGTTGCCACAATCATAGAAGAGTTCATTTTTCGCTGATCAAAGAAAACCAAAGCGCCATTCTATCAGAGCGTACATACTGCTTATAACACTAGAAAAAGAGAAGAAAACTTAAAGACATACTAACTCTGGATAATTACTAGGAGATACATTTCTTTGCCTAATGAGATATTTGGATTTATTCAGTATGCTCCTGTCAGTACGAGGACGAATAACCATGGACTCGCAAAGGAGCCGGCAAAGAATTTTGGTGAAAGAAAATTTCTTGGAGGATAAGACGGCTAGTGTTTTTTAATAATACATAATTTTGAAAAAGCCATAAAATATTTATAAAAATA
Source organism: Prinsepia uniflora (assembly GCA_032719365.1). Classification (NCBI taxonomy): domain Eukaryota; kingdom Viridiplantae; phylum Streptophyta; class Magnoliopsida; order Rosales; family Rosaceae; genus Prinsepia; species Prinsepia uniflora. Next base: position 75,174,335 of record CM064863.1, read on the forward strand.
CTTTTACTAGAGTTAATACACCACCAACAGATAATTACATACGAAGTTGGACACAATTTATCGATCATTTTGATATGAATCAGACCAAAGATTTTTCTTACCCATGAAGATTGAGAGTATCATGAATGCTCACAAGTCACATATATCCTCATTGACACTCTCTGGAATGAAAGATTCTTAGAAGCTTGATTGTTTAACATTTAATGTCTGTTTGCCCATGTTCTGATCTGATGTTTTGTGCCCCCTAACTTTCAGCTGAGTTCTCAAATTCACCGTATCAGATTCTGGGATGACTTGTAATAATAAAAATTAAAAACAAAAGAGAAGATTGGATTTTAAAAGGACCCAAGGGAATCTCTCTAGTTACGGGCCGAAGGCTTATCGACTGTGGAGTCTGGATCCAATACCTTCTCTCATTTTCCTATCATATCTTCTCATCCCACGTTATGCTAATGCTCATATCTTATTACTTTTACTACTATTATAAAATCATAATTATTTCTTGATTATTTTGGCTCCTCAATTATTGATGTCACCTTACAACAAAGTTTTGAACAGATTGGCATCCTCAATTTTTTATTTTCCCCTTGACTTGTCTTTTGGACCCTGGCATTTAAATTAACTTTATTTATTTTAACATGAGTTATTAAATTTGGCCAAATTAATGTTCCACAAAAGTTGGTGTGTGCAAAATCACATGGAAGACATATCTGTGGGGAGGTTTGGATTAAGAATTGAGGAAGGGAACACACAAGGATCTTCTTCCTGATAGCATTGCCCCAACTACAAGGGCACCTACAAGTTGTCAAGTAAGGATTTTGTTCTTTCTTGATACAAGGATATTGGGGAGGAATGGACCTAACTGGTGGCTTGGGTGTACTCTAACCCACCTTAAATGTGAGGAAAAAAAAAACTTAGGCATAATAGTTCTCGTCTAGTTTATTCAATCCAGCTATTTCGTATTAACTTGAAATATTTATTTTGTTTTATTTAATATTTGGGATATTTAAGCCGTTCTCATCACTTTAGAAGACCAATGTATAATTTATTTATTTATTTGTATGCTACAATCAAAAATTGAAATATAAGTTATAAGCATCTACCAGTTCTATAAAATATAGAAAAGCTAAAGAAACTTTTAATAAATTTTTATTAAACAGCGTTATTAAGGAAAATTACCTTTAGATTAGCCTATTCATATTTTCAATCATGAGTTCGTGCTTGATAGTAAATATCGATCTAGTCTTTTACGAGAGTTAAATCAGAAATAACTAACTATACGACAATATAACTAGATTAATAATACTAGTGATACTTTCCAACTATAATTTAGAAGCCGGAGATTTGTATGTTTCCATAGAAGGCTAGCATTTGAACCGAAGCCGAAGATCGGGCCCAAGAAAACCTAAACCAGAATGAAATTACACCCATTCTGAAATTGTAGGCAGCGAATTGCGTGGAATACAAACGAAAGTAAAATTTAGCTGATGCATATGTGGTTTTGGCAAAAGCCCCTCACTTTGTCTATGTTCAAAACGATCCGAACAAAAATCTGAAGCATTTTGTAAAGGGATGAAAACTAAATAGTTGTTATAAACTTTCCATTATAATTTTTTTGGCAAAATGATTTCCATTATAATTGTTCACATTCAAATTATTTCCCAATGAATCTATGAAAGAAGTCTGTGCTCCTTAAGTGGATCACCATTTTCTTTTTTTATCAAAATGAAATTTTTTTATGGCAAATAATACACTGAATATCAAGAAGAAATAAATGTGAGAACAAAGAAATACTTACCCAATCACCCCTTAAGGACTTCATAAGCTACGAAAATTAACCAGAACAAGTAATACAAAAGAACAACTCCCATCACCTGAGTATTTGGATATGTTGCCAAATTTCCCTCGATGGGTTTTTAAGTCAAGAACAAAAGGGTATCTACAAGTTAAATCCTCTTAAATTTAAATTACAAGAACAAAAGTGAAAAATCCAACAAATTACAAAGATCTAGGACTTATTAACACGGATTTGCCCAGTAATATACTTGGGCCCAAAACACAGCCCAAATTACATAGTCCATTTTCTTTCTTCTATTCGTTCTTGATTGAAAGTTGTCCGCTAAAGACTAAGAAAATCCCAGAAAATGCAGGAGGGTCACATTATTCCTATCCACAAAATCTAATACACCAGTATTTGTAGGTGTTCATCAGCAGCCAATCAAATAACCTTCCTAACAAAATTCCCACCATTTCTATCTCCAGTCATCACAACACAATAAACAAAATAAATAAATAAATAAATAATCAAAAATAAGAAACACAGCTTCTGCTTAGTCTTGAGTGCCACTCTCATCCAATGGTGGGTGCATTCTCAGCCCAAACCCAAGCTCTCCTCATGTTCAACCCATCTCACTCATCATCCACTGAGTCGCTTTCAAATTCTCATCCATCACTCTTCAAGGTGCTTCTATCATTTTTCTTAATTCATTCAGCATTTTAATATATTTTTTTTGTTTATTATTTGGTCATGGGGTTTGTTGATTTTGATTTCTGTAGAATTCCATTTCAACTGCTAGTGGGTTTTCATCAAAGCAAGCATATTTTCTCAGAGGTCAATTCTGCAGCACACAATTTCTTGGGTTTGATTTCAGTCTTGCTAGAACTAAACAAGCAGGTAGGTATGTTTACCAATCCATTATCAATTTCTATGCTTCTTTGCCTCTTATTCATATGTGAGTATGTGACAAATCACCCTTTGAGAATTTACCAGCCTCATAAGTTGAGCCAAGTTGTAATTTTGTCCATAAAGCTTCATTTTGATCAATATACGTATAGCTTTTCTAGAAAATGTAACTAGTTCTGATACCAACGATATTCTACTTTAATCTAATCTAAATTACGGAAAACAGATAGAAAAACACATCCACTCTAGCCAACTTGTCAATATGATTTAACCGAGTGGATAATAAACCAATTGTTGGCTCCTACCCTAACTACCAACACCAACTAGTGTGATGCGATTGCTTTAATGTCATTTTGGAATTTAAGATTCTTCAAGAACAATTCAAAGAACATTTTGCATCTTTCTTTCAGAAACTGCAGGGAAAGCGAACTATATAAATTTTTGAGTCTGATAAGTCATCTTTGATGGGAGATATAGATCCAAGTTTACATTTGAGTCTGATAACTCTCTTCTTAATCTGTCATGACGTTTTTCTACAAGGATTCATTGAGTCTGAGTATGAGCATTTGGGGGCTGTTTGCAGGATTGAGAAGTAAGGGTCTTTGTTTCAATTGTGATGAAAAGTAGAGGCCCCGGAAAATGTTAAAGAAACTGTTCATGATTACAGCACGCTTGAAGGGAGAGGAGGTCGATAATTCTACATGGAACACGAAAATTCCAGTCCAGAAATATCCCCATTGGAGACAACAGAAACACCTTCAAATGGAAGCAATTGGTTATTGCTCACATTGTGTGATCATGAATAGTTTCCCACAACAATGCCTTGACTTTCTTTCCCTTCTCCATCACAATTGAAACAACAATGCTCATTTCTCTCCCCCATTTGCCTCAGTAGAAGCTGAGATTTTGATGCAGACTAGTTTGGATTTCTTAATGATGCAGGGGGCGTTGTTTCACCAAGCTGCGTCCTTCCATTAACGGAAGAGAATGTGGAGAAAGTCTTGGATGAGGTGCGGCCTGGCTTGATGGTGGATGGAGGTAATGTGGCATTACATGAGATAGATGGCCTTCTTGTGATACTAAAACTACAAGGAGCTTGTGGATCATGCCCAAGCTCCACAATGACATTAAAGATGGGAATTGAGACCCGTCTGCGAGATAAAATCCCCGAGATTATGGAAGTAGAGCAGATTCTTGACACAGAGACAGGTCTCGAGCTGAATGAGGAAAATGTCGAAAAGGTTAGTCTTTTACGTACCGTTGGAGTTTTTTCATGTCAGGGCGGGCGGTGCACAACTTATTTATCTACACACACTACTTTTCAGGTTCTTTCTGAGATTAGACCATATCTCGCTGGCACCGGAGGGGGAATCCTAGAGCTCGTACAGATCGATGACTACGTCGTGGAAGTGCGGTTAAGCGGCCCGGCTGCTGGAGTTATGACAGTTCGTGTTGCTCTAACACAAAAGTTGAGGGAAAAAATTCCTGTCATTGCAGCTGTTCAGCTGATAGAATGATGTTTTTGTGATGCAGAAAAGAAAAATGGATACATGGTTTCCATCGACCCAATTTTGGATAGAGGGTAAATACACTCATGAATACCTGAAGATAGATGCTTCACTTCCACATACCAAAGCTTCTTTGTAACTGTATGCTAAAAGTAAATCTAAACTAGAAAAGCTTGGTAGAATGAAGGACTGATTATCCTAGGAGTATTGTTAAGGACTAAACTGAAAATCTGGTTGTTGGGGAGGAGAAAGAAGGCAGAAAGAAATCGCCAGAAAAAGAAATCGCCAGAAAGGAAAAAAGAAGAAGTTAAATTGGTACAGAATTGGAATAGAATCAATTGAAGGCAACAGACGGCAGAGCTTCGCACGAGGAGAAAGAAGTATCGCCGCCTCCGTAGTCTCTGTATCCGATTCACCAGCCCGATCAAGCTTTCTCCATCGTTGTCATCTCTCTCCAATTCAAAAGTCTAATATTACATATCACTTCCTACCTAAGAAACGAAAAATATTAGCAACAGGACTAACCAGCAGAATTGCCGGTGGGAGAAAGTTGCGGATTGGGTTGGGTGGGAGAACGGTTTGGTGGTGCTGAAAACATGGCAATAAATTAGTTTTGCTCACCACATGGTGAGCATTCTTTTGCTGGCCACTTTCTCAATAGGGTGATGTCTGTCTTTTTATTTAAATATGGTCAATAATGAATTAAATGCTCCACATCAGTATTAAAAAATAATTTAGAAACTTAAAAAAGACTGGAAGGAGGATTGGTGACAACTTATTGCTTGTCCAAGAGTTACTTCAAGGGTATTATCTGGATAAAGGCTCCCCTAGATGTGAGAGGAAGATTGACATCCAAAAGGAGTATGACGCAGTGAATTGGAACTTTGTTTTGGATGCCCTTCATGCTTTCAACTTTCCCATCACTTTTATCAATTGGTTCGGTTGCCATCAATGGTGAGTTCATTGGCTTCTTCTTTTTTTTTTTTTTTTTTTTTTGGGGGGATGAGAGGTCTAAAGCAAAGTGATTCGTTGTCGCCCTACCTCTTTGTGGTGGTGATGGAGGTGTTCGCTAAAGTCCTAAAGAACAAAATTGAGTAAGCTCCTTGGTTTCGATTCCACTGGCGATGTGATCACATTAAGTTGTCTCGTGTTGCTTTTGCTAACAATCTTTTTGCTTTTTGCCATGGAAATTGAATGTTGGCCTTGCTGCTTAAACGTGTGTTGAAGGAGTTTGGGAAACTGTCAGGTCTTTTCCCTGAATCATGCTAAGAACTTGGGCCACATACCAGCGGCCATCCGGAGTCATGCCCTTTGGATTGAAAAATTCTAGGGCCACATACCAACGGGAGATGAACGCCATCTTCCATGAAACAATTGACACGAACTTGGGCGTATAAATCAATGACAATGACATTGTAGTGAAGTCTTAATACAAGGAAATTTATATAGAAGACTTGAGGCAAGTCTTTTTGAAGATGAGACAACACAAACAAAAAATGAACCCTAGGAAATAAGCTGTTGGGGTCCAAGCAGGAAACTTTTTAAGATTTCTGGTTTAAAGAGAGGGATAGAGGTGGAAAGTCCAACCCTTGTCTTCATTTACTAAAATTAAGGACACTGAGAAATTCAATTGGCAAGAGAAACATCAATGGCTTTTGAGCAACTCAAGAGTTACTTATCCAAGCCACCTCCCTTCATGCCACCAAGGAAAGGAAGACCCTCAAAACTGTATATTTCAGTATCTCTCAATACTATTGGAAGCTTGCTAACCCAAGACAACGAAGAAGGAAATGAGCAAGCAATTTACTACCTGAGTAGAACACTGACATAGGTAGAGGAAAGGTACACGTCAGTAGAAAATTGTGCTTAACACTACATTTCACAGTCGTCAAACTAAGGCATTACATGCTACCTTTTATAGTTTGAATAATTGCCCAAACAGACTTATTGAAGTATATGATATCTCTACCTATTCTGAAAGGTCGGATAGGAAAATGGGCCTTGGCTCTGTCAGAATTTAATTTCCAATATGTACCACAAAAAGTGGTTAACGGTCAAGCCATTGCTGATTTCTTGACAGAATATCCTATTTTAAAGATCGAAGAAGAGTTAACGCATCTAGTAAGCATGTTATCCATCTTACCTTGGAAATTATACTTCGATGGATCTAAAACCAAGGAATCAGTAGGAGCCGGAATTTGCTTAGTTGATCCAGAAGAGGTTCATCATTAGTTCTCTTTCAAATTGGATTGGAAGAATATTACAAACAACCAAGCAGAGTATGAGGCATTGATCATAGGGATGGAAATCCTGATCAAGACAAAAGCTTTCCAAGTGAAAATCTACGGGGATTCATAGTTGGTGGTTAACAAAATAACGGGGACATACACGTGCAGAAACCTTGATTGAGCTATCTACTTCATGGCAGTTGCTGCATTGGCATCCAAATCCATCATCCCAACTATCAAACATATCCCAAGAGAAGGAAACTTGGCGGCCAACAAAATGGCCTAAGATGGATCATGAGCTCTTTTACAAGAAGGACATGCAAAGAAATTGTTTTAAGTGCAGAAGAGATCCTTGCCTTCCATCTTGGGAAGAGATGTCAAGTTGGAAATATTGGATATTGAGAATAGCCTGATGATTAGAAGACCCATTTCATCAAGTATATGAAGTATCCATCCAGCGAGGATCGCAAATTTAGGAATAAAGCATGCCATTACACACTCTGGGAATCAGACTTAGTGAGGAAAAACTACGACGGGACATTGTCCCGGCGTATTGGTTCAAAAGAAACAATGGTCGTAATGAGAGAGATTCACAAAGAAGTGTGTTGGGCACATCAAGCAAGTCCAAAATTGAAATGGCTTATACGAAAACATGGCTATTACTGGCCAAATACCCAATTGGATTGTCAAGTGTATGCTAAATGGTGCGATGCATGCCAGAGACACGCTCAGTTTCAGCATGCCCTCATAATACCGATGAATCCAATAGTTAAGCCATGGCTTTTCCGAGGATGGGTTACAGATTTCATTGGGAAGATATCACATGAATCATCACAGAAACATGGCTTTATTAGGGTAGCCTCTAATTATTTTACCGAATGGGTAGAAACTAAGGCACTAAAACAAACCACGAGCTTCAAGCTGATCAAATTCTTAAGAGAAAATATTTTGAGTTGGCTAGGGGTACCTGAAACTATTGTCACCAATCATGGATCATCATTCATGTCCCAAGAACTGCATGAGTTTGTAGCCCAATTCTTAATCAAGTTCATTCAGTCTAGCCCTTACTATCCTCAAGGGAATGGCCAAGTAGAGGCCAGCAACAAGAGTATCATTACCATCTTGAAAAAGAAGTTGGGTGACTACCCTATAGATTGGCACAAACAATTGATATATACTCCCTGATAGTATCCACGACAAAAAGATGAGCGATCGAGTCATCTCCAGCCGACCTAGTCTATGGTCGGGATCTTATACTGTTTGTGGAAGTAAACATCAACTCTCTCCGACTGCAACATCAATATGGTCCAAAAACAAATGAACACACACAAACTATGTGTTATGAATAGGAGGATCTAGACCAAAAGAGAATGTATGCTCTGAATAAGATCATGGCCAACAAGGAAGCGGTTTCACGAGCCTACAATAAGAGGGTAAAAGGCAAATCCTTCTAGGAAAATGATATGATCTGGAAAATCATCCTACCACTAGGATCACCTATACTTGGAAAAGGAAATGGAGTCCAACTTGACAAGGGCCATGCTTGATTCACAAGATAAATGAGAAATAATCTTACTAATAATGGCGTGGTAGTTAAAAATTCGATCGACATCATACACCTCAAAAGATTCTATTCAATACTTTAGGATTCAAAGAGGGGAGTGATTAGACCTACACGGAGGTCACAAGAACGAGCCAACAAGAGTCAAAAATAAAATTTACCTGCAAAGGGATTGCTCATTAGAATAATTTGCATATGCTTTTAGGGTTAGGTATGAAAACGCTTGACACATCCATTAAAGGAAAAAAAAGGGCGAAGATAACAAGTTCATAGTTTAGATACTCTACTTGGGAGGACAATTCCTGCCAAAAGAAAGTGTTTCATTACATTTCAATGGCGAGATTACAAAGTTTAGATAGGGGAAAAAAGAGAAAATAAAAATCAAGCAAGACCCACTTTCTTGAAACCCCGACTAAGTTCGAAATCTATGACTTCATCCCTCTCTCGGGAAACCACATTCTCTTTTTTTCTGAAGGGATGGGAGAGTCTCTCGCAGTTCCCTCTTTCTCTTTCGAAGACGACTCATCGCAGCAGCTTCCTCCTTGCCATGTTGGAGGATATCCTTGCGACATCTTGCCCAGGCCATCGTAACGGCTCTCAGACGAGCCTTCAACGCCTCATTGCGAGCAAGGGCTTCTTCGGACGATGATACATTGTCTGAATGGACGATTGTAGCTTTAGAGAGAGATTTCATCGCAAAGCTTGATTAGCGAAAGGTGTGAAATCAAAAAGAGATTATAGCTTGTACTTATAGCCAAAGAACCACGTCAAGAGTTAATCTCAACCCACGCGAGGAGTTATGAGTCTTAAATGCGGAATCACTATCGTTGCATCGAGTAAGATAATCGAACGTCTAGAAGGAACAAAAATATAAGAGACACGAGGGGTATTTTGGGAAATTAAACTTTATTAATCATTAGAAATTACAAAATACGATTACAAATAATACATAAAGGGATTTCATTCAAGGGAAATAAAGGCCTCATCCATGGCATGGCCTAGGGTGCACAAGACGACCTCGTGGCGGGTCCTGACTTGAGTCTTTTCCACAACCACAACATCTGCAAGTTCCGTTAGAACTTTTTCCTTCTCCTTGTAGAGGGTAAAGAGCTTTGCCCAGTTCATCCTAGCTAGTATATCTGCACCGACCCGGCTCTCTGCCCAAATAGCCTTCGCCTCTACCAAGTATTGCTCCAAGAAATGTTTCTCGAACTTCACATCCCTAAGTTTCTCCTGCAGTTTGTACAAAAAGGGGCGTGGGTTTGCCATGTGGTCAGACCGACGGGGGTTCTCCCTAGGATTAGAATCTTCTGTGCCAGAACGTGAAGAGGAGTTCATGGCGAAATGATGAGATTTGTTTCTGAATTTTCTGTCAGTAGTCGGTGAAAAGATTGAGGAAGCAAGGGAATAATAAAGGCTATCCCATGATCATAAGGTGTCATGATTGAGGAGGTACATGGAAAACGAAGCAGTCAGGATACGTTTGCAAGCGCAGACGAGTAGATCTTCAAATTATTATTACAAAGGAAGGATACGTTTGCAAGCGCAGACGAGTAGATCTTCAAATTATTATTACAGAGGACCAAGACCAATAATGGAGAAGCCCAAAACTCAGAGTTCTAACGAACTGCCCAACTAGCATTCACGAAAAGGATCATGGGAAGCGTGTTTGCCATCAAATTCGCAAGTAGTGCGGCAACTCGAATCCAAAAGTTTTTTTATTCAAGAACTTTAGAATTCAAGGACAATGTTTATACACGAAATAAACCATTACAGGTTTGAATAAAGGATTTAAGAAGTTAAAGACCTAATCCGACTAAAGGCCGAAACCCAATTAGTATCCATCAACTGAATCATGAAGAAGCGACATTGACACGGCTCCGAAATCGTCATAAGGGAAAAGGGAGAGACGACTTAGTCATCACGAAGGAGAAACAGCGTGGATGCACGTGTTGATCATCTTCACACGCATACTGCCTATACTAGGAGAAGAAGCCATCTTCTCAAAAGACAACCAACAACTTAATCAAACAACAAATTGATCAAACTCAATCAATTTCAACAACTGCAAACCTTCAAAAGTTTCTTTGTTAACCAAAAACTAGCCTTTTTGGAAAAACTTGCATCTTCGATCTAGGATCAAGATTCAATTTCCTTTCAACCCTTCTCCGTAAGAACACCAAACTTTCCTTCCAATCTGACTTGCATCTCAAACTCATTTCTGGAAACTTCCTAACCACCATTACCCTGACTTGCTTCCGCAGTTTGTTTTGAAAGTCACCTAACTCATTTCAATTGCATCAAACCAGTTTTTAAGACCTTCATAATCTCACTCTCCGACGTCATCACGCCTTTTTACTGTTATGCCAACACCTTTGGTATGATTTTCAATGGATGTTCATCCGGTTAATGGTCTTTCTACCAAAATGCCAACCTATGACTTAATCTAGAGATAGTTTACATCATGCATTTGTAATTCCATTCACCAGCTAATATTCAAGCATTTATTTTTTTAGTGTTTGTACTTACCCTCTCTCTCTCTACAATCAGTTTTTTCAAGTCTAATTTCAATAACTGGAATATATCAACCAATGAGTACTATGGATGCATAAGTCATAGAATCATCTTCGTATTTTGATTCAGTATTCGAACAGTCTAACTTGAAGAGGTTGATCAGTCTAACACCTCTCTCTAACTCTGAATTAAACGGTGCTAACGTGAACACGCCGATATTGAACTTAGACTAAGCGCAAAAGAAAATATTTAAAGTTCTCGAAGGAGGCATAGAAAGGAACAACGCAAGAAACCAACTTCTAACTCTATTTAATAACAGCTTCTATTAGTGGCACGTCTATTTTGAAGGCACCTAGAAGACCAATTCAACTGGACCAGCCCACCTACAGGCAGGACCACGACACTATGACCCAAGGCTTTCAACCTTCCCCTCACTTGCCCTAGTCACTTACACCGCAATCCATATTGCATCATACTATAGCGAAAAGATCCCCCTCACCCAAATACTTGTGTATCCACTCATTCGGAAGCGAGCCACCAAACAGAGACCTCAGATTTTGTTACAACAACGTTTCGGACACAAACAATAAGAATAAATTAAAGAACCATGAATTCGTAAGTTGAAAACGAAAACAGAAGATGATTTTAGTAAAAAAAAAAAAAACACTCCATGTATACAAGGATTGAAATATCGATATCGACGGATATATCGCTCGTCAAATTTACGAATATCTCGCCCCAAATATCGGTATCAATATCGATATCGTTTACGGTCAACAAAAATGACGGAAATTCGATCTAAAAGTTGGAAATTTAGAATGAAATTTTGGGAAAAACTTAAATACCCAATAATGGTTATATATGACTAATAAAAACTATAAAATGACTTTGATATAATAAATATATGATGAATAATATGATGTAATATAATTCTGACGATGACTGATAATATAAAATCTTAAATATTAACATAAATTAAAGTGAGTTACTATAATTGAATGTTAATATATTAAAAACATAACAATAAACATACAAAAATTTAATATAAGAAAAATGATAAAATAAGTTTAAATATATTTTAAATTGGAAAAAAAAGATGAAAAAATAGGATCAAACTTTGTTTAAAAATTGGAAGTAATTGATATATTTAAAATTGGATAAAAAATGAAAAAAAAAACCCAAACTTTGTTGAAAAGTGGAAAAAATGAATTCAAATGGATAAAAAAGGAAAAAAAGAAATGAATTCAAATGGATAAAAAAGGGGAAAAAATGAATTTAAATGGATAAAAAAGGAAAAAGAAAAATGAAATCAAATGGATAAAAAAGGAAAAAAAAAAAAGAAGAAGGTAACTTATGGCTTCAGGGGGGTCGAACCTAAGACCCCCCATCTGAGAAGCAAAACACCAACCAACGCTGTTAGCCAGCAAGTTTGCAAATTAACTAACGCCAATCATATAAATATAAACAATAGAAGTCATCCCCTACTTCCAGCCGGGTCTGCAACCCGGGTTTCCCGACCCGACGGCAAGACCCGACTGAATCTTCTTCGTTTTACGTCCGATTTTCACGATTTAATTGTGCATCTTCATCGTTTTGATCTTAGGAAAGGATCGGTGGGCTCAAAACAAGAAATCATGTCGAAATTTCGGCCAATTTCTTCCCCCCTTCTTATATGCCACCGATCGGAAATACCGATATATCCGGCGATATATCGGCGATAGTGACGATTTTTCAATCCATGCATGTATACGCACTGTAAGAACTTCAAGGCATACTAACACAATTATTTTACATTAATAATTGAAGTAATGCTACTTTATCATACAGCAGGATTGCAATTCAAAATGTCTTGTGGCCACTAAAACAGAAGATATATATTGTTCACTTTAATCTAGTATTTATTTACCAAGTCGTCTGTTAATAGTAATCGTCGTCTTCTTCGTCTTTTGATCCGGTGAATCTTCTTGCAACAGCAGCCACCGCACCAAGAAACGCAAAGAAAGCTAAAAGTTCGAAGCCACCGCCAATGCCGACGGCAACACTAGGACCTGGGGCAAAAAATGAGAACGGAGACCAACCCCACCCTCCAAAGAAGGGTACTCCATAACCATATCCATAACCACCAACCAAAGGAGGGGCCACTGGAGGATTGATATAAATATTGGTCCTAAAAATATAAGAACATATATAAATTCACGTTCTTTAGAAATCAAATTGAACACAAGGGAAATCAAGTCAGTCAACAATCAAAATATCATCTCAAAAAGTGACAACTTATATTCTCAGATGGCATAAGGAATGATTTGATCTCAGTCTAATGGTGACAAGATCATTTTAACTAGGTACATTTATGAAACTCATCACAATAGATATACAGCTGACAATACCTTGAGGTTTTGGTATTGTTGGTTCGAATGCTCTTAAAAAGGGCCTAGGCGACCGCTTAGGCGCTGCTTATGCGCTAGGCAGCTTAAGATTCACCTAATTTCATCCAAACGGAAGGGAAAATCAGTAGGGCTCCTAGGTGGACTTAGGCGGCTCTTTGGTGTTTTTTTTTTTTAATTTTCCAGGTCAAACGACTCGAAGCTCACTGAAATGAACCAAAATCTAATAATAATGCATAATGTTTTTTATATTGAATAGATTTTGTTATTTTGGTAAAGATGCTAATATGTTAACGTACTATTTGCTATGTGGTGCATATGTTTTAATTAGAGACTCCGTGTTAAAGGATTATATGTTAGATTGTTTGTAGTTATGTTATAAACTTCTATACGGTTAGAAGTTAGCACATCTAGAAAAAATAAAAATTTGTTCAATTAAACTCTATCCAATTTCAGCTCAATAGTTAGCAAATCTAGTTAAAGCTACATCAACCAACTAATGAATAATCAATAGGAGGTCATAATGTTTTAAGTTTAAACCAAAACCAACTAACAGAACAACTCAATTGAATAATGAACTACTCAACCCAATTTAAACTTGAACATAATTACCTTGAATTATTATTAGTCCTAGGTGATGAGGACCGGGGAGGAGCCGAAGACCGAAACGCTTGGCCCCCAACTCTCCCACCAGACTTGGCAGCTGATGCATCATGAACTGAGCCCAATGTCAACACCCCAGCAGCCAGAGTCACCATTGCCAACTTAGCCAACTGGTTTTCATTCTTTCTGGGCAATTCATCATTTCTAAATCAAACACTTGGGTCTCTCAGAAAACAGTCACTAAACAAGAATCAAACTTGACAGAATTTAAAACCCAGTTCAAGAAATTAGTACCTGGAGCCGCCTTTGTTGTGGCCATCTGGTGATGGGTAGCTGTTTCTTTTGCAAGAGATAGTGCTGGTGTTAGTGTAAAAAGTGAGAATTTTGGGTCTGGGTTTGCAGGTTGGTGGTGTGAGAGCATTGACAAGAAAGCTCTGTTGGGATGAGGCCATGGACGACATGCTTACTTGTTTTGGGCTCTTTCTACTTTCTGCAAGAAATGAAGGGATACATTTTCAAAGAAAATCCCTTTTATTTTTTTTATGATTCCGCGTCCACCACGTGGGGTGATCCTAATGGTTGGCAACACAAACCTGTTGTGTTATGGGTCGGTACCAGCTGTTAAGGACTATTGCTTTTCTCAAATCTCAGGCCAACACAAGCGCCCAAAATTCAGTCCAACGGCCCACAATATATACTTGTCATAAAACTTGATCCGAAAGCCCAGTGGGGGCTCTGAGCTCATGCCTCCATTTTCGTTCCAACTTCCAAAATCGATATCTCGGTTTAATTAATTATCTAATTAATTTATCCCATCTCCATTAATAATAATAATAATAATAATAATAATAATGCTTTTATCCGTATAATGAAAATGAATTTCATATCCACGTTAACTAAATGAGAATAGGGAAGTACGGAACTAGTTGACAACCTATTCAATTGGAATCACAATTCAATCCGATCCGTCTTTAACTATCAAAACTTTTCATCACATTTTTACATCGGCTACTGGATATACTCATATACGTCAAACTCATAATATACTTTCCTAAGATCATGCGGTTCATGAATTATAACATGATTACGACATCTTTCACAAGTTGTCTATATTTTAATATATTTGGGCAATTTTTTAATGTTATTTATAGATTTGTATTTTTTTCCAAAAATTTATTTATACTTTATTGATACAACTCATCATTTTCTTTATCGATATATCTCAGACACTTTTTTAAAAAGTTCTCTATTGACATCCTTTTTAAAAATTTATTTACTTTTAAATATGATGTATATACTTTGTCAATGTATTTGGATACCTTTTGAAAAAAATTGTATATACCTTGTTCATATATCCCAACACTCTATCACCAAATCGTCTATACAATATTGTCGATATATCTTGAATTTGTTTTGATGAGTTTTCTATACTTTGTCAATATATCTCGACATTTTTTTTCAAAAAATTGTCTATGCTATCTCAATATATCTGGACACTTTTCAATAAGTTTGATATACTTTGTTGATTGTTGAAGTAGAAATCGAACCCGCGGCAAAAAGTCCTCACAATTCCTACAAACAACAAACAATTAGCTATCGTTACCTCGATCGATTACCCGGGGGGTTGTTCGACCAAGAACACTCCGATGCCTAAGTTAGCTTTGAGAGAGGAAAAAAATATATTTCGAAACGAAAAATCGACCTATTTTTATTGGGAATGTGTACCTTTTATATAGGGGTGAGTGTGATGTTCAATTTCCATAGTTACGATGTGAGACAAATGCTCCTCAATTTGCATGCTAACATGTGTTATACAAATCGAGGGTGGGGAGGCTTCCACATGTCATCCTGGTTTGGGCCCAATGTTGAGGCTATGTAAGCGTTGTGGGCGTGGGCCATGTCCAGTGCTTGGGCTTCAAGTATTATTGCCAGAGGCAATTTGGTCATTCGGAGAATTATGGGCCACGTGGCAGCTCCACATTCTTCCGGTGATTTTGAGTTCCACAAATGCCCCCACATCGCTTAGGAATTCAGTGAATCCTAAGAGATGTAATTTGTATTGTGGTCCTGATAAATTATATATGGGAGTAGGACTCCACTTGATTTTCAATTTCATTGTACCGTTGTTCTTGTGTATGATAAATTTCGATGAGTTCGAAATGCTACATCAAAATGACGTAAATATGCTTTAGGTCTTGGAGTCCGATTTGTGTCTCTGTTGTACCTCCTTGCTCGGACTTGGTTAATTGATCATTTGAGGTTAATTCTCCAACTAATCTAGGAGTTTGTAACCTCTAATTAACTTTCCCATTGATGATGCAAAATTTATTACCTCATTCAATTGTGGCAGTTTGTAACTTCTATTACAGAATCAAAACTCTTCATTGGCGAGGAATAAATGTGGTGGTTGTTGGTGCGCCATAACCGAGAAGTGAATCCACGTGTTCGCTCTTGAGTGATTGATCAAGCAGGGGGAGCCCGCCATTGTCGGCGGCTCTATTAATGTCGCTATTAACCACCACATGTTAGGCACAGATTGGCTTGAGTGGATGTCGATTGACTACTACAGAAAGTGTCGTGTCGGGCTTTAGCTGGAGGCTCAGTAGCGGGCCAACGCTGGATGGCTTTTGCCCAATCACCGACGAAACATCTCCACATGTTCATTACTGGGTGGTGCATCAGGTAGGCAGGGCCCGCCTTTGACGACACTCATGTTAGTGCCAATGGAGATGCGCCATACGTTGAGCTCGGATTGGAGGCTGAAGCTGGCAGTTCGGATTGAACACATGTCATGTTGCGCATGACCCTTGCCATGAGGTATTTTGCTCGCGTGTGGAGTGGAGCACGTGAATGGCATTAGTTTTCAGAGATTGTGTTAATCGTGGATGCTATATATAAAATTTTATATACTGTTAGTCCTATGTTTTTGGCATACTCATGATAGCTCTGGGCATCCGCTGGCAATGATCCAAGCGACGACTTATTTATTTTTCCAAGGCGATCTGTCAAGGCCTACTCCTAATCCCCCAGGATTAGGGACTAAACCCTGCTCCCGTCTGGCAATCCCAAAAACAAAAGACCGGAACAATCGCACGAAAACCACAGATTACATTGTCAAATGCAGGAGAAAATTTAAAACAATCCCAGAGTCAACACTATACAGAGCATAGTACCTAACTAAGGAAATTAAACCCGATACACAGAGTACACGTACAACGGAAAATCGGAAACACTTCGGGAAAACTCTCGAGTACTCTATGCCTCCGACGTTGCCTCAATGTCAACCCCCACGCTAGCTCCACGACCTGGAGGGCAAATAAAACCAGAAAAGTGTGAGTGGACCAAAAGAATAAAAGTTTTGAAAACCATTTTATAACAAAACAGGATTTCGCCCTCCATTTTGAAAACATGCATGCACAACCCATTTAGTTAAATACAGTTATAAACCACATAGTAAGCATCATAAAAACATTTATAATTCACAAAATAGGCATCATGAAAAACGGTACAATAAAACACAAATCCAAGTCATCATTATCCGATCAAACCTGCTGGACCTATCCGAGTCTTTAAACTCCTGAGTCTTTAAACTCAATCCAGGCCTCAATAATCCGAGTCTTTAAACTCAACAGGCCTACGGGAGAAATATCAATATACCCGAGTCTTTAAACTCAATCTGGGTCTTTAAACCTAATCTGGGCCCGTCCCCCGTCAATCACAATATCCGGGTCTTTAAACCCAATAATCAAATCCAGCAAATCCAATCCAAAACCGTTTGAAAACCATTTCTAAATCCATATCCAATCCCGAATCCGAAACCACTGGTCTGACGCCATTCCGGCATCCAGAACCGTCATTCCGAACCCAAATCCGGAATCCCACGTTTCAACTTTAAAACCAAATTCCGCTTTCCGAAATCCGATTCTAAAACCTAAAACCTGGATCATCGAAATCATGTTCCAAAATCCCTTTATAATCATTGAAAACCATTTATCATTTGAAATCCCAAACCCAGCTTCCTCGTAAAACGTACTGAAAACTGTAGCTTTCTCGTAAAACGTACAATTATATAAAACAATTATAACATATTCGATAATCATGAAATCACATGTAAAGCCATAAAACAGTTATAGAAAAACAGTTATGCATGCTCAATTATAGAGAAGGGGTCCACTCACAGATACCGGGCACGTCACTCGCGTCCCGAACGTCCTTTCACGTTCCTCGACCTCTTCGGGGATTCTCGTTCCTGTCAACAGTCACCAAACTATGTCACTAACACATTAGCGAAGGTTCTCCTAAGTCCCCACAAAATTCCCCGGATTCTAAACGTAACGAACCGAGACCCTAAACCTTAGATCCCGCAGAACTAACTCGAATCGACGTCTGATTAACCCGAAACCTATTTCAAAAGATTCGTTAAAACTTCTAGACCAAAAACCTAGTTGGAAGTTTCCCCAGAAACCACCGCACGCCCCTCCACGCGCAACCCAAAGTGGCTGCGCGTGGGCCTCACGCGCTTGAACAGAAACATTGTTCATCGTCTTCCTCAGCTACTCGACTGGTCTGAACCGGGGAGAGCAGTTCTCTGCCGTCCGTCCACCATTTCTGCTTCTTTTTTCACCAATCTAATCGTCTTCTTCCCAGTAATCGATTCCCCTACTCCAAACTCTCCAATCCTAGCTCTAATCCCTAGCTCGAAACAAAACCCGTTCGATCCCCTGTTTGCACTCCCGGCCAACCAGGCAATCCCCCAGCCTCAAATTGTTTCCCTAAGCTCAAGGATAACTCAATGGACTCCTCAAAACCCCTAACACAGTTCGACTCAACCTCAAAACCCACGACTTTAAGTTTGAACCCAAACTGCAAAACAGAGAACACGGTAAACTCACCGTCGTTCTAGCCTCCGCCGTTCAATCCCCCGTCACGGCTGCACAACCAGTAGCTACCTAGGACCCTACTGAACTCACCAGACTTCACTAGACACCTCGACTCAGCCCCTACCTTCACAACTATCGGTTTGAACTAAACAGGAAAAACAGAGCATGTAATTGGGTGGAAAGAATTACCTGTGTCCTGCTCTCCACCGTGAGCTTCACCGTGCTCACGCGACTCCTCTAAGCCTCCTCCGTCCTCTGGACACCACCACCAGCCTCGATTGCTCGATTTACACAACAATAACACCAAACACCCTCTCTGTTTCCCTGAGAATTCACCCCTCACCTCACACCAGTTTACCTCACAATCTCTCACTCCAACTCACTCCTCATGTCTCACTTAATCTCTACTCTCACTCACCAGAACACAACACCTCACACCGCCCTTCACCTGATTGATTGCCCTCTCCAATCTCACTCTGTTTCTCTCTTCTTCGAACACGATACACAGCCCAAATAATTGGAACCGTGCACACGCCTAGAACCCACTAGAGCAACCCCACGTGTCACCATCCCCTCAGCCTTCTCACAAATATCCCAATCTTCATTGTACACTTGTCCTGATCCTATTTGCACAAATCCCAATGTGCAAATGACCAAAATACCCCTACTTGTGAGTCAAAATTACGATTATGCCATTATCGTTCTAGACCCGTATCTCGCCCGTCCAATGTCCGATAAAAACGTGCCGCCTACTGTTGAACTCAGGACGACGAGATCTACCTAACAGTCCTCGGTCTTAGTGTCAAAACCTCGTTACACGAAAAGTCAATGTTTCCCCCTATTTTACCCAAATTACGATAATGCCCTCAACCTTCCGAACATCATAACTTCCTCCTCGGATGTCGAAATCGGGCGTGCCACCTATTTACAGACTCGTGACGTCCCGAACTACGTCACGGTCATCGGTAAATACCAAATTGACCTCCCGAACTAAAAGTCAACTTTTTTCCCAAACTAGGGGCAAAATCGTCATTCTACGCTAACGGCCCAACTAAACACCGATTAAGCTCACTCATCCGTTACTAATCACTTCAATAATCCTGGCTCTCGGGATGGGTCGTTACACGATCACTTTAAGATGCGGCAAGGTGTATACTTGGAGCAATTTGGGAAACTTGCATTGTAGGAGTTTGGTGGTTTGTGTAGCCAGAATCCATTTTGAGGGGTGGATATTCAATTTGAGGAATCCGAAGAATTGATGGCATGGAAGGTTGCAATCAGATTGCCTTTCTAATGATGTCTTTGTGAGGCTTGACGAAAGATACTCTTCCACGTGGACACTCAGATGTTGCAAGGGAAAAAATCCAGCTAGTGGACAATATAACGACTTCCTCCTTTGGTCATCAATTGAGGCGGAAATTTTTATTCTCAAAAAGTTTGGATGATGGAAGACCTTCCAAAAGCTTGGTCAATAAGTAGCTGAGCGCTCAAGTGTATTTGACAATTGCCACCATCTTGAAGAAGAAGATCAAAAAAGAAGCTTGACTTTCCTTCAGAGAATAAGTCAAGTCCTGAATTGCCTTCCAAGTCTGATCGAGACCATTTCCTGGTTGTTATGGCTTATCAAGGTCATCCAGTAGATGTAGACTTTTAATCAGTCCTTCTGAGCACTTGGTGAAGTTTTTGTAAGTGGAAAACTCAACAAGGGTTGAAATCCAGCTATTTGAGGCTTGAATGGTTTTTACTATCATATGCCCCCACAACTTTGCTCCGAAAAGAAAATAAGGAGTTGAAGTTGGGTATGATGAGTTGCAACGGAGTCCCTTCCAAAGAGCTGGAGCTGGAGTAAGAGTTTGAAGGCAGGAATGGTGGATGGCTTTCCCCTACTTTCGGCTGAAGAATGGACCGAGTCTCAAAGGATGATAGGCATTGGTGCCTTGCCCCCAGAATTCTCATAGAGTAGTTGCTTCTTATCCATGATTGTATTTTCATTTCAATATTGAATGCTTGGTGTGAGTAATCGACTTGTGATTTGCCAACCATTTTCCAAATAATGAAATGAAAATTTTGAATTTTGAATTCATGTGTAAAGTTTCCTCTACAAACTTTTTATTTGTTTGAATTAGCTTCTGCACTTGTAGGTCTGTCAAATGCCCCCAATGCAGCTATCAGCATCTACTGAGAGCTTTTCTACTCCAATTGGTCTAGAGTGGTTCCCAGAAAGTGTCTTGGATTGCTTCTGGGGTGAAGACTTGGATTGTTTCTTGGAGGAAGGCTTGAAGTGCTTCCAGGTGGAAAGTCTTGATGTGCTCCTGAGAGCAAGGCTTCGCAGGCTTTCTGGAGAAAGGCTTTGATTATTTCCTGAAGGAAAGGCCTGAGATGTTTCCTGGAGGAAGAACTTGATGCTTCGCAGGGCAAAATTTTGGATGCTTCGAAGAACGAAAGCATGGGTGCTTCACATGAGGAAGGCTTGGGGTGCTTCGCAAGGCGAATGCTTGGATGCTTCGCAAGGTGAAGTCTTGGGTGCTTCGCTGGGCAAAGACTTGAATGCTTCGCATGGTGTAGGCATTGATGCTTCACATGGCAAAGGCTTTGGTGCTTCGCATGGCAAAAGCTTTGATGCTTGGCATGGCGAAAGCTTTGGTGCTTCGTATCAGTAAAGGCTTTGGTGCTTCGAGGGGCGAAGGCTTTGGGTGCTTCGCAGAGCGAAGGCGAAGGCTTTGGTGCTTCGCAGGGTGAAGGCTTTGGGTGCTTCGTGGGGCAAAGGTTTTGGTGCTTCGCGGGGCGAAGGCTTTAGATACTTCGTAGGAATGAAGACTTTGGATGCTTCTCAGGAGCGAAGGCTTTGGATGCTTCACTGGGGCGAAGGCTTTGGATGCTTCGCATAAGCGAAGACTTTGGATGCTTCACTGGGGTGAAGGCATTGGTGCTTCGCTGAAGCAAAGGCTTTGGTGCTTCGCTAGGCGAAAGCTTTTGTGCTTCGCGAGGCGAAGGCTTTGGTGCTTCACGGGGTGAAGGCTTTGGTGCTTCGCGGGGCGAAGGCTTTAGATACTTCGTAGGAACGAAGGCTTTGGATGCTTCGCAGGAGTGAAGGCTTTGGAGGCTTCACGGGGGAGAAGGCTCTGGATGCTTCGCATGAGCAAAGACTTTGGATGCTTCACTGGGGTGAAGGCATTGGTGCTTCGCTGAAGCAAAGGCTTTGGTGCTTTACTGGGCGAAGGCTTTTGTGCTTCGCGAGGCAAAGGCTTTGGTGCTTCGCGGGGCGAAGGCTTGGGTGCTTCACGGGGCAAAGGCTTTGGGTGCTTCGCGGGGCGAAGGCTTGGGTGCTTTGCGGGGCAGGCTTGGGTTCTTTGCGGGGCGAAGGCTTGGGTGCTTCACGGGGTGAAGGCTTGGGTGCTTCGCGGGGCGAAGGCTTGGGTGCTTCACCCAAGCAGGGCGAAGGCTTTGGGTGCTTAGCGGGGCGAATGCTTGGGTGCTTCGCGCGGTGAAGGCTTTAGGTGCTTCGCGGGGCCAAGGCTTTGGGTGCTTCGCGGGGCCAAGGCTTTGGGTGCTTCGCGGGGCCAAGGCTTTGGATACTTCGCGGGGCGAAGGCTTGGGTGCTTTGCGGGGCGAAGGCTTGGGTGCTTCGCGAGACGAAGGCTTGGGTGCTTTGAGGGGGGAAGGCTTAGGTGCTTCGCGGGGCGAAGTCTTTGGTGCTTCGCGGGGCGAAGGCATTGGTGATTCGCTGGGCGAAGGCTTTAGATACTTCGCAGGAGCGAAGACTTTGGATGCTTCGCAGGACCGAAGACTTTGGATGCTTCACAGGGGCGAAGACTTTGGATGCTTCGCACGAGCGAAGGCCTTGGATGCTTCACATGAGTGAAGGCTTTGGATGCTTCGCAGGAGCGAAGGTTTTGCATGCTTTGTAGGAGCGAAGGCTTTGGATGCGAAGGCTTTGGATGCTTCACAGGAGCGAAGGCTTTGGATGCTTCGCAGGAGCGAAGGCTTTGGATGCTTCGCAGGAGCGAAGACTTTGGATGCTTCACTGGGGTAAAGGCATTGGTGCTTTGCAGGAGCGAAGCCTTTGGTGCTTCGTAGGAGCGAAGACTTTGATGCTCTTCTAAAGACACAATGCATTCTCTGCTTCCTTTTCAAGTTGCAAAGGCTGAAACGCTACCTTCAAATGATCGAATGAATCGTCGCGCCCTAACCACGTTGAATCGCGAGGATTGACGGAAAGTTCCAACGAACGATGAACAACGTTCAAGGACTTTGAACATAGTCAATGAACGACGAACGAAGTATAATGAAGGATGAACATGATTGATGAACAACGTTCAAGGACTTCTAAACATAGTCGATAAACGACGAATGAAGTACGATGAACGATGAATGTGACTGATGAACAACGTTCAAGGACTTCCAAACATAGTCAATAAACGAAGAATGAAGTACGATGAACGATGAACCTAGCTGAAGAACGATGAACAACGTTCAAGAACTTCAAACATTATCGATGAACGATGAACGAGGTATGATGAACGATGAACGATCGTGAGAGCTCCCCTTGAGTATTTCTCAATCGGCTCAAATGAAAGCACCAATTGTTGAACCAGAAATCGAACCCGCCGCGAAAAGTCCTCACAATTTCTGCAAACAGCAAACAATTAGCTATCGTTACCTCGATGGATTACCCGGGGGGTTGTTCGACCAAGAACACTCCGATGCCTAAGTTAGCTTTGAGAGAGGAAAATGATATACTTCGAAGTGAAGAATCGACCTATTTTTATTGGGAATGTGTACCTCTTATATAGGGGTGAGTGAGATGTTCAATTTCCATAGTTTCGATGTGGGACAAATGCTCCTCAATTTGCATGCTAACATGTGTTATACAAATCGAGGGTGGAGAGGCTTCCACATGTCATCCTGGTTTGGGCCCAATGTTGATGCTATGTAAACGTTGTGGGCTTGGGCCATGTCCGGTGCTTGGGCTTCAAGTATTATTGCCAGGGGCAATTTGGTCATGCCGAGAATTATGGGCCACGTGGCAGCTCCACATTTTTCCGGTGATTTTGGGTTCCACATTGATATATCTCGACACCCTATTGCTAAATTCTCAATATATACTTTGTGTTATCAATAAGTTACCTTTACTTTGTTGTTATATCTTGACACTTAAAAAAAGAAACTTATATGTTGATATGTACGAAAATCTTCAAGTTGCAATCTCTCTCTCTAACTTTTTTTCTTTGCCTTCTCTCTACTTTCTCCCCTTCATATCAAAACCTAGCCATCAGGGGTGAGATTTTCTTCCATCTCTACCTCCTGGTGGTAGATCTGAAGCAAACTCCCACCTCCCCTCTTCATTTCCCACTTGTTTTCCTTCTTTCCTCAGCATTAGCCTCTCTTTCTCTCCTTTCTGAGCAGTTTTCTCGCTTCTTCCTTTTCTTTCGTTGATCTTGGCGTCAGCGTGCAGTCTTGGTTGTGATGCATGGTGCTCGAGATGGACCTTTTGAGATGGGAATTTTCCTACCTCGGTGTTCTTCGCCGATGACTCGGTCTTCATGGCCGTTTTTTCTTTTCTTCCTTTATTTTCAATTATTTTCCTCCCTGCCCTCTTTTTTTTTGCTCATAGCCCCATTTTTGTTCCTTCATCCTTCTTATCTCACCATCTATCCACATCATTCTTCTTCCCCAAATCCATTGCCCATAAATCTTTTTGGATGTCTCTCTTGGTTACTCTGCTTGGTACTAGTACTGCACTTCCCCATTTTCAGCTCTTCCCCAACTTTCCGATTTGGGTGTTTGGATTGAGAAAATTATCGGTCTCTTGTGACCTTACTGATCGCCTGAGTATGTTGATCTTTGGTGGCTTTATGCCTCCAAACTATGCTCTACTGATTGATCTCCATGGCTCCAGACTGGATTGTATCCCTCTGTGGTGGCTAGGTGCTAGGCGGCAGCGGCTGGTGGTGGCTCCTTTAGCATCTAGGGTTTTGGTTTTATTTATGTTGTGGACTTATTTGTATATGGGCTATTGTTGTTTGGACTTATTTGTTAAGTTTTTATGTTTTATTTACGTAGTGTTTTTGTGTAATGCCTTGAGTCGGCTTTAACATTTATGATTTTTCCGTTTTGGTTTTCTCCTTGGGTGTGTGATGCCTTGTTTGGTTTTCCTTTTATGTTTTAACATGTACTTTTTATATATGTTGATATGTACTTTTTTATATATCTTGGCACTCTTCAATAAGTTGTCTATACTTTGTTAATATGTCTAAATATTTTTTTGTATTTTTTCGATATAAATCGACACTTTCTAAAAAGGTGGTATGTACTCTATCGATAATTAGCGATCAACATTTTTTCAAAAAGGATCCAACTAATTACTCCATTTTGTAACTATCCAAAGATATAAGGAGTGTATGTAATTAACTTGATTATCAATTTCCCTTTGCAAGGGATGTAAGGAGATTTGTGAGAAAAGTTGGAAATGCCTGATAAGTCAAAGAAATTGACTTGTGGTAGTTTAATTTGTGATCCAAAATGGAACTCGTTTAAGCGAGGGTCGCTTATCAGATCGACGTAAGAGGTGTATTTTAGGGCCATTAATAGCCCGCTGCATGAATGCATGATCGTGATGAGTTGGTAGTTGGGTGTCTACTGTCTTGTTATTTTCTCTCTAATTAATGTAAATTCTACACTTTCAATTTCCCTCCATGCATGCACGTGATTTGCTATATATATATAGAGAGAGAGAGAGAGAGAGAGAGAGAGAGAATTCTATATTCACCCAATAAAACCATCTATATACCTCCAAAACTAAGCAAGCCTACAAAACCTCCCCACATGATAGGAGTCCCCTTATGGTGTGTCCCTCAAAATCCCAACTAAATTTTTACTATAAAACTGACAAAATATATTAGAGGACAAATGATGTATTTATATTAAACCCATAATTAAACAGATAGTTTGAAAGGAAGATTATTGGAGCAAAAGTTAATTAAAAATCGAGAATTGTTTTTGTTAACATATGTGTAAAATAAATCAATGTGAATATTGATATTTTTATCTCAATAGTTGCATGATTATTTGATGCTTTAGTGTTTATAATGACTATTCGACTAAGAGAAAAGTGATATAGAACTGGCTTATCTAATGCTAGCCTAATAATTTCGAGACTTATTACTTAAAATGCACCCGGAACAAGCCAGCGATTCTCAATATGTATCAGGAATCAAATTTTGCCTCAAAATGCTCCCGGACCAGTAGTATCGTCGAAACCGTTGAACCAACTAACAAAATCCGTTTTAACGTTCGTGAGGGGTGCATATGTGGCATCTACGTGACATCTATATGGCAGTATTTAGGTGGGTATTTTAGTGAAGGAGGAGTAATAGGGGTTGCAGCAAGGTAGGGAGGTCGAGTATGAATCAAATGTTCAATGTTCGAGTAAGAACGAAATGGTCTGGTCAAACTGAGAAGGAGGGGGGCTGCATCGAGGTAAGGAGGTCTAGGGATATGGAAGAAGGTTGAGATAGGGATAAATATCGAAGTTGCCTTTGCGGGAAGGTTGCTACAATGAAGACCTCATGGACCGATGAAAACCCAGGGAGGAAATTTCTTGTTTGTCTAGATGGTTGGGTAAGAGAGAAAATTTCTGATTTGGTTATAAATTTAAACTGATTTGGTTATGGAAAATTTTATGGGTTTCTTTGATTCGAATTAGTGGTTTCAAATTTTCAGTTTAGGGGTTAGGTGGTTCGGCTATGATTCAAAATTTTGAATTAGCGGTTTTAAATTTTCAGTTTAGGGTTTAATTTTTGAATTGGCTATGAATCAAATTTCGAATTGCCGCTGAAATGATTATAATTTTTTAATACTAATTTTGAATTGTTTCTGCTATGATTATAATTTTTGATTTTGGGTTTAGATTAGGGATTGAGCTATGATTTAAAACATCGATTAAATTGGGTTTATGGTAAGGTTGCGGGTTTTAACTAAGAAAATTGGGTTTGTGATAAGGTTGCTGCTGCTATGTTTGAAGCAAGTAATGGGTTGGACAAATTTATAAAAGTTTAGTTGAAATTTTAATTTGATTTTTATGTATGAAAATGAAAATCGGTTTGATAATGCAGGTTAGGGGTTATAGAGGTCGTGGCAAAGGCTGTGATTTTTGGGAATGATTAGATCCGAAGATGTGTAAAAGGTCAACGATAATAATTCCCGGCTTGCTAAGGAAGCTTAATAGAGAAGATGAGCAATTATTGATTGAGAAAATGAAGGTTTTTAAGCTTAGTATTGCTCTTATGTTCGTTTTCTTTGTATGTGTTGGAATAATGTATGTGTAAGGTGCAAACCGTAAGTTAGAATAGTTTGTGCAATGGATGGGCAAGCTTGTTCTAGGATGTATATTTGATGGATTCATGCTTTTGTTCAATGTTATGAAATGGTCTTTGTGACTTTTGATGTATGTTTGAGAGTATGTTTGAAAATGACACATAAGATGATTGATCATGTAAATTGACCATAACACATTGAGTATTAAAACCTTAAAGGAAGCATAAAACTTGACCATAACACTTTGAAAATAAAGTGAGCATAAATCATGTTTCACCTTTGGACCATTACAAAAGGCTTATTACAAAAGGATGCATTGGACTTTACAAGTCCCCATTACACTACAATTAGTATTTTCAAACAACAAAAGCTATGTAAGGGACCAAAGTTTCCAATTGCTAAAATTAGACAACAAAGTTTCCAAATGCTAACATTAGACAACAAAGTTTCCAAATACTAACATTAGCCAACAAAAAAGATGAGCCTAGCTACTAGGAGGCTAGTAATGGTGCCACTCGGGTAATAATTCCTTTTCCTTCTACTGCCAATCCTTCTTGCTTGCCTTTGTCTGTGGCTGCGGCTTTGGTTGTGTCTGCAGCTTTGGCTTTGGTTGTGGCTTAAGAGACCTAAGTGTCAGGACCCACCCCGGTTTCACCCCGAAAACCGAGGTAAATCCTGCTCCCGTCTGACAACCCGACACAACACAGTCAGACGCATGAGAAAATATATCACATATCTCGAAGTCAATAGTTTACAGAGCATAGTACTCAAGACAGAAGAAAGAAAAACCGAAAAACTAAGTTCACGCACAACGGAAAATTTAACACAATTCGGGATCGCTCTCGTGACTTCTATGCCTCAGACGTTGCCTCGACGCCGGAACCCCGCGCTAGCTCCACAACCTGGAGGGCAGTTAAAAACAGAAAAGTGTGAGTGGACCATAATAACAGAAAAGTTTCTAAAACCATTTATAAGAAAACCGGGTTTGGCCCTCCGTTTTGAAACCACATGCATAACCCAGTTATCAAAACAGTTATCAATCAACCACCATAAAACATCATAAGAAACAGAAACACTATAAAACAGGGATAGAAAACATATCAGAACATCATAAAACCGTATTATAAACCGTGAATATCAAATCATCATTCTCCGATCAAACCCGCTGGACCTATCCGAGTCTTTAAACTCCCGAGTCTTTAAACTCAATCCAGGCCTCAATAATATCCGAGTCTTTAAACTCCCGAGTCTTTAAACTCAATAGGCCTACGGGGGAAATATCAGTATATCCGAGTCTTTAAACTCTCGAGTCTTTAAACTCAATCCGGGTCTTTAAACCCAATCCGGGCCCGTCCCCCGTCAAATCAATATCCGGGTCTTTAAACCCAATATCCAGATCCAGCAAATCCAATCCAAAACCGTTTGAAAAACCATGTCTAAATCCATATCCAAACCCGAATCCGAAATCACTGGTCTGAAGCCCTTCCGGCATCCAGAACCGTCATTCCGAACCCAAATCCGGAAATCCACTTTTCAACTTTAAAACCAAATTCCGATTTCCGAAATCCGATTCTAAAATCGAAAACCTTGATCATCGAAATCATGTTCCAAAATCCACTTATAATCATTGAAAATCATTTAACGTTTGAAACCCCAAAACTATAGCCTCATATTCAGAAATCACACTTTCTCGTAAAACGTGCCAAATAGTTATTCCTCGAAAACCGTACAATTTTATAAAACCACATCATAATATCATGAAATCACGTATATAAAACAAGTATAGAAAACAGTTATGCATGTTCGAGTTTAAGGAAAGGGTCCACTCACAGTACCGAGCCCTCACTCGTGTCCCGAACGTCTCGCACGTTCCTCCGCTTCCTCGGGACCTCCAGATCCTGTCAACAACCACCAAAGTACATCACTAACACGTCTACGAAGGTCCACCTAATTTTCCTCAAAAATCCCCGAGTCCTACACGTAACGAATCGGAACCCTAAGCCTTCACCTTCGCGGAACTAACTTCAAACGACGTCCGAACAACCTGGAACCAATTCCATTAGACTCGTCATAACACCCAGATCAAAAACCATGTTGAAAACTTCCCCAAGGACCGCCGTACGCGCCCCCACGCGCCGCCCAAAGTGGCTGCGCGTGGCCCTCACGCGCCTGCTACGGTGTCACCGTTTACCTCGAGTAGACCCGGTTCGACACAGTCCTGCAACTTGAACCGGAGAGGACGGTTCTCCTCCTTCCGTCCACCAAATCGACTCCTCTTTTCACCAATAGCATCGTCCAATCCTAGGCTACCCATTCCTGTACTTCACTCACCTTAACTCACCCTAAAACTCGTCGACTTGACCTCGAGCAAAAACACGTACACTGCTCTGTTTCCTTCTCCGGCCACCCAGGTCTTCCCCTGTCACGGTGGCTAGCCCAAACTCTTCCTAGGACTGTCCTAGACCTCACCCAACTCACCAAGACCGTCGACTCTCACCCAAACTTCACGACTTTACGTTTGAAGCAAAACGGAAAAATAGAGCACACAGGGCACCTTCCGTCGTCTAGCCTCCACCGTGCACTTCCCCGTCACGGCAGCACAACCAGAAGACACCCAGGCCTCAACTGAGTCCCCTAGACCTCCCTAGACTCTTCGATTCAACCCCTAAACGTACGACTTTCAATTTGAAAATCGACGGCAAAACAGAGTATCGAAAAGGGAAACAAGAAATTACCTACCGTCCTGTCACCGTCGTGAGCTCAGCCATGAGGCAGTAGCTCCTCCCGTCCACCTCCAGCCTCTGGACACCTCCTCTGGCCTCGCTTGATCGATCACAGCCGCAACACCACCCACAAACACTCACTTCCTCCCTGTTTTCCTTCCTGTTTTCCCGTGGCTCAACTTACACTCACACACAGTCACTACACCTCCAAACCTCCTCACTATCTCCCTCTCACTCTCTGATCGCTCATCCCCTCATCATTCCACACAAACACACACAATCACCGTCCAATTTCTCTCAACTCCCCAGCCTCTGTTTCTGTTCTTCGAACACACACACACACACACGACATACACGACACACTCAGCCCCAAATAATTGGACCGTGCGTCCCAGAACCAACCAGAACCCCTACACGTGTCACCATCCTCCCCTTCCTCTCACAACTGTCTCAATCTCAGCCCTCCATCTGTCCCTATCTGATGCACACATCCCAGAGCACAAAAGACCAAAATGCCCTTCTGTTTTAACCAAAATTACAACTTTGCCACTACCTTTCTAGACCCGTAACTCCCACATCGTAAGTCCGATGAATACGTGCCGTCTGTTGTTGGATTCAGGACGATGAGAGCTACCTAACCATCCTAGGTCAACATGTCAAAACTCGTTCGTACGAAAGTCAACTTTTCTCCTTATTTCATCCGAATTACGGTTATGCCCTCAACCTTCCGAACATCATAACTTTCTCCTCGGATGTCGGAATCGGGCGTACCACCTGTCTACGGATTCGTGACGTCCTAACCTACGTCCTGGTCACCAGTCAAAGTCCATTGAACCACCCGAACTAAAAGTCAACTTTTTACCCGAACCAGGGGCAAAATCGTCATTCTCCCCTAATGACCCCAACGAGACCAACTAACCACTGATTAAGCTCACTAATCCCATCTTAATCACTATCTTAACTTTAATTTCTGGGACGGGTCGTTACATAAGTCTCTGTACTGACTGCCAGGACCCGCCCCCAATCCCCCGGGATTAAGGGCTAAATCCCAATCCCGTCCAGCTTACGCATGACACGAAGGCCAAACTGACGTCCAACCTCCGTGTGACACGTAAGTCGAACAAGGGTTTTTTCGATCCGACCGTCCAAAAATTCCGAACTTCCCAGAGTGTGCAGAATCTACTGTGCATCGCGGGTGTGATGTCTCCATCTCTCTCGATCAACGGCCCGTGTTGCAACAACCTGGAGGGTATCGAAAACACGAAAAGACTGTGAGTGGACAAATATAAAGCATAAGTTAAAAAAAAACAGTTCAATAAAACAATTTCAGTTATACCCTCCATTTCAAAAACAATGCATGCATATCAGTTTCATGTCATAAAACCACTCAACACTCCAGTTAAGCAAACCATGTAAGAAAAACCGAACACATTTTCCTTTTTCCAAATCCCGGGCCTCAGCCCAAAACCATCGAAAACTATTATTGAAAACCCGGGTCTTTAATCCGAGTCTTTAAACTCAATCCGGGTCTTTAAACCCAATCCTGGCCCGTCCCCCGTCATATCATAATCCGGGTCTTTAAACCCAATAACCAGATCCAGCAAATCCAAACCAAACCATTTGAAAACCCTTTTTCGTTTCCGAATCCGAATCCGCAATCTCATCAGGATCCCGAATCCAAACCCAGAACTCATATCCATCTTCTTTCCCAAATCTGAGTTTGAAACTATCATCCCGTAAGCCGGCATCCGAAATAACCATTCTGAACCCAAACCCGGAATCCACTTTAAAGTCCCAAATCGAATCCCGAATCGTCATCCGAAAATCCGATTCAAAAACCCAAAATCACGTTTCTCAAAGCCACTTTTTGAATTGGGCTTCAAGCCCGAAAACACTTTTAAATCATTGATTTTAAATCATATTTCAAACCCCAACATCAAATCATGGAAACCAGGTTCAAATCACAATATCCATCGAAATCTCGTAAAACGTGAAATTCCGTAATTTCCTCGAAAAACGTGAAAAACTGTAAACCAACAAGATCATAAAGCAAATCATAGAAGCACGTATAGAAAACATATAAAAACATATATGCATGCATTAAGAGTTAGAAAACAAAGTCCACTAACAGACCATTCTGACGTCGCCTTGATACGCGCGCACTTACGCCATTCCTGGCCATTTCGCTATCCTCGGATTTCCCGAACATATCCAAATCCCATAACGAGGTCACTAACTACTTCACAAAGGTTATACTAAAACCCCATAATTTTTCCGTGGTTTAGCTATTTTTAATCGAGCCTTAAAACTTACGGTCATCTCGAAACATATCGAAACGATGTCCGATTGACTCGAAACTAGTGCCAAAATGTTCGTTACATCGATACGATAAAAAGTCGTGTTGACAACTTCCCCAGAAGATCCGTCACGCGCCTTCACGCGCCGTCCAAAGAGGCTGTGAGTGGGAGCCATGCGCTGACACTGTTCACCTTCTTCAATCCGTGTTCAACCGGTTCAGTTAAGCCGGTCCACGGCGTTTTCAGTTCTTTTTCCGTCATTTTTAGCCCATTAGGATCATCCTACTCTAACCAACTTAATCAAGTAACTAAAAACATGAATTAACGGCTAACAATTACCTCCCAAAGCTCGAACCAGAACCCAGAAAAACCAGTTTTTCCGATTCCGGCCAACCGCCGTTCTTCCAGCCTCGAGTTCAATTCCCTGAGCTCTACAGACACTCCCTAAGACTGTTAGGACCAAGAAATCGAGTCAACAACCGTCCAAAGTCCACGAAATTTTGATTTCAACTCAAGCGGGAAAATAGGGGAATCCAGGGAAACTTACCGTCCTAAGCGCCGTCGTGGCCCTGCCCGTCCTAGAGCCTCTCCTCTCCCATCTGAACACTCTCACTACTCGAAATTCGACCGGTTCGAACGAAACATGACAACACCACCACCATTACCTTTCTCTGTTTTTCTGAAAAACACACCCTCTTCCCAGTCTTTCCAACACAATTCTCACTCACCAACTTCTCACTTCTCTCTGCTCACCCTCACTTGATCACCAGAACTCACACACACACACTCCCACTGGACATCGATCGATCTCTCCTCCCTGTTCTTCAGTCTCTGTTCTCTCCAATTCCACGGTTTAAAACACAACCAACACTTGCACCCGTGTAGGCTAGAACCCACTAGACACAAGCCAAGTGTCACATGCCTGGTGGACCAGCCCAAAATATCCAATAACCCCTGTACACTTGTCCTCAGCTGATTGGCACACTTCCCAAGGCACAAAAAGACCAAAATACCCCTGTGAGTCCAAATTACAATTTTACCCCTCACTTCCTAGACCCGTATCTCACGCGTCCGACGTCTGATGACAGCGTGCCGTCCGTCGTTGTACTCAGGATGTCCAGATCTACCTAATGGTCCTCAGTTTGCGTGAAGAAATCTTGTCGTGCAAAAAGTCAACTTTTTCCCCGCTTTTAACCAAATTACGAAAATGCCCTAAACCTTCCGAACATCATAACTTCCTTCTCGGATGTCGGAATCAGGCGTGCCACCTGTCTACGGACTCGTGACGTCCCGAACTACGTGACGGTCATCGGTCAATGCCCAATTGACCGTCCGAATTAAAAGTCAACATTTTGCCTATTCTAGGGGAAAAATCGTCATTCTGCGCCAAATGTTCAAAAGTAACCAGCTAAACACCGATTAACCGAGCTAATCCGTCACTAATCACTTCGATAATCGCGACTCCCGGGACTGGTCGTTACACTGACATTTTCAGTCTCAATTTTTTGGTTGGGGTGTTGGAAGGGGAACTTAATGATGTAACTGGAGGTTGCTGGGAAGAGTCAGTTGTGGGAGGTGGAGTCGGTTGCTGGGAAGAGTCAGTTGTGGGAGGTGGAGTTGGTTGATGGGAAAAGACTATTTTGGTAGGTGGTTGTTGGGAGGAGGCTGTTTTGGGAGGTGATTGTTGGGAGGAGGCTATTTTGGGAGGTGGTTTTTGGGAGGAGGCTGTTTTGGGAGGAGGTTGAATTGCATCATTTGAAATAGAAACCGTTCCCTTCCCTTTCTGCACCTAATGAAAAACCAACAAAACAATGTAATTCAACATCCATTTCACAAAACAATTGCATATCTACCAATTCACAAACTAAGCCCTTATTCAACACCTAATTCAGCATACATTCCATATTTCAATTGCCTACATGTCACTTTACAACATAAATGAAATCCTAAAATGAAATACTTAATTCTACATAGATGAATTCATGTTTTCCATGTTTTCATATGAATATCAATTGCCTACATCTCATCTTGTTTCTTACGGTTGAAAGGTCATTATCAAAGCATTCATGTACAATCAGATAACAACCATCTTCAGTGTCAACATAACAAGCATATGAGGAACAAAACAAGCATACAATCCATACTGAGCACTTAATTCAGATTCTAAGTTTATAAAAGGTACTTACAGGTAGAATGTCCACTTTCTCAGCTTCCTTTGCTGCTCTAGCAGCTTCTCTTGCATTCCTAAGTTATTGTTTATGCTTGAACTTGGCTTCCTTCTGATGGTCTACTGGTTGTGTGCAAACATTCCTTTTGTGTCCACCAACCCCACAATTCCCACATCTGAGTGTAGAATGGTATCTTGGTAGCTTCTTTGGATTTGAAGGAGCCTTATCAGTTTGACTTTTCTTCCTTTTCATCTTTGGCCTCCCGGGTTGCTTATGATAACTTTGAGGCTTTAATGGTGGGGCACCAAATTTTATTCATTGGTCTTCACTAGGTACGAGTTTGATAATCCCCTCATATGCCTTAGTATAAACATCCTATTTCTAGCATTGATGGACATACATCTCTGGGTTGCCCTTAAACCAGCTAATTACACAACAAGCATGAGCACATGGGATCTTACTAAGATCATATCTTCTGCATGAGCAAGTGTGGGCGTTCAAGTCCATTGAAAAACTTCTTCCATAAGGATGAAGGATCTCAAAGATATTATTCCCACAATTTCTAGGAATCAACATTTGCCCTTTCTTCTTTTAATCCTCTAAAACAGCCTGAATTCTTTTTCCCACCAAATGCCCATTCCAATCTCGCCCATCCTCTTGTCTCTTAGTCATAACCTAGTTCTTCATAAACCGGTTCTTCCTCAATCGGTTCTTCATGACTTGGTTCTTCCTCAATCAGTTCTTAATGAACCGGTTCTTCATAACCTGGTTCCTTTTCCCAACTTGACAGTACCCGTCCCAACTGGACTTTGATAACCGTGCCCGGTCCTGCTTTCGTCTGACAAGTCAACTGAAGTCCCGAAATTACCCTTCAGCACCTCTCAGACAAGGGATAACTGCAATGATTTCCGCTCCTGCCTCCACCTCTCGATTAGCCCCTAACGTCGTACCACGGCCTGGAGGGTCATAAAAACAGAAAAGGTGTGAGTGGACAAAAATAATATCATTTAAAACACATTTCAAAATACATCATTTACCCTCTAGTTTATCAAACCATGCATGCATAGGGTAAAACATATGAATAACAATCACCGGCTTTCCAGCCAAAACACATAACAAGTATCATATCCCGGTTCTCAAGCTGAACATATGAAAACATAACCACCTGGCCACAAAGACCAGAACCCGTACTCAATACCAGTATTCAATCACAATCAACATCAAACAGCACTACTCACAAGTGCTCAAACAATCACACAGTCACATCCGCACTACGCGTAGGCCAACATCCAGCCACATTCTCGGGATCAGACACATATAGGCTCAACCCTCGGGCTCAGTCACATCTGGGCGAACACATCCCCACGCTCAGACACATCCGAGTGGTACATCCATGCTCAGTCGCATCCGAGAAGCTGGCTTGCCATAGAAACAACTCACAATCATATCCCCCAAGCTCCGGTCGTCTGGGTGATCCCGTAGCTCCGACCGTCTGGGCATTCACAATCACAATGAAACCAATCTTGGGATTACATCCCAAAACATTTCAATCAAATCCTTGACTCCAGAAATCATCCTTGACTCACTAATTAAGTCAAAATATCCATTTTGAAACCATTTTGACTCCGGGCCTAGCCCAAAATATCATTTGCACATTCCTCGTAAAACGTGCCCAAAAGACCAATTAAAATAATCATTAAATCACAAATAATCATGCCAAATCATCATGACATCATTGCAATCCAAATTATGCAATCAATCATGTAAAACATGTAACTATGCATGCATATCAATTTATAAAATAAACGACCACTCACACACCGTCCAAACCACTCGCTTTCCGAACTGCACGCATTTCCGTAATTTCTGGAAATCCCTAGTCCTGTCAAACAACATCATTATGGGTCACTAATGAATCCAATAATAGCATATTAAAATCCCCCAAAGTTTTCGGGAATTAAATACAAATTTAAAACGTAACATAATCCTTCAGACCCTCGAAACACTATCGTGACGGTGTCCGATCGACTCGAAACCAACGCCAAAATGTTCGTTACATTGAATCGAGTAAAACACATATTGAATACTTCTGTAGAAAGTCAACCACGCGCCCTCACGCGCCGATTACATGGGCCTGCACGTGAACTCACGCGCCGATGAACAGTACCACTACTGTTCATCGTCCCAACCCGAATGCCTGGTAAACGGGTCTGCAACCCGCGGTGCAACCCGATTCGTTCTCAGTCAATTCGACCCCAATTTCTTCGTTTCTTTCACTGGTTTTCATCTATTCAATCCTAATTAGGGATCTGTATGCTCAATTTCATGAAATTGGTCCTCAAATCACTCGACTCGAAGTGAATACCCGATGGGTTCTTAATCGGGTTCCATCGAATTTCAATCCATTTCCTTAAATTAATCACCTAGGAAGTATCATATCTTCATTATAAACATGAATTCGAAACCAATTTCAAGATTTCTTACCTCCGAATACTTGAACTCAACCTCCAAAATTCGAAGATGTCGCAAGGTGTGTTCTTAGTGTTTGTTCATCAATTCCCTTCGAATTCAATGGCAGTTCAACTCGTCCCTTCCTCCAGAAGCTTAATTGAAGCTTAGTTTGTCCAATTAATGTCTCAAACTCAAATTTCGCTTCTCAATTTCAACAACACATCCTCGGGTTCTTGAGGTATTTTCCAGTTTTCTCTTCTCTTCTCTCTCCTTTCTTTTCTCTCACGAATTCACCCTCTCAAACCGCTCAGATTCTCATGTTCTCTCAATTGGTTGCTGGGACGATCGATCAAGCACACACACACTTGTTCTCTGTTTTTTTGTTTTCATTTTTATTTCTTCAAACTGATAATTATGGATTAGTACGAATTTGGATAGACAATCTGTGGCAATCTCAACCACTAAGCCTCAAATTGAGGTGACATGTGTCACTGGCGGGTGGCAGGAGTCATTGATGGGTGATTCATCAAATATCCCAGCCAAATTACCTTTTTGGCCTTACCAATAAAATGACCAAAATGCCCTTCGCCGTTCGAGGCCCACAACTTTCACATCCGACCTCTGATTGACACATGCCGTCTGTCTACGGATTCAGCGTCCCGAGACCTATCCAACGGTACTTCCAAAAAGTCCAAACAAGGTTCCGATAAAAAAGTCAACTTTTGGCCCTTATAACTAGGGGCAAAATCGCCATTTCCTTCAAATTTTCCAAATTTTACTTTTTCGAATTTTCGGGTTGTTAAACAACTACTAGACCCGCACTCAATAGCAACATGCACCTCTTCAATAAGCCCACCCTCCACAGCATGTCTGCAACATATATGAAGTGATTTTTCTTTCGACTTTACTAACCTTCCAACCAAATCCAACAATTGGTAATCCGTCCTAATTTTAGAAAAAACTACCTTTTATCTCTAAAGTAGAATTCCACCTTGGTTTTGAGCTTCCCAGCAGCATAATGGTTGTCCTTCACCAGAGCATGTAAACCATTAAATGACACGACCCATCCCAATCCCCTCGGGATTAACGTGGGATGCATCATGCTCCCGTCTGACACGAAGTGTCAGACAAGGGATAATACGTACCTCAGCCCATACGGGACTCCCAGAGTACGCCAGGATCGGTGGAGGAGTGCAATGTCTCGGTCTCTACTACAGCCCGCATCGGTGATTAACTTGAAGGGCAATAAAATCATTTAGAACTGTGAGTGGACGAAAATCAATAAATTCATAAAAACGCATTTCATAAAGATAAATTATGCCCTTCACTAAAAAGTATGCATGCATCGTCAAATCAGTAATCAAAACATTTACTCAATAAACCATTAGGGGCGTAGCCCAAAAACCGTAACTCAAAACCAACTGTGGGAACTCGGCCCAAAACTGCAAAAATACCAAAATCAAGTGGGCCACCGCCCAAATCCATAACCATAAATCCACAAAGACAGAAATATCATCTCATGATTCCAACAATCCATATTTACCATATAACCATCCTTGGCATCCCAGATGCCTAGTGTCTCAGACGCTCGACGTCCCAAACGTAATATCTCACGGTAAAAAGCAACATGTTCTACCTGGGATCTCTCTGGGTTAATATCTCTGACATCCCAGATGTCTGACGTACCAGACGTCAATAATAGCATTCTTGCTCCTGAGTCACTATATGGTCCGGTAGCTCCGTATTATGACCCCTCGCAGGCAATGCACCGTGACTTCCCCAGTGTCCCAGACACCTGGAGGAGACCATCATATATCCTCGTATCAAGATGGTATATGGAAAATAGTTTTACAAGGTTATTTCAAAATATCTCAATGGGCCCTGCCCGAACTCTCCATAAAACATCACAAATCCATTTAGGGTCCCCGACCCGAAATCACGTTTATGAAACATAGGGTCCCAGACCCGAAATAACATTTATAAAACTCAACTGGGCCTCATGCTCGATTTTGTAAACCACTGGGCCCCCAGTCCGATCACATAACTCAAAAGAGTCTCAGCCCGATTTCGTAAACCAACTGGGCCCTTGGCCCGATCACATAATTCAAATGGGTCTCATGCCCGAGTTCATCTTTCCAAAACCAAAAGCATACCATAGAACCATTATTGAATTCTCAATCACATAACCATAGCATAAACTCGTAAATCTCGAAATACGTGTAAATACGGATTTACCTCGAAATACATGCCATCATGTAAACCACCAGTGCCACAATCATCATCATAGAAATCACGTATGTAAAAAATATAAAATAGTTATGCATGCATCACAGTTTAGAAAATGAAGTCCACTCACAGACCGTCCTACGCTGCTGTCTCGATACGCGTGTGATAAGCCCTCCCGGGCCCGATCACGATCACCGAGACTTTCAAACCTGTTCGAATCACACTAGAGGGTTACTAACCTCTTCATTAACCTCCCACTAAAGCCCCATAATTTTCTAGAATTTTTAACTATTTTTAAACTCGGTCCTAAATTTTCGGACACCCCGAAACATATCGAGACAGTGTCCGATTGACACGAAATCAGTCCCAAAATGTTTGTTACATCGAATAGATTAATTCACATGTTGAAGTCATCCCCAAAGGATGCTTCACGCACCCCCACGCGCCACCCAAAGGGGCTGCGCGTGAAGCCCACGCACCTACTGTTCATCATCCCTAACCTCGCGACAAATCGAGTTCAGACCTGTTCGGTCCAACCGAATCGGCAGTCAGGGTTCAACGTTATAAACCCCCCATTTTGGTCCATTCTTGTTCCTTTCAATCCTAAACTCTAAGTCTCAACTTTATCTATCCATTCAATACTTCAAAAACCTGAAAACAATCCTAGAAGATACCTTCACGATCGGTGGAAGAACTGGCCGCCTGCAACTGAACACTGCCGCCATCTCCGGCCACCTGGATCCATGAAACCGGTCCCATTCGACTCGTCTTAGTCCTAGGATCACGACCCAATCATTAGCATCGATCGACAAGCATTAAAATTTGATTTTTACAATTTGACTAAAAACGTACCGTCTCGGGTCCTTTGGCCACCGTCCACGGCGACTCGACCCACCAACACCGTCCTCATCGCCTCACGTCACTCTCTAATTCTTGTTAACAAACTAAACTCTAATGGTGGGGTTTTGAGGGTTATGGGGACAATGGGTGTTTGGTTTTGGAATAAAATGAAGAGGAAATGAAGCTGATGCGCGGGGGAGAGAGAGAGAGAGAGAGAGAGAGAGAGAGAGAAATATCTGAGAAAATGTATAAAAAAAATATATAATAATTTATTATATAATCTAATCCAATTAATCACCCAATCTAATGTTAGATCCACTTTTTAGGGAAGCCATCGATGGGATGAGTCCATGGGTCCCACTTAAAAAGTCAACTAATCAGATGGGATGAGTCCATGACGTCCAACCTCCATGTGACACGTAAGTCGGACAAGAGATTCTTGACTGAACCTCTCAAAACTCCCGGACTTCCCAGAGCGCGCAGACTCTACTGTGGATCGCGTATTGTGATGTATCCATCTCTCTCGAC
Organism: Prinsepia uniflora; assembly: GCA_032719365.1. Classification (NCBI taxonomy): domain Eukaryota; kingdom Viridiplantae; phylum Streptophyta; class Magnoliopsida; order Rosales; family Rosaceae; genus Prinsepia; species Prinsepia uniflora. Next base: position 75,214,245 of record CM064863.1, read on the forward strand.
CAACAGCCCGCACAGCAACAACCTAGAGGGTATCGGAAACACAAAAAGACTGTGAGTGGACAAAAATAAAGTATAAGTTAAAAAACAGTTCAATAAAACAATTACATTTATACCCTTCTTTTAAAAGCCAACGAATGCATATCAAAAACCACGTCATAAAACCATTCTATTTTCAAGTTATTCAAACCATTCAAGAAAATCGAACTCATTGCTTTTTCTGAAATCTCGGGCCTCAGCCCAAAACCATCAAAAGCTGTATCATCTGGGCATAGCCCAAAACATCGAAAAATCATTATCGAAAAACATCATCATCAAGTCTCAGTGAAATCCAAAACACATTTGATATCACATTTCCATCCATCGAACCTGCTGGATCTATTCGAGTCTTTAAACTCCCGAGTCTTTAAACTCAATCTAGGCCTCTATATAATCCGAGTCTTTAAACTCAATAGGCCTACGGGGGAAATATCAATATCTGAGGCTTTAAACTCCTGAGTCTTTAAACTCAATCCGGGTCTTGAAACCCAATCTGGGCCCGCCCCCGTCATATCATATCCGGGTCTTTAAACCCAATAACTAGATCCAGTAAATCCAATCCAAAACCGTTTGAAAACTATTTTCCATTTCTGAATCCGAATCCGCAATCTCATCAGGATCCCGAATCCAAACCCAGTTGTCAGGACCCACCCCGGTTTTACCCCAAAACCCGAGGTAAATCCTGCTCCCGTCTGACTCCCCAACACAACACTAAGGTAAAACTCACTCGAGACCACCAAAACACTCAGTCAGACGCATGAGAACTATAAAATACATCCCGAAATTTAAAAGTTTTACAGAGCATAGTACCACAGTACAAAAGAAAGAAAACCGAAAAACTAAATACACGCACACGGAAAAGTTTAAAACACTTCGGGATCCCTTCCGCGACTTCTATGCCTCAGACGCTGCCTCGACGCCGAAACCCCGCTCTAGCTCCACGACCTGGAGGGCAATTGAAAACAGAAAGTGTGAGTGGACCAAAATAAAATAAAAGTTTCCAAAACCATTTTATAAGCAAACCGAGTTTTAGCCCTCCGTTTTGAAACCACATGCATAACCCAGTTATGAAAATAGTTATCAATCAATCACCATAAAACATCATAAGAAACATAAACACTATAAAACAGTTATAGAAACCATATCATAAGCATCATAAAACCGTATCATAAATCGTGAATATCAAATCATCATTTTCCGATCAAACCTGCTGGACCAATCCGAGTCTTTAAACTCCCGAGTCTTTAAACTCAATCCAGGCCTCAATTATATCCGAGTCTTTAAACTCCCGAGTCTTTAAACTCAACAGGCCTACAGGGGAAATATCAATATATCCGAGTCTTTAAACTCCCGAGTCTTTAAACTCAATCCGGGTCTTTAAACCCAATCCGGGCCCGTCCCCCGTCAATCAATATCTGGGTCTTTAAACCCAATAACCAGATCCAGCAAATCCAATCCAAAACCATTTGAAAACCATTTCCATTCCATATCCAAACTCGAATCCGAAATCACTGGTCTGATGCCCTTCCGGCATCCAAAACCGTTATTCCGAACCCAAATCCGGAATTCCACTTTTCACTTTTAAAACCAAATCCTGTTATCCGAAATCCGATTCTAAAACCGAAAACCTTGATCATCGAAATCATGTTCCAAAATCCCTTAACAAATACTAAAAACCATTTATCATTTGAAAATCCCAAAACCATAACATTATTTTCAGAAATCAACATTCCTCGTAAAACGTGCCAAATAAGTTATTTCTCTGAAACCGTGCAATTATGTAAAACCACATCATAAATCCAAAAAGCATGAAATCACAGATATAAAACACTTATAGAAAAACAGTTATGCATGTTCGAGTTTAAGGAAAGGGTCCACTCACAGTACCGAGCCCTCAATCGCGTCCTGAACATCTCGTACGTTCCTCAGCTTCCTCGGGAACTCCCGATCCTCTCAACAACCACCAAAATACGTCCCTAACACGTCTACGAAGGTCCACCTAATTTCCCTAAAAAATCCCCGGGGTCCTAACCGGAACGAATCGAAACCCTAAGCCTTCACCCTCGCGAAACTACTTCGATTCGACGTCTGATTAACCCGAAACCAACGCCAAAAGACTCGTCACAACACCTAGACCAAAAACCATTTTGACAACTTCCCCTGCGCCGCCGCACGCGCCCCCACTCGCCGCCCAAAGTGGCTGCGCGTGGCCCTCACGCGCGTGGCCCTCATATCGACCCGGTTCAGTTACAGTGCATCTTCAACCTCAACTTCCCCTGCGCCGCCGCACGCGCCCCCACTCTCCGCCGTACCTGCACTAAAAATGCGCCTCTCTTCACCCACAACATCGTCCAGTTCTTAGCTATCCATCCCCCTTACTCAACCACCTCGACACAGCTTCTAAGTCATCGTCCCTAACTCGAAACCAGACCCATTCAGTCCCCTGTTTTCTTCTCCGGCCACCCAGGTCGTCCCCCAACACGGTGGCAGTCTCAACCTCTTCCTAAGACCATCCTAAACCTCCCCCAACTCACTAAGACCGTCGACTCACTCCCTAAGTCCACGACTTTCAACCTGAGCAAAACGGAAAAACAGAGTACATCTGTATGCTCCGTCGTGCCAACCTCCACCGTGCACTCCCCGTCACTGCTGCCCCACCAGAAGACTCCTAGGACTCCACTGAACTCCCTAGACCTCACAGAACTCCTCGATTCAACCCCTAAACCTACGACTTAGCTCCTGAACCCATACGACAAAACAGAGCAAAGAAACGAGGATGAGGAATTACCTGTCCTCCTGTCGCCGTCGTGAGCTCAGCCATGAGGTAGTAGTTCCTCCCATCCTCCTCCGTCCTCTGGACACTTCCACTGGCCTCGATTGGTTGATCACGGCCACAACACCCCCCACAAACACGCACGTCCTCCCTGTTTTTCTCTGATTTCCCGTGGCTCTCAACTCACACACAAACCATCACCGCACCTCCAAACCTCTTCACTGTCTTCCTATCAAACTCTAAGTCACTCCTCACTCACCAGAACACACCAACCCTCACCATCATCTCTCAATTTCTCTCGACACTCTCCCTATGTTTCTGTCTGGTTCGAAGAACGAACACACATACACGGTTACACATTTGAACACACACCGTGCACGGCCTAGAAGCCACTACACACACTGCACGTGTCACCACCCCATGGTCCCTTTCCAAAAATATCCCCATCTCACTGTACACTTGTCCTGATCTGGTTGCACACTGCCCAAAGGACCAAAAGACCAAAATACCCTTCCTTTTAAGTCAAATTTACCATTGTACCACTACCTTTCTAGACCCGTAACTCACACATCGTAAGTCCGATGAATACGTGCCGCCTATCATTGAACTCAGGACGACGAGATCTGTCTAACGATCCTAGGTCAACGTGTCAAAACCCGTTCGTAACAAAAGTCAACTCTTCCCCCTAGTTTAACCAAATTACGGTTGTGCCCTCAACCTTCCGAACATCATAACTTCCTCCTCGGATGTCGGAATCGGGCGTGCCACCTGTCTACGGATTCGTGACGTCCTAACCTACGTTCTGGTCACCGGTTAAAGTCCATCTGACCACCCGAACTAAAAGTCCACTTTTTGCCAAGACTAGGGGCAAAATCGTCATTCTAGGCGAATGACCTTATCGGGACCAACTAACCCCCGATTAAGCTCACTAATCCCATCTTAATCACTGTCTTAACCTTAATTTCCGGGACGGGTCGTTACACAGTACTCATATCCATATCCATTTCCCAATCTGAGTCCGAAACCATCATTCCGTAAGCCAGCATCCAGAATAACCATTCCGAACCCAAACCCGGAAATCCACTTTCAAGTTCCAAATCGAATCCCGAATCGTCATCCGGGAATCCGATTCCAAAACTCGAAATCACATTATTTAAAACCACTTTTCTAAACTGGGCTTCAAGCCCGAAATCACTTTTCCAAAATCCATTTCAAATTCTTGAAATCCAATCATATTTCAAATCCCAAAATCAAATCGTTAAAACCATGCTCAAATCACAATATTAATCGAAATCTCGTAAAATGTGCAATTACATATATATATCTCGAAAACCGCCCAAAACCGTAAACCATCAAGATCATAAATCAAATCATAGAATCACGTATATAACACATATAAAAACATATTTGCATGCATCATAAGTTTGAAAGCAAAGTCCACTCACAGACCATTCCACCGCTGCCTTGATACGCGTGCACCTACGCCGTTCCCGGCCAATCCACTATCATCGGCTTTCCCGAACTTGTCCAAATCCCATAATAATGTCACTAACTACTTCATTAAGCTTCTACTAAGTCCCCGTAATTTTTCCGTATTTTTAACTATTTTTAAACGAGCCCTAAAACCTTCCGACATCCCGAAACCTATCGAGACGATGTCCGATCGACTCAAAACCAGTGCCAAAATGTTCGTTACATCAAATAATTTAAAAGTCATGTTGGAACCTTCTTCAAAAGTCATGCCATGCGCCCACACGCGCCGTCCAAAGGGGCTGCACTTGGGCCTTACGCTCCGTACACTGTTCATCTTCAACCTCTGTTAAACTCGGTCTGAACAGATTTGGTCCAGTCGGTTCAACTGGACCAGTACACACGGTTTTCGTCCATTCCTTAACGATTTTAAAATCTTTTCTTCCTATGAGTTTCTTCCTATGTCCTAGACTCGATTTATGAACTCAAAGTGAAAGAACGTACCCAAGATGTACCTGTCTGATTCGAAGGAGAAAACCAGAACTCCCTCTAGTCTGTTCTCGTGCTTCCTGGCCACCATACCTTCTCCTTCCAAGCTCAATAGCTTTGTCTCAACTTTTAGAACCATCCATAAACAATTAATTTGAACGACAATGGTTAAAATCGAGTTTACCATGTTTGAAGGAAAATGGTGAAATTTTGCGGAACCCCCTTACCTTCCACCATAGCTCTCAAGACCGGGCTGGATCAATTCCTGGTCACCTCTAGAGCATTTTCTAATGAATCAAATCAGTTGATAACCCTCAATTCAAAAGTCACCATTTTGAATTCAACCTTAAGCTTCACGGGAACTCACCATACCACGTCGTCGTACACTGCCGTGGTGACCACCATACTGATTTCATCACCATCTTCATCTTTTCTTCACGTATCATGGACCAAGGATGAGGATTAAAGGAGTTTGGTTGGCTTAGTTCACGGTTTCCCCTGTTTCTCCCCTTGCCTCACGGTTTCAGGGAGCCACCGTCATCCACCGTCTACAGCCATTCCCTGTGGCGGCACCACCACTTCCCCCATCTTCTTGTCTCTCACTTCCATGCTCAACCATCATAAAAAATGTTGAAGATCGAAGGAAGAGGAGGAGAATTCTTCAAGCCCTGTTTTCTGTTTTGTCCCCAAAATTGTGCACGACACAAACATTTATCCGTTTAAACCGAATTGTGTGAGGTTCTACCACCATCCAGAGAAGGAAATGTGTCCTCTTCTCTGTGGTTAGAACTTCCCAGAACAGCCAAGTGTCCTGATGCCACTGGGCACACAATCCAAGATAGAAAATTGACTAAAATGCCCCTTGTCGCATAAATGACCATTTTGCCCCTTGTGTTCCTAGACCCGTAACTTTGTCGTCCAAACTCCAATTGACAAGTGCCGCCTGTCGTTGTACTCCGGGCATCGAGACCTTCCTAAAGGTCCTCGAAGTTCGTGAAAATTCCATGTCGTATGACAAGTCAACAATTTGCCCCTTTTTACCTAAATTACCAAATTATCCTCAAACTTCTGAACGTCATAACTTCCTTCTCGGATGTCGGAATCGGACGTGCCACCTATCTATGAACTCGTGACGTCCCAAAATACGTCACGGTCATCGGCCAACGTCCATTTGACAGTCCGTACAAAAGTCAACATTTTTGCCCATTCCAGGGGGAAAATCGTCATTTCGCATCGTCCGTCCGAAATTATCCAACTAATCACCGATTATCTTTGCTAATCTATCATTAAACACTAATCTAATCCCAATTTACGGGACGGGCCGTTACAGAAAAACGGTCATTTCACATCGTCCGTTCGATTTCTCTTGATTAATCCTCGATTAGTCATCCTAAACCATTATTAATTAATATATAATCCCGATATTCGGGACAGGTCGTTACATTAAAGGCTTGCTCGAGTTTGCATCCGTCTTCAACCTCTTTACCCAGATTTCTTACAAACCCCAGTAACGCAATTTCTCCAATTCGATTTTGAAATCACGAAAACACGTTGACATGTCCACCTCAGTTTACACGTCAACCATAATCGGGTCCCACAAATGCCACATTGCATCCACGTATAACAATTTGAACAGAGATTGACAAGACCCGTCCCGATTATCCCTCGATAGTCGTGATGGATCCTACTCCTGTCTGACAATAACTCTAAAGTGCCGAAAGTAACCAAACATTTATACATATACCACACAACAAACGCCAAATATTGTCAGACAAGGGATAGTTAAGTTTTACAGGACCGTTGACATCACAAGTTCAACTAGTGAACGACATTACAGAGCATAAGTACTGTTACAGTTAGGGATCAAAATCCTACTATGTAGAGTGTCTGAGTGCGCAACGGTCTACTTATTCTTTTGCCTCGTTTCTAACCTCTGTACCTGTGCACTGGCTTGGAGGGTAAATAAAGCATCAAAGGTGTGAGTGGAAAAAATTGAAGTTCGATAAACACATTTACCAAAATACATTCTAACCCTATCGTTTCGCAAACATGCATGCATATCATAAAACATGAGTAATAGTGTGAAATCAATCAAGTATGAACAGTGGACCGATAAAATCAAAACATGTTTTCCTATGGTTCGTAAAACTCATGTTCATCAAATCAGTTCATGATATAAAGTGTCTGGACAAAAATTTCAATAAATCATAATACCACCAATTCTCATTATCCAATCTCAATATCCAAGTAACCCGTCACGATATCAATGCAACGCGTGCAAACTCGGGAGTCTCACGTCCGAGTACATCCCCCAGGATCTACGACGTCTGGGGTGATATCATTTCCAGGATCTACGACGTCTGGAGGATATCATCATAATCTCACACTCTTGAGATTGAGCCTCCCTCGGAGCTACTCATCTCCAGGCAGTGGATCGTGACTACTCCAGGATCTATGACGTCTGGAGGAGACTATCAAATCACAGAGGATGGTATATGTGGAACAGTCACCAAATCCAGTAATCTCATTTTAAAATCATTTATGTCTCAAATCAAATAAAAAACATTTCAATAGGGCCTATGCCCGAAACATATCTTTCACAAAGCAAGTTCCACAAATCCATCATAAAACAGTGTCCAGAATTCACTTTATAAGTCAAAATCATCAATTTAATCATATTCACACGTGACTCCAAATTCGAGTCAAAATCACTATTCAATTGGGTCTCAAGCCCAAAATATCATTTTCACGCAAATCCATGCGATCGCAACCTCAGTTGCCACTTTCACGTAAATCCATGAAATGAATCTCTGACTCATAATCCGAGTCAAAACATCATTTTCAATCCCGGTCCTACGCCCAAAACATCAATGTCACAATTTCTCGAAAATCGTGCAAAAAATAATATAATAATCCAGAAAATCGAGAAATCATCGGATTGAAACATCAATCATGCCAAATCATATCCAATCATATAATAAAGCATTTAAATCATATATGCATGCATCACGGTTAGAAAAAAAAAGTCCACTCACACACCTCCCAGATTGTTCAGCCTCAAGCTGTTCGCTATTTTCCGCCGTCCTGGGAATATTCCGGCCTGTTAAACAAAGTAATTTAAGGTTACTAGGCTATCGTATAGTCCCACATATGAATTCCCTAATAGTCAGAATTTAATAATATTATTTAAACATAAACTATACACTTCGGGTACTCGAAACTACTCCGAATCCATATCCGATTGACCCGAAACCAACGCAGATAGGTTCGTATCATCGAGAACATCAAAAAGTATGTTAGACCCTTCCTCAAAAACCCAGCCACGCGCCCTCACGCGCCACCTCAAGCGGCTGCGCGTGAAAGCCACGCGCTGTGCACAGTACTGCTACTATACCGTCTCCTTCACCCGAATGCCTGATAAACGGGCCGTGAACCCGCAATCAGACCCGGCACAATCTCCCTCAATTCGACCTCGATTTCTTCCATTCTTTAACCTAATTTCATCTAAACCATCTTAATTTAGGTTCTGTGAATTTAATTGCTTCAATTACAACCGAAATCCTCATATCCCACGATGAACTTTCAAACGGGTTTCGTTATCGGGCTCATTCAATTCGTCCTTTTTTTCCAAATTAATTTACACAGAGAGCATCGTGAGAGTGAAATGAACATTTGTACATAATCAATTTCATAATTTCTTACGTCCAGCTATTCGAACCCAAACTCGATTTTGTGAAGGGAATGGAGCTTCTGTTCTTGCTCAATATAGCACCAATTCTCTTCGTTTTTGTTGTGGATTGGTTTGAAATGATCTCAGGAAGCTTAATCAAGCCTCAATTTTGATTCTCAAAGCTTACAATTTTGAATTCGAATTCTCGCCATAATTTTCCAAAGTTTTGAATTCTGTAATGGCAGGTACCTCTCTGTTCCTCGTGTTATTTTCTCTCTAATTCAGTCCTCTCAATCTCTCATTCTCACAACTGAAGCAATCCAATGTATAACACGGTCAAGGAATGGACAAAAGAGATGTTTTTCCCTAATTAAGGGATTAATGTCCCTAATCCATAATTTCATCCATGAAATCAGGTGCGGAGGGGGGGGAACAAGGTGACATGTGTCATTGGCTGGTAGCATGAGTCAGCATCCACCGTTCGTTTGTTAAAAGACCTTTTTGCCTTTCGCTCGGCAAATTACCATTTTGCACCTGGACTTCGTAGTTCCGTAACTTTCACATCCGAGCTCTGTTTTCGACATGCCGCATGTCTACGGACTCAGCGTCTCGAGATCTACAGAATGGTCCTCTCAAAGTTATGAAAAAGTATCCTACATAGAAAGTCAACTTTAGCCACTCCCTTTTTAGGGGTAAAAACGTCATTTTACATATTATTTTATACTTTTTACATAATTTGGATTTTCGGGGCGTTACAGAGATACCCTCACTTGTCACAGACGTTTAAACGGAGTTGTTAGTTGGTTCAACGGTTTCAACGATGTTATTGTTCCGGGAGCATTTTGAGGCAAAATTCGGTTCTTGGTGCATATTAAGAATCATTGGTTTGTTATGGGTGCATTTTAAGTAATAAGCCTAATTTCTAATGCTTAAGTTAGTAGATAATATATAGAAGAATTACGGATAATTTTTATAACGTAGGTAAAGGTACGTAAAATTGTCATATTAATTTTTGAACGAGAAATTTTTATTTTTTTGTAGTGAAACATATGAGGTTGTTGATGAAACCTTTAGATGTGAGAATAAGGAAAATACATGCATTTCACCCTAGTAGTACCTGTTTGTACCACATTTTTCATAATCAGAACTGTTTATTTTTAAATCATAATGTCAAAATCATCTCCGTAAAAAATCAATAAGATTGGAAATCGTTCAGTCATTCATATGTATTAAATAAATCAACAGTTTTAATATGAATATTTTAAAATACTCATGACGAACCGTCTATTTACTTTATATATATAAATGATTATACGACTTTCAATCTTGTCAATTCTTTATAGAGATGATCTTGATACGACGATTTAGAAAATGAACCGTTCTGATCCTAATATATATTTAAAAATAATTTGTTGAATTAAAAAAGTGGTATGAGAATATAATATTAAGATGGGATGCAAATATTATTTGGATGGTGGTGAACTCTGACCAAGTGGGCCCAGGGACTACTTGGGTGACGTCCTTGTAGAGTGGGCTATATTAATATATGCCGACACACAGAAGAGTGATGCCGAGTCAAATGGATTTCTTAGTTTGAGTGTTTGACAAACAAGTTTCTCCAGCCATATTTAATTCTCATAACATAAAATTCAGAGAAGAAAATTTCATGCATGCTCCTTCCATGAATATAATTACGTTCGTAAATAAGTCATAAGGTTCGTATCCCTTACCCTATTATATCGTAGGCTACCATTGCAACTAAATAAAAGAGGAGCCACGTTTCAAACTTTGTATGGACCACCCAAGAATTTGCGTACATGAAGTCTCCCTAGCTAAAGCCTAAAATCATGGCCACTGACTAGTCACTGACTCACTAGACCTAGAGCAAGCAAATAGTAACATAATTGGACTCCGCAGATGGAGGAAGCCGATGATTAATGTTTGCTCTATCTGCTCTGCATTGAATTTTATAACTTCGCCGCCCCTCGTCAGCCCTAAAAACTCGGGGTCCCTCACTTTGTTTCCTTCTCCTTTGTTTATGTTCTGATTATTGTTTTTTTTTAAATACTATGTTATTAATCTATTTGAAAAAGATTATACAGAGATAATATGATGTTCACTGATAATATGATGTTCATACAAGTGAACGTGCATGACATCGGTAAAATTTTACTGGAACTTTTGATCCGGTTAAAAGAATATAATAAGCACACCGATCCTTACAATTGAGAGACCGATTAAAAGAAAATAATAACAAGCACACACACCGATCCTTACAATTGAGAGACAGATTAAAAGAAAATAATAACAAGCATACCGATCCTTACAATTGAGAGATAAGGTATATAGGAGTTGGGAAAAGGAGGGATGAAGTGAAATTGAAGGGGTACGTGAGTGTGAGCTGTTTGATTTGAAATGAGGGAAAAAGTTTGGAGTAAGGGGAGACCCTTGAAATTGAAGGGCAGAGAAAAAAGATTAGCACTGGAGTCATGTGAGGGTATTTATGTGGTGGGGTTTTAGTGTTTTTAGCCTGTGAGTGCACATGGGAAACTAGTCCTTTTTTTGTGAGTAGGTGTTAAAAAGAAAATGGAAGCATGTGAGGCCATGTGCCAATCTTCTAAATTGACCACCCAAACTTTTTAACGACTGAGATGTATCATGAAAATCTACTGAATATGCATCGTTATATCTTAACACATTCTTTCAACACAATATCTTGTATTTTTTGAATGCATCATGTATTTTTATTAATGCATATATATCTCTCTCTATCACACACACAATAGTGGAATTTCCACATCACTCCAATGACACTTGGCCACCTATATATCTCATGTCCATGACTTCTTCTTTGTTTAAAACCAGGCTTGCAGCACTACTCCATAGCTAAACCTTGGTTTGCCTCCCTCTTTTTTCAGCTTTTCCATTATTCTACCTAGCTAGCTTATAATTAATTTCTTCTCACTATATTTTTATAGTCTCTCGGCTAGAATTTTCTCTTCTGTACGTTTGTAATGGTGATGAGGCAAATGCGTAAACGACATAATCGAAGTGTGTACTCCCTGGAGCCCAGCAAATTAGTTCACTCTGAATTTGCAAGAAAATATGTTAGTTACTTATTGCCGGCTTTGAAACAGATATACGAAGAAAACGAAAGCAACGATTCATCCTCTAACCCAAAGCTAGGGTTAGAGAAGATTGTTGGGTACGAAGTGAACATGGCAATGGTCGTGTCTACCTCAACCTATCATTTTGCATGGAGTTGTGCCTTGAAACAGAAGCTCCAAATATGTGATTATGTGCTCAAATATGGCTGCAGGTCATCCTTGCCGCGGCTCCGTGTTCCGAAGCCGTTGAACTACTTTCTCCCCGATATTCCCAACTGTAATAATCACAGTAAGATGGTGATGACGAAGCCGTGTTTTGGAGATAGAAAATTAGGCAGCCATAGAAGTGGGGATGATGAGAAAAACAAAAGCGAAGAGGAAGAAGAGATGATTGAGAAGAAGTTGTCTTCTATAAGAAGGGTTTTACCAGGTGGGAATGAGATGGGTGATGACGATGAGTTGTTGGCAGAATTAGGAAGCTACATTACTTGTCTCCAATTGCAGGTGAATATTCTTAGGTGTCTAGTGGGAACTCATCGCTCAGTTTGATTATTATTTAAGCAATTTAATTAGTGGTATGTCTTTATTAATTTTACTGAAGCATTTTAACACAAGGGTAATTAAATAATTTATATACTACTTTGTGTCTCTGTGTGTGTGTTCGTGAAAATTTTGTGTACAGGCCAGTTGCAGATTGGTTGGTTGTGAACCATATAAGCTTAAATTCCAAGGTTAAATTGAAGCGTGCCGAATTTTCACACTTAAAAATATTAAAGGCTAATCATTGATTAGTCATTCACAATATTAATAATATTTATTCAAAATTCTCCTGTATATTTTAAAATTTTTAAATCTCTAATTACTATAATAATTACTCAAGCACCCTTTAAAAATTTTAATCACTATTTATTAGCTTTTTTTTCCCTTATATTTTATGAAAATATTATACCCACTTACAAAACTTTTTCCTTTTTCATTTGTTCATTTTAAAGAGTACGTATCCAATCTAAAACAAATTAATTAATAGCAAGAATTCTTCAAATGTATTTTAAACTTGAAGTTTTAAAAAAAATATCATCCGATATTAAAAAATTAGATTAATCACTTATAATTTAGGGTTTAATTCTTAGATTTTATGCCACAATTTAAGAATTAAACACTAAACTCTATGGCATAAGCACATTACCTCTACTTAAACAATCCCCACCAACATCCACCTCCTCCCCACCCTCCCACCCTCCCACCCCAAAAAAAAAATAAAAAATTAAGAATTAAACTCTAAACTCTATGTCATAAACACCACCACCCCTACCTAAACACCTTCCCCATCCCCCACCCCATCATTTTGTACACCCACTACAAGAAAAAATTTGGGACCCGATGGGATTTGGCTCGACGCACATTACAACACCATCGGGTAACCTAATGACGTGAAGAAAAAAAACATCGCGTGCTAAAAGTTTCCATGTTACCCAACGACAAAAGCACGCTCGTTGGGTAACAAGACAAAACCCGACGAATTTATAGGTTTAGCTACGTCGGGTAACACAAATGTTGACCAATGTTACCAGACGGACATTACTCGTCGAGTTTGGTTATGGCGGGAAGGAAATTGTTTTCGCGCCTAGATGTTTCACTTGCCCGACGAATCATTAAAGTTTGCCCCACGACTTGGTTCGTCATCCCATATGCTATTAGCATTAAACACGGGCGATCCCTAAGGGTGAGTTGGTCAATAACTATTTTTAAAAGATTTTTAATTTAGATTTTTTCTCATTTTTCTTACTAATGTTTACTCAATTTGTAGGGAGATTCTCAATAGTGTGTGATCAATCAGGGGAGGTCATCCCAACGGATTTTTCGAACAACGAGCGCTAAGATCGAGATCATATACGTCAATCGGCTTGGCTAAGCGCCCATCAAGGTCCACAGCTTGATGGTGCATGACATGAGTACCATTCTGCGCACCCATTGTCTCATGATGGGCGATAAATTCCGAGACCAATCCTAAAAGCACCTCACCCTCCTTTGGGGTGCCTTGTCTGTAAATATTTTTAAATATTTTTAATGATTTTAATTATCTTTCATACTTTTTAATGATTTTACTAATTTTTAACTATTTATTGCAGGTCAATTTTCAGTATGATATTGGGAATGCGATACTCATGAAATATATGAGGCAGAATTGGCAGCTGCGGTATTCCGAGTGGAAGTACGAGCTCGGAGCTTGGTGGAAGAGCTGGCCGACCCCGGAAGAAGCTCGTGCCAACCCTTCGGACGAGCTGGATGGTTCTTGGGAGGTTAGGTGGGATTGGATTTGTAAGAACTTCGTCACGCCCGAGTACATCGTAAGTTCATCTTCTTAATTTGTTCTCTTTTTTAATTATATTGTTTAGTTACCAAATTTAACTAAATTTATTAATGAATAGAAAATATCGGAGGCCAACAAGCGAAATCAGGGAAAGAAGACGATGAACCACCACGGGGGTCGCGTCCATTGGCGACTAGGCAGGAGGAGCGGGTCAACTCCAGGTCACTGTTCCTAGAGGTGGATGCATGGGGACAAGAGTACGCTGGTCGGGGGAACCCGTAGGCTGATGCTTTTCATGTAAGTTTAAATAGTTATATCTAATTTTTTAATTATTTGCTTATTTAAAAAATAATGAATGTGTTATAATTTTGTAGGCAGGAATGCTAGCAGACGTCCAGTAGACCTAGGAGGAGTTAACCCAGCAGCAGTTGCCAAATCTGGAGCGTTCGAGGGCGATCTTGGAGTGACAGCTTGACAGGACCCGCCCCGATCCTCTCTAGAACCATATGGGGACGTGCCCTGCTCCCGTCTGACACCCAATAATTCATACCAATTTTGACCTCAAAACCTCAAATGCATAAATAATCAAAATTAAAGTCATACAACAAATCCGAATTAAACAGATGTCAAACAAGGGATGAAATCCGAAATTACAAGTTGCGAGCACGACTCTAACAATACCCTGCGGGTACACCACCCAGCAGGGGTTCAGGTACGCAGAAGTAGATCTATGCCTCAGCCTCAGGTTCCTCCTCTACCTCAGTATCACGACCTGGAGGGGTTACCAAAACATTAAGGGTGAGTGGGCCGAAACTCAAGTTATAAAATCGTTTGATAAGTAAAACATATAATTTACCCCTCCTTTTTCCAAACATGCATGCAGCATCATTTAAAATCATAAATAATATAATATGAATCATAAGGCATGTAATAAAATCATAACCATAATTTTAGCCACTGCATTATACACTCCAATCCGACATCCCTGATGTCTGACGTCCCTGACGTCCAATAAGGTCACAACCACAAGGTTACGCGTGCCACTCGGGTCTCAATTCCGAGTTTAATCCCCGAACCCTGTTCGGTTACAGCATCCCCGATGCTTAGCGTCATAGACGCTGGACGTTCTAGACGTCCGTGACCTCTCCGGGGTACCTCATCCGGAGGAGACAATATAATATGGAAGGATCTATAGAGTGCAGTACCAAATACATTTTATTGATATCCACATGCAAACATATATGTATACATAGGTAAAATCTGAACCGATCGTTACGTTTCATCAAACGGGTCTCATGCCCAAATACCGTGAAACGTGCCATAACCGAAATCTCAAAATCATCAAAACCATTTATAGATTCCAGCATGTGAACATATAAGTAAATCAGAAAACATTTAAGCATGCAAGGGTTTAATGAAAACGGGCCCACTCACTGTACGATTCCGCTGCGAATCTGCGCGTACGGACCTGTACCGAGATTATCGTACAATTCCTGTCAGTTCAAATCACATGTAAGGGTCACTAAAAGTCTTAAACGTTTAACCACAAAGTCCGAAATAGAAACCGGCCCGGGGAAACCGTACAACACGTTTCCCGAGGTAACCGGCCCTAAACTGACCCATCAAAGCTTATCTCAGATCAACATGGTTAAATCACCAAAAATGTTCAGAATGATGAGAGGAACAAAAGTCATGTTGATCGTGATCGGAGATAAGGTCCAACGCGCCCTCACGCGCCGCCCAAAGTGGCTGCGCGTGAAAGTCACGCGCCTGACACTGTAGCTACAGTGTCAGCTCCTTCACCCGTTTGTCTGTAATACGGGCCTGCCACCCGCGGCTTGACCCGGTTGAATACCCATCAATTCCTACTCGATTTCAATCCAATTTGATCCTAACATGTTCATTAACTATCCAATTTAGGTTCTGTGACAAAAATCAACCTCGACACATCCCTAAACGACCCATCGACCCGCGATCAACCAATCGGGTCAATCACCAGAACTTCCTGGTTTCAAACCCATTGTCCAATTAACTTCACAGGAAGCATAACAGGATCAAAACGAACCAAAATGAACAATCAATTGTGTCTGAAAGTACCTGAAGGTTGTCGTCCCAAGCTCTGCAACTTCCCTGAAAACAGCAGCCTCCGTCCTAGCTCAACCGTGATTGTTAGCCTTCAATTTCGATGTGGTTGAGTTCCAAACACTCCCAGAAGACTAAACCAGGCCTTGGTTTGGTCCAACACTCACCAGAAATTAAAACCTGATTTTCCCTCCAATTTTGCCCTAAATGGTTTCTCTGGTTTTCCTAACCCGTTCTCAGTTATTTCTGCATCAGAGTGATGCTCACTTATGTCCTAATCAGTTTTAAACAAATTCAAGCCGTCCCAGAGGCTCGTGGGTGTCCAATTTGTCCACTGAAATTTGTCCCCCGAAAGCTTCGAATTTCAATTAACAATTTGATCGTGCAGGTTTGGACGGTTCAGGCCACGTTCAAAAGCAAAAGACAGCCCAGACTTTCCAGCACATATTGGCATAATCAATTGTGCACTGGACCACCGCACATGGTGGTGCCGTCCATGGTTCCCCCGCGGTTGCTACAGTAACCAGGGCAAAAGACCAAAATGCCCCTGGTTCAATAATTACCAAAATGCCCCTCACTTCCTAGACCCGTAACTCAGCCATACGAAGTCCGATTTCGGCGTGCCGCCTGTCTACGGACTCAGGACGTCGAGACCTACCTAACGGTCCTGGAGTCGTGTGAAAATTAATTGTTAAACGAAAAGTCAACATTTTCGCCCTAACCGCCACAATAACGGTAATGCCCCTGAACTTCCGATAGTCATAAATTTTTCCCTGATCGTCCGAAATGGACGTGCCACCCGTCTATGAACTCGTGACGTCCCGAACTACGTCACGGTCATTGGTCAAGGTCCATTTGACCCACCAATCAAAAAGTCAACAATTTGGCCATACCATTAACAAGGGTAAAAACGTCAATTGATACATTAAATTACAATATTAAAGTCCTCGAATGTCCGGGGTGTTACAACCTTCCCCCCTTAAGAAATTTCGTCCCGAAATTTCAAAGAAACAAATGAGGAAATTGTTCTCGCATCTGAGCCTCAGGCTCCCATGTGGCTTCTTCCACATTCTGGTTTCTCCAGAGAATCTTCACGAGAGGGATCGTCTTCCGACGTAGTACCTTGTCCTTCCGATCCAAGATCTGTACTGGTTGTTCCTCAAAGCTCAAATCCCCCCGTAGTTCGACAGGTTGTTCCCCAAGTACATGAGAAGCATCACGTACGTACTTCCGCAGCATCGATATGTGGAAAACATCGTGAACTCTAGATTGTTCTGGAGGTAGTGCCAATCTGTAAGCAACTCTGCCGATTCTCTCCACGATATCATATGGTCCGATAAAACGCGGACTTAGTTTCCCCCGTCGACCGAATCGGATAATCCCCTTCCACGGTGATAACTTCAGGAAGTCGAAATCTCCCACTTCAAATTCCAAGTCTCGAATCCGTCGATCGGCATAACTCTTCTGGAGATCCTGTGCCGCCTTCAATCTCTCCTTGATAACACGAACAGTTTCCAAGGTCAAGTCCATCAATTCCGGCCCTACAGCCGTTCGCTCTCCTATCTCCATCCAGCAGATAGGTGTCCTGCACTGTCGACCATACAGTGCCTCATAAGGTGCCATCCCGATGCTTGCCTGATAGCTGTTGTTGTAAGCGAATTCCATTAATGGTAAATGCGTATCCCAAGAGTCCTGAAACTGTAGTACACATGACCTCATCATGTCCTCCAGGGTCTGAATGGTTCTTTCAGACTGTCCATCGGTCTGTGGATGGAAAGCAGTACTGAAACGTAGGGTTGTTCCCAGAGTAGCTTGCAAACTCCGCAAGAACCTGGAAGTGAAACGCGGATCACGATCGGACACGATTGATTCCGGCGTACCATGCAATCGTATGATTTCCTTCACAAACAACTGAGCCAGTCGATTAGGTTTATAGGTCTCCTGAACTGGCAGAAAATGGGCTGATTTGGTTAGCCGGTCCACCATCACCCATACTCCGTCCACTCCACTCTGAGTTCTTGGTAACTTAAAGACGAAGTCCATGGTGATGTGATCCCACTTCCACTCGGGAATCGGAAGTGGCTGCATAGCCCCATATGGTCTCTGCCGTTCCGCCTTAACCTGCTGGCAGGTTAAGCATTTGCTTACGAACTCGGCAATATCCTTCTTCATTCCTGGCCACCAATAATGGTTCCAGAGGGTACGGTACATCTTTGGACCTCCCGGATGCATAGCATAGGCCGAACTATGGGCCTCCTCAAGAATCTCGGCCCGTAACTCTGCCACTGCAGGTACACACAAACGGCCCAACTTCACAAGTGCTCCATCGTCCCGGATGGTAAAATCCTATCTCCCATCCGCATCGACCTCAATTATGTAAATACAGAGTATCGGATCCTGAAGTTGTGCTTCGATAATCCGATCAATCAGTACAGGTCGTACATGGAAGCTGGCCAACAAAGCTCCATGTGCATTCGTACCCAAAATAACTCCCGCCTTCCGGAGTTCCACCAATAAGGGAAGGTACACCATCCCCAGGTGTGCAACTGATCCTGCTGACTTCCTGCTGAGTGCATCAGCCACCACATTGGCCTTACCCGGATGGTACTCGATCGTACAGTCATAGTCCTTCAGCAGCTCCAACCATCTCCGTTGTCTCATGTTAAGCCCCTTCTGAGTGAATAAGTATTTAAGACTCTGGTGGTCGGTGTATATCCGACACGTTGCGCCGAATAGATAATGTATCCAGATCTTCAGGGCATGAACCACCGCTGCCAACTCCAAATCATGGGTAGGGTAGTTCAACTCATGAGTCTTCAGCTGCCGGGATGCATAGGCGATAACCTTGCCAGTTTGCATCAACATGCAGCCCAAACCTTGCAGTGAAGCGTCACTGAAGACCACAAACTCTCCACTGTCATCCGGCAATGCAAGGACAGGTGCAGTGGTCAATCGATCCTTCAACTCTTGAAAGCTCCGATCGCACTGCTCGTCCCAGATAAACTTCACTCCCTTCCGAGTCAAACGAGTCAATGGTGCAGCAATTTTGGAGAAACCCTCCACGAATCTCCGGTAGTAACCTGCTAATCCGACGAAACTCCGCACCTCGGTCACTGTTGTCGGTCTAGCCCAGTTGGTTACCGCTTCTGTTTTCTGGGGATCCACGCAAATCCCATCCGTCGATATCACGTGTCCCAGAAAACCAATACTGCTTAGCCAAAACTGACACTTGCTTAGCTTGGCGTACAATTGTTCTTGTCTCAGCCTATCCAAGACCAACCGTAGATGTTCCTCATGTGCATGGGCACTCCTCGAGTACACCAAAATATCATCGATGAACACAATCACGAACTTATCCAGGTAGGGTCGGAAGACCCGGTTCATCAGATCCATGAATGCTGCTGGAGCATTCGTCAAGCCAAAAGGCATAACCAGGAACTCGTAGTGTCCATAACGGGTTCGAAAAGAAGTTTTCGGAATATCCTCCTCCGAAATCCTCTGTTGGTGATACCCAGACCGCAAATCAATTTTCGAGAAGCACTGAGCTCCCCGCAACTGGTCAAAAAGGTCATCGATCCTGGGTAGAGGATACTGGTTCCTCAGCGTCACCTTGTTGAGTTGTCGATAGTCAATACACAAACGGAGACTTCCCTCCTTCTTCTTTACGAACAACACCGGTGCTCCCCACGGTGAAGTACTTGGTCGGACATATCCCAAATCCACTAACTCCTGCAATTGAGTCTTGAGTTCTCGCAACTCGGCCGGCGCCATCCGGTATGGTGCTTGGGATATAGGTCGGGTACCCGGGAGTAGTTCAATAGTAAACTCGATCTCCCGCGATGGTGACAATCCAGGTAAATCTTCCGGGAACACATCCGGAAACTCACGCACCACCGGTATCTCGTCGATACCCGGAGTATCAACCTGATCCGACACGACATGCGCCAGATAACACTGGCATCCCTTCTGTAGAAGTTTGGTAGCAGTAAGTGAAGAGATCACTTCAGGAGGCGAACCGTCACGTTCCCCCTGGAAGATAACCTCCGGCAAACCCGGGCTTCGCAGAATCACTTGCTTGCTACAGCAATCGATGAGCGATCCGTGCTCCGACAGCCAATCCATCCCTTGGATTATATCGAAGTCGTGGATATCCAGAATAATTAAGTCTGCTGGTAAATCCACATCCTCAATTCTTACCGGGCACCTCCGAATCACCTGATTCACAAGGTACACGATGCCCATCGGGGTGCCAACACCCAATTCGCAATCTAAAGCTGATACCACACAATCAAGCATACCAGCACAACTCCTTGAAATAAAAGAATGTGTAGCCCCCGCATCCATCAATACACGTACAAGAAGGTTTAAGATATGTAGTGTACCTGTGACCACGCCTGGGGCAGTCCTCGCCTGCTGCTGGGTCATTGCAAATACTTGGGCCCTCGGCCCTCCGTTCCGTCCGTGCCCGCGCGCGCCACGCCCAGCACCACGGTCACCTCCTTGACCGCGACCTCCATTAGTGTGGGAAGCCGTGCTCTGCACCACACTAGAGCCCCCAGCGTCGTTGTTCTTGGACAACTGCGGGCAATCACTGGCATAGTGGCCCTCTTCTCCGCAAGCAAAACAAGTTACTGGCCTCGGCCTGTCCGAATGCCCGCCAGAAGCACCGCTCCAAGATGAGCGCTGCCCATAGTTGTATCCAGATCCTCTGCCCTGAGAGCCTCCACGTCGACCTGACCAGCCACGACCCTTGAAGGATGAGGGTGCTCCCCTGTAGCCCCCTCCCTTATTGTTCTTATGGACCGATGGTCCACGATGTGGGCGATCCTGACGTCGCCCCTCGCCCGAAAGTTGTCATGTCTGGTGTGCCGCCAGACTGGCCTCGACACGCACCGCAGCGTCGACCAAATCTCTCAGTGAAGCATGAGTAGCAGCAGTCACACTTGCCCGGATCTCCCCCCGGAGTCCAAGCTCGAACCTTTGGCATTTGTCCTCCTCCGTGCTCACGAATGATGCAGCGAACCGGGAAAGTTTCCCGAAAGTTTGCTCGTAGTCCGCAACGGACATGTCACCCTGCTCCAGCCGCAGGAATTCAGCCTCCCGTGCCGCGCGAAAGGATCGCGGGTAGTACTGATCCAGAAATCTGGAACGGAAAGCTTCCCAAGTAGTGGTATGGACAGACCACCCAGACATTTCGAGTCCGTGCCACCACTGGTAGGCTCTTCCTTCCAGCAAGAAGGCCGCCAAGGTTACCCGTTCGCCCGGAGGGCAGTGCATCACCGAGAAGATCCTCTCCCACTTGGTGATCCAATCATGAGCATCCTCGGGGTTTGATCCCCCGCAGAAAGGAGTGGCTCCCAAACGTTGAGCCCTTTAATGCTCGCGCATTCCATCTCCCTTTCCAGATCCTCGTCAGTTCGTGTATGAATCATAAGGCATGTAATAAAATCATAACCATAATTTTAGCCACTGCACTATACACTCCAATCCGACATCCCTGATGTCTGACGTCCCTGACGTCCAATAAGGTCACAACCACAAGGCTATGCGTGCCACTCGGGTCTCAATTCCGAGTTTAATCCACGAATCCTGTTCGGTTACAGCATCCTCGATGCTTAGCGTCATAGACGCTGGATGTTCTAGACGTCCGTGACCTCTCCGGGGTACCTCATCCGGAGGAGACAATAGAATATGGAAGGATCTATACAGTGCAGTACCAAATACATTTTATTGATATCCACATGCAAACATATATGTATACATAGGTAAAATCTGAACCGATCGTTACGTTTCATCAAACGGGTCTCATGCCCAAATACCGTGAAACGTGCCATAACCGAAATTTCAAAATCATCAAAACCATTTATAGATTCCAGCATGTGAACATATAAGTAAATCAGAAAATATTTAAGCATGCAAGGGTTTAATGAAAACGGGCCCATTCACTGTACGATTCCGCTGCGAATCTGCGCGTACGGACCTGTACCGAGATTATCGTACAATTCCTGTCAGTTCAAATCACATGTAAGGGTCACTAAAAGTCTTAAACGTTTAACCACAAAGTCCGAAATAGAAACCGGCCCGGGGAAACCGTACAACACGTTTCTCGAGGTAACCGGCCCTAAACTGACCCATCAAAGCTTATCTCAGATCAACATGGTTAAATCACCAAAAATGTTCAGAATGATGAGAGGAACAAAAGTCATGTTGATCGTGATCGGAGATAAGGTCCAACGCGCCCTCACGCGCCGCCCAAAGTGGCTGCGCGTGAAAGTCACGCGCCTGACACTGTAGCTACAGTGTCAGCTCCTTCACCCGTTTGTCTGTAATACGGGCCTGCCACCCGCGGCTTGACCCAGTTGAATACCCATAAATTCCTACTCGATTTCAATCCAATTTGATCCTAACATGTTCATTAATTATCCAATTTAGGTTCTGTGACAAAAATCAACCTCGACACATCCCCAAACGACCCATCGACCCGCGATCAACCAATCGGGTCAATCACCAGAACTTCCTGGTTTCAAACCCATTGTCCAATTAACTTCACAGGAAGCATAACAGGATCAAAACGAACCAAAATGAACAATCAATTGTGTCTGAAAGTACCTGAAGGTTGTCGTCCCAAGCTCTGCAACTTCCCTGAAAACAGCAGCCTCCGTCCTAGCTCAACCGTGACTGTTAGCCTTCAATTTCGATGTGGTTGAGTTCCAAACACTCCCAGAAGACTAAAACAGGCCTTGGTTTGGTCCAACACTCACCAGAAATTAAAACCCGATTTTCCCTCCAATTTTGCCCTAAATGGTTTCTCTGGTTTTCCTAACCCGTTCTCAGTTATTTCTGCATCAGAGTGATGCTCACTTATGTCCTAATCAGTTTTAAACAAATTCAAGCCGTCCCAGAGGTTCGTGGGTGTCCAATTTGTCCACTGAAATTTGTCCCCCGAAAGCTTCGAATTTCAATTAACAATTTGATCGTGCAGGTTTGGACGGTTCAGGCCACGTTCAAAAGCAAAAGACAGCCCAGACTTTCCAGCACATATTGGCATAATCAATTGTGCACTGGACCACCGCACATGGTGGTGCCGTCCATGGTTCCCCCGCGGTTGCTACAGTAACTAGGGCAAAAGACCAAAATGCCCCTGGTTCAATAATTACCAAAATGCCCCTCACTTCCTAGACCCGTAACTCAGCCATACGAAGTCCGATTTCGGTGTGCCGCCTGTCTACGGACTCAGGACGTCGAGACCTACCTAACGGTCCTGGAGTCGTGTGAAAATTAATTGTTAAATGAAAAGTCAACAATTTCGCCCTAACCGCCACAATTACGGTAATGCCCCTGAACTTCCGATAGTCATAACTTTTTCCCTGATCGTCCGAAATGGACGTGCCACCCGTCTATGAACTCGTGACGTCCCGAACTACGTCACGGTCATTGGTCAAGGTCCATTTGACCCACCAATCAAAAAGTCAACAATTTGGCCATACCATTAACAAGGGTAAAAACGTCAATTGATACATTAAATTACAATATTAAAGTCCTCGAATGTCCGGGGTGTTACACAGCTAGGTCGATGTCCTGAGAAGATTGTTCGAGGTGCCGTCAAAGGGCTAGAGCGAGGCATCTCGGTTGGCTCCGATGCTTCTTCTAGGTGCATCTATCCCGAGGAGTACTCAGAGTTATGACAGACTTATACCGAACTCCAAACCGAAACCGCTGAGCTGAGGGCCCAAAACGCCTTGATCAGGGCTCAGCTTGAGATCGTCTTTCAACGCATGGGAGTTCGTCCGCCCTCTGAGCAAGCTCCGCTCGAACAACCTTGCACGTCCGAGCAGCCTCACCCTTTCAATTAGCCCTCTTCCTAGCCATTTATGTTTTATATTTTGTTGTAAATATGTTCAAAACAATATTTTAAATTTTATAAATATATATTTCCTAATTCCAAATTTGAATTTTATTTCATTTTCATATTTAATAATAATTGCATTAATTAAATAATATTAAAAATTGTTAAATTCAAAAATTATTTAATTATACCCGATGAATAATATTTATATTACCCGACTAACATCTTTGTTCAGTGGATATCCATCGAAATATTTTCATTACTGTTTAACACTATACCCGATGAAGGTGTCAACGTAACCCGATAACGTTCATGGTTCGGTGGATATCCACCGAAATATTTTCATTACTGTTTAAAACTATACCCGACGAAGGTGTCAATGTAACTCGACGACGTTCTTTGTTCGATGGATATCCACATAATTATTTTCATTACTGTTCAACACCATACCCGACGACGATTGCAATGTAACTGACGACGTTCTTGGTTCAGTAGATATCCACCAAAATATTTTCATTACTACTCAACACCATACCCGACGATGATTTCACTGTAACCCGATGACGTTCATTATTCGGTGGATACCTATCGAATCTGTCTAAGTGTTGACATGACACATTCTATAATGTAACACGACGGTGAATGGCTACCGTACTAACGATAACCCGACCAACCCCAATTATTCGTAGGGCATGGTTCGTTGACTAATGATTACCCAAACAATGTTCACCGACGATCGTTGCTTCGGGTGATATTACTGTTACCCCACGATGGTTGACAATTTGTCGTTAAAACGTGTGGCCCGACGGCGGCGACCTAGCGGCGCACTGCCCGACGCTAACCCGTCAGGTTTGTTGGTTACCCGACGAGTCCCTAATATTACCGACGAGCTTGTTTCACAGGGTAAAGCCGCATTTCTTGTAGTGACCTTACTATTAAACTCCAAACAACACGAATTTCATTCTTGTTGAGTGCTTATCCTCGGTTATGTATCAGGTGATCATTAATGGCGAAAAGTCTGAGGCTTTCAAGCATGGTTGTGGGATTAGACAGGTGGACCCTCTTTCCCCTTATCTTTTTGTCCTTTGCATGGAAAAACTTGCTCATATCATCAATGGTTATGTTCTTGATGGAAGCTGGAAAACAGTTAAGGTCTCTTCGAATGGCCCTACTATCTCCCACCTTTTGTTTACTGATGACCTCATCTTCTTTGTTGATGCGTCTCCTATGCAAGCTCGTATCATGAAAAAATGTGTTGATGTCTTTTGTGGGATTTCTAGTCAACAGGTTAGCTTTGAAAAATCAAGAATTTTGTGCTCTCCTAATGTCCCTCGCCACAAAGCTTCTGAAATTACTACCATATGTGGATCCCCCCTCACAACTAACTTGGGAAATTATCTTGGGGTACCTTTGTTGCACTCTAGAGTCAATAAGAACACCTATGGCAGCATTGTGGATAAGGTTCAAAAGCGCCTCACCGATTGGAAAAGTCACACCTTTTCGTTGCCCAACAAGTTAGTCTATATTCAGTTTGTCACTAGTGCCATTCCCATCTATGCTATGCAAACTACTCGTCTCCTAGTTTCTATGTGTGTAAGATTGGATAAACTGAATAGGAATTTCTTATGGGGCCATACTGAAAAGAAGGCAAATATCCATTTGGTTCACTGGGACAAGGTCTGCCTGCTCAAATTGGTGGTCTTGGCATATAAAACACTCATCTCATGAACCAAGCCCTTTTTGCCAAATCTTGCTGGAAGATTTTTCAGGAAGATAATGGGCTCTAGGCTCAAGTTCGTAGGAAAAGTATCTTTCTCGGTTTGATATGATGACTTCCTCTATCTCCTCGCCTAGCAATTGCTCTTTCAGTTGGAGATGTATCCTATTTGGCGTTAGACTGCTGCACCTTGGGATTAGATGGAGACTGGGCTCAGGTACTCAGATTAGTTTTTAAAAGGAAAATTGGATTCGTGGTGGTGCCCTTGGCGATCTTCTTCGTCACGACCCCCCGGCCCCCCTACCCCTAAATTCCTGAATTGGGTAAGTGGAAGGTTAGCAACCTCTTGATTGATTTCGGCTGGAACATCCCTCTTCTTCATCATCTTTTGCCTTTGGAGATTATTGAAAAAAAAAATTAGCGTGCACCTCAATCTGAATTTCACTTGCAATGATAGAGTCATTTGGGACTTAACTAAGAATGGCTCTTTCTCGGTGTGCTCTGCCTACATATCCTTTTTTGATCTTGAAATTGCCCAGACTTGGAGTTGAAATTTCATTTGGAATCTTCCAATCCCTCTCAAAATCATAATCTTCTTCTGGACTATTGGACATGGAAAGGTTCTTACCAATCTTCAGTGTTCTCGTCGTGGTATTACTACGGATGCAAGTTGTCCTCGCTGCCATGATACTGAAGAAAATCTGGATCACTTATTGAGACACTGTCCTAGGGTCTTAGCGCTTTGGACTGCTATTGACATCCCACATGTTGTGGTACACTCTTTTTCCCTTGGCTTCCATCTCTGGCTGTCTATCAATCTCCGTTCCCAACACCGAGATCGATATGACACTCCTTGGTTCTTGATTTTCATCACCACCACCCTCTGGTTCTGCTGAAAGTGGGGGAACAATTTCATTTTCAATAATCACCAAGAGCCTCCCCTTAGCCCCAAAATCTCATTATTCATTTTTCTAGAGATTGGTTCGAAGCAAAAAAAGGAACCTCTCACAAACCTCCTAGACACTCAATCTCCCTGCATTGGAGGCTTCCTCCTCGAGACTCATACAAAATCAGTACTGATGACAGCTATATCAATTCCTTGAACTAGATTAGTGTTGGTGGCTTAATTCGGGATCATGATGGGAAATGGATCAAGGGTTTTGCGGCTAATTTGGGTCTCGATGGTATTATGGAAGCTGGGCTCTTTGATATTCTTCTTGGTTTGCATATGGCCTGGGATGCCGGTCTCGAGTCAGTTGAGGTAGAGTGTGATTCTATGGCTGCTATTTCTCTACTCATCAATCCTATTGATCATTGCCACCCTCTCCTCATCATTATCAATGATCGTAAAGAGCTAATCAATAAGGATCAGACTTGCTCTCTGCTCCATATCTACCGTGAGATTAACCATGCTGCTGACTTTCTGGCTAATTGGGGTCATTGGCTGGCCTTGGGCTGCCACCCCCTCGACGATCCTCCTCATGTTATCTCCTCTATCTTGGTCTCTGATTCCCTCACTAGGGAATTCATGCGAGTGGTGCCCCTCTAGCTCTTGTTGTTTTGCTGGGCTTTGCCCTAACCGAATTGATAAGTCGATCCAATTTTGAATTTCATTATTTTGATGCCTAGTTTCGAGATACCTGTATAAAATAAGGAAGAAGGAGGTATTCTAACCCTTGATAGTCGAATCTGGTATTTAAATCCACTCCTATTTCCTTTTCGTTTTAAATCCATATCATTTCCTTTTTAAATCATCGTTAAGCATTTTCAATATATTGAACAAACAACTACACAATAATAAACACCGAATGACAAAAAAAATCTAATTAAGCAAACAAATTGATGCAAATGAAATAACCAATGAGGCCCATCAACATACAATAAGTCCAAAAAAAGAAAATAAACAAACCTAATAGAAATCCTAAATCTGAAAATTGGGAAACCTCCACATCTACAACGGCCGCCACCAAACAGCTGCCATCGCCACAACACCGCAAAAAACCACCACCACAAAAAATGAGGGTGAAACCAAAGAAACCATTCGGGAAAATGGGAGTGAACAAACCACCCACGCGTTGAGCCTCCCATAATCTTTTCAATAGGTGCATCATACACTTTAAAAGAGATCTACAATTGCAGCCACCCAAAGAAAATCCGAGGTGGAGTCAACCAGTAGGTCGAGGGAGGGAATCCAATGGCGACAAATCCAAGGCTGGTCGTGGCAGAGAGCAACTGGTGAGAAAAAATGAGAGGCTTGATGTTTCGTGGATGAAAATTAAGGTGAAGGTGAGAGCAAAAATCTGGAGAAACAATAGGATTCACCAACAGTGGTGAAGAAAAATCCTTCATAAAGGAGGAGCCGAGATAAATGCCATGAAGGGCGAAGTAGCAAGTCCATATCATGGCTGCTCTATGAGAAAAAGTTGGATGGGTAGGTTGGTGGGGGAAAAGGTAAAAGGGAGATGGTGGAAAAGAGGAGAGAGGAGGAGGAGATGAGGAGAAGAAAGAGAGGGGAAAATTGAAGAGCTGCTACCGCCCTCAGCCAAAGCCAAGGCTGGCGGCTGGGTTTAGAGGGATTTTTTTGGTTCTTCTCGCAGGAGAGGGAAGAGAGCCTTTTTACCGCATAACCCTTTATATAGATAAACAAATTTTCGTTGGTAAACTCAGTCCCCTTGAGTAATTGAGGTATTGATAAGGTGAATCTCTATCTATTCAATGCCAAGCATAACGAGTATAAGGATCTCAAAAAACCTCCTCTCTTTTTGTTTTATCTTATGAACTTTGAAGTTTCATATTTGATTCTAGCAAGAGAGAAAACCTCATCAAATTGTGGGACACAAAAAGCAAATGACAAAGAATGAAAGAAAGAAAGAACGAACGAAAGAAAGAAAGAACGAACGAAAGAAAGAAAGAACGAACGAAAGAAAGCAAGCAGATTATGGGTAGAAAACTTGGGGACATTTTTTGGCCCCTACAGTAGAGGAAAAATAAACCAAACACAGCCCTTTATCTGGTACTTGAAATACATTAGAATGCAACAAAAGTAAACAGAAAAGGAGAGTTTTATATTATAGCACATAGATGCTCTCCATCACATCTAGAAATTTTCCAACTAAATTAGGCCTCCTTTCGATTTGCATTGCTTTCTCTCCTCTTCATCTTGATGATACATGGTTGCGTTGCCTCCCTTACTTTCCAGCTAATATTTCTTTTGGATATCCTTACACTGTATAATGCTGCTGGATTGTGTCAATGTCCAAGCCCTTTAGCTTTACCACTGACTCCACATGTCCCTTCAGCGTGTGAAGCTCCCGAAGTCTGTTACCCAAAGTTGAACACAAATATTTGTTTTCAGTAAGCCTAAGTCTCATATTTTACGTTATAACATGCTAGATATGTGATAATACAACGTGAATCATCTCCCACATAATTTTGAAACTAGTTGGAAAATTCGGAATGGTATCTTAATTACCTTGCAACTTCAGCTCGTCTCTTGGCCTGCTCAGCAATCTCAGACAGCTCTCTGTAGCTGCTCTTGTCGTTGAAGATACTACTGCTTTCGGGTGCTTGGAGACCATGAAGAGTCCTTTGAGCATGAGCCCATTGAGCTTCTCTCTCCTCTTTTCCATAGTCTTTCTTGGTGGTGAAGGCAGTCTGTTACAGTGGTGTATATATATAAATCATTAGGAGAAACTGAAAGAAGTGAAAATATATGTAAATATCATTGAAACAAGTATATCTATATGTACCTTGTTCTCCAACAAGTTAAGCCAAGCCTTTCCACTCAAGATATAACGGATAGCAAACTTCATCAAATCTAGAGGGAAATAAAAGACAATGCTGTAAATCCAGATGACACCGGCCCATCCCCAGCCAACCCCATGTATTCTTGCGAAACCCCAGTTGGCATATACAGCTATCAAAGTTGCAATCTGAAAAGAGGATAAATAATATTCAGCTTTGTATAACAAGCCTTGCTTGGAACTAATAATTCTTTAGTTAATTGAGCTTAATTTCTTTACTTACCAGCTGTGCGATCATAAAAGCACCAAGTAGGAGCATTCCAGGGCGTTCAACAAAGGACCAGCTGCGGGACCTGGTCACGAAAATTAGAGCCTGGCTCACAATACTCACTTGTAGGTATAAGGCAGCCATTAGGTCATCAGGACTCTGTCTTATGGATCTTACACCGAATTTGTCCTGCAAGAGAAGGACCAGAAAATGGATATTCAAATCTGAACTTGATGAAATTTTGTATGAAAGAGATGGAGCCTGAAGCATATAAAAATGTGGTATCTTACAGAGAAGAAGTCGGTTTCTTTTATCAACCAGAAGAAGATAACTGTCATCAATGCCAAGTAACCTCCAAGGACAATCCCAGTAGCAAAGATTTCTTTCAATTTCCAGCTATCAGGTAGGGGAGATGGCTTTACTCTATCCTTTGAGATAGTCATAATTGTGCCTTCAAAATTTAATAAGTGTACCTGGTCAGCATCCATAATCCTCAATATTATTTGCAAAGTTACATGTTAAAAACTCACCATCGTTCAATATAGCGATGATCAAAACCATGAAAGGTGAGAAATCGAACTTCCATATGAGAGCAATGAACATGAAACCAAACTGCAACGTTCAGCAAAAAGAAAATCGCAGTTAGATCAAGACTTGATAAGAAAATGAAGTCACGAAGTTTAGATTTTAAAGTTTAAACCAGCAAGCTTTACTTACCACAATACGGATTGTGATTGAAACAGCATAGATCTGCAAAAATACCAAGAAGAAAAAGTTAAAGTTCCCCTTCATAACCAAAAAGTTATAGTCTTGTGAGACGAAAGGTGGAGCAACTAACTGTGTAGTTCTTCATTCTCTGAAAAATAGCTCTGCTGGTCAACACTGCACTAATGATAACACTTAGTCCGGGTTCTGTAAGAACAATGTCGGAAGCACCTCGTGCGGCATCTGTAGCATCAGCCACAGCAATTCCAATATCTGCCTTCTTCAATGCAGGGGCATCATTGACACCATCACCAGTCATTCCACAAATGTGCTTTCGCTCCTGCAACTTCTTCACGATTTCGTACTTGTGCTCTTAAAAAAACAATAACAAGTGTTAGAATACCAAAACGCATTGCTTGTAGAGCGAATTACTTAGATTATGAAAGATAAACTAACCTGGAAACACTCCGGCAAACCCATCAGCTTTCTCAATCAACTCCTCGATAGGAAGGGCAGCAATGCTTGCATCCTTGTCTTGACCAAGTAAAGAAGCAGAAGGGTACATGTTTGTTCCCATTCCAAGTCTTCGACCAGTTTCCTTGGCGATGGCAAGTTGATCACCTGCAGAGATAGAGACAATGTTAGTGTCAAGTGAGCACAACTACATAAACCTGAAAAAAGCATTGAATGCGCAACGAAAAGATGAAAATATGAACCGACTTACCAGTAATCATCTTAACATTTACACCAAGATTCAGAGCCTGACGGATAGTTTCCGCACTATCATGTCTTGGAGGATCGAAAAGGGGCAACAGTCCAACAAACTGCCAGGGGCCGCCAGCACTTTCTTTTGATTTAGCAGGCACTTCCTGTCTAGCAACAGCCAAGGACCGAAGCCCACGCTCAGCGTACTTATCAATAATGGCAAAAGCCTTCTTCTTGAAATCTTCTTTGCAGTTGCAGAGAGTCAAAATCTGCTCACAAAAATGAATGAATTAGCGACTCGGTGCGAATGCTTAGGGGCTGTACTTTTAGGCAATCATAAATAAAGGAAAAACATAAGTACCTGCTCAGGGGCACCTTTACTTGCCCTGTGCCAGTTTCCATCAGAGTCAATGTAAGTCAAGGCAGTTCTCTTGTCGACAGGGTTAAATGGTAGGAAATGCACCTCTCTGATATTGGCTCGTGCCTGCATTCATATGCATTCATTCAGATAAGCACATCTGTTGCAAATTTCGTCAGCGAGTCGATGAAAATGTAATTACAGGGCTGACATAACAAAATTTAGAAACGAGTTATAATACCTCCTTCGGATCAGCAAGCATTCCAACCATAGCAGCATCAATGGCATCCTGGTTTTCGGTTCTAGATGACCTTGCGGCAAGAAGAATGACATATTCTTTCTCCACGCCCTTTGCAAACACCTCAATCAAGTTTTTGTCAACACTAAGCTTGTTAAGAGTGAGTGTTCCTGTCTTGTCACTGCAAAGCACATCCATACCGGCCATTTCTTCAATGGCGGTCATCCTCTTGGTGATGGCACCCTGCTGAGATAGCCTGTGAGAACCGATAGCCATTGTCACGGACAAGACAGTAGGCATGGCAATAGGAATGCCTCCAATCAAGAGAACGAGGAGGTTGTCAATTCCATCTCTGTACTTGCGGTGCTGAATTGGGTACATGACTACGATCTCAATCAACATTCCTACAGCAATGGAACAGATACAGAAGTTCCCAATGGCAGTGAGCACCTTCTGGAAGTGTCCAACTTGGTTAGTGCTGTCCACAAGATGTGCAGCCTTCCCGAAGAAGGTATGCACACCGGTGGCAATCACAACAGCTTCCAGTTCTCCCTGCTTGCAAGTTGAACCGGAGAAAACCTCATCCCCAGGATTCTTTGTCACTGGAAGTGATTCTCCAGTGAGAGCAGATTGATCAATCTTTAGAGGATCACCCTCAAGAAGACGCGCATCAGCTGGGACGATATCTCCCAACTTGATGCTGATGATGTCTCCTGGAACCAGAATGGCAGCGTCCTCCTCATTCCACTTTCCATCTCTTAGAACCTACACATACATAAACCATCAAACACAAAGTCAATCCCTTATCAATCTAATGACTTCAAACAAAATTGAGAGTATTCTACTAATGACTAGTCTTTCGAAAATCATTGATTTGTTTTCGATTCATCACGCATCTTTCATTGCCTGAGATGTTACCGAACTTTTCTGAGAGCTCAGTGACTTGTGTCCAAAGACACTGCTCTTATTTTGAGCTGCATGCATTATTACCTTAGTTTTAGGAGCAAGACCAGCCATAAGAGCAGCAGCTGCATTTCCAGCATTGTTCTCTTCAATGAAACTGATGGTGGAGTTGATGACTAACAAGCACATAATTCCCACAAAGTCTTGCCAGTCCGGGGGCTTCCCGTCTCCGTTGGCGAGAGCAATGGCCATTATGGCTGCAGCTTCCATGACCCATGATAGAGGGTTCCACATGAACCCCAAGAACTTGAGAAATTTGCTTTCCTGTTCATAATTAACCAAAGTTGGAAATTTTAGACATCATTAATTATGAACTAAACTAACTCAAAAAAGTTATTATTATTTCTTGTTTCATTGTTATCTTATAAAGAAAATGACCTTTTTCTCTTCTAGCTTGTTGGGACCAAAAATCTCTAGCCTCTGGGCTCCCTCCTCTGCGCTTAAACCTTCTCTCGAACATTTCAACTGTCCAAACACTTCCTCAATTGGAATCCTCTCCTGCAAACCAAATCAATATTTAAAACAATCTTAGTATGTTTGAGACAAAACCCAAAAGAAAAATTCAGTATGTTTTCTTTTTCTTTTTACCGCGCTACTAATTCACTGAATTGATAAACTCATGAGTAAATACGATGCACGTAGGTATGTACTTATTTATTTGTTTTGACAATATTTAGTAAAATACTATAGAAGTGAAAACCAAACACGATGAATCGAAGTGAGAGACAGGTGTTGGCAAGAACCGTCAAGTGTTGGAGAATCACATCTGTGAGAACATGTAACATGCGCAGATAAGTGTAGCCAGTTCATTGGTTTGACATTCTTTGTAACATAGGCTGGAGGTCCACATGTGACATTGCTACTATTAATATTAGCCACAGACACGACTCTTCTATTCTATTTACCACATTGGTAGATCCCACAAAAATAAATGCATAACAATACTAGCTCACTAACATAAAATTTCTACTTTTTCATATATAGATAAGAAGAAATTTACAAATTTTAAATATTATTATTTTATATTTATTTTTCAAAATTAATTAAATTATGAGAATTCTAACTGAATTTTAGAAAATTTATTTTATTACAGTGGATCAACTATTGTGTTTGAATCCAATGGTTGGCATTGATCACGTGCCATCGGCTTTCATTTTCAGAATTAATATATATACATTTTTTTTAACAAGATCAAACATCAAATCCAAAAAGCCAATCGAGTAAGCAAGTGGGTACACGAACCGAGCTGAGTCAACTCAGCGCCCGCCGTACGAACCGGACGGACTATAGTATTCCAAAGTCTGGCGTAGGGCCAATCACGAAAGTGTTGACCGACGCAGCAGAATATTTGCAATTTCTTTTTTAAAATAATATAAACTAAAAAACTGGTGCTTGTGTCAGTGGGGCAGGGTAATATTTCAACGCCAGGGCTTAATTGGTGCGTGATCCGCACACGCTCCAATAGCGATAAAAGTATTCATTTAGGATACAATTGAATAAAAGGGTAAATGAGTAAAGAGAACACTACAGTTGAATAAATTATAAAATTTATAAATTAACGTTATTTTCAAATATCATAGACCTATAATATTAATAATCGTCAATCGTACAATCAATCGTGACATTTTCGTTTATAATATGAAAATAATATTATCAAATTGTAGTAATGTCATCGTGAAAGTGGACGTGAGAGTTATGAGAGGAAAGCGGCTTAAAATAGTTTAAGATACAGAGAGAGAGGATTGCTGAGGAAAAACCCAAAGTACCACGGAAAAAGGTACTTCCAATTCCGAAAGCAAACAAAGAGGGCCAGAAAAAGAGTGAGAAAGAGAAACAAGTTCATATTAAACAAAACATATTTGAGAATTATTAACCGTAGTGGACCAGGACCAACCTCTCTGTCATTCACATGCGTAGATCCATTTCATTTGGATACTACCTGAACAACCTATATACATATATATATACTGCTTGCTGCTTGCTGCTTGGTTGGTGAGAAAATTAAGAACAGAGAATGGAAACCAAAATATCCATCTTTATGATGAACCCATGTAACATAACGGATTCTGATGCAAAACCCACATCAAAAGTGTACGACTTTGACTTGTTACGATATACATGCATGCAAATAATAAACAAGGGAACATGAAAGCAGGGTAATATTGGAACAAGTTTTGAGTTGCAATAATTTTTGAATTGAAAAAATTATATAACAAATTAAGGGAAGTTACGAAGAATCAATTTGTGTTCATTTAAACGCGTTAGTATTTGTATCCCAAAAAAAAACATGGTAATATTATTACAAAGTGAAGAAAGCTCGTACTCAGATCTGGTTTAAAGCCAGAAACTCAGGTGGTCAACAGAGTAAACCCACCTCAAGAAAGTTATAGAGACTAGTAAAATGAAGAAACAAGTGAAGGAAAAATACCAGATCAACTGTCTCGTTCTTGATCTCCTCAAGGCTGATAGCCTTGTCTGTACCCGCCATATCTGAGCTAGTGCGTAGAGATCAAAATTCTAAAGAGCATCCAAATTGCAATAGAAAATTAAAAGGTGAAAGAGAAAAAGAAGGAGGATTAATTGAAAGAGAGATGATGAAGAAAAAGCATTGAATGAGATTTTTGAATCCCAAGGAAAAGATTGAGGAAAAGAACTTGCGCTGCCTCGTCTTTTATACGGCTTGGAAGGAAGGCCACAGCTTCATAACGTTGGGGGTGTGTCACATTTGATCCCGCCGTTTACTAACCCAAGTGGGCCTCTCACTCCCTTCCGGTCTATATTACGACCGTTAATCTATCTCTTATGTGCCCTTTACTTTTTTACGAGTACAACGTTAATCTATTTTATATGTGCTCTTGAATTCAATTAATTTTTTCAACGAGATATTTTATTATTACAATTGAACAGAACCGTTTAAATATAAGCTAAAATATTAAATAACTAAATAAATTTGATGCGTTCTCACTCGAAATATCATTTAGAATGCATTCCAAAAAAAAAAAAATCAAAATTCATTAGATTAAAATAATATGTCAGAGGAAAAATGTTCAAATTACGAGCCGTGGTATAATAGATGACAATTTAGGTAAGAATTTTTAGCCACGGTTTGAATACTGCATCTGCGTTTTGATAGATATTAACCTCTCTTTTTTAAACAGTTGGTTATTAACCTATTTAAGACGCCATATATATATATATATTATAAGTTTCGATTTTTTTTTCCTTAAATGATTCTGAAATGAAAATTTGAAAATTTAACAAGTCTAAATACTGACAATCATTTGATAAATCGAAAGGATAAAACAATGATGTATTTCCAAAATAAGATGCAAGTATTATTTATTTTGAATGATTGAAAAAACAGTTCAAATGCAATTTTTTTTTTTTCGAAAGGTTTGCCGAAAATTTATTCAAAGATAAAATACTCAAATTTTTATTTACAATAATAGACACTATGAATATGTTATAATAACTACATAGTCATCCCAATTTCCACACTTTCCTACTCATATCTCTCCCTGAATTCATCTCATTCTTCCTTCCCCCTGAATATAACCCAATTTCAACAACCAACATGCTCACTTCCGACTAACATAACCCTCGCCAGTGACACCAAATCCTTTCCTCATTGAGATGGAGCCGTCTAATCAGCCATCGACTTCCAGCTCGCCATAAAGTGAGATTCGAGGTGGAGAAATCCAATAATCAAGAACATTTCAAGCTCCTCATTTTGGCCTAGGTTGCAAGAACACCTCCAATCGAATCTCTTAGGGAACCATAAGTGTTGGGCATTCAAAAAATTAAATCAAATAATGAATTGGGGAGCGAGGAAGATGAATATTCATGTGTGAGGTCGGAATGATGATGATGGGCAGAAGAAAATAGAAACTAGTTTTGAATTTACAGATCTAGTCTGATAGTGCCCCAGTAGTCATGCAGTCTTGTAGTGACCCTGTAACGACCCATCCCGGAATTCGGGATTAGATTAGTAACTAATCATGTTTAGCAGGGTTAATCGGTGATTAGTTGGGCGAATCGGACGAACGTGGCAAAATGACCGTTTTGCCCCTAGTCGTGGGTAAAACGTTGACTTTTTTTCGGACGGTCAAATGGACCTTGACCGATGACCGTGACGTAGTCTGGGACGTCACGAGTTCATAGACAGGTGGCACGTTCGATTCCGACGTTCGTGGTGAAAGTTATGACGTTCGGAAGTCCGGGGGCATTTTCGTAATTTGGACGAAATAAGGGAAAATGTTGACTTTTTGATCGGGAGGTCCGATGGCCGAGGGCCAAAGACCGTTAGGAAGGTCTCGATGTCCTGAGTTCGACGACAGGCGGCATGTCGAAATCGGACTTCGAACGGGAAAGTTACGAGTCTAGATGGCATGAGGGCATTTTGGTAATTTTTGTTCTGGGGGCAAAATGGTAATTTGGGTTGCAGGGGAACTGTTTGATTGCCGCGGAAACAGATTCTGATGCCCACGCCGTGAGTGACTGCCCCAATTGTTTTGTTCTATGAATTGTTAACAGATTAACTTAGAAAATTGGGTTAGTGGCTGTTGAGTGGGGAGTGGGCGTGCTGGGTGAGCAGCACGGGCGCCATTGTTAATGGTTCTGGGTACTTGTGGGGGGCAGTGAGCTTTGGGCTGGGAATTGTTTAAGCAATTGGGTGTGTTGCGCAGAGCACGAGTAATTGTTTAGGGAGTTGAGTGGTTAGAGCAGTGCACGGTGCGTGTTGGTGTGCGTGGAACCAGTGCGGGGTCAGGAGCTGGAAACGGTTGCTGGGTGAGTGTTTAGGAAAAAAATGAAAACAGAGTTTGGGCAGGAGTGTGGGTGAGTGCACGAGTGAGGTTGGGAGCACCATTGCTCTTGTTTTGTTTACACTTTGAGTGAGGGGACATGGTCAGAGGCATTGCACGGGTGTGTTCTGGGTGAAGTGGAGTGGAATTGGGACTGGAAACTGAGTGGCGACATTGAACTGTGGAACAGAGCATTGGTTGGTTGGGTGGAACAATTGGAGGGTTTAATCGACTCTAGGATGTGTTGAGAGGGACAGAGAGAGCTAGCGAGAATCAGAGAGATGAGCTGGGAGGAGAAATGTCTGGTCTGGGTGAGAAATTGCGCCCAGAAACCCGAAACTATGTCTAACCAAATTCAAAAGTTCAAATCGAAATGTAGGCCAACCCAAGACCAATTATGGATCAATTCTGTCATCTGGGACCTCCTTTAGTCGATCCAGACCAGGGGATCGAAGCTTTAAGCCCTGGGAAGGCTTGGACAGTCACGGCGGAGTTCAGAGAAATTGAGGATGGGGTCGTGTAAGTGGGGGAGTTTGAAGACACAATTGAGCTTGGAAGCCAGCTTAGATTGATCAGATGAAACTGTTGGCTGGATCAATTGATTGAAATCGGACGGCAATGATGGAATTCAATGAAGGAGCAGTACACAGGTGTTCTTCGATGTTCGTCATCGAGTCGTCTGATTTTAGGTAAGTGGTTGTAAAATTAATGTCCCAGAACTGTAATTGAACTTGTAACGAAGGTATTCATTTGCTCAATTGAAAGAATTAGGGTTGATTCGACAGTGAACTAAACGGGTCATCACGCGGGTTGAACGGCCCGTTTACCAGGCAGTCGGGTGAAGATGGTGACCGTTGGGGTTACTGTAGCTGGCGCGTGGGTGTCACACGCAGCCGCTTGCGGCGGCGCGTGACGGCGCGTGGACCCGAATTTCAAGGTGAGTTCAACACGACTTTTGTCCTATACAATGTAACGAACATTTTAGCGTTGGGTTTGAAATTATCGGACACCGTTTCGATGTGGTTCCGAGGGTCCGAAGATTTCTATTACGTTTGTAATTAATGATTAATTCCCGGAAAATTTTGGGAAATTAGTATGCTGTTATGTAAGCCCTTAGTGACACTAAAGTATGTTTTCAAACAGGATTTGGAATTTCTGGAAAATATCGGAAATTACGGAACCACGTGCGGCGTGAAACCGAGCCCTATTGGACGGTGTGTGAGTGGACGTTACTTTCAAAATTTAATGCATGCATAAATTATTTCTATAATTTTATGATCATGATTATAAGTTGTGGTTAATTTTGATTTCCGTATTTATACGTATTCGATTCCCGTATTTATACTCATCTTTACTATACATGTGAAATTCCACGTATTTCGAGACTATGGTCACTCGTATGCTTAATGATGGTTTAATGGAAGAAGTTATATGAAATGGGTGTAAAATGATTTAAGAAGGTTGTTTATGATTTGTGAGTGTGATTTACGATTTTGACACGTTTTACGAGATTTTGAGTTATTGTGATTTGATCACTGTTGATGTTGAATTGGGGAATTAAAATGAGACTTGCGATTTTGAGGATTTTAAATGTGGGTTTTGAGTATGTTTTGCTTGGATTGTGATTTGGTAATTATGATTGTGGGCTTGATGTTTTGATAATGAGAATTGAGAAATGAAGTGATTTCAAGGAATTAAAATGGATTTGAAAAAGGTGATTTCGGGCTTGATGCTTGGGGCATAAAAGAAATTTTAACGAACGAGGTTTCGGTTTTCAGAAATTTAAAGCGGATTCTTGGTTTGGGTTCGGGATGATGCTTCCGGATGCCGGCTTACGGAATCATTATTGCGAATTCGAATTCGGGAATGAAAAAGGATTTAATAAAGCGATTTGGTTTGTTTTGCATGCCCCGTGTTTCATGGTGATTTGATTATGTTTGTAAAGTATGATTTGGGGAAAATGAATGTGGAATTTCGGACCATGGGTTCTCTTGTGAAAAATGTGATTTTGGGATGGATCCCACGTTGTCGTGATTGATAAACTGTTTTGGGGTTTAAAGACCCGTTGAAAACTGCTTGAGGTTTAAAGACCCGTTGTTGTGTTTGAAAACTGTTTTGGGTTAAAAACCCGGTGCTATCGCTGGAGCACGTTTTGAGTTTAAAGACATGGTTAATTGATGACGGGAGAGGGCCCTTAATGAGTTTAAAGACTCGTGAGTTTAAAGACTCGGTTACTGTGATACCCCCGAGACCTATTGATTATGTTCTGAGTTTAAAAACTCGTTGATATCCCGGGAAGGCCTGTTTATGCGCATGGTTTTGAGTTTAAAGACTCGGGCGCACTTGATATCCAGCAAAATGATTGACTTGTGATTTATTGATGATTTCTGATGTTTCAGTTGAGTTGGGCAGTGGCCTGGTATATGGTGGTTGGTTTGGATCATGTTGTGCATTTGGTTTGATTCGTGGTTTTGGGTTGCGGCCCGGTGATTACGATTGCGGGCTAAAACCCGATGGTTGAGAAAGGAAAAATGATTTTGAGATTCATACGAGTTTTCCCTTGTGTTGATATTTGATACACGGTTTTTCTTATGTGGAAAATCTTAACCGATTGCGAAATGATTTTTGTATGCATGCATTCGTTTTTACGCGGAGGGTAAAAACGTTTGTTGTAACTGTTTTGCTAAACTGATTTATTTTTGTCCACTCACACCTTTTGGTTTTTATTGACCCTCCAGGCCGTGGCGCGTTGTTCGAGGCTGTACGAGGGGCGGAGGCATGAGCAAGTACGTGTGGCTATCCCTGGTTTGGCAAGTACTGAGGGTAACTTGGGATTTTCAGTCATCTTGCCAGACGGGAGCAGGACCGGGCACGGTTATCGATGCCCCTTTCGGGGGCGGTCCTGTCAGACCCAATAGTCATGCAGTCTTATAATGACTCAATAGTCATGTAGTCTTGTATTGTTCGGTCCTCATATTCAGGTAGTGTCTCCATAGTCAAGTTGGTGAATTTGATGTTTTGTTTTGAAATTTTCATCAAAGTATCTCTTTTTCATTTAAACGCGAACATACATTAGGCATCAAATTTGAAGAGCTTTCCCATTCCAATGCCATGTTATGCATTTTAAAATTGTGTTTTTTGGTGTTGGAAGGACAATGAGGGTCAAACTGCATTGCATTATATATGTCGTCATGTGTGAGAGAGAAGGCATTGTTGAATATCTTGTGAAGAAAAATGCAGACACCTATGCGCATGGGCAAGTGTCTTCATTCAGATTGACGATCATTGATAGTTGATGATGGTTTTGTATGTGTGTTTTGAAGTTAATGCAATTACGTATCATACAAAAAAGTCTTAGTTGATAATGTTTTGGTATGTGAAATCACTACAAGATTAGGTCCGTGACAATCACATTATTTGATATGTGACAATTGCATTTTTTTTAATACGTGAATGCTCTAGCCTAGAATTTTCATTAAAGTATGCATTTTTCTTCCCTCATAGTCAAGTAGCGTCCTCATAATCTGGTAATGAACTGACTATGAGGACACTAATTAACTACGAGGGTAGAAAAAAGTATACTTTGATGAAAATTGCATAACAAGATATCTAATTCACTAACCTGAATATGAGGACACTACTTGACTATGAAGACAAAAAAGAGCATACTTTGATGAAAAATCCAAAATCCAAATATATAATTCACTAACCTGACTATGAAGACAATACTTGACTAACATGACAAAACACTACAAGATTACATGACTATTAGGTCACTACAAAACTACATGACTAGTACGTCATTATCATAATAGATTTGGAAATTCAAAAATGGTTTTATTTTCTTCAACCCAGCATCATCTTCATAACCTCACACCTACAAATTCATCTTCCTCACTCCAAACTTGTTAATTACTTTAATTTGTTGAATGCCAAACACTTGTGGTTTCCTAGGAAAGTGAATTGGAGCTGGTCTCGCAACTTGGGTAAAAAATGAGGAGCTTGAATTGATTTGGGTTTTCTAGGTTTCTCCATCTCGAATCTCCCTCTACGGCGTGCTTGGAGTGGACGGCTGATTAGGACGACTTCGTCTTAATAAGGGGAATGATTTGGTGTTGTTGTGAGGGTTGGGTTGGTCAGAAATAGGCACGCTAGTTGTGGAAATTGGGTTGAATTCGGGAGAATGAAGGAGATGAATTCAGGGAGAGAGATGAGAGAGGGGTAGGAGAGAGGGAAATTGGGTTGAATATATATATATATATATATATATATATATATAGAGTGCCTATTTTCATAAACAAAAATTTTTAAGTGTTCTATTTTTGAATAAATTTTTGGTAAATCTTCTATTTCCATTAATTTACCCTTTTATTTATTTTGATAAATAATATTAAAGAGAACAAATAATTATATTATATATTCCCAAAAGTATCAATATTATTCGTTTACAAGAGTTAAACTAGTAAATGGATCGAATGAGAGTGAAAGAGTGGATCAACTTACGCATTAGTAAGCAAAAGGAGAAAGAACCCAAATTAGAATAGAAATCAAATTTAAAAGATTGAATAAAGAAATAAGCAATATGGCATATTTTAGAGTGCACTTATTACTGGTGACTTGTCGGTTGCTGTTGCTGCATTGTAATAATTGTTTAATGATAGAGAATGCGTTGGGGTTGTGACCTTTCTCTTTGCAAGGCTCACGCACCCAATCAAATTATCAAATGGTCCAACCCGAACCCAGTAGTAAGGCCATAGTGGGGAGGTGTCCTCATGACTCTTGTACCACGGGACCCCAATTACTAATTTTCAAATGCCCTTTTATTTATTTTTTTCTTGCTTGCGTCTAACTCTGCCGGCATATTGGGTGAAATTTGGACTTGGGGTAGAAGGACTAGATAGATTGTGATTATTAGTCATTATTTGAAAGTTCATCTTTATAAAAAAAATTACATATGAGATGTGGCTAAGCTTGCGCAGCATTGGTTTATCAATATTCATCGTTATTGGAGTTTGTATGGATAAATGTTGTTTTAATTTTTGTGTTTTCTTTATTCTTTACTTGTTTGATCTAAATGTTATTGGTTGTACCCGATAAATAATATGCATTTTGAGAAATCAAATTTGTAAGAAAGCTTTTTTGCCAAAGTACTATTTAGAAAATACTTGTGGTCCACCGAAAAGGGAACTTTTTCGTTCAACCTTTTTTTATCAACAAACATTTTTTGTTCTTACTCATAATTGAAACCATTTCACTTTTAGATAAAAAATTTAAGGTCCTTTATGAAAAAAAAAATCATAATTTGGAAAATTAAATATTATTGATGAAACGACCTGATCCGTAATTACGGAATATCGGAAATTTTTTGGGATTTTACAGGATTTAATTCATGCTAGATGGACAGTCTTGCCCTTGGGTTTCTATAAAGGGGAAGGGACAAAGTAGGAAAAGGAAATTATGGAGATATTTTTGGGAAGGTTTGGATAAGGATTTCATTGTCTCACTCACTCACTCTTTCTCTTCTTACCCATGAAAACACACAAACACACACAATTATCACACGAACATCACATCTTGTTTTTTAAGGCTTTTGAGAGTGAATTGAGGTTGGAATAAGAGTCTAGGGACTCACACGAACAAGGAAAGCTCAAGGTCGAAGGTGGAAAGGGCTGCTAGTGGTTGTCATGAAGAAGGAAACTTTGGCTGAACCTTAGGGAGCCCATATCTTTGAATCTCGGTAAGATTTCTCAATTCTAATCTCATTTTTGGATTCCTTCGGTTGAGTAAATGAATTTTGATTATTAGTACGTCCAATTTGATTGAAAAATGAGGGAGATATGAAGGTTTGAAGTTTAGACCTCTAATAAGGCATTCCGGCCAGTCGACAGCGACGGCCGTGGTGGCGCGGTTCTCTTCTCTGGAAAAGGGTTAGCGTCAACATGATGCCATGGTGACCTCACTAGGTGACGTCATGATGATGTCATCTGACACGTGGCAAGGGTGCTACATGGCAGGGCATAGTTGGTGCCACGTGGTAGGGTGTCAGAGTCTGTTAGGTGCCACGTGGTAGAGTGTCAGCGTTTTCCAGGTGCCACATGGTAGGTGGTGGTTGGTGCCATGTGGCATGTGTCAATGGATGCCACGTGGCAGGATGTGTCAGGGATTATTAGTGCCGCATCAACTAGGGTTGATATCAACAGCTGACATAATGCATTGACCGACACGTGAGAACTTTGATCGGTGTGTGGGCTTGAATTTTGAGGTGAAACCGATCTCGTTCAAAATATTTTGACGTCTTGAATCCAATGGTTGTGGTTTCAGGTCGATCGGAGGTCCTTTGATGGTAGTTTTGGAGATTTTCCCCTTAGGAAATGTGTTCTGGACGTGTTTTCGGTTCCGGGGTTTGGGGGTGTTTATGTATGAACTTATATGGATTGTTAGTGATCTCCGAGTGTGACTTTGATTGGCTAGGACGTCCCAGAGGCTTCAAAGCATCTTACAGTGAGTGGACAGTTTCTTTCATAACTCTGATGCATGCATAATTATATGTTTTATTGGTTTTATGGTATGGTTTGGCGTGTTATGGATGTGGTTTGGTATTCTGGAGAAAAGGTTGATTTTGGAATGTGTTTTTGGTTATGGTTTATGGATATTGATTTTA
This sequence comes from Prinsepia uniflora, assembly GCA_032719365.1. NCBI lineage: Eukaryota > Viridiplantae > Streptophyta > Magnoliopsida > Rosales > Rosaceae > Prinsepia > Prinsepia uniflora. The sequence continues at coordinate 75,258,189 of CM064863.1, forward strand.
TGGTGGTTTTGGAAACCGGTGGCGCCCATGAGGTAAATGTTTTGAGCTGGTGCCCGGAGATGGAAACTATTTTGGGTTAGTGCCCAGGTGATACCCATTTTCGTTTAGATACTATTTTCTGGGTTGGTCAACCTCATGCGATTGGATCGCTATTCCGGAGTTGGACTCCGATGATTCCCGGAGACGGACTCGGACGTGGTCTAAGTTGGACTCGACACGTGCTGACGGAATTGGACTCCGTAGATCCGTAGTTGTCTACCGGTAGTATAGATGGGATGCTAGTTGGACTAGCGAGCTGGTTAGACCAACAAGACGAGGTTTGAGTTATAGCGAGTTGGACTAGCAGGATGGTTGGACCAGTGGGATCATGTTTGGCTTTTATTACTTGTGATGTGTTCAAAGGTTTTCAAAATGGCTTAGAGCCGGTGATTTTAGGGAAATGTGGGCCAAAGACATATAATGTGTTTTATGTGATTTGGGTTGGACCTAGGGTTTTATGAATTAATGTTTTATTGGAAATCAATGGTTTATTCAGTTATGCATACATGTTTTATAAAACATAGGGTTTAAAGGTATATTTCGGAAAATGTTTTCTCAAAGGGTTTTTTTTGTCCACTCACAATTTTGATAGGTTTTGGTACTCTCTAGGTTGATCATAGACACAAGCTGTTAGGAGGCCGAGGCATCGTCTGTGTCGGCGCACTCTGGTTATTCTGAGTAGGTTGTGGTTGGTATCCTTTGTTTGGCATAGGGTATGTGTTTATTTTGGTTTGAGGGTACTTTGGTCATTTTATAGTGTTTGTGTCAAACATGAGTATGTCCTCTCACGTGAATCGAGGAAGATTACGAGGAAAGTCCTGGAAATTTGGTATCAGAGCACTAGGTTACTTTCTATGGGGTCGCACACTAGGTGTGCATGATAGTTTCTTTCCAAATGTGATGCATCCACGACGACATCCCGACATCAGCTTAGTAGCGAGGACAAGGATAAGAAAGGTTGGATATATAAGGAATATGGATCAGTTTGGTCATGCATTGGATGCTATGTTTCAGTGAAGTTGAACCTTGGGAGGGCTAGTTGTAGAGTGAGCCCAACGCATTGGAGTCGTGGAGTTTACTGTTCGATTTTATCTCAAGGTGGTGATTGTTATGATTATGGTGACTAATGGTCGGTCAGGAGGGACATGCTTCTTGGAGTAGCGAGGATTGTTTGGTTCAGGAATGGTACATCTTGGTAGGCGTCGGTTGGTTGACCTTTGGTGTCAGGACCCGTCCCAAATATGACCTCGATACCCGGGACGAACCCTGCTCCCGTCTGACAATCACACTCACAGTACCAAAAATAACCTTAATACAACTATAAGCACAACTATCAGACGAAGGAGTAAATATATACACTAGTAAGTCAGAGCATAGTTCTACAAAATGGGCACAAAAAGTCCTACAATTCTAAGTCCGCAACGGAAGAACGTCGTAAGCTCTATGCCTCGATATCTGCCTCAACGTTCACCCCAGCGCTATCACCACGACCTGGAGGGAAATTTAACAACAGAAGGTGTGAGTGGACTGGAATGAATAGAAGTTTCAAAACAGTTTCTCGTCAAATCAGAGTTAAGGAAAAGTAATAAGTTGTTCCCTCCGTTTTGAAAACAGGCATGCCCAACTAAATAGTAGAAAATCAGAATATGGAACATCATAAGAAACAGAAACACTATAAAACATCATAAGAAACAGATACACTATAAAACTGATATAGAAAACAGAGTATGACATAAAATCATCATTTCCGATCAAACCTGCTGGACCTATCCGAGTCTTTAAACTCAACCAGGCCTCAAATATAAATCCGAGTCTTTAAACTCCCGAGTCTTTAAACTCAATAGGCCTATGGGGGTAATGTCATAATTGTCCGAGTCTTTAAACTCCCGAGTCTTTAAACTCAATCCGGGCCCGTCCCCCATCAAACAATATCCGGGTCTTTAAACCCATATCCAGATCCAGCAAATCCAATCCATTTAAAAACCATTTCTTACTCCATATTCAAACTCGAATTCGGAATCCCCGGTTCGAAGCCCTACCGGCGTTCAAAACCGACATTCCGAACCCAAATCCGGAAAATCCATTTCTATACCAAAAACCATAGGAAATCCCAAATCATGTTTCATAACCCATTTACCATCATCAGAAAACATTTATAGGGTGAATTTCTTAAATGTGGCATCAAAATCTGAAAACCGGCTTTTTCTCGAAAAACGTGCCAAAATCCGGAAACGTCTCGAAAAACATGCGAACATTTCAATCACGTATAACCATCATTTAAAGCATAAAAACACACATAATATCATAAACATCGATAAAACAGTTAGGCATGCTCGAAAGTAAGAAAGAGTCCACTCACAAATCTGAGCAAGTCAGTCGCGCTCCGTGCGCTCCTCGACCGTCTCGGGTGTCTCCCGTCCTGTCAAAATGCACCAAATAGGGTCACAAAGACATCAAGGATCCTAATCCTAATTTCCCCAATTTTTCGGGAATTAAATAATATTTTAATTCTAAACCCGTAACCGTCTGGATTCCCGAACAACTCCGTAAGTAGAACCCGTAACCGTCTGGATTCCCGAACAACTCCGTAACATCGTCCGATTCACCCGAAAACTATACCATTGGATTCCTTAGAACATTTAGGACTAAACTCATGTTGGAAGCTTGGCCGGATTCCTCCCCACGCGCCTCCACGCGCCGCCCAAAGTGGCTGCGCGTGGGCCTCACGCGCCTGCTATAGTGCATCTCCTTCCTCGAGTCACCCGGTTCAACACAGTTGAACCGGCGTGACCGGTTCTCTGTAATCCGACCACCGTTCCAGTCCAATCCAATCCCATTCTCTTCATCCCATCCTAAGCAATCTAACCATGTCTTAACCTTGAAGAATCACGGCCGGAAACCCACCGTTCACGGCCTCGAAACAGACGGCCCGTAGCCCCTGTTTTGGCCGCCGGCCGCCCAGGTCCTCCCCCGTCACGGCGTTCATCTTAATCGACGCCTGGGACCTTCCTGAACTTCACCCTAACCTCCTAATCCCTTGACTCTACACCCAACTCCACGACTTTGCATTTGAACTTCACGGCCAAACAGAGTACAGAGTACTCTCCGTCGACTGAGCTCCGCCGTGTACGCCCCCGTCACGGCGACCGTCCTACACCACTCCTAGAACCTCCCTGAACATCACTGCACTCACCAATCCCCTCGATTCTCACCCTACCCTCACGACTTTTGAATTTAAAATCCACGGGAAAACAGGGGAAAGGAACTTACCCTTCGATTCAGGCTCCGCCTTGAGCACCGCCGCTTACCGCGGTGCTGGTTGGACTCCCCGTAGTCTCCTAAGTCTCCTAGTGGCTTGAATCGATCCACCACACGGCACAGCAGCCACCACAGTCCACCGCCTTCTCTGTTTTCTTCAAAACCCAGCCGTCCACCGTGTAGCCTCCGTGCACGGTTGCAGCTCCAAACCGCGATCACCAGCACCTCCTTGCCTCACTGTCCTTCTCTCAACTCACTCTTCACTCTCCCTTGCACTGAATCGATCACCGCCTCTCCAAACTCTTCTCTCTGTTTTCTGCGTTTGTCGAAGGATTGCACGGTTCAAAAATGAGCAAAGTGTGGCCGTGCACACTTGAGAACCTTATGGAACAATCCAGTGCCCCCACGTGTCCACAATCCTATGGACAAGCAGAAAATATCCTACCCCACTCAGCCACTTGTCCTCATCCAATTGGCTGAAAGAAAATGACCAAAATACCCCTTGTGTAAATAATTACCGTTTTGCCCTCGAACGTTCTAGACCCGTATATTTTCCGTCCGACGTCCGATGACAGTGTGCCGCCTGTCGTTGAACTCAGGACGTCGAGACCTATCTAACGGTCCTCGGTCTACGTGAAATCACAAGTCCTCCAAAAAGTCAACATTTTCCTCGTTTACTCAAAATTACGGTAACGCCCCTAATCTTCCGAACGTCATAACTTTCCCTCCGGTTATCCAAATCGAACCTGCCACCTGTCTACGGACTCGTGACGTCCTAACCTACGTCACGGTTAAGGGTCAACACTCATCCACTCGGTAATTCAAAAAGTCAACTTTTTGTCCTACTATTCACAAGGGCAAAATCGTCCTTTATATACAAAACTTTATAAACTTACATTTTTACCCTTCCCGAAGGTACGGGTTGTTACAATCTACCCCCCTAAAAAGAATTTCGTCCCCGAAATTCAGTGAAACAAATAAGGGTACTGTTCACGCATCAAGGCCTCAGGTTCCCAAGTAGCTTCTTCTACTTGATGATTCCTCCACAATACTTTGACTAAGGGAACCGTCTTCCTTCGTAAAACCTTATCCTTCCGATCCAAGATCGCGACAGGCTGTTCTTCGAAACTCAAGTCTTCCCTCAGTTCCACTGGTTATGCTTCCAGAACATGCGAATCATCTCGAATATACTTCCGAAGCATAGAGACATGAAAGACATTATGTATCTTTCCCAAGTCTGCTGGTAAGGCTAATCGATATGCCACAGGACCAATCCGTTCCAAGATCTCATAAGGTCCAATGTAATGAGGACTCAACTTTCCTCGTCTGCCAAACCGTACGATTCCCTTCCAAGGAGATAACTTCAAGAAAACCCAGTCTCCTACTGCAAACTCCAAATCTCTAATCCTACGGTCGGCGTAGCTCTTCTGGCGGTCCTGCGCTGTCTTCAATCGATCCCTGATCAGTGCCACCTTTTCCTGTGTAAGATCTACCAGCTCAGAAGTAGTCAATCTCCGCTCACCAACCTCAGTCCAACATAATGGAGTCCGACACTGTCGCCCGTACAAAGCCTCGTAAGGAGCCATCCCAATGCTCTCCTGATAACTGTTATTGTAGGCAAATTCCATCAAAGGTAAATGAGACTCCCACGTACCCTGGAACTGTAAGACACAAGCTCACATCATATCCTCGAGAATTTGAATAGTCCGCTCCGATTTTCCATCAGTTTGAGGATGAAATGCAGTACTGAAATGCAATTTAGTCCCAAAAGCTTCCTGTAAGCTCTGCCAAAATCGGGAAGTGAATCTCGGATCTCTGTCAGATACTATCGACTCTGGAGTCCCATGCAACCGAATAATCTCATCTATGAACAACTGTGCAAACTGCGTCAACCTGAAGTTCTCCCGTACTGGCAAGAAATGAGCAGACTTCGTAAGTCGATCCACAATAACCCACACACCATTGTGTCCCTTCGGTGTTCTCGGAAGCTTGAACACAAAATCCATCGTCAGGTGATCCCATTTCTACTCGGGGATCGGCAAAGGTTGCATTGCTCCATAGGGTCTTTGTCGCTCGGCTTTTACCTGTTGACAGATCAAGCATCTACTGACATATTCTGCAATCTCACATTTCATTCCCGACCACCAGTAATGCTCTCGAAGTGTACGATACATCTTGGTCCCACCAGGATGCATCGCATAAGCTGAACAGTGAGCCTCATCCAGTATCACTTTCTTCAATGCGTCATCCACAGGTACGCACAACCGTCCACCCTTAACCAAGGCTCCATCCTCGCGGATCTCAAAGTCCTGCCTCTCTCCAGCCTCGACCTCAATCCGAATGATGCCCAGAATAGGGTCTTCAAACTGAGCATCAATAACCTGATCAATCAAAATAGGTCGCACATGGAAACTCGCTAGGAGTGCTCCCTGATCAACCACAGTCAACTCTACTCCCAACCTGCGGAGCTCAACCAACAACGGTAACCGTACTGTCCTCAAATGTGACAAAGAACTAGCTGACTTCCTACTCAGAGCATCGGCTACCACATTCGCCTTCCCTGGGTGATACTCAATCGTGCAGTCGTAGTCCTTAAGCAATTCCAACCAACGGCGCTGTCTCAGATTCAATTCCTTTTGAGTGAACAAATACTTCAAGCTCTTATGGTCCGTGAAGATCCTGCACCTCTCGCCGTACAAGTAATGCCGCCAAATCTTCAGTGCATGAACCACCGCTGCCAGTTCCAAATCATGTGTAGGGTAGTTCATCTCATGGGATTTCAACTGCCGGGAAGCATAAGCAATCACTCTCCCATGCTGCATCAAGACACAACCCAAACATTGCAAAGAAGCGTCACTGTACACCTCAAACTCCCCACTATCTTCTGGAAGGGCTAACACAGGAGCAGATGTCAACCGTCTTTTAAGCTCCTGGAAACTCTGTTCACAGTTCTCGTCCCACTCAAATCGAACTCCCTTCCGAGTTAGTCGGGTTAAAGGAGCGGCTAAAATCGAAAAACCCTCAATAAAGCGCCGGTAGTAACCTGCCAAACCCAGAAAACTCCTGATCTCTGTTACCGTTTTGGGCTGTTCCCATTTCGCTACCGCCTCAACCTTCTGAGGATCCACGCTGATGCCCTCGGCCGAAATCACATGGCCAAGAAATCCAACACTGGTCAACCAAAACTGACACTTACTCAGTTTCGCATACAACTAATGCCCCCTCAATGTCTCAAGCACAAGTCTCAGACGTTTCTCATGTGCCTTAGCACTCTTCGAATACACCAAAATGTCATCAATGAAGACAATCACAAAACGATCCAAGTATGGCCGGAACACTCGGTTCATAAGATCCATAAAAGCTGCTGTGGCATTAGTCAAACCAAAAGGCATCACAACAAACTCATAATGACCGTACCTAGTCCGAAAGGCTGTCTTCGGTACATCCTCTTCTTTAACCCTTAACTGATGATAACCGGAGCGAAGATCAATCTTCGAAAAATACTGAGCTCCCTTCAATTGGTCGAACAAATCATCAATCCGGGGTAGTGGATACTTATTCCGAATAGTTACCTTATTCAGTTGTCTGTAATCCACACACAATCTCAATCCTCCGTCCTTTTTCTTGACAAACAAAACAGGTGCTCCCCAAGGTGACATACTCGGTCGAATGAATCCTATATCGACCAATTCTTGCAACTGAGCCTTAAGTTCCCTCAATTCTGCAGGTGCCATACGGTAAGGGGTCTGTGAAATAGGCTGTGTACTTGGAAGAAGATCAATCGTGAACTCAAGATCTCGGTGTGGGGGTAGTCCTGGCAACTCCTCGGGAAAAACATCGGGAAACTCCCGCACCACTGGTATGTCCTCTGCCCTCACTGGCGTAGTACGTGTATCCACCACATGAGCTATGTAACCTTGGCACCCCTTACGCAACAACTTTCTAGCCTCAAGTGCCGAAATAACTCCAGTAGGAAGTGCACGCTGATCCCCCTGAAACGTAGTCTCTGATAATCCGGGACTCCGAAAAGTCACTCTACTCTCGAAACATTCGTTAAAAGCATGATGTCTCGTTAACTAGTCCATACCCAAAATAATATCAAAGTCCCGTAAATCCAAGAGTAACAAATCTGCTAGTAACTCAACCTCACCTACCATCACCGGACACTCTCTCAACACCTGAGTCACCACCAACACCTCTCCCGTAGGTGTACTTACTCCTAAAGCACAATCCAAAGTAGACACCTCCCTTTCCGTCACCAAACTATAACTCCGAGCTACAAAAGAATGGGTAGCCCCGGGATCTATCAAAACAAAAACAGTGTGACCAAGTATGGTAAGAGTACCTGTCACCACTCCCAGTGCGGATCTGGCCTCCTGCTGGGTCATAGCAAAAACTCGCGCCTGAGGTCCCGATGACCTACCGCGCCCCCTAGAACTGCTCGTGGCACCTCCGCCATCCCTAGGGCCTGCTGCCCCTGACACTGAAGCAGTACTCCGCCCGGGTTCCGCTACACCTCGGCCTGCTCCACTCTCCGAAGCTAACAATGGGCACTCCCTCCGGAAGTGTCCTCGCTCTCCACAATAGAAACACGTATCCCTACCGGGTCCACCGGTATGTCTCCCCGTAGAAGCAAATGAAGTCGCACTCGCCTGAGGAGTCAGCTGTGACCTAGCTCCTCGAAATCCCGAGCCCTGAAAACTGCCTGATCTGCCATACCGGGCTCCACCAGCCGATGACGATCCACCAAAATTACCCCGTTTCGGGGGCCTCTGACTCGATGCTCCTGGAAATGAATGCTCTCGGCGTCGAACACTGCCCGAATACTGTGGCCTAGCGGGTAAACTGGCCTCAACCCTGACAGCAGCATCAGAGTAGCCCCAAGCCTCTGGGCTCTCTCGATCGAAGCGCTCTCAGTCCCTCCCGCCGCTTCATCTTCAGGTCGTGGAGGGAGTTCACGTCTCGGAGGCATGATCAATCGTACGCTGAAAGAGGCATAGAGTTAGTAAAACAACCTAGACCCAACACAAATCGACACAACCTATGCTCTGAGACCAATTGTTAGGACCCGTCCCAAATATCACCTCGATACCCGGGACGAACCCTGCTCCCGTCTGACAATCACACTCACAGTACCAAAAATAACCTTAATACAACTATAAGCACAAGTATCAGACGAAGGAGTAAATATATACACTAGTAAGTGAGAGCATAGTTCTACAAAATGGGCACAAAAAGTCCTACAATTCTAAGTCCGCAACGGAAGAACGTCGTAAGCTCTATGCCTCGATATCTGCCTCAACGTTCACCCCAGCGCTATCACCACGACCTGGAGGGAAATTTAACAACAGAAGGTGTGAGTGGACTGGAATGAATAGAAGTTTCAAAACAGTTTCTCATCAAATCAGAGTTAAGGAAAAGTAATAAGTTGTTCCCTCCGTTTTGAAAACAGGCATGCCCAACTAAATAGTAGAAAATCAGAATATGGAACATCATAAGAAACAGAAACACTATAAAACATCATAAGAAACAAATACACTATAAAACTGATATAGAAAGCAGAGTATGACATAAAATCATCATTTCCGATCAAACCTGCTGGACCTATCCGAGTCTTTAAACTCAACCAGGCCTCAAATATAAATCCGAGTCTTTAAACTCCCGAGTCTTTAAACTCAATAGGCCTATGGGGGTAATATCATAATTGTCAGAGTCTTTAAACTCCATCCGGGCCCGTCCCCTATCAAACAATATCCGGGTCTTTAAACCCATATCCAGATCCAGCAAATCCAATCCATTTAAAAACCATTTCTTACTCCATATTCAAACTCGAATTCGGAATCCCCGGTTCGAAGCCCTACCGGCGTTCAAAACCGACATTCCGAACCCAAATCCGGAAAATCCATTTCTATACCAAAAACCATAGGAAATCCCAAATCATATTTCATAACCCATTTACCATCATCAGAAAACATTTATAGGGTGAATTTCTTAAATGTGGCATCAAAATCTGAAAACCAGCTTTTTCTCGAAAAACGTGCCAAAATCCGGAAACGTCTCGAAAAACATGCAAACATTTCAATCACGTATAACCATCATTTAAAGCATAAAAACACACATAATATCATAAACATCGAGAAAACAGTTAGGCATGCTCGAAAGTAAGAAAGAGTCCACTCACAAATCTGAGCAAGTCAGTCGCGCTCCGTGCGCTCCTCGACCGTCTCGGGTGTCTCCCGTCCTGTCAAAATGCACCAAATAGGGTCACAAAGACATCAAGGATCCTAATCCTAATTTCCCCAATTTTTTGGGAATTAAATAATATTTTAATTCTAAACCCGTAACCGCCTGGATTCCCGAACAACTCCGTAACACCGTCCGATTCACCCGAAAACTATACCATTTGATTCCTTAGAACATTTAGGACTAAACTCATGTTGGAAGCTTGGCCGGATTCGTCCCCACGCGCCTCCACGCGCCGCCCAAAGTGGCTGCGCGTGGGCCTCACGCGCCTGCTACAGTGCATCTCCTTCCTCGAGTCACCCGGTTCAACACAGTTGAACCGGCGTGACCGGTTCTCTGTAATCCGACCACCGTTCCAGTCCAATCCAATCCCATTCTCTTCGTCCCATCCTAAGCAATCTAACCATGTCCTAACCTTGAATAATCACGGCCGAAAACCCACCGTTCACGGCCTCGAAACAGACGGCCCGTAGCCCCTGTTTTGGCTGCCGGCCGCCCAGGTCCTCCCCCGTCACGGCGTTCATCTTAATCGATGCCTAGGACCTTCCTGAACTTCACCCTAACCTCCTAATCCCTCGACTCTACACCCAACTCCACGACTTTGCATTTGAACTTCACGGCCAAACAGAGTACAGAGTACTCTCCGTCGACTGAGCTCCGCCGTGTACGCCCCGTCACGGCGACCGTCCTACACCACTCCTAGAACCTCCCTGAACATCACTGCACTCACCAATCCCCTCGATTCTCACCCTACCCTCACGACTTTTGAATTTAAAATCCACGGGAAAACAGGGGAAAGGAACTTACCCTTCGATTCAGGCTCCGCCGTGAGCACCGCCACTTACCGCGGTGCTGGTTGGACTCCCCGTAGTCTCCTGAGTCGCCTAGTGGCTTGAATCAATCCACCACACGGCACAACAGCCACCACAGTCCACCGCCTTCTCTGTTTTCTTCAAAACCCAGCCGTCCACTGTGTAGCCTCCGTGCACGGTTGCAGCTCCAAACCGCGATCACCAGCACCTCCTTGCCTCACTGTCCTTCTCTCAACTCACTCTTCACTCTCCCTTGCACTGAATCGATCACCGCCTCTCCAAACTCTTCTCTCTGTTTTCTGCGTTTGTGGAAGGATTACACGGTTCAAAAATGAGCAAAGTGTGGCCGTGCACACTTGAGAACCTTATGGAACAATCCAGTGCCCCCACGTGTCCACAATCCTATGGACAAGCAGAAAATATCCTACCCCACTCAGCCACTTGTCCTCATCCAATTGGCTGAAAGAAAATGACCAAAATACCCCTTGTGTAAATAATTACCGTTTTGCCCTCGAACGTTCTAGATCCGTATCTTTTCCGTCCGACGTCCGATGACAGTGTGCCGCCTGTCGTTGAACTCAGGACGTCGAGACCTATCTAACGGTCCTCGGTCTACGTGAAAATCACAAGTCCTCCAAAAAGTCAACATTTTCCTCGTTTACTCAAAATTACGGTAACGCCCCTAATCTTCCGAACATCATAACTTTCCCTCCGGTTATCCAAATCGAACTTGCCACCTGTCTACGGACTCGTGACGTCCTAACCTACGTCACGGTTAAGGGTCAACACTCATCCACTCGGTAATTCAAAAAGTCAACTTTTCGTCCTACTATTCACAAGGGCAAAATAGTCCTTTATATACAAAACTTTATAAACTTACATTTTTACCCTTCCCGAAGGTACGGGTTGTTACATTTGGTGTTAATTGGGAGGTTGGATTGGTTAGTGAACAAATTGGTTTGTCTCTGGAGTTCTCGGGCAGTACATGTTAGACGCGTCACATGTGTCAGTTGAGCGACCAGGAGAACTCAGATAGGTTTTTGGAGTTTAGTGAGTGGTCTGTTCAGATCTGGGATTGAACATGCATGGTATGACGTTTGGTGACTTTTTCCTGGTAGTGGTACTGTGGAGGAATTTCGACGTGGAAGGGGCAACGAGGGAGCCTAGGTTTGGAGGCGGAACTTGTTTTCCACAGTTTTTGGTAGGGGCATGTGTGAATTTTGAGGGCAAAATTCCTATAAGGAAGGTAGATTTTTCTGGAATTTTAGGGGATTTAATTGCGCAAGATGGACGATTTTTCCCTCGGGTTTGTGCTTAGGTTTCTATTAAAGGGAAAAGAAAAATATGGAGATATTTTGGGAAGGTTTGGATTTCATTGTCTCACTTATTCTCTCTCTCTCTCCTTACTCGTGAAACACACAAACACACACACACACAAACACACACACACACACACACACACACACACACACACACACACACACACACACACACACACACACACACACACACACACACACACACACACACACACACACACACACACACACACACACACACACACACACACACACACACACACACACACACACACACACACACACACACACACACACACACACACACACACACACACACAATTATCACACACACATCACATCTTATTTTTGAGGGCTTTTGAGAGTGAACTGAGGTTGGAATTAGAGTTTAGGGACTTTCACGAACAAGGAAAGCTCAAGGTTGAAGGTGGAAAGGGCTGGTGGTGGTTGTGGTGAGAAAGAAACTTTAGTCGAAATTTTGGGAACCCAAATCTTTGAATCCAGGTAAGATTTCTCAATTCTAGTCTCATTTTTGGATTCCTTGGGTTGAGTACATGAATTTTGACTATTAGAACGTCCAATTTGATTAAAAAAATGAGGGAGATATGAAGGTTTGAAGTTTAGACCTCCAATAGGGTATTCTAGCCGTGGCAGTGCAGTTTTCTTCTCTGGTAAAGGGCTAATGCCAGCATGATGCAATGATGACCTCAATAGGTGACGTCATGATGATGTCATCTAACACATAGCTGGGGTGCCACATGGTAGGGCATGGTTGGTACCACGTGGCAAGGTGTTAGAGTCTGTCAAGTGGCACGTGGCAGGTTGTCATTGGGTCACATGACACGGGTGTCGTATGGTAGGCGGTGGTTGGTGCCACGTGGCAGGATGTGTCAGAGATTGTCAATGCCACGTCAGCTAGGGTTGATGTCAGCGGCTAACATCAGCAGTTGACGTTATGCATTAACTAGCACGAGGGAAATTAGACCGATGTGTATGGGCGTGTGAGCTTTAATTTCAAGGTGAAATTAGTCTTGTTGAAAAGGTTTCGTCGTTATGAATCCAATGGTGGTGGTTTCAGGTCGATTAGAGGTCGTTCGATGATAGTTTTGGAGAATTTTTTTCTCGAGAGGCGTGTTTAGGGCATGTTTTAAATTCCGGGGTTTGGGGGTGTTTATGTGTCAGCATCCGTCCCAATTCCCCTAGGATTAATGCGGGACGACCCTGATCTCGTCTGACACGGAGTGTCAGACAAGAGAAAATTCCGACTTTAGCCCGCTCGGGCCTTCAGAGTACGCCAGGATCTGGAGGAGGTATGTGATGTCTCGGTCTCTACTACAGCCTGCATCCGAATTCAACCTGAAGGGCAGTCAAAACATTAAAAGCTGTGAGTGGAAAAAACAAATCATTTAATAAAAATAGTTTATAGAAGACACATTTGTACCCTTCACTAAAAGCCTGCATGCATTCGAAAACCATTTACCGAACCATTAGGGCCTTAGCCCAAAACATAAATGAAGCCAGATACACGGACCACTGCCCAAATCCATGTGGGACTCAGCCCAAAACCTATACACATCACATATCATATAGTATATACATATAAATCATATAATCTATCCTGTCCCAGTTTCTAAAGCTACGCGTGTGCTACCTGGGGTCTCAAAGCCCAAGTCTCTCAGGGCCCACCCAGGTCAATGTTCGTAGATCAATGACCCTCTCTGAGGTTATAATCCAAGCCCTCCTGAGAGTAAGGTACCCAATGGGGGCGACTCCACTCAGTTAGTGCTCCGTGACTACTTTGGGGTCCACCTAGGTGAACGACCCTCCCCGGAGGAGACATTCCAAATAAGGAAGGTATATGAATATATATATATATAATGAAAACATTCATGCCCGGTCCCCATAAACCGTAATGAAACTAGAAATCCATTTAGGGTCCTCGACCCAAAATCATAAACATAAAGTAACTGGGCCTCGCGCCTGAACTCATGACTCAACTGGGCATCATGCCCGATATCTCAGGGTCAGTCACAATTCCGATCGTAGTGATGTGTGCAATCATCCGTCCAGGACCGCTCTCAATCCCGGTATGTCGCCTTGAACATATGAACTGACGCGACCACCTCTAGATCATGGTACACTCATCACCGATCGATATCCTGAACCGTCAGCACTCTGAAGTCGAGCCTCCAGTGGCTGCTTGACAACGATTCGTGCATCGTGACCTCTCCAGAAGGAACACATCCCAATTCGGAGGCGAGCGTCGTATCGTCCATCGCCGTGCACAAAGCACTCGCCGCGACCACGACTCAGACTCGTAGGTCACCAATAGGGCTACATGCCCGAGACAAAACCAAATGGGTCTTATGCCCGAGTTTATCCTTTTTAAATCCAAAACTATTTCATTTAAACCATCGTAGAAATACAGACCCATATAGGCACCATATAAGGCTGAAACCTTGAAATATGCGCCAATACGTAAACACACACAAATACACTCATGACATCAAAAAACATGTATTAAAACATATAATAAACATTTATGCATGCATCAATTTAGAAAAAAAAGTCCACTCACAGATCGTCCGAGCTGCCACCTCGATACGCGTGCCATACGACTCTCCCTGTCCAATCGCCATCACCGGGACTCCCAAACCTGTCCAAATCACTTAAAGGGTTACTAACTACCTTATTAACCTCTCACTAAATCCCCGTAAGTTTTTGGAATTTTTAAGCTCGATCCTAAACCTTCAGACACCCCGAAACCTATCGAAACGATGTCCGATCGACACGAAACCAGTCCCAAAATATTTGTTACATCGAATAGATGATTTCGTGTGTTGGAACCTTCCCCAGAAAGGGGACCACACGCCATCCAAAGCCCTTATGCGTGGGAGCCACGCGCTGGGCACTGTGGATCGTCCCTATCCTCCAGCAGCCGGTCTGAACCAGCTGGTCCTGTGCAGTCGGTCCAGCCGAACCGGCGTGGTTGGTTCAGTCATTTTCCCCCTTATTTTGGTCTGATTCAACCCCTATTCAATCCTACTCTCTTCCTCACATCCCTAGGAGTCTAACCATATAAAAAGAACAGAGAAACACCCCATAAAACCCGTTGGTTCGAAGCCTTGCCCACGTCCCAATATTTTCAAAACCTCCCCAGGGCCTCCTCGACCGTTAACCACCACTAAAACCTCCTTATTACTCCCCTAGAAACCTAATAATCCTTACCCAACCATCCAAAACCGTCCATAATATCACAAATCGAAAATAAAGGTAAATGGACCCAAACCGATTACCTTGTCGGTTTTCCTCCACGCCGTCGTCCACGGCGGTTCAGGCTTCCTTACAACCACCTCTCAGTCCTCAGCCACTCTCTGCCTCATCCTCAGGTTGAACCAAGTGAGGGGGAAGTGATTGGGGTGTGGTCATGGTCGATGGCATTTGGTGAGATCGGGTTTTGGGTTGGGTTTGGTATGCACGAACAAAGGGATAGAAATGCATGTATGGGAGGCACTGAGCAATGGATGAGTGACACTTGTCACTCATATATTGGGCCAATTTAAAATATCTGGGGTCCACTTGAATACAAAAGCTTCCCGTTTCGTAAAACGTGCAATAGTTCCTCGGAACTTCCGTGAATCGAAACTTCTCTGTCCAACGTCCGATTTCGACGTGCCGCCTATCTAAAAATTCGTATCTTCCCGATCTACGTAATGGTCCTCAGCCCTCGTCCATCGGACCTCCCGGTCAAAAATTCAACATTTTGCCCACTACTAGGGGCAAAACGGTCATTTTGCATCGTTCGTCCGATTTCATCCAACTAATCACGGATTAACCTTACAAATC
Organism: Prinsepia uniflora; assembly: GCA_032719365.1. NCBI lineage: Eukaryota > Viridiplantae > Streptophyta > Magnoliopsida > Rosales > Rosaceae > Prinsepia > Prinsepia uniflora. The sequence goes on from CM064863.1 coordinate 75,273,706, forward strand.
CTTAGTTAGCCACTAATCTAATTCTGGAATTCGGGACGGGTCGTTACATTATGTATGTACTTATATGGATTATTAGTGACCTCCAGGAGTGACTTTGGCAAGCCAGGACGTCCCAGCGGCTTCGGAGGGGCTTGCGGCTCAGGTTTTGGAAGGACGGTGTAAATGACCGTTTTGCCCTTGAGAATAGGCAAAAAAGTTTACTTTTGACTCGGGTGGTCCAATGGACTTGGATCGATAATCGTGACATAAATCGAAACGTTACAAGTTCGTAGATAGGCGGCACGTCGAATTTGGACGTTTGACAAGGAAGTTACGGGTCACGGACTATTTTGGTAACTATTTACAATGACACGTTTTATGAGGCACTGTTGTCATTTGTCCTTTAGTGTGGATCCAGATATTTCTATCAGGCCCAATGGATGAGTGACAAGTTTTACTCATCCATTGATCCCTAAACCCACATGCATGCATACCACCACCCTTCCTTCATCTTCTTTATGTTTTCCACACCCGAAACCCATAATCCAAACACCTAACCATACCCCCCCATCCTACTCTCTAAGGTGACGACTAAGAGAGATAGTGAAGCATTAAGGATGATTAGGAGCTGAGGATGGCTAAGGCATGACGGAGCCATGGCGGAGGTAAGAAACCCGAATACCCAGTTTTCCTTCGAAAATGAGAAATCAATTTTGGGCACTTGTAAGGGTTCCTGATGATCCTAAACTGTTTCTAAGGTTCGTACAAGTTGAAGGGGGCTAGTTTCGAAGGCCACAGTGGTCTGAGATGTAACGACCCGTCCTGGAATTCGGGATTAAATTAGTTGTTAATAATGGATTAGTGAAGTTAATCGGTGATTAGTTGGATGCGTTCGGACGGACGGTGCGAAATGACGATTTTTCCCCTGGATTTGGGAAAAATGTTGACTTTTAGTTCGGGCGGTCAAATGGACTTTGACCAATGAACGTGACGTAGTTTGAGACGTCACGAGTTCATAGACAGGGGGCACGTCGAATTTCGACATCCAAGGAAGAAGTTGTGATGTTCGGAAGGTCAAGGGCATTTTCGTAATAAGGTTAAAAAGAGGGAAATTGTTGACTTTTTGCGTGGTAAACGCTTTTCACGAAAATTGAGGACCGTTAGGTAGGTCTCGATGCCCTGAGTACAACGACAGGCGGCACATCGTCATCGGACTTCAGATGAATTAGTTATGGGTCTAAATGTACGAGGGGTAAAATGGTCATTTTGAAAGCAAGGGTAAAATGGTCTTCTGGGCAACTTTTTTAATGAGGGAACAATTAGATGGGGACATCTGTCCTTAAAGGATTGGATATTTTGCACCAAAGAGTGGGAGATTGGGACACGTGGGGACGTTCTGGTTGGTTCTAGCCAAGTCTCACATGTCTGAGTTATATTAATTTGGTTGATCGATTAAAAGGAGGGAAACTGAGACAAAGAGAAAAATTATCCCTCTTCAGTGTGAGTTGTAGGGTGAAGTATTTGTGACTGAGTGAGAGTTCAGAGATGAGTGGTGACTTGAAGTAGGTGAGGCGGTTTGTGAGCAATGAAGCAAACCCAGAAAAATAAAGTGGGTTAACTGTTGAACCCATGAGCATTCTTTTGGCATTCAACATGGTAGCTTAGGTTCTTCAGTTCGATAAAAAATTTGGTGATTTGGACGAGACTAGAGAGACTTAGACAAGCCCAAAGGACGCAATTTCGAGGTTGGAAACGGACGGTGAGGTTACTTCCCGCGAAAGTCTCTCTGTTTCCAATTAAAATGGTAAATCGTGTTTCAAGGGTTTTTATTACATTTGATTAATGGAAATGAGTTTTGGATGTAGAAAGAGAATGAACGGATCTGGAAGCACGGAGTGGGGTGGCCGGAATACTGAGAACGCCAAGGGGGGAAACTTCGAGTTTTCCTTCTTCAATCCGAGCAGGTAAGAACAGACCTTGAATTCATGATTTAGTACACTAGATCGTTTAAGTAAAGGGGGACGAAACCATTGGGCTAAAAAGGGACTGAAAACGGGCTGGAAATCGATGGAACCGTGGACACCGGTTCAACTGAACCAGCTAAACATTGAACCGAACCGAACCCGGTTCGTGTAAGGTAGGAGATGAACAGTAGAAGGCGCGTGGCTCCCACGCGTAGCCCCTTTGGGCGGCGCGTGTGGGCGCGTGTCACAATTTTCGAGGATGGTTCCAACATGGCTTTTATAGTTTTCGATGTAACGAACATTTTGGCGCTGGTTTCGAGTCGATCAGACATCGTCTCGGTATGTTTCAAGATGTCCGAAGGTTTTAGACCTCGGTTAAAAATAGTTAAAAAAATACGGGAAAAATACAGGGCTTTAGTATAAGCTTTTTGAAGTAGTTAGTGACCTCCTTATGGAATTTGGACAGGTTCGGGAAAGTCGGTAATAGTGGATTAGTCGGGAAAGCTTAAGTGCACGCGTATCGAGGCCGACAGTGCAATGGTCTGTGAGTGGACTTTGCTTTCTAACTCTTGATGCATGCATATATTTTTTATATGTTTCATACGTGATTCTATGAATTGATTTATGATCTTGATGGTTTACGAGTTTGCACGTTTTTCGATGTATTTATGATTTTGTACGTTTTACGAGATTTCACACGATCTTGTGATTTGATTGTGGTTTTAATTATTTTCTTTTTGGGTTTGAAATATGATTTGATTTCAATGTTTTGAAAATGATTTTAGAAAAGTGATTTCGGGCTTGGAGCCCTGTTCATGTGATTAAGATTTCAGATTTGGTTTTCGAGAATTGGAAAGGAAGTCTGGAATTGGGTTCGGGACGATGGTTCCGGATGCCCGCTTACGGAATCATCGTTGCGAATTCGACTATGAATTTTCTGTGGGTTTCACTGATTGAATGAAAAATGGTTTTGGGTTTAAAAACCCGGAAAAAGAGAAAACCCCACTGGATCTAGTTTTGAGTTTAAAGACTCAGATTGATTAACGGGGGAAGGGCCCTGGATTGATATGTTTTGAGTTTAAAGACTCGTTGATATCCCAGGAAGGCCTGGTTATTGCACATGGTTTTGAGTTTAAAGACTCGGGTGCACTTGAGATCCAGTAAACTTGTATGATTAATGTTTTTCACTGGTTTTTCGATGTTTTGGACAGTGGTCCAGATGCTTTGGATTTGACTTACGTGTACGTACGATCACACGTACGATCCACAGTAGGTTCTGTGCGCTCTGAGAAGTCCGTAGGCTGTTAGACAGTCGAATAGGGAATCCTTTGTCTGACTTACGTGTCACACAGAGGTTGGACGTCGGTTTAGCCTTCTTGCCATGCTTAAGGTAGATGGGAGCAGGATTTAGTCCTTAATTGCGGGGGATTAGGGGTGGGTCCTGACATGAGACGGTAGGGCGAGGAGGAGGAAAACCGTCGAGGTATGGTTTTCGATTTAAGAATTCAAAATCAGCCTAGGACGTTTGTTAGGCTAGTTGATCGATCATAGGTTGTTCCCAGGACTTAGACGAACACAGGAGATCGTCTTGGAAGGGCAACAGTGGCTAGAGTTGACGGCACGGCAGGGTTGCAAGTCGTTGTTACTGTTCCCCGTCAAACAGGTAACTTCTGGGCTTGGTTTCATGGTTTTAAGTAAGTGGATCAATAGGGTACGATTGGACAATCGTGTAGGAATTAACGGCATCGAAAATAGGTTGAAATCAAAGGAGATAAAACCGGGTCAGAGTCGTGGGTCTACGCGACTCGGTTCAGGAAATAGGCTGACACGTCACGAGGAGGAAAACGATGACATCATCACTGATGTCATCATGTGTCAGCTGTTAGGAGACGTGGCCCAATCCCAGGTCGACACGTGTTGTGATGTCAGAGCCTAGTTAGCCTGACATGTTAGTTACGTGGACCAATCAGATGGTGCCACTTGTCACTGACATGTCAGACAAGTGGACCAACCGGTGACTGACATGTGGCACCCTGTCAGGTCTGACACGTGTCAGACTGATAGGTGTCAGGGATGACGTCATGCTGGCGTCAACGATGTTGACTTTTCCTTTTACATGCACGTGGGGGCACGTGAGCTCAAATTTTGAGGTGGGACCAGGACTATTTTAAAGGTTTTGACGATTCAGATCTAATGGTGGTAGTTTCGGGTCGATCGGAGATCGTTAGGTTGGTCAAATTGAGGTTTTTAGCCTCGGGACGCTTTCCTAGACTGGTACTGTTCGTAGGTATGACCTTATATAGTCCGTTAGTGACCTTTGGTGCGATTTGGACAGGTCCGGAAGTTCCGAAGATGGTGATTTAGCCTCGGGGAAGCTTATGGCACACGTATCGAGGCGGCAGCTAAGACGGTCCGTGAGTGGATTTTTGTTTTCGAAATATGATGCATGAATAATTGTTTTATATGTTTTATATATGTGATTTCAATGATTATTATTGTGGTATTTATGATTTAAGTATTTGCACGGATATCGAGGTTTATGGTTTTGTACTGTGTTTATACGTGTTTGGGTTTTTTTATGCTGGTTTAATGGAATGGTTTTGGATTTGGAAATATGGAGTCGGGCATGAGACCCATTTGATTTGGAAACTATCGGACTTGGAGTCCATTTGATTTAATGAGATATCGGCCTGGATGCTCATTTGGTTTACATGATCGGGCTAGAGGCCCAACTGAGTATGTTATCGGGCATGAGTCCCATTTGTGGTTTATGAATTTAATTTCGGGTTCGGAGATCCTAAATGGATTTGGATTTGAGAAATCGGATTTCTGGATTTTGATGGTTTTATGGAAATTCCGGCCATGGCTCCTTTGAGATGTTTTGAAATGATTTTATAAAGATGTTCCATATACCATCCTTATATGAGGATATGTGGATGGTCTTCTCAAGATGTCTGGGACACCAGGGAAGTCACGGCGCATTGTCTTCGAGGGGTCATTGCATGGAGCAATCGGACCGTATAGTGACTCAGGAGCAGGATTGCTATTATTAGACATCTGAGACGTCAGATATCTAGGATGTCAGAGATTGACCTGGAGACACCCCAAGCAGCACGCGTTGCTTAGACCGTGATATGACGACTGGGATGCCGAGGATTGATATTTGGATTACAGATTTATTGGATTGATGAAATGGTATTTTTGTGTATGGATTTGGGCAGTGGCGCACACGATTTGGTTTTACGATTTTGGGCCGAATTCCCATAATTGATTGATTTTATGGTTTTGAGCTAAAGCCCTAATGATTTGAGGAAGGAAATGGATTTGGTTTTATAAACGATTTTTATTATATTGGAAATTGACTAGCTTTCGTATGCATGCATCTTTTTACGTGAAGGGCATAAATGTTTTCATGTAGAAATGAGTTTTTATCAAATTGTTTATTTTCGTCCACTCACAGCTTTTATGGTTTTTAATGTCGTTCAGGTTGATTGCGAATACGGGTTGTAGTAGAGACCGAGACATCATACTTCGCCACTGATCAGGGCGCACTCTAATTCCAGAATGGGCTGTTGGTTTAGGTTATCCCTTGTCTGGCCTTCGTGTCGCACGTGGGTTAGACGGGAGCATGACACATCCCGCGTTAATCCCGGGGGAATTGGGATGGGTCATGTCATGTTAGGCTGACGTCAACACTATGTCAGCACTAACACGGCGTTGACTGACGACTACTAGTGTTGACCAAACTTTGACCGATGGGTGTCGGTGTGTCAGGACCCACCTCGGTTCCACCCCGAAATCCGAGGTAAATCTTGCTCCCGTCTGACACCCCGACACAAAGACCAAAGTAACCTCACGATAAACCACCAAAATACATGCCACACGCAGGAGAAATTTTTAAACATTCCGAAGTCAAAGTTTTACAGAGCATTGTACCAAACAAAGGAAAAGAAAACCGATACAGAAGGTACACGCACAACGGAAAATTAAACCACTCCGGGAAAACTCTCGGGTACTCTATGCTTCCGACACTGCCTCGACGTCGAAACCCCGCGCTAGCTCCACGACCTGGAGGGCAAGTTAAAAACAGAAAGTGTGAGTGGACCATAAATAAAAGAAGAGTTTTCAAAACCATTTTATAAGAAAACCAGGGATTTGGCCCTTCGTTTTGAAATCATACATGCATAACCCATTTACTGAGACCAGTTATAAAACACATAAAGATCGTCATAAAAACAGAATTGAAAGCAGTTACAAAAATCACGTCATAAACATCATAAAACCATCATAAATACCAAGAAAATCATTATATGATCAAACCTGCTGGACCTATCCGAGTCTTTAAACTCCCGAGTCTTTAAACTCAATCCAGGCCTCAATAATATCCGAGTCTTTAAACTCCCGAGTCTTTAAACTCAATAGGCCTACGGGGGGAAATATCAATATATCCGAGTCTTTAAACTCCCGAGTCTTTAAACTCAATCCGGGTCTTTAAACCCAATCTGGGCCCTTCCCCCATCAAACATAATATCTGGGTCTTTAAACCCAATAACCAGGTCCAGTAAATCCAATCAAAACCATTTGAAAACCATTTCTTAATCCATATCCAAACTCGAATCCAAAATCACCGGTCTGAAGCACTTCCGGCGTCCAGAACCGTCATTCCGAACCCAAATCCGGAAATCCACTTTTTCAACTTTAAAACCAAATTCCGCTTTCCGAAATCCGATTCTAAAACCGAAAACCCTGATCATTGCAATCACGTTCCAAAATCCCTTTAAAATCATTGAAAATCACTTATCGTTTGAAAACCCCAAATCATGGCATCGAAATCAGAAATTCAACCTTTCCTCGTAAAACGTGCCAAATACGTACTTTCTCGAAAAACATGCAATTATGTAAAACCATCATCACATATTCAACAATCATGAAATCACATGTAAAACCATAAAATAATTATAGAAAAACAGTTATGCATGCTTGAGTTTAGAGAAGGGGTCCATTCACAGATACCGGGCACGTCACTCGCGTCCCGTACGTTCCTCAGCTTCCTCGGGAAGTCCCGATCCTGTCAACAGTCACCAAAGAACATCACTAACACGTCTACCAAGACTCTCCTAATTTTCCCCAAAAATCCCCGGGTCCTAAACGTAACGAACCGGAACCCTAAACCTTCTACCTCGCCGAACTAACTCGACTCGACATCCGATTAACCCGAAACTTATTCCAATAGACTCGTTACAACATCTAGACCAAAAACCTAGTTGACACTTTCCCCAGAAACCTCCGCACGCGCCGTCCAAAGTGGCTGTGCGTGGGCCTTACGCGCCTGCACCCAGTACACTGTTCATCGTCTTTCTCAACTCGACCGGTCTGAACCGGCGATAGCGGTTCTCCGCCGTTCCTTCACCGTTTTGACTCCTCTCTTCACCAGTCTCTTCGTCCAGTCCTAATCAACCTATTCCCCTATTCCAAACACTTCGACACAACTTCTAACCCATCGTCCCTAACTCAAAACCGTAACCCGTTCATACCCCTGTTTCACAATCCGGCCACCCAAGTCCTCCCCCGTCACGGTGGCTACACTAAACAACTCCTAGGACCTCAGTGAGTCTCACACAACTCACCAAAAACCTCGACTCGTACTCAAAACCCACGACTATTCGTTTGAACCTAAACGGAAAAACAGAGCAATTGAAAGAGAACGAGAAATTACCTGTGCTCAGGCCGCCACCGTGAGCTCAACCGTGAGTACACGACTCCTCCAGTCCACCTTCGTCCTCTGGACACCACCACCAACCTCGATTGGTCGAACATGGCAACACCACCACCCAACACCCTCTCTGTTTTCTTGAAACTCAACCCTTCACACTCGCAAGGTTTCCTCACACGAGTTGCCCTCACAACTCACTCACTATCTCTCTCTCGATCTCTATTTACTTCCTCAATACACGAACACACACAACCCACACTCAATTCTTCTCAATCTCACCCTTTGTTTCTCTCTTGTTCGAACACGGTTGCACACACACACGCCTGCACGATTTGAACACGCACACCGTGCACCCTAGAAACCACTACACACTTGCCACATGTCACAATCCCCTCAGCCCTCTCACAAATATCCCAATTCTCTCCTGTACACTTGTCCCAATCCGGTTGTACAATTTCCAATGTGCAAAAGACCAAAATGCCCCTCTTTTGAGTCAAAATTACAATTATGCCCTTACCGTTTTAGACCGGTATCTTACTCACCCTAGGTCCGATGAACACGTGCCGCCTATCGTTGAATTCAGGACGATGAGATCTACCTAACGGTCCTAGGTCAACGTGTCAAAACCCGATCGTACGAAAAGTCTACTTTTCCCCCTTATTTAGCCAAATTACGGTAATGCCCTCAACCTTCCGAACATCATAACTTCCTCCTCAAATGTCGGAATTGGGCGTGCCACCTGTTTATGGATTCGTGACGTCTCAAACTACGTCACGGTCACCGGTCAATACCCAATTGACCGCCCGAACTAAAAGTCAACTATTTGCCCAACCTAGGGGCAAAATCGTCATTCGACGCTAACGGACCTATCGTAACCAACTCACCACCGATTAGGCTCACTAATCCCATCTTAATCACTGTCTTAACCCTAATTTTCGGGAGGGGTCCTTACACGGTGCGTAGACATAAATTTCGAGGTCAAATCAGTCTTGTTCGAAAGGTTTCTACAATCTGAATCTAATGGTGGTGGTTTCAAGTCAACTGGAGACCGTTTAATATGTCATTTGAAGGTTTTATCCTCGAGAAGCGTGTTCAAGACACGTTTACGGTACCAGGTTTGTGAGGGTTTGTCGTATAGACTTGTATAGAACATTAGTGACCCTCTGATACGATTTGGACAAGCTAGAGACTTTTGGACTAGTTTCGGTGAGATTTAGGGCACAGATATCGAGAGCACAACTTGAAGAATGTGTGAGTGGATTTTTTTTTAAAATTCAATGCATGCATAAATGTTTTAAATGATTCATTATATGATTTAAGTGGAAATGATTTGAAATCATCGCTTGATGAGTTTGTGAATTTAATTATCAGTTTATAAAAGAGATTACGGATTTGTGTGAAACTGGTGTTTTGGGCTTGAGACCCAACTGGATTACAGTTTGACTTAGATTTGTAGTCAAACGTGGATTTGAATAAAAGAGTATGATTTGAGGTGATTTGAATAACCTATTTGGTAGGATCGATTTGGATAAAGCTGGATTTATAAAATGAGTTCTGGACACTGTTTTCTGATGGTTTTGTGGAAAAGGCTTGCGAAAGTCATGTCTTGGGCATATACCCAATTGTACAATGTTTTGACTCGGTTTGAGACATATATGGTTTTAAAATGACATTTTACTGGATTTGGTGACTGTTCCACATATACCATCCTGTGTGAATTGGATTGTCTCTTCTAGACGTCGAGGATCCTAGAGTAGTCACGATACACTGCCTTCGATGAGTAGCTCCGAGGAAAGGCTCAGGCTCAGGCTCAAGAGTGTGAGATTATGATATCATCCCGGATGTTGGGAGGGGCTTTACTATGATATCAACCCGGACGTCGTAGATCCTAGGGAAGGGCTCTACTATGATATCACCCCGGACGTCGTAGATCCTGGGGATTTACTCGGAGATGAGGCCACCTGTTGCACGCGTAACATTTGAAATCGTGATAGTTACTGGTTATGGATATCGCGGATATCGATGATTGGTTATATTTTGTTTTACTGATATGTATGTGTCCAGCTATAGATATGTATATATGATTTGAATTTCTTTCATATGACTTGATTTCTATGCATGCATGTTTATAAAACGGAGGGGAAAATGCGATTGTTTCTTATTTAAAAAATGATTATTTTTTTCCACTCACACTTTAACTGTTTTATTGACCCTCCAGGTCGTGGCACAAATACTAGGGCTGATACTGAGGCAGAGGCATAAAGAGTACCGTTGCGCATCTGAATACCTTTCAGGCTATTTGGTACTTTTAGTGTACTGACCTTTATGCTCTGTAATACTTTTGATTAGTTGACCTTTTGTCTCAATGGTTATTTGTAGATACTTATCCCTGGTTTGACAATGTTGTAGTTTGAATTGTTCTTTAAAAACAAAAAGGGTCATTTTTGGTATTTTGAGTTTGTTTGTCAGACGAGAGCATAACACATCCCGCGATAATCCAGGGGGATTGGGACGGGTCCTGTCAGTTACGTTATGCTTGACATAAAGAGTTTATCCCTTTTCTGGCATTGTGTTTGTATTATAATCGGACTGAGGGTAATTTCGTAATTTGAGTGTGTTTGTGTCAGATGGGAGCATGACCTTTCACGAGAATCGATGGAGATTCTGGGGAGGCTCTTGTCAGAGGCTGTGACGATAAAAGTGGAGGTGGAGGTAGAGGTGGAAAAATGATGGAAGTGGAGGTAGAGGTGAATGAGGCAGTAATGGAGAGAGGGGTGCTTGTGGTAGTGAATGAGGGTGATGGTGGCGGAGGCGGTGGTAATGGTGGTGGAAGTAGTGGATGATGAGGTGGAGGTTCATATGGAAGCAATGGAGTTAAGGTAAGGGTGGAAGATGGTAGATGTGGTTGTAGTAGCTGCAATGATGACTGTGATGGTGATGGTGGTGCAACAATGAAGGAGGTGGAGGTTAGGAGAAGAGGTAGTGGTAGAAATGTTGGAGATAAGGTTGAAAAATGTGGTGGTGGTAGTGGTGGTAGAAGTGGTGGTGGTGGTGGAGTAGACTTGAGCAAGAGGTGGTGGTTTGTTAATTTAAGAACATAATGTGTGAGAAATATAAGTGGTGAATAAAAACAAACTAATTTGGATTTTATAAGGAATACAAAATTTCAGTAATTTTTTGTGAAAATAATTTTCAAAAGCAGCATATATTGCTTTTAAAAGTTGTTATAAAAAAATCCATTGTTTCTTTAAAAAAAACTAGATTTTTATTTTTATTTTTAACAAATAATTTTATACTATTTTACTGTGCATTTTTATACTATTTCACTATCAAATAAATTAATTTTTAAGGAACAAAAAAAAAGCAAACCGAAATAAGGCTTAAGTAAATATATAAATATCACACTTCAATAAACTCTTTTGTTTATTGATTTTATTTTCCACAAAACTTTGTTTATTGATACCAAAATTGTTGTCTGATCAAAAGTCATAAAGATATTAAATAATCAAATTAATTAATTTATTTCATTGACTAGTTTACAAAGGATCCAATAAATCACGTTTAAGAGTAAGTAAATTGATGGACTAATGAAATAAAAAAAAAGTTAAAGAGCCTACGTCCTACGACTAGGAGCATGCTCCAAACTCAATGCCTCCTATTCTTATGACATGTAAATCCAATTTAAAGCAAACTCAATGCCTCTTACGACTACATGATATGTTTGTTTTTTTAGGAAAGAACTCAAGACATGTATATGAGACTTTTTCAGTTTACGTATTACTGATTTTGCTTTATTTGTTATCATATGAATAGGGATGATACGGAAAAAAAAAATTATTTAAATATATTTTAATAGTACAACATGTATTATTATAATTTAGTGATATTTATCTTCACATGTTATAGGAGATTTGTGTTTTTATTTTTTGTTTTTACTTTAATAAAAAATCAGATTAAGATCCAATGTGTGTAATCTTAACCCTCCCCCAATATTATTACATATAAAACAAATTAAAAAAAAATACCAATAAATTGATAGCACAAAAAGCCAAAAAAAAAAAAAAAGAGAGAGATGTATTTCTTGCATCCACTTAAAAGACAATCGTCTTATTATCCTTTTAGTGCCCCCCAATTGGGTCCACCCGTAACATGATAAGTGAAATACAATACCATATACCTCGTAGCACATGGTAGGCTAGGGATCATTTAACCAAGTATTTTGCTCGGCTAGATAAATAAAACAAAAATTATTTTGTGAAAACTTATGGGGTTTACTAATATAAAAATGAGAGCATTTGACCTTAATTTTAATTTTATGGGACCCTCAGTAATAGAAAGTCGTCGCAAATGAATTTTTTAATAATAATAATAATAATAATAATAAGAGTTAAAAGAAAAAAAAAAGATTAAAAAACAACAATAATAGAGGGCAGGGTTGTGGGCATGATGGATTTCTATTCCGGCCGTTGGAATTTTCATTTTCATGTTCCTTTTCCTTTTCCTTTTCCTTTTCCTTTTCCTTTTCTTATTTAATTGGCCTGTGAGTGATGGTGTGGCCGGGATCCCTATAGACTCTAGATTGTTTTTGTAAATCAACCTAAACTCGAAGAAAGGGAATAGTTAACGTTGGGAACTTGGAATATAACCGATACTTCTCATTTTTAATCTCATTCTAGAACATCGTTAACAGTACGTTAGTTTAATTATGTAAAATCGTGTCATTTTTTCACGTTCTTACATAACATATAATGAATATTTGAACAAGTAATGTACACGGTTCATACCTAACAAATTACTCTCGCTTCTTGGTGTAGCAAAATTCAAACTAGGGCAACACAGAAAATGCCGGGATTAGAGGGAGTTAGCAGGTTCAGGTGCAATGTGATAGGTACCAGAAATCAGAGAAAGGAGAAAGAATTAGAAGAGAAGAAGGAGTTACAGAATGAAGATGTGAGTAGTGGAAAAGAGAGAGATCAGTTGAGAGAAGAGTAGACTTTAGTTTTCATTCATTCACACTTACATCATCAAGACACGGGATACAGTATTTATACAATTCATAGAGACCACTACCTGATTACTTAGCCTTTAAGCAATGATTTAGTTAGTAATCTCCTGGTGTTAGCTTCATTGAACAATACAGTTGGAGTAACTAACTCAAGGAATAGCTGGAAGGTAGTTATGGTTGTTTGTGATAGCTGGAACGGTTGCAAGGGAACGACTATAGTGCTGCAGCTGCATCAGGGGTTATTGTGCAGTCAAGAGGTTAGGACGTTACTTAACAGCCCCCCTCAAGCTGATGAGGAGAGGGACTCGAGCATCAGATTAGAGGAGTGCAACCAGAACAGATCATCAGGCAGGGCCTTGGTGAAGATGTCTGCGGTCTGATCATGTGAAGCCACATTTTGGACATCAAGATCACCTCGAACGACACGTTCTCTAACGAAGTGATAATCAATTTCGATATGTTTGGCTCTTGAGTGGAAGATGGGGTTAGCACAAAGGCTGGTAGCAGAGGTACTATCACACAGAATCAAGGGAGGTTTGGATAATGAAACGTGAAGAGCATGCAAGAGTTGTCTGATCCAAGATACTTCAGCAGCTGTGATTGCAAGAGCGCGATATTCTGACTCTGTGCTGGACCTAGAGACCGTGGTTTGCTTCTTTGACATCCAGGAGATGGGATTTTCTCCAAGATAAACAACCAAGCCAGTGGTGGACCGTCGATCATTTGGGTCCCCAGCCCAATCTGCATCTGTGTAAGCAATGAGATCAAGAGAACCGGCAGTGAAATTAAGGCCACGGTGAGGAGTGCTCTTGAGATACCGCAAGATCCGTTTGACAGCCATAAAATGAGCTTCAGCTGGAGAGTGCATGTATTGGCACACCTGGTTGACAGAGAACACGATATCGGGTCTTGTGAATGTCAAGTACTGTAAAGCACCAACAATACTTCTGTAATTGGAGGGATTGTTGTAGAGGGGGCCACTGTCCTTCTTCAATCTGGAACCAGGAACAATAGGAGTGTCAACTGATGCGCTGTCCAACATGGAAGTTTTGGTAAGTAGATCATGTATGTACTTGGACTGAGAGATAAGCAATCCAGTGGATGTATATGTAATTTGTAGACCAAGGAAGTAATGAAGCTTGCCTAAATCTTTCATGTCAAACTCAGAGGTTAAGGCACGAACAACTTCTGAGATGGCAATAGGACAACTTCTTGTGAGAATTATGTCATCGACATAGAGAAGAAGAACCACAATGGCAGAAGGAGTGTGTTTGACAAACAAGGAAGAGTCTGCCCATGTGGTTTGAAAACCAAGACCAGGGAGAAAACTGGTGAACTTGTCGTTCCAAGCACGAGGGGCTTGCTTGAGACCATACAAGGATTTTTCTAGTTTGCAGACAAAATCAGGGTGATAAGGATCCTCAAAGCCAGGTGGTTGTGCCATATAGACCTCTTCTTTGAGCTCTCCATGCAGGAAAGCATTTTTAACATCCAGTTGTTGAAGGGGCCAGTTGTAGTGGGCTGCCAATGCTAAAACCAGTCTTACTGTGGTGGTCTTAACAACAGGACTGAATGTCTCTCCATAGTCGAGGCCCTCTTCTTGACTGAAACCCTTGGCAACAAGTCGAGCCTTGTGCCTTGCAATGGTGCCATCAGCATTTCTTTTAAGTCTGTACACCCATTTGCACCCTACAAGATTCCTGGAGGTAGGAAGAGGGACAAGAGTCCAGGTGTTCTAGCTATAGAGTGCATTCATTTCCTCCTGCATAGCCTCCATCCAGACTGGAACAGAAGCAGCAGCTTTGAAAGAAACAGGCTCAGTCTGTGCAAGATCGACAGTGGAGGACACTGGATGAGCAGACAGATAGGCCTTTGGTTTGACAATTCCATTCTTGGAACGTGTTTGCATAGGATGCATATTTATTCCAGTAATGGGAAGCATCACTTGGAGGAGTTGAGGCTGAAAATCTGAGTCTTCTGTAATATGAGGATGAGGAGAGGAACTGGATGTACTTGCAATCTGATTTGGGTCCAAATTAGAGGAGATGGGAGTGGCTGGTGAGGACTGAGAATCAGAAATGGGATTTGGATCATGAAGATCAGTGGATGGAGTCGATTGATCCAAGGCTGGAAAAAACTGAAGTAAGAGTGGTAGAAGGAGGAAAGAAAAAATGACTAGGAGGGGATGAGGGTACAGGTGAATTGGGGATGACAAGATTAGTGTGAGAGGGGGAAAAGGCAGTAGAGTAAGGAAAATGGGTTTCATTAAAGACAACATGTCGGGACACAAAGAGTTTGTTCTGAATAGGGTCATGACAGATATATCCTTTATATTTCTCTGCATAGCCTATGAAGACACACTTCCTGGTTTTAGGCTGCAATTTGGTTGTGTTGTACGGTTTTAACAGAGGAAAACATGCACATCCAAAAACTCTCAAATGAGTGATATCTGGAGGTTGTAGATAGAGAGCCTCAAAAGGAGATTTCATATGGAGTGTAGGGCATGGCATCCTATTAATGAGATAAACAGCAGTAGCACAACCATGAAACCAGAAGTGTGATGGAAGAGAAGCATTCTGCAGAAGAGTTATAGCAGTTTCAAGGGTATGCCTGTGTTTCCTTTCAGCTAAGCCATTCTGCTCAGGTGTATGAGGGCATGATCTATGATGAGCAATTCCCTTAGTAGATAAGAAACTTTGAAAACTATGACCTACATATTCACCCCCACCATCACTTTGAAGAACTCTGATTGTTGCAGAAAACTGAGTGAGAACATACTGATAGAAATGTGTAAAAATAGCTTGAACATCAGATTTATTCTTCATGGGAAATATCCAGGTATATCGTGTACAGTCATCAATCAAATTGAAATAGTATTTAAAACCTTCATAGGAGGTAGTAGGGGAAGGACCCCAAACATCTGAATGCACAATTTCAAAAGGAACAGATGACTGAGAACTTGAAAGACAGAAAGACAGTTTTGATAATTTCCCTTCTAGGCACGACTCACAGATGTCTTTGGTGGAGTCCCTGATAGGTTGGATGTTAGACTTGTGCAAAGCAGCTGAAACAATTCTGTTGGAAGGATGGCCTAGTCGTTTGTGCCACAGCTGAGACTGAATGTTCTTGCCAAGGAAAGCACACTGAGGAGAACTGCTCTTAAGACCAGATGGGTTGAAGTGAGGTCTAAGGGGAAGGAGGTATAGACCATCCTTACTCAGTCCTTGAAATAGTGTAGTTCCCGTGGTTCTGTCCTGAATTAGAAAGGAAGATGAATCACAGATGAATCTACAGTGATTATCCTTGCACAATTTGTGAACAGACAGTAAGTGTGCTGAAATATGGGGAACATGTAGAACTTCATTCAACACAAATTTATGAGGGGAAGGGGAAATAGTCACAAGAGAGGAGTGACCAGTGTGAGCAACTTTCAAACCTGTCCCTCCAGCAGTTGTGATAACATCTCCTGTAGTAGAAATGACTGGTTTCTGAACTTGTGATAGCTCAGAAGTCATATGGGCTGTAGCTCCTGTGTCTGCAATCCAGTATTCTTGCTGTTGAGTAGGGTAAGAGGTCTGTGCACTCATTGCAGTTAAGGTGGATGGAGGAGAGGTTCCCTGATAGGTATAGTTCTCTCTTTGAAAACAGTTCACTGCAGAATGACCATTCTTCCAACAAATTTGACAGGGCTCATTTGATTGAGGTGTCTGGTTTTGATGTCGATAATAACAGTCTGAAGCAATGTGCCCCTTCTTACTACAGATTTGACAAGTTGGTGGAGGCTGATAGAAGTTCTGATGTGGTGATCCAAGAATGCCAGGGGCTGAAGAGTGATTGGGCACTCCTCTGTTGCCTTTGTTCCAGGACTTCCCTCCATTGTTTCCTCCATTATTGAAGCCCCATTTACCCTTGTTATTCCATTTGTTACCATTGCCTTTGTAACCAGAGTTGAAGTTGTTGTTTTGTGCTCCATTGTGAGGATTATAGCTTCCATTATAGCCAAAAGGCTGATTGTTTGTCGTCTGATGAAAATTGCTTGGATTATGATTTGAGACCTGGTGAAAATTCTCTGGCGCACTAGTGGACTGAAAGAAGGGTGTCTGTTGTAAAACTTCAGAACTGTTACTTGCAAGAGAGGTGTTACTCGAGCTGCTATGATCATAACTTGGCTGTGAGAAAACAGGACCTCCAGGCTTAGTGGCAGTTAGTGCAGACAGGAAAGAAGGCTGATCAACAGATTGTTCAATAACACTTTCTTCAGCAAGGAGCTGAGACCTGAAATCCTTGAGACTAATGGAGCTCTCCCTTCCACGTATAACACATGGAAAAGTGTTGTACTCCATAGGCAAGCCTCTTAAAGCAAGAATGACGATATCATCATCCCCAAAGTGAACATTGCAAGATTCAAGGAGATCTCTAGCATTCTTAATCCTCTGCAGATACTGAGTCATATTCTCAGATCCTTTTCTGATGTTTTGCAAGTCAGTCTTCATTTGAAAAATTGAAGCTTTTGTGGAAGAGGCAAACCTGTCTTTAAGGGAGTTCCACATGTCTTGGGCACTTTTGCACCCTATTACACAGGAGATGGCTGAAGGAGAGAGAGTTGCAGTGATAAGTTGCATCAGTGCTTGATCGTGCATCTTCCATACCTGATAGGCATCAGAGACTATGCCATCAGATCCAGAGCCCGGTTCTGAAGAAAATCGAGATGGACAGGCTTGAGTACCACTCACAAATTCGAAAATGCTATTCACATTGAGAAGCAACTCCATTTGGAAGTTCCAAGTAATGAAATTGTGATCATCAAGCTTGACTGTGACTGCATTGCTTACTGTTGGAATCAGGGTAGCAATTGGTGATTGCAAAATTTGCAATTGAGATACTGTGACCATACTTGATCGTTGAAGAGGATAAGGGAAGACTCAAGAGAGGAATAAAACCAAGCACCTGGTGTGCACAGTCTAGAGAGCAGATTAACAAGATACACGATTCTGTGGATCTTGCCAAGAAGAGTAGAGAGAGAGGATTCAGAGAAAGTTTTCTTGACTTTGATTAGCGGAAGCACCAAGATCATTCATGTATGGTGATTAGCCATTGGAAACATGACCAAGCTCTGATACCATGATAGGTACCAGAAATCAGAGAAAGGAGAAAGAATTAGAAGAGAAGAAGGAGTTACAGAATGAAGATGTGAGTAGTGGAAAAGAGAGAGATCAGTTGAGAGAAGAGTAGACTTTAGTTTTCATTCATTCACACTTACATCATCAAGACACGGGTTACAATATTTATACAATTCATAGAGACCACTACATGATTACTTAGCCTTTAAGCAATGATTTAGTTAGTAATCTCCTGGTGTTAGCTTCATTGAACAATACAGTTGGAGTAACTAACTCAAGGAATAGCTGGAAGGTAGTTATGGTTGTTTGTGATAGCTGGAACGGTTGCAAGGGAACGACTATAGTGCTGCAGCTGCATCAGGGGTTATTGTGCAGTCAAGAGGTTAGGACGTTACTTAACACAATGTGCTGTAACTAATAATATTAATTTGTATATTGTGACCCTTTTTTAGATCTATTATTTTATGTAGGAAACTAGGAGCAGCCTGGGGAAAGATACCGTATTGGTATCAATAATGTGTGTTCCCCTAATTATCTATAATTAGAGTACCCTTGTGCCAGTCGAGCACATTTTCTGTGCTAATAATTACCATCTTAATTAGTTTAGTTGCTCCCTTTGTTTTTGGTATTGTCAATTATTTCAGCTATATATATTTATATATTGTGTGTGTGTGCGTGCGTGCGTGTAAGAATAAGAGAGTCACATAGGTGTATTTACCAATTATTGTGAAGAATTATTTTGTTTTTGGTTTTGTGTTTGTGTTTGAGTGCATACCATATTTTATTGATAAAATTAAGATATGACGTAAAAATAAACTAGATTGCAATAACTTTATAATAAATATGGACAAATATCTTTAGTAATTAGACTAGATATCTGTCGAAATGATATAAAGGCACAAAATAATACCTCTTCAAATCCCCAAACATCATCAAGGTCATTAGTACGTACCTAAACAACTAATTTTTGCAATCCACCAAAAGGAGAAACCTAACACAACCAATTCGATATAAAAACCAATGAACTTATTTACACAAAATAAATTTAAAAAGAAAAAGAAAAAAAATAACCAAACAAGAGGCATAAATGGGTTATTTTCCACTGTTCTCGCGTCATATCGCTACCACTATAACTGCCTTCACAAATTTTTTAAGATGACGAGGAATACTGTCCACCATCATATAGCAATTCGTAAATTCTCTGTTTCACCGTGATTGATACTGCCGCCACCAATGGTGGATAGCAATCCTTCGAGCAAATCCATTAAGCTGCATCATGAGCAAAAATTCCATGAAGACAAGAATTTCATCTACAACTTGACTCATTAAGAAGTCAAAACCTATGACTATGATTAACACCATAATAATAAAATGAAAAAAATAAAATAAAACTTGAAGACAGAAAAGCTTTGACGAACTCAACACATGGCTGATTGGATTAATCAGTTTATTCACTGTATCTTTAAAAGTATCAGAGGAAAGCCATTGAACTTTAAAAAGATTAGTGAAGGAAATTTATTTTTGGGGAAGGTGTTTTAAGAGTGGGCGGCTAGAATTTTGTTGAAGATCAGTCGATGATTGTTATTTATTTTTAATGAACCCAATGAATTTGATGTACATTTATGATGATGATGATCAATAGGGACTACCATTTAGTTTGTTATATTTATGAAAGGTATTTGAGGAATTATATTTTACATATTAAGTATTTAACTAATTATATATACATATACATATACATATATTTACTTTGCTAATTACATGTGAAATAGATATATCGTGTATCTCTAATACAATGATACAATACTATATGTACATAACTAAGTCTTTTTTTGTTTTTTTTTTGTACGCCAAATGAATTTTATAAATAAGTGGATCAATATTTACACTAGCAAAATTAATTAAGTACTTGTGTTCGTGCCCTAAATGTTGACGTAGAGGAATCTGGGGCCACTGTTCGGTGGCTTGCTTCCGAAGAAGTAAATACACAAGTATTTGGGTGAGGAGTATCTCTTCATTATAATCTGATGCAGTGGTGTGCGGTGTAAACGACTATGACGAGTGGGGTGCAGGCTGAAAGTCTTGAGCCATGGTGTAGCAGTTCTACTCTAGGTGGGTTGGTCCATCTAACTTGACTTTCTAGCTGTCTTCAAAGTAGACGTGTCACTAGTAGAAGCTGCTACTTGACAAGGTTTAGAATTGGTTCTAAATTGCGGCCCATGAGGCTTTGTTGATTTTTTAACATGATGATTTTAACATGATGATTTGGAGAATAAACAGTTCCAATATGATATATAATATCGATAAACCGAAAGGATAATATGAGAACGCCAGAGTACAAGTATTTCTTTATAAGTTATAGAGGCACTAGGCTCTAAAATTGTATAACCAACTAATAACTTAATTGTAGAATCTGTCAAACTAGCTTAATTAATTGTATAGCCAAACTATTTTTTTTTATAAGGCTAAATCAATCAGGGAGTAATTTTTGCACGCAAAATTCCGTATACAACTATAAGAAGAAGGGGAAAAAATTGCAATAAAACCTTTTAGAGCAGCCACAATACAAGGACCAAGCTAGTGTGAATGAAAGCATGAAAAGGGGTCGGATTGACCATATATATGTGAGCTAGGTGTGGCTCTTACCCTTCCGGCCCGTTGACAATCTAACAACTTTAATGATATGTCAAAATGATCACTCAGTGATGCCTAGCGAAAATTGGAGTATATAAAGAGTTGGATTTTCTTCAAATTACTCTAGCTTCAGTCCATGGAAGTTGCTCCATCTCTTCTAAATTAATAGATATACAGGGCAATATTCTCCTCCACCAACTTCCCCAGGTTCCATCTGTACTCATTTTCCCGGGACATGTAAACAAGTACATAGAATTTTTTCTAGTTTCAGCCTCCTCAGCTGGGCTATGACTCTTTCTCAACATTGCGTACGTGAGAGTTTCTCGCATGCGCCCGCACCTAGGATTTACTATATATATACAGCCTACAGGCTCAAATGAAGGGGCAATTTCAATGACATCAATCATGGAACCAACTTGCCAATAATAATTAATAAATATATGTATATGTATTATTAATATCTGTTCAAGTCAATGGCAAAATTATGGAACTTAAATATTGTCAAATAACCCAATTGATCTATTTTCATTTGAGTGTCTTGCATGACGAGAGTACCACGTATAGATATATATACACACACACACGATGATGACAATATAATTTTTCTAGATTTATTCGGTTAAATGCATCAGAAACATTCCACTGAGTTTCAAAATGTATCAGGTACAACAATTTGTCTTATTTTTTTAGGCTTATAAGAAGATGCATCTATGACCAAAATAACCATAATACCTTGCTACATAACTATCATAACACGACAACAGCTAAATGATGCAACGTTTTTTACTTTATACTTAGTTCTTAGTGCAAAGTGAGGCAAATTGCCGTTTCCGGTATATTTTGAAACTTAATGGTGTGTTTTTAGTGTATTTAGTCTAATAAGTATTTTTTATTAGACATTGGCTAAAATTATGTTATATTTAATGTTATGATCTAATGATATTCTTTTTCATACACTATATGAGATGTCTGAGATCGATATATATATATATATATTATAATCCATCTTCTCTAATATTATTATATAAAAAAATATATTATATTTTGTGAGATCAAACTAAGGACCAAAAAAATCATTTATTTCTACCATCAAATTACAATTCAAATAAAATCAAATTCCATTGCAAACTCTAATTTATACACCTGGTGGTGTAGGTGCCTAGAGCTCCTAATTCCCCTGGTCTTCAATCACTTTTCTTAACACCGACTTGCACCAATTTGGAAAACACTAGGATTCATGTTAAGGTGCGGCGCATGTTTTAATTCCCTTCATTCTTATTTTCGGTGGCACACACTTTAACTCAGATGGCCAATGTACATGGAAATCGAGATTTATTGACCGGCACTTGGTTTATAGATTTAAGTGATGAAAAGTCGTGAAATAATTTGTTTTAGGAAGTTGTGTAAAACAAAACTACTAGCAATAAAGTAAAAGTAAAAATGTTAGGAATACAAGAAAGGAAATTCATAGTATAATTAATACACTTTGCCTAATGATCAGAAAGAAAAAAACGTAAAAGTAAAATAACTATTTACAAATTGGTCTTCATCTGTACCTTAGTGTGAAAATTAATACACTTTGCCTAATGATCAGAAAGAAAAAAACGTAAAAGTAAAATAACTATTTACAAATTGGTCTTCATCTGTACCTTAGTGTGAAAACAACCACTGTACATGGAACTTCCTGGTAGAAAATGTCAAGCTCTCAAAATCCTGATGGGCCTAAAACAGTAGGGTGTGAGTGGAATAAAACTAGTTGTTCAATGTAAAACAGTGTAAAAAAGTAGCATTAACTCCTCATTTTTAAGAAAACTACTATTTATATATTTCACATGCCGTAAGAGAACATTGTAATCTCATGTATGTCTCACAAACCAGGGTCTCTACCCTCAACTATATTCTACTAAAATCTCAAGCAAAGTACAGACATCTACACCCTCACTGATAACTCAGACACTCATAAACCGTAGGGTGTCAAAACAACCACTGTACATGGAACTTCCTTGTAGAGTATGTCAAGCTCCCGAAATCCTAATGGGCCTAAAACAATAGGGTGTGAGTGGATTAAAACTAGTAGTTCAATGTAAACAGTGTAAAAAAGTAGCATTAACTCCTCATTTTTAAGAAAACTACTATTCATATATTCACATGCCATAAGAGAACATTGTAATCTCATGTATGTCTCACAAACCAGGGTCTCTACCCTCAACTCTATTCTACTAAAATCTCAAACAAAGTACAGACATCTACATCCTCACTGATCACTCAGACACTCATATAAACCGTAGGGTGTCTGGCAGGACCCGTCCCCGAAGGACATAGATAACCATGTCCGGTTTTGCTCCCATCTGACAAGTCAACTGAAATTCCGAAATTACCCTAAGCACTTGCCAAATAAGGGATAACCGTACCTATGCCCACTCATGCCTCCACCTCCCGATCAGCCTCGATCATCGCGCCATGACCTGGGGGGTCAATAAAACAGAAAATGTGTGAGTGGACAAAACAAAGTTTTAGAAATACATTTATCAAAATACATTCCTACCCTCCAGTTTCACAAACATGCATGCATATCATAAATCATGAGTAAAATATATCTGGGCACAAATAGTTATAAATCACAAATCTCAAAAAAACCACTGGACTCATTGCCATATCCAATCTCATATAGTCACGTTATCCCTGCAACGCGTGCAAACCAATAGGCTCAAGGACAGCTCAAAATCCGAGCATCCGCCGCTGTGAACACATTACCAGCCGTCAATCCAGATCGTCGTGAACACATCACCGACCGATCTCCATATAATCCAGCACATCTTATTTGAGTTGAGCCTCCCTCGGTTGCATGACAATAGACCGTGCTACGTGACCTCTCCGGGGTAAACACATCCATCCCCGAGGCGAGCGTTATCTCCAGGGTTCATTCCGGGGAAACACATTCCCAACCGGAAGCCCTAATATCCACAATCCAGGGTGCACTCCGGGGGAAACATATTCCACCCCGAAAGCCCTAATATCCACAATATATCATCCTCATGAAAACCAGTGAAAAACAGTTGCATTTGAAATCAAAACCATTTTCAATACAGGGTCTCAGCCCAAAACATAATCCGTAAAACCAGAGTCCCGATTATTTCATAAATCCGAAAACCATAAATCTCATAATGTAATCACATGGAAATACCAATCCAATCAAAATCACATTTCCATTGGGTCTCATGCCCAAAATATCAATTTCACGTAAATCCGCACAACTGCAACCTCAGTTGCCATTTTCACATAAATCCAAAAAATATATGCACAAAGCATTACAAATCCATCAAATCAATCCTTGACTCATAATCCGAGTCAAAATCAATCTCAAATCCCGGGCCTTCGCCCAAAACAGCAATATCATAGTTTTCTCGAAAATCGTGCCCAAAATCATATAAAACAATATAATATTCCCAAAATCCGGAAATCATCATATCGAAACATCAATCATGCCAAATCATTTCAATTCATATCATAAAGCATTTAAAACATATATGCATGCATTCTGGGTAGAAAACAAAAGTTCATTCACACACCGTCCATATCGCTCGCTTTCTGAGCTGCACGTTTTTTCGTAAATTTTGGAAGTCACCATTCCTATCCAAAATCATTATCAAGGGTCACTAACACTTCAATATAACTCATATAATTTTCCCCAATTTATCCGAGATTTAAATACGTATTTTAAACGTATAGTAAAACTTCGGATACACCGAACACTATCGAAACGATAACCGATTTCCTCTAAACTAGCGCCAAAATGTTCGTTACATTAAATAGGACAAAAGTCATGTTGAACTCACCTCGGGATTCCCACTCACGCGCCCCCACGCGTTGCCGTGAGTGGCTGCGCGTGAAGCCCACGCGCGTGCTACAGTAACTGCTACAGTTACCGTCTTCGCCCGTTTGTCTGTAAAACGGGTCCTGCAACCCGCGAGATGACCCGATTGGAATCCTGTCAATTTCCAGTCGATTCCTTCAATTGATTAAGCTAATTGTATCGTTTTAACCTCAATTAAAGGTCTGTAATGTCAATTATATCAATACTTACCTCAGTCTATTCAATTCGAAGCTGAAAACTCGAAGGCTACATGTGCACTGTTCATTCTTCGAACTTCATCAATTCCAATTGAATTCGTGCAATTGATTCACTCAGAAGCTTTGCAGGATCCATATAAACATACTTCCAAGCTCAATTTCAACGTCCAACTCCTCTAATTACACGACCTAATCTTTGAATTTTCTAGTTCTTGCCATGTCTGTTCTCAGTCAAAACGACGTCCTTTTCTTTCGTTTTTGATTGGGTTCGACTCGAAATGATCTCATGAGGCTTAATTTAATGTCAATTTCACTCATGAATGGCCACAAATTAAATTTCAATCTGAAGGTTTATAAAGGGTTTTCGGGTTTGAGTCTGGCTACAACTGGGTTCAAAGCCCATCATTCCTCCTTCAATATCATTCGTTTTTCTCTCTGGATTTTATTCAAATTCTCACAATCCCAGACTAAGGATTCATTGTCACCTGAGCTCAATGATGAATTGTGCTCATGCTCTGTTTTTTTCCTTCGCAAATACACACACACCTGCACGATTTGTTCCATTTAAACGCCTGAGATCAATTATCAGATAGTGCCCAGGCCAATTCAATGATCACAGATGTCCATTGCTTGGTTAAAACAATCTGCACAGAGGTGAATCAGCCATCACAACCGCACTAACTCATCAAAATCCTAGTCCAATTACCATTTTAACCCTCTTTGACAAATTACTAAATTGCCCTTCACTTTCTCAAGCCCATACCTTTTTCATCCGAACCCCGATTGACGCATGCCTCCTGTCTACCTATCCAGCGTCTCGAGACCTACCCAACGATACTTACGGAAAGTCCAAACACGGTTCCGATCAAAAAGTCAACAAAGGGCCCATTTTTAATCAAATTACCAAATTACCCTTGAACTTCCGAACATCATAACTTTCTCCTCGAATGTCGGAATCGGACTTACCACCTGTCTATGAACTTGTGACGTCCCGAACTACGTCGCAGTCAAAATCCGTTTGACCGCTCGAACCAAAAATCAACCGTTCACCCAATTCCAGGGGCAAAATCGTCATTTTCCTTCAAATTTTCCTTTTTCAAATTTCCGGGTTGTTACAGTGTCAAAACAACCACTCTACATGGAACTTCCTTGTAGAGCATGTCAAGCTCTCAAAATCCTGATGGGCCTAAAATAGTAGGGTGTGAGTGGATTAAAACTAGTAGTTCAATGTAAAACAGTGTAAAAAAGTAGCATTAACTCCTCTTTTTAAAAAAAACTACTATTCATATATTCACATGCCATAAGAGAACATTGTAATCTCATGTATGTCTCACAAACTAGGGTCTGTACCCTCAACTCTATTCTACTAAAATCTCAAGCAAAGTACAGACATCTACACCCTCACTGATAACTCAGACACTCCTATAAATCGTAGGGTGTCAAAACAACCATTGTACATGGAACTTCCTTGTAGAGCATGTCAAGCTCTCAAAATCCTGATGGGCCTAAAACAGTAGAGTGTGAGTGGATTAAAACTAGTAGTTCAATGTAAAACAGTGTAAAAAAAGCAGCATTAACTCCTCATTTTTAAGAAAACTACTCTTTATATATTCACATGTCATAAGAGAACATTGTAATCTCATGAATGTCTCACAAACTAGGGTCTCTACCCTCAACTATATTCTACTAAAATCTCAAGCAAAGTGTAGAAATCTACACCCTCACAGATAACTCAGACACTCATATAAACCGTGAATTTGTATCCTCATTGGTGCCTCAAACACTTCTAAATAGCAATATATTCACTACTAACAAGCGCGCAATACAGTCGTATGAGTCATGTGTTCATACCAGACTTGAAAGGACCCATCCCAATCCCCCCGGGATTACCATGGAATGTGACGTGCTCCCGTCTGACAAGAGGCGTCAGACAAGGGATAACCGATTGTCATTGCCCAAACGGGCTTCCAGAGTGCGTAAGGATCGATGGAGGAGGTGTGCGATGCTCAAGTCTTTGCTGCAGTCGTATCCGGAATCAACCTGAAGGGCATTAAAACAAAAGCTGTGAGTGGACGAAAATAAACAAGTCTGTTAAAAACATTTATAAGACATTTATGCCCCTCAGTAAAATCATATGCATGCACCAAAAACCAATAATTCCATATTTATTTAGAAATAACCATTAGGGCCATAGCCCGGAAACCAAAGCATAGTTTCAAATTCCAAAAGGGTCAATCCAAGAGTTCTTTCATAAATCCAGTAATAAGAACCATAAGGCATATAATATAAACCATAACCATAATTTTTAGCCACTGCACTATACACTCCAATCCGACATCCCTAATGTCTGACGTCCCTGACGTCAATATGGTCACAACCACAAGGCTACGCGTGCTACTCGGGTCTTAATTTCCGAGTTCAATCCTCGAACCCCGTTCGGGTACAGCATCCCCGATGCTTAGCGTCATAGACGCTGGGCGTACTAGACGTCTGTGACCTCTCCGGGGTACCTCATCCGGAGGAGACAATATAATATGGAAGGATCTATACTGTGCAGTACCAAATACATTTTATTGATATCCACATGCAAAACATATATGTATACATAGGTAAAATCCGAACCGATCGTTACGTTTCATCAAACGGGTCTCATGCCCAAATACCGTGAAACGTGCCATAACCGAAATATCATCAAAACCATTTATTGATTCCAGCATGTGAACATATATAAAATGTAACCCAGAAAACATTTATTCAATTCCATTTTAGGGTCCCCGACCCGAAATTGCATATATAAATCAACTGGGCCCCTGGCCCGATTTCGTAAGTCAACTGGGCCCCTGGCCCGATTTCACAAGTTAACTGGACCCCTGGCCCGATTTTACTTTATCAAATCCGTAACCGTTTCATGAAATCATATCCATCCATATTTATGCAAATCAGTGCAAATCCAGAAAACCTCGATTCACGTGCAAACACGTAAATCGCCTCGAAATGCGTGAAAACATATAAATTCACTGATATCCAAAATAAATCATATAATCACAATTATAAAAATCATGAAACAGTTATGCGTGCATCGAATTTATAAAACCAATGTCCACTCACAGACCGTTCAACTGAGCGCCTCGATACGCGTGCCATAGGCCTTCCCGGGCCACACCACTATCACCAGGACTCCCAATCCTGTTCAAATCACATTAGAGGATCACTAACCTCATCATTAACATCCTATTCAAGTCCCGTAATTTTCCCGAATTTTTAAGTATTTTTAAACTGGATTTAAAACCTTCGGACATCCCGAACAATATCGAAACGGGATCCGATCGACACGAAACCAACGCTAAAATGTTCGTTACATTGTATAGGGCAAAAGTCATGTTGATCATACCTCGGGATTCGCACTCACGCGCGGTCACGCGCCGCCGTGAGTGGCTGCTCGTGAAAGCCACGCGCCTGCTACAGTGACTGCTACAGTGGTCTCCCTCACCCGAATGACTAGTAAACGGGTCTGATTACCCGCGATCTGACCCGGTTCAATCTCACCCAATTCGACATCAATTTAATCCAATCCTTCAACTGATCCCTTGTAATCAATCTCCATTTAAGTTCTGTAAATCGAATTACACAAATTAGGGTATATATCTCCACGACACACGATCGATCCTCGACGGGTTTTCAAATCGGGTTTCACGATATCGTCCCTGGTTTCCAAATTAATTCATTCAGTTAGCATCGTGAGAGTGTAAGGGACATTTCTACAAGATCAATTTGAGAATTACATACCTCTAACCCATTGAACCCAAGCTCGATTTTGAGCTGCCATGGAAGCTCAGTTCTTCCTCAATCCGACATGGTTTCTCTTCGTTCTTGCTGCAAAGCTGATCGTTTTGATCCCAGAAGACTCAAACTAAACTCCATTTTGATGGTCACGGCCCAATTATTCCAATTCGAAATTCCCTCCAATTCCCCGAAATTTTGATTCCCGAATTACACCTCCCCACTCAGTCCCCCGTGCTCTCCCTCAGCCAAAACCTTCCCTAAATCTCCAAATACCCATTTGTGAAATCAATTATGGAAGGGAGATTGCCAATGGCCAGAATCAAATCCTTATACCTCTGTTTTTTGCTTGTTCACGGTGAGGGAGTGAGGATAATCAGAAATAGAAGGGAGGGATGAGATGGACGGCTGTGATGCAATCTGGGGGTGGAATGGATGGCTTAGATCAAAAGCAGGGATTTAATCCTAAATTATTATATAGTGGAAACTTTAGTATATAGTTTATGATTAGTGGATCAAGATCCAATCTAGCCGTCGGATGAGTGACACTTGTCACTCATCCAAGTGTCCTCCAACCACCATTTCAGAATAAAATAATCAACACAGTTACCGAGACGTAACTTCCCTGATTTCACGTTTCAGACCATAACTTCCTCGTACGAAGTCCGATTTCGGCGTGCCACCTGTCATTGGATTCGCATCGACGAAACCTCCGTAACGGTCCTTGGCCCTAGGCCATCGGACATCGCGGTCAAAAAGTCAACATTTCCCCTTCATTTGTCCAAATTACGAAAACGCCCTTGAACTTTCGTACATCATAACTTTCACCACGAACGTCGGAATCGAACGTGCCACCTGTCTATGAACTCGTGACGTCCCGAACTACATCACGGTCATCGGTCAAAGTCCATTTGACCATCCGAAATAAAAGTCAACGTTTTACCCACACCTAGGGGCAAAACGGTCATTTTGCACAATTCGTCCGAAATCACCCAACTAATCCCAGATTAGTAAATCACAATTAAATATTATTGAATCCCGATATTCGGGACGGGTCGTTACAACCTTCCCTCCTTAAAGAATTTCGTCCTCAAAATTACCAACAACTTTTTTCCACAACCACCTTGTGGAAAACATTTCGACCTCACATCTGTGTACACCTGTACACCCACTTATTGGAACAACACCAGTCTCGTCTGTACCCAGACATCCCATCACAGTCATACGTCATAACAACAACACTCGACCACCTCGAGTGGAATTGATCACCTGATCCGCGATAAAATCGCTCAACCATTTAGCTGACTCCTTCAGCTAGACGGTTCCCTTCCTTTGCCAAAATATCCTTACATTTGCTCCCATGGGGAGTCACCAAATCTCATTTGTCAGTCCATGCTGACACCATCAATCAAACTGACACCACTAAGCTTTACCACCCTGATAAAGCCCCAACCATCAGCCAGTCAGTGACAACACCACGTATTACATCTGACAGGACCCATCCCAATCCCCCCGGGATTACCGTGGAATGTGCCCTGTTCCCGTCCAACAAGGGGTGTCAGACAAGGGATAACCAAGAGCTACTGCCCAATCGGGCCATCCAGAGTGCGCAAGGACCGATGGAGGAGGTGTGTAATGTCCCAGTCTCTGCTACAATCACATCCGTAATCAACCTGAAGGGCATTAAAACCAAAAGCTGTGAGTGGACAAAAACCAATAAGTTTACCAAATACATTTATAAGACATTTATGCCCTCCAATAAAAACGTATGCATGCCACCAAAAACCAGTAACCAAAACGTTTGCTCAACCGAGCCATTAGGGCCTTAGCCCGAAAACCGTTAACCAAAAACCAAGTGTGGGAACTCAGCCCAAAACCGTGGAATACCACCACCATACATATTAAAACCATGTGGGTCACCACCCACGACCATAGATGAACATCAATTCAAAAATCCAAAACCATTTAGGGTCCCTGACCCGACATACCATTTCATAACCATTAATCCATTTTTACCACATAACACATATCCAACCAATAAGCCATTTTATTCATTAATCCATATTTTACCATTACCATCACCAGCATCCCAGATGCTTAGCGTCCCAGACGCTAGACGTCCCTGACGTCATACCTCACGGTTTCATAAGCTACGCGTGCTGCCCGGGGTCTCTCCGGGTCCATATATCTGTCATCCCTGATGTCTGACGTCCCTGACGTCAATCATAGCAATCCTGCTCCTGAGTCATCATACGGTCCGGCTGCTCCGTATAATGACCCCTCGCAGGCAATGCACCGTGACTTCCCCAGTGTCCCAGACATCTGGAGGAGACCATCATATATCCTTGTATCCAGATGGTATATGGAAAAACAGTTTTATTAAATCCTTTTATCACATTATTACCATTGGGCCCTGCCCGAAATTTCCATAAAACCACATAATTCCATTTAGGGTCCTTGACCCAAATCACCATTATAAAATATAGGGTCCCTGACCCGAAATCACATTTATTATCCAACTGGGCCTCATGCCCGATTTTATAAACCACTGGGCCCACGGCCCGATTTGTAAACCAACTGGGCCCGCAACCCGACTTATAAACCCACTGGGCCCACGACCCGAATTCGTAAATCAACTGGGCCCCTGGCCCGATAACATAACTCAAATGGGTCTCAGCCCGATTTCATACCAACTGGGCCCCTGGCCCGATTTCATTAACCAACTGGGCCCCCAGCCCGATATTCAAATGGACTCCAAGTCCGAAATTTCCAACATAATTGGGCCTCAAGCCCGAGTTCATATTTCCAATTTCAAAACCATTTTATCATATTATATCCAAGTCATAAATATGGAAAATCCATGTAAAACCGGAAACCTCGATTTACGTGCAAGCACGTAAATCACCTCGAAATACGTGAAACTGTACAATTTACCAACAACCAAATCAACATCACACAATCACAACCATACTCCATATAAAACATTTAAGCATGCATAGAATTTATAAAACCAAAGTCCACTCACAGACCGTTTTAACCGTGTGCCTCGATACGCGTGCCACCGGCCCTCCCGGGCCACACCACTATCACCGGGACTCCCAATCTTGTCCAAATCACATTAGAGGGTCACTAACCTCATCATTAACATCCTATCAAAGTCCCGTAATTTTCCCGAATTTTTACTTATTTTTAAACTTAATTTAAAACCTTCGGACATCCCGAACAATATCGAGACGGTGTCCGATCGACACGAAACCAATTCCAAAATGTCCGTTACATTAAATGGGACAGAAGTCATGTTGACCTCACCTCGAGATTCGTGTCCACGCGCCGCCACGCGCCGCCGTGAGTGGCTGCGCGTGAAACTCACGCGCCTGCTACAGTGTCACCAGCCCAACCCGTTTGTCTGGTAAACGGGTCCAATTCACCCGCGACACAACCCGGTTCCAATCCTGTCAATTCGATCCTAATTCCTTCAATTGATCAATCCATTAGCTTCGTTTTAAGTCCAATTATAAGTCTGTAAACTCAATTACACAAATCCTTACCCAGATTCCCACGATTCGATGATGATCCACGAAGAACACCCGGTCACTGTTCAATCATGGGATTCCTTCAATCTCGATTGATTTCCCTAAATTGGTTCAACCAGAAGCATCAGTGGACCACGAGTAACAATTCTCCCCCATCAATTTCGTCGTTTAATCAGCAAATGATCACGACTCAAGTATGAACACCGTCCACTGTGCAACCATGGAGTTTCATCGATCTCAGCCGGTTTCCCTCAATTGATGATCCCAGAAGCATCGTGGGATCATGAGAAATCATTTCCCCACAACAATTGAGTCAATCACAGCCCCAAACTCCACGACTCAGCCTCGATTTCTTCCTCTGTCACCAAGCTCGATCAGAGCCAAAACGGCACCATTCCTTCTCGTTTTTGATGTGGATCGACTCGTCACAACCTCAGGAAGATGTTTGTAACCTCCAATTCGATCATCACAGCCCAATTCCCAGTATTCGAATTTTCCCCCCAATTTTCCCGAAATCCAAAATCCAAAATTCGACACCCTCACAACCCCTCGTGTTTCCCCGTTAATTCAATCATCATAGTCTCCCATTTTCTCACAAGAACAGCAGAAGAAGGGAGCCAATTCTCCCAGTTCATACTCTCCCTAAATCATGCACGGTTTGAAAGAAAAACAAAGGAAAAAGAAGGATAATGGTGGATAAGGAATGATGATGTTGTAATGATGGTGTTGGGAGGGAAACATGGAGCTGGAAACAAGGGATGGGTGACACTTGTCACTCATCCGGATGTGCACAGTCAACGGTCACTATTCATTATTATATTATTATTTTAATCCCGGCCTCGGTTCGTTAGTTCGTTTCCTTGACCATAACGTCGTCGTCGGATCTCCGATTTCGGCATGCCGCCTGTCGTTGGATTCGTATCGACGATACCTACGTAACGGTCCTTGGCCTTCGTCCATCGGACCTCCCGATCAAAAAGTCAACATTTGGCCGCTAACAAGCCAAATTACCAAAATACCCCTCAACTTCCGAACACCATAACTTTCTCTACGAATGTCGGAATCGAACGTGCCACCTGTCTATGAACTCGTGACGTCCCGAACTACGTCACGGTCATCGGTCAAAGTCCATTTGACCGCCCGAACAAAAAGTCAACATTTTGCCCACGACCAGGGGCAAAACGGTCATTTTGCACATTTTGTCCGATTCCGCCCTACTAACCACCGTTCAACCTCGCTAATCAAGATTAGTCACTAAACTAATCCCGGAATTCGGGACGGGTCGTTACAACATCACTCTCGATGTAGCGCCAGATCAACCACATGATCTCAATTCGCAGGGCAAGCCCATTCCTGCGACATAAATAAATCTCAATATCCATAATCGCCGACTCCCTCAGCGAACCAAAACGCTGGAAACATCACGGTGTGAAAACATCACACAAGGCTATTCGTGGTTACCCAGACCACCAATTCACTCATCCTGAGTGTACGTATACCGTCAACTTACACAATCAAGTGGTGTAACTGGAACACATTGATTACCTGCCCAGCAGTGAACACACATCACAACACTAGGGTTCCACTAGCCAACCATGGCTAAGAGCACCTGCTCCAACAATCACTGAACCCGACAAACTCATTCTGCACAGCGCACAGTATGCAATGTCCAGTCCACGATCACAACCAAACAAAAGATATCGGAACCAAACCGATCACCAACACGTTTGATCACACACCACGGGTACATCCCATGTACCGCCATTAGGCACCACTCAACCTAACCAGTATCAATCCTCGTACAACGTACCCTGTACGTACATCAATCCATCAATCCACCTACAACCACCCAGGTCATAGTCAAACACGTTCTAGTAACGGAGTACATTTGCCCAACCAACATGAGACAAAACGAACTCCACCCATCATCTAGTTCCAATTCCGAATCCGAATCTGCAATTTCGTAAGAAATCCCGAATCCGAACCCAGACATCATGTTTTTAATCCATGTCCAAATCCGAATCCAAAATCATTATTCCGTAAGCTAGCATTGGAATAATCATTCCGCACCCAAATCCAGTTAATCCACTTTCGAGCTTTGCAATCGAATCCTGAATCGTCACCCAGAAATTCGATTCCAAAACCCAAAATCTCGTTTACGTCAATCAAGACGTAACATAACCGATCCTATCGGTTACCTGCTCAAAACACTCGATTGACTTCATAGGGAAGCCAATCCCAGTATCCACACGTCAAAGGTTGACGAAATCCGACCACATCGGAAACCTACTCAACCAAGTCACAAACCATAAGGACTCAACTTCGAAACGAAGTTCAGTCCCGTCGTTTACGACTCACATACCAAGGTAAGAGTGATAAACTCTCCACCCATCTGGATCATCAAGCTCACAATCCAGATCCATCTCTACGTCACCCGACAAGTAACATCACGATCCTAGATCGTCACATCGTCCAAAGTTAACAACATCACAAATCAGATCCACCTAGGATCCACACATGCCCACATAGATAACAAACCATCTGGAAGCTGATCGTAGGGTCTTACACCCTCAATTGAATCCTTCGCCAAATTTCCCCTTGGTAGAAAGATGACCTCGCATTTTACCACCAAATCCAAAATCATACACAACTTCTTGTGTCCAATGACCCCAAGCCAAACATGGGTCCACCTACTAATACATGCTCCACGTACTGGTAACAACAATCATCATCTGCCACGGCAGGAAATAAGAAGTCAACCCCAATGACTTCGAAACACCAATCACCGATGCGGAAACGAGCACTCCTCTCGTCTCCAAATCACCACTCTCCCCGAATCGGGAGTTCCAACCATGTTGGAAACAGACATGCTCCCAATGAGATGTCAAGTCCAACCACTGGACTGCCCACGTCCATACCTCACTTGGACCACCACGTGTCCAAAATCAAATCATCACTCGGACCTCACGTCCACCAATACTCATGTATGCACACACCCCGATTCCTAACGGAATATCCACAACTCTGCCTGGATGTGCATACCATACTTCCTTCGTCTCACAACTCAACCTTTACAGGTTCAATCCTCAGGTTCCAAGTGATTCACAATCACCAAATCGCACATCAATACCACGAATGGTTTCCCTGACTCTTCCAATTTCAATAATTTCCTTGTAATATCTGGGGATATAAGAAGTATGCCAACATGCCAATCTCGGAGTTGACAACAACTCCCCAAATCCACCAATTCTTATGACATAGGGAACATCATCCCTAGATTCCTCAAGTTTTCAATCATACCTTAAAATCCATTCCTCACATGTCATCATATACCGGTTGGGACTCATCCCAACACGACACAACCTCCACTGGATCCTATCCAGTCCATGACTCAACCACCACTGAGTCGCAGATACCAATCATCTGTCCATCATGACGGAGTCACACCCCAACTGGTGGCTCATCGTCATCACAATCACTGACACCAGCACCAGGGCTAGTACCAGTACCAACGCACCATCATCAACACTAGTATCAGCACACAGGCCTCCATACTAGCACACGAACATCCATGCTAGCACACTGTGTGCAAAGTTGTTACCCTGGATCTTCGTTCATTCCGAACGACGATCCCGTAACACCACTCGTACCCCACGACTATGGGTACCTCTAATTTGACCACTGGCACATCAGGATAACGGACGTTCCCTGAACATCCCCTGATCTCCAAGTGTCAACACCACACTAAATACCCTCGATAGCCAGTTATCTCGACGCAACTGTCGACCAACAGTCATCGTTGTCAAGATCCGTATCCACACATCACACTAATATTCGATCCAACACGGGTTTCCATATTTTCTCATAACCGTATCCGTAGATCGAAACCCATAAGACTCACTAGAGTCATCCACATGGTCATCCACGACCTCGGCCGCTCGTCGCAGCACAAGTTCTCATTTAAAGTTCACTTTTCCAGTCCATTGATTATAAATTAGGGTTCCAAAATCACACCCTAGGGTTCCACCGAACCCAACTGCCTTTTGCAGTAAAATCCACAACCTGACCGACCCCGCGGTCTTGACATCGTATAGACGTCCAATCCAATCCAATCGTCCACTCAACGTGGGTTCCATCGTGGGTTCCACCACGAAGGTCATCGGCTAACTCCGATGCACCAACACCCCGTACACTAGCCAACACTACCAGGGTCCAAAACTTAGACCAATACTCAACTGAGTTTCACATTTCTAATACATTATTCCAATGGGGTTCCCTGAACCCGGCTGTGCCCAGTAGCACAACAATCCATCATCACATGACCGAACCGACGGTCCCACATTACCAGTTAATCGTATACAACCCACTTGGGTTGAATCGCATCAATGCACGGCGTATCGGGCCAAACACACCCAATCCACCATTCGAACCCAAAACTATCTATCAAGTTGACAACGGAACTGCAGCCCAAGGAGACATCACACCCTCGACCGTCGCGCACAAAAGAGCAAAACCTGCTCTGATACCACTTGACACGACCCATCCCAATCCCCCCGGGATTACCATGGAATGTGACGTGCTCCCGTCTGACAAGAGGCGTCAGAAAAGGGATAACCGATTGCCATTGCCCAAACGGGCTTCCAGAGTGCGTAAGGATCGATGGAGGAGGTGTGCGATGCTCAAGTCTTTGCTGCAGTCGTATCGGAATCAACCTGAAGGGCATTAAAAAAAAGCTGTGAGTGGACGAAAATAAACAAGTCTGTTAAAAACATTTATAAGACATTTATGCCCCTCAGTAAAATCATATGCATGCACCAAAAACCAATAATCCCATATTTATTTAGAAATAACCATTAGGGCCTTAGCCCTGAAACCAAAGCATAGTTTCAAATACCAAAAGGGTCAATCCAAGAGTTCTTTCATAAATCCAGTAATAAGAACCATAAGGCATATAATATAAACCATAACCATAATTTTTAGCCACTGCACTATACACTCCAATCCGACATCCCTGATGTCTGACGTCCCTGACGTCAATAAGGTCACAATCACAAGGCTACGCGTGCCACTCGGGTCTCAATTTCAGAGTTCAATCCCCGAACCCCGTTCGGGTACAGCATCCCCGATGCTTAGCGTCATAGACGCTAGGCGTACTAGACGTCCGCGACCTCTCCGGGGTACCTCATCCGAAGGAGACAATATAATATGGAAGGATCTATACTGTGCAGTACCAAATACATTTTATTGATATCCACATGCAAAACATATATGTATACATAGGTAAAATCCGAACCGATCGTTACGTTTCATCAAACGGGTCTCATGCCCAAATACCGTGAAACGTGCCCTAACCGAAATATCATCAAAACCATTTATTGATTCCAGCATGTGAACATATATAAAATGTAACCCAGAAAACATTTATTCAATTCCATTTTAGGGTCCCCGACCCGTAATCGCATATATAAATCAACTGGGCCCCTGACCCGATTTCGTAAGTCAACTGGGCCCCTGGCCCGATTTCACAAGTTAACTGGACCCCTGGCCCGATTTTACTTTATCAAATCCGTAACCGTTTCATGAAATCATATCCATCCATATTTATGGAAATCAGTGCAAATCCAGAAAACCTCGATTCACGTGCAAACACGTAAATCGCCTCGAAATGCGTGAAAACATATAAATTCACTGATATCCAAAATAAATCATATAATCACAATTATAACAATCATGAAACAGTTATGCATGCATCGAATTTATAAAACCAATGTCCACTCACAGACCGTTTAACCGAGCGCCTCGATACGCGTGTCATAGGCCTTCCCGGGCCACACCACTATCACCGGGACTCCCAATCCTGTTCAAATCACATTAGAGGATCACTAACCTCATCATTAACATCTTATTCAAGTCCCGTAATTTTCCCGAATTTTTAAGTATTTTTAAACTGGATT
Organism: Prinsepia uniflora; assembly: GCA_032719365.1. Classification (NCBI taxonomy): domain Eukaryota; kingdom Viridiplantae; phylum Streptophyta; class Magnoliopsida; order Rosales; family Rosaceae; genus Prinsepia; species Prinsepia uniflora. Next base: position 75,311,459 of record CM064863.1, read on the forward strand.
TAAAACCTTCGGACATCCCGAACAATATCGAAACGGGATCCGATCGACACGAAACCAACGCTAAAATGTTCGTTACATTGTATAGGAAAAAAGTCATGTTGATCATACCTCGAGATTCACACTCACGCGCGGTCACGCGCCGCCGTGAGTGGCTGCGCGTGAAAGCCACGCGCCTGCTACAGTGACTGCTACAGTGGTCTCCCTTACCCGAATGACTGGTAAACGGGTCTGATTACCCGCGATCTGACCCGGTTCAATCTCACCCAATTCGACATCAATTTAATCCAATCCTTCAATTGATCCCTTGTAATCAATCTCCATTTAAGTTCTGTAAATCGAATTACACAAATTAGGGTATATATCTCCACGACTCACGATCGATCCTCGACGGGTTTTCAAATCGGGTTTCACGATATCGTCCCTGGTTTCCAAATTAATTCATTCAGTTAGCATCGTGAGAGTGTAAGGGACATTTCTACAAGATCAATTTGAGAATTACATACCTCTAACCCATTGAACCCAAGCTCGATTTTGAGCTGCCATGGAAGCTCAGTTCTTCCTCAATCCGACATGGTTTCTCTTCGTTCTTGCTGCAAAGCTGATCGTTTTGATCCCAGAAGACTCAAACTAAACTCCATTTTGATCGTCACGGCCCAATTATTCCAATTCGAAATTCCCTCCAATTCCCCGAAATTTTGATTCCCGAATTACACCTCCCCACTCAGTCCCCCGTGCTCTCCCTCAGCTAAAACCTTCCCTAAATCACCAAATATCCATTTGTGAAATCAATTATGGAAGGGAGATTGCCAATGGCCAGAATCAAATCCTTATACCTCTGTTTTTTGCTTGTTCACGGTGAGGGAGTGAGGATAATCAGAAATAGAAGGGAGGGATGAGATGGACAGTTGTGATGCAATCTGGGGGTGGAATGGATGGCTCAGATCAAAAGCAGGGATTTAATCCTAAATTATTATATAGTGGAAACTTTAGTATATAGTTTATGATTAGTGGATCAAGATCCAATCTAGCCGTCGGATGAGTGACACTTGTCACTCATCCAAGTGTCCTCCAACCACCATTTCAGAATAAAATAATCAACACAGTTACCGAGACGTAACTTCCCCGATTTCACGTTTCAGACCATAACTTCCTCGTACGAGGTCCGATTTCGGCGTGCCGCTTGTCGTTGGATTTGCATCGACGAAACCTCCGTAACGGTCCTTGACCCTCAGCCATCGGACATCCCGGTCAAAAAGTCAATATTTCCCCTTCATTTGTCCAAATTACGAAAACGCCCTTGAACTTCCGTACATCATAACTTTCACCACGAACGTCGGAATCGAACGTGCCACCTGTCTATGAACTCGTGACGTCCCGAACTACATCACTGTCATCGGTCAAAGTCCATTTGACCATCCGAAATAAAAGTCAACGTTTTGCCCACGCCTAGGGGCAAAACAGTCATTTTGCACAATTCGTCCGAAATCACCCAACTAATCCCAGATTAGTAAATCAGAATTAAATATTATTGAATCCCGATATTCGGGACGGGTCGTTACAAGACTGGATATCTTTGTTCAAGTACATATCAACGTGAAAGTTGGTTACTATGTACTGGTCACTCACATGTCCCCAAGGAGTTTTAGGACAAGCTAAAACTATATAATTACTATTTGAGCGAAATGCTAGTTTGAACATTCACGTAGAAGTTGGCTGCGACAAAAAGAACTAAAAATACCGATGACTTAACCAATAGATACATCCAAATGTAGTAAAATCTGCTAAATGCTAATATTGAAACTATAACATAAGGGCCTAATAACCGTAAAGTAGTTCTAAATCGTGGCCTCGTACCAAAAACATAAGTGAACGTACAAAAAGAAGACATGCATAAGGTAGCACACTCATACAAGTAGTGTAAAAATAACTCATACAAGTGGTGTAAAAATAACATAGTTACTACACACTAGTTCTAGCTCAAAATCATTGCATAAAGTAGTAGAATGATAATCCATAGGGTACTAACACAAACACACACACACAAAATAAAAACATAAAATAGTAATGAGGAAATATGAATTTAAAAAAAAAATCCCCACCGACGGGCAGGTGGGTTAGTAGTCACACAAAAAGGTCCACCACACTAGGTCATGCTCCAATTATATCAAATAATAATACGAAAATAAAAAATAGGATTTTTTTTTATTAAAGGTATCAACCTATCCATTTACGAGAATCAAATCCGAGACATTCTATATAACATGTGGAGAGTAATACCACTAAAATATAACACTAGGTGGCAATAGCAATGTGGTTTATAGGTATTGTTTCTCCTCATTTGATCTCATACTTGGCTAACGCAAATTACGAAGATAAATCTTTGTGTAATACTAAAGTTTAATATACCTAACACCTAACAGCGGGTTTATTATATAACACAAATGTAAAACCCAATATCATTTTAAGAAAAAGAAAAAAATAATGTGCTCAAAGTATGATCAAGCATTTATTTTGGGAATTATTATATGCACATATATTGCAATACACTGACACGACCCATCCCTAATCCCTCAGGATTATCGTGGGATGTCCTGCTCCCGCATGTCACCATGTGTCAGACCAGGGATACAACCGTGACCCACTCGGGGTTTTCAGAGTACGTAGCTTCATGTGATGTCTCGGTCTCTACTACAGCCTGCATCCGCGATCAACCTGAAGGGTATAAAAAACCATTAAAACTGTGAGTGAACAAAAATAAACAATTAGAAAACAATTTCTGAAATCAACATTTATACCCTTCAAATGAAAGCATACATGCATCAGAAAACAAGTAATCTCAAATGCTCTTTTAAAATCAAATCATATTTATTTTCAAATCAATAGCCAGTGAAAACATCTGTACATAATGTAACAACCCGTCCCGAGAGCCGGGATTAGTAGAGTAATTAAAGTGTGATTAGTGAGGATAATCAGTGGTTAGGTGGTTCCGAAAGGTCCGGGAGCATAGAATGACGATTTTGCCCCTGGTCCGGGCAAAAATGTTGACTTTTATTCGGGTGGTCAATTGGGTATTTGCCAGTGACTAGGACGTAGTTGAGGACGTCACGAACCCGTAGACATGAGGTACGTTCGATTCCGACATCCGAGGAGGAAGTTGTGATGTTCGGAAGGTTGAGGGCTTAACCGTAATTTGGGTAAATTAGGGGGAATAGTTGACTTTTTGTACGAATGGGTTTTGGTAGGTTGACCTAGCATGGTTAGATAGCTTGCGACGTCCTGAGTTCGATGACAGGCGGCACGTATTCATCGGACTTACGAGGCGAGAGTTACGGGTCTAGGAAGTTTTGACAAAACCGTAAAATGTGTTAAACAGGAGGGTATTTTGGTCTTTTTGGCTTCTGGGGATTTGTGCAGAGAGAGAAGGAATGGAGGGTTGTGATTGAACCAGGTGGGAGAAGGGTTGAGTGGATGGTGACACATGGCAGGGGGCTAGAGGATTCTGGGAGAATCCTGTGTAGTCACGGTCCTAATTAATTGGGTGCATCCGTGTTTGTTCGTGTGTTCGTGTGTTCGAAGAACAGAAAATAGAGGGTGAGAAGAGTGAGAGCAATCGAGTGATTCTGCGCCAAGGGGAGTGAGGAGTGAATTGAGAGAGGAACAGGGAGGTAAGAGGAGGCTGCTGGTCGTGATTTGGTGGTGCAATCGTGCACGGCGGCACGGCGGTGGTGCGGCGAAGATTTGGGAAAACAGAGAGACGGTGAGACAGAGACGGTGGTTGTGCCATGAGGTGGCTCAATTCAAGGAAAGAGGAGGCTGGGACGAGTACACAGGACTTGTTGGACACCGTGGTACACGGCTGAGCTCACGACGGCGACAGGAGGACAGGTAAATCCTCACCCCCGTTTCTTTGCTCTGTTGTGTCGTTTGGGTTTAGAAGCTAAGTTGTGGACCTAGGGCGAGAGTCGAGGGAAGTGGAGGTTAGAGTGAGACTCAGGGAGGTCCCAAGAGTCGACTGAGTGTGGAGCCGTAACGGAGGAGTACACGGCGGAGGTTAGCACAACGGGAGTACCTGTGTGCTCTGTTTCGGCCGTGAACTTCAAACCCAAAGTCGTCGAGTTTGGGGCTGAGTCTACGATATAGGAGGGTTAGTCTAGGTTCAGTAAGGCCCTAGGGATTGTCTGGTGTCGCCACCGTGACGGGAGGTGACCGGAGCTGATGGATCGTGAAACAGAGGTTTGAGGGCCGTATGGTTCGAGCTTCAGTCGTGAAGCTGGGAGTCGAATCGAACCAAGAGGAGTTGAGGAATGGATTCGTGGTGTCTGGACGAAGCTGTGGGTGAAAGAAGGGAAGGAAATGGTGGCCGGACGGTGGAGAATGCTTCTCGCCGGTTCAATCCACGGCGGCCGGTTCAGCACAGTGAGGTCGAGGTTGAGGGTGCTACTGTAGCTGGCGCGTGAGGGCCACGCGCAGCCACTTTGGGCGGCGCGTGGGGGCGCGTGCGGCGGCGGTCAGGAAAACGGTCAACATGGTTTTTGGTCTAGGAGTTGTGGTGAGGCCAATGGAGTTGGTTTCGAGTCAATTGGACGTCGTTTGAGTTTAGTTCCGCGAGGGTGAATGTTTAGGGTCCCGGGTTTTAGGTCTTCGGTTCGGGGAATTTTGAGGGAATTTAGGTGAATGTTCGTAGACGTATTAGTGACGTATTTTTGACGATGATTGACAGGATCGGGATTTCCCGAGGAAGCCGAGGAACATGCTGGACTTTCGGGACGTGAGCAGGGCTCAGTACTGTGAGTGGACCCTTTCCTTAAACTCGATCATGCATAACTGTTTTTATATATGTTTTTGATGGTTTTATTCTTACATCTATGATCTTGACTATGTTATGATGGTTTTACGTGATTGCACGATTTTCGAGAAAAAAATGGTTTTAGCATGTTTTACGAAAAGGGTGATTTTGGAAAGATAAATGACCTCAATGATTTTAAGAGGATTTTGGGACATGATTTTGAGAATCAAGGTTTTGGTTTTGAAAGCGAAAGTGACAATTGGATTTGGGATTTCAGTGGATAAGTGGTTTAAATGTTTATAAAGGGATTTCGAACCATGATTTGGTGATTAAGGTTTTCAGTTTTAGAATCGGATTTCGGAAACGGAATTTGGTTTTAAAGTTGAAAAGTGATATTCCGGATTTGGGTTCGGAATGACGGTTCTGAACGCCGGAAAGGCTTCGGACCGGGGATTTCGGATTCGAGTTTGGATATGGATTTGGAAAAGGTTTTCAAATGGTTTTGGGATTGGATTTGCTGGATCTGGATATTGGGTTTAAAGACCCGGATATATGTGACGGGGGACCGGCCGGATTGGGTTTAAAGACCCGGATTGAGTTTAAAGACTCGGGAGTTTAAAGACTTGGATATATTGATATTTCCCCCGTAGGCCTTGAGTTTAAAGACTCGGATATGATTAAGGCCTGGATTGAGTTTAAAGACTCGGGAGTTTAAAGACTCGGATAGGTCCAGCAGGTTTGATCAGGAAATGATGATTTGAGCTTTATGGTTTATATGATACGGGTTTTGATACTCATACCATGATTTCCATCCCTGTTTTATAGTGTTTCTGGTTCTTATGATGTGGTATATGGTACTTTGGTTTCTAACTGTTTTAATAACTGGGTTATGCATGTGGTTTTCAAAACGGAGGGTTAAATTCGGTTTTCTGATAAATGGTTTTAGAACTTCTCTTTTATTATGGTCCACTCACATGTTCTGTTTTAACTTGCCCTCCAGGTTGTGGAGCTAGCGCGGGGTCTTGACGTCAAGGCAGTGTCCGAGGCATAGAAGTGACGTGAGGGATCCCAGAATAGTATAAAGTCTTCCGCGTGCGTGTAACTTTCTTGGTTTTTAGTTCCTTGTATTTTAGTACTATCCTCTGTAACGAAACTTTGGGATATTTGGTTTAACTACTCCTGCGTCTGACTGGGTTTTACTTGGGGGTTGTGTCAGGGAGTCAGACGGGAGCGGGATTTACCTCGGGTTTCGGGGTGAAACCGGGGTGGGTCCTGACACATATAGTAATAATCGAAAACATAACCAATCCTCGTATCCCACAACTATCACATCTCATACCATATCATCATCATCAGTCATGTCATCTGTGCAACGCATGTAAATAAACAACAGGACCGCTCAGGTTCGAGCACGTTGCCGAGAACATATCAATGGCCGACGGTCAAATCATCGTGAACAAATCAATGAACGATGCCATATATCATAAGCACTCCTGAGTAGAGCCTCCCACGGCTGCTTGACAAGGGCAGTGCATCGTGTCTAGGGGGGAGGGTACACAGTGCATCCCGGAGGTGAGCAACACATCATAGGGACCGCTCCGGGGAAACATATTCATAACCGGAGTCCCTCTCCGGGGAAACATATTCCTATAGGAGTCACATCAATCTCAAGAGGATGGTCTTAGTGAAAACATTTATCAAATCTCATCAAGTGTCTCGCATAGGGTCTCAGCCCAAAACCAATCTCATAAATCATTTCACTAGTATTTGTTTTCAAACATCTGAATAGGGCCTTTTCCCAAAACATAGCTTTCAAATACACACGTACTCACACTCGGAGTCAAATATCTTTCCAACAGGGTCACAAACCCGAAATATCATTTCATAAATCCGAAACAGGGTCACAAGCCCAAAATATCATTTCGTAAATAAAATCATTGTTTGAAATCACATTTGACTGTAATCTAAGTCAAAATCAATATCCAGCTAGGTCTCAAGCCCAAAATGCCATTTCACACAATTTCGTAAAATCATTCCAAAATCGTCAATCAAATCATAATGTAAATCACTATTCAAATCATATGCAATCATTTTATTTCAATTCATGATCATACAACATCTAAAACATTTATGCATACTTCATATTTATAAAATAATATCCACTCACTAACTGTCCTTGATGTGTGCTCACAATTCACGCCATAAGCTAATCCAAAGCTAATCCAAAGTCGCTGGAACGTCTGGGTGACACAACCCATCCCCAATCTCTCTCTGGATTAAGGGATGTGCCATGCTCCCGTCAAACTCACATGCGACACAAAGGCTAAACACCCATCTAACCTCCATGTAACACGTAAGCCAGACAAGGGATTCCAAGTCAGCTGTCCAAAAACAACTTCTGGCTTCCCAAAGTGCGCAAAAACCACCGTGGATCGTGTGTGATGTCTCAGTGTCACCAAAATCCCGCATCCGCATCAACCTGAAGGGCATCGAAAAATCAGAAAAGACTGTGAGTGGACAAAAATAAATAAGTTTATAAAACACATTTTATCAAAAAAGACATTTATGCCCTCCATGTAAAAACCAATGCATGCATTCGAAAACCCTTTCGTTTTCAACATAAGAAAACCGTTTATAAAACCCAAAGCTTTTCCTTTTATCAAATCACTGGGCCTTATCCCAAAACCATAACCAAAACCATATACGGGAACTCAGCCTAAAAATCAAAGACCCAAATCACGTATAAAACCGTAAATCCAATCATCTGGGCCACTGCCCAAAACATCTGAAAACCATATGAAAACCATAATAATATCACATAAATCCGAAACACATTTCTATCTATCAATCGAACCTGCTGGATCTCATATCAATGAGCCTTTAAACTCAATATCAATCCAAGTTTTTAAACTCAATCAGGCCTTCCGAGGTAATCAACGAGTCTTTAAACTCACGACTCTTTAAACTCAATAATAGGCCTTGGGGGAACTCAATAACCGGGTCTTTAAACTCACGAGTCTTTAAACTGAAATCACATATAGGGCCCTCCCTCGTCACATCAAGCATCGGGTCTTTAAACCCAAAACCAGATCCAGCAAATCCAATTCAAAACTATTTTATCAAATCCAAATCCATAAATCCATTTCCAAATCCATATCTGAAATCATCATTTCGAAACCAGAATCCAAATCCAGAAATCCATCCAAAATCAAATTCAAACCGAAATCCGAAATCAATTCACTTTCAAATCCAAAATGACATCATCAAATCATTATCAAACACAACACGTATAAACAGTATGAAATCATCCATCAAAATCATCATCAAAGCATAACATAAACCATATTCTCGAAATACGTGCAATTACGTAAATCTCATCGAAATACATGCAAATATGTAAATCATAAATACCATAATCATAAGCATAGAAAGCATATATCAAAAACATATAAAACATTTATGCATGCATTATAATTTAGAAAACAAAGTTCACTCACAAACCATCCTCGTTGCCACTTCGATACGCGTGCAATACGCCTTTCCTGGCTAATCCACTATCACCGGAACTCCCGGACCTGTCCATATCACATTTTAAGGTCACTAACTACTTCAATAACCTTCCATTAAATCCCAGTAATTTTCTCGGATTTTTAATTATATTTAAACTTGATCCTAAACCTTCGGACATCCTGAACTATATTGAAACGATATCCGATCGACTCGAAACTAGTCCCAAAATGTTCGTTATATCAAATACGTAAAAACTCATGTAGATCGTGCCTCGAAATGAGGGCCCATGAGCCCTCACGCGTCCCCCAAAGGAACTGCATGTGGGAGCCACGCGCCAGTGCACTGTTCATTCATGTCCTCGCGTGAACCCGGTCCGATTCAGTCCTCTGCAAATCCAATCCAACTGGACCGGCGTGACCGGTTCATCACCATTTCTCACTCAATTTTGACCCGTTTTTCGATCATTTTGATACCTATACCTTCGTCCCAACATTTCGTATCCATCTATGACCTCAAAACATAAAAACCAAGTCTCAAACATACCTTCCAAACAAATGATCAAAGTCCAAGTTTCCATCGTTCAGTCCCATCGTTTCTGGCCACCACAAGCCTCAGTTCTAGTCCCTATCGACTTGCTTGAACATCCAGAACGTCATTCCAGCAACCAATTTGATCATCACCCACGAGATCATGACTTGCCATATTTAAATTCAAACAGAGCTTTCACGGTTTCTTACCCCATCTCACCGTCGCAAGCTCCGCTGTGGCCACCACCAATCTCGTCTCACCTTCCTCTCTCATTTTCATTCACAAAGCACCAGTTGTAATGCCCTGGAGATTCGAAAAAAGTAATTTTGTAAAATAATGAATAAAATGACGTTTTTACCCCTGTGATTGGCATGGTCAATTTGTTGAATTTTTGATTGGTATGTCGAACGGACGTTGACTGATGACCGTGATGTAGTTCGGGACGTCACGAGTTCATAGACAGATGGCACGTCCGATTCTGACGATCAGGGAAAAAGTTATGACGTTCGGAAGTTCAAGGGCATTTCCGTAATTTGGACGATTATGGGGAAAATGTTGACTTTTTGTTTGACAATTGATTTTCACACGACTCGAGGACCGTTAGGTAGGTCTCGATGCCCTGAGTACAACGACAGGCGGCACGCGTCAAACGGACATCGGGTGACCAATTTACGGGTCACGGAAAATGAGGGGCATTTTGGTAATTTCATGCTGAAGGGCAAAATGGTAATTTTTCTATGCCCAATTTGAACAGCCGTGGGTGGATATTGTTTAACAAAGTAGTGGACTGAATCGGTGCAATTGTTTATGCCTGGGTTGTCTGATCAGAATTGTTTAACCAGGGTAGTAACCTTGGGGAGAGTTAATGGCATTGAAGCATGGTTTGGGCAGGGATTTAGAGCACGAGAGGAGTTAAAAATTCTTGTTGGGGTCTGTTTGCAGGAAACAAATTTCACAGAGACATCAGTTGGATTCCCACGAGTGTTGGCCATTTTGATCAATTATCTGAGTGATGGAGGGGGAGAGGTCCATTTTGGAACCAGAGTGAGGACGGAGAGTGGAGAGAAACCGAGTCGGGAGGAAAAATCAGAATTGGAGGGAAAATTCGAAGGTTGAGTTTTGAGGTGAGTTGAGCTAAACAGTGAGTGGGATTAGTCTTCTGAGTCCATTTCAAACACAACCGTGCAAAAAAATTGAAGGAGTTTGAGCACTGTTTGGCCAGGAACTCAAGTTCTAGTTTCTGGAAAATCGCAGTGTTGAGGACGACGACTTCCAGGTGTTCTTTTTCAATTGGTTGTGCATTTGGGTTCGTTTGGGTCCTAGTATACTCCCTGTGAAGTTAATTTGAAAATGGGGCTAGGTTGGGTGAGTTACAGACGTCGACCCATTCGACTGTTCAGGGTTGGATTGATCGATTTAATCCATGTCGAGGTTAATCATTGACACATAACTGAAATTAAATGGTTAGGGAAGAAGTTAGGATAAAAAACGAAAGGAATTGATTGAGAATTAAAGGGTAATTAGCCGGGTGGAGTAGCAGGTTGAAGGCCTGTTTATCAGACTCGCGGGTGAAGATGGTGACACTGTAGCTACAGTGCTAGGCGCGTGGCCTTCACGCGCAGCCAATTTGGGCGGCGCGTGACGGCACGTGTGACGTCATTTCCGATCACGGTCAACATGAGATTTTATCCTTTCAGATTAATTAACATTTTATATTTAAAGTTCGAGTCGATCGGGAGTCGTTCGGGATAGTTTCAAGGGTTCGAAAGATTAGGGCCTTAAGCTTAATTGCGTCGAAAAATCCAAAAAAATTAGGGAAGTTAATACGAGCTTTCTGGGAATGTTAGTAACCCTTCTTGCACCTTTTTACAGGCCCGGACCTTTTCGAAGCTACCGAGGAGCACACGGGGCGCGATTGACGCGTCCGAAAACCGTGAGTGGACTTTGATTTCTAAACCGAGCATGCATGACTATTTTTACTCATCTATCTAATGTTTTCATATATGATTTTATGATGATGAATGTGATATTTCGGTTTTACATAATTTCACGTTTTTCGAGGATTATCGTATTTCACGTATTTCGAGGTTACAGTTTTTCTCCTATGAATGAATGATGTTTTGATGAAGTATTTGAATATGATTATGCATGTTACGTTTTAATGACGATTTGATTATATTTGTGAAGTAATTTTGGAAATTGCATGTGAAATCAGGACATAAGTCCTATTATGACGATATGTGATTCTGGAATGATTTCTGGTAAACAGATCACGAAGGATCCTGGTTATCGTGCTTTATAAAATGGTTTTGGGTTTAAAGACCCAGTATGATTGTTGGATCTAGTTTTGGGTTTAAAGACCCGGTTAATTGATGACGGAGGCGGGCCCGAATTGGGTTTAAAGACCCGGATTGAGTTTAAAGACTCGTGAGTTTAAAGACTCGGTTAATGTGAAACCCTCGAGGCCTGTTAATTATGTTTTGAGTTTAAAGACTCGTTGATATCCCGGGAAGGCCTGATATTGAGTTTAAAGACTCGGATGGATCCAACGGCTTGATTGTGATTATTAATTCAGTTTTACATGTTTTGGTTTGGTTGATGATTCGAAATGACGATTTCTGGATTTTGGTAATATAATATTATTTTATACGAGTTTATGACTGTGCTATAATGTTTTCCATATGTTTCGGAAAAGGGATTTCGAATGTTTAATACGTGGTTTTCGAATAGCTGGTTATGCATGCGTGTTGTAAAACTGGAGGGCGAACCCTGATTTCAATAAACTATTTTCTGCAAACTTTTGTTTTTGTCCACTCACACTTTGCTGTTTTAAATACCCTCCAGGTCGTGGTACAAGTTCGGGGGCTAGCGCCGAGGTAGAGGCAGAGGCATAAAGTTTACCCTCAGAGAGTTGTCTGATGTCGTAGTGCTGGTTGAGGCTAGTCTCCTGACACGTCCACAGTTTTTAGGTGGTGGACAACGTCGAGAGCGTTCATTTCCTGGATCGTATGGTCAGAGAGCCCCAAAGAAGGGACGTTATGGTGGAGCTTCGTCCGCATGAAATGATCGTTATGGTAGGCCTGGTAATTTTCAGAGTCCCGGATTCAGATTGCCTAGAGCACAGTCGGCTCCGCAGGAAAGCGCGACCTCTGTTACTTTCACGGGACGGCAGGGTGGTGGTTTTGCTCGAGATGCTTCCAGTGTTATCTGTTTCTTCTGTGGCGAGCGGGGCCACTACCGGAGGGAGTGTCCATCTTTGCCACAGGGTGGTGGCGCATGTCAAATCCAATCCTACCATCAACTCAATGTGGTTTCCACCACTAGGTCATCAGCCAACTCCGATGAACCAACACACCTTACGCTAGTAACCACCACTAGGGTTCACATGTTAGACCATTACCCACACGAGGTTCCTCGAACCTAGCTACACCTAGCAGCACAACAATCAAATATTACATGACCGAACCGACGGTCCCACATTACCAGTTCATCACAATCAACCCCACATGGGTAGAATCACATTAACGCACGGCGTATCGGGCCAAACACACTCTAACCGCGATAAAACCCAAAAACTATCCATCAGGTTGATAACGAACTGCAGCCCCAAGAGACATCACACCCTCAACCTGCGCGCACAAAAGAGCAACCGTGCTCTGATACCAAATTGACAGGACCCATCCCAATCCCCCCGGGATTACCGTGGAATGTGCCCTGCTCCCATCCAAGAAGGGGTGTCAGACAAGGGATAACCAACAGTCACTGCCCAAACGGGGCTTCCAGAGTGCGCAAGGATCGATGGAGGAGGCGTGCAATGTCTCAGTCTCTACTGCAGTCGCATCCGTGATCAACCTGAAGGGCATTAAAAACCAAAAGCTGTGAGTGGACGAAAATCATTAAGTTTAGTAAACACAGTTATAAGACATTTATGCCCTCCAATAAAAACGTATGCATGCCACCAAAACCAGTAACCAAAACGTTTGTCCAACCAAGCCATTAGGGCCTTAGCCCAAAAACCGTTAACTTAAAACCAAGTGTGGGAACTCAACCCAAAACTGTGGAATACCACTACCAGACATATTAAAACCATATGGGCCACCGCCCAAAGCCATAAATATAAATCCATAAATCCAAAACCATTTAGGGTCCCCGACCCGACATACCATTTCATAACCAATAATCCATTTTTACCATATAACACATATCCAACCGATAAGCCATTTTATAGATTCATTAATCCATATTTACCATTACTATCACCAGCATCCCTGATGCTTAGCGTCCTAGACGCTTGACGTCCCTGACGTCATATCTCACGGTATAATAAGCTACGCGTACTGCCCGGGGTCTCTCCGGGTCCATATCTCTGACATCCCAGATGTCTGATGTCCCTGACGTCAATCATAGCAATCCTGCTCCTGAGTCATCATACGGTCCGGCTGCTCCGTACAATGACCCCTCGCAGGCAATGCACCGTGACTTCCCCAGTGTCCCAGACATCTGGAGGAGACCATCTTATATCCTTGTATCCAGATGGTATATGGAAAACAGTTTTATTAAATCATTTCACAACATTACAATGGGCCCTTGCCCGAAATCTCCATAAAATATCACAATTTCATGTAGGGTCCCTGATCCGAAATCATATTTATTAAACATAGGGTCCCAGACCCGAAATCACATTTATAACCCAACTGGGCCCCATGCCCGATTTTGTAAACCACTAGGCCCACGGCCCGATTTTATAAACCACTGGGCCCATGGCCTGAATTCGTAAATCAACTGGGCCCCTGGCCCGATAATATCACTCGAATGGGTCTTAGCCCGTTTTCATAAACAACTAGGCCCCTGGCCCGATTTCATAAAGCAATTGGGCCCCCGACCCGATTTCATTAACACAAATGGACTCCAAGTCCGAGGTTTCCAAAATAATTGGGCCTTAAGCCCGAGTTTATCTTTCCAATTCCAAACCCTTTTTATCACATTATTTATTAAGCCATTAAGCCATATGCACATAAAACCACAATAAAATCGTTAACCTCAATATACATGAAATACGAAAAATACCTCGAAATACGTGCAACATACCCGAAATCAATACTCACAATCACCATCATAGAAATCACGTATATAAAACATATAACACATTTAAGCATGCATATAATTTATAAAACCAAAGTCCACTCACAGACCGTTTAACGGTATGCCTCGATACGCGTGCCATCGGCCCTCCCGGGCCACACCACTATCACCGGGACTCCCAATCCTGTCCAAATTACATTAGAGTGTCACTAACCTCATCATTAACATCCTATCAAAGTCCCGTAATTTTCCCGAATTTTTAACTATTTTTAAACTTGATTTAAAACCTTCGGACGGGAAGGTGATTGCCTATGTTTGAGGTGTATAGTGATGCATCCTTACAGGGTTTGGGATGTGTGCTAATGCATCATGGGAAGGTGATTGCCTATGTTTCGCGCCAGTTGAAGCCGCATGAGCGTAACTATCCTACGCACGACTTAGAGTTAGCTGCTGTTGTGTATGCGCTGAAAATTTGGAGACATCACTTGTATGGTGCGACTTGCAGGCTGTTCACGGATCATAAGTGTAACGCCCTGGAAATTCGGAAAATGTAATATTGAATAAAATGACGTTTTTACCCCTATGATTCGTTTGGTCAATTTGTTGACTTTTTGATTGGAGGGTCGAACGGACGTTAACCGATGACCGTGACATAGTTCGGGACGTCACGGGTGTATAGACAGGTGGCACGTCCAATTCCGACGTTCGTGGTGAAAGTTATGACGTTCGGAAGTCCAAGGGCATTATCGTAATTTGGACGTTATGGGGGAAAAGTTGACTTTTTGTTTGACAATTGATTTTCACATGACTCAAAGACTGTTATGTTTGTCTCGATGCCCCGAGTACAACTATAGGCGGCACGCATGAAACGGACATCGGACGACCGAGTTACGGGTCACGGAAGTTGGAGGGCATTTTGGTCATTTGCACGGCGGTTACTGTTCACCGCCGTGAAAAACAGAGTGCACGGCGATGCCGTAGTGTTTTGTGCGTGCAAATTGTTTAAGGCATTAGTGGATTGCTCAGATGATTAGTTTATGGACTTTGAGGCTGTGGGAGGCATTCAGGCGTGTCTGGGCAGAGTCTCAGAGCACGGGTGAGGTTTTAAAATTGTTCTTGGGGTCTGTTTGTGGGAAACAAACTGCTCAGTGATCAGCTGAAGGATTCCCACGAGTTGTCGTCTCATTTCGATCGATTAACCGAGTTAGAGAAAGTGGGGAGTTCATTTGGAGTCAGTGGAGAGTTGAGAGCCAAAGAGAAAACTAGAGAGCTGAGTTCTGGAAAAATGGAGGGAAATTCGAAGGTTGGGTTTTGAGGTGAGTTGAACCAAACTGAGGGTGGAACTAATCTTCTGGGATCCTTGCTAACACGACCGTGCAAGAATTGAAGGGGAATGATCATTGTTTGCCCAGGAACCTGAGTTCCAGTTTCAGAGAAAAACCAGTCTTGAGGACGACGATTTCCAGGTGAGTTCTGGTCGAATTGGTTGTGTAATTGTGTTCGTCTAGCCCCCCTAAAGCTACTGGTGAAGTTAATTTGAGAATGGAACTGTTTTGGGTGAGTTCTAAATGATGACCCGTTCGACTGTTCGGGTCTAGGTTGATCGATTTGGGGCATGTCGAAGTAATTAAATGACGTAGAACAGAAATTAAAAGGGTATAGGATAAGTTAGGATAAAAAACGAGAGCATTTGAGTAAGAATTGAAGGCTAATTAGACGGGTTGAACTCGCGGGTTGAAGACCCGAATAGCAGTAGTTGGGTGAAGACGGTGTAACTGTAGCAGTGTCACTGTAACTGTAGCAGTGTCACCATCGGAAACCTACTCGCTCGAGTAACTTACCATAAGGGGCTCCACTTCGAAAAGAAGTTCAGTCCCGCCATTTACGACTCACATACCGGAGTAAGTGACAAACTCTCTACCCAACTGGATCATCAGGATCACGGTCCAGATCCATCACTACGTCAGTCGACCAGGAACATCACGATCCTAGATCGTCACAATGCCCAATGTCCACAACATCACAATCCCGATCCACCTGGGTGCCACACATGCTCACCGAGTCAACCAATCCCCTCATCTAAACAGATCAGTCAACGACGGGATACGCAGAGACTGTGGGTTTTCACTGATTACCTCGTATCTATCCTTGCCATCCCACCTAGGGAAAACCAAGGATGATCCAAAACAATGACACCAATACTCATCCTACGTGGATGCAAACAAAACTCACTGCACTCCCCATGCCATGTAACCTAGCATCGTCTGCCACCAAACAGAAAATAAGAAGTCACCCCTGATGACATCAGAATACCTAATCCCAATGCGGAAAACCCGCAATTCTCCTATCACCTTAAACACAACCTCTCACGATTCTGTAGGTCCAACCATGTTGAAACCAACGCACTCGGACACCAACCAACTGTCCCATTTAAACTGGTTACGGACACATACCCATCTTGACGAAGTCACAACCCGACTCGTGACTCATCGTCAGCACAACACCGGCACCAACACCAGCACACAGACAACAATATCAGTATGAGCACACAGTGTGCAAAACTGACAACCCTGGATCTCCGCTCATAACAAGCGACGACCCCGTACCTCTGCTCGAATAGGAGAAACTCTGCCTCCTTCGTACCTAACAACTCTGGGTACAATCACCCTGACAACTCATGTGAGAAAAGGAAACGTCCCCTGAACGTCCCCCAATTCTCAACAACCACTCTCGGTAGTAGTGCATGCCACAGACTTGTGCAGACCTAACCACCAGGCATTACTATCGAGACTCCACATCCAATGGAATCAAGTACCCGTACAACTACTCGGTATCCCCACTCTGGGATTCCATCGACATGTACCAACCCCGACTGTGGATTGCAGTTCCACCACTAAAGCTAACATGACTAGACCTGACACAATCGTCACTCGGTCTCGACTTCGAAAAGTCATTAAGAGTCAAACCACTCGCCAGCACACATTTCCGCACAAGGAATTTACTGAGAATATTCTCATCCTGGGTCCAACCTACCCAATTGTGCTACCTTCCAAGCCACTGGATCCAACCTACCCAATTGTGCTACCTTCTAAGCCTCTGGATCCAATAAATCCTGGGACCCACAAGAATACTGATTCGACAATTAGTAAGCCGTAGTTACACAAATTAATATCTGACCCACAAACCAAGGTCAATTACATTCCGAGATTAATCACAAGGTCTCAAATACCCTAATATACCCATCTCACTACCAGGTCGCGCACGAGGCTCACGTTCCGGAGGTATGGCATGGCAACAGGACCCGTCCCCGAAGGACAAAGTTAACCGTGCCCGGTCCTGCTCCCGTCTGACAAGTCAACTGAAAGTCTGAAACTACCCTTCAGCACCTGCCAGACAAGGGATATTTGCGCTGGTGCCCGCTCATACCTCCACCTCTCAAATAGCCTCGATCATCGCGCCACGACCTGAAGGGTCAATAAAACAAAAAAGGTGTGAGTGGACAAAAATGACCTCTTATAAAAACATTTGCCAAAATACATTCTTACCCTCCAGTTTTCACAATCTTGTATGCATATAGTAAAACATGAGTGATAGTATATACAGTGGACCGATAAAATCAAAACATATTTTGTAACGACCCGTCCCGAATTTCAGGATTTGATTAGTGATTAATCATGATTAGTGGGATTGATCGGTGATTAGTTGGTCGAAATCGGACAAAATGTGCAAAATGACCGTTTTACCCCTGGTTCGTGGGCAAAACGTTGACTTATTGATCGGGCGGTCAAACGGACTTTGACCGATGACCGTGACGTAGTTCGGGACGTCACGAGTTCATAGGCAGGCGGCACGTTCGATTCCGACATTCGAGGAGAAAGTTATGACTATCGGAAGTTCAGGGGTATTACCGTAATTTGGACTTTTGGGGGCGAAAATGTTGACTTTTCGTCTAATAACTAATTTTCGGTTGACTCAAGGACTGTTAGGTAGGTCTCGACGTCCTGAGTCCGTAGACAGGCGGCACGCCGAAATCGGACTTCGTACGAGGAAGTTATGGTCAGAAACGTGAAATCGGAAGGTTCGTGTCTCGGTTTTCGTGTCGAATATTTTATTCTGAAATTTCTGATTGGAGGACACCTGGGGAGTGACAAGTGTCACTCACCCATTGGCTAGATTGGATCAGACCCACTATGGGTTTAAAAAACCATTAAAACCAACTTTTAATTCCAGCCATTGATCTGAAACCTCCAGATCTGATCTCAGCCCTTGATCTCATTTCTGAGATTCAATCTGGGCCGTCCATCATTTCCCTCCATTTCTATATATATTTCCTAACCCGACACACTCACTTACTGCCCATTCCAAACCATCACACCACATTGCGTCTGACCCTTGCTCTGAGTAACACTGGACTGGACGGGTGAGGCGGCAGACGGCAGGGATCACGGCGGAGGACAGCGGCGAGGTAGGAAACCGGAAAACCCGAAACGGTTTTAAAACTCCGATTTTGGTAACTTGAATTCCAACGTTTATCTTCGGTTTCTATTTACCCTAATCGATTCTAGGGACTACCAGGAACCTATTGGGCTTGAGTTCGTGACCGGAGGTAATCAGGACGGTGGCTAAACGGCGACGGGAAACCAGCTCTGTTCATCGAGGTTGGCCTTCGATCCCGTCTGTATTTGTCGATTTTGATTCCATAGAACCCTTTCTGGGATTAAGACGAACATCTAGGATCAAACCAGAGTGAAAATGGTTGAGTGTGGAGGAAATGGTGACCGGGTCATGATCGCGGGTCTGATCGACCCGAGTTGCAAAAATACCGGTCAACCCGTCTGAGGACAGAGGTGATGATGTGGCACCCTGTCAGTTTGTCAGGTGACGTGGACCAATCGTGAGACGACACGTGTCACATGTCAGTGCACAGTCAGCACTAACATGTCAGTGACGTGGCCCAATCTGGGACTGCCACGTGTCACTGACATGTCAGTGACGTGGACCAGTGCCGTGCTGACACGTGGCACATGTCAGATCTGACACGTGGCCTGACAGATCAGCGAGGTGGACCAATCGGATGTTGACACGTGGCACCTGTCCGAGTCTGACACGTCAGACCTGACAGTTGTCAGATGACGTCAGCAGTGACGTCAGCGATGACGTCAGCAGGAACTGTTCCTGCGTTGATCGACGCGTTGACCGGCGCGTGGGGGGCGCGTGTGAACAGTACTTTTGGTGGGACCACCACCATTCTTTAGGTTTCGACGATCCGGATCCAATGGAGGTGGTTTCGGGTCGATCGGAGATCATTAAGTTGGTCAAAATGAGGTTTATTGCCTTGGGAAGCGCGTTCGGGCGACTTTTCCGGACCAGTTTCGGTCTAGGGTTTCATGGTTAAATGTTAGGGGTTTGTATTGACCTGTACGTATACTTTGGATATGGCAGGGATTGTATAAGCATGCCAGAACGAGGGTATACGTTTGGTTTTCAGCAGGATTGTACTGTGAGTGGGCCATTTTCTTAAACCCTTGCGTGCATAAATGTTTTCTGGTTTATTATACTTATTCACATGCTAAAACAATAATGGTTTTGATGATATGGAAAATATGGTTATGGCACGTTTCACGGTATTTGGGCTTGAGACCCGTCTGATGAAAATTAATGATTGGTTCGGATTTTATCTATGTATATATATGCTTTGCATGTGGATATCAATAAAATGTATTTGGTACTGCACTGCATAGATCCTTTCATATTATATTGTCTCCTCCGGCGAGGTACCCCGGAGAGGTCACGGACGTCTAGTACGTCCAGCATCTATGATGCTAAGCATCAGATGATGCTGCATCAGGTGATGCTGTACCCGAACGGGATTCGGGGATTTAACTCGGAAATTGAGACCCGAGTGGCACGCGTAGCCTTATTATTATTGTGACCTTATTAGGCGTCAAGAACGTCAAACATCAGGTGATGTCAGGATTGGAGTGTATAGTGCAGCAACTAAAATTATACTTATGGTTTTAATACAGGCCTTATGGTTCATATTATACGGTTTATGATTTTAAATTATGATGCATGCATGTTTGGAAAACGGAGGGGTAAATTATATGTTTTACTTATCAAATGATTTTATAAACTTGAGTTTCGGTCCACTCATCCTTATTGTTTTTGGTAACCCCTCCAGGTCGTGATACTGAGGTAGAGGAGGAAACTGAGACTGAGGCATAGATCTACTTCTGCGTACCTGAACCCCTGTTGGGTGGTTTGCCCGCAGGTTTTATTTTAGAGTCGTGCTCGCAACTTGTAATTTTGGATTTCATCCCTTGTCTAACATCTGTTTAATTCGGATTTGATGTATGACTTTAATTTGGTTATTTATGCATTTGATGTTTTGAGGTTAAAATTGGTATGAATTATTGGGTGTCAGACGGGAGCAGGGCACGTCCCCTTGTGGTCCCTGTGGGATCGGGGTAGGTCCTGTCATATTTTCCCATGGTCCATAAAACTCATGTTCACCAAATCAGTTCATGTTATAAAACATCAAATCCCGGCCCTTAGGCCAAAACATGTGAAAACATAATCACCTGGCCACAAAGACCAAAAACACGTACTCCATACTAGTACGTCATCACAAATAACATCAATCAGCACTAATCACAAGTGCACAATAAATATATCAATCCAATCAATCCGCACTACCCACAAGTGCACAAAATATCACAAATCACATCTGCACTACTCACAAGTGCACAATCAATCAAACTGCACTACTCACAAGTGATGCACTACGCGTAGGCCAATATCCAGTCACTCTCTCGGGAACAGACACCTCTGGGCTCAACCCCCTCGGGCTCAGTCACCTCTGGGCGAACACATCCCCAGGCTCAGACCCATCCGAGTGGTACATCCAGGCTCAGTCTCATCCGAGAAGCTGACTACCATAGGATCGACTCCTGATCCTACAATCACATCCCCCAAGCTTCGGTCGTCTGGGTAATCCCCCCAAGCTCCGACCGTCTAGGAATATCACAATCACAATATAAACCATCTCGGGAATTACATCCCAAAACATTTCAATCAAATCTTGACTCCATACAACGTCCAGATCATCCCCGACTGGGTCTCAAACCCAAAATACCATTTTTACGTAAACCGATAAAATCACATTTTAAAACAATATAATAATCCAGAAATCATCATGGACTTACCAACTAAGTCAAAGTATCACTTTAGAAATCATTTAGACTCCGAGCCTAGCCCAAAACATCATTTGCACTTTCCTCGTAAAACGTGCCTGAAAGACTGATTAAAATAATCATAAATCACAATAAATCGTTAATTTCACAAATTCACAAGTGACTCCAAATCCGAGTCAAAATCACTATTCACTTGGGTTCTCACGCCCAAAATAACATTATCATGCAAATCCATGCGTTGCAACCTCCGTTGCCATTTTCACTTAAATCCACGAAATTGACCCTTGACTCATTCCCGAGTCACCACATCATTTTTCAATCCATGACTCAATAATCCGAGTCCAACCATTATTTTCAATCAATTTTAATCTCAGACTCATAAACCAAGTCCAAACATCATTTTTACCAAATTTCGTAATTTCTCGAAAATCGCCCAAAAATAATAATATAATAATCATAAAACCGAGAAATTAACGGATTGAAACATAAACCATGCCCAAGCATATAAAATCATATAATAAGGCATTTAAATCATATATGCATGCATCACGGTTAGAAAACCAAAAGTCCACTCACACACACCGTTCAAAACGGTTCGTTTCCGAGCTGCACGTTTTTCCGTAAATTCTGGAAATCACAACTCCTGCCCAAAATCATTATAGAGGGTTACTAACATCTCAAAATACTTCATATAATTTTCCCCAATTTTTCCGGAATTTAAATACGTACTTTAAACGTAAAATAAAACTTCGGATACGCGGAACATTATCGAAACAATATCCGATTTCTTCGAAACCAACGTTAAAATGTTCGTCACACTGAGAGGATCAAAAGTCATGTTGACCTCACCTTGAGACTAGGCCGGACGCGCCCTCACGCGCCGTCGTGAGTGGCTGCGCGTGAAACCCACGCGCCTGCTACAGTGCATCGTCCTAACCCGTATGTCTGGTAAACGGGTCCAATTTGCCGGCGAGACGACTGGGTTCCAATCCTATCAATTCAGCCTTAATTACATCAATTGATCATTCAATTAGCTTCGTTTTAAGTTCAATTTAAGTTCTGTAACAATAATTTCACCAAAACCTACCTCAAATCACACGACTCGAAGATGAACATCGAAGAACTCTTGAACACTGTTCATCTTCGAAAGTCGTCGTTATCAAACGGTTTCCTTCAATTGATGCAACCAGAAGCTTCAAAGGACATAGGTAAACTCTTTCCCCATCTCAATTGCATCAATCGAAGCCTCAAACTCCACGACTCAAACTCGATAGCCGTACACTGTGCAACCATGGAATTCCGTCAATCTCAACCGGTTTCTTCCAATTGATGAACCCAGAAGCATCGTTGGATCCTGAGAAGTAGTTTCCCCACATCAATTATACCGTTTGATTGCTCCAAGATCACGACTCAAGCTCGATTTTCTTCATCTGTCACCAAGCTCGTTCAGAGCCAAAACGGCACCAATTCTTCTCGTTTTTGATCTGGTTCCACTCGTCACAACCTTAGGAAGCTAAATGAAGCTTCAATTCCAATCCTCACGGCTCAAATCTCATTATTCGAATTTCCCCCCAATTTTTCTAAATTTTCGAAACCCAGAATTCAGTACACTCACAACCCCTCGTGTTTCCCTTGGTATCTCAATTCTTTAATCCCTCATTTTTCTCTCAAGAACGGCAGAGGAAGGGAGCCAATTCTCCCAGTTCATTCCCCCCCCCCCCCCCCTCCCCCCAATTTGTGCACGGTTTGAAAGAAAATACAAAGAAAAGGAAGGAAAATGATGAAGGAGGAAGGATGATGTTGTAATGATAGTGTTGGGAGGGAAACATGGAGCTGGAAACAAGGGATGGGTGACACTTGTCACTCATCCGGATGTGCACAGTCACCGGGTACTGTTCATATTAAAATATTATTTTAATCCCGGTTCGTTCGGTTAATCGAGCCCGATTCCGTGACCATAACTTCGTCGTCGAATCTCCGATTTCGGCATGCCGCCTGTCGTTGGATTCGTATCGACGAGACCTACGTAACGGTCCTTGGCCCTCGTCCATTGGACCTCCCGGTCAAAAAGTCAACATTTGGCCCCTAATATGCCAAATTACCAATATACCCCTCAACTTCTGAACGTCATAACTTTCACCTCGAATGTCGGAATCGAACGTGTCACCTGTCTATGAACTCGTGATGTCCCGAACCACGTCACAGTCATCTGTCAAAGTCAATTTGACCGCCCGAACTACGCTAGAGGCAAAACGGTCATTTTGCACGTTTCGTCCGATTTCACCCAACTAATCCCCGATTAGTCATTCTAAATCATAATTAATTAATATTCAATAGTCATTCTAAATCATAATTAATTAATATTCAATCCCGATATTCGGGACGGGTCATTACATTATGATTTCGGAATGATTTTTGGAAAATGGATCATGATGAATTGTGTTTATAAATGGTTTTGGCTTTAAAGACCCGGTTGATTGTTGGATCTAGTTTTGGGTTTAAAGACCCGGTTAATTGATGACGGGGGCGGGCCCGGTAAATTGGGTTTAAAGACCCGGATTGAGTTTAAAGACTTGTGAGTTTAAAGACTCGGTTATTGTGACACCCCCGAGGCCTATTGATTATGTTTTGAGTTTAAAGACTCATTGATATCCCGGGAAGGCCTGATATTGAGTTTTAAGACTCGGATGGATCCAACGTTTAATTGTGATTATTGATTCAATTTTTACTTGATTTGCGTAATTGATGTTGCAAAATGACGGTTTCTGGATTTTGGTAATATTATATTATTTTATACGAGTTATGACGGTTTTCTGAAATGTTTTACACGTGTTTCGGAAAAAGGGATTTCGAATGTTTAGTACGCGTTTTTCAAATATCTGGTTATGCATGCGTGTTGTAAAACTGGAGGGCGAACCCCGATTTCTTTAAACTGTTTTCTGCAACTTTTGTTTCGGTCCACTCATACTTTGTTGTTTTGACTACCCTTCAGGTTGTGGTACAAGTACGGGGGCTAGCGCCGAGGTAGAGGTAGAGGCAGAGGCATAAAGTTTTCCGTTGCGGAGTAGTTAGTTCACAAAGTAGGATTTGTTCTTTAAATTGTTTTGTAATATTATGCTTTGTGAAACTATGGACTGGAGGTCCAGTCGGTTGTATTTGTTTAATCTCCCTGGTCTAACAATAGGCGTGTTGTATTATTATTTTGGTTTTCCGGTCTTTTGGATTCGATTGTCAGACGGGAGCAGGATGTTTCCCGATTATCGAGGTGATAATCGGGGTGGGTCCTGTCAATAAGAGCCTGAAGTACTTGTTCACCCAGAAAGACTTAAATGTGAGGCAACGAAGGTGGCTGGAGCTAATTAAGGATTATGATTGTACGATTGAGTACCACCCTGGAAAAGCTAATGTGGTAGTTGATGCTCTAGGCCGGAAGTCAACGCATTCTGTGGCACACCTACAGACGGTTCATTTGCCGCTATTGGTTGAACTCCTCAAGACTAGCATTGATTTGGGATTGGATAGCCAAGGTGTCTTGCTGGCTAGTTTTCAGGTGAGACCACTCTTAATCGCTCGGATCGTTGATGCTCAATCTCAAGATCCTGTCTCATGTGTACTTCGGATTGAAGTGGAAGCAGGTGAACTACAATATTTTACAGTCAGAGAGGATGGAGCCTTACTAAAAGAAGGACGTTTGTGTGTGCCGGAAGACGAGGCACTGAAGAAGGGGATTTTGGATGAGGCTCACAGTTTGGCCTACGCGATGCATGCTGGTGGGACCAAGATGTATCGCACATTGTGAGAACACTATTGGTGGCCGGGTATGAAACGGGAGATCGCTGAGTTCGTCAGCAGGTGTCTGATTTGTCAGCAAGTGAAGGCTGAGAGACAGAGACCTTATGGAGCCTTGCAACCACTACCTATCCCAAAATGGAAATGGGATCACATAACGATCGATTTTGTGTTTGGACTTCCTAGGACACCCAGAGGCCACGATGGATTTTGGGTGATTGTGGACAGACTTACGAAGTCAGCTCATTTCTTTCCGGAGCGAGAGAACTTCAGGATGACACAGTTTGCTCAGTTTTTTATCGATGAGATCATCCGTTTGCACGGTACCCCAGAATCAATAGTTTCTGACAGAGACCCGAGGTTTACTTCTCAGTTTTGGCAAAGTCTACAAGAAGCTTTTGGGACGAAACTTCGTTTCAGCATTGCATTTCATCCTCAGACTGACGGTAAGTCTGAGCGAACCATCCAGATATAGGAGGACATGATGCGAGCTTGCATTTTGCAATTTCAAGACACTTAGGAATCACACCTAGCCTTGATGGAATTTACCTATAACAACAGCTATCAGGCGAGCATTGGGATGGCTCCTTACGCAGCCTTGTACTGACGGTAGTGCCGAACCCCGTTGTATTGGACGGACGTGGGTGAAAGGAAACTGACTAAATCCGAATTGGTGGAATTGACAACAGAAAAGGTCAAACTCGTCAGAGATAGGCTCAAGGCAGCCCAAGACAGACAAAAGAGCTATGTGGACCATCGGATTAGAGATCTTGGGTTTGCAATCGGAGATCAGGTGTTTCTGAAACTGTCCCCTTGGAAAGGTGTAGTGAGATTTGGAAGGCGAGGAAAGTTGAGCCCTAGTTTTATCGGACCTTATGAGATTACTGAGAGGATTGGCCAGGTGGCTTATAGATGAGCACTACCGCCAGAACTTTCGAAAGTCCACGATGTTTTCCACGTGTCAATGCTGCGGAAATATGTGTTTGATGCATCTCATGTACTGGGGGAGCAACCTATTGAACTCCGAGAGGACTTGAGTTTCGAAGAACAGCCGGTACAGATTTTGGACCGAAAGGATAAGGTGCTACGTCGGAAGACCGTTCCCCTGGTTAAGGTTCTCTGGAGGAACCAGAATGTGGAGGAAGCCACATGAGAACCCGAGGCGCAGATGCGAGAGCAGTTCCCCTATTTGTTTCCTTGAAATTTCGGGACGAAATTTCTTAAGGGGGGGGAGATTGTAACGCCCCGGAGATTCGGAAAATGTAATTTTGTAAAATAATGAGTAAAATGAAGTTTTTACCCCTGTGATTGGTATGGTCAATTTGTTGACTTTTTGATGGGTAGGTCGAACGGACATTAACCGATGACCGTGACATAGTTAGGGACATCACGAGTTCATAGACAGGTGGCACGTCCGATTCCGACGATCAGGGAAAAAGTTATGACGTTCAGAAGTTCAAGGGCATTTCCGTAATTTGGGCCATTAGGGGGAAAATATTGACTTTTTGTTTGACAATTGATTTTCGTACAACTCGAGGACCGTTAGGTAGGTCTCGATGCCCTGAGTACAACGACAGACGGCATGCGTCAAACGGACATCGGGTGACCAAGTTACGGGTCACGGAAGATGAGGGGCATTTTGGTAATTTCATGCTGAAGGGCAAAATGGTAATTTTGCTATGCCCAATTTGAACAGCCGTGGGTGGACATTGTTTAACAGAGTAGTGGACTGAATCAGTGCAATTGTTTATGCCTGGGTTGTCTGATCAGAATTGTTTAACCAGGGTAGTGACCTTGGGGAGAGTTAATGGCATTGAAGCATGGTTTGGGCAGGCATTCAGAGCACGGGAGGAGTTAAAAATTCTTGTTGGGGTCTGTTTGCAGGAAACAAATTTCACAGAGACATCAGTTGGATTCCCACGAGTGTTGGCCATTTTGATCGATTATCTGAGTGCTGGAGGGGGAGAGGTCCATTTTGGAACCAGAGTGAGGACGGAGAGTGGAGAAAAACCGAGTCGGGAGGAAAAATCAGAATTGGAGGGAAAATTCGAAGGTTGAGTTTTGAGGTGAGTTGAGCTAAACAGTGGGTGGGATTAGTCTTCTGAGTCCATTTCAAACACAACCGTGCAAAAAAATCGAAGGAGTTTGAGCACTATTTGGCCAGGAACTCAAGTTCTAGTTTCTGGAAAATCGCAGTGTCGAGGACGACGACTTCCAGGTGTTCTTGTTCAATTGGTTGTGCATTTGGGTTCGTTTTGGTCCTAGTATACTCCCTGTGAAGTTAATTTGAAAATGGGGCTAGGTTGGGTGAGTTACAGACGTCAACCCATTCGACTGTTCAGGATTGGATTGATCGATTTAGTCCATGTCGAGGTTAATCATTGACACATAACTGAAATTAAATGGTTAGGGAAGAAGTTAGGATAAAAAACGAAAGGAATTGATTGAGAATTAAAGGGTAATTAGCCGGGTGGAGTCGCGAGTTGAAGGCCCGTTTATCAGACTCGCGGGTGAAAATGGTGACACTGTAGCTACAGTGCTAGACGCGTGGCCTTCACGCGCAGCCACTTTGGGCGGCACTTGACGGCACGTGTGACGTCATTTCCGATCACGGTCAACATGAGATTTGATCCTTTCAGATTAATTAACATTTTATATTTAAAGTTCGAGTCGATCGGGAGTCGTTCGGGATAGTTTCGAGGGTTCAGAAGATTAGGGCCTTAAGCTTAATTACGTCGAAAAATCCGAAAAAATTATGGAAGTTAATACGAGCTTTCTGGGAATGTTAGTAACCCTTCTTGCACCTTTTTACAGGCCCGGACCTTTCCGAAGCTACCGAGGAGCACAAGGGGCGCGATTGACGCGTCCGAAAACCGTGAGTGGACTTTGATTTCTAAACCGAGCATGCATGACTATTTTTACTCATCTATGTTATGTTTTCATACATGATTTTATGATGATGAATGTGATATTTCGGTTTTACATAATTTCACGTTTTTCGAGGATTATCGTATTTCACGTATTTCGAGGTTACGGTTTTTCTCCTATGCATGAATGATGTTTTGATGAAGTATTTGGATATGATTATGCATGTTACGTTTTAATGATGATTTGATTATATTTGTGAAGTAATTTTGGAAATTGCGTGAGAAATCCGGACATAAGTCCTATTATGACGATATGTGATTCTGGAATGATTTCTGGTAAACGGATCACGAAGGATCCTGGTTATCGTGCTTATAAAATGGTTTTGGGTTTAAAGACCCGGTATGTTTGTTGGATCTAGTTTTGGGTTTAAAGACCCGGTTAATTGATGACGGGGGCGGGCCTGAATTGGGTTTAAAGACCCGGATTGAGTTTAAAGACTCGTGAGTTTAAAGACTCGATTAATGTGATACCCCCGAGGCCTATTAATTATGTTTTGAGTTTAAAGACACGTTGATATCCCGGGAAGGCCTGATATTGAGTTTAAAAACTCGAATGGATCCAACGGCTTGATTGTGATTATTAATTCAGTTTTACATGTTTTGGTTTGGTTGATGATTCGAAATGACGATTTCTGGATTTTGGTAATATAATATTATTTTATACGAGTTTATGATTGTGCTGTAATGTTTTCCATATGTTTCGGAAAAGGGATTTCGAATGTTTAATACGCGGTTTTCGAATAGCTGGTTATGCATGCGTGTTGTAAAATTGGAGGGCGAACCCCGATTTCAATAAACTATTTTCTGCAAACTTTTGTTTTTGTCCACTCACACTTTGCTGTTTTAAATACCCTCCAGGTCGTGGTACAAGTTTGGGGGCTAGTGCCGAGGCAGAGGCATAAAGTTTTCCGTTGCGGAGTAGTTTAGTTCACAAAGTAGGATTTGATCTTTATCTTGTTTTGTATTATTATGCTCTGTGAAACTATGGATTTGATGTCCAGTCGGTTGTATTTTTTTTAATCTCCCTGGTCTGACAATGGGTGTGATGTAATTTTATTTGGTTTCCTGGTCTTTTGTGTTATATTGTCAGACGAGAGCAGGATGCTTCCCGATTATCGAGGCGATAATCGGGGTAGTTCCTATCACCAGTAATCGATGAGGTTTGAGGGTAATCGTGAGGATTAGATACACTGTCTTTGTTTTCACTCTCTCTCGGTCTACAGTCACCGAACACACACTTGCACAACTTCATCCTTTAAATCGTTGGACTGAGGCGATTAACAAGGCTCTATAGCCTTCCAGAGAGGGGACAAGTATCCTTGTCTGATTGGGCACAAATCCCTATGCAAACAAATGACCAAATTACCCTTTAGGCTAAATTACCAAAATGCCCTTACACTTCCGAGCCTTATAACTTCTCCATCAAACGTTAGAATCGGATGTTCCGCCTGTCTACGGACTCGTGACATCTCGAACTACGTTACAATCATCGGCCAAAGTCCGTTTGACCGTCCGAATCAAAAGTCAGCATTTCGTCCAATTCCAAGGCTAAAACGGTCATTTCGCACCGTCCATCCGAAATCACTCAACTAATCACCGATTAATCTCACTAATCCTTCATTAGTCACTAATCTAATCCTGAAATCAGGACGAGTCATTACACTGGGCCTGTCCAAATCATACTCAAAGGTCACTAACCATCCATACAAATCCATAATAGAAACCCCTAACTTTCTCGGAACCGAGAACGTGTCCCGAACACGCTTCCCAAGGAGAAAACCTCCAAATGTTCTATCAAACGATATCTGATTGACCTGAAACCACCACCAAAGAATTAAGCATCATTATATACCTTTTATGCTTATCTTTTAATGTTTAAATACCAAAAAAATTTAGAAAATAATATTTTTTTGAGAAATGTGCAGAATTGGATAAAGCTCGGAATTACGAGAATTTAGGCGAAAGAATCACCTCAATCGGAGTTATATTGAAGAAGTTATGATCGAATGAAAGGAGGCCACCAAAAAGTTCAACAGATTTCGGTAGGAGGCTACCAAACCCATTTAATCAGCCCAAAATCCAATTTCGTCGCCGCCTGCCGATCAACGCTTAACCAATTCGGCCGGTGCTTCTTGAAAGCCTGGCTCCACCATTGGGGCGTGTGCACCGAACTACCTTTCCCTTGCGTCGACGCGAGTGCACCGACCTTCCTTCCCTCACTTCGGCTAGCGCCTACCAAACGCTCCTCCAGCTTCCCCGCTTGCATTGCCACCGATTTCCAGCCCCAATTTCGGTGGGCTGCCACCGAATCGACTCATGTTCAATTCCAGCAACATTTTTCTTTCCTTTTTGAGGAAAATTGTCCAATTCAAGTTTGGATTTGTTTCCTTTTTATTTAGGAAACCTTTTTAATTAAGATTTTTATTACCTTTTACCTTTAGGACTTGAATTTAATTAGTTCCATCATTTTTCTTTTAGGATTTAAATTATAAACTCCTATTTATTTGAGGATTAATTTTCTCCTATAAATAGAAAGGCTTATGCTATTTGTAAAAAGTCACCCATTTTTGTACCAAAGCTCTACTTAACCAATTTTCCCTTTTCAATAAATTCAAGATTTTTTGTGCAAAGTTAATTATACCATACTTCATATTTTACACCTTCATCCATGACTTATTTGGGGGGTCCCCGCTTGTCTCACCAAAGAGTGCTCATTCACTTCGTATCCATAGGGTGTCCCGAAGAGATAAATTGTAACATATACTCTTTATCTTATAGTTATCTCTTGTGCTTGAATATTGTTTTTATGAACTGATTTCTAATATTATTCTTAGTTTAATGATTTGTATTGACTCAATTTTCTATTTCTTTTATGATTCTAGCTTTTGTTATGTTTGTATGTTCGCACTTAATGCTTGACTAGATATAAGGGGTCCTGAGTCTAGATCATTGAAAGTGTCATTGGGGAACCCGGGCACTTACTTCACAGAATATGCAAGTAACTCGTAAGACTAGAAATAGAGGATTTCATAGGTTGAAGTTAATAGAATTCATGAATGAGTTAGGTTAAAAATGAGTTGACCATGTAAATAATAGATTAGGTTAGTTTAGATTAGTTAATCACTTAGGATAATAGAAATAATTGACTACCCCCTAATTAATTAATCAAATGATAATCATGCTTAGGTACCCTCAATCCCTGGTTAAGAACGATCCCTACTTATCAATGCTACAATCTACAAAAACGAGTTTTAATTTGGATATGTTTTTATTAAGTGTTGAGTGTGACTTTGTATTTATTTTAATACTTAGTTTTATTTGAAGCACTTATGCCTATGTGATGGAGCCTTTGGTCCAGTGTTGGAACAAACTTGAACATCACTTATGCTAAATATTACTTGCCTCTACGCTTAACCCCATTACAACCTTCAAATTAAGACCTTATGATCCTTGAGATGAGTATATTTTGATTAGTTGAGTCTATCACTTGAGTAAGCTTATGGTTTTGGTTCATTTGTGCAAGTATGTTCACTATCTATGGTTTATGTTTGAATTTTTTTATGAAGTAACTTACTTTCTATTATGTGAGCATTTTTCTCACATACCTTGAGTGCAAACACAAACCCCTATACACATTGAGTGGAAATCATGAGTGCATATCCTTGTGAGTTGATTCATACTTATTTTATTCATGTTGAGATACATTTCATCAAGTTTACTCTTTGTCTTACTTGCCAAGGCATTCTGTTATGTTGTATTAGCTTTTGAATTCCATATGCTACATAGCTCGTTAGTGTAAATGTTTTATCTCATACTTATGTTGATACAATTTGAGACAAATGATTAAGGGCTTAGTAGTTTTTTATTTTTAGAAAAGAAAAAGAAAAAAAATATGAGTTTCAAAGCCTTCGTTTGTTTTGGTATTTGTTAGGGACAAACAAAGTCTATGTGTGGGAGTATTTGATAAGCCTTGAATTAAGCATCATTTTATACTTTTTATAATTATCATTTAAAGTTTAAATACCAAACAATTGTAGAAAATAATATATTTTGTGAGAAATGTGCAGAATTGGATAAAGCTCGGAATTACGAGAATTTAGGCAAAAGAATCACCTCAATCAGAGTTATATTGAAGAAGTTATTATCAAATGAAATGAGTCTACCAAAAAGTTCAACAGATTTCGGTAGGAGGCTACCAAACCCATTTAATAAGCCCAAAATCCAATTCGGCCGCCGTCTACCGATCAACGCTTAACCAATTCGGCGCGCGCTTACTGAAAGCCAGAATTCAACGTCGGCGCGAGTGCACTAACTCTCATTCCCTCACTTTGGCCAGCGTCTGTCGAACGCTCCTCTAGCTTCCTCGCGTGCGTTGACCACATGTTGACCACCGATTTCCAGCCCCAATTTCGGTGGACTGCCACCGAATCGACTCATGTTCAATTCCAGCAACATTTTTCCTTCCTTTTTGAGGAAAATTATCCAATTCAAGCTTGGATCTGTTTTCTTTTTATTTAGGAAACCTTTTTAATTAAGATTTTTATTACCTTTTACCTTTAGGACTTTAATTTAATTAGTTTAATCATTTTTTTTTATGATTTAAATTGTAAACTCCTATTTCTTTGGGGATTAATTTTTTTTCCATAAATAGAGAGGCTTATGTTATTTGTAAAGGGTCTCCTATTTTTGTACCGAAGCTATGCTTAACCAATTTTCCCTTTTCAATACATTCAAGATTTCTTGTGCAAGGTTAATTATACCATACTTCGTATTTTACACCATCATCCGTGACTTAGTTGGGAGGTCCCCACTTGTCTCACCAAAGAGTGCTCATTCACTTCGTATCCATGGGGTATCCCGAAGAGAAAAAGTGTAACACAACCTCTTTAGCTTATAGTTATCTCTTGTGCTTGAATATTACTTTTATGAATTGATTTCTAATATTATTTTTGGTTTTATGATTTGTATTGACTCAATTTTCTATGTGTTTTACAATTCTAGTTTTTTTTTATGTTTGTATGTTTGCGCTTAATGTTTGACTAGATATAGGGGGTCATGAGTCTAGATCATTAAAAGTGTAGTCGGGGGTCCCGGACACGTACTTAAGAGAATATGCAAGTAACTCGTAGGGCTAAAATTAGAGGATTTCATAGGTTGAAGTTAATAGAATTCATGAATGAGTTAGGTTAAAGATGAGTTGATCATGTAAATAATAGATTAGGTTAGTTTAGATTAGTTAATCACTTAGGATAATAGAAACAATCAACTACCCCCCTAATTAATTAATCAAACGAAAATCATGCTTAGGCTCCCTCAATCCCCAATTAAGAACGATCCGTATTTATCAATGCTACAATCTACAAAAAAAAGTTTTGATTCACATATGTTTTTATTAAGTGTTGGGTGTGACTTTGTGTTTACGTTAATACTTAGTTTTAGCGTATCAACAGGTAGGGGTGACAATGGGTCGTGTCGTGTCGGGTTCGTGTCGTGTCATGAATTCTGTTTTACCCATTTATGCTCAACCCGAATCCGACCCGTTTAATAATCGTGTCAAGAATGTCCAACCCGAACCCGACCTGTTAATGACTTGTGTAACCCATTTAACAAACAGGTCATACTCAAAACCCAATTAACATATGACTCGTTTGACCCGTTTAACATGTTTAACCTATTTAAATTATAAGATTTAATAGATATTTAGGTAGGTAAACGAGTAGATATATAGGTTAGTAATGACACGTTTATTAAATGGGACAATATATAAGTCAATATACGGGTTAACCAGTTAACCCGAAATCTACCAATTTATTAAACGGGTTAACAAGTCATTATACGGGTTAACAGGTTGACCCGAAATCCACTCGTTTAATAAACGGGTCATAACGGGTTGATCAGAAAATGGCCCGAAATTTTAATCGTGCGGGTTGACCCGAATAAATTTCGTACGGATTTCGAGTCGTGTATCGAGTCGTATCAAAAATTGTCACCCTTATCAACAGGTGAGAAGCAATTTTTTCCCCCAATATCCATGGCCTGATTCGATTATCGAAGTTTATCAAAGTATCGGCTCTCGTTGATTTTCTAGTGGAACACAAGGGTCAAAATGGCAAAGAGGCACTCGTCTGGGTGAGGGGTGTAATATGAGCGAGGTGACGAGATTGATATCAATAGTTGTTGGCAACGTCTTGATCGCAAAGGATGAGGGAGATGAGGTTTTTGGGGAGAGAGAAGAGAATGAGAAAGATAGTAAAATAAAATTGAAATTATTGAATTGTGGAAAAGATATTTTAGGGATAAAATAATAAATTAATTAAAATAAAAGAAATAGATAAATGAATGTATATTAAGTAAGACTAAATTATTATTATTATTATTCTTGTTAATATTAAGAAATACTTTTTCTTTGACTAAATGCGATATTAAGAAAGACTTCAAATTTAGAAAGAATTCAAATTTATAAATAAATACATATTATTAAGAAAGAGTTCTAATTTACAAATGTAAGACCCGTGTCCTGTAGGGAACGGTGAACGATCTCACATTCCTGCGAGAGGGGAATGGTTTGGGAGGGGATTGGTGGTATGCCTTAAAGGTGTAGGCACACACCTATTTAGCACGAGGCCTTTTGGGAGTTCAGTGGCTTTGGGTTCGATTGGAACTCCAAAGTTAAGCGAGTTAAGGCTGGTGCAATTCCATGATGGGTGACCCCTTGGGAAGTTGCATCGTGAGCTCCCGAAAACAAAACCGTGAGGGCGAGGAGGCCCAAAGCGGACAATATTGTGCTAGAGTCTGGTCCTAATCGAGCAGAGTCGGGTCCTGACAACAAATAAATACATATTGTTATTATTAAAATATTTTATGTTTATTGCCAAGTACCTCACAAATATAATTTTATTCATCATAAATATATTGTTAATTTATTATCAATTAATATATGCTCTATTAATTTGACTAGAAAAAGATTATGTGCTCAAATATAATAAACATCAACTTATTTTGTGTGTGAAATTTAACAAGTAAAGTATCATTGGTATGAAATTATCAATAAAATTATATTTTTATACTATTAGTTATCATCGGAATTATATTGTATTATATTATACATCATATATTTATTATATCAAATTCATTTTATAATTTTTATTAGTTTATAAAACCATTACTAGATTATTAAGTTTTTCTCAAAATTTCATTAAAATTTCTAATTTTTGGACTAAATAACCATCATTTTTGTTAAGCGTAAACGATATCGATATATCCATAAAGTTGACTTTCGATATCATGATTTTAATCCTTGTGTATAACACTTTAATCACACTTAACAATCTGCAATAGAATCCAGTATCAGCATTTTTCCGTTTACGTGACAATCATTGTACGTTTATCCTCGAAATGGACTAATGGCAAGCTGCATTACTCTATATTGAAATTTGGTGAGGTGTTACCTTTTAGCTATGCTATCTGGTATACATCATACGTAGAATTTCTAAACTTTGAATTTCTTTAAGGAATTTTCAAATAAAATATTTGACTTACATGCTTGGAAAACCAACGTGGAAATAGTTGCTTGTCCATTTCTGTCCCATTTGAAGGATACTCGACCTTCATCAATGCTAGGTGCTTCTCGTGGAAAGGCCAGACTTTTGTCACAGTTGTTTAGTATGAACTAATAAGCCACGTCCATATCCTTATTGGTGAACGGGTCCAAGGTTTGACTATTACCAAATGGTTGTGCAAGTTGAGCCATTACAGATAGAGTTTCTGGATGTTGACCACCATCGTCATTACGCAAAGCCCTATTGAAGGAAATCTCAGCATTTTGAAGGTACATTGCACAACATGTAAGTGGTTCATTTTCAATGTACACATCTGCTATAGAACCTTCGGGCTGCCTATTGTTGCAAACATACCGCTTATATGTACCTAAGATTCTGTGAGGAAATATACATTATGATTCACAAATATGAATGGCAAGAAGGTAATAGTAGAAAAACCCCGAATTAGTCGTACCTCTCAATTGGGTACATCCAACTATAGTGCATTGGGCTAACTAGTTTTGTCTCATCAGACAGGTGTATTAGCAGGTGCACCATTACATAAAAATGCTAGTGGATATATTTTCTCTAGCCTACACACGATGTAGATAATATCCTCATTTATTGCTTTGAGGTGCGCCTTTACCAACGATTTAGCACATAGTATCCAGAAGAATTAAGACAAATAAACTATCATCTCAACAACAAAAAACTCCATGTTGAACTGAGTACCAATTGGCATGAGCCATTGTAGCAAAATATAATAGTCATGGCTCTTCATACCATATATAGTACCAATGTTGGTGCTAACATTTTAGAATATGTTAGTGGCATTCTTGTTAGGAAATTCCACACCCTGCAACCACTTTAGATTTTTTTTTTCTTATTCTTTGACATAAATGTATAGCTTGAGGGAATCATGATGTATTTTCCATTAATGAATTTTGGCCACAAATTAGGCCGACTCCCCATTTCTTGCATACCTATACAGGTTTTTTTGTTGTGTCTTTTGACTCTAAATCAATGGGTAAAGTTGTTCCCATAACACTCTTAGTAAAATTCTTCTTAATATGCATAGGATTCGCGATATGTCTGATTTTCAACTTCAATCAATATGGCAACCAGAAGAGTATGCTCTTTTTTCGTCCAATTTTCATGTTCAGCAGGTTTCAGTCCTCGTATGACGAAGTCATGTATACTGTTCAATTTAGACAATAACTCATCATCGGACCACTCCCTTGGTCGAGCCTTTAACTCCAATTTCTTATCAAATAAGTCTGATTGCATATGTCATCGGTGATCCTAGGGCTAAAACCTTCTTGCATCCAAGTAACATACTTTCGATGTATACCAAAAGGATGTTTTGTCTAGATCGCATGTAGGGCAAACAAGGTAAACCTTGGTGCTCCACCCTGCCAACATGTCGTAAGCTGGAAAATCATTAATTTTTCATAATACTGTTGTTCATCGAGTGAACATTTTCCCATTAAACTAGTCATATGTTCGGACACCATTTTACTTCAGATCCACGAGCTCATCAATCAATGGAAACAAATAAATATCGATGAAATTACTTAAGAATTTAGGCCCCGGTATCAAAGTACTGAGGATTTTGAATTCTTTCTTCATGCATCTCCAAAGGGGTAAGTTATACAAAACCATAATCATTGGCCAAGTACTATAGAGCTTTACAAAATTCTCGAATAGATTAAAACTGTCAGTAGCATGTCCTAGTATGACTTTTTTTTTGGCTTCGCATCAAAATCAGGATATATCTTATTGAATTCCTTCCAAGCCTCTCCATCGATCAGATGCCTCAATATATCATCTTTAATGTGTTCATCTTTGTGCCACCTTATATCACGGGTTGTGTAAGATGACATGTAGAATCTTTATAGCCTTGGCTTTAGTGGAAAATAACGCAGCACCTCATTCGGAATCTTATTCTTTTAAAAACTAGGCTCATTGCACACGAGATATTTATCAAGCTGCTTGAATTTACCATCAAATAATGCACAGTTGCTCTTGTATACATGGATCCTAACATACCCTAAACCGAGACCCTTCAACAAAATCTTTAAGTTATTATGATATTTAGGGAGACGATTATCTTTAGGAAGCATTCGAATGATTATGTTCATCATGTGATCAAAATGATTGTTCGTTTGATTATAATGAACTTCATATGAATTAACTCCCCAACTGCTCTTAGAACTGAAAATAATTTACACCTCAAGTACAATTTACGTTGAGTTTCTGCCCACAATCTCTCGTAATGGAGCTCAAAGTCTTTGGGTTGAAACACGGTGGCCTTAGCATCCATATCATCTAAAGGAAGAGGAAAAACATCAGTTAATATCTCAGCGACTTGATCATTATCACATCGCTCATCCAAAGCACTTTCCTCCTGATGGGACCTAGGAACTAAAGATGTCGATTCAGTAAATATTTCTTCGCCATGATAGATCAATTTAGTGTAATTATGTACGAACTTATTTTGATCCAAATGATATAGTACCTCATTCAACGACATCTAACTGCATTTACATTTACGACATAGACACATAATATGTCACTCGTCAATGCAATGATTATATGCAAAATCAATGAAGTTGTCGATCCTATCCATATACTGATCAACAAATCTATCAAAAATTTGCATCTAGCGTCTGTCCATTATACATGCTTTCACAAAATATAGTCAAAGTAAATAATTGAGTTAACATTGCCTCATAACTAGAACAAATAAATATCAAAAGCCGCTCATCTCTTTATTACTCTGGTGATTTGGTCATATCTTATTCGAGATTGCACGTTCTGTGCTATTCATTTTGCAATATACAAGCCAAAGTTTCGATCAATGGAAATTTCGACAGCATCTTCTTACAGGCTCCCAAACGCACGATGTAGATATTATAAAAGAAATATTTAATACGCATTCAAAGAGCATTGGGGGGATACAAACAAACCAAATTCCCAACAATCGAAACATGACCTTGTAGAGAATAAACAGCACAACACATAGTTGCACACCCCAAACTGTCTGAATAAATGGGCAATTCAAAAGTAAGCTAATTAGCTCAATTAACTAACTTTCAAATAAGTCTAAGGTTGTTCATCAAATTTAATTATACAAAGTTAACCAACCGAATTAGCATCTTATAATCTGTTATGAAATATAAACATCTTTTACACCGTCGAAATATACAAAAACTATTACTAACAATTTTCTATTTTCCTTACTTCCTAATTTCCTAAATATTTTCTAATTTACCAATTTCCTATCATATTTTCTATTTCCTAATTTCATAACATATTTCCTAATTTCCTAACATATTTTCTAATTTCCTATCACATTTTCTATTTCCTAATTTCATAACATATTTTCTATTTTCTTAGTTTCCTAACAAATTTTCTAATTTCCTACACAACTTCTACACAAATTACCAACAATTTCTGCACATTTTTCACAACAAATATTGACAGGACCCATCCCTACTGGACGTCAAAAACCGTGCTCGGTCCTGCTCCCGTCTGACAAGTCAACCAAAGGCCCGAAACTACCCATCAGTGCTTGCTAGACAAGGGATGTTTGCGCGGATTTCTGCTGCTGCCACTGCCTCACGATCAGTCCCGAACGTCGTACCACGGCCTGGAGGGTCACAAAACAGAAAAGGTGTGAGTGGACAAAAATGACCTCTTAAAAAAAACATTTATCAAAATACATTCTTACCCTCCAGTTTTCACAAACTTGCATGCATATCGTAAAACATGAGTAATAGTATGAAATCATTCAAGTATGAACAGTGGACCGATAAAATCAAAACATATTTTCCCATGGTCCACAAAACTCATGTTCATCAAATCAGTTCATGTTGTAAAACATCAAATCCCGGCTCTCAGGCCAAAACATGTGAAAACATAATAATTGGCCACAAAGACCAAAAACCCGTACTCAATACCAGTACGTCATCACAATCAATACCAATCAGCACTAATCACCAGTGCACAAGAAATATATCAATCCAATCAATCTGCACTACTCACAAGTGCATAAAATATCACAAATCACATCTGCACTACTCACAAGTGCACAATCAATCAAACTGCACTACTCACAAGTGATGCACTACGCGTAGGCCAATATCCAGTCACTCTCTCGGGAACAGACACCTCTGGGCTCAACCCCCTCGGGCTCAGTCACCTCTGGGCGAACATATCCCCAGGCTCAGACACCTCCGAGTGGTACATCCAGGCTCAGTCTTATCCGAGAAGCTGACTACCATAGGATCAACTCCCGATCCTACAATCACATCCCCCAAGCTCCAGTCGTCTGGGTAATCCCCCCAAGCTCCGACCGTCTGGGAATATCACAATCACCATGAAAACCATCTCGGGAATTACATCCCAAAACATTTCAATCAAATCTTGTCTTCATACAAAGTCAAGATCATTCCCGATTGGGTCTCAAAGCCCAAAATACCATTTACACTTACTTCTTTAAAATCACCTTTTAAAACAATAGAATAATCCAGAAATCATCATTGACTTACCAACTACGTCAAAACATCATTTTAGAAATCATTTAGACTCCGGGCCTAGCCCAAAACATCATTTGCACGTTCCTCGTAAAACGTGCCCGAAAGACTGATTAAAATAATCATAAAATCATAATAAACCATTAATTTCACAAATTCACAAGTGACTCCAAATCCGAGTCAAAATCACTATTCACTTGGGTTCTCAAGCCCAAAATACCATTTTCACGCAAATCCATGCGTTGCAACCTCCGTTGCCATTTTCACGTAAATCCACGAAATTGACCATTGACTCATTCCCGAGTCACCACATCGTTTTCAATCCATGACTCATAATCCGAGTCCAAACATTATTTTCAATCAATTTCAATCCCGGACTCATAAACCAAGTCCAAACATTATTTTTACCAAATTTCGTAATTTCTCGAAAATCGCCCAAAAATAATAATATAATAATCATAAAACCGAGAAATTACCGAATTGAAATACCAATCATGCCAAAGCATATCAAATCATATAATAAAGCATTTTAAATCATATATACATGCATCACGGTTAGAAAACAAAGTCCACTCACACACACCGTCCAAAACGGTCCGTTTCCGAGCTGCACGTTTTTTCGTAAATTCTGGAAATGACAACTCCTGTCCAAAACCATTATAGAGGGTTACTAACATCTCAAAATACATCATATAATTTTCCCCAATTTTTCCGGGATTTAAATACGTATTTAACTCGTAAAACAAAACTTCGGATACGCGAAACATTATCGAAACAATATCCGATTTCCTCGAAACCAACGTCAAAATGTTCGTTACAATGAGAGGATCAAAAGTCATGTTGACCTCACCTTGAGACTAGGCCGGACGCGCCCCCACGCGCCGCCGTGAGTGGCTGCGCGTGAAACCCACGCGCCGGCTACAGTACCCTCGTCCTTACCCGTTTGTCTGTAAAACGGGCCATTTAACCCGCGAGGCGACCCGGTTAATTTCCTACCAATTTGACATTGTTTCCATCAATTGAACATTCAGTTAGGTTCGGTTTAAGTTCAATTAGAGATCTGTGGACTTAATTACAAGAAACATTACCTCTAACCTCACGATCACAGATGATCATACGAAGAACATCCGGCCACTGTTCATCATTCGAATTCCCTTAGTTTCAATCGATTCCTCTCAATTGATTCAACCAGAAGCATCCAGGGACTCAGGTAAACATTTCCCCCAACTCAATTGAATCAATCGAAGCCTCCAACTCCACGACTCAAACTCGATTCTTCGAAGAACAGCCGTCACTGTGCAACCATGAAATTCCGTCAATCTCAACCGGTTT
Source organism: Prinsepia uniflora (assembly GCA_032719365.1). Classification (NCBI taxonomy): domain Eukaryota; kingdom Viridiplantae; phylum Streptophyta; class Magnoliopsida; order Rosales; family Rosaceae; genus Prinsepia; species Prinsepia uniflora. The sequence goes on from CM064863.1 coordinate 75,352,682, forward strand.
CTTCCAATTGATGAACCCAGAAGCATCGTGGGATCCTCAGGAAGATAATCCCCAGCTCAATTTCATCCATCGAAGCCTCCAATTCCTCGACTCAACCTCGAATTTCCTCCTCTGTCACCAAGTGTGTTCAGAGCCAATACGTTGCCAAATCCCTTCGTTCTTTCGACGATTCTGATCGTTGTGATCCCAGGAAACTCGAAGTGAGTTCAATTTCGATCCTCATAGCCAATCACTCGACATTTGAATTTCCCCCCCAATTTTCTAAATTTTCGATTCTCTGTCTCCAGCCTTCAATCGATCCTCAGTGTTTCCCCACTTTAATCCACTCTCACAATCTCACAATTCTCACTCAAAACCGGCAGTGGAAGAGAGTCCAATTCTCTCAATTCCGTTTCCCCCAAATTGTGCACGGTTTGAACGAAAAACAAAGAAAAGGAAGGAAAATGATGAAGGAGGAATGATGATGTTGTAATGATAGTGTTGGGAGGGAAACATGGATCAGATTTCAGGGGATGGGTGACACTTGTCACTCATCCGGATGTGCACAGTCATCAGTTACTATTCATATTAAAATATTATTTTAATCCCAGTTCGTTCGGTTAGTCGAGTCACATTCCGCGACCATAACTTCGTCGTCGAATCTCCGATTTCGACATGCCGCTGTCGTTGGATTCGCATCGACGAGACCTACGTAACGGTCCTTGGCCCTCGTCCATCGGACCTCCCGATCAAAAAGTCAACATTTGGCCCCTAATAAGCCAAATTACCAAAATACCCCTCAACTTCCGAACGTCATAACTTTCACCTCGAATGTCGGAATCGAACGTGCCACCTGTCTATGAACTCGTGACGTCCCAAACTACGTCACAGTCATCGGTCAAAGTTCGTTTGACCGCCCGAACTAGAAGTCAACATTTTGCCCACGCTAGGGGCAAAACGGTCATTTTGCACGTTTCGTCCGATTTCACTCAACTAATCCCCGATTAGTCATTCTAAACCATAATTAATTAATATTCAATCCCGATATTCGGGACGGGTCATTACAACCTTCCCCCCTTATTTCGTCCCCGAAATTCCAACTATTCGTATTCCACAACTACCTCGTGGAAAACAAATGGGCCTCACAATATGTGTACACCTGTACACCCACTAGCCAATGCAGAACTCGTCTGCACTCAGACGTCACATCACAGATGCACGTCGTACTGACTACACTCGGCCACCTCGAGTGAAATTGATTACCAGAAGTTGGCAATGTCACCATTAAGCTGATTCCCTCAGCTTGACGGCCCCACATACTCACTAATGTGCCCTGACCTTCGCTCTCATCGAGAGTCACCAAAACTCACTTGCCAGTCCATGCTGACACTACTAGCCAAACTGTCGCCACAAAGCTTTGCCACCCTTGTAAAGCTCCAATCAGTAGCAAATCAGTGACAACACATCATACTACAACGTCTGTCCATGTAGCATAAGATCAACAACATGATCTCACCTCGCAGGGCAAACTCAATCCTGCGACAAATACCAACAGCAGTAACCACAACTGTCACCCCCTCAGCGATCCCAGATGCTGGTAAGGTTACGACGAGGTAACATCTCGCAGTAAAGCAACTTGCGGTCACACTAACCACCAACTCACTCATCCTGAGTATACGCATACCGTCATCACACTCAATCAGACGGTGCAACTGGAACACATTGAACACCAGCCTAGCAGTGATCACACAACTCAACACTAGAGTTATACTAGCCAACCGTGGCTAAGAGCACCTGCTCAAACAATCACTGAAATCATCAGAATCACTCTGCCCAGTGCATCGTGTTCAATGTCCAGTTCACGTTCACAACCCATCCAATGATATCAGGATTAAGCCGACTACTAACACGTTCACCAACGTACTACTGGTATAACCAGTATACCGTCACCCGACACCACAAGTCTGCAAAGTATCGTACCCCAAACCATGTACAAGGTACATACATCTATCCATTGACAATACCACAACCACCTAGGTCATAGCCAAACACGTTCCAATAATGGAGTCCATTTTCCCAAACCAGCAAGAGACAAATCGAAACTCCACCCATCATCTAGTTCCAATTCCAAATCCGAATCCTCAATTTCGTAAGAAATCCCGAATCCAAACCCATACATCACATTTTTAATTCATGTCCAAATCCGAATCCGAAATCATTATTCCGTAAGCTAGCATTTGGAATAATCATTCCGCACCCAAATCCAGTATTCCACTTTCAAGTTCTAAAATCGAATCCTGAATCGTCACCCAGAAATTCGATTCCAAAACCCGAAATCTCGTTCACGTCCACTCGGACACACCAAAACCGAACCTATCGGTTACCCGTTCACTATACTCTGTTGACTTCATAGGGAAGCCAATCCCATCAGTCACAACTCTAAGGCTGAACAAATTCAACCCCGTCTGAAACCTACTCGCTCGAGTAACATACCATAAGGGGCTCCACTTCGAAAAGAAGTTCAGTCCCGCCATTTACGACTCACATACCGGAGTAAGAGTGACAAACTCTCTACCCAACTGGATCATCAGGATTACGGTCCAGATCCATCACGACGTCAGCTAACCATGAACATCACGATCCTAGATCGTCACAATGCCCAATGTCCACGACATCACAAACCCGATCCACCTAGGATCCACACAGTTAACTACTAGGAACCATAGGGTCTTACACTCTCATCTAATTTGCGTACTGTCACAACGTTTGACAACCAAAGCCCACAATTAAAAAGTTCAGTCAACGACGAGACACGCCGCGACTGTGGGTTCTCACTGATTACCTCGTATCTACCCTTGCCATCCCACCTAGGGAAAACCAAGGATGATCCAAAACAACAACACCAATATTCATCCTCGGGTCAAGTTTATTCTGGGCCCAACACACCCATCTACAAACCAAACTGTTAACAAAAACAACCATCCGGACCCACACTAGTCTGACACATTCAAAACACATGATACAATATTACAACACAAATGGACAATACCAACTATTTACAAGGTATCACGAAAACATGTATCAATACAATTATTTTGATCTACGGTCAAGTCGATCGGGGCAGTTCCTTCGCAAATGTCCAAGTTTCCTACAAAAGTGACAAGTGGCAGTGCTGAGGCGACTTGCCCCACCACGCCGCTTACTTGTCGACTGGGTTGAAGTTCCATTCGAATGAACACCTACCGAGGGTTGCAACACAAGAGTATGAAGGCTAACTCGCTTCGTTGTTTCCTGACTTATCTGTTCAGTATCCTGACGCTCTCGGCGTCGTCCAGAGCCCAAAGATTGTTCTGGAACAGGTAAAATAGTAGCCTCCACTCGGATAGCAGCATCCGATAATTCCCTCAGGGTAGAATACAAGCCAACAGTTACAGCACCTCGTAACTCATTCCTCAATCCCTGCTCAAACCTTCGACACTTATCCTCCTCTGTAGCCACATACAGAGGAGCGAAACTAGATAAGTGCAAAAATTGCTGTTCATAATCGACCACTGACCGATTCCTTTGCTGCAATTGGAGAAAATCAACCTCCTTAGCGTTCCGAAATGAGCGAGGATAAAACTGATCCAAAAATCGCTCTCGGAATGCATCCCATGCCAAGGTACGGGCATCCCAGCCAGTCAACTGTAAACTATGCCACCACCTGTAAGCATAGCCATCCAGAAGAAAAGTGGCTAAGGGCACCATGTCCTCCAGGGGACATATCATGACCTCAAAAATCCTTTCCAATCGAGTAAGCCAATCTTCGGCACCATCCGGTCTCGAATCACCACGAAACACAGTGGCTCCTAACCGTCGAGCTCGCTCAATATCTGGGCCTTCACTAACACTATTCGCGTCCCTCCCATCTTCAGACCGTGTACGGGACCCACGACTCGGAGGCATGACGTATCAACAGAAATCAAGAACCAAATGCTCTGATACCCCCTTTGACAGGACCCATCCCTACTGGACGTCAAAAACCGTGCTCGGTCCTGCTCCCGTCTGACAAGTCAACCAAAGGCCCGAAACTACCCATCAGTGCTTGCTAGACAAGGGATGTTTGCGCGGATTTCTGCTGCTGCCACTGCCTCACGATCAGTCCCGAACGTCGTACCACGGCCTGGAGGGTCACAAAACAGAAAAGGTGTGAGTGGACAAAAATGACCTCTTAAAAAAAACATTTATCAAAATACATTCTTACCCTCCAGTTTTCACAAACTTGCATGCATATCGTAAAACATGAGTAATAGTATGAAATCATTCAAGTATGAACAGTGGACCGATAAAATCAAAACATATTTTCCCATGGTCCACAAAACTCATGTTCATCAAATCAGTTCATGTTGTAAAACATCAAATCCCGGCTCTCAGGCCAAAACATGTGAAAACATAATAATTGGCCACAAAGACCAAAAACCCGTACTCAATACCAGTACGTCATCACAATCAATACCAATCAGCACTAATCACCAGTGCACAAGAAATATATCAATCCAATCAATCTGCACTACTCACAAGTGCATAAAATATCACAAATCACATCTGCACTACTCACAAGTGCACAATCAATCAAACTGCACTACTCACAAGTGATGCACTACGCGTAGGCCAATATCCAGTCACTCTCTCGGGAACAGACACCTCTGGGCTCAACCCCCTCGGGCTCAGTCACCTCTGGGCGAACATATCCCCAGGCTCAGACACCTCCGAGTGGTACATCCAGGCTCAGTCTTATCCGAGAAGCTGACTACCATAGGATCAACTCCCGATCCTACAATCACATCCCCCAAGCTCCAGTCGTCTGGGTAATCCCCCCAAGCTCCGACCGTCTGGGAATATCACAATCACCATGAAAACCATCTCGGGAATTACATCCCAAAACATTTCAATCAAATCTTGTCTTCATACAAAGTCAAGATCATTCCCGATTGGGTCTCAAAGCCCAAAATACCATTTACACTTACTTCTTTAAAATCACCTTTTAAAACAATAGAATAATCCAGAAATCATCATTGACTTACCAACTACGTCAAAACATCATTTTAGAAATCATTTAGACTCCGGGCCTAGCCCAAAACATCATTTGCACGTTCCTCGTAAAACGTGCCCGAAAGACTGATTAAAATAATCATAAAATCATAATAAACCATTAATTTCACAAATTCACAAGTGACTCCAAATCCGAGTCAAAATCACTATTCACTTGGGTTCTCAAGCCCAAAATACCATTTTCACGCAAATCCATGCGTTGCAACCTCCGTTGCCATTTTCACGTAAATCCACGAAATTGACCATTGACTCATTCCCGAGTCACCACATCGTTTTCAATCCATGACTCATAATCCGAGTCCAAACATTATTTTCAATCAATTTCAATCCCGGACTCATAAACCAAGTCCAAACATTATTTTTACCAAATTTCGTAATTTCTCGAAAATCGCCCAAAAATAATAATATAATAATCATAAAACCGAGAAATTACCGAATTGAAATACCAATCATGCCAAAGCATATCAAATCATATAATAAAGCATTTTAAATCATATATACATGCATCACGGTTAGAAAACAAAGTCCACTCACACACACCGTCCAAAACGGTCCGTTTCCGAGCTGCACGTTTTTTCGTAAATTCTGGAAATGACAACTCCTGTCCAAAACCATTATAGAGGGTTACTAACATCTCAAAATACATCATATAATTTTCCCCAATTTTTCCGGGATTTAAATACGTATTTAACTCGTAAAACAAAACTTCGGATACGCGAAACATTATCGAAACAATATCCGATTTCCTCGAAACCAACGTCAAAATGTTCGTTACAATGAGAGGATCAAAAGTCATGTTGACCTCACCTTGAGACTAGGCCGGACGCGCCCCCACGCGCCGCCGTGAGTGGCTGCGCGTGAAACCCACGCGCCGGCTACAGTACCCTCGTCCTTACCCGTTTGTCTGTAAAACGGGCCATTTAACCCGCGAGGCGACCCGGTTAATTTCCTACCAATTTGACATTGTTTCCATCAATTGAACATTCAGTTAGGTTCGGTTTAAGTTCAATTAGAGATCTGTGGACTTAATTACAAGAAACATTACCTCTAACCTCACGATCACAGATGATCATACGAAGAACATCCGGCCACTGTTCATCATTCGAATTCCCTTAGTTTCAATCGATTCCTCTCAATTGATTCAACCAGAAGCATCCAGGGACTCAGGTAAACATTTCCCCCAACTCAATTGAATCAATCGAAGCCTCCAACTCCACGACTCAAACTCGATTCTTCGAAGAACAGCCGTCACTGTGCAACCATGGAATTCCGTCAATCTCAACCGGTTTCTTCCAATTGATGAACCCAGAAGCATCGTGGGATCCTCAGGAAGATAATCCCCAGCTCAATTTCATCCATCGAAGCCTCCAATTCCTCGACTCAACCTCGAATTTCCTCCTCTGTCACCAAGTGTGTTCAGAGCCAATACGTTGCCAAATCCCTTCGTTCTTTCGACGATTCTGATCGTTGTGATCCCAGGAAACTCGAAGTGAGTTCAATTTCGATCCTCATAGCCAATCACTCGACATTTGAATTTCCCCCCCAATTTTCTAAATTTTCGATTCTCTGTCTCCAGCCTTCAATCGATCCTCAGTGTTTCCCCACTTTAATCCACTCTCACAATCTCACAATTCTCACTCAAAACCGGTAGTGGAAGAGAGTCCAATTCTCTCAATTCCGTTTCCCCCAAATTGTGCACGGTTTGAACGAAAAACAAAGAAAAGGAAGGAAAATGATGAAGGAGGAATGATGATGTTGTAATGATAGTGTTGGGAGGGAAACATGGATCAGATTTCAGGGGATGGGTGACACTTGTCACTCATCCGGATGTCCACAGTCATCAGTTACTATTCATATTAAAATATTATTTTAATCCCAGTTCGTTTGGTTAGTCGAGTCTCATTCCGTGACCATAACTTCGTCGTCGAATCTCCGATTTCGGCATGCCGGCTGTCGTTGGATTCGCATTGACGAGACCTACGTAACGGTCCTTGGCCCTCGTCCATCGGACCTCCCGATCAAAAAGTCAACATTTGGCCCCTAATAAGCCAAATTACCAAAATACCCCTCAACTTCCGAAAGTCATAACTTTCACCTCGAATGTCGGAATCGAACGTACCACCTGTCTATGAACTCGTGACGTCCCGAACTACGTCACAGTCATCGGTCAAAGTCCGTTTTACCGCCCGAACTAAAAGTCAATATTTTGCCCATGCTAGGGGCAAAACGGTCATTTTGCACGTTTCGTCCAATTTCACTCAACTAATCCCCGATTAGTCATTCTAAACCATAATTAATTAATATTCAATCCCGATATTCGGGATGGGTCATTACAAATACACAATTTCCAAATCTAATTATCTCCAAAATTCTTATCAAAATTAGATTGAGAGGCAAACACACATACCTTTTTATAATTAATCCTTCAAATCAACCACAGATTCCCTATAACACAAAACATAATTACTTTCCAATGAAAAATCAAAATTTCAAAGCTATAAAAATTATATTTCACACACCTTCACAATTGGTGTATTGGTGATTGTGAGAAATGAATTTACGGGTACTTAAAATAGTGATGCGAAGATGAAATATTGTTGGAGAATTAATGAGTGATTGTGAGAGAGAGAGAGAGAGAGAGAGAGAGAGAGAGAGAGAGAGAGTTGTAGGTGGAGAGAAAGAAGAAAGGGGTGACTGTATAATTAATGTGTTCACAGTTTTGTCTGACAAAGCCCTTCCCAAAGCAATATTTAATGATTCGTCAGACAAAATTTGGTCAACACAAAATATTATCCAACGAAGGAAATTCGTCGTTGTTGTCCATGTTAACTGACGAGCATGATAATTTCATTGGGCAAAGCCACCAACTTTACGTTCCAACGAGTTTTCCTTCCTGCCAAGATATGAGCTGACGAGTTTCGTCATTCGTCGGGCAAAATTCGGTTAAACGATGAAAAGTGCTTCATCGAGCGAACACCTATCGAACAAGTTCCTTATTCTTGTAGTGACACTTGTTGTCCAAGAATTTGAGAGAAGCTCGTACATATTAATGGCTCTATATATATGAGTTATAATAGTAAATCAATCAGATATCAATTTCCATGATATTAATTTGAGAAATTATTCCTTAAACTAATTAGTTAAGCAAGCGTTTCTCCTATTAAAGTCATTATCTTTCACATCATGCCTACCGCGAGACTCTAATTTGAGCTTTGGGAGCATATCATGTCAAAACTCATGTGATTCATTGATAATGCATCAAGCTTACGCTAAAGGAGAAGATGAACTCTTATTCTAGAAGGAGAAATTCACAAGAACTAGCTGTATGACTTGAAAATGCTGCCAGAAACTCAAAACCCAATATTGAGTTAATTGCTTGAGACTTATGTTTTTGCTCTCAAGTTTTGAGTTGCGCCTCAAACCTAATAACTAAACGCCAAAGCATAAACTTTCACACTAGTGACGACACCTACCCAAGTTTTGATTCACGCCGGATTTCTTATTAATGAGTTATTTAAATGATTTGGTAGTCAAATTAGAAATCAACAATTGACAACCAAGCTGCGTGGCCTATGCTCGTCTAATTAGCATGATTAATTACCATGTCATGACGCATGACAACGTTTATGTTCTGTTAATTAGACATCTTTCTTGACCTGTTGTTTAATTAGCCATATCTTCTGAAATTATTGAGAGTGCTGGTAATTAATTTTTTTTTAAATAATCCATGTTCTAATCAATTCATGACTACCTCACCATCCAGTTTTGTTTTGCACCATTCACGCCTAAAAACGTACGTATGCAACTGCCATCTGGCTAGGATCCCAAATTTTAAAAGGTTTAAGTAATGCAACTTAGATGCTCGCATTACCCACTAATTAAGGTCACTTGGCAGGAACTTTTCTGAAGAAGTAAGAGGTTTAATTAAGTAATTATTTAGTTGACATCACTGTCTTTTTCAAGTGAGTTTTGGGTGTATTTTGATGAACATTTTCCCTCATGGGCAGTTCTTATTTTACTTAATTAAATTATTCTATGTATATTTATTTATTATTATTATTATATTTTACAATATTTTAGACATATGAAAATGATTTGGGGTCCATGTATGTTACAAGATGTAAAATAATTATTTAAGAATAATCGAGATTCGATTAACAAGAAGGAACCGAATTTTACTAGTAAGAATTAGGCTTCTTTCGTATTAAAGCATAAATCGTACACGCCTGAAAAGTCTTCACGATCCCTAACAACCAGAAACTAAGAGATGATTGAAGTCTAATTAAAGCCCAGGGGGTTGTTCAACGAAGAACACGTTGATGTTTAAGTTTTGAGAGAGAAATCAGAAAGAATTTTAGAAGTGAGGAATGACTTACCTTGAAAGTGAAATGAGCTCTACTATATATAGGGAATCCTTGAGAGTCGCGAAACATTCTGACTGGTTAATAGATATTGTAATTAATAAATAATTCTTTTTAATAAAAGATATTATTTAATAATTTGATATTAATAATTGTTTATTATTAAATGAATAATTATGACAATTAATTATCGGGAAGAATATTATTATTATTGAGGCTTTAATCCGATTAAATAATATATTCAGGTGATAAATATATTATTTAATGTGTGTATGTGAGTCGTTAATGTCATTATCAGGGGCAATAATAATAATAATAATATTCTCCCCGATAATTAATTATCGGCATTATTCATTTAATAATAAAAAATTATTCATTTAATAATAATATTCTCTCCGGTAATTAATTATCGGTATTATTCATTTAATAATAAACAAATATTATTAATATCAAATTATTAAATAATATCATTCAGTTTGATATTAATAATAATTTTTTATTATTAAATGAATAATGATGACAATTAATTATCGGGGAGAATATTATTATTATCGAGGCTTTAATCCGATTAAATAATATATTCAGGTGATAAATATATTATTTAATATGTGTGTCTGTGAGTCGTTAATGTCATTATCAGGGGCAAATTGAACCCAGAAATCGTTAATGTCATTAGAAGGCGAAGTTACGACCGAGACGGGTCGCGGGTCAAAATGACCTGTTACAATCAAACATGTCGACCCAGCTAGAGCTTGACGACAATGACGTGGCAAGCCACGTCCATGTCATCTTGTCAGGGCACGTGGCCAACCAGGTGGTGCTACATGACAATCTGTCAAAGGGTGTCAGGCTTACGTGGCAGTGCCACGTTAGACTTGTCAGACCACGTGGACTAGTGAGATGTTGGCCCGTGGCATGGTGTCAGGATTTTTCAGGTGACGTGGCAGCTGACATGGTATGTCCATGTCAGCGATGTTAGACCACGTGGACTAGTGGGATGGTGCCACGTGGCAATGTGTTAGAGCTGTCAGGTGTCAAAGTTGTCAGGCTGACGTTAGCAGGTGATGTCAGCAGCTAACGTTAGCGTTGATCGTCGTGGACCGGACTTTCACCAGCACGTGTGGGCGCTTGGGTACAAATTTCGAGGTCAAATCGATCTTATTCGAAAGGTTCTGACGATCTGAATCCAAAGATGGTGGTTTCAGGTCGATTGGAGATCGTTTGATAAGTCATTTAGAGGTTTTTAGCCTCGGGAAGCGTGTGTATGATTTAGAAAGGTCTGGACATTCTAGAGACGTTAAATTAGCCTCGAAGTAGATTACGACACGGATTATTAGCGAGCAACATGAACTGTCTGTGAGTGGACTTCTAATTTATAAATATGATGTATGCATACCTATTTTATATGTTTTATGAACATGGTTTTAGATGCACTAATTGCATATAATTTAAATATGATTTGTGTTGATGATTTGGCATTTTCGTGGAAAATGTTATATTGTGTTTTGTATGATGCTTCCAGCTTAGGCCAAGTTTTCTACATGCATGTGAATTATATGATTTGAATGATTTCACGGAGAGGCGTGAAATTGAGGATTTGATTATGATTTCCAAACTATTTCAAAAATTATATATATATATATATATCTATTATGATTTTCGACAATTAATTTTAGGGGAGAATATTATTATTATTGAGGTTTTAATCCGATTAAATAATATATTCAGGTGATAAATATATTATTTAATATGTGTGTCCGGTCCACTCGTCTTGAACCCAGAAACCTTCTCATGATCTCAAAATCAAGAGAAAAGGTCCAGGGATTACCTGTCAAACTTGATCATCCACGGCCAAACTTCAAGCCATCTTCTAGGGCTGTTCTAGTAGCCTCAGCCGTCTATTTCTATCCCTATGAGCTCGTCCAACCTCAGAGAGAAACGCACAAGGTGTAACGACCCATTCCGAATTATGGATTAATTATGATTAATTTATGACTAATTAAGTATTATCGTGACTAATAGGGGATTAATCGAGTAACTACGGACAACTAGTGTGAAATGACCGTTTTGCCCCTAGAATTGGGCCAAATGTTAACTTTTGACATGGGGAGTCAAACTTACGAGGATCGATGATTGTGACGTAGATTGAGACGTCACGAGTCCGTAAACAGGCGGCACGTCGAAATCGAAGGTCGAACGGGGAAGTTATGGTCACAGGATCGAAATCAGTTTATTTTTATGTTATCGGGAATTGAAATTAATACTTAATTCTAATTGGGTGAATAATTGATGTGGGGCCCTTGGATGAGTGACAAGTGTCACCCATCCCATTGGTGGGTGTCCCTAAATTGTGGATCTAGGTCTAATTGTGATTGGGTGGGGGTTTAAATATATTGTTTTCCTCTCTCTCTCTCTCTCTCCTCCCACTTCATTGTCACCTTCATCTTTTCTTCTTCAAACCGAATACCCACCCACCATTACTATACAATCCAACACCATGTGAGAACCTTATGGGAGACTAAGAGTGAAAGACTGAGATGGATAGAGAGGAGCTAGGAACGACGACGGCGACGACGACGACTAGCATGGCGGGGACCACAACGGAGGTATGGAACCCGTAACCCGTGCTTAACCCAAATTTGGAAACCTATTTTTTGACGTTTATTATGGGTTTCGATTGATCCTAACATGACCTAGTGTAACGACCCGTCCCGAATTTCGGGATTTGATTAGTGATTATCATGATTAGTGGGATTGATCGGTGATTAGTTGGTCGAAATCGGACAAAATGTGCAAAATGACCGTTTTGCCCCTAGTTCGTGGGCAAAACGTTGACTTTTTGATCGGGCGGTCAAACGGACTTTGACCGATGACCGTGACGTAGTTCGGGACGTCACGAGTTCATAAGCAGGTGGCACGTTCGATTCTGACATTCGAGGAGAAAGTTATGACTATCGGAAGTTCAGGGGTATTACCGTAATTTGGACATTTGGGGGCGAAAATGTTGACTTTTCGTCTAATAACTAATTTTCAGTTGACTCAAGGACCGTTAGGTAGGTCTCGACGTCCTGAGTCCATTGACATGCGGCACGCCGAAATCGGACTTCGTACGAGGAAGTTATGGTCAGAAACGTGAAATCGGGAGGTTCGTGTCTCGGTTTTCGTGTCGAATATTTTATTCTTAAATTTCTGACTGGAGGACACCTGGGGAGTGACAAGTGTCACTCACCCATTGGTTAGATTGGATCAAACTCCACTAAGCATTTAAATAGGATTTAATCTGCTTTTGATCTCAGCCCTTCATCTCAAAACCCTCAGATTGCATCTCAGCCCTTGATCTCATTTCTGAGATTCAATCTGGGCCGTCCAACATTTCCCTCCATTTCTATATATATTTCCTTCCCCGACACTCACGTACTGCCCATTCCAAACCATCACACCGCATTGCATCTGACCCTTGCTCTGAGTGACACTGGACTAGACGGGTGAGGCGACTGACGGCAGTGATCACGGCGGAGGACGGCGGCTAGGTAGGAAAACCGGAAAACCCGAAATGGTTTTAAACTCAGATTTTGGTAACTCGAACTCCCACGTTTAGTTTGTTTTCTTTTAACCCTAATCGACTCTAGGGACTTATAGGAACCTTCTGGGCTCGAGTTCATGACCGGAGGTGATCAGGACGGTGGCTAAACGGCGACGAGAGAACCGGGACTGTGTATCGAGGTAAGTCTTCGTTTGGGTCCTTGTTTCTTGATTTTGATTCCATAGAACTATTTCTGGGAGTGTGGCGAGTATGTAGGAACAAACCAGAGTAAAAATGATTGAGAATTGAACAAATGGTGACCGGGTCTTCATCGCGGGTCTGATCGACCCGAGTTGCAGAAATACGGGTCAACCCGTCTGAGGACAGAGGCGATGATGTGGCACCCTGTCATATTGTCAGGTGACGTGGACCAATCGTGAGCCGACACGTGTCACATGTCAGTGCACAGTCAGCACTGACATGTCAGTGACGTGGCCCAATCTGGGACTGCCACGTGTCACTGACATGTCAGTGACGTGGACCAGTGCCGTGCTGACACGTGACACATGTCAGATCTGACACGTGGCCTGACAGATCAGCAAGGTGGACCAATCGGATGTTGACACGTGGCACCTGTCAGAGTCTGACACGTCAGACCTGACAGCTTTCAGATGACGTCAGCAGGAACTGTTCCTGCGTTGACCGGCGTGTGGGGGCGCGTGTGTACAGTAATTTTGGTGGGACCACCACCATTCTTTAGGTTTCGACGATCCGGATCCAATGGCGGTGGTTTCGGGTCGATCGGAGATCATTAAGTTGGTCAAAATGAGGTTTATTGCCTTGGGAAGCGCGTTCGGGCGACTTTTCCGGACCAGTTTCGGTCTAGGGTTTCATGGTTAAATGTTAGGGGTTTGTATTGACCTTTACATATACTTTGGATATGACAGGGATTGTGTAAGCGTACCAGAACGAGGGTATACGTTCGGTTTTCAGCAAGATTGTACTGTGAGTGGGCCATTTTCTTAAACCCTTGCGTGCATAAATGTTTTCTGGATTATTATACTTATTCACATGCTAAAACAATAATGGTTTTGATGATATGGAAAATATGGTTATGGCACGTTTCACGGTATTTGGGCTTGAGACCCGTCTGATGAAACTTAATGATTGGTTCGGATTTTATCTATGTATATATATGCTTTGCATGTGGATGTCAATAAAATGTATTTGGTACTGCACTGTATAGATCCTTTCATATTATATTGTCTCCTCCGGCGAGGTACCCCGGAGAGGTCACGGACGTCTAGTACGTCCAGCGTCTATGACGCTAAGCATCAAGTGATGCTGCATCAGGTGATGCTGTACCCGAACGGGATTCGGGGATTTAACTCGGAAATTGAGACCCGAGTGGCACGCGTAGCCTTATTATTGTGACCTTATTAGGCGTCAAGAACGTCAAACATCAGGTGATGTCGGGATTGGAGTGTATAGTGCAGCAACTAAAATTATACTTATGGTTTTATTACATGCCTTATGGTTCATATTATATGGTTTATGATTTTAAATAATGATGCATGCATGTTTGGAAAACGGAGGCATAGATCTACTTCTGCGTACCTGAACCCCTGTTGGGTGGTTTGCCCGCAGGTTTTATTTTAGAGTCGTGCTCGCAACTTGTAATTTTGGATTCTATCCCTTGTCTGACATCTGTTTAATTCGGATTTGATGTATGACTTTAATTTGGTGATTTATGCATTTGATGTTTTGAAGTTAAAATTGGTATGAATTATTGGGTGTCAGACGGGAGCAGGGCACGTCCCCTTGTGGTCCCTGTGGGATCGGGGCGGGTCTTGTCACCTAGGGACTAAGGCGACTCTGTGGGGATCAATTTTGAAGGAAAAGGATGGCTAAGATGGCTGGGAACGGAGCTTGGAAGTCGAGCTTACTATTCGACGATCGAATGTGAGTTTGTGGTATGTTTTTCATGTTTTCAATTAGGCATATCTGTTATTGGGTTTAGGATGAGCATTTAGGAAGAAAGAGGGATGAAAATGGTTGAGAAATGGGGATTTGGGAGCCGGGTCAGGTTGCAGGTTTGCGCGATCCGGTTCCAGTTATTCAGGTTTGACCCGTCGCGAGGAAGAAGACGATGATGTCATCAGTGACGTCATCATGTGTCAGCTGTCAGGTGACATGGCTCATTACTAGGTTGACACG
This sequence comes from Prinsepia uniflora, assembly GCA_032719365.1. NCBI lineage: Eukaryota > Viridiplantae > Streptophyta > Magnoliopsida > Rosales > Rosaceae > Prinsepia > Prinsepia uniflora. Next base: position 75,367,853 of record CM064863.1, read on the forward strand.
TGTCATGATGTCAGAGCCCAGTCAGCATGACATGTCAGTGACGTGGACCAATCAGATGGTGCCATATGTCACTGACATGTCAAACACGTGAACTAATCGATAACTAACACATGGCACCTTGTCAGGTCTGACACGTGTCAGACTAACAGGTGTCAAGGATGACGTCATGCTAACATCAGCAATGACGTCAGTGTTGACTTTGACCCTTGATCACTAATGTCAGCATTGACTTTGCTAACGTCAGCAGCGTTGACTTTTTCCAACATTCACCCTACAATGACCACGCGCGTGGGGGCACGTGAGAGCGAATTTTGAGGTGGAACTAGTGTCATCCAAAGGGTTTCAACGATCCGGATCCAATGGTGGTGGCTTCGGGTCGATCGAAGATTGTTAGGTTGGTCAAATTATGGTTTTTAGCCTTGAAAAATGTGTTCGCAACGAGTTCCCGAGCCAATACTGTTCATAGGTCTTAGGTATGACCTTATTGAGTCCGTTAGTGACCATTGGTGTGATTTGGGCAGGTCTGAATGTTCCGGTGATGGTGATTTAGCCCCGAAAGGCTTATGACACTCGTATCAAGGCAGCAGCTAGGACGGTCTGTGAGTAGACATTGATTTCTAAATATGATGCATGCATAACTGTTTTATATGTTTTAAATATGTGATTTATGACGAACAAGATTGTGATATTTAGTATTCACGTATTTGCATGTATTTTGAGGTTTATGATTTTATACAGCGTTGAACTTGCTTGTTTGCTTGTGTTTCCAATTATGGTTCAATGATATGATTTCGGATTTGGAAATATGGAACCGGACATGAGACCCATTTGATTTGTAAACTATCGGACTTGATGTCCTTTTGATTTAATGAGGCATCAGGCCGGAGACTCATTTGATTTATACTATCGGGCTTAAGGCCCAGTTGGTTATGATACCGGGCTTGAGGCCCAGTTGGTTTATGAAATGGAATTTCGGGCTAAATCCCTTGAATTTGGAAATTGGATTTTTGGAAATAATTTATGAAAGTTATACTTCGGGCACGAGGCCCATTTGTGGATTTACGATGGTTTTATGGAAATCCCAAGCATAGCCCTTTGAAAGGTTTTGAGATGATTTATAACATGTTTTCCATAGACCATCCTTATATATGGATTGTCTCCTCCAGACGTCTCGTAGTATCCTGGAGTAGTGACGGCGCACTACCAGAGATGGGCTGCCCCAAGGCGTAGCTCATGATCAGGAGTGCAATTATGGATAATACCTCTAGGGAGGGTCATTGATCTACGGGTCATTGACCTGGGTGGACCTTGGGGAGATTCGGGATTGAGATCCGGAGTAGCACGCGTAGCTTAGGACTGTGACAACATTATGACATCAGGGATACCGATGATTGGTTATATTGTATTTCGATAAACTGGTTATTTAACATTGATTAGTTTTGGGCTGAGTTCTCACATGATTGGTTTAAGGCTGAGTTCCCATTTGGTTGGACTTTAAGGTTTTGGGTTAAGGCCCTAATGATTTAAGGAAGGAAATGGCTTTGGTTGTTTAACCGTCTTATTGAGTTGCTTGATTTTAAAGTAAATGGTTTGATTACTGGTTTTCAAATGCATGCATGCTTTTTAGTGAAGGGCATAAACGTCTTTTAGTAAAATGTATTTTATAATTATTTATTTCGTCCACTCGCAGCTTTTAATGGTTTTTAATGCCCTTCAGGTTGATTGCGGATGCGAACTGTAACAGAGATCGAGACATCACACTCCTTCACTGATCCTGGCGCATTCTTGAAGCCCCATTTGGACTAAGGTTTGAGTTATCCCTTGTCTGACACTTCGTGTCAGACGGGAGCATGGCACATCCCGCGTTAATCCCAGAGGGATTTGGGATGGTTTGTGTCACAAGGTCTCAGACTGGTTCCCAAATGTCTAGAAAACAAAAACCAAAATCCAATCCAAACGGGCTTACGGGTTTACCTGGGTTTCACGGGTTTCTCAGGACACCGCCATGCTCAGCAGTCCACCACTGTCATGTTCGTCTCTCCCTCACACTCAGCCTTACTCTCATTCTCTCTGTGGCCCTCAAACCAGAACAAAAGCAAAGGGAAAATGGGGAAGGTTACGGGTAGGATGAAGAAATGAAGGAAATGAGAGATGATGAGATGCATGAATTAAATAAAAGGGGTCATAGGGTGGGTGACAAGTGTTCCTCATCCTATGGTCTCAAAACAGATATTTTGGGTCCCACAAGTCAACACCAAAAGTCAACTATCTTGATTTTCGTGCAACCATAATCGTACGTACAACCATTCTTGACCCGTAACTTTCTTGTACGATGTTTAATTTTAACGTGTTTCCTGTCTACCGACTCGTAATGTCTTGATATACGTAATAGATCTCGGTCCATGTGCATTTGACTTTCCCGATCAAAAGTCAACATGTTACCCGTCCAAGGGCAAAATCGTCATTTTACCCCGATCGTCCGATAATCCTCGATTAATCCCGACTAATCCTTGATAATCCACAATTAATCCTTAATTAATCTCATAGATTCGGGACGAGTCATTACATCTGATGGTCAATTATTCAAACTATGTGATAACTATGCAAAGAGTAATACATGTATCCCTGTGTATATGAAAAAAAGAGGTAGTGATGGGAACAAACTACCAGGCCATGTGGAGACTGAAAATGAGACTGTGGATATGAGGAAGGTAGGTGCAAGGAGAAGTTGGACAAAGAAATCGATTCAGTTCCTTTTACTGATAGTGATTCAAAGACTGAAATTGATGAAGATAGTGAAGAGTGGGTTGATGATGAGTATAGGCAAGAGGATGAGATTGGATGAGATTAGCATGGAAGAGTATGATGAGAACCTATTTTCAGCATATGTGGATGTTGAAGATGTTGAAGATGGTGGTGAGACAACCCATGAAGATGAATCACCTAATTCTCCAAAGCTCAATGTATTTGAGGCAAACGCATCTAGTAGTGAGGATGATGAGCCTCATGAGAAACTTTCAAAGAGGAGGAAATCTGTTGGTCCATTTAGAGAGTTTAACACTGAGGTTGATATGAAAAATCCATAGTTTTCTCTTGGAATGAAGTTTTCAAATGGTGTAATTTTCAAAGAACTTGTGAGAGTATATTCTATCAATTTTTAGAAGCAGATTGTGTTCAAAGTGAATAAATCAAACCAAATCAAGGTCAAGTGTGTCGAAGCAGAAGGATGTTCTTTAATGATATATGCGTCTAAGGTAAACATGAAGGAATACCTGCAGGTCAAAACTTACAATGGACTACATTTATGTGGCCATGGTACTATCAATTATCACCCCAATACCAAGTGGATGAAGGTGAAATACATGAGGCAGCTTACAAGAAAAAAGTGGGATATTGATGAATTTCAGAATTTGATTAATCAAGAAATTAGATATAGGCCTAGTAGGAATCAATATTGTAAGGTAAGAAGGATGGTCTTTTCAGATTCTTGAGGGGACCTACTTGTCCCAATATGAGAAGCTCAGGGACTATTGTGAGGAGCTAGTTAAAGTTAACCGTGGCAACACACTGAAAATTAAGGCATAAATGGAAGGTGATTGACAGTTTAGATTTGAAAGGGCATATGTCTGCTTGGGTGCTTCCAAAGAGGGTTGGCTTAATGGTTGTAGGACTTTCATTGGGTTGAATGCTGCTCGCCTAAAATGTCCCCAAAATGGAAAATATTTAGTGTTATCTCAATTGATGCAAACAATGGTATGTTCGCTGTTGTTTATGCCATTGTGGAGGTTGAGTGCTACTCCTCATGGAAGTGGTTACTTGAACTGTTGGTAGTGGATTTGAAGATTCAAAATACTGAATGATACATTTTCATCACAAATAAGCAGAAAGGTTTACTTGAGGATGTGGGGTAGTTATTTCCAAGAGCATAACACAAGTATTTCACCAGACACATATATGCAAACTTCAATGCCCTCCCCAAGGGATTAGCCCTGAAGGAGCGGTTCGAAAAGATCTCAAGATGTAGCAATGTGGCCTGGTACCACTCTGAGATGAAGGAAATGAATGATTTGAGTCCTGGTGCCCATCATTGGTTAAGCAAGATAGATCCAAGATTGTGGACAAGGCCCCATTTCAACACATCCTTCAAGTGTGATATTCTTCTCAACAACCTCAATGAGGCATTCAACAAGTCAATATTGCTAGTTAGCAACAAGCTTATAATAACCTTACTTGAGAGAATTAGAACGTATTTGATGATATTGTACTCTACAAGGAAGCATGCAGTTGTGAATTGAGGGGGCATCAAATAGTACAAGGATAAGGCAGAATTTGGAAAAGAAGCAGAAAGATGATCAGTGGTATGTTACAAGGCATGTAGGGAATGAAGTATTCGACGTAGGTCATCAAAATGGGAGGTAGTTCAGAGTGGAGCTGAAATCCAAGAAATGTTCATGTAAAGAATGGGACCTATCTGGAATCCTATGTCTACATGCTTATGCAGTAATAGCCAGAATGCATGGGAAATTAGAAGCTTATCTGCACTTCGTGTTTTTGAATTGAGGGGCATCAAATAGTCCAGGGATAAGGCAACTTTTGGAAAAGAAGCAGAAAGAGGATCAGTGGTATGTTACAAGGCATGTAGGGAATGAAGTATTCGACGTAGGTCATCAAAATGGGAGGTAGTTCAGAGTGGAGCTGAAATCCAAGAAATGTTCATGTAAAGAATGGGACCTATCTGGAATCCCATGTCTACATGCTTATGCAGTAATAGCCAGAATGCATGGGAAATTAGAAGCTTATCTGCACTTCGTGTTTTTGAATTGAGGGGCATCAAATAGTCCAAGGATAAGGCAGCTTTTGGAAAAGAAGCAAAAATATGATCAGTGGTATGTTACAAGGCATGTAGGGAATGAAGTATTCGACGCCAGTCATCAAAGTGAGAGGTAGTTTAGAGTGGAGTTAAAATCCAAGAAATGTTCATGTAGAGAATAGGACCTATTTGGAATCCCATGTCTACATGCTTGCGTAGTAATAGCCAGAATGCATGGGAAATTAGAAGCTTATCTGCACTTCTTGTTTGTGAATTGGGGGAGCATCAAATAGTCCAAGGATAAGGAAAATTTTGGAAAAGAAGCAAAAGAGGATCAGTGGTATGTTACAAGGCATGTAAGGAATGAAGTATTCGACGTCAGTTATCAAAGTGGGAAGTAGTTTAGAGTGGAGTTGAAATCTAAGAAATGTTCATGTAGAGAATGGGACCTATCTGGAATCCCATGTCTACATGCTTGTGCAGTAATAGCCAGAATGCATGGGAAATTAGAAGTTTATCTACACTTCTATAGAAGAGAGGCTTACCTGAAATTCTATGACAAGATCATTGAGCCAATGATCAGTGAAGATCAATGGCAGTCCTCGAGTTCACCTCCTTTAAGGCCCCCAACATACCACAAACAACCAAGTAGATTAAGAAAAAGTAGGAAGAAATCTAGGGTTGAGGCAGACCTCCCTTAAAATCCAAAAAAACTTGGAAGGTTCCTCACTAAGATGAAATACAACAATTGTGATCAATTGGGGCATAAGCTTAACAAATGCAAGGTATAAATCACTTTAGTTAAAAATGTTTATTTACCTCCTTTGGATGCTTGTTTGAATACTTGTTTGCTACTTGTTTTAATTTCGCAGGAGCCTATAACAGACAAGGTCAAAAACTCGAGAAGGAAAGAATTGAAGCTAAAGCAAGGAAGGCACAAGCTAAGGTAAGTGGAACAAGTGAAAATCAGACACAAACACGAAATGCAGATGCCCCCAACGACTGAAGATTAGCAAGAAGGATCCTAGCCCCAACCCCAACCCTAAACAAAACCCCAACCCCAAACAGAACCCTAGTCTTAATCAGAACTCCAAAGCCAATAAGAACCACATCCACAATAAGAACCCCAACCCCAATTAGAATCCCAACCCTAACTCCAGCTCCAATCACAACCACCTCCAGCTGCGCTAGACTTGTCTCAGATCACTGGACCTCTTTAACCATAAACATAGCCTTCACCAAATCCTCATCCATTGACTCCAGCCTCTCCTCCTAAGAAACTCAGGTTTAATTCTCCAGCAAAGAGGAAAAAATAGTATCGAAAATGCTTGGATTAGGGTTTTGTAGTTGGGATTAGTTTGATGTATTCTGCTATGTTAGGTATATATTTGTTAAGTGTATGGTTGTTTGGTGTATGCTGGTTGGTGAATGCTTGTTTGGTTATGCTAGTTTTGAGTTTAAATACACCTTGTACTCATATTTTTGTGTCACTTTACACTCTATACTAATTTTTTGAGTTTAAATACACCATTTAAGAGACAAAATGGCCTACTAATGCAGTTGACAATTCTATTGTGTCCAATCTGATTCAATTGTTGTTTTTTGTGTAATGAATGGTGTTTTCAATTTCAAGATCTTCTCTTCCTTACATATTTCAGGATTAGTTCATTACATATGTATGTCCAATAAAGCACACCATGTACTCGCACTGTTGTGTCACTTTGCACCCTATACTAGAATATTGGTGTTTAAATGCATCATTTGGAAGCCTACTTATGACGTTTTTTGTCACTTTTTGCATCCTGTAACAGAGTAATTGGCCCAATTTGACACATATATTATTGAATCATCAAGAAATAACCATCGTTCAGTGCATTGCCAGAACAATCCACAAATTATGTGTCAAATTACATTGTCATTACAATTTAATTCTTAGCATCTATTACAAAATTGGATTGTTAGGCAGTCCCTAAATCCTAAACTTCATTCTTCTTAAAGATCACCACAAGGCAGGTTACAATTAGGGCAACGCATAGCTTCCTTATCCATGTTCTGTCCTTCTTCAAAGTCTCTTCCAATTTCCCAGTTTTCCTTAAGAATCCGGATATAATTTCCTTGCACCGATGACACATTTTAGGAACAAACCATTCCTAAAACCCACAATTGCTTCCATGCACACATCCGATTATTAGAAATTTACACACAATTCCAACAATCTATGATTATTCTAGGTCGCGTCGACGAGGGAAGGGAAAAAACTGCATCGCGTCGAATTGGGAGGGGAGGACCTGGATCGGGTCAAATTAGGAGGGGAAGAATACTTGAGTCGCGGCTAGGGAAGAAGACCTAAGTCTACTCTTTTCGAATTATGGTTTCATTTGGGATTTTCCAATTCGATTTAGGAATTAAGGGCGTCAATTGTGAAGTTCTACAATTTCCCTTTTCTCAATTAATTTTATTTCAATCCACGTAGATGTCACATAGATATTTTAACATTAAAGGGAACAGCTGTAATGAGCTGAATGGGTCAACTCAACTGTTTTATGGTATTAAGTGAACGAATAAACAATTCAGAGTGTAAAGTGAGATTTGATTACAAATTCAAAGTGCACTTTAACTCAAAAAAACACCTATTAAAAAAAAGTTCAAGGCAAATTTGATGAAAAAAAATTTAATTATTGCTTTTTTATTATCTAAATAAAATTTAATTATTGTTTTTTTTTTATGTGCTCATTTGGTATAAGACGAAAGGTTATCACAATTGAAAACACGAGGGAAGATATTTTTCCCCAATTTCGACGATATCATCTAATATCGGAGAAATCGACCGAAATCAACCAAAATTACTGTTCGTACATAAGCCAAAAAAACCATTTCACGAACATAAAAAAAAATCGAATAAAAAATATTCTTTGCTTTGTCATTCCAATAGCTAGCTAACAGAAACATCAACCATCAAAATTCAAAGCAAACAAAATTTTTCCCACTTTCATCATTCACGGATGAACGAAATGGGGAACAAAAGTAATTGTATCAACCTACAAAATTGGACAGAAACAAAAGCCATAAAATCATCTTTGCATACTCATTCCCTAAATTCTTCAAAAAATTGGACATTTCATCATTCGGTGGCAGCAGCCCTCTTTTCCTTCACGGTCGCTAACTCTTTTCCTTCTCGAACCTCTCTATTTCTCACATTCACGGAGCAGTAGCAACCAACAAGCAATTAAGCCTCGACACGATCTGGGAGACCTTTCTGCTTCTCACGCTCACGGTCTCCACGGCTTTACCTCTTTTCCGTCAAGGTAAGTTTGTGTTGGGAGTCTTAGGAGAAAGTTTGTGTAGCAAGTTTGTGTTGGAAGACTTTCAAATTCTTAGGACTCTCCGCCATCTACACGCTTCTTTTCCTTTTTATCAAAGAATTCTACACACTTCTAGACGGCAGACTTTCTAATTAATTATGATATCTTTTTTTTAAATTCCCCATATTTAAGTAATTCAAAGGTTTTTTTTTATTTTTAACTTTTACTTTGCAAACCACAAGTCTAGTCATTTATCATGATTAAGAGTAAGAGGTAGTGAAATTTAACTCTGAAATTGGAAAAGTGTGCTTTGGTAATTGGTATTGAATCTAGAGAATTTTGTGCTACCAAGATGAAAAAACTTGAGAAAGTATAATACCCTTGTTTTTCTTTTCCTTTTAGAATAGTAATGTCTCTTGGCATTTATTCTATTCCAATAGAAGCACGGCATATATATCTGAATAAAAAGGTTTTCTACCTAGGATCAAAATTAGAGAAAATAAAATAAATAAAAGGGTTCTAGCCACGAGGATAATCCAACTTTAACTTCATTCTATAAAAGGGTTTATAGTATTATGGAAATAAAATTGTGTCGGAGGTTTAAAAGCAGCAATTAATTTCGTATTTTGTGGCTAACGTACGTAGGATTTGTTCTAAAGACTTGCCAATTTAAGTATACATGTAATGCATTCTCTAATCGAGGAAGTTATTCATGGAGGAGAAATTATGCGTTTACGGCATATGTATATACGTTCCATGATTAGAACTGCGACCCTTTTGGCCCATCCAAGTACCAAAGCTTTCTAATTTATAGGTCATTCCTCATTCTGGAGATTCTCGAAAATAAGCATGGGATGTTTGAAAATTATGAGATATGACAAACAGAAAAAGGAAAGTTATATTCTTAAATTTTAATTAATTGATCTTTCAGTGCAGTAGTCCACCTAAAGGCTTCTTCTTACGTACACATATATATTCCACTCACCAAATGCCTTTGGCCTTTTGGCTCTTGTTGCCTGTCACTTTTCTTACAACCAATTAGGTATGTTTATACAGAATATATATAATTTGTGAAGGCTAACTAATAATTTGCAAGTATCAAAGACTAAATAATTTGGGAAGTAGCCACTTTGGAACCCTAAGTACGTACCTTACTATATATATATATACACAAATGCATGGCACTTGGCGAACAAATTTTTAAGAACACCATGACTTGTAAGTATCTTTGAACAATCTTGAAAGTTCATATAAAAAAAAGAAAAAGTGAAGGATCAAGATCATATATGCCCTTTTGAAACCTCATGATGCATGTCCTAATTAAGGCCTAGCTATCTGGTATAAAATTAATTTGCAATGCATGCTCCTTCACCTTCAAATGAGTGGCTGTCGACCATCACTATATATTTTATGCCAATTAAGAATTGGTCACCATAGTTGAAAAAGAAGAACCACCAACTATATATATAATCTAGTGCCAGAAATCTTGAAGGGTACTTTTTGGTCTCCGGCGATAACACCATATCTTAACTGCAACGTATCTGTATCACAGTGTACAAGTGGAGAATAATACAGATCAAATTTCCACTTAGAAGAAAGACTCAAATTGCTGACTATGAGAAAGTTGGTCTTCTAATGTAGTACAAAATATTGTACATTAAATCCAAGTCAGGATAATTTTATTTGGATTCCAACAAACAAAAGTGTGTTTGAATGAGGAAAAAAAAATTAGACTAAAAGTCATTATTTTTCAATTTTTATACACAAAATTTATTTGTTTATAAATTGTACGAGAGTAAAACAAACATGTATTGTTTTATTTCTAAAATTTCATCTTGATAGATTTTCTTAAAAGATGAATATAATTTTTCATCCTTACCACGTTAATATTTATCCATATTTCTAGAAGATCTATAAGGTTGTTATCATCCTAAAGCTATATAATATTAGCATCATACGTACACACGTTGACGCATGCTGGCACGAGCAGAGGCAAAGCTATAGTGAGGCCAGGGGGGTCATGAAGCCCTCCTAATTTTGACACATTTTAATGTAATATATGTATATATGTATTATATATATTATAATATATTTTAGTTAATTAAAAATTTATTAATAAAGGAGGATTATTGTATAATCATAATCAATTGTATATTTTGGAATTTTCATTCAATTTGGAAATATAATTCCAGGCTTCCCAATGACACATATATTATTATCATGTATAATTTATAAAAAATTTAGAGATATTTTGATATAAAAGTATATAGTTTGTACTATTATTTTTTAGCTATTTTTTTCAATTTTTAAAATTTTACGAATGTCTATTTTATTTTAAAATTTCAACCATAGTTTATTTTGGATATGCAATGATTTCAAACTGAAAATCTATATAGGACGGCTATGGTTGTAATAAATTAGTAACATGATATAATGTTTTTATAATTTGATTAATTTGACATATGTTATGATAAGTTGAATAATATTTAATTTTTAAAAAAAGTATTTAAAAAAGACCCCCTACGTAAATGAATTTCTGACTAGGCCACTGAGACGAGCCACGACAATAGTCCAATCCATCCAAAATTGATGACCCAGAAGAAAATTTTATGTAATGTTAACTTGTGTAGCCTAATTTATTAATTAATTTGTTCTACATTTAATAAGAGGGATGATAAATTTTTATAGAATCTTATGATATCTTGTCAATGTAAAAGAGGAGCTTATTGTATTTTAAGTGTATTAAACTGGATTTTTTTTGCTTTTTTTTTGGGCACAATATATGTATTTTTATAAGGTATATTTTTTAAATTACTAAAATTCACCTAATATAGTTCAAATTTATCAATAAAAAATTCACGTTAAAAATTAGTCCCACCTTACTCAATTCCTGAGTTCGTGCTTGGATATGTGTGTAAATATTTTTTTCTATTTCATTTTAAAAAATTAAATTAAATAAAAAAACAATTCAAAAGAAAGAAAAATAAATTAGGGATAAAGTAACTATCTAGTGGCATAATGAGGACTGAATTTGACAAAAAAAATAATAATAACTAATGTATACAGAAGTATTCGTTCAAACAACAAAATATTATCAAACTATATAAATATCCAAAATATTATCAAACCAAGTATTCGATGAGTTCTTATTATTTTAAATCAATACTCAATTTTAAATTTAAATATTTCTAATAAAAATATATTATATTTATATTTCTCTACCTAAAACACATACATATCTTTTGTATCTTATATATTAAGACCCCATTGTACCCCTTTGCCTTCGCCACTCTAACTATCCAGCTCCTCCATTACATATAATATATTTTTTTTCCAGTAAATTCATCTTTATTAATTAAACGTGAATAAAATCACCAACATCCATTGCGAGAAAATTAACAATCAATTTGGCTTAAAATATGGCCAAACATGGTACCCTCTCTTACACCTGATATGATTAACTACAACATGAGCTACTATATTACACACCTTAGGGTCAAATTGGAACGCAACTGACATAACATCATGAAGGATATTGATTAAAGTGCAATCATTAATTACTCTTATGACATAACATTTGAATAAGTTGCAAAGAGTGATTCACAAACGAATGTATTGTGCCCAACCGTCACACAAGCCTCCAAACCTGCACGAACAGTCAAAACCTCAGCCTGAAAGGCAGACGAATAGCCTATCATACCCGCACCACCGGCTCCTTCAAAGAACCCTAACAAGGAGTGTAGGACTCAGTTGTAGGCCCATGTATGTGTTCCGTTAGACGAAACTCCATGGCAATTGAGTTATATAATTAAAAAATTATATAAATTTTATTAATTAAGGGTTTTTCATCCGATTTTTTTTTAAGTGAAGCATGTGATACCAAACTCTCATTTTATGCATTTGTGGTTTCATTTATGAAATTGTTTCATTTTATAAATTTGTAGTAATACTACTTCTCTTCCTAAAGCTATGTGCTTCAATTCAACCATATCGGTTTTGGAATTTAGGGTTTCATATCGTTTAAAATTGGACTGGATCTTGAACACCCTTATTGTTGCACTTATTGGGTACATAAAATGACCTATTTTTCTTTTACTTAAATGGAAAGTATTCAACCCGACTCTGCTCACCGGCCCAGCCCACTTTACAATCCTGGTTCCGCCGCTTGCCGATTTGACGCGGGTGCACTGTGCAGTAGCCACTAGACAAGCTAGTCGTGCAAGTACAAAGCATGGAATAGTCAATAGTAGTACTACTAACCCATAATGTGCAAAAGGCCCAATACCATCCATTTTATTTGCCATCAATTTCAAAATAAGAGAAGCTCTACGCTAGAAGAACAAAGGAATGAGATAAACCATAACAAAAGGCCCAATACCACCAAGTGTAACTCATAACAGATTTAACAAAGAAACTTGATCATATAAACAACATAAACCAAAGATCCTAAGGCCCTAGAATCCAAATCCGAATCCAGATCTCACCAAATTCAGAAAACAACATATGAAACCAGAGACCAAAACATATTCTACAATTTTCGAAAAATAACTATGATTCAGCTCATTACATTAATGAAACATGATTCAGTTTCCAAATTCTACATATCTATAGTATACACTTATAATGCCTAACAAAGGCTTCAAAGTTTCCAATTTACACATGCATCAAGTCAAGCACGGCGTCTACTAAGACGCCAAGAGTTGGCCTCATGATGTCTGTCATACGATAGAAGTTGGCCTTTTTCTTATCTGCTTCAGCTTGTTTCTCTCTAGGCCTGTAGAAGATATTCCCTGCCTGAAGCATGGCAATGATGGTCACAATTTCATTACTGCATCCCAAATTTGCGCTCCCAAGCAGCATCTTGGACTAAGAAGCATCGATATTCCCCCAAGGCCTCGTATCGCGTATCGAATACTGATACGGATATGATATTCCCGTGATACTTCCTGATACGATATCAAGTTTTTGATACGTTTTAGAGTATTTACAAGCTCTTCTTTAAGTTGCAACACCATCAATATAAAGAAGATGAGTTTTCACACGATTACTTGAAAACATCGAGTTTGAGAGGAATAAATACGTAGATGAATGTAAGGAAGCTCGGGCTCAGATTTATTGGTTTGAATCCAAAGTGGAGGAGATGGTTGATTAGCTCACAAAAACTTTGAAGGTAAAAGAGCAACTTATGCATGTGTTTAATGAGTTAAAGGCAACACAATCATATAGCTAATGTTGGGAGACTTGAAATTGCCCAACTTTCCCTTGATGAGCCCGACTTGGAAGCAGTTATCTTTTATGTTGATGAAGAGGAAGATGAATACATGCAATGAAGAGTTTGATGTGGAAGATGCATACAGATCTCTATATTAAGCTGATATAGGATAAACTAAAATTGCATGCTTATTTTTTAACTATATTTAAATTTTACTGTATTATTTATATTTCGTATCCTTTAATTTTTTTGATTTTGACGCATCAGAGTATCGTGTCGTATCGTATCCTTGTATCTGTATCTATTTCAGTGCAACCTAGATTTTGGATAGCGGAGGATCCAGAGGCAACAATGCCATTCTTTTTCCTAACTTAGTTAGAAGCTCCTCTTCATCCAATGCTCCAAGACTCTCCAGCTGTCTCGTGGCAGATGCACGAGCTTGGGGAGATAGTGGATCCATAAAATCAAATGAGAGAAGATCGTTGACCCTCATTGCTTTCATCAAGAGTGAAGTATATACCAGATTTGTTCTTTGGATTTCAGGAACTGTTGTTGGGGACATCTCATTGTGAAAAGCCGCCTCAATATATAGCCAATAGCATTCTCCTGGCCCTGTACGCCCAGCTCGTCCACATCTTTTTTTGGCTGATGCTTGTGAGATTTGAGTCACAACCAACTGATCAATCTTTCTTTGGATTATACACATTTTTCTTCGCAAAACCCGGATCAATCACAAAATATATCCCATCAATGTTCAAGGAAGCTTCAGCAATGTTGGTAGCAACAACAACTTTCCTCTTCACTAGGGGAGCAGGCTTAAATTTCCTTGACTGCTCGTTGCTAGGTTGAGCCCCATAGGTCGAGAGTATAATCAATTTTGGGACACCTCTGCCTAGCTTCTTCAAATTTTCATGAAGAATCTCACAAGTTACTTCAATCTCCTCTTCTCCAGTCAAGAACATAAGAATGTCACCTTCAAGTTGAGTAAAGTGAATTTGAACGACAGTCAATATAGCTGCATCTAAATAATCGTTTTCTAGCTGTTTCGTGTAACAGACTTTTACTGGGTAAGTCCTACCAGGAATTGTGAATATCATACAATTGAAGAAGTAACTTGAAAATTTCTCAGCATCAAGTGTTGCAGATGTGATAATAAATCGAAAATCAGGCCTCCTTTCAACAAGTTGCTTCAAAAACCCGAAAAGAACATCAGTGCTAACTGTTCTCTCATGGACATCATCTAGCATGATCACTGAGTACGGAGAAAGATTCTTATCAATCAAAATCTCCCTAAGAAGCATTGCATCAGTCATGTACTTGACGATCACAATCTCGGGTCCAATACAATCATCAAACCGAATTGAATAACCAACTTTTTCCTCTAATTTACACCCAAGTTCTTTCGAAACCCTCTTGGCTACTGAGTGTTTACACCCAAAAAAATCCCCTCTGGGTCAAGGCATTGGCTCATGGAATTAAAGGCACAAAGATACACAAGCCCAAACCAGGGAGCTCATACATGGAGAGGAAGCAAGTTTGGGCGGTGCTGACAGAGAAAACGAAGAAAAATAAAGCAAAAGGGAATGTCCCAAACAGGATAAACGGCGAAATGGGACCCACTGGACAACCCTAAACTGCAAGTGGCAAACTCCTTCACCGCCTATAAATAGAGAGCAGCCTAAGTTCTCAAAGGACAAACAATTAACCAATTAACCTCGGCAAATTGATCCTCATCAATTTCTGAACCTATGGACACTTTTAACTAAGGTTTCATGGTTTAAAACAGCTCGCCCTTGTGGCAAAAACTGCTCTTTCGAACTAGAAAATTAGGATGCAGTTTCTCTTCTCACCGCCTTCAAGGCATTTTTGCACTTGCCTAACCGTTTTTCTGATCGAATGAGCGTAATAATGGTGAGCTTCTCATCCCTTCATAGACTTTCTTCCTGACCACTCAGCGTCATAAGAGTCGCCCTCTTCCTAATTGACCAATTCTTGGAATTTTGATTGCACGGAAGATCAACCTTCTTTCTAACCATTTAGTGTCATAAGGGTCGATACCATCGACCACCGGCTTACGTACCGTCATTCTGACTACCAGTAGTTCCTTTACTGGTAGCATGTCTGCGCTTGAGTTGAAAGACTCATTTGCTTTCTGGTCTGCCCTTTTATAGATCGACCGTGGCTTAAGGTACATCATACGCAGCTCATATCTCTAGACACATTTTGAAGCAAAAGAGATCCCACGAACGATCCGCCTCTCATACTCTGTAGAAAAAAGAAGGTTTCGCGTGGAGGTCCAACTAGGGTTGCCTCGGAACGTCTCGGCTCCTAAAACGAGCAAAAAAATTCGGGCAAGAACACTGAGTCACCAATGTTGTTTTACCCTGAGTTGTTTTACCCGAACCAGTCTCACCAATGACAACAAGAATGACAACAAGAACCCGGTTTTCATTCACAGCCTGAGTCAGTTCCTTCTTCAATCTGTAGATTGGTAAGCTCTGCCTCTGTTTGAAAATCGAAAAATTTGACCTTTGCCCTAGAGACACAGCCCCTTCATAAGCATTCTTTTTCCACTCTGGCTTCTCATAAGTCTGTAAGCTAGCAGCATCGGCACCGGTGAGCTCTCGTGCACGAAGCCTATCACCCCTCCTTGGCATTGAGTCTTCCCAAGCCCGATTCAAATCTTCGGAGCTGAATTCCGCTTATTATCTTTTCTTATTTCCCTTCCCTCCTTTTTCAGAGCAGATTAAATTTCTGCTGCTCTTGTCAGGGACCCATTCGGATCCGAAACAATCCTAACCGGTGACATATCAACTGAGTACCCACTCTGTCGTTGAACTGATCGATCCTCATCGAGCTCAATTTCATCCTCTTCCCCAAAATCCTCTTCTTGAAATTGCAATCCGTACCCATCAGATTTTGCAGCTCCCAAAACCATCAATTGCTTCATCACCCATCTCTCTTCTGCATCCCCTTTACACCCATCTCTACGCCTCTGTGTAGATTCTGAGATGGACTTTTCTAGGTTTGTCTTCGTCTTGGAAGGCTTTCGTGGAGGAAAAATGGCGTGAATGATTTTCAGAAACGAGCGGAAAAGATGTTCAGGCATGTCATCATCCGCACCGTTTTGCTTCAAGATCGCCTCGAACTCGTCAATGGCGTTACAGCTTCGACCCAGCTCCGTCACCAACTCCGCCAAAGCTCTGTCAGTAAAACCCATATGGTTTTCAAGCTCTCTGCAGATCTCGGAGACGAGAGAAGCTTGTGAAACACAGGATCGTCGGAACCAACCGCCATGACTGGTTTCTAAAATTTCAAATGGAAGCATCAGTTAGGGACTTGTTTCGAAGGCCTGCGTATATAGAGGAAGTCGAGGGGGCCGACATTCACCGTTTTCCGACTCAAATGAGGAATATTCTTCATTCCTTGCTGACCAGGTGAGCTTTTAGTCAAGGCGGCCGACAAAAAATAGAAAATACACTCGTCCATTTAGAGAGACCCGAAATTAAATCCATCACAAAACACACAAAAAATACGAAGTTTTTTACCCCACCGTCAATTTGAATTACATACTTACCAAGTCAATTATTTATATGCATTTTTAGCATATTTGAATTGATTCAAATTTGATTTCCCTGGAATTCGGGTTTAAAAATGCTGAATAATTATGGAAGAGTGTAGGATTTATAACGAACTGAACCCCAAATTCAACACACGAACATTCTGGGTAAGGCTCTCATCCAACCTTCGAAGTTTATACTCCTAGCAAATTACAGAAGCACAAGCTACGCCAAACAAAAACTTACACAACTAGTGAAAAGAACAATTCGACACTAACAGTAAATTGAGATTAATCGCCTTCACAAATGATGAAAATGTGTATATATTAAGAAGCATAATCTGACATTTGAAGTTGCTAGCCAAAATACTGTCAAAGAAAGTCAAAGAAAGCGTGACCGCCGAGCATAACGCCCCTCCAATTACCATGAGAGCTGGAGAATTTGATTGTGGCGTCCGAATAATCTAAGCACCTGCAGTTGCTGAACATTGTCCAAGAGATCGGTGGTTAGAACTCCAAGCAGCAGATATATGAGGAAGAAATTCAGGAGATACCTAGAAGATTTTTTCAAGTTATTATGCTAGGGAAGTTATTACAAAATCAGAATTAGTACCTTTTGCAGAAGGCTCATCTGGTTTCATAGCCGGGAAGAGAAGAACCTCCTGTCCAATCATAAATAAGACTTAGAAACATTGGCATCACTCAATACATGCTTGGACAGTCGAGAGAATAGAGTAAGTGAATGAGTGAGTGAAGAGAGAAGAGCCACAAGCCTTAATATTCTGTGAATCGGTTAGCAACATAGATAGACGGTCAATGCCCAAACCCCAACCGCCAGTCGGAGGTAATCCATACTCAAGTGCTCTACAAAATGTTTCATCCAAAGCCATTGCTTCATCATCGCCTGATTGTCGATCCTGAAACTCAAACCGCATATCTTCAGAAAAATTACCAAATAATTTATTTTGAAGATACCAAAACTAAACAGTTAAGTCGGACCTTGAGTTGATCCGCAAATCGTTGGCGTTGTACCACCGGATCATTCAATTCAGTGTATGCATTAGCAAGCTGGAAAGCAAAAGAACATTTGGTAAAAAGCAGAATGACAAAGCAAAAGGTGAAAACTAAAAAAAAAATATTTCAAAATAAAAATATGATTGAGTTAGCGAGCATACTTCATGCTTGTTGACAAATAATTCAAAACGCTCAGTGAGGCCAGGTTTTGATCTATGCCACTTTGCTAAAGGACTCATTATCTCAGGATGGTTAATGATAAAGGCAGGATTTACACAGGTCTCTTCCAGAAAGTGCCCCACAAGCTGCAAAAAAGGAAGGAAAAAAATGATGCACAAGCCATTTACCAAAACCATCATGCATCTTAGCTCCTCAAAAGACGAGTTCAAATAAGAAAATGGCATCTAGATAGCACATACCACAGATATAGTATCCTCATTCAAGTAATTGATTTAAAAGAATATTTGGAAAGAGGAACAGAATACCTTATCCAGCAAACGAGTTGTTGTTTCAGGAGGGGAACATTTAATATCGAACTTCTTGCAAGCCTCCTTAAGATATTTATTAGCTTCCTCGCTAGCGAGATCCTCTGGATTTATGTTGAGGTTTGCAATCTTATTTAATTCATCAATCATGTCGATCCGTCTGCAACAGTACCAGTTAAAACCACCAGATCAGTTATTTTACATATGTTTTGTTATAGCATGCAGAATAAAATAGTTTACAGACCTGAAAGGAGGAGTAAAGTCAATTTCAATTGGATCCTTATCAAGCCCATTTGAATGATACTTAATTTTATATCCACCTGTGAGTTCCTTCACCATCCCTATTCACGTATAACATATCAGCAAGAAAATCCTAGTTTCAAGGACATGGAATAGTGCAAAGAAACATGCATCAATTGACCCATACCACTCAACATTTCCTCAGTCAGCGTCATCACGTCATTGTAGTCTGCATAAGCCATATAGAATTCACAGGTAGTGAACTCAGGATTATGGGTCAAATCAATACCCTCATTCCTGAACTGTTTCCCAATCTCATAAACACGATCCAGGCCACCAACAACTAGCTGCTTAAGATAAAGTTCTGGTGCAATGCGCATGAAAAGCCTCATGTCAAGTTCATTGTGATAAGTAACAAAAGGACGAGCTGCAGCTCCACCAGCAATCATATTCATCATTGGTGTTTCGACCTGAGGGTAGGAGAAAATAAAAGCATCAGATGAAAAAAGATATAAAAGACACTAAATGCAAGGCATTGTCAATAAATGCTCATGAAAACACAGTGGACACAAACATCAACCTTATGAAAGACTAACCTCCAAGAAATCAAGGTTGTCCAGGAACCTTCTTATATATTGAATGATCTTAAATCTGGTCCTGAATATTTGTCGAACCTCTGTAGTCAATATTAAATCCAGATAACGTTGACGATAGCGAGTTTCCTGGTGAGAAATACAATTAGAACACGTAAAATAATAGAGAATGGATGAGCATAAGAAAATTTGAAATTTATGGGAAATAACAGTGTGACTAGTTAACATAGCTAAAACAAAAATTAAATAAACAAATGGCACACACATATATCAATGTAACTGATTAAGTAAATCATTTGAATGTTCGCTAGTCTTAATCATTTGAATGTTCGTTAGTCTTAATCATTTGAATGTTCGTTAGTCTTTCTTCTCTGATAGTTGGACTAATCTCATTATTCTTGCATCTTGAAAGGGTGATCTAATTTAGCCATTATAAAACTTTCTGTCAGTCAAACCATAGATAAAAAAATAACAGGACCCAAAAAACCAACTATTCAAACTCAGATCTAATAGAAAATGAGGGTATAAGTTGAGCTAGTAGCCTATATCCCAAAACTCAAAACACAAGGACTTGAGTTAATGACCACGGACAAGAAATATTATGTTCCTGAATTTATTAAATAATGTCAAGTTACTGTACCTAAGATAAAGATAGCATAAGGAATCGAACATAACTGGGTAGAACACAATAATGCAATAATAATAATAATAATAATAATAATAAACATGAGTATTTTAGATAGCCTAGTCAATAACATGTAAGAGAAAGATGTCAAAATGCATAAGCAACTATCTACTGCAAAAAAACAAAACAAAAAAAAAGGTTGTAAATTTCTTTATCAATCAACACCTGGTCCTTTAAAATGTACGATTCAGGATTCCTGGGACTTCCTGGGACCCATCCATCAGTTTTCTGCAGAAGTTAATGTAAAGGTGTCATGATAAAAGGCTAGGCAGCATATTGTTACAGCAGCCAAAATACAAACAGTGCTGACCTTCACATTAGCATTATCAGAAGTAGGACCAGCTTTCTGCCTTGGCATCATATGAAGACAATGTGATAAGACTACAAATGATCGTGGAAAAATGCTGAGCTCCCCCCTCTTAGTCTTTCCTGTGAAAAGATAAGAACGAAACACAAAGAAAGTTGTACAATTCAAAACAATGAAGAAATATTATAGTTCCAAACAACAAATTGTAAAAGATCATGCATCATGAGATGCCAAAAGAAACATTATATAACAGGAATCAACTGATTGTAGAGAGAACCCAAAAATAAAACAGCAAATGAGAAGAAAAATGCTCAAAAGACCTCATCATTAAATATAATATGCTACCAGTTAGACCAAAAACAAATCCATACAAATTGCGCACACAAGAAGCTTGTACCACTGGTTTATGAACATCAAATTTAACACAATCAGAAATACAAAATGTAAAATGCAAAGACTCTGCAACTATTCAGGAGATCGTTCATGGGACACTATAACCTTCTAATTTGTTTTAATTTCATTTTAGCTTTAGAAATCTCCTCCTGAATGTTTCTTTTAATTTACCTCAGAAAAGTACCAAAAATAATCATTTCAACTGCTAGTCCGAACGGTGAATATCAATTTCAAACATCCAATCATATGACCTTTTGTCAGCAAGCTGAAACTTACTAGTTACTATTAATATTTACCCTCTGCCTTCTTCAGATCGCTTCCATTATAGTTAGAATAAACGAATGCACTTCTATACTTTTTAGTAAATGAAATATATAAAACACAATCTGGATTTCAACTGAATCAAACAGAGCCTGATCATATCGTACTCCGTACATAACACAATCGGGTCTGATCACAGAAAGCTCTCTTCAAATAAACCAGGATATGCCTTGTATTGTTGGAGTGGGGGTTAGGGTGGGTGGGGGGAGGGGTTTACACAGTGGTTGAGAGAGACACCTTTTTTTTTCCTATTGCAAATTCAAACGTTGCAAAGCTGGTTGCTAATTTCATATAATCCAGAAACAAATTGTCTTAATAAAAAAACGTAAACGGCATATCGACAGCTATTACAAACCTGGAAACCCAGTGACACCAACAATATCACCACGCTTAACACTGGAATGGAACTTTGAAAATTCAGATTCATCCAGCTCTGATTTGCTGCATGAAAAATGAAGACCTTAGTGATTTTGTACTGAAAAGAATAGCTCAATCTATATCTCATGAGAAGAAAAATAGTTTTCATCTATCTGCTTTGGGTGAATCCAGGGTTTTCCATGTGAGAGGGCATCCAACTAAAGTTAAATAGAGCAGTTTTCTAGACTAACTGCACTCTATTGTACGATCAATGTATTTCTATATCATAGAAATGGAAGATCAGATGGAATAAGAGAAAGGATGAAAAGAATAAGTTGCCCTTCTATCCGCAAAAAACAAAGCATTTTCTGACCAAATTCAGAGGAAAATAAAAATTAAACAAATACATTTTTGGAATCCATATTATGCAAGGAGGCATTTCTTTTGTTAATTCGAATTGAAGGGTGATATAAAATTGGTCTATTTCCAGCATCATATTCATACATATGACCAAGGAAAGCCGCAAAAAAAACTCAAGTCTCATTCACGCCTATCTACTGAAATTTTTAAATACGTCTCACAGAATGCCTATGGGCAGCTACGAATCAGCATAGATGATATTGGGGTTGACAACAATTTTATACCTTAAATCAGCCATGACTTGGACCTTCCCACCACCAGGTCCGCCACCGTGTAAATCATAAAAGAAAAGCTTAGAGCTGGAGGATCTTTTACTCATAATTCGTCCTTGCATGGGAGTAAATTTATTTTAATCAACACATAGAAAAATGAAACTGAGAGACGATGAATAAGAAACATGTGTAAGTCGTAAAATTGAATACCAGACAATGATACACAGATATCATCACAATGCTCCCCATTGCTTAAGATTTCATACTTCTCTACATATTCAAGCACAGTCATTGAAACAAAGAATTTGTGAGGATATGGATTTTTAGTTTCTGCCTTCTGGGTAGCAAGATACTTCAGCCTATTTTCAAAGTATTGCTGCAAAATAAGTAAAAGGAAAAGAGAGGGAAAAAAGAAAACATGAGGCTCAAGGCACAACTGAGTAGAGTATGAAAACCCACACAAAGATCAATTAGATGAAAACCCACCCAGAAATCAATTAGATGAAAACCCACATAGAATTCAATTAAATGAAAAATTATATCACAAAAATAATCAATGTTTACCGTAGGATCCATTTCCTCATCTTCCGTTGCCACATTTTTCTTAACCTGTGAGTTTGCGGTGGCAGCAGCCTGTAAGGTAATTAGCAAAAATATTTAATATAAGACTTTATAATCAAATATGATGAGCTCTATAGTGAACAGTAATAAATAATGCATTATCAGTCTAGCATATCCAGATTTCAAGTGACTACTCGGTATCAATCCTGATTTCAAGTGACTAGTTAGTATCAATCCAGTTTTCAAGGGACTATTTAGTATCAATTCACTTTCATGGTTCAATTATTAGATGTATGTAATAAGCAAAATATAAGATAACTGGGAAACCAACTCACGTACAACTAAATTCTCCGTAGTGTTCTAAAGACCAAGCCGAAAACTGTAATAAAATATAATAGTAGCATATTTTAACAAAACAATGAGTACCTGCTTTACTTTCTCCTCCTCTTTCCGCCGCCTCTCCTCTTCCTTCTGCTTGTTCTTCAACTCCTTCTTGCGTGCACTGTAAGCACATCCAAAACAATCAAAATAAAAAATTAACAGTTTGCCTCGCTAAAACACAAAAACCATATGGATTAAAAAAAATTAAGGTAAAAGAGAGGGAGTTGAACATTTATATCCGCTCACTTTTTGCTCAGAGTTCCTTCCGATTCCATTGACAGATCTGAGACAGCTTTGGATGCTTCGTCAATGGTTCCCGCCATTGACGCGGCTCGGTATGAGAGGTGGCTTCGAAATGACAGAGATTGAGAGGTAGCTTGGTGGGGGGTTTTGGTGTGCCACAGTGGAGCTAGGGTTTAGTCATAAAAGATTAGAATCCGCTTCTTATGTGGCCGGGTCGGGTCATTCTTTTTTTTTTAATATATAAACACAATACACTTATTATTCTTTTTTTCTAATATTTTTTTTTGTCATTGACACGTAGTACATTGCACCCTCAGGAAGACACACGTGTTACAGCGCACCCCCTAGTTTGCCTAAGCAATACTTAGGTACTCGAAGGTGAAAAATTATCGTGCATAATAACTAAGCGTCTAAGTGAATTTGCATGTACATTCTTTATATATATATATATATTGTTATATAAGTTATTTTATTTATTAAATATTTAGTTAATAATATAAATATTAATTAAAATAAAGATATATAATTCCCAACTCAATTTATTTATTTTATTTAAATAACTAATTTTTATTTTAATTCCTTTTTGTCAACAAATTTTGAGTGTTACCCTTTTTGATTTGGTAAAAGTTGTGGGGCAAGTGCAAGTGTTTCTTCTTCACAACAATATCTAATAAGAAAAGCGATTCATGTATCGAGCTTTTATAATAAGTTATTGTGTTTATTTTTTATTTATTGTGAATATAAATGGCTCTAAATAATTGGTCTAGTTCATTTGATTTTATTGGTTTCAAATTCGAATCTTCTTGATAATATATTGTACAAATAATTTTCAAAAATTCTCCCTCCCTCTACCCCCTTATAAAAAAAAAACGAAGTCTAAACAGATAACCCTCTAATTCCACCACATCAATTTAGCTTCCAAATTTAATATAAAATTTTAATATGTCTAATTATCACTTTTTTATATATAATACAACATCTTGCAAGACCACAAAAAACAAAAAACTAAAAATAAGAATTATATGTGTGATAATCAAGAAGATTTTCTTTATTGTAAGATAAATCGTACAATACTTTGATAGTGCAAATCTTTGTGGTTTCGTTAAGATCTTGAGGGAAGTTTCAACCGAGTCTAAAAAAAATGTACTATGCTCCAACCATTAACCTTGCCCGGACTTTCAAACCAATATACTACTTTTAAGCCAAAAAGTACAATGTGATTTTATAATTAGATTCAAGACAAATATATTTTCTCCTTGTTATTTAGGTGAATCAATTTTATAGCATTTTAAATAAAAAAAATAAGAAATAAAAAAGTAATGGTATCGAATTCGCGCGCAATATAAATATATGTATCCATGCAACATTGTTGAATCTTCTATGCGGTTTCTTTCCATTTATTTTTGTTTCATTTACATGGTTAGGCCAACAACATGATCTGTTATGGAGAAAGTTGACAAAATGTGACATTGAATAAGGTAATGTGCCGTGACCTACTCCAGCAACATGAGCAATCAACAAAGTAAATATATATAGTAGTAAAACCAAAAATATTATAAAAATAAAAGCTTGGATAAAAAAATTAATTAATAAGAAAAATCAAAGTGCATAAACTTGCATCCAAAGAAAAGGAAAAAGAAACTTGCACACAAAGTAAAGAAAGAAAAGAAAAGGCGTTATTCAGTCATAAGTCTTTAATAAATCCAAATTAATTTAGAAATGTTTGAATGAGGGAAAGTTGAAAGACTATTTTTAATCTAAAGGGGGCGTATTGAATTCAGATTTGTATAGATAATTGTAGAGTTACTGAAGTGATTGATTTTTATAGATTTAGTTGATTCTTATTAACTTATATTAACTTACTGAGTTAATGATGAAATTATATAGAGTTATATTACAGAGTTTTGTAGATTTTATATTGAGATTTATAAAATTTGACAGAGCGTTACAAAATTCTAGATTGAGTATTGTAGAATTTGATAGACTTTTTTTAATTTGAAGTTTTTTCTTTTAATGAAATTTGATGAGTTTTATAAATAGATCATAATAGTTTGATTAATTATTTATGATCAAACCAATGAAAGGCTAACAAATCAATTTGGAAAAAAAATTATATATATAAGCAAATAATAGTTTTATAAAAAATCAATTTGAGAAAAAATATTATTAACACTAAAAACCCTAACAATCAACGAGATGATAGCTATCATTGTAATAATGTATGATAATTTGACATCATCATAAAAGTACCAGTTCTATAAACAATGATAATAATTGATGATTATATCCTAGCTAGAACTATACGAGATAAATATTTTCACATGATAAAGAAACATGAGTATATATGAAAATACGAGTATATATATAAGAAGAATTCTTCTTACAGAATGAAAATAAAAATACACGCAACAATAAGGTATAATAATTGAATACCACAAGATTCCTTTCATGCCTATATAATAACATGTCACTAACAATTTGGTAGTATATATAAAGTTAATAAATCCAATTTATTCAAAAGACATTATATATAATATAATCATATTGATTATTCTAAATCGATCATGGATATAAGAAATTTTGGTTCACGAATTCAGATTGATGAATCTCATCCAATTTTTTTTTTTCCAACTTGTGATTAGGGTGTCACAGTCCCTATTTTTTTCCTACATGTGATTAAGATTTTAGACTATAAAAACAATTATTCCATGGAGAATATTCTAATTAGTTAAAATCCTAATTATGAAAACAAACACCCTAGAAATTGCTCTCATCAAGAGAAAAAAAATTCAAATGAAACCACTAGTTCAATGAGCAAGATAGAAACATCTCATGCCAAAATAAAAAATCTCATGAAAAATGTCTATGAAAGTATTTGGGATAGGGGTAAGAAATTGAAATGACATTAGTATGTATATTTTACATCTCAAAATCTATAAAAGTTAAATTCAATAAATGTCAATACAGGTTTGGATATCACTCAATTTTTGTTGACTTCTGAAAAGTTATGATTGAATACCTCCAAACTTTTATAGAGTTTTTAAAATTCGGTACAAAGCTGAATTAAATACATCTCATGACAAGACCCGTCCCAAATGGACTTTGATAACTGTGCCCAGTCCTGCTCCCGTCTGACAAGTCAACTGAAGTTCCGAAAACACCCTCAGCACTTGCTAGACAAGGGATAGTCACACTGATTCCCACTCATGCCTCCATCTCTCGATCAGCCCCGATCTTCGTGGTACGGCCTGGAGGGTCAATAAAATATCAAAGGTGTGAGTGGACAAAAATAATATTTTTGAAAATACATTTAAAAAAAAAAATCCTTTTACCCTTCAGTTACAAACCATGCATGCATAGAGTAAAAACGTGATTCAGATTTAAAATCAAGTATAAACAATGGACCAATAAAATTGACAGTACCGCCCCCGAAGGGACATTGATAACTGTGCCCGGTCCTACTCCCGTCTGGCAAGTCGACTGAAATTCCCCAAATAACCATCAGTACTTGCCAAACCAGGGATAGCCACACACGTACTCACTCATGCCTCCGCCTCTCAATCAGCCTCGATAAGCGCGCCACAACCTGGAGGGTCAATAAAAACACAAAAGGTGTGAGTGCACAAAAATAAATCAGTTATAAAACAGTTACAGAAATACATTTCTACCCTACACGTAAAACCAATGCATGCATTCGAAAATCATTTCGCAATCCATTACATTTTCATCATAAGAAAGCCGTGTACGAAAAATCAAAATCCTTTTCCTTTTCTTAACCTTCGGGTCTTAGCCAGCAATCACAAACACAGGGCCTCAGCCCCAAATCATGAATCAACTCTAAGTACACAGTATAATCCAAAATCCATCGACCACCTAAACCGAGCCACTTCCCAACACATCCGAAACATCAGAAATTAACAATAAATCACAAGTTAATCATTTTGTTGGATATCAAGTGCGCCCGAGTCTTTAAACTCAAAACCATGCGCATAATCAGGCCTTCCCGGGATTTCAACGAGTCTTTAAACTCATAACATAATCAATAGGCCTCGGGGGTATCATACCGAGTCTTTAAACTCATTAAGGGCCCTCCCCCGTCATTAATTAACCTAGTCTTTAAACTCAAAACATTATCCAGCGATAGCACCGGGTCTTTAAACCCAAAACAGTTTTCAACGGGTCTTTAAACCCAAACCATTTGTCAATCACAACAAACTCGGGATCCATCGTGATCCAAATTCCAAAACCCAACCGAAATCACATTTTGTCAACATAGGACTCATATCCGAATTTCACATTCAATCCCCAAAATCTTACTTCACAAAACATGATCAAATCATCATTAGAAACGAGACATGTATAATCGTATCAAATCATTTCATCAAACCATCATCCATTCCCGAATTCGAATTCGCAATGATGATTCCGTAAGCCGGCATCCGGAACCCAAACCAGAAACTCACTTTAAAGTTCCCGAAAATCGAAATCTCGTTCTTCAAATTACTTTTATGCCTTAGCATCAAGCCCGAAATCAACTTTTCCAAAATCCATTTTAAATCTTTGAAATCACATCATATTTCAAATCCCAAGGTCAAAACATCAAATCCATGATCCAATCACAATATACTCGAAATCTCGTAAAACGTGCAAGTTCGTAAACATCTCAAAATCCGTGTCAATACCGTAAGTCATACTCACAATCACAATCAAACATCCTTAAAACATCATACGCACAAATCATGTAAAATCGTTCATCACACCATCATCAAGACATAAGAGAAATCATAGTCTCGAAATACGTGCAGTTTCGTATTACATATTAGAATACGTATAAATACGGAAATCAAAATCACCACAAATCACAATCATAATCATAGCAATCAAAGAAACATTTATGCATGCATTAAATTTTTGAAAGCAAAGTCCACTCACACACCGTCCATAATGCTCGGTTTCGCGCTGCACGCGTTTTCGTAATTTCTGACAATTTCCTGAAATCTCAAATCCTGCTCGAAAACATATTTTAGTGTCACTAGGGACTCAAATAACAACATACTAATTTTCCGGGAATTAAACGTTAATTAACAACGTAGCATAAACCTTTGGACCCTCGAAACAACATCGAAACGGTGTCCGATTAATTTGAAACCAACGCTAAAATGTTCGTTGTAATGTATAGGACAAAAGTCGTGTTGAACTTACCTCGAATTTCGAGTCCACGCGCCCTCACGCGCTGCTACAGTACCCTGCACAGTGCTTCTTCCTTACCCGAACGTCTGTAAAACGGGTCCGGTAACCCGCGAAGTGACCCGGCTAGTGTTCCATCAATTCGACACCATTTTGAACAATTGAACAATCCACTAGCTTCGCAACAAGTTGAATTAGGGATCTGTAACAACCATTGCAGTCGTCATTACCCCAAACCATCTCGACTTAAACCAAGTTTCAAAAACGAGTTCTTCGTCTGAGTTCGTCGAATAACCAAGGAATTCTTCAATTAATTGGTAGTATAGCGTCGTAGCCTCATGGTAAGGATGATTTAGGATTCAATTTCACAAACACTTACCTCCAATTGCACGAACACAATGCTAGATTTTCCGGCCACCCACGACGTCCGTCCATGACTCCAAGAGCTTCGAAGCTTGCAATACTTGATTTGGATCGACTAATTAAGGTTCCAGAAAGCTTATTCGAACCTTAATTTGGCTTGGACTGGCCTAAAATCGAATTTTTGAATTTAAATTTATCAAAAACAAGTTTCGGGTTCTCTGTGTGAATTCACTCAGCCCTTCGTTTTTCCTCTCTAATTTAGTCTCTTCATCCTCCCTTCTCCCTTTCCGAAAGGTTCTCTACTCTCAACAGATTGTTTGGGAGGTCGATCACGCTCAACTTGATGGTCTGTTGTAACGACCCGTCCTGAGTATCGGGATTTAATATTATTTAATTATGATTTAGAAGGACTAATCTGGGATTAGTTGAGTTAATCGGACGAATTGTGCAAAATGACCGTTTTGCCCTTAGGCGTGGGCAAAATATTGACTTTTTGATTGGGCAGTCAAATGGACTTTGACCGATGACTGTGTCGTAGTTCGGAACGTCACGAGTTTATAGACAGGTGGTACGTTCGATTCCGACATCCGAGGAAGAAGTTATGACGTTTGGAAGTTCAAGGGCATTTTCGTAATTTGGACGAAAAGGAGGAATATGTTGACTTTTCGATCGGGAGACCCGATGGTCGAGGACAGAGGACCGTTAGGAAGGTCTCGATGCCCTGAGTCCGTAGACAGGCGGCACGCGTCAATCGGAGTTCGAATGACCAAGTTACGGGTCTAGATGCGTGAGGGGTATTTTGGTAATTTTGTGAGGAAGGGCAAAATTGTAATTTTCCAAGGCTGCAACTTGAAACTGCCTTGAATGGGTTTGAGGAAATTGTTTAAGCTTGTTTGTCGGTTCAGATAGTTGTTTAATCTACTAGTGGCATTAAGGAATGATTTTGGGGCAGCTTTGAGGAAGTGGAACACATGTGTTTGGGTTGGCAACAGATCACAGAACATGGACTGACAGGACCCGCCCCGATCCACTCTGGGACCACATGGGGACGTGCCCTGCTCCCGTCTGACACCCAAAATAATGTTCCAATTTTAACCTTGAACGTTCAAATACATAAAAACCAAATTAAAGTTTTACATCAAATCCGAAATAAACAGATGTCAGACAAGGGATGAAATCCAAACTACAAGTTGCAAGCACGACTCTAACATAAACCTGAGGGTACACAACCCAACAGGGGTTCAGGTACGCAGAAGTGGATCTATGCCTCAGCCTCAGGTTCCTCCTCTACCTCATTAGCACGACCTGGAGGGGTTACCAAAACATTAAGGGTGAGTGGACTGAAACTCAAGTTTATAAAATCATTTGATAAGTAAAACATATAATTTACCCCTCCGTTTTCCAAACATGCATGCAGCCGAATTTAAAACCATCAATCATATAATATAAACCATAAGGCATATAGTAAAACCGTAAACATAATTTTAGCCACTGCACTATACACTCCAATCCCGACATCCCTGATGTCTGACGTCCCTGACGTCCAATAAGGTCATAATCACAAGGCTACGCGTGCCACTCGGGTCTCAATTCCGAGTTCAATCCCCGAACCCTGTTCGGTTACAGCATCCCCGATGCTTAGCGTCATAGACGCTGGACGTACTAGACGTCTGTGACCTCTCCGGGGTACCTCATCCGGAGGAGACAATATAATATGGAAGGATCTATACAGTGCAGTACCAAATACATTTTATTGATATCCACATGCAAAACATATATGTATACATAGGTAAAATCTGAACCGATCGTTATGTTTCATCAAACGGGTCTCATGCCCAAATACCGTGAAACGTGCCATAACCGAAATTTCAATATCATCAAAACCATTTATTGATTCCAGCATGTGAACATATAAGTAAATCAGAAAACATTTAAGCATGCAAGGGTTTAATGAAATCGGGTCCACTCACAGTACAATCCTGCTAGGAACCGAACGTATACCCTCGTCCTGGTACAAATGTACAATCCCTGTCAAGTCCAAAGTATTCGTAAAGGTTAATTTAAACCCCTAACATTCAACCATGAAATCCTAGGCTGAAACCGGCCGGGAAAAGCCGTCTGAACGCGCTTCCCAAGGCAATAAACCTCATTTTGACCAACTTAATGATCTCCGATCGACCCGAAACCACTGCCATTGGATCCGGATCGTCGAAACCTAAAGAATGGTGGTGGTCCCACCAAAAACACTATTCACACGCGACCCCACGCGCTGGTCAACGCAGGAACAGTCCATGCTGACGTCATCGCTAACGTCACTGCTGACGTCATCTGACAATTGTCAGGTCTGACATGTCAGACTCTGACAGGTGCCACGTGTCAACACCCGATTGGTCCACCTCACTGATCTGTCAGGCCACGTGTCAGATCTGCCATGTGCCACGTGTCAGCACGGCACTGGTCCACGTCACTGACATGTCAGTGCTGACTGTGCACTGACATGTGACACGTGTCGGCTCACGGTTGGTCCACGTCACCTGACAGTCTGACAGGGTGCCACGTCATCACCTCTGTCCTCAGACGGGTTGACCCGTATCTCTGCAACTCGGGTCGATCAGACCCGCGATCATGACCCGGTCACCATTTGTTCAATTCTCAACCATTTTTGTCCTAGTTTGTTCCTAGATGTTCGTCTCAATCCCAGAAATGGTTCTACCTAATTAAAATCGATAAACAAGGACTGAATCGAAGACTTACCTTGATGCACAGTCCCGGTTCTCCAGTCACCGTTTAACCACCGTTCAAATCACCTCCGGTCACGAACTCGAGCCCAAAAGGTTCCTATTAGTCCCTAGAGTCGATTAGGGTTAATAGAAAACAAAACTAAACATTGGAATTCAAGTTACCAAATCTTGATTTTTTGAAACCGTTTCAGGTTTCGAAACCGGCTCACCTCGCCGCCGTCTGCCGCCGTCCGCCGCCGTGCCTCAGTCCTTCCCCATGAGTCCAGCAACACACAGACACAGAAACCAGGTACAATGCATAAGTGTTGGATCAATGGACAGTGAGTGAGGGTGTCGGGTGAGAAAATATATAGAAATGGAGGGAAATGGATGGACGGTCCAGATTAGATCTCAGAAATGAGATCAAGGGCTGAGATCAGATCTGGAGGTTTCAGATCAATGGCTGGAATTAAAAGTTGGTTTTAATGGTATTTAAACCCATAGTGGATCTGATCCAATCTAGCCAATGGGTGAGTGACACTTGTCACTCACTAGGTGTCCTCCAATCAGAAGCTCAGATTAAAATATTCGACATGAAAATCGAGACACGAACCTCCCGATTTCACGTTTTTGACCATAACTTCCTCGTACGAAGTCCGATTTCGGCGTGCCGCCTAACTACGGACTCATGACGTCGACGCCTACCTAACGGTCCTTGAGTCATGTGAAACTTAGTTGCCCAACGAAAAGTCAACATTTCCCCCCTCCCCCCCCCAAAAGTCCAAATTACGGTAATGCCCCTGAACTTCCGATAGTCATAACTTTTTCCCCGATCGTCCGAATTGGACGTGCCACCTGTCTATGAATTCGTGACGTCCCAAACTACGTCACGGTCTGTAACGACCCGTCCGGGAATTCGAGGTTAGGTTAGTAACTAATCATGATTAATGAGGGTCAAGCGGTAATTAGTTGGGCGAACTCGGACGAATGGTGCAAAATGACCGTTTTGCCCCTGGTCGTGGGCAAAACGTTGACTTTTTGGTCGGACTGTCAAATGGACTTTGACCGATGACCGTGACGTAGTTTGGGACGTCACGAGTTCATAGACAGGCGGCACGTTCGATTCCGACGTTCGTGGCGAAAGTTATGACGTTCGGAAGTCCAGGGGCACTTCCGTAATTTTGACGAAATAAGGGAAAATGTTGACTTTTTGATCGGGAGGTCCGAGGGCCGAGGACCGAGGACCGATAGGGTGGTCTCGATTCCCCGTGTACAACGACAAGCGGCACGCGTGAAACGGACATCGGATGACCGAGTTACGGGTCACGGAAGGTGAGGGGCAATTTAGTAATTTGCCAACTGAGGGCATTTTGGTCATTTTACCAACTGGGTACTGTTCACCACCGTGGGAGACAACCTGCACGGCCGTGCGTGGGGGTCTGAGCGTGCAAATTGTTTATGGAACCCAATGGCTCGTGATCGGTGCTAATGGACTGAAGTGGGAGTTGTTTAATACAGTGCGGGGACGTGTTTGTTGCAGAGGGGTGTTCGGGCAGTGCACGGGTGCACGATGCCGTGAAGGTGTTCTGATTTTGGAGGACAGAGTACCTGGTTCGTCGAATTGACATAACTGAGCGTGGGGGCAGAGACTGAAGATAGTGCACGGGTGTGTTGGTAGAGGAGAGGTGCGGGGCACAACCGCACAGTGAACTGTGCTGTTACATTTGAAGTTGGGAAAACAGAGTCTGGGGAAGGATTGCCATTTCGACCTCCCCAATAATGGTTTGGAAGGAAATGAGCACCGGGGAGGAATGAGAGAAACAGAGGCTTGAGTTGGTGAGGAAAACGAGGGGATTGAGTGAAGGTTTTACAACTGGAACCCGAAACTCGTGTTTGGGAAAATTCGAATCCGAATTTGAATTGTAGGCTGGTCCAGGTCGAATTAAGGTTCGAATAAGCTTCCTGGGGTCTTAGTTAACTGATCCAAATCGCGGATGGCAAGCTTTGAAGCTCCTGGAGCCATGGACGGACGTCGTGGGTGGCTGGAAAATCGAGCTTTGTGTTCGTGCAATTGGAGGTAAGTGTTGTGAAATTGATTCCCAAATAATCCTTTCCATGAGGCTACGATGCTATACTATCATTTAATTGAGAAATTACTTGGTTATACGATTAGTTCAGATGAGGAACTCGTTTGAGGATATCGCGTTAAGTCGAGATGGTTAGGGGTGATGACGACTGCAATGGATGTTGCAGATCCCTAATTAAACTGGTTGCGAAGCTAATGGACTGCTGAATTGATCAAAATGGTGGCGAATTGAGGGAATGCTAGCCGGGTCAAGTCGCGGGTTAAACGGCCCGTATATCAGGAAGCCGGGTGAGGACGATGACTGTGCCTGTCACTGTAGCAGGCGCGTGAGTGTCACGCGCAGCCGCTTGCGGCAGCGCGTGACGGCGCGTGGACCCGAATTTCAAGGTGAGTCTAACATGACTTTTGTCCTACACATTGTAACGAATATTTTAGCGTTGGTTTCGAAATTGTCGGACACCGTTTCAATGTGGTTCCGAGGGTCCGAAGATTTCCGTTACGTTTGTAATTAACGATTAATTCCCGAAAAATTATGGGAAATTAGTATGTTGTTATCTAAGCCCTTAGTGACACTAAAGTATGTTTTCGGGCAGGACTCGAAATTCTGGAAAATATCGAAAATTACGGGCATGCGTGCGGCGCGAAACCGAGCATTAAAATTGGTGTGTGAGTGGACTTGCTTTCAAAATTTAATGCATGCATAAATTATTTCTATGAGTTTATGATTATGATTATAAGTTGTGGTTGATTTTGATTTCCGTACTTATACGTATTCGGTTTCCGTATTTATACATATTTTTACTATACATGTGAAATTACGCGTATTTCGAGACTATGGTCACTCGTGTGCTTAATGATGGTTTAATGAAAGAATTTATATGGAATGGGTGTAAAATGATTTAAGAAGGTTGTTATGATTTGCGAGTGTGACTTATGGTTTTGACACTTTTTTAGAGAACGTTCCAGGTTTGCACGTTTTACGAAATTTTGAGTTATTGTGATTTGATCACTGTTGATGTTTGAATCTGGGAATTGAAATGAGACTTGTAATTTTGAGGATTTAAAAATGGGTATTGAGTACTTTTGGATTGGACTGTGATTTTGGTGATTATGATTGTGGTTTTGGTGTGTTGAAAATAAGATTTGAGAAAGAGGTGATTTCCAAGAATTAAAATGGATTTGAAAAAGGGTGGTTTCAAGCTTAATGCTCGGGGCATAAAAGTAACTTTGATTTACGAGATTTCGGTTTTCGGAAATAATAAAGTGGATTTCTTGGTTTGGGTTCGGGATGATGCTTCCGGATGCCGGCTTACGGAATCATTATTGCGAATTCGAATTCGGGAATGAAAAAGGATTTAATAAAGTGATTTGGTATGATTGTACATGCCCCATGTTTAATGATAATTTGATTATGTTTGTGAAGTAGGATTTGGAGAATTGAATGTCGAAATTCGGACCATGCGTCCTGTTGTGAAAAATGTGGTTTTGGGTTGGATCCCACGTTGTCGTGATTGATAAACTGTTTTGGGGTTTAAAGACCCGTTGAAAACTGCTTGGGGTTTAAAGACCCGTTGTTGTGTTTGAAAACTGTTTTGGGTTTAAAAACCCGGTGCTATTGCTGGAGCACGTTTTGAGTTTAAAGACTCGGTTAATTGATGACGGAGGAGGGCCCTTAATGAGTTTAAAGACTCGTGAGTTTAAAGACTCGGTTACTGTGATACCCCCGAGGCCTATTGAGTATGTTCTGAGTTTAAAGACTCGTTGATATCCCGGGAAGGCATGTTTATGCGCATGGTTTTGAGTTTAAAGACTCGGGCGCACTTGTTATCCAGCAAAATGATTGACTTATGTTTTATTGATGACTTCTGATGTTTCGGTTGAGTTGGGCAGTGTAACGACCCGAACCGAGAATAATAATATTTTAATGTAAAAAGACTGTTTTACCCTTGGGGGGAAACTTTGACTTTTTCTCGGGAAATAATTCGGACTTTGACCCATGACTATGACGTAGATCGGGACGTCACGAATCCGTAGACAGGCGGCACGCCGAAATCGGAGTTCGTATGAAGAAGTTATGGTCAAGGAAGCGTTTTAGCGGAATTTACGAACCGAGAACAACGGAATAAAATATTAATTAATTACGGGAATCCGTGCCAAATTAATATTTAAATCAAACCGATGGATTGGTGACAAGTGTCACCCATCCAAAGCCTTACTATTCCAATAAAGCAATTAACACTATTTAATCAATTTTTATATTATTTAATTTCCCTCCATTTAATCCCAGCCGTTGGATTTTCTGCCCAAATGCATCCTAGCCTTCCATTTCCTCTGCTTTTTCTGCTTCATGCACGATCTCACCTCCCTGTTTTCTCTCAAACACACACAAACACATTCAGCTCCCCTCACACACCCGTGTTTCTCTTCCCATTTTCTCTCAAACCAGGCGATCGAACCAGCCACTCTCACACCACCACCCGATCACCAGCTGCATCACCAACATCTACTAACCATCACCGAGCATCACCGGCAGCCACCACCCTACTTCCCAGCCCCGAAACCACCGTGCAAACACGACCCGAAAACCTCAAGGAAACGGGTCCAAGAAGCAAAACTCGATAACCACCTCACCTCGACGCGGGAGGAGCTCCAGTCTGCACCGTGGGGATCCTAGGAGCGTAACTGGACGACGGCGAGGGCTACGGCGGCGTGACGGCGGCGGTAAGACCCAAAACCCGACAAGCCCGTTTTCATTCCCTGTTCGACCCGATCGTTTTTAATGCTTAGAAATTGATTGTTAGGTGATAGACATGTCCTAGGGTGAGAGACGAGTCGTTTGGGACCGGGTTGGACAACGGAGACGCCGTGGATCACCGGAGACGACGACCGGACCGTGACCGTGAGTTTCAGAGACATTCTGGTGAGTTTCTTCCCACTTTCTTCTTGTTTTGAGGTTGTAGAACCATAGGACAGACCTAGACGATCCCATAGGGATCAACCCCGTCGAAAATGGTGGCCGGAATCGTGTGGTGGAATCGGGTCAAACCGTGGGTCGACGGCGACCCGGTTCCAGTCAAACGGGTCGACCCGGTACTGTAGCATGATGACGTCATCATGCTGACGTCACTTCTGACGTCATGATGACGTCATCCTGTCAGATGTTGTCAGACCAGGGACCAATCAGAACGTGCCACGTGTCACCTGACAAGTGTCAGTGATGACGTCATGCTGACGTCAGCATGACGTCACTGCTGACGTCAGCGGTACTGTAGTAGCGTTGACCCATGCGTTGACCAGGCGCGTGGGGGCGCGTGTGAACAGTAATTTTGGTGGGGCCGGTACCATTTTCAAGGTTTCGACGATACGGATCCAATGGAGGTGGTTTCGTGTCGATCGGAGATCGTTATGTCAGTCAAAATGGGGTTTGAAGCACCGGGAATAGTGCCCAGGATGCGTTTTTGAGGCGGATCTGTTCTAGGGTCTTGGTATTGATATTGTAGGGTCCTTAAGTAACCCTCAGGAGTACTAATACAGGTTTATAGAGATCGTTGAGCAGCAAGGACCAAGTGTGAGTGGGCTGTTTGATTTATAAAAGGCTTGCATGCATAAACTGTTTTACTATTTCCACTGATGAGTCTTATAAACTGCTTATATATGTTATTACAATGTTTTGGGCATGAGACCCGTCTGGATTATATGTGGATTTTGTTTGGGATGTCCGGGGGACATAGGGTAAACTATACTGTTATTGTACTGTACTTTCCTACCTGTGTATATTGTCTCCTCCAGGGAGGGTCGTTGGCCTGGGTGGACCCTGGAGTAGTCACGGGGCTCTGACTGAGTGGAGTTTACCCCCGTTGGGCTGCTTACTCTCAGGAAGGCATGTTCATATACCTCGGGCAGTGACCGGGATACCGGGAGCTGATGTACCTAGAGAGTCTCAGGTGTGAGACCCTAAGTGGCAACGCGTAGCCTTAGAACCGTGACATCATTTGGGTTGGGTTTTTACAGTGCACTGATATGTTAGTTTCACCTTACGATTATTATTGTGGTTCATTGGTTTATAATATTATGTTTTCACTGCATGCAAGATTTGGAAAACGGAGGGGTAAAACCTTATGATTATTTTATTATTAAATTGATTTCTAAACTGTTATTTTTGGCCCACTCACCCTTGTTTTACTGACCCCTCCAGACCCTGACACGGCAATAGAGGAGGAGGATCCGGAGGAGGAGGCAGAGGTTTAGTTTGCCTAGCTGTGCACCTGTACACCCACTTGTGGGTAGGTTGAGCACCGAATAAATGTACTCTGACTAGTGTGCTCATATGTTGTATTTTACTTTCCCTTGTCTGACAGTATCACTTTAAACACTGTGTTTGTACATTATCTATCTATGTGAGTCTTCGGTTTTTATTTAAGGGTAATTTTGGTATGTTTAGAGTCATTGTCAGACGGGAGCAGGTCACGTCCCCGGGTGGTCCCAGTGGGATTGGGACGGGTCCTGTCAGGCAGTGGCCCGGTATGTGGTTGATGGTTTTGGATCACGTTGTGCATTTGGTTGAGTTGTGGTTTTGGGCTGAGGCCCGGTGTCTATGATTGCGGGCTAAGACCCGATGGTTGAGAAAGGAAAAATGATTTTGAGATTCATACGAGTTTTCCCTTATGTTGAAATTTGATACACAGTTTTTCTTATGTGGAAAATCTTAACCGATTGCGAAATGATTTTTGTATGCATGCATTCGTTTTTACGCGGAGGGTAAAAACGCTTGTTGTAACTGTTTTGCTAAACTGATTTATTTTTTGTCCACTCACACCTTTTGGTTTTTATTGACCCTCCAGGTCGTGGCGCGTTGTTCGAGGCTGTACGAGGGGCGGAGGCATGAGTAAGTACGTGTGGCTATCCCTGGTTTGGAAAGTACTGAGGGTAATTTGGGATTTTCAGTCATCTTGCCAGACGGGATCAGGACCGGGCACGGTTATCGATGCCCCTTTCGGGGCGGTCCTAACAATTTGGTATCAGAGCACTAGGTTGCTGATTCTGTGGCCACATCATGCCTCCAAAGCGTAAGCCTCGTGCGCGACCTGATAGTGAGACGAGTAGGCGAGGGTGTTTGGGACCTCGTGTCAAATCCCGAAGGGGATTGACCCTGGTATGAGGGTCAGATGTCGGGTAGTGTACGCTGTGAACTGTGATTTGCGCGACTTACTAGACCTAGATTTGTGTGGGTCACAAGGACGGACGAGACCGGTGGCTGGAAGGCAGCATTTTTGGGCAAATAGTACTTTCTCTTAGGCCCTATTGGTCGAATAGGAAGTGGTTGAGCATTGGATATTGCTCGGGGATTGGGTATGTCAGTGGCGACATGATTGGTTTGGTATGAGTTTGGACTCAGGAGGAGTCGAGGTGGGGATGTGGGACTCACGATGAGTCAGGACTTTGGGTTAGGAATGTGAGGTGAGTCATGACATGGTGTCAAGGCTTGAGTGGAGCCAGGAAGGCGGAGTGAGGAACGTTTGGCACTTAGGATGCCAAGGACCGATTTATGGTCATTTATTGGATGAGTTGGGAAATTATGGCTTGGTTTTGGTAGGGACGGTGGTTTTGTGGAGATAGCTAATTGTCGTGGGTGCTTGGTGTAGTGGTTTTGGTTGAGGACCAGGGAACGTTCAATATTTCTGATGTGGATTGTCAGAATGGTGGTGCCCATGGTTGTGGGGTACGGGTGGTGATGCGGGATCGTCGCTCGGTATGAGCGGAGATCCAGGGCTAACCACTATGCACACGGTGTGCTAGCGTGGATGGTTGTATGGTGGCGCTGGTACTAGCACTGGTGCTAGTGTTAGTGAGTGAGATTGTGTTGAGCCACGAGTTAGGGTGTGCCTATTTTCAACGTGGGTGGAATCTTAGTTCCAAGGAGAGTTGTGACTGTGGGACGAGAGGAGTGCTCGTTTCCGCGTTAGTATTAGGTATTCCGAAGTCATTAGGGGATGACTTCTTATTTTCTGCCCTGGTAGATGTTGATCACGGATATCAGTGTGATGAGCGAGTATTGGGTGGTGGACCCATGTATGTTTTGGGGTCCTCATGAGGAGTTGCATTTCTTTTCGAAGTTGGGCAAACGGGATTCCCATTTTCTGCTTGGTGGCAGACGATGTTGGATGTTCGGTACGGTGGGTGCAGTGAGTTGTGTTTGCACTCACAGAGGATGGATGTTGATGACATCATATTGGATCATCCTTGGTCTCTCCTAGGTGGAGTGGCAGGGATCGATATGAGGTAAATTGAGGGGATCCACAGAGTGGATGCGTTTCGTTGTTGCGTGATTAATTGGGGGAGATAATAGTTGAGGAATGTTGGGTGGTTGACAAGAAATCTAGTGGGTGTAAGACCCTATTATCGAGTTCCAGGTGGATTGCCAGCCGTGAGCATGAGTGGATCCTAGATGGATCTGGATTATGAGGTTGTGGGCCTTGGATGTGGTGACGATCTAGGACCGTGGTGTTACCAGTCGGGTGATGCGGTAACGGACTCGAATTGTGATCGCCTTGATCAGGCTAGGTGAAGAGCTTATCGCTCTGTTGTGAATGTTTAGGTATGGGGATAGTTTGACCGAACTTCTTTTCGTAAGTTAGTCCGTACTCGAGCGAGTGGGAACGTTTACGTTTTGGACTCGAGGCTTGACTTGTGGATGAGTGGATACCCACAGGGTCTAATTGGTCAGTTATAGATATGTACGATTGGGATTGGCTTCTTTTCGAAGTCAATCAGGGGTGATGTGGTAACCGTTGGAGCGGGTATCCGATAGATTCTGAGTTGGTGCGCCTCGGTATTTGTGAATGAGATTATGTGCCCATTCGGCATGACTGTACACGCCTTGGTGAGCGTGCTTGGGTTGGTACGTCTTGGATGACGTGTTTGGGAGTTGATGTTGTGTTACTGGTCGGGTGACCATTGGATCCAGAATGGATGATGAGTGGAATGATCGATTTGTCTAGTATGGGATTGGACAGGAGAACCCCAGTATCGAATCATGTTTGACTGCGGGCCATGCAGTGGACTTATTGGGGAATGGATGTACGTATCTTGCACGGTGTACAAGGATCGGTATTGGACTGGCCGTGTGGTGCATGGTGACAGCACATGTGAGGTACCAGTGGCGTATGGTTATACGTGTTGATGGTCGGCTTAGTTCCGACACCATTGGATTTGGTGGTGGGTGTGAACTGGACATTGAGTACTATGCACTAGGCGGAGTTAATTTTGTTGGGATCAGTGAATTCATGAGCATGCGCGCTTAGCCACGGATGGCTAGTGAACCCTAGTGTGGAGTTGGGCGAACACCGATGGGCTAGTATTCAATGTGTGTCAGTTACACCACCTGATTGAGTATGATGACGGTATACGTACACTCAGGATGAGTGAGTTGGTGACTGCATCACTACGTGTGGCCTTGCGTGATGTTATCACACCGAAATGATTCCAGCGTTGTGGTTCGCTGAGGGAATTGACAGCTATGGACTTGAGATGGATATATGTCGCAGGATTGGGTTGCCCTGCGAGATGAGATCACGTGGTTGATCTTACGCTACTTGAGCGAGTAGCAGGATGAGGTGTTATCACCGATTGGCTGATGGTTGGTGCTTTTTCAGGGTGGTGAAGCTTAGTGGTGACCGTTTGGCTAGCAGCGTCAGCACGGACTGACGTGTCAGATTTAGTGACTCCCAGTGGGAGCAGTCGCCAAGTGA
Organism: Prinsepia uniflora; assembly: GCA_032719365.1. Lineage (NCBI taxonomy): Eukaryota > Viridiplantae > Streptophyta > Magnoliopsida > Rosales > Rosaceae > Prinsepia > Prinsepia uniflora. The sequence continues at coordinate 75,409,052 of CM064863.1, forward strand.
TCATCGTCACTCGAGGCGGTCGAGTGCGGTCGGTACGACAAGAGACGGTAATGGGACGTCTGGGTACCGATGAGTTAAAGGGTGTACGGGTGTACACGTGTTGCGTGGTCGAGAAGTTTCCCCGAGGTAGATGTAAAATACGGATAATCGGAAATTTCGAGGATGAAATTGGTTTTAGGAAGGAGGAACGGTTGAGTTTTGATCGGTTGGAATTTCAGGGACGAAATTCTTTAAGGGGGGAAGATTGTAACGACCCGTCCCGGAATTCGGGGTTAGGTTAGTAACTAATCATGATTAATGAGGGTCAAGCGGTACTTAGTTGGGCGAACTCGGACGAACGGTGCAAAATGACCGTTTTGCCCCTAGTCGTAGGCAAAATGTTGACTTTTTGGTCGGACGGTCAAATGGACTTTGACCGATGACCGTGACGTAGTTTGGGACGTCACGAGTTCATAGACAGGCGGCACGTTCGATTCCGACGTTCGTGGCGAAAGTTATGACGTTCGGAAGTCCAGGGGCACTTCCGTAATTTTGACGAAATAAGGGAAAATGTTGACTTTTTGATCGGGAGGTCCGAGGGCCGAGGACCGAGGACCGTTAGGGTGGTCTCGATGCCCCGAGTACAACGACAGGCGGCACGCGTGAAACGGACATCGGATGACCGAGTTACGGGTCACGGAAGGTGAGGGGCAATTTAGTAATTTGCCAACTGAGGGCATTTTGGTCATTTTACCAACTGGGTACTGTTCACCACCGTGGGAGACAACCTGCATGGCCGTGCCGTGGGGGTATGAGCGTGCAAATTGTTTATGGAACCCAATGGCTCGTGATGGGTGCTAATGGACTGAAGAGGGAGTTGTTTAATACAGTGCGGGGACGTGTTTGTTGCAGAGGGGTGTTCGGGCAGTGCACGGGTGCACGATGCCGTGAAGGTGTTCTGATTTTGGAGGACAGAGTACCTGGTGCGTCGAATTGATCTAACTGAGCGTGGGGGCAGAGACTGAAGACAGTGCACGGGTGTGTTGGTAGAGGAGAGGTGCGGGGCACAACCGCACAGTGAACTGTGCTGTTACATTTGAAGTTGGGAAAACAGAGTCTAGGGAAGGATTGCCATTTCGACCTCTCCAATAATGGTTTGGAAGGAAATGAGCGTTGGGGAGGAATGAGAGAAACAGAGGCTTGAGTTGGTGAGGAAAACGGGGGGATTGAGTGAAGGTTTTACAACTGGAACCCGAAACTCGTGTTTGGGAAAATTCGAATCCGAATTTGAATTGTAGGCTGGCCCAGGTCGAATTAAGGTTCGAATAAGCTTCCTGGGGTCTTAGTTAGCTGATCCAAATCGTGGATGGCAAGCTTTGAAGCTCCTGGAGCCATGGACGGACGTCGTGGGTGGCCGGAAAATCGAGCTTTGTGTTCGTGCAATTGGAGGTAAGTGTTGTGAAATTGATTCCCAAATAATCTTTTCCATGAGGCTACGATGCTATACTATCATTTAATTGAGAAATTACTTGGTTATACGATGAGTTCAGATGAGGAACTCGTTTGAGGATATCGCGTTAAGTCGAGATGGTTAGGGGTGATGACGACTGCAATGGATGTTGCAGATCCCTAATTAAACTGGTTGCGAAGCTAATGGACTACTGAATTGATCAAAATGGTGGCGAATTGAGGGAATGCTAGCCGGGTCAAGGTGAGTCCAACATGACTTTTTGTCCTACACATTGTAACGAATATTTTAGCGTTGGTTTCGAAATTGTCGGACACCGTTTCAATGTGGTTCCGAGGGTCCGAAGATTTCCGTTACGTTTGTAATTAACGATTAATTCCCGGAAAATTATGGGAAATTAGTATGTTGTTATCTAAGCCCTTAATGACACTAAACTATGTTTTCGGGCAGGACTCGAAATTCTGGAAAATATCGGAAATTACGGGCATGCGTGCGGCGCGAAACCGAGCCTTAAAATTGGTGTGTGAGTGGACTTGCTTTCAAAATTTAATGCATGCATAAATTATTTCTATGATTTTATGATTATGATTATAAGTTGTGGTTGATTTTGATTTCCGTACTTATACGTATTCGGTTCCCGTATTTATACATATTTTTACTATACATGTGAAATTACGCGTATTTCGAGACTATGGTCACTCGTGTGCTTAATGATGGTTTAATGAAAGAAGTTATATGGAATGGGTGTAAAATGATTTAAGAAGGTTGTTATGATTTGCGAGTGTGACTTACAGTTTTGACACGTTTTTAGAGAACGTTCCAGGTTTGCACGTTTTACGAAATTTCGAGTTATTGTGATTTGATCACTGTTGATGTTTGAATCTGGGAATTGAAATGAGACTTGTAATTTTGAGGATTTAAAAATGGGTATTGAGTACGTTTGGATTGGACCGTGATTTTGGTGATTATGATTGTGGTTTTGGTGTGTTGAAAATAAGATTTGAGAAAGAGGTGATTTCCAAGAATTAAAATGGATTTGAAAAAGGGTGGTTTCAAGCTTAATGCTCGGGGCATAAAAGTAACTTTGATTTACGAGATTTCGGTTTTCGGAAATAATAAAATGGATTTCTTGGTTTGGGTTCGGGATGATGCTTCCGGATGCCAGCTTACGGAATCATTATTGCGAATTCGAATTCGGGAATGAAAAAGGATTTAATAAAGTGATTTGGTATGATTGTACATGCCCCGTGTTTAATGATAATTTGATTATGTTTGTGAAGTAGGATTTGGAGAATTGAATGTGGAAATTCGGACCATGCGTCCTGTTGTGAAAAATGTGGTTTTGGGTTGGATCCCACGTTGTCGTGATTGATAAACTGTTTTGGGGTTTAAAGACCCGTTGAAAACTACTTGGGGTTTAAAGACCCGTTGTTGTGTTTGAAAACTGTTTTGGGTTTAAAAACCCGGTGCTATTGCTGGAGCACATTTTGAGTTTAAAGACTCAGTTAATTGATGACGGGGGAGGGCCCTTAATGAGTTTAAAGACTCGTGAGTTTAAAGACTCGGTTACTGTGATACCCCCGAGGCCTATTGAGTATGTTCTGAGTTTAAAGACTCGTTGATATCCCGGGAAGGCCTGTTTATGCGCATGGTTTTGAGTTTAAAGACTCGGGCACACTTGTTATCCAGCAAAATGATTGACTTATGTTTTATTGATGACTTCTGATGTTTCGGTTGAGTTGGGCAGTGGCCCGGTATGTGGTTGATGGTTTTGGATCACGTTGTGCATTTGGTTGAGTTGTGGTTTTGGGCTGAGGCCCGGTGTCTATGATTGCCGGCTAAGACCCGATGGTTGAGAAAGGAAAAATGATTTTGAGATTCATACGAGTTTTCCCTTATGTTGAAATTTGATACACAGTTTTTCTTATGTGGAAAATCTTAACCGATTGCGAAATGATTTTTGTATGCATGCATTCGTTTTTACGCGGAGGGTAAAAACGCTTGTTGAAACTGTTTTGCTAAACTGATTTATTTTTTGTCCACTCACACCTTTTGGTTTTTATTGACCCTCCAGGTCGTGGCGCGTTGTTCGAGGCTGTACGAGGGGCGGAGGCATGAGTAAGTACGTGTGGCTATCCCTGGTTTGGCAAGTACTGAGGGTAATTTGGGATTTTCAGTCATCTTGCCAGACGGGATCACGACCGGGTACGGTTATCTATGCCCCTTTCGGGGGCGGTCCTGACACGGTCACTGGTCAAAGTCCATTTGACCCACATATCAAAAAGTCAACAATTTGGCCATCCATTCACAAGGGTAAAAATGTCAATTCATACATTAAATCACAATATTCAAATCCTCGAATTTCCGGGGTGTTACATGGACACCAATTTTTAATTTGAGTTTGGGACCGTTGCGGGAAAAAAATTCTTGTGTGGGACTGAGGGGATTCCCACGGGTGTTGGTAGCACGTTTCAATTAATAGAGTTATAGAGGTTTGATTGTGTTCATTCTGAGCAAGTGAGGGCTGTCGAACTGGAGAGAAAACAGAGATTGGAAAAATTAGAAAATTGGAAGGAAAGTTCAAATGTCGAGTGATGGGCTCTGAGGATCAAAATGGAGCTCACTTTCAGCTTCCTGCGAGTGCCACGATCAGAATCATGGAAAGAAGGAAGCAAATTGGTGCCCAATTCACTCTGAACGGACAAAACGACAGTAAGCTTGAGTCGAGGTTGAGTCGTGATCATTGAGTGATCAAACGATGAAATTGATTTGGGAAATGAGTTTCCCATGGTCAACTTATGCTTCTGGATGGATCAATTGGAAGAAACCAGTTGCAATTGATGGAATTTGAAGCAGGCACAGTGACGGGTGTTCTTCGATGTTCATCTTCGAATCGTTGGATTTCAGGTAAGGATTGATGTAATTGGGTTTACAGACCTCTAATTAGACTTAAAACGAATCTATTTGAATGTTCAATTGAAAGGATTGAGGTTGAATTGACAGAGAATAGATCGGGTCATCTCGCGGGCCAACTGGACCCGTTTTCAGACATACGGGTTGGGACGATGACACTGTAGCAGGCGCGTGGGTTTCACGCGCAGCCACTCACGGCGGCGTGTGACGGTGCATGGGCACGAATCTCGAGGTGAGGTCAACATGATTTTTAATATATTCAATGTAACGAACATTTTGGGATTGGTTTCATGTCGATCGGACACCGTTTCGATATTGTTCAGGATGACCGAAAGTTTTAAATCGTGTTTAAAAATAGTTAAAAATTCGGGAAAATTACGGGACTTTAATAGGATGTTAATGAAGAGGTTAGTGACCCTATAATGTGATTTGGACAGGATTGGGAGTCCCGGTGATAGTGGTGTGGACCGCGGAGGGCCGATGGCACGCGTATCGAGGCGTATTATTAAACGGTCTGTGAGTGGACTTTGGTTTTATAAATTCTATGCATGCTTAACTGTTTTATATGGATTATGATTGTGATTGTGTGATGTTGATTTGGATATTGGTAAATTATACGGTTTCACGTATTTCCAGGCGATTTACGTGCAAGCACGAAAATCGAGGTTTTTTTGGTTTTACACTGATTTTCCATACTTATGACTTTGGATATGATTTCATGAAATGGTTTTGAAATTGGAAAGAGAAACTCGGGCATGAGGCCCAATTGTTTTGGAAACCTCGGACTTGGAGTCCAATTGAGTTACGTAATCGGGCCAGGGGCCCAATTGCTTTATGAAATCGGGCCAAGGCCCCAGTTATTTACGAAATCGGGCTGAGACCTATTTGAGTTATATTATCGGGCCAGGGGCCAAATTGATTTATGAATTTGGGTCGTGGGCCCAGTGATTTACAGAATCGGGCATGAGGCCCAGTTGGTTTCATAAACGTGATTTCGGGTCGGGGACCCTAAATGGAATTGTGATGTTTTATGGAAATTTTGGGCAGGGCACATTGATATGTTGTGAAATGATTTGATAAAACTGTTTTCCATATACCATCTTGAGACGAGAAAATGTGAAGGTCTCCTCCAGGTGTCTGGGACACTGGGGAAATCACGGTGCATTGCTTGCGAGGGGTCATTGTGCGGAGCTACCGAACCGTATAGTGACTCAGGAGCAGGACTGCTATGATTGGACGTCTGGATAATAGGAATCTGGGATGCTGTACCCGGACTGGGTTTGGGGATTGGACTCGGGATTGAGACCCTGGGTAGCACGCGTAGCTTATGGTTATACCGTGAAATATGACGTCTGGGACGTCAAGCGTCTGGGACGCTAGGCATCTGGGATTCCGGTTATGGTAATGTGGTAAATATGGATTAATGAATCTATGAAATGGTTTTTCGGTTGGATTTCTGGTTTACGATTTTGGGCTAAGGCCCTAATGCCTTGTTGAGCAAATGTTTTGGTTACTGGTTTTCGTGGCATGCATACGTTTTTAAAGGAGGGCATAAATGTCTTATAAATGTGTTTAATGAAATTGTTTATTTTCGTCCACTCACAACTTTTTTTTTAATGCCCTTCAGGTTGATACCGGATGCGACTGCAGCAGAGACTGGGACATCGTACACCTCCTCCATCGATCCTTGCGCACTCTGGAAGCCCATTTGGGCAGTGGCATTAGGTTATCCCTTGTCTGACACTTCGTGTTAGACGGGAGCATGACACATTCCACGGTAATCCCCGGGGGATTGGGATGGGTCGTGTCATCTGTCCTCTGTTTTCCATTTCAAGACTACTGCCCAGTTTCAAGTCCCAATTCACCCACACTCACACACTGAACCAGACCCGTGCTTTCCCCCTGTCTCTGTTCCCTCACTTCATTCCGCTTCAGCACTCATTCCCTTCTAAATTGGTCTTGGGAAGTCGATCAAGCGTGGGAAGCAACCTCTGTTTTCTTCCCATTTTCAAAAGCACCAGCAGCTCCTGCTCCCCAAACTCACCATTGCATACTGTGCACTGCTCCACTCAAGGCACTAAACAACTCACCTGTGGCTTCAAATTCCAACTCAACACTCACACACACTGATCAAAGACAGTTAAACAATTCACACTCTATTCAACAAAATCCCACTCACGGCTAAATCAAATTCAAAGTAAAAATTACCATTTTGCCCTCACTTGACAAATTACCAAAATGTCCCTCACGCATTTAGACCCGTAACTTGGTCATCCGAATTTTGATTAATGTGTGACGCCCGTCTACGGACTCAGGGAATCGAGACCTACCTAGCGGTCCTCGGCCCTCGGCCATTGGACCTTCCGGTCAAAAAGTCAACATTTTCCCCCTTTTCGTCCAAATTACGAAAATGCCCTTGAACTTCCGAACGTCATAACTTCCTCCTCGGATGTTGGAATCGGGTGTGCCACCTGTCTATGAACTCGTGACATCCCGAAATACGTCACAGTCATCGGTCAAAGTCCGTTTGACCGCCCGAGAAAAAAGTCAACCATTCGCCCATTATCTAGGGGCAAAATCGTCTTTTTCTTCAAATTTTCCAAATTTCCCCCTTTTTGAACGTCCAGGTCGTTACAAAAATTATATCAGTTTTCAAAGTCCCATGGCCCACATTTCCCGAAATCCTTTTCCTTAAATCACAAAACATGTTTAGACACAATCATGCACCAAGTCAATGACCAAGACCATCATCGACAGTACCAAACCAGGCACAAAGACCATCAACAATAGTACTCGTCACCAGTACTCAAATATCAAGCACAACAATCAAACAACACTACTCACAAGTGCACAGTCAATCACAACGACACTATGCATAGGCCCACTCGGGAATTGCACTCGCGCAACATTCGAGTCATGTCCGGAAAATACACTCACGCAACATCCGAACCATGTCCGGAAAATACACTCACGCAACATCCGAACCATGTCCGGGAACTGCACACACATCTGGACGTACATGTACTCGGGGATTGCACCACCATAACATCCGAGGCACGTCCAAGAATTGCACTCGCATCGTCTGGACACGTACCAGTGTCCACAATCACAGCACAACACATATCAGCAAATAAAACACACGTTTGACCTCAATCCCAAGCCAAATATCATCATCAAATCGGGTTTAAGCCCAAATCATTAGTTTCAACCAAGAACCAAGACAAAACCACTTTTAAACCCTGGACCTATACCCAAAACATTATTTTCATCATTTATCATAAATCGTGCCAAAATCAATTAAATAATCCATAAAATCAACACGTAACCACATCGAATCATTATGAAATCCATTGCACCTTAAATTATGCAATCAATCATGTGAAACATTTAACTATGCATGCATATTAGTTTATAAAACAAACGTCCACTCACACACCGTCCAAACTCCCCGATTCCGAGCTGCGCGCTTTTTAGTAAATTCTAGGAATCGCAAATCTTGTCAAAAACCATCACTAAGGGTCACTAATGCCTCAAATAATGTCATATTAAAATCCCATAATTTTCCGGGATTAAAACACGTATTTAAAAAGAAACATAACACTTCGGACCCTCGAAACTATATCGACAAGGTGTCCGATCAACTCGAAACCTGTTCCAAAACATTAAATAGATTAAAAGTCGTGTTGATTGTACCTCGAAAACAATGACCACACGCCTTCACGCACCTGCTACAGTGCCCTGGTTATTGTTCATCTTCTCGGCCTGTTTCTCTGCAAAATGGGTATTCGACCCGGTTTCACGATCCGTTTGGAATTCCTTCAATTCGACATCAATTTGCACAATTATATTATTCAATAGTACCGTTATAACCCTAATTAAGGTTCCATGATTTCAATTTCATAAGTTCATACCTCGAAGTAATCCAACCCAACCTCAAAATTTCGAAGGTGTTACATGACACAACCCACCCTCAATCCCCCGGGATTAAGAGCTAAGTCATGCTCCCGTCTAACTTATGAGTGACACGAAGGCTAAACTGTCGTCCAACCTCCGTGTCACACGTAAGTCGAACAAGGGATTCTTGACTGAATAGCTCAAAAGTTTCCGGACTTCCGAGAGCGCACAGACTCTACTGTGGATCGCGTATGTGATGTCTCCGTCTCTCTCGACCAACAGCCAGCACCGTAACAACCAGGAGGGTATCGAAAACACGAAAGGACTGTGAGTGGACAAAAATAAAGTATAAGTTTGAAAACAGTTCATAAAACACGTACATTTCTACCCTCCAATTAAAAAGCAATGCATGCATATCAAATTCATGTCATAAAACCATTCACTATTTCGGTTAAGCAAACCATGTAAGAAAACCGAACACAGTTTCCTTTTCACAAATCCCGGGCCTCAGCCCAACACCATCAAAAACCATTTCATCCGGTCAGAGCCCAAAACATCAGAAAACCATGATCGAAAACCGTCATCATCAAATCTCATTGAAAACCGAAACATTTTTTAAACCACATTTCCATCCATCGAACCTGCTGGATCTATCTGAGTCTTTAAACTCCCGAGTCTTTAAACTGAATCCAGGCCTCAATATAATCCGAGTCTTTAAACTCCCGAGTCTTTAAACTCAACATGTCTACGGGGGAAATATCAATATCCAAATCTTTGAACTCCCGAGTCTTTAAACTCAATCCGGGTCTTTAAACCCAATCCGAGCCCGCCCCCTTCATATCATATCTGCGTCTTTAAACCCAATAACCAGATCCAGCAAATCCATTCCATGATCACTATTCATATCCGAATCTGAATCCACAATCTCATCAGGATCCCAGTTCCAAACCCAGAACTCATATTAATCATCCATTTCTAAATCCGAGTTCGAAACCATCATTCTGTAAGCCAGCATCCAGAATAACCATTCCGAACCCAAACACAGAATCCACTTTCAAGTCCCAAATTGAATCCCGAATCGTCATCTGGAAATCCGATTCCAATACCCGAAATCACGTTTCTCAAAACCACTTTTTGATTTGGGCTTCAAGCCCGAAAACACTTTTCTGAAAGCCATATTAAATCATTGATTTTAAATCAGATTTCAAATCCCGAAATCAAATCATTAAAACCACAGTCAAAATCACAAGATCGTATGAAACCTCCTAAAACGTAAAATTTCGCAAAATACCTCGAAAAACGTGCAAAACTGTAAAACATTAAGATCATAAAGAAAATTATAGAATCACGTATGAAAACATATTAAAACATATATGCATGCATCATAAGTTAGAAAGCAAAGTCCACTCACAGACCATTTCGCTGCCGCCTCGATACGAGCGCACTTACGCCTTTCCCGGCTAATCCACTAACACTGACTTTCCCCGAACCTGTCCAAATCCCAATATAAGGTCACTAACTACTTTGTAAAGCTTATACTAAAGCCCCGTAATTTTTCCGAATTTTTAACTATTTTTAATCGAGCCCTAAAACCTTCGGATAACCCGAAACATATCGAGCCGATGTACGATTGACTCGAAACCAGTGCCAAAATGTTTGTTACATCGAATAATTTAAATGTAACGCCCCGGACGTTCTGGAAATGTAATATTATAAAATATTGAATAAAATGACGTTTTTACCCCTGTGTTTTGTGTGGTCAATTTGTTGACTTTTTGATTGGGGGGTCGAACGGACGTTGAGCGATGACCGTGACGTAGTTGGGGACGTCACGAGTTCATAGACAGGTGGCACGTCCGATTCGGACGAACAGGGTGAAAGTTATGATGTTCGGAAGTCCAGGGGCATTACCGTAATTTGGACGTTATATGGGAGAAAGTTGACTTTTTGCTTGACAATTGATTTGCATTTGACTCGAAGACCGTTATGTTCGTCTCGACGCCCCGAGTACAACGACAGGCGGCACGCTTGAAATGGACGTCGGGTGACCGAGTTACGGGTCACGGAAGTTGGAGGGCATTTTGGTAATTATTGCACTGAGGGGCATTTTGGTCATTTCACGGTGGTTACTGTTCACCACCGTGAAAAACAGAGTGCACGGCCGTGGGTCTTGTGCGTGAAATTGTTTATGGCTGAGTGGACTGGTGAGTGGGTTTAGTTTATGGATTTTGAGGTTGTGGGAAACAACCATGCGTGTCTGGGCAGAGACTGAGTGCACGGGAGGAACGAGAAATAGCTGTGGTCTCTGTGTTTGCGGGAAGCCGTTTTCAGAGGCCTCGGTTGGTCTCCCACGGGCTGTTGGCCACACCGATCGAATAACTGAGTATGGGAGTGGAGTGAGGATTGAATTGGGGTCATTTGTGCATCAGTGAGAGGGTTGAGTTTGAGAGAAACAGTGAGAATACAGTTTCGGGTTTTTGGGGGGAAATCGCAGAGTTCAATTTCTAAGGGTCGAGGGATCAATCTAAGCACACTGTGAGTCTTCTGGGAGTGACAGAATCTCGGCCGTGCAAGAATTGAAGGGATTCGAGCACGGATTGCCCAAGAACCCAGAGTCCAGTTCGAAGGAAAAACCAGTTGGAGGGAAAATTGAAGATCAAATTGTAGGGACTTTCGAGCTAAACCAAGGGCCATTCTAGTCTTCTGGGAGCAAGAGGGAACCAACCACGTCGTATTCGAAGGACGACACCCACGAATTGGCCAAGGACTGAGCTCCCTGGTTCTGAGGATTTTCGAGCTTGAGGTCGACGACTTCCAGGTAGCGGTGAGCCCAATTGATTGTACCAGTGTGTTCGTATAAGTTTCCTTAAGCTACTGGTGAAATTAATTTGAGTATGGAGTCAGTTTGGGTGAGTTTCAGAGGTCGACTTGTTCGACTGTGTGAGCTTGAGATGGGTCGATTTAGTATAAGTCGAGGTTAACCATTGATGCAGACCTAAAATAAATGAGTTAGAGAAGATAATAGGATCAAACAAGAGGAATTGATTGAGAATTGAGCTTAAACCGGTCGGGTTGAGTCGCGGGTAACAAACCCGTTTATCAGACTATCCGGGTAAGAACGATGACACTGTAGCTTGGCGCGTGGCCTTCACGCGCAGCCACTTTGGGCGGCGCGTGACGGCGCGTGCAATGTCATCTCCGATCACGGTCAACATGAGAAATAATCCTTTCAGTCTAATTAACATTTTCCCTTTGGGATTCGAGTTGTTCGGGAGTCGTTCGGGATAATCTCGGGAGCCCGGAAGTTTAGGCCCTTAAGGTTTATTTTGCCGAAAAATCCGGGAAATTAGGGAATAATCTTACGGGCTATTTGGGGATGTTTGTAACCTTTCTTGTACATTTTTACAGGCCCGAACACTTCCAAAGCTACGGAGGAGCACGCGGGACGCGATTGACGCGTCCTAAAACCGTGAGTGGACTTTTTGGTTTTCTAAATTGGGCATGCATGACTATTTTGCTTATTTATCTCATGGTTTTACATATGATTTTATGATGGTGATATGTTATATCGGTTTTACGTGTTTTTCACGTTTTTCGAGATATTTACTGTGTTTCACGCATTTCGAGGTTACAGTTTTCGCTTATGCATGCGTGATGATTTTGATAAAGTACCTGGATATGAATATGCATGTTTCGGATTTATGATGTTTGATCACATTGTGAGGTAATTTTTGGAAATTGCATGTGTTGAGATTTGCATGTGAATTCGGACATGAGTCCTGTTACGATGAGAAATGTTTTCGAAATAATGTTGGGAAAACGGTTGTGATGAATCCTGATTTATTATGTTTAAAAACGGTTTTGGGTTTAAAGACCCGGTTAATGGTTGGATCTGATTTTGGGTTTAAAGACCTGGTTATTTAAGGACGGGGGCGGGCCCGAAAATTGGGTTTAAAGACCCGAATTGAGTTTAAAGACTCGTGAGTTTAAAGACTCGATTATTACGATACCCCCGAGGCCTATTAATCATGTTTTGAGTTTAAAGACTCGTTGATATCCCGGGAAGGCCTAAAATTGAGTTTAAAGACTCGGATGGATCCAACGGCATAATTGTGGTTATTGATTCACGTTTTACTTGATTTGTACAATTAACGTTTCAAAATGACGGTTTCTGAAACCTGGCATTATTAAATGGTTTTTACATGAATTATGGCGATCCTTGGTAACGTTTTTCATGTGTTTCGGAAAAAGAGTTTTCAAAAGTTAATATGCAAATTTTGAATGTTTGGTTATGCATGCGTGTTACAAAACTGGAGGGCGAACCCGATTTCGGAAAACTGTTCTTCCTTTAAAACTTATGTTTCGGTCCACTCACGCTTTGTTGTTTTAAATTCCCTCCAGGTCGTGGTACAAGTGCGGGGGCAAGCGCCGAGGCAGAGGCGGAGGCATAAAGTTTTCCATTGCGGAGTAGTTAGTTCACAGAGTAGGACTTGTTCTTTAACTTTTTTTTGTAATATTGCTCTGTGAAACTGTGGACTTGACGTCCAGTCGGATGTATTTGTTTAATCTCCCTGGTCTGACAATGGGTGTGTTGTAATAGTAATTAGTTTTCCGGTCTTTTGGATTCGATTGTCAGACGGGAGCAGGATGCTTCCCGATTATCGAGGCGATAATCGGGGTGGGTCCTGTCATTAAAAGTTGTGTTGGAACCTTCCTCGAAATCTGTGCCACGCGCCCAGCACTGTTCATCTTCAACCTCTACTGAACCAGGTCCAGACCAGTTCGGTTCAGGCCGGTCTACTCGAACCGGAGAGCACGGATTTTGTCCAATTCTGGTCCGTTTTCATTCCTTATTGGTCCATTAGGTTCATCCCATTATCTATAACTAATCTAATTGATTTAACCGTAAGATTAAGGTCGAGTTATTACCTTGCCAATCTCGTACACGAACGATCCCTGTTCCAATCCAGTTCTCACCTTCCCGACCGCCTTAAGCTTGGGTTTCGACCTAAACCGTCTTCTGGGACCTCCAGCAACAGGTTCCAATCCTTACTATCGATCATCAAGCCCTGGATCGCAAAGTGTCATTTTAATTTCAAACAGCCATTCCTCGGGTTACCCTGTCACCGTCCACGGTGGGCCTCCCAATCGAGCTCAAAGGCCTTCTAGCAACCTTAGGAGCACTTTCCAGTTACTCAATTTGATCCCCATCCTCTAAATCCAACTTTATTAATAATACAAATAAACAGGGGACTTACAGTTTGTTCCTTCTTCCACCGCCGTGGGCTCCGTTGTGGCCTCACCGTGACCACCAGTCACCTAAGCACAACCTCTCCTCCATCTTTCCTTCACAAACCGTCTTCATCTGAGCAAAGTCGAGGGGGGTAATGGTCCACAATCATCACTGTCTCTCTGTTTTTTTTTTCCTTTGAACGACTAACAACCAATTTAACAACATGTGAGTTTAAACGTGAGAGAAGGCTAAAAGCCTCTAGGAATTGGCCAGGTGTCCAAATCCTGGTGGGCATAACTCCCAAGAAAGCCAAGTGTCCATTGCTGATTGGGCACAAATCCCAATGCAGGAAATGTCCAGAATGCCCCTTGCTGCACAAATTACCAATTTGCCCCCTGAGTTCCTAGACCCGTAACTTAACCGTCCGACCTACAATCGACACATGCCGCCTATCGTTGTAATCAGGAGATCGAGACCTTCCTAACGGTCCTCGAAGTTCATGAAAGTGACTTTTCGTCCAAAAAGTCAACCATTCGCTCCTTTTTAACTAAATTACCAAAATACCCTTAGACTTCCGAACGTCATAACTTCTTCCTCGGACGTCAGAATCAAACGTGTCACCTATCTATGAACTCGTGACGTCCCGAACTATGTCACGGTCATCGGTCAAAGTCCATTTGACCGCCCGAACTAAAAGTCAACATTTTGCCCATTCTAGGGGCAAAATTGTCATTCTGCACCAACCATCCAAAAGTATCCAACTAATCACCGATTCACTTAGTTAATCCGTCATTTATTACTAATCTAATCCCGACTCCCAGGACGGGTCGTTACATTGCAGGGTCCGTTCTGGGTAAATTTCAGTCAATTTCCTTCAATTTCTAGTTGATTCTGTTCGTACTGAACTCAGAAAGCTTACCTTAAGCTTGGCTTCCTCAATTATAATCCAAGGATTCAATTTCGAAATATTAAAATTTCGAATTTCTTGGGTGCGGGTTTAAGGTTTTTTCCTCCTTTTTTTCTCTCATTTTTCTTTATGTTTTTCCCTCTTTAATCCTCTCAATTGACCGAACGTCTCAATAAGCAAGGCTGGGTGGTTGTGTGTTTGATCCACTTGATCAAGCCTCTATTTCCCTTTGTGTACAATTCGAACCTCGTGTCCACACACGTACACACAGTCAACATGCCACAAATCTGATATTTACAAGTGACAAGTGTCACTTAAAGAATTAGGTGAGTCATCAATTGGTTGAATCGTCAAATTCCTGACCAAATTACCATTTTACCCTTTACCCATAAAATTACCAAAATGCCCCTCGTCGTTTTAGACCTGTAACCGTCGCATCCGAACTCTGTTTTCAACGTTCCACTTGTTTACGGACTCAGCGTCTCGAGACTTACACAACGCTCCTCACGAAAAGTCCAAAAAGTGTCTCGAACAAAAAATCAACTTTTGACCACCACAATTACAAGGACAAAAAACGTCATTTTACATTCCAACTTTCAAATGTACATTTCTCGAATTTTTGAGGCATTACATCTCAACTTTCATAGAGTTTTAAAAAAATTTAAAAAGTCTGAATTAAATACTTGATGAGTTATACAAACTCTTCAAAACTCTAAATCGAATACACCTAGAATTAGAAATCAACTAAAACTCTATAAAAATTGGCTAAATTCTATATTCAATACACCACCCTAAATCTCTCCTTATTTTCCCTCCTCCAAACAAACCCTAAGGAATTTGGTAAAAAGTCGGAATTTGGTAAAAAGTCGGAATTTTGAAATTCCTATTCATTTTCTTTAGATTTATAAAAATTGAAATTTAGAAATTTCAACAACAAAAATATAAAGGAATTTGAATACCCCAAATCTTCACTTAAAATTTCATATAAAAATATATCATTTCCAAAATTTCATCTTTATAATTATAATTTATATGTAAACATTAAATTTTATGTTTAAATTCATTATATTTTTATATTATCCAAATAATAAAGTTAATAAATTATAGAAAATTAATTTCTGTCATTATTTTATATATTTTTAGTAATCTTAAACCCGGTTAGACAACAAAACCAGTCCAATCAAATCCGTACACCTACCAATAATTACATTTCTGCCAATATATTAATTGCTTTTAGTTAAGCATTTAGCTATTAGATTTTGGCACGGAGCTAACAACCCGAGACTTAATCCTATTTCGTATGTTATCAAATCGTCAATCCATTACTACATTTGCTGATTGGTTTTTTGCAGCTACTTGGCCATCACTCCATGTGGTGGAGGAACCAAATTTGCGTTGTTTTTTATTGCTATATATTGCTGGATTATATTGGACGAGCAGGTGTGAATACCTAATGGAAAAGCAAAGTCTCTAAATACAGTTTAGCAATTAACAGAATAACAAATCTTCATGTGGACTATATGGAAGCAAGCTGCAGAAATTTGCTAGGGTGAAGTCTTGTGTTTATCATGGCCCATCGTCAGTAGTTGGGTTCGACCTTCGCGTGGTGTATAAAAAATCAATGTTGATTTATCCAGAGTCTCGAATAGGGTAGGCATTGGAGTGGTGTGCAGAGATGGAACTGGGGTATTTCGTGCAGTTATGGGAAGAATCAATAGAGCCAAGTCAGTAGTTGAGGCTGGATCTCTTGCTGCTCTAGAAGGCTGTAAATTTGATGCTGAACGAGGTTATGTAATGGCCATTTTAGACTCTGATTATGTGGAAGTGGTCAAGGCCGTGAAGGAAATATAACGAGGGGAAGGTGGAGATGGTCGAAATTAGAGTCTTGTCTAGCTACTTCAGTGGCATCGAGTCGAACTGGACTTCGAGAAATACAAACTGCATGCGATGCAGATGCGATTACATCATATATGAAGAATGCGATGCGCGATGAGGTCTGTATCAATAGACCCCATCGATCCTAGTACATATATTATCGACACTATGGTTTGTCGTGTCCTCCTATCCAAGGATGAAAATATCGATATCGACGGATATATCGCTCGCCGAATTTACGGATATTTCGCCCCAAATATCGATATCGATATAGATATCGTTTACGGTCAACAAAAATGACGGAAATTGAGTCCAAATGACGGAAATTTGGAATAAAACTTTGGCAAACACTTAAGTACCCAATAATGGTTATATAGGACTAATAAAAACTATAAAATGACTTTGATATGATAAATATATGATAAATCATATGATAGAATATAGTTCTGCCAACCACTAACAGTATAAAATCTTAAAGATAAATTTAAACTAAAACATAATTCCATTGATAATATTGCATTAAAAATATGGTACACATTGAACTTGATCAAAAACAAGTAGAGTGTCGACCAGCTTGAAAATTAGATTGGTCTTGAATCTCTTGATCTACCAAGACACAAAAGTTTTGCCAACTGATGCTATTTGACCAAAAGGAAATGTATTGTTGGACATAGTATTCGTATATCTCCTTTGAATGGCCTACTTTTCCTCCATAGATAGGGTAGTTCGGATTTACCCAACTAACTTCTCCATAATCTTCATTGAGATGAGGATCTTCATAGCCTTCATAACCATGTGACATTTGAGGGAGATGGTTGTCTAACAGGGGGTGACGATATGGACCATAAGCATATGGATCATTTGAGTTGTTACTAGGATCGGTGCCTAAACTCATTGACTCAAAACTAATTGTCATGGAATCCTCAGAAGATGGGTTTCCATAACCTTCATATATGTTTCGTGTCCGAGTGTAATCTTTTCTGACACCACCGATTCCTACTCCTCCTTCTCTACACCCATGATCATAATCTTGTGTGGCATGAGTGAAATCCGCCTCTTCAGTAAATGGGCTCAAGGGTGCATATGTATCGGTTACATGTTCATTTCCCCCGTCATCATCCCCTCCGTCATCCTTGTCTTCATTGTTTGTCTCAACATCATCTCCTCCATCATCATCATCATCACCATCATCATCTGGAGATTTATTTTGATGAAGTCCCTTACTAGTAGCATCAGCTCATAAGTCACGTCTACCGGTAGAACCAAGCATTGATCTCTCCCATGAAGACATTGACCGCTCACTTCCTACGTCCTCACCCCCCACTTCTTCAGATAGCACTCTATCGACATTAACACCGTGTTCACTAGCAAGATGTGCTACTTGAGGGTCAGGCCTTCCACTATCATCATCCAAGTGAGCTGGCGTAATCCATGCTTGAAGTGGGTCAGCCTCATTACCTTCCACATGTTGACCTGCAATTTCCAACAAGTCAACGTAGTCTTCTTCCACAACTTTACCGGCTTCGACTTCTTCATCTCTTAACTTGAGTTTCATGTTGTAATAACAGAAAACAAATTGTTCTAACTTAGAATATGCGAGACGATTTCTTTGCTTTGTATGAATTAAAGCAAATGTACTCCAATTTCTCTCACATGCCAAAGATGATGCCGTTTGTGATAATATACGAACAGCAATTTGTTGCAAACTGGGAGAAGTTTGGTCATATAGTTCCCACCACTCAGCTGTCAATATCAAGTTTAATATAAGGGGTATTATAAAGTGCTAAGTCATAGAATATCAAGTTAAATGCAAGTAATATACCTAGGGGCATTTTCGTTCGTGATTGTACAGCCATAGGTGAACGAAATGTTTTCCGACCATCTCTAAAGTTGATCAACTACATTAAGGCCGATGTTAATATAATGCCATAGATGTACAGATTCAAAATAACTCATCAAGATTCAAAATAACTCATCAAGATTCATATATGGTAGTGAACTTACGTCTACTCCAAAATTTTGTAAACCCACTTGTCCATTTGGATTCAGTTTGAGGAATACTTATTGAACTGATTAAACAAGGAAGGAGTCATGCCCAACACCTGCTTGATATTGATATCGGGGATTCAAGTAAATCATGAATGAACTTTGCTTAGTAAACAACAATAAAATAAAATATTAACAAGTTGAATAAGATAGAAATATACCAGCGGCATGTAAGGAATGCACTAATGTTTTTTCCCATCGCTCCTGTATGATTTTAAGGACCCACTTCTTCCATTTAAGACGGGTTATCTTTTCTTTCATTCGATTGAACATATCATACATGATTGGCATGGTTGGGACTACCTCTGTATCAACAATTCGGAGGATGCAATATAATGGTTCATATATTGATTGCATCATCTCCAAGGACTCCCAGAATCTTTGGTCGAGGATATGAGCCTCAACCCTCTTGCCTTCCACTTTCCTACTCAATGGGCTACCATGCACTTGATCACTGGTAAAAAACCTTCTAAGGCCAACTTTATGTTTAACTACAAATATAGTTGGTTGCGAACCGAGTTGCACCAGGACGAACCAAGTCTCCTTGACAAAATTCATGCATCTGAGTAAGTAACCATAGATGATTATAAATGTAGTTAGTTACTTGCCTAGCATTTTTTATGATGAGCGCCATTGTCTCATTCTTCCCAATATTTTCAAATATTAGGTCGATACAATGGGCTGCACAAGGAGTCCAATAGAGCGGATACGTCTTCATCAGTTCTTTTCCAGCCTTTTTGAAGTTCGACCCATTATCAGTAACTATCTGTACAACATTTTGTACTCCAACCTCCTGGACAACTTCCTTCAACAAATTTCTTATGTACACATAGTCTTTATGAAATTTGGAAGAATCAACTGACCTGAGAAATACAGTTGAACCCTTACTATATACCATGAAGTTAATTATGGATAACTTCGTTGGACCAGTCCAACCATCGCACATTATGGTACATCCATAAGTTTCCCAGTGTCGCTTTTGTTGCTCCACATACGCCGTCATTTCTTCATACTCCATAGGAAGATATTTATTTTTCACTTCATATGGAGAAGGAGTGGACACGCCTTCACCTGCAAACCAAAACATAAGTTAGCATTCAATGGTATTTCATAAGCTAAATAAAAATGTATCATAAATAAATAAATTTATTAAATACTTGCTTGTTGGGCTTCAATGATCATATTCTTAAAATGATGAGAGTTGGCTTTATTTGGAGCCACGCCTTCATATATAAAAAATTTGCTAATATATCGACTCAACTTCTCTTTCGTCCCTTTCCACATCGATTTTACAGTCTTCTGTTGACTTCGTGCGGTTTTGTAGAGTTTTGGTTCTGGAGGAATTGAAAAGGGATCACGCAAACTTTGTGATCGACGCATCTGTTGCGGTGGTTGACGACTGCTACTGCCTCCTTGAGCACCACGCATGGACCCAACTCCATAATTGTCGACACTTCGCGGTGCCTCATCTCTCGATGCATTTACAGTAAAGCGATATGCTGCTCTTTCAGATCTATGCACATCCGGTGGATAAGCGAATCCATCATCATCCTCTTCATCATCGCTATCGTTAATCTGAATGCTCTGTTGAGTGTCCAGTGGATCTCCTCTCAAGCCAGCTCGTATGTTCTCCCCAATCATATTCTTGGTCTGTTTAGCAGTATCTTTACTTTTGATCCATGCTCTCATCTCATCCCTAATAGCCTTAGGTACATCTTTGCATTTTTGAACATTTTTTTTGGGATCAAAACCTGCTAGATGAAACTTTAATCGCGTTATGCCTCCACTCTGGAACTGATGTTGACAAAACGAACATATGCCACCGTTTTTATTTCCAGGAATTGCAATGACATATTTCCATGCCGAGTTAACTCGTCCAGGTCTTGGAGGCTTTTCACTTGCACTTGCACTTCCACTAGCCATTTTATGAAATCTAAGTTACATGAAAAATAATTAGAATTTGATAATGACAAATAATAATAATAAAAATACAAATAATAATAAAATTATTTCAATTATATCATATATTATAAGTTAGACTTTGATGATGATAAAAAATTAAGGAGCAAACACACATATATTAATAATTTTAATATATATTCTAAAATAAAACATAGATTATAAATTAAAACAAATATTATCAAATATATGAATTACCCCATATTTCATATTAAAACATACATTACTAAAACATATTTTAGTAACAAATGATAAATTTATTAATAATAAATGATTACCAAATATATTACCAAATATGTGAAAAATAATTAGAATTTGATAATGACAAATAATAATAATAAAAATACAAATAATAATAAAACATATAATATAAATTAAAACAAACATTACCAAATATATGCATTATCCCATATTTCATATTAAAACATACATTCATAATTAAGGAATATATGAATTACCTAATAATACATTTTGAATTTTGAAAAAAAAAACGTTTATGGCCTCATTTTTTTAATACATATTCACAATTAAAGAACAAAAACACATAAATTCATAATTTTAATACATATTCTAAATTAAAACAAATATTACCAACTATATGAATTAATCCATATTTTTATTAAAACATACATTACTAAAACATATGTTACTTTATCTAATAATAAATGTTGAATTTTGAAAAAAAAAATTAAGGCTTAACCCATTTTTTATATTTAGGGTTCAAAAACAAAATTAATAATAAATTATATAATTTATTATATGGAGAATCAAAAATTAATAAATTATGTAAATAATTAATAAATTTTGTTTTTATTAATGGCATAAATTAATAAAATATGTAAATAATTTTAAAAAAAAAGTTAGCAGAATAAATGAAAAAACACGAAAAAAAAAATTGAAAAAACACGAAACGCACGTTTCAACTAAACCCTATTTCTTTACTCAACAGTGAGGGCGACGACTGATCGATTCAACAATTGCAAATTGGGGAAAAACCAGAAGGGTGAGGGGTGAGGGCGACAGTGAGGATTGAAGGCGGCGACTGGGCGATTTTCTTCGCCGTCGACAGAAAGCGAAGGGTGGTGAAGACTGAAGAGTGGTATGGACGTCTGGTGAAGAGGAGTTGGGCTGTCGACAGAGGTTGTTCGAGACTTCGAGTGGGTTGTCCTTCGACGTCGACAGAAGAGGAGTTGGGGTCGTTTTCTCCTTCGATGCTGCCCCCAATTTATAGCCTTCCAGAAAGCGAAGAGGTGGGTGAAGACTGGTGAGTTCGTGATTTCTAAAGTTTGTACAATTACTGCCCCCAATTTCGATTCTTCCCTTTTTTTGTTTGCCCGTGAGGTGAGGCCGTGAGGCCCGTGACACAAATTGAATGATTGTCTTTCAGAAATTTGTTAAAGTTTGTACAATTACATGTTTGATTGAATTGATTGAATGGATTTTTTCAATTTTGATTTGTTGTTTCTGCCCAAGAACTGTTCGTCCGTGGTTCGATGTTTTTCCATTTTAGGTTTTCTGTGAATTCGGATTGTGGCTTACGAATTAGACATGGAGGTTCGGTGGGTTGCCTCCAAAATCGTCCATTTCGCTGGATATCGGGTATTATCATTGATATCCTCCGATATCCTTCGATTTCCACGATTTTGCCGGAAACCTCCCTTTCCCCCCGCTTACGTGCCGGTGGCTGGAAAAGACGATATATCGACCGATATATCGTCGATTTCGGCGATTTTTCAATCCATGCTCCTATCGTTTAAGTTGCTGGTTTGAAGCAAACTGTGACATGGTTTTACAGTCGTGACTCCTTTAGTTTTTATCTTTAGCTACTTTATGTTATTTTCTTATGCTTATAGCTTTATTTGTTTTAGCTTTATGCTTTGCGACTTTTCCTTAGTTCCTGCTTAGTAGTTCCTGCTTTGTTGCAGTGTTTGTAATCCTTTGCCTTTTTTGACAGGACCCATCACAATCCCCTCGGGATTAGTGCGGGATGACCCTGCTCCCGTCTGACACGGAGTGTCAGATAAGGGATATTTCCGACATTTGTCCTCCCGGGCTATCAGAGTACGCCAGGATCCGGAGGAGGTATGTGATATCTCGGTCTTTGCTACAGTCCACATCTGATCTCAACCTGAAGGGCAGTCAAAACATTAAAAACTGTGAGTGGACAAAACGAGAGTTTATAAAAACATTTAATAAGAAGACATTTGTACCCTTCACTAAAAAGCATGCATGCATTGGAAAACCATTTAACCAAAGAAACCATACGTGGGAACTAAGCCCAAATCAGATATAAACCAAGGTCGAAAGGACCACAATGAAACGACCATGCGGGCCACTGCCCAAATTCATAAGGGACTCGGCCCCAACCATAAAGAAACCAAGTACACGAGCCACTGCTCAAATCCTGTGC
Source organism: Prinsepia uniflora (assembly GCA_032719365.1). Classification (NCBI taxonomy): domain Eukaryota; kingdom Viridiplantae; phylum Streptophyta; class Magnoliopsida; order Rosales; family Rosaceae; genus Prinsepia; species Prinsepia uniflora. Next base: position 75,431,736 of record CM064863.1, read on the forward strand.
ACACCTGTGCACACCACATATCATATATCATATTTATATCACATACATATATAAGTCACACAACCAATCCTGTCACGGTATCCAAAGCTACGCACGTGCTACCCGGGTCTCAATCCGAGTCTTCTCAAAGTCAAGGTCAATGTCCGCAGACCACTAATCCTACTCGAGGTAATAGTAACCATAGCCTTTCTGAGAGTAAGGAACCCAACTGGGGGGTGACTCCACTCAGTCGGTGCTCCGTGACTACTCCGGGGTCCACCCAGGCCAACGACCCTCCCCGGAGGAGATAGTAGAACATGTAAAGGAAGGTAGATGAACATATATATACATAACATAAACATTCATGTCCGATTCCCCTGAACCGTCATGATCCATAATATCCATAATCAGGTAACATGTCGGTTCCCATAAACCGTCATGTACCGTAATAACATAAACAGGTAACATGCTGGTTCCCATAAACCGTCATGTACCGTAATAACCAACAAGGGTTCATGCCAGTTCCCATAAACCGTCATGAACCATGATACCATAACAAGGGTTCATGCCGGTTCCCATAAACCGTCATGAACCTGGGAATCCATTTAAGGTTCCCTGACCTGACCTGAAATCAAAGCCGTAAAGTGACTGGGTCTCGTGCCCGAACATAGGACATCAGCTGGGCACCGTACCCGGAATCTGAAGTCATATGCCCGAGACAAAACCAAATGGGTCTCATACCCGAGTTTATCCTTTTAAAAATCCAAAACCTTTTCATTAAAACCAAATAAGAAATACAGACCCGTATAAGCACCGTATAAGGCCGAAACCTCGAAATACGTGCTTATACGTAACCACATACAAATGCACCTATGGCATCACCAAACAAGTAATAAAACATATAATAAACATTTATGCATGCACCAATTTAGAAAACAAGGTCCACTCACAGACCGTCCAAGCTGCCGCCTCGATTTGCGTGCTATACGGCTCCCCGAGCCGATCACTGTCACCGGGACTCCCAAACCTGTCCAAATTGTAATAGAAGGTTACTAACTACTTAATTAACCTCCCACTAAAGCCCCGTAATTTTTCCGTATTTTTAACTATTTTTAATCCCGAACCTAAACCTTCCGATGCCCCGAAACATATCGAGACGGTGTCCGATCGACACGAAACTAGTCCCAAAATGTTCGTTACATCGAATAGAAGATTTCTCATGTTGAACACTTTCCCAAATTTCCTGCCACGCGCCCTCACGCGCCGCCTGAAGTGGCTGCGCGTGGGCTTCACGCGCCAGCTACAGTACCTGCTGACGTCATCGCTGACGTCAGCATGACATGTCAGACTCTGACAGGTGCCACGTGTCACGCTCCCATTGGTCCATGTCACTGTGCTGTCAGTGCCACGTGGCAGTCTGACATGTGCCACGTGTCATCACGGCACTGGTCCATGTCAGTGACACGTGTCAGCCCCTGATTGGGCCACGTCACTGACATGTCAGTGCTGACTGTACACTGACATGTGACACGTGTCGCCTGATGAGTGGTCCACGTCACCTGACAGTCTGACAGGTGCCACGTCATCATGCCACGTCACCACCTTCAACCACTCGACGGGTCGACCCGAACCCTGCAACCGGGTCGTTCAGACCCGCGGGTTGACCCGGTCGGTTCTCCACCGTCCGACCACCAAAATGCCTCTCGTTTGTCCCATTTTCATCCTCTAATCCTAACCTAGAGTTCTAGGACCTTAAAACGGAAGAAAAACATCGAAAACCCGTACCTTCGATTCGGCCATGACGGCCGTGACTTCTCCCGCCGTTCACGGCTGTTCCAGGCCATCCAACGCCTCGAAACCAATCTCATTCATCTCCTAGGATCCCTAGAAACCTTACCCAATTAATGGAATCGAGTAAAAACCTTTAAAATCCAATTTCGAATTTTTGAACATTTTCTTACCTCATGGGTTCGACTCCCCGCCGTGGCCACCGCCGTCCCTGGCCGTGGCTTGCCATCCTCAGCCTCTTTCCACCACCTCACGGTCATGTTCAACTCACACAAGCAAGGAATGGTGATGGTGTGTGTGTGTTTCGGATTTGTGAAGGAAAAGGAAGAAAATGAAGAAGAAGATGAAGTGATGAAGGTGATGTCGTGGAAGAGAAGGGAGAAGGAGATGATGGCTGATGAGAGAAGAGAAATGGAGGGTGAGGATTAAAAGGTGAGATTGAAATGGATGGCTAGGATTTAAGGTTGTTAGGTTTAATTATAAAATAATTAAAATAATAATATTTTATTATATAGATCCACCAATTGGGGGATTTGTCCAATAGGATGAGTGACACTTGTCACTCATCCATGGGACCCACCAAAATATCTGCCCAAATCAGATTTCGCCAAACCGTCCCCGTCTCGAAGTTCGTGCATAGTGAAATCGAACTTCCGTGACCCATAACTCTCCTGTTCGAAGTCCGATTTCAGTGTGCCTCCTGTCTATGGATTCGTATCGTCCTTACCTACGTAACGATCTTCGGCCCTCGGCCATCGGACCTCCCGGTCAAAAAGTCAACATTTGACCCTCATTTAACCAAAATTACCAAAATACCCCTAGACTTCCGAACGTCATAACTTCCTCCTCGAACGTCGGAATTGAACGTGTCACCTGTCTATGAACTCGTGACGTCACGAACTACGTCACGGTCATCGGTCAAAATCCGTTTGACCGCCTGAATGAAAAGTCAACATTTTGCCACGATCAGGGGCAAAACGGTCATTTCGCATCGTTCGTCCGATTTCGCTCTACTAATCACGGATTAGCCTCACTAATCGTGATTAGTCACTAATCTAATCATGGAATTTGGGACGGGTCGTTACATTTTTGGCATTCTATAAACAGATTTTCAGTCCCAAAAACAAAACAAAAAAACAAAAAACAAAAATAATCCTAAAGCCAGAAGCTCACACATTATCCAACACAATCATTCTAAAACCCTAGAGGGTAGAGGTGTGTACGGTGCAGTTTAATACAGATATTAATGATATTCAAATCCAAACGGTTAAAATTTTAACTGTTCGATACTGTTTAAATTTTTTAAATTTAAAAATAAAATCATTTTGATCAAAACCGTTATTATCGGTTCAGTTTGAATTCAGTGACGGGGCATAGTAAAGGGCTGGGGGGCTGTAGCCCATCCGACTTAAATGATCCCCATTAATTCTAGCCCTACCCAATTATAAAAAAAAAAAGAAAAAAAAAAGCCGTTTGAATTATAAAGGTAAAACTGCAACACTCCCTCCCAGTTCTAGTCACAATTCCCACGGGAAAGAAGAAAAAACTGCAGAAAAAAAGGTATGCCACCAACTGCAGCACTCCCATTTTAATTCAGTTTTTCTTCAAGCCTTATCCACCATTTTAATTTAGTTTTTCTTCAAGCCTTATTCAAAATATAAAGTATTACTCTCTAATTTTAGTTTAAAATCTAAATTGAATATAGGGTTTTGGTTTGGGAATATAAGGATTAGAGATTTTTTTTTTTAGGTTTGATAATTTGAAATTTGAATGTTGAAATTGGACTTTATGTAGGAGTAATTTAGACATTGACTTATTGAGTGAAGATTATGGCTATGAGGATTCAATTCACATGCTAGTTGCTATTGTGGGAAGCAAGGTTAGTAAATCAATTTTTTCCTCTAATTGTTGATATTGAATGTTTGATTTAATTGGATAAAGATGGTTTATTTTTTAAATGTATATTGTTGCAATTGTGAAATTGATTTATTTTGTTTTTCTTGATTTGTTGGCTAGTAGAACTTCTTGTTCTTAGTTTTTTCTTTGTGGCTTTGTGTTTGTGAATTTTTTTTTATAACAATTTGTGTTGATAGATTTTGTTATGTGTATGCTTATATGAATTTTAATCATCATCATTGGATCCTCGTAATTAGCACATCATTGGATCCTCGTAATTCCTTCAAGTCATTCAATATTGATGATATATGTAAACTTGCTGAGAAGTATTATCCTAATGATTTCCTTCCAAGTGATTTTAAAGCTTTGAGAACAGAGTTGAGATATTTTTAGAATGATATGCATCGCCAGCCTTACTTCAAGAACATCACCACTCTTCCTGAATTATGCCAAATATTGGTGGAAACAACTTTGGCAGATAACTATTGTTTGATATATAGGCTCGTTCGGTTGATTTTGACTCTTCCTGTTTCAACTGCAACAACAGAACAGGCTTTTTCATCTATGAGAATTATCAAGAATCGACTTCGAAACAAAATAGGTGATGAATTTCTTGCTGATTGCATGACCCTCTACATTGAAAGAGACTTCACTTATACTATTGACAATGAAGAGATAATTGAGGATTTTGATGCTATTAAGACTCGAAGAGTACAATTTAAAATTAGAAAGTAGTAATTTGTACTTGAATTGCATGTTTAATTATGGTTTTTGTTGTAATTTGTTTATTTTTACTATCAAACTTTTATTTACGTATGTACATAGATGCATTTAAGGGTAAGACTTATTACGTCCCCCTGTATTAGGTGCATCCTTTTATGTTTATTAATGAAGTTCACTTGTACCGTGAAGTTTCTTTAAAATTTAGTATATAAATTTAGCTCACCGAAATTTAGGGTCAGGAACCGTCACTGTTTGAATTGAAATGGTTTCAAACTGTTTAGGCATAAAAAACAGCAAGAATATTAAAAAGAAAAAACAAGCATATAAAAAAAACAAAATAATTAATATTTAAAATTTTGTATATTAAGCTTGCGGAGCATTGTATTGCAAACATTACCACTTAATAATCTTTTATTATATTTTTATTTGGTTATACATGTATTTATCTAAATATATATGAGTATCTTTTTATTTTTATTATTTTACTTTATATTAATAATAGATTTATAAATTGTTAAAAATTAATATATTTATTAACAGTCTGATTTAAATTTTGCAGACTTTCATTTCAACATGAAAATTAAAATTCAAACCGTTACTAATAAAACGATTTGGATTATAAAACGTTTGACTTTTATTTAAATTTGAAACGAATCAGTTAATGATTTTAAAGAATTTATGTCCCCCTCACTAAACGGAATATATCAACCAAATATCCATTTATATCATAAAAAGTGAAACATCCAAATAATACTACACCACGTCTAACATTTCTAAAAGGTCATCTAAGTAATTTTATATGTTTAAAAGGGTATAAATGTCACTTTAATCATTGTAACATAAAAAAATTTCAAGACAATGTACATAACTACGGTTTTATAGTTTGGATAGGTCTACCGATGTAGTCGTTTTCATTAGTAATTAATAAAAGCATGTTCAAAATACAATTTAATATTCCCACATCCCTTCCCCTGAACCCCAACCCACGAACCCAGTTGAACCACGCCAGAAACTTTCAACAAATCCGGAAAATCGGGACCCAACCCCCCAGGCGAAACCCGAGAAATTCGACGCCGTCGAGAAGATGGAAAACCCATTGTCTGAAGTTCAGGCTATGGTTGCAGTTTCCTTGCCTGAAAGGATGCCATTTTCGCGGCTTGACTCGTAGGCGGTGTTGAGAGATAATGAGGCTGACGAAAGTGAGGCTTCGGAAGAGAAAGCAGCGCTGCGGGAGCTCGGAGGAGAGTTTGGGGCGATATTGGCAGTGAGGATGGCATTGAGGTCGACGACGGAAAAGAACGGTGGTGTCATTGGGAAGCAAAACCCAATTTGCCATAAGATGGGAATTTAGGTGGTGCTTGCCTCCCTAGATTGAATGGAAAAAAAAAATTCAGATTGGGTTGTTGAATGTTTTTATTTTTATTTTTTTTTTTTGCAGATTTAGTATTTAGAATTGGTTTGCACAAGGGATTTGAGAAATCCAAAATACCATTAAACTTAAATTGAGATTCGAAGTTAGGATTGGATTTTATTAGATGAAGAAGACGGAACCCAAATTTACTATTCATGTACCTTTTTTTTTGGTCTGTTCATTTAATATTTTTTGATAAAACAACCAATTAGAAATTGACATGTAAGTTATTAACTTAGCTAACATAATAGAGTAACAGTACAAGTAAATATGCAGTTGTAATAGAATATTGGAACTAAATTCGTTTCAGAGAACAAAATAATATTTAATTCCGATTAGAGAAGCAAAATGAGCAATAAGCCTAAAAAATATTTGGCTCCTAGCTCTCCTTTGTTCAAGGGTGGATAATTTTTCCAAGAGCTAATAATTTTAACCTTATCTAACAAGTCATGGCACATAAGCAAAATTGTATCTACCATAGTAAATGCTTAGGATGTAATAATAACTTTTCCAAAACTGTATTAGGTCCAACAGTTGGTATTTACCACTAGAATGTTCCATGTTGGCAGAGCACAGATATGGGCAACAATATCAGAGTGGTAAGTTCAGGTGAAGGGAAAGCAGTCATTCCATGTAGTCAAAAGAGTCACAATCGTATTGTCAAGTTTCACATTAAAATTTATGCTGAACATTAAAATTTACTGTTAAAAAAGTTGTAATCCTCATCTAACAAGAGGTATAAGTAGATACTCAGCATAGAAGAGCTGCAAGAACAATAAACAAATCAGTTCAAAGTACACCAGTAACATTGAAATTTAAACAAAAAGAAATGAAATAAGTAAAGCTGGAAATGGTTCATGCTCAGGCAGGGTCGACAGGCTTAAATTCATAGATAAAACGGATTTTTTCGTAAAGAAAATAATGCCAAAATGATCTATAATTAATTGTGTGTGCCAAAATATTATGGGTCTACTGCATTTGCATTCAATAACTGTACAGGCAAGTACCTTCCATATAAACATGTAAAAGGTAGTTATTGCAGCTTTGCTGTTGAGATCAACGGATTTGGCTCGGTTCCAGAGTATCGAAGCCAAAATTGCATGTCCCAATACCTATACCAATCCGAACACAGAAAACTAATACTAAGAAGAGATCACAAAAACCCAATTGAGGTTCCACACAATACAATCTCCTCACATTGTAGAGTATCACTTTTTCTCATGTAAACTAATCTTAACTAATTCACAAGAACATACTACCCCTATTAGGGAAGTTGAGATGAATACAAACTTAAGTGGCCTCATTTTACACTTTAGATGTTGGCATTTTCGAAGGCAGCCAATGACTTAGAGTCAGAATAAGAAGGGTCACAAATATTCTAAAACCCAACATGTGGGGACACTGAAACAACATAACCAATTATTTCATAATAACAAGGAGCGTTTGAGGGAGAATATATATAACCAAAACAAACAAAAATTCATAAAAGACATATCATCACGCCATGTTATAAAGAACAGAGAAAATGAGTCATTCAAATTGGATAATACTCACTACTGCACTATTCAAATTTAGAAAACTGAAAATTACCGTGATGCATTTGCTCAATAGGAAGCCAGACGATGCTCCCACCAAAACGGCAACAGCATAAGCCATTTCAAGTAGTGAAATACAAATCCAAAAGACCTGCCCAAATTAGGCATCAAAACCATATATGTCGTGTACTACCTTTAGGCCTGTAGTAGATTTTAAATTTATGTGCATATAAGTTGAAAAGGTTACCCGTTTTTGTCCTAGTCGTACTGTAAAAGACCGGATGCCAAATATTTTATCTCCATCGATATCAGGTATGTCCTACATGATTCCAAAATATCATTGAAAATTTGAAATTGAATATGAATCCTTTTATATCATTAGAACTGCATGTATTGAAATAATAGTAAACAAATACAGACAAAACAGATATAGGACTTTAAACTAAATCTACTATTCTTCTTGCAATGAAAAAAAAAAAAAAGAGCTCTTACCTTAAACAATGCTATGACAACTGAGAAGAAGCTCATAAATGCAGTTGCAAATATTAGTGGCCTAGAGAAGGCAGCTGGTCTTTTGAACACATGCATCTGGAAATTGTTAGATAGATTAGAACTCAACCAGTGAGAGTGCATCAGACTACATAGACGGTCCAGTTTAATAAGTATCTGCATGCAATGCACTTTTCAGTGACACCTATGCCAGTGCTGTATTTTCAATTTTATTTCAGGTTTCTGTTAATTCAATTATTTACAAATAATAACTAGATATTACAAGTTAAATTGAAAATACACCTAGCCCATGGAATTGATTCCTTTCAAATCAATTACCCTGACAGTTCGCAGGCTGCTTTAGGCAATTATAACTATTGCTCTATCAGACATAATGTTACATATTCAAATTCTAGTACCACATAGCCTCCAACGTAGAAAAAATAAATGGATAAGTCAAGTGATTTCGGAGAGAATTTTCATGCTGAAATTGGATGATAAATACAAATAACAAACCTGCATGTGCAGAAAAAAAGCAAGTTGAACTATCACCGCCCGAACAGCTAGGATGCACATTGCTGCAATCACAGCAGATCTCTTCCATCTCAATAAGGGCAACTGCAATTACAAAGGATTCAAAAGCCATACATTGAGAAAACTGCATCCAATGCATCATTAAATTGCTCGTCAGCTTAATTTTTCCTATATGCAACTTCAATTTAAATTAATGAAGAATATAAAAAATCAAGCGGGAGAAACTAAATAGAAAAGAACAAGCATATAAAAGTTCTGCAATGCAACTCTTAACAATAAAATTGAGGTCTGATCGTTCTTTTCTTTTGGCTTTTCTTGAAGCTACACAGGTCTGGTAAAAAGTGCATTAGATAACAAAACAAAAGATGATCTGTTTAGTTAACATGCCAATACAAATAGATTATACATACTATTATTAACAGATCCCTCTCTGTCAACTATTTTATAGGAGATCACTAGAATACCTTGTAAAATATATGTTAAGATTATGCTAATTCATCCAAGACATCTAATTCACTCTTGTCCCACTGTCTTTTTAACTATGACTGTGCACACGCATTGACTGCGTAGTGCATCCAGTTAATGTAGAAACATGCACAGGCGGTATGAACATTGGATACATCAGAGCCTCTTTTTTCTACTCTTATTTATTTTTGTGTGTGCATGCATGCATCGCGTGTGGGGGAGGTGGCGGTGTGTAGGGGAGGGGTTCAATTCTTCACTAAAAAAAGCCACCTGGATCCTCACTTAACTGTTATGGGTTACCCTTTAGTCATATGGCAAACCTGTAGATATTAAAGTTCAGCCTTCTGTAAACTATGGACTGATAAGAACCAAAAGCTAAACTTCATTCTTAAAATGGTTTATCATGACTCATGCGTGAGACAAGCTTTCCCTATACAGGTACTTGATGCAAAAGTCAACTCACATTGATTGAATAAGCAGTTCCAAGTACGAAACTGATGAAAAGGGCCCAACACAATGGCCATGAACCAACAACCCATCCAAGCCAAAAACTCTGTAGAGACAAATGGTTATGATCAGAATACGATCACTCAAAAAACCAGAAGGCATTCCAAAATGTGAAATGATGGCATGTATCTTTGTCAATTAAATTATAACAAGCACATAGTATCTTTGAGATAAGATTCACTACACTTAAGACCAATCCGGATACTAAGTAGATATTAAACCACTAATCCCAGCTCTTGTTATTTATTTACCTTTAAATTTTATCTTCCCAGTAGAACAAGACTTATTAGCTACAAAAGTTTCAAGTGGTGAAGGTTTCTTTGGCAATATTAAAAGAAATTGTAAGAAAAACAAAAAGATATCTGAATCGTAAGATGGAAATGAAAAAACAGCAACTCTTGTACATGAGGCATGTTATAAAAGGTGGAAATGGATTCATAGTAAACTAAGCTCCAAACAGATGTTGTCACAAAAGTGTATATTGAGACATAGAGTCGAAGCACTTCTGAACTCTATAATTGTGCACATACTATAATTGTGCACATACTATAATTGTGCACATACTATAATTGTGCACATATACTAAGGTATCGGTGTTATTCGGATGGAAAAAAAAAATGGTGAATTTTATTTCCTTCAAGCATGTCTCTCACATGTTATTAATGTGAGAATAATAGCAAACAAAAGAAAATAAAAATAGACTATATAATAATCAAATCTGAGATTTAACAATTCTAATCAGGATAACTAAATATAGCAAACTTCTAGCGACGAATTGGACGCAGTTGAAAGGAAAAATTTAGGAACATATACAGCCCCATTGAGTAACCTTTTCGTTTTTGTCATAATTAAAGAATGAATAAGGAAGAGAAGATGGGAGATGTGAAGCATAAAGAACTAATGATTCACAGACTGGCTTTTCAATGGATTTTGGATTTTAGTTGCAATTTTATCTATTCTCAGATTTCTTCCTCAACGGTCTCTCATCTTCCTTTCTTCTATAATTAAAAAGGACAGAAAAAAAGCAACCAGTACGAAATGGGACTAAATAAATGGCAAACTCAGGTATATATTATGTAATCCACAAAGCTTTTGAATGTTTGATACCAGAATTACAAAAGATGTCACAATCACGATGCCAGTCCCAAATGAATATTCCCCTGACGCCAATGGAAGATAAGGCTTGTTGACCTGCAATATAACATGCGATCCACTACATAAGAACCAAGAGGTGAATGAATTGCACTTTGTTTTCCCAAATCATTGCTACCAGACATTTGCAAAACCTACCTTGTCTATATCTATGTCAGACAACTGATTCAAACCAACAATGTAAATGTTCATAAAGAGAGCAGCAACTACAGCCTGAAAAAAAAAAGCCAAGTGTTAATAATGTCAATTAATCTGCCCATTTAATGCTTTAACATTACCAAGATATATGAGACATCACCTCCAGAACCCCAGTAAAAAATAATGGAGAAAAATCTGACAGATTCTCAACTGCAAGGAGAGACACTGAAATTATGCTCAATGCCTGTTTAGAGAAAAACTGAGGTGAGGTCTCTCTAAATTGATAAGAAAAAAAAAAGAAGGTAATAAAACCGCAATAATTCTAAATCATGGTTATTCACTACGAAATCTCAAGTATCAATTTGTAAGAGTTATATGTCCAAAAACTAAATGGGACAACAGCAAGGAAGACAATGATGATTCTGTCAAAAACTCAACTGTGCCTATAACTGTGTGCGGCCTCGAAAACCTATAAAAAGCATCTAAAGCATTTTTGACCGACTTCGAAATGCTTTTCGAATTATAAGCTTCAGGTTCGGATTCAAGAGGGTGATCAGCTGTAGCCTTCACCAGGAAACTTTTACCACGCGTCCAGTAGACTCTGGATATTTCCTTAGTGCCTCCGGTTTGATGATTCAGAAGCTGTAGCTGAGACCCAACACCACAGTATCTTTCCAGAACATCCCAAGCTCTGCACCTTGAAACTCTGACTGCCACACATGAACCTATAAACGCAAAAGATCAGCGTGGCAAGAAGTTTGAAAGATAGAGAAATAGAAAAGACAAATTATGTCACTTTGAATTTCAAATGAGATTTTAGAACTGTTACAGTTTCTTAAATTTATATTGCGTAATAAAAAGGGTAGACTATGCAATACAAAGCTAAGCGAAATTCACCATATCAAATGATGCACAGTGTTTTGACAAAATGATTTCATGAGGCACGTACTTCTTTCATACAAGAAAATTTTTTAGCAGCAGAACCGCTATGAGTTACGGTATATAATTATTCAGTGAAAACATGTGCATAAGATGATTGTAACTAGTACAATATCTTACACTTGTTAAGGACTCAAAGTCAACGGAGGAGATTGCAGATCAATCTACTCCTTAATATCTGTACTTCCTAGTATATACACTTACCTAGTTAGGACTCCTTTATTTTATACCTAGTCAGGACTCTACCTCTTCTGTATATACCTAGTTAGGACTCTACCCCCAAAACAACTCATATCCCAATCCAAAAATTAGAAACCTAATATTAGAGTATATGAAGCTATCTTGGAATTTGAGATGTTTACAAGCTATATACTACAATGAATTTCTTTGAATTAGTTTCTAAAAGCTAATAAAAACATCCATCAATATTTACATTTCAATGCTTCCTTCTTACGTAACCCTAACTAGTATATGAAGCCCAAGAAGCCCACATACATACAATAGGCACCTATAAGTGAATATAAGGAAGAAAAGAGTTAGCACTCTTCCAGGTTTCAGCAACAACCTTGCACAGTTGGCTACAAACATAGATGGTTAAAATGTATTTGAATAGTAGTGGTGTAAGACTACACAACAGGTATGCTTTGAAGCTAGATTTTCATTGATATGAAAGATGCATTATATACAGTAGAGACTTCCTAATATGTACTATGTTTGACTTGCTCCTAAAGTATAGGGATTGACAGTATAGCATAAACTACCTAAACAATGAGATTCTAGGATCCTAGAAGATACATGTAAATCATAGGGTATCTAATCTCATCTGATTGGATCCTGAGGGTCTAACACACCCCTGCAAGCTGACAGGACGATCAAGAACAGGCAGCTTGGAAAGGAGATAACGAAAGCGGGAGATGGATAAGCCTTCGGTGAAGATGTCAGCAAGCTGATCCAAGGTGGAAACATAGGAGACCAGCAGCTTACCGCGGACAACCTTCTCACGAACATAGTGATAGTCAACTTCAATGTGGCGGGTGCAGGCGTGAAAAACTGGATTGGATGCCAGGGAGATGGAGCTGATGTTGTCACACAGCAGCTAGGGGCTGGATAAGGGGACACGGAGATCACAGAACAGGGCCTGAAACCAGGAGATGGCAGCTGCGGTGTAGACAAGCTGGCAGTATTCCGCCTAAGTGCTGGATCGGAAGACACCCCCTTGTTTTTTGGCGCTCCAGGAGACGAGATTGGAGCCAAGGTAGATACAGTAACCACCGGTTGAGCGACGGTCAACAGGGTCATCAGCATAGTAAGCATCCGAGTAAGCCCTGAGGGAGAGGGAGCTAGGGCAATAGTACAAACCATGAGCAGGGGTACCTCGGATGCTGACTATGCTGACGATCTCCGATCAACCCGAAACCACCGCCATTGGATCTGGATCGTCGAAACCTTTAAAATGACATTGGGCCCACCTCGAGTACTGTTCACACGTGCCCACAAGCGCTGGTCAACACAAAAGTCAACCCTATTGAAAAGTCAACGCTGACGTCATGCTGACATTAGCATGACGTCAACACTGACAACCTGACAGTGCCACGTGGCAAGCCCCAATTGGCCCCTGTTCTTACATGTCAGTCTGACATTGTCAGATCTGACAAGCTGACGTCATCGTGATGACATCATCAGTCGTCCCTGACCTTGGTCGGGTCGACCCGAAGCCTGCAACCGGGTCGTCGTGACCCACGGCTTAACCCGGCCGGTTCTCCCAGCTCCAGCCACCAAAACACCTCCCGTTTGTTCCATTCTCACCGTCTGATCCTACCCTAAAGTTCTATGGGCTTAAAAACTAGAAAATGGGTCAAGATGATTACCTGTGATCCAAAATCAGTAACCCAGCTTTCGGCCGTCCTCCCTGTCGACTCAGGCCATCCCCTGCCTCGAATCCACGTTCGTTGAGCTCGTCCTAGTCCAGAGACTCAAACACAATCGACCAAAACGGTCGTTCGATGTTAGGTATTGAAAATCTAGAAAATGGGTTCAAATGGGTTCTCGGGTTGGTTTTTCTCACCTCTGCCGTGTTGCAGCCGTGCTCATCCCATCTAGTCGCCGTCCTAGTCCATTAGGTCCCTCTCTCTCCCTCTCAGTCGCCCACAAAAGCAGATGCAGGTGAGGGTTGTGGTGAGTCGTGTGTTTGTTCAATGAAGAAATGGAGGAAATGGCTTTCGGGTATTGTGAGAGAATAGAGAAGATGAGGGCTGATCAGATGAGAGGGAGATGGGATTAGGTGAATGGTGAGGATTGAGAGATTTAAATTAGATGGAAGGCTAGGATTGAGTGATAGATAGATTAGATTATAAAATTATTAAAATAACATTATTTAATTATGTTAGATCCACAAATTAGGGGTTTGGGACTCATCCATGGGTCCCACTTAAAATATCTGCCCAATCAGAATATGCCATCTAATCATCGCCTTGATATACGTGTATATTAAAATCGAACTTCCGTAACCCATAACTCTTCCGTTCGAAGTTCGATTTCAGCGTGCCATCTGTCCATGGATTCGTATCGTCCTGATCTACGTACTGGTCCTCGGTCTTCGGCCATCGGACCTCCCGGTCCAAAAGTCAACTATTTACCCTTATTAGCCTAAATTACCAAAATACCCTTGACCTTTCGAACGTCATAACTTTTTCCTCGAATGTCGGAATTGAACATGCCACCTGTCTATGAACTCTTGACGTCCCGAACTACGTCACGGTCATCGGCCAAAGTCCATTTGACCACTAGAATGGAAAGTCAACGTTTTGCCCACGCCCAAGGGTAAAACGGTCATTTTGCATCGTTCGTCCGATTTCGCCCAACTAATCACGGATTAACCTTACTAATCACGATTAGTCACTAATCTAATCCTGGAATTCGGGACGGGTCGTTACATCTGGCATGTATTTCCTAAGCATGGAAACATGAAACACATCATGGACTTGAGAAAACTCCAGGGGTAATGCTAGCTGGTCACCGTCATGATGACTGAGGCGGCGGCCCGCAACAGCTAGGGTGGAGACCGGCTTGGCATCAAACATATGGGTTCAACGGAGCAAGTCACAGAGGTATTTGTGTTGGGTGAGGGAGAGGCCAGCAGAAGTGGACTAAACCTCCGTACCTAAGAAGTAGTGGACTTGGCCGAGGTCCTTCATAGAAAACAGTAAACCCAAGTTAGCACTTTTGCCGAGAGGGAAAAAGTGACAAACAAATGAACTGGAAGCCGGAGAGCAAGGGATAGGCAAAAGCTTCCGGGAAAACAAAGCCCGCAAAGTTGAAGAAGACGGATGACCAAGACGCGAATGCCAGACATTTTCAGCAACACGAACACCATGAAGTGCAACATGAGCAGAAAGTGGCTTTTTAGATGAACCAGGAAGGAAGTGGAGACCATTGTTACTCATTCCCCGAAAAAGGATCTTCCCCGTTGCCAGATCCTGGATAAAAAAAAGAGTTAGGAAAAAAAGTAAACTAACATCGATTATCACAAGCAAATTGATTAACAGAAAGGAGAGAGTGAGAGGCATTAGGACAGTGAAGGACATTGGTTACAGGAAAGGGAGAATTACACAGAGAAAGGGACGTTGAACCAATATTGTGGATAGGCAAACCTGTGCCACCAGCAACTCCGCCTACCGAATCAGGCCCACGATACTCACTAACCCGTGTCAAGGAGCCCAAATCATTGGTGATGTGAGAGTTTTCTCCAGTATCCACTTACCTAAGGAGAGAAAGTAGGGGATTGAGTTGCTTGTGCCTGCTGGGCTGCCAAAGCTGTGAGGCGTGAAGGAGGGACGTGGTCTTCATAAGAGAGGTTCAGGCAATTGTAGCAATCGATCGTCGAGTGACCAGAGCGGCCACAAATTTGACAGCGCACACGCTGCCCAGAAAACGGTGAAGGCGCGCTGCCAGAGCCAGCAGGAGAGGCACTACTGTTGTTGCCACCATGGGGAGCTGAGCCCAAGACGCCATCGTGGTGATAGCCACGTGAAGAACTTGTGCCGCCGGCTCTGGCGCCTTAGCCTCCTATTGAGCCGCGAGAAGACCCGCGGTAGCCTCTGTAACTACCACACAAGGAGCCACGGCCGCGGGAAGCAGCAAGGGCTTGGACTATGGGGTCTGTGCTAGAACGAAGTATCGGTTGAAGACGCTGCTCTGCACTAAGAAGAAGGACTTCCAGGTCGATGCAGAAGATGGGTGTGTCACGGGCTTAAGCAGAAGCCACTGTGTTCTGATATACTGGTCCAACATTGGACATGATGACGGTAATGAGGTCGAAATCGGAAAGGGGAGAACCAGAGAGCGCCAGAGAATTGGCAATGGAGTTGACCTTGTCCAGATAATCAGTGATGGAAAGATCACCACGGAGAGTACGAAACAATTCACTGCGAAGCTGCAACAGGCGGTTTTGATTTCTAGAAGCAAACCGATGGTCAAGAGCCAGCCAGGTGGCTCGAGCGGTGGTGAGGTTGGTGACAGTGGACAGAATGGTGTGGTGAAGAGAATCGTTAATCCAGGACAACACCAATTGGTCACGCTGAGTCCAAGCAGCGTACTCAGGATTCTCCACAGGGGTGGAGTTGACAGCGTCCTTGTCAGGGGCAAGAAACTGAAGTGGACAGGGGGAAGACCCATCGACAAAATAGAGGAGTCGACGGCTGCGAAGGACAGGGAGGATTTGGGCTAACCAAAGAGAGTACTTAGTCCGGTCAAGTTTGACAGTGAGGACATGGGAGACGTTGGGTAGAGCGGTCTCAAGGGAGGAAACATCAGAGGGAAACATTGTGAGAAAGGGAAGACTGAGGGAACAAGGAAGTGAACAAAAGGAAGGCCAGAAAGATCGAAGAGGAATAGCAATAGGCTAAGAGGAGATCGATACCATGTAAGACTACACAACAGGTATGCTTTGAAGCTTGATTTTCATTGATATGAAAGATGCATTATATACAGTAGAGACTTCCTAATATGTACTATGCTTGACTTGCTCCTAAAATATAGGGATTGACAGTATAGCATAAACTACCTAAACAGTGAAATTCTAGGATCCTAGAAGATACATGTAAATCATAGGGTATCTAATCTGATCTGATTGGATCCTGAAGGTCTAACAAATAGAAGATTAACTAAAACCTCATTTCAATCACTCAGCTGGGCTAGCTTAATCATGCCTATCTAAGTAAGCAATCACAACAGGAAATTTAATTGCTCGAAATTCAAAAGGCAATATTAGATGATTTGAAGGATTCACACCTGAAATGCATGTCTTGCTGAGATTGTTCCTTCTCCAACTGTGCCCAGTGATGACTTGTTACAAAGCAATAGAAAACACACCAGATGGTTCAATTATCAAGACACTTACAACCAGATCACATCACCAAATACACCCATAAATTAAAGAAAAGGAAAATGCGTATAATATAAAAATGCAGGTAAACCCAGACGAATAAATGTGAATTAGTTCGGTTTGCCGAATCTGAGCACTAAAAGAAGAAACCTTTGACCAAATAAAGATATCCCCAGTTAGTGTACAGCTACAACAGAAGAAATCAATGCACCAAATGCTTGGTACAGTCCCAGCATTTGAAGCAAATAGAACCCCTTAGACCACTAATATTCATCGGAAGAAAAGAAAAGAAAAAAAAAAAATCAAAGTCCTTCACTCAAGAACCGGAAAACTGTGCACGTTCATGAAAACGACTGAGATCTCATACCTAAAGACGCTTTGGGGAAGGACCCAAAAAGCGCAGAGTCCATTTCTTCAGCTGAGAAATGAAGCCTTCAATTCATCTGTGAACTGAGACCACTACGAGAAAGCAGAGTCAAAAATACAACTGTTCCATTAAATAGCGGGATTCACAATAAAAAATGCGGGTCCACTGTCAAATACAGCTCCGGGACCTTTTTATTTGACGATGGACAAGACTGAGAAGTCTGTCGGTGAACTACCACCTCTGTCTCATTTGCCAAAAATCTCTAGTAACAAAACAAATTCTCATAAAAGAGGCACCGTGCACTACTACAGTACTACCACAAGAAAGATACGTTGGCACAAGTTTGGATGATTCGACCTATGCACTACTACTGCAGGAAACACATGATATTTCAACGAGGATGTATAAAACAATCTCAATGTTAGAGAAGAGGAAAGTCACGAATTAGGCATCTCTGAAGTCACTTAGGGGTGTATTCTAATTAGAATTTTAGGATAGTTTATTGAATTCAAATTTATATAAATAATAATAAAATTGTTTGAAGTGATTGACTGTTAAAGATTTATTAATTTTTATAAATTTTTGCAGAATTAATAATAAAATTATATAAAATTACATGATAGAGTTTGTAAAGTTATATTGAATTTTATATATTGTGATTAAGTTTTGTAGAAATTGATATTAAGTTATATAATTTGATATGTATTTTTTTTAAGAACTTTGTAATCAAAATTATTTGATTCGAAATTGAACCTAAAGTGATGAGACCCGTTGGGGGTGCTGGTTCGCTTTTTGCTTAAGCCTACAGAGTGACCTCCGATGCAAAGAGAGAAAACACTAGATATAATGGGGTGCAGGTCTAGGAGGCTCTTATGCTTAAGCCAGTAAGTAGGTGGAGATCCAATAGGCAGATCACAATACAAAGACAGAAGAGCCAGGTTTGTGTGTGTTTAGAGAGATGTGGATGTGAGAGAGTACCTTTATGAGAGGGTTTGAAGGGGTATTTATAGGAGCAATGAATGTGGTGGTTGAACACTATTGAAGTAAGGTTCAAGCTACCTTGGGAGATGCAGTCACGTGTCTTACAGATTTGGGATGTGTGCTAGGTGGCAATGGATCTCATGTTATGTCAGATTGTCGTTACTAAAAGTGTTAGCGAATCGGACCAGGGGTGCCGAATTGTGCATGTCGAGTAACCCAACTGAGTAACAAGCTTGCATTACCTGCCAAGTGACGGGTCTATCGAATGGACTAATGATTGTTGTTTGACATGCTTGTTGATCGTCTGGTGGCATATCATGTGCTTGTGAGGGTGCTGGTCATATTGAGCTTGGGTGGCTGATATGGTATCAACATAAATCCCCTAAGTCGTTGAGTAAGGTGGATTTCCTCGATCAAAGACTTGCAACTCAGGCCAATACGTGTCGACCGACCAAGGGGTGTACCCACTAGTCCCCCAAGTGCTTGATAGAAGAAGTGTACCTCGGTCAACTAGTATTACGCCAGTCCCTAGTATTGAATCGATAGGATGGCTCCTACATGCCGAACAAGTTGGAGAAAAGGTTGTAAAAGGCGCTCGATCGGTCACAATGTTCCTGTTTACCGATAGAAGCATTGACATGAGAAGGTACTTCGCAATAGCTCCTGATCAGTCGCAATGTTCCTACTTGCCGATCGAGGCCGCGATAACTCCTCGCTAAATGGTTACGATCGATACCGATTGGAGCATTGGCATGAGAGGGTCTTCACAATGGCTCCCTATCGGTTGTAATGTTCCTACTTGCTGATCGAGACCTCGAGAGCACCTCGCCAGATGCTTCCAATCGGTCACAATGTTCCTACTTAACAATCGGCCTATGGACGTGAGAGGGTACTTCGCAATGGCTTCTGATTAGTCGCAATATTCCTGCTTGCTGATCGAGGCCACTCGAGCACCTCGCTAGATGCTTTCAATCTGTCGCAATGTTCCTACTTGCTAATCAGAGTATTCATATGAGAGGGTACTGCGTAATGGCGCCTGATTGGTTGCAATGTTCCTACTTGCCGATCGAGACCACAAGAGCACCTAAACGGATGCTTCCAATCGGTCGAAATGTTCTTGCTTGCTGATCAGCGCATTAACATGAGAGGGTACTTCGCAATGGCTCCTAATAGGTCGCAATGCTCCTACTTGTAAATCGAGGTTGCAAGAGCACCTCGCTAGATGCTTCTGATTGGTCACAATGATCATGCTTGCTAATCGGAGCACTAACATGAGATGGTACTTTGCATGAAGCGTCTGATCGGTTGCAATGTTCCTACTCCGCGATCAGAGCATACTTTAAAATGTTGTTGTCGATTTCGAGTTTACAAGAATCAAATTTTTTGTTTTGGTTTTTTTTAATGCGTAATGTGTACGTATTTGTATGTGTAATCCGTATGTAGGAATAATGCTGCAAACACGTGGCACCTATCAGATGACAGTCCGCATCTCGAGGTGCCTCATACGTCTACAAAAGAGGCTGGAATTCCTCATTTTAAGAAGTTTGCGTGAAGAATTATTAGAGCGCTTTGATAGAACCCCTCCCGGATAACTGAGGAGATTCATTTCTCATCTGACAGATAACTCAAACATGCTAGTTTAACATAAGATACTGACGATAACTAAAGTAATTCAGTCAGACAAGGGATATAATAATCGATTACAGAGGATAAGTACCATTAAATGCACTCAAAAAGAGAAGTCTAGTTCTACCCTAGCAAGCTGTAAAGTGTGCATAATCCAACTTATTTATATGCCTCTGACAGCAGAGCTGATCCCCGATCTCTAGCCACGACCTAGAGAGTAATTATAAAATACAAAATTGTGAGTGGACGAAAGAAAATAAGTATACAATAAAATAATTCCAAAAATCTATAAAAAGACCCTCCATTTTATAAAACAAGGAACACATATCGAAAATTAATAACTTTTAGTAAAACAGATCATCAATCGAGAAATCTAAAAATATGTGCACTTATAAGAAATCCAGCAATACCATAAAACAAATTAAAACATAAAAACATATCAGAGTTATGCTCACAACTATATACCAACAGTCAACACATCCTCGATGTCTGCAAATCAAATATCACATCAAATACGCACTACCAGTAGACCAATATCACTCGGGAAAACAGAGTCCCGCACTGGATGTCTGGGTGTGGACCAATATCAAGAAAATAGAGCCTGTCTCTAAACGTTTGGGTACTAGTCCAAATAACCGTCTCAGGAAAATGGAGCTCTGCTCCGAACGTCTAAGACCTCATTCGTATCATACCGAGGAAGGTTGTCCAATACATTATAATCCACAATCACATCCAAGCACAACAAACATATTTAGAATCATATAATAAGCATTTCATATTTCAAAACTTGGGCCTAAGCCCAATTCACCAAACCTCATAAACTTGACATTAAAATATTAATTAAGTATTCACAAATCACCAAAATTCAAGCAAGGTCCCAACCAATCAAACATCAAGAAAGCCACATAGAAAAATTACTTAACATAATTGGGTATGCATGATCAAGATTTAAATGAAGAAAATTCCACTCACAAGTATTATATCGATGCTCAACTGTGATTTGGTTCCTCCTCACCGGCTTCTGAAGTCGTATCGCCTATCAACATATATAATTTTCAGGATATAAAAGTCCTAGATAAGTTCTCAAATGAAATCCTAAGTCCCGGGATTTAAATATAAAATTTTACGAATTTTAAATCACGAGACATACACTAAAAATCCTTTGAGACGGTGTCCGATCGCCTTGAAACCAGCACCATTAGATTCTGAAGGTCGAAAACTGTCGAATACGTGCTTCCGTGTCTCAGTAATTGAGCCCAAGCGTGGCCCCACGCTCACACGTGAGCCCACACACGTGCTACAGTAACGACTGACGTCACCTGACATCTGACAGTGCTTAACAGCATGCCACATGGCACCCCTGACACGTACCACATGGCACCACTCAGCCACATCCACGTGTCACCTGCTGACGCCATCTTGACGTCATCCTACCATGCCACATCTGACAACCACTGACAGCTTGTTGTGTGGCACCACTTAGCCACGGCTACGTTGTAAGACCCGTGTCCTATTGGGAACGGTGAATGATCCCATATTCATGCGAGGGGGGGAATGGTCTGGGAGGGGAGTGGTGGTGTGCCTTAAAGGTGTAGACACACACCTATCTAGCACGAGGCCTTTTGGGAGCTCATTGGCTTTGGATTCAGTTGAAACTCCAAAGTTAAGCGAGTTGAGGCTGGTGCAATTCCATGATAGGCGACCCCCTAGGAAGTTGCATCGTGAGCTCCCGAAAACAAAATAGTGAGGGCAAGGCCAATGAGGCCCAAAGCGGATAATATTATGCTAAATGAGTCGGGTCCTGACTGAGGAGGGTTGGGTCCTGATAGATTGGTATTAGAGCCAGACCCCGACCGGGAAGTGTGTCAGCGAAGACGCTGGGCCCTAAAGGGGGTGGATTGTAAGACCCGTGTCCTGGAAGGAACGGTGAATGATCCCACATTCCTACGAGGGGGGAATGGTTTGGGAGGGGAGTGGTGGTGTGCCTTAAAGGTGTAGGTACACACCTATCTAGCACAAGGCCTTTGGGAGCTCATTGGCTTTGGGTTCGGTTGGAACTCCAAAGTTAAGCGAGTTGAGGCTGGTGCAATTCCATGATGGGTGGCCCCCTGGGAAGTTGCACCGTGAGCTCCCGAAAACAAAACCATGAAGGCAAGAGCAAGGAGGCCCAAAGCGGACAATATCATGCTAAATGAGTCGGGTCCTGACTAGGGAGGGTCGGGTCCTGACATACATGACCTGACATGATGATGTGGCAGTCCACGTCATTGTCGTCAACCTTTCGACGGGTCGACTCGAATCTCTGGTTTCGGGTTTTTGACCCAGCAGATCGACTTGGTCTCAAATCACTTAAATCTCGCCATTTTTCTTCCTTTCTTCGATCAAATTCACCTAATCAGTCTCTAGACCCGTTCGATTGGCTCAAACACAAAACAAAAGTGTCACAAATTCACACACTGGCCTTCAAATTTTTTTACTTCAGAATTTCGCTTTGGTTTTTGGGCAAGTTCCACGTCCAACCTTCTTACCACCACTCGAAAACACTTATATGAACCTACAGAAGGGTACTAGAGTCTCAGTTGCAAGTTTCCTCCTCAGAAACTTCATGGAGCAGTCAACCCTCAAATTTTGAGTTTTTCCCTTCTCGGCACCTCTTTCTCTCTCGAACACTCTCAATGGATCTCACACCTTCTACACCACTTTACCTCCCTTCCATCTATTTCTCTTCTTTCTTTCTTTTCTTTTCCTTATTTTCCAATGTTTCTCACTTCCTTCCCTCTCGGTCGAGCTCCTACACTCAGCACGCACATATATCACACCTCAGGTGCAAGGCGGTGGCACACCATCCCAAATGATCAGAGGACACATGGCAAGCTCCCATCAGTTCCTTAGAAAATTCTCACAACAAAAAGACTAAAATACCCTTCTACGGTGCAAATGACCAAAATGCCCCTCTTTACTCCTAAGTTGTATCGTCACTTACCAAAATTCGTTTAATACATAATAACTATCAAAAGATTCAGCGTATCAAAAACTATATAACCACAATTACAAAAATTGTCAGGACCCGTCCCAATCCCCACGGGATTAACGCGGGATGCGCCTGATCCTGTCTGACATGGAGTGTTATAGAAGGGAAAATTTCAACTTTAGCCCACTCGAGGCTTCAGAGAGCGCGAGGATACAGAGGAGGAATGTGATGTCTCGGTCTCTGCTACAGCCTGCATCCGCAATCAACCTGAAGGACATTCAAAACATTAAATGGCAGGACCCATCCCAATTCCCCCCGGGATTAGTGCGGGATGACCCTACTTCCGTCTGACACGAAGTGTCAGACAAGGGATATTTCCGACCTTTGCCCTCCCGGGCTATCAGAGTACGCCAGGATCCGGAGGAGGTATGTGATATCTCGGTCTCTGCTACAGTCCACAATCTGATGTCAACCTGAAGGGCAGTCAAAACATTAAAAGCTGTGAGTGGACAAAACAATAGTTTATAAAAACATTTTAACAAGAAGACATTTGTACCCTTCACTAAAAAGCATGCATGCATTCGAAAACCATTTATCCAGAAAACCATAATGAAATCAAGTACACGGGCCACTGCCCAAAACCTGTGTAAACGCACATCATACATCATATCATATATCTCATATAGCATACATCATATATACATATAATTCACACAACCACTCCTGTCACGGTTTCCAAAGCTACGCGCGTGCTACCCAGGTCTCAATCCGAGTCTTCTCAAAGTCAAGATCAGTGTCTGTAGACCACTGACCGTACCCGAGGTAATAGTAACCATAGCCTTCCTGAGAGTAAGGAACCCAACTGGGGGGTGACTCCACTTAGTCGGTGCTCCGTGACTACTCCGGGGTCCACCCAGGCCAACGACCCTCTCCGGAGGAGATAATAGAAGTAAAGGAAGGTATATGAATACATATATATATATATATACATAACATTAACGTTCATGCCCGGTTCCCTTGAACCGTCATGATCCATAAAAACCATAACAAGGGTTCATGCTGGTTCCCATATACCGTCATGAACCAGAATGACCTGACAAAGGTTCATGCTGGTTCCCATAAACCGTCATGAACCACAATGACCTTTCCAGAGTTCATGCCGGTTCCCATAAACCGTCATGAACTTGGAAATCCACGTAGGGTCCCTGACCCGAAATCATAAACCATAAAGTAACTGGGTCTCGTGCCCGAACATATGACTCAACTGGGCACCGTGCACAATATCTAAGGGTCAGTAACGACTCCGATCATAGTGATGCGTGCAACCATCCATCCAGGACCGCTCTCAATCCTGGTATGTCGCCGTGAATGAATCAACCGACGCGACCACCACAAGATCATGGTGCACTTATCACCGATCGCTATCCTGAACCGTCAGCACTTCGAATTCGAGCCTCCCCAGGCTGCCCGACGACGAATCGTGCATCGTGACCTCTCCGGAAGGAACACATCCCAATCCGGAGGCGAGCGTCATATCGTCGATCGCCGTGCACATAGCACCCGTCGCGACCACGATTTAGACCCGAAGGTCGTAAATAGTGTCATATGCCCGAGACCAAACCAAATGGGTCTCATACCCGAGTTTATCCTTTTAGAAATCCAAAACCTTTTCATTAAAACCAATAAAGAAATACAGACCCGTATAAGCACCGTATAAGGTCGAAACCTCGAAATACGTGCCTATACGTAACCACACATCAAAATGCACTCATGGCATCACAAACAAGTATTAAAAACATATAATAAACATTTATGCATGCACCAATTTATAAAACAAGGTCCACTCACAGACCGTCCGAGCTGCCGCCTCGATTTACGTGCCATTCGGCTCCCCGAGCCGATCACCGTCACCGGGACTCCCAAACCTGTCCAAATCGTAATAGAAGGTTACTAACTACTTAATTAACCTCCTACCAAAGCCCCGTAATTTTTCCGTATTTTTAACTATTTTTAATCCCGAACCTAAACCTTCTGATGCCCTGAAACATATCGAGACGATCTCCGATCGACACGAAAACAGTCCCAAAATGTTCGTTACATCGAATAGAAGATTTCCCGTGTTGAACACTTTCCCAAATTCCCTGCCACGCGCCCTCACGCGCCGCCTGATGTGGCTGCGCGTGGGCTTCACGCGCCTGCTACAGTACCCGTCTCCTACTTCGGTCAGACCGGTCCGAACCGGTCCGGTCCGGTTTTTCCTGCAACTTGGACCAGCGTAACCGGTCCAGGTCTCCTTCTCCCGCATTTTCGGTCCGTTTGCTTCCATTCCAATTCCTAAATTCCTATTTTCAAGTTTCCTATCTAACCCAATTAACAAAACGACCTAAAACCCCCTAAATCGATCCCTAAAAATTAACCCCCACGGCCCCTGTTTTTCCCGGCCACCTTCCAGCCTTCCTCCGCCGTGAACCACCCTCCAAATCTTCCTAAAACTATCCTAACAACCTATTTAGTTCAACCCACACGTCCAAACAAGCCCATAATAACTAGAAATCGAAAATGGATTAAACGGGCAAAACCGATTACCTCGTGCGGGTTTTCTCCTCCTCTCGCCGCCGCGGGCGGCGGTTCAGGCCTCCAGGCCGGCCACCTCAGCTCCCTCAATCTCCCTGGTCCTCTGCCTGGTCATGGGTGATGGTTGGCTGGGTTTGGGTTGCACGGATAGGAGAAAATGGTGGGTGTGAGATCGGGTATTTGAGTTTGAATGAGGAAAATGAAGATGGACGATGCATGAAGGGGAAATGGTGTCCATTGGATGGGTGACACTTGTCACTCATCCATTGGGCATCAGGGCAAATATCTGGGCCCACTAGAGACAAAACTGCACTTTTTGTCTCGTAAAACGTGCCGTCGTGAATAGTAACTTGGAACTTCCGTGAACCGTAATTTCGCCGTCGAACGTCCGAATTCGACGTGCCGCCTGTCTACGGATTCGTATCGTCCTTATCTACGTAACGGTCTTTGGCCCTCGGCCATCGGACCTCCCGGTCAAAAAGTCAACATTTGACCCCTTTTATCCAAAATTACCAAAATGCCCCTAAACTTCCGAACGTCATAACTTCCTCCACGAACGTCGGAATTGAACGTGCCACCTGTCTATGAACTCGTGACGTCACGAACTACGTCACGGTCATCGGTCAAAGTCCATTTGACTTCCCGATTGAAAAGTCAACATTTTGCCACGATCAGGGGCAAAACGGTCATTTTGCATCGTTCGTCCGATTTAGCCTAACTAATCACCGATTAACCTCACTAATTGTGATTAGTCACTAATCTAATCATGGAATTTAGGACGGGTCGTTACATTAAAAGCTGTGAGTGGACAAAACAAAGATTTATAAAAACATTTTCACAAGAAGACATTTATACCCTTCACTAAATAGCATGTATGCATTCGAAAACCATTTACCAAACCATTAGGGCCTTGGTCCAAAATCGTAAATGAAACCAATCGTACGGGCCACTGCCCAAATCCATGTGGGACTCAGCCCAAAACTAGTATATATCACGTAACATATAAATATAACATATAACCAATCCTGTCACGGTTTCCAAAGCTATAAGCGTGCTAACCGGGGTCTCAAATCCCAAGTCTCCCCAGGGTCCACCCAGGTCAATGTCCGCAGATCAATGACCCTCCCTGGGGGTTATAATCCATAAGCCTTCCTGAGAGTAAAGTACCGAACGGGGACGACTCCACTCAGTTAGTGCTCCGTGACTACTCCGATGTCCACCCAATCCAACGACCCTCCCCGGAGGAGACAATCCATAAAATAAGGACGGTATATGAAAATCAATATCGAAAACATTCTTAAAACCTTTCAACGGATTCATGTCCGGTCTCCATAAACCGTCATGAACCCAAAAATCCATTTAGGGTCTCCGACCCGAAATCATAACATGAACCAACTAGGCCTCAAGCCCGAACTCACGACTCAACTGGGCATTGAGCCTGATATCTCAGGGTCAGTCACGATTCCAATTGTAGTGATGCGTGCAACCACCCGTCCAGGACCACTCTCAATCCTGGTATGTCGCCGTGAACATATCAACCGACGCGACCACCTCTATATCATGGTGCACACATCACTGATCAATCTCCTAAATCGTCAGTACTCCGAAGTCGAGCCTCCAGTGGCTGCTCGACAGCGGAACGTGCATCGTGACCTCTCCAGAAGGAACATATCCCAGTCTGGAGGCGAGCGTCGTGTCGTTGGCCGCCTTGCATATAGCACTTGTCGCGACTCCGACTCAGACCCTTAGGTCATCAATAGGGCCATATGTCCGAGACAAAACCAAATGGGTCTCATGCCCGAGCTTACCTTTTCAAATCCAAAATCATTTCATTAAGCCGAAACCACAAACACGTATAAGCACCGTATCAAACAGAAAACCTCAAAATACTTACCAATACGTAAACACACACAAATGCACTCATGGAATCACAAAACATGTTCATAAAAGCATATAAAACATTTATGCATGCATCAAATTATAAAACAAGGTCCACTCACATACCGTCCGAACTGCCACATCGATACGTGCGCTGTACGCCTCTCCTTGGCCAATCACCGTCACCGAGACTCCCAAACCTGTCCAAATCGTAATAGAGAGTTACTATCTACTTAAATAACCCCTCATTAAAGCTCTGTAGTTTTTTGGAATTTTTAACTATTTTTAAATTCGATCCTAAACCTTCGGATGTCCCGAACTGTATCGAAATGATGTCCGATTTACACGAAACCAGTCCCAAAATGTTCGTTATATCGAATAGATGATTTCACATGTTGGAACCATCCCTAAAAAGTGGGCCACGAGCCCACACGCGCCACCTGAAGTCCCTGCGCGTGGGAGCCACGCGTCGGGAACAGTGTATTCCTGACCTCTAGTGGACCGGCTGGTCCAGTCCAGTCTCTGCAATCCGATCCAGCTGAATCGGAGGAACCGGTTCAGTTCCATATCTCCGCCATTTTTCGTCCGTTTTCACCCAATCCAACTCCTATGGTTTCCTTTCTTCATTTCCAACCTAACCATGTCCTTAAATCTAAGAAACCAAGCCTAAAACCTATTGGTTCTGAAAACCATTTTGAACCCAAACTTCCTATCCACAGTCCTGGAATTTCTAGGGGTCCAACCTTCAATCTAAGAGTTCCAATAGGTTCCTAGGATCCCTAAAAACGTACTAGGGGTGTCGATTTGGGTTAACTTGGCCGGAAAACAAATTCGGTGGGGAACCACCAAAAACTTCCCAGCCGCCGTTCCGGGATTGCTCAGTCATACACTGCCCCCAAAACCTTCTCCTAGACCTCCTACCAATCCCCTAAACCCATCCTAACCAAAATCTAACTCCTCTAACGCCCAAAACCCGAAATTGAAAATTTGAAAATAAACAGGGGTTCGGGTTACCTTTTTCCTGCGGTTCCTCCGCCGTCCATGGCGGCTGGCCGTCCTGCCACCGTCGACACGTCCTCTCCTTCATCCTAGCACTCTCAGACACTCTCTTAGCCTCGCACAGATTCATATGGGGAAGGGTTTGTATTTGGGTTCATCAGGGTGGTTGTTCGATGGGGTTCGGGCTTGGTTTGGAATGGAACAGACAAAGGGGGATGGAATGCATGAATGAAGGGAAGGGGCAATGGATGGGTAACACTTGTCACTTATCCATTGGCCCACTTCAAAAGATCTGGGCCCACTTGAGGACAAAGTCCACTTTTGCCTCGTAAAATGTATTTTCATTAATAATATCTCAAAACTTCCGTGAACCGTAACTTTTTTGTCGTATGTTTGATTTCAACGTGCCACCTGTATACAGACTCGTATCGACCCAATCTATGTAACGGTCCTTGGCCCTAGGCCATCGGACCTCCCGGGTCATAAGTCAACTTTTTGCCCTCGTTTAGGGGCAAAATCGTAATTTCACCCTGAACGTCTATTAATCCTCGGCTAAACCCCGATTAGCTCCACTAATCCATAATTAGTCTTAATCTAATCCCGGAATTCGAGACGAGTCGTTACAAAAATCCATAAGGCAAAAGAGTCAAAAAAAATCAACATAATACTATTAAGGGCAAAACGGTCCATTTCCATTAAAATATCATTTAAATACAATATTTGTTGTTCCAGGCTGTAACAATCTATCACCTTAAATAAAATTTCATCCCCAAAATTTATTCAAACAAGTAAGGATAATGTATACGCATCTGGGCCTCAGGTTCCCAGGTAGTTTCTTCAACGTTCTGATTTCTCCACAACACTTTAACCAAGGGGATAGTCTTATGGCAGAGTACCTTATCCTTTCGACCAGGATTTGTACCAGCCGTTCTTCGAAACTCAGGTTTTCTCTAAGTTCAATAGGTTGCCGCTTTAGAAAATGGGAAACATCTGGTGTCATGACCCGTCCCCAATCCCCTCGGAATTAACGATGGACACCCCTGATCCCGTCTGACACAGAGTGTC
Organism: Prinsepia uniflora; assembly: GCA_032719365.1. Lineage (NCBI taxonomy): Eukaryota > Viridiplantae > Streptophyta > Magnoliopsida > Rosales > Rosaceae > Prinsepia > Prinsepia uniflora. The sequence continues at coordinate 75,461,136 of CM064863.1, forward strand.
AGACCAGGGAAAATTAAAACCTTTAGCCCGAAGGCTTCCAGAGTACGTCAGGATCCGGAGGAGGTATGTGATGTCGCGGTCTCTGCTACAGTCCGCACCTTATCCAACCTGAAGGGTATTGAAAACGGAAAGACTGTGAGTGGACAAAAAGTAATAAGTTTCATAAACACATTTTATAAAGATCTTTATACCCTTCACTAAAAAGCATGCATGCATAGTAAAACCATTTATCTTATCACATATGTTTAAACAACCATAATCATACGGGCTCCTACCCAAACCATTTACAGAAAACCATAACATAGTAAACATATGTGGGATCTCAGCCCAAATCCATTTATCATCATAAAACACAATTTCCCAAACCATTTGAAATCATGTTTATCCAATATATTTCATATCACCAAACCTGTCACGGTAAACTAGAGCTACGTGCGTGCTAACTGTGGTCTCAAACCCAAGTCTCTCCAGGGTCCACCCAGGTCAATGCCCGTAGATCAATGACCCTCCCTGGAGGTTACAAACCATATATGCCTTCCTGAGAGTAAGGAACCCAACTGGGGGGCGACTCCACTCAGTCAGTGCTCCGTGACTACTCCGAGGTCCACCCAGGTCAACGACCCTCCCCGGAGGAGACATTCATATATAAAGGATGGCATACGAAAAACTTTTTGAAATCATTCTTTAAACCTTTTAAGGATTCATGCCCGGCCCCCATAAGCCGTCATGAACCATAAAATCCTTTCAAGGGTTCATGCCGTTTTCCATAAACCGTCATGAACCGTAATTCCTTTCAAGGGTTCATGTCGGTCCCCATAAACCGTCATGAACCATAAAAACCATTTATGGGTCCCTGACCCGAAATCACAATCTTAAAACATAACTGGGCCCTAAGCCCGAATCCACATACAAACTAGACCTCAGGCCCGATTAGCAAACCAACAATGTAAATGTTCATAAAGAGAGCAGCAACTACAGCCTGAAAAAAAAAAAGCCAAGTGTTAATAATGTCAATTAATCTGCCCATTTAATGCTTTAACATTACCAAGATATATGAGACATCACCTCCAGAACCCCAGTAAAAAATAATGGAGAAAAATCTGACAGATTCTCAACTGCAAGGAGAGACACTGAAATTATGCTCAATGCCTGTTTAGAGAAAAACTGAGGTGAGGTCTCTCTAAATTGATAAGAAAAAAAAAAGAAGGTAATAAAACCGCAATAATTCTAAATCATGGTTATTCACTACGAAATCTCAAGTATCAATTTGTAAGAGTTATATGTCCAAAAACTAAATGGGACAACAACAAGGAAGACAATGATGATTCTGTCAAAAACTCAACTGTGCCTATAACTGTGTGCGGCCTCGAAAACCTATAAAAAGCATCTAAAGCATTTTTGACCGACTTCGAAATGCTTTTCGAATTATAAGCTTCAGGTTCGGATTCAAGAGGGTGATCAGCTGTAGCCTTCACCAGGAAACTTTTACCACGCGTCCAGTAGACTCTGGATATTTCCTTAGTGCCTCCGGTTTGATGATTCAGAAGCTGTAGCTGAGACCCAACACCACAGTATCTTTCCAGAACATCCCATGCTCTGCACCTTGAAACTCTGACTGCCACACATGAACCTATAAACGCAAAAGATCAGCGTGGCAAGAAGTTTGAAAGATAGAGAAATAGAAGAGACAAATTATGTCACTTTGAATTTCAAATGAGATTTTAGAACTGTTACGGTTTCTTAAATTTATATTGCGTAATAAAAAGGGTAGACTATGCAATACAAAGCTAAGCGAAATTCACCATATCAGATGATGCACAGTGTTCTGACAAAATGATTTCATGAGGCACGTACTTCTTTCATACAAGAAATTTTTTTAGCAGCAGAACCGCTATGAGTTACGGTATATAATTATTCAGTGAAAACATGTGCATAAGATGATTGTAACTAGTACAATATCTTACACTTGTTAAGGACTCAAAATCAATGGAGGAGATCTCCTCCTTAATATCTGTACTTCCTAGTATATACACTTACCTAGTTAGGACTCCTTTATTTTATACCTAGTTAGGACTCTACCTCTTCTGTATATACCTAGTTAGGACTCTACCCCCAAAACAACTCATATCCCAATCCAAAAATTAGAAACCTAATATTAGAGTATATGAAGCTATCTTGGAATTTGAGATGTTTACAAGCTATATACTACAATGAATTTCTTTGAATTAGTTTCTAAAAGCTAATAAAAACATCCATCAATATTTACATTTCAATGCTTCCTTCTTACGTAACCCTAACTAGTATATGAATCCCAAGAAGCCCATATACATACAATAGGCACCTATAAGTGAATATAAGGAAGAAAAGAGTTAGCACTCTTCCAGGTTTCAGCAACAACCGTGCACAGTTGGCTACAAACATAGATGGTTAAAATGTATTTGAATAGTAGTGTAAGACTACACAACAGGTATGCTTTGAAGCTAGATTTTCATTGATATGAAAGATGCATTATATACAGTAGAGACTTCCTAATATGTACTATGTTTGACTTGCTCCTAAAGTATAGGGATTGACAGTATAGCATAAACTACCTAAACAATGAGATTCTAGGATCCTAGAAGATACATGTAAATCATAGGGTATCTAATCTCATCTGATTGGATCCTGAGGGTCTAACACACCCCCGCAAGCTGACAGGACGATCAAGAACATGCAACTTGGAAAGGAGATAACGAAAGCGGGAGATGGATAAGCCTTCGGTGAAGATGTCAGCAAGCTGATCCAAGGTGGAAACATAGGAGACCAGCAGCTTACCGCGGACAACCTTCTCACGAACATAGTGATAGTCAACTTCAATGTGGCGTGTGCATGCGTGAAAAACTGGATTGGATGCTAGGGAGATGGAGCTGATGTTGTCACACAGCAGCTAGGGGCTGGATAAGGGGACACGGAGATCACAGAACAGGGCCTAAAACTAGAAGATGGCAGCTGCGGTGTAAACAAGCTGGCAGTATTCCGACTCAGTGCTGGACCGGGAGACACCCCCTTGTTTTTGGGCGCTCTAGGAGACGAGATTGGAGCCAAGGTAGATACAGTAACCACCGGTTGAGCGACGATCCACAGGGTCGTCAGCATCCGAGTAAGCCTTGAGGGAGAGGGAGCTAGGGCAATAGTACAAACCATGAGCAGGGGTACCTCGGATGCTGACGATCTCCGATCGACCCGAAACCACCGCTATTGGATCTGGATCGTCGAAACCTTTAAATTGACATTGGGCCCACCTCGAGTACTGTTCACACGTGCCCACACGTGCTGGTCAACTCAAAAGTCAATCCTATTGAAAAGTCAACGCTGACGTCATGCTGACATTAGCATGACGTCAACACTGACAACCTGACAGTGCCACGTGGCAAGCCCTAATTGTCCCCTATTCTTACATGTCAGTCTGACACATCAGTCGACCCGAAGCCTACAACCGGGTCATCGTGACCCACGGCTTAACCCGGCCGGTTCTCCCAGCTCCTTCCACCAAAACACCTCCCGTTTGTTCCATTCTCACCGTCTGATCCTACCCTAAAGTTCTATGGGCTTAAAAACTAGAAAATAGGTCAAGATGATTACCTGTGATCCAAAACCAGTAACCCAGCTTTCGGCCGTCCTCCCTGTCGACTCAGGCCATCCCCTGCCTCGAACCCACGTTCGTTGAGCTCGTCCTGGTCCAGAGACTCAAACACAATCGACCAAAACGGCCGTTCGACGTTAGGTATTGAAAGTCTAGAAAATGGGTTCAAATTGGTTCTCGGGTTGGTTTTTCTCACCTCCACCGTGTCGCAGCCGTGCTCATCCCATCCAGTCGCCGTCCTAGTCCATTAGGTCCATCTCTCTCCCTCTCAGTCGCCCCCAAAAGCAGATGCAGGTGAGGGTTGCGGTGAGTCATGTGTTTGTTCAATGAAGAAATGGAGGAAATGGCTTTCGGGTATTGTGAGAGAATAGAGAAGATGAGGGCTGATCAGATGAGAGGGAGATGGGATTAGGTGAATGGTGAGGATTGAGAGATTTAAATTAGATAGAGGGCTAGGATTGAGTGATAAATAGATTAGATTATAAAATTATTAAAATAACATTATTTAATTATGTTAGATCCACAAATTAGGGGTTTGGGACTCATCCATGGGTCCCACTTAAAATATCTGCCCAATCAGAATATGCCACCTAATCATCCCCTTGATATACGTGTATAGTGAATTCGAACTTCCGTAACCCATAACTCTTCCGTTCGAAGTTCGATTTCAGCGTGTCATCTGTCCATGGATTCGTATCGTCTCGATCTACGTACCGGTCCTCGGCCTTCGGCCATCGGACCTCCCGGTCCAAAAGTCAACAATTTACCTTTATTAGCCTAAATTACCAAAATACCCTTGACCTTTCGAACGTCATAACTTTTTCCTCGAATGTCGGAATTGAACGTGCCACCTGTCTATGAACTCGTGACGTCCTGAACTACGTCGCGGTCATCGGCCAAAGTCCATTTGACCACTAGAATGGAAAGTGAATGTTTTGCCCACGTTCAAGGGTAAAACGGTCATTTTGCATCGTTCGTCCGATTTCGGCCAACTAATCACGGATTAACCTTACTAATCACGATTAGTCACTAATCTAATCCTGGAATTCGGGACGGGTCGTTACATCTGGCATGTATTTCCTAAGCATGGAAACATGAAACACATCATGGACTTGAGAAAACTCTAGGGGTAATGCTAGCTGGTATGCCACTGGTCCAATCCTCTCTGTAATTTCATAAGGACCAATATAGCGGGAACTTATTTTCCTTCATTTTCCAAATCGTACCATTCCCTTCCAAGGAAACAGCTTCAAAAACACTCAATCACCAATTACAAATTCCAAGGCTCTGGTTCGACGATCGGCATAACTTTTCTTACGGTCTTGGGCAGCCTTCAATCGTTCCCGGATCAGCTTAACTTTTTTTTCTAGACCATCTACGACTTCTAGTGTTAATACCTTTTTTTCCCCTACTTTCGTCCAACAGAGAGTTGTTCTGCATTGTCGTCCATAAAGTGCATTGTAGGGAGCCATTCCAATACTCGACTAGTAGCTGTTATTGTACGCAAATTCCATCAATGCTATGTAAGTATCCCAACTTTCCTGAAACTGCAGAACACATGCTCTCATCATATCCTCTAAAATTTAACTAGTTCGCTCGAACTAACCATAAGTTTGGGGATGAAAAACATTGCTAAAATGTCCCAAATGCTTCCTTTAAGCTTTTATAAAACCGGTATGTAAATCTGAGATCACAATCAGACACAATTGATTCAAGGGTCCCATGCAATCGAAAAATTTCATCCACGAATAATCTGGCGAATTGTTCCAACTGATAGCTTTCTCGCACCGGACAGAAATGGGATGACTTAATCAATCTATCCATAATTATCCAAACTCAGTCATATCCTCTTTGCGTCCTTGGAAGCTTAAACACAAAGTCCATTGTTAAACAATCCCATTTCCATTCTGGTATTGGTAGTGCCTACGAAGATCCATATGGTTTCTATCGCTCAACCTTCACTTGCTGACAAATTAAACATTTACTCACATACCTTGCTATTTCTCGCTTCATTCCAGGCCACTAATAATATTCCCGGAGTGTATGATACATTTTTTTTCGTTACGATGCATTGCATAGGCTAAATTATGAGCTTTCTCCAAGATTTTTTTTTTCAACTGCTCATCATCTGGTACATAGAGTTGGCCTTCTTTCTAGAAGGCTCCATCATTCGTAAAGACATAAAATAGGGTCTTGAAACTAGGCCTCAATAATCCGATCAATCAGAATAGGTCTCACATGAAAGATCGCCAGAAGTGCACCCTCATCGCCAATTTCAAACTCAACCCCCATCTTCTTAAACTCCAATAACAATTGTAGATAAAACATCTGAGTATGGGCAATACCTGCAGATTTCCTGCTTAGGGCATCTGCAACTACGTTAGCCTTTCCGGAGTGGTAATCGATGGTACAATCATAATCCTTCATTAACTCCAACCATCTTCATTGCCTCAGATTCACGTCTTTCTGCGTGAACAAATACTTCAGGCTCTTCTGGTTCGTATAAAATTTTGCACTTCTCCCCGTAGAGATAGTGTCTCTAGATTTTTAATGCATGGACCACAGATGCTAACTCCAAATCATGCACATGATAATTCACCTTATAACTCTTCAACTACCAGAATGTATAAGCAATAACTTTCCCATCTTGCATCAACACGCATCCCAATCCTTGCAATGAAGCATCACTATAAATCTCAAACTCCTCACTATCGTCGGGAAGGGCAAGCATTGGTGCAGAGGTCAATTGCATTTTTAACTCCTAAAATCTTTGCTCACAGTCATTATCCCACAAAAACTTTACCTATTTCTTGGTCAACCGGGTTAGTGGGGCTACAATAGAAGATAATCCTTCTACAAACCTCCTGTAATAACCTGCTAGGCCAAGAATACTCCTTATCTCTAACATTTTCGTGTGATGTGACCAATTAGCTATTGCTTCCGTCTTTGGGGGATCTACATTAATCCCATATGATGATATCACATGGCCCAAGAAGTTAACGTGGGATAACCAAAACTGACACTTAGTGAGTTTGGAAAAAACTTGATTGTCTCTAAGTGTCCTCAACACCATCCTCAGATGTTCTTCATGCACTTCCTTGCTTTTTGAGTATACCAAAAAGTAACGACCCGTCCTGAGTATCGAGATTATCAAGAATTAATTAAGGATTATCAAGAATAATCGAGAATTAGTCGAGGATTATTGGACGATCATGGTGAAATTACGATTTTATCTCTGAACGGGCAAAAAAAGTTGACTGTTGACCTAGGAGGTCATTGGCACGTTGATCGAGATTCATTACGTAGATCGAGACATTATGAGTCCGTAGACAGATGGCTCGTCAAAATCAGAGATCGTACAGGAAAAATACGGGTTTGGAATAAATTGTGGTAAGTTTACACGAATTACGAGGAAATGACATTTGTTTTAGTGGGCCTAAAAGATCAAGTTCTGAACCAATGGATGAGTGACAAGTACGAATCTGGAATAAATTGTGGTAAGATTGCACGAATTACAAGGAAGTGACATTTGTTTTAGTGGGCCCAAAAGATCAAGTTCTGGACCAATGGATGAGTGACAAGTGTCACCCATCCCATTAGCCCTTTCCCCCACATTCATGCATCTACATCTCCCTTCCTTTTGTGTTTAAAACAAACTCGAACACCCACCCTAAACCAAAACCATTCCATCCTCTCTATCTGGTGGCCTGAGAGAGAACGGAGAGTGAGGGAGAGGCTGAGAGGCTGAGTAGGAAAACAGGGACGGCAGAGTAGTAGTGGAAGTGGCTGGAAACCGTGAAACAAGGTAAGCCGTTTGAGTTTGGATTTTTGGGTCTTGTTTTTTAGCCTTATAAATGTGTTATGATGCCTTGGTGATGTTCCTCGAACCTGTGCGAGGCTGTAGGAATCAAAAGGAGGCGTTTTGGACGGCGGAGTGGACCTAGGTGCAAGTTGGAAGTTTGGCCGTGAAGATTAATAATGGCCAGGTGAGTTTTCAGTCCTTTTTTTATGTTTTGAGGCTAGGGATAGATTCTAGGGTTATGGAAAAGTCTAATGGTGAAGGAACGATCAATTTTGGTTGAGTTTTGAGGAAAAACGAGTAGGGTCGAGTCGCGAGTTAGAACGACCCGTTACAATGAACTGGGTTGACCCGGCTAGAAGTAGAGGATGATGATGTGGCAGTCCACGTCATCACCTAGCAAGCCACATGGCCAATTAGAGGATGACACATGGCATATGTGTTAGGTCCAGTCCACGTCAGCGTTGACCGCCCACATGGACCAGTGAAAGGGTGCCACGTGGCAGGGTGTCAGGATTTGTCAAGTAACGTGGCAACGGATGTGCCTGGTCCACATCAGCATTTTCAGACCACATGGACCAGTGGGATGGTGCCATGTGGCAGTGTATCAGAGATGTCAAACCTATCAGTGACACGTGGTAGGACACATCACACCAATCAAGGAGTGACACGTGTCATGTTGTCAAAGCTGTCAGATGTCAGAGTTGTCAGGCTGACGTCATCATTGACCAGCATGACATCATCATTGATCATCGTTGACCGGCGTTGATCGCCATGGATAGGACTTTGACTAGAGCGTGAGTACAAATTTTGAGATAAAATTGATCTTGTTTAAAAGGTTTCGACGATCTAAATCCAATGGGTGGTGGTTTCAAGTCGATTAAAGGTCATTTGGTTAGTGTTTTGGAGGTTTTTAGCCTCAGGAAGCGTGTTCGGGATACGTTTACTGTTTTAGGAGTTTTAAGAGTTTTGAGGGTTTATGGTTTAGACTTTTATAGGTTGATAGTGACCTTTGGGTATGATTTGGACAAGTCTGGATGTTCTGGAGACGTTGGATTAGCCCGGGAGTGGCTTACGGCGCAGATTGTGAGCGCGCAACTTGGAAGGTCTGTGAATGGACTTTGATTCCTAAATGATGCATGCATATCTATGTTTTAAGGATTTATGAATATGTTTTGAAATCCCCGGTTTATTTATGGCTTTGAATGATGATATATATATATATATATATATATATGTTGATTAGATCATGATTTGAATAATGTTTTAATTATCAGTTTTGAATGATTTCACGGGGATGCGTGAAATCGGTATTTCGGGCTTGAGACCTAGTTGGTTTAAGGTTTGACTTAGAGTATAGTCAAACGGGAAATTGAACAACTATTTGATAGTGAAATGGTTTTCGGATTTGGAAAATGATAATCAGGTTTGTGACCCTATTGTGGATTTGTGAAATGAGGTTTTGGGCTTGAGGCCCTGTTTTGATTTGTGATTTTAGATTTCGGGCTTGTGACCCCGCTGGATATGATACTGGACACTTATTTTATGAGATTTGTGGAAACTGATTTTGGGCTAAGACCCAATGTGAAATAACTGTTTTGATTTGAGAAACGACAATTTGAAAATGTATTTCCACTGTTTTGATTATGACCATTCTCCGAGATGATGGATATGCCTCTGGTAGGAATGTGTTTCCCCGGAGAGGACCCTATGATGTGATTGTAGCCTTTAGACGTCATAGATCTTGGAGGGGTCGCGATGACACTGCTTGCAGGAGTGTCAGAGATGAACATTTTTCAGACGTCGAGCCAGGGGTTCTGAGCTTGAGTTAGAACACCTAGACGTCGAGCCACGGGCTCTAGAGCCAGGTGTATATTTGGATGTGTAATCCCGAGTCGTACGTGTAGCGCTAATATCGTGACAATTGATGATTTGACGGCATTAGACGGATGTTGGATATGAGAATGAGTCCTGAGGTTTTTGACTTTTGTCCAAATGTTTTTAAACATGTGATGGTTTTACGATGATTGTATCAGTTTTCTTATATACGGTTTTGTTGGATAGAAATGGTTTTAAATTGTTATGCATGTATGCTTTTTATTTAAGGGTGTAAATGTCATTTTCGAACCGTTTATTTTTGTCTACTCAAAGCTTTTATGGTTTTTGATACCCTTCAGGTTGATCGTGGATGAGGTGTGTAGCAGAGACCGAAACATCACATGCCACTGCGTAATCCACAAGTCACTACGCATTCTGGTAACCCCGAGCGGGTTACGGTTTTATCCCTAGTCTAGCATGTGGTGTCAGACGGGAGCATGGTACATCCCACAATAATCCAGGGGGATTGGGATGGGTCTTGTCAATTTTGTATTAGAGCACCAGGTTGCTCTTGTAGAATTTCCTAATGTCGGATGTGATGTCTTTGGGCTGTCGTCATCCCGTAATCAACCTAATAATGAGGGTAGGAATAGGAAAGTTATGTGGGAATGAACCCCAAATAGATTCTATTTGGCATCCTACGTCGTGTTTTAGTGGGTTAGACCCGATGAGGGCCAAGTTCCTTGTGTGCTCAATGGCTGGAGGCCGTAGAGTTACGAGTGGATGGGACCCTCAGATAGTAGTTATTGGTTGAGTGAATGCCAGTATCGTGATCATCTAGAAATGTGATTGACAATTGGTAAGGATGGATGTGGTTGTTGATGACTTTAGTTGAGATTTGTTGAACAAGTTACAAAGAGAGTGGTACTTGTGGATCGGATCTTGGGGTGGATCGACAACGAATCTTACGCTTTTGAGCAGATTGTACGGGCGGTAGGGCCCGTATGAGTGCTTGATATTGATAGCAGAATGTTCCTTGGATTGGTTTGCACGAGGTTCATAGTAGATATTTTTATCGACAGGACGTGGATGAGACTATCGAGAGTTTGGCAACGTTCGAGGAATGTTTCTTACGTTATTTTCGCCCTAGTCTTATCGAGACGCGAGGGAGGCGGTGACAGGACTCGCCCCGATCCAACAGGGATCATAAGGGGACGTGCCCTGCTCCCGTCTGACATCCAATATTCAAACCAATTTTAATCTCAAAACATCAAATGCATAAATAACCAAATTAAAGTTATACATCAAATCCGAATTAAACAGATGTCAGACAAGGGACGAAATCCAAGATTACAAGTTGCGAGCACGACTCTAAAATAAAACCTGCGGGTAAACCACCCAACAGGGTTTCAGGTACGCAGAAGTAGATCTATGCCTCAGCCTCAGGTTCCTCCTCTACCTCAGTATCACGACCTGGAGGGATTACCAAAACATAAAGGGTGAGTGGACCGAAACTCAAGTTTATAAAATCATTTGATAAGTAAAACATATAATTTACCCCTCCGTTTTTCCAAACATGCATGCATCATTATTTAAAACCATAATCATATAATATGAACCATAAGGCATGTAATTAAAACCATAAACATAATTTTAGCCACTGCACTATACACTCCAATCCCGACATCCCTGATGTCTGACGTCCCTGACGTCAATAAGGTCACAATCACAAGGCTACGCGTGCCACTCGGGTCTCAATTTCCGAGTTCAATCCCCGAACCCCGTTCGGGTACAGCATCCCCGATGCTTAGCGTCATAAACGCTGGACGTACTAGACGTCCGTGACCTCTCCGGGGTACCTCATCCGGAGGAGACAATATAATATGGAAGGATCTATACAGTGCAGTACCAAATACATTTTATTGATATCCACATGCAAAGCATATATATACATAGATAAAATCCAATCAAACTTTAAGTTTCATCAGACGGGTCTCAAGCCCAAATATCGTGAAACGTGCCATAACCATAATTTCCATATCATCAAAACCATTATTTGTTTTTAGCATGTGAATATGTATAATAAACCAGAAAACATTTATGCACGCAAGGGTTTAAGAAAATGGCCCACTCACAGTACAGTCCTGCTGAAAACTGAGCGTATACCCTCGATCTGGTACAGTTATACAATCCCTGTCATATCCAAAGTATACGTAAGGGTCAATACAAAACCCTAACATTTAACCATGAAACCCTAGACCGAAACCGGCCCGGAAAAGCCGCCCGAACGCGCTTCCCAAGGCAATAAACCTCATTTTGACCAACCTAATGATCTCCGATCGACCCGAAACCACCGCCATTGGATCCGGATCGTCGAAACCTAAAGAATGGTGGTGGTCCCACCAAAATTACTGTTCACACGCGCCCCCACGCGCCTGGTCAACCCTCTGGTCAACTGTGCTACAGTACTGACGTCAGCATGACGTCATTACTGACAGTGTCAGAGGACACGTGTCAGCAGTCCATTGGTCCCTGGTCTGACTGATTTCTGACATGATGACGTCATCATGACGTCACTGCTGACGTCAGCATGATGACGTCATCAGCTACAGTAATCGGGTCAAAGAACTGGGTCACCACAGACCCACGGCTCGACCCGATCACAGATCGTGATTCTGATCACCATTTTAGGTGGGATTTGTTCCTATGGACTTGTCTCTACCTCTACAATGGTTCTGTGAAATTCAAACTAGATTCTATGTTGGAAAGACTACCTGAAATCGATGCGAAGGTTGGCTGCCGGTTCTGGTTATCTTCTCCGGCGAGTCGTTGAGTTTCTAGCCACGTTCCTTGGTTCAAACTGGTCGTCAAGGTCCCCTAAATGTGTCCTAACAACAACCAAACAATTCCAACGTAAAAAATGGACGTTTTGAAGTAGGGAAGGAAATCGGGTACTCACGGGTTTTTCGTCCTACCGCCGCCGTGCCGCCGCCGTGCCGCCGCCGTGCCGCCGCCGTGCCGCCGCCGTGCCGCCGCCGTACGCCGCCCAGATTGGTTCCTGGCCGTCCTGTGGTCACAGTGAACCCAACCGTACGTTGGTTCGAACCCTGGTGCGAAGGTTTGGATGGTTTGGGTGGTTTGGGTTGTTCGGGTTCCTTCTCGGGCCTGAGGGAAAACCGGCCGTGCAGGGTGGCCGTGGAGTGGTGGCCGGCGTCTGGGGGTGGTAGTTGGCCGCCTGGTGTTGCCATGAGTGTGAGGTTGAGAGGTGAGGTGCTGGAGTGTTTGTTCGAAGGGGTTGCCGTGCTCATGGTTTGAGAGTAGTGAAATGTGAGAGTGAAAAATCTGAGAGTTTTAAAACAGATGGCTGGATGGAATGAAGGGCTGAGATTCAATCTCAGCATAGGATCAATGGTGAGGATTTAAGGAAAATAAAATAATAAACTAACCTATTGGCCAACACAGATCCTTGTTTTAGGGAATGTAGGGGATGAGTGACACTTGTCACTCATACAAGGGTCCAGATTGATTTGATTAAAGTAATCAGATCTCATTATTATAATATTATTTTAATCCGGTTCTCGGTTGGTTCAGTTAAATGCGAAATACTTCCGTGACCATAACTTCCTCGTACGAAGTCCGATTTCGGCGTGCCGCCTGTCTACGGACTCAGGACGTCGAGACCTACCCAACGGTCCTTGAGTCATGTGAAAATTAGTTCCCAAGAGAAAAGTCAACATTTTCACCCTAACCGTCCAAATTACGGTAATGCCCCTGGACTTCCGATAGCCATAACTTTTTCCCTGATCGTCCGAAATGGACGTGCCACCTGGCTATGGACTCGTGACGTCCCGAACTACGTCACGGTCATTGGTCAAAATCCATTGGACCCACCAATCAAAAAGTCAACAATTTGGCCATACAAATCACAAGGGTAAAAGCGTCAATTCATACATTAATTTACAATATTAAAATCCTCGAATTTCCGGGGTGTTACAGGCGGAGTTCCTCTGACATGTACAGGACATTTGATGGTAGCTTAGTACGAGCCGAGGATTGTGACTTGGTTATGATATGTGCATGTTTTAGTGGTGACTGAGACGACGATGAGTGGCAGACGTACGAGTCACAGTAGTCGATGAGCGGGACAAAGAGGATCCCGAGTGGCCTAATGAGATCAAAGTATCTTCCTTGTTGGGTTCGATTACTGAAGGAACGGGGCATGCTTGGAGTGGTGAGAGGTACCCTAGTACTGTGTTGGGTGCAACAGGAGTTGATTCCATAGAGTTGGGACATGCGAGATAGTACTCTGACCAGTACTATGTTGGTTGTGGTTTGGTGAACCGAAATTGTTCGGTTTGGACAGATTGGTTTTCTAAGACATATGGTTGATGTCCAAGTGAGTGATATACGGCTTGAAGGCTGAGCCCATCCTATCGTAAGGTCGTTAAGGACGTGGGACATGTGTTGAGATGTCTCCAGTAAGCTCAGTGAGCTTAGAGAGAGTTGATTGTGCCGAGTTTCCCCTAAGAGCCATTAGAGGATTTTTATGGTTGCCACCTAGAGGAGTTTTTCCGAATTAGTCCTATAACTGAACTTAATGGATTTGGGGTTCAGTTGACTTGGGAAGCCCAGTGTTCCTTGTTGAAATTCGATGGAAATTCGAGAGTTAGATTTGACAAAACAACTGAACGAGGAAATCATGCGGAACTAGTACTCCTTATAATGGAAGTTCTTAGTAAACTTCTCATCACTCATAGATGTATAAACTTGTAAAAGTCGAGCTAATTTGAGGAGTGATGCGGTCGAGGAAGGATCACTACAGTAGTTATTAATAGATATTATTAGTGGGTGAATGTGACTTCTCATTTTCCGTTGTGGGTCAAAGTTGAATGAGTTGAGGAGCAGAAGGTGCTTGGTGTCACCTAACGTTGCTGAGGGTAGTTTGGATTTGGTGGACCAGTGTTGGTATAATGGGTCATGTTACGTTGGCTGAGAAAGCGAGTGTGGGCAAGAAAGTTAACTTTTAACCCGAGAGGTCATTATCATATGGACCGAGGTCCATTATGTAGATCGTGACGTTACAAGTCTGTAGACAGACGACATGTCAAAATTGAACACCGTACGAGAAAGATACGGGTCTTGAACGAATAATGATACGATTGCACGAATTACGAGGAAGTGACATTTGTTTTTAGTGAGCCCAAAAGATCTAATTCTTGACCAATGGATGAGTGACAAGTGTCACCCATCCCATTGGCCCTTTCCCCCACATTCATGCATCTACATCTCCCATCCCTTTTGTGTTTCAAACAAACCCGAACACCCACCCCAAACCCAAACCATTCCATCTTCTCCATCTGGTGGCCTGAGAGAGAGACTAAGAGTGAGGGAGAGGCTGAGAAATTGAGTGGGATAATAGGGACGACGGAGCCTTCGTGGAGATGGCCGAAAATCGTGAAACAAGGTAAGCCGTTTAAGTTTGGATTGTTGGGTCTTATTTTTAGGCCTTATGAAGGCATTCTGATGCCTTAGTGATGTTCCTCTAACCTGTACGAGGCTGTAGGAATCAAAATGAGGAGTTTTGGACTGCAGAGTGGACCTGGGTGGACGCTGGAAGTTTGGCCCTGAAGATCAATCATGGCCATGTGAGTTTCTAGCTTTGTTTTTGTGTTTTGAGGCTAGGGATAGACTCCTGGGTTGAGGACGAGTCTAATGGTGAAGGATGGATCGATTTTGGTTGAGCTTTGAGGAAGAACGAGTCAGGTCCAGTCGTGGGTTAGAACGACCGGTTACACCAAACTGAGTTGACCCAGCCAGAGGTAGGAGATGATGACGTGGCAGTCCATGTCATCACCTGTTAGGCCACGTGGCCAATTAGAGGAAGACACGTGGCATAGGTGTCAGGTCCAGTCAACGGCTACGTGGCAATCCACGTTAGCGTTGACCGCCCACATGGACCAATGAGAGGGTGTCAGGATCTGTTAGGTGACGTGGCAGCTGACTTCACTGGTCCATATCAGCATTGTTAGATCACGTGGACTAGTGTGATGGTGCCACGTGGTAGTGTGTTAGACCTATCAGTGATATGTGGCAGAACACGTGGCACCAATTAGGGAGTGACACATGTCATGTTGTCAGAGTTTTCAAGTTGTCAGAGTATTCAAGTTGTCATCAGCAGCTGACGTCAGTAGGAATGTGTTTCCCCAGAGAAGGGATTTTGGTAGGAATGTGGAAACTGATTTTGGGCTAAGACCCTATGTGAAATAACTAGGGGTAGGCACGGTTCGGTATGGTACAAAATTGATCGATACCAGAACCATACCATTTAATTTTAATCGGTACGGTACGGTTCGGTATTCAATATTTTGAAAGTGAAACCAGATCGTACTGTACCAATTAAGTTCGGTACGTTTCGGTATGGTTTCGATTTTGAGCCAAAATTTTGTTTGTGATTATAAAGCAAGGAAAAGACTAAAGAAAAAGCAAAACTACATTTATGAAGGACTTAAGTTTTCAAATATGTATTGAAAAAGTTGCACTAAGTTGAAGATATCAACTCTTAGAAGCTAAATTAAGACATGTATGGTCATATCAACTCTTGAAGAAGGCCTAATAAACCAATAAGAAATAAATTTAATTATTAAAAAAACATATTCTAATTCGGTACGGTATCGGTACAGGACGGTTTTTTAAAATATCGATACCGAAACCGTACCGAATTATATCGGTACGGTTTCGGTACCGTACCAATCATACAACGGTTTTACTATTCGGTTTTTTTTCGGTATGGTTTGATCTAAAACGGTACGGTTTCGGTATTTTGGTTCCATGTGCCCAGCCCTAGAAATAACTGTTTTGATTTGAGAAACGACAAATTGAAAATGTATTTCCACTGTTTTAATTATGACCATTCTTCGAGATGATGGATATGACTCCAATAGGAATGTGTTTCCCTGGAGAAGGGATTTTGGTAGGAATGTGTTTCCCCAGAAAGGGCCTCTGGTAGGAATGTGTTTCCCCGAAAAGGACCCTATGATGTGATTGTAGCCTCCAGCCGTCGTAGATCTTGGAGAGGTCACGATGACACTACCTGCAAGAGTGTCGGAGATGAATAATTTTCAGACCTCGAGCCAGGGGTTTCGAGTCTGAGTTAGAACACCTAGACGTCGAGCCACGGGCTTCAGAGCCAAGTGTATACTCGGATGTGTAATCCCGAGCCACATGTGTAGCGCTGATATCGTGACAATTGATTATTTGACGACATTAGGCAGATGTTGGATATGAGAATGGGTCCCAAGGCAGATGAACAATTTTCATACCTCGAGCTAGGGGTTTCGAGCCTGAGTTAGAACACCTAGACGTCGTGCCACGGGCTCCAGAGCCAAGTGTATACTCGGATGTGTAATTCCGAGTCGCATGCGTAGCGCTGATATCGTGACAATTGATGATTTGACGACATTAGGCAGATGTTGGATATGAGAATAAGTCCCAAGGTTTTTTACTTGTATCCAGATGTTTTAAACATGTGATGATTTTATGATGATTGTATTGGCTTTATTATATACGGTTTTGTTGGAAATAGATGGTTTTAAATTGTTATGCATGCATGCTTTTTTAGTAAGGGGTATACATGTCATTTTTGGAAATTATTTTTGAACTTTTTATTTTTATCCACTCACAACTTTTATGGTTTTTGATACCATTCAAGTTGATCGCGAATGTGGGCTGTAGTAGAGACTGAAACATCTCATGCCATTACGTGCTCCACAAGTCACTGCGCACTCTGGTAACCCCGAGCGGGAACAAACGGGAGTAGACCACATCCCACGATAATCCAGGGGGATTTGGATGGGTCTTGTCACAAAATATCTTCAATAAACATGATTACAAACTGGCCCAAAAATAGACGAAACACCTCATTCATCATATCCATAAAAACTACAAGGGCATTGGTAAATCCAAACGACATCATCAGAAACTCATAATGACCGTATCTCGTTTGGAAACCTGTCTTTGGAATGCACGCCACCTTAATCCTCAATTGATGGTATCCGGACCGCATATCAATCTTAGAGAAATATCTGGCTTCTCTCAACTGATCAAACTAATCATCGATCTAGGGCAGTGGATACTTGTTTCGTGCTTTTATTCTATTAAACTTCCTGTAATCAATACATAGTCGTAAACTGCCATCCTTCTTCTTTACGAACAAAACTGGGGCTCCCTAGGGTGAAGTACTTGGTCGAATAAAACCTATATCAATCAACTCTTGTAACTGCACCTTTTATTCATTCAACTTCACTGGAGCCATCCTATAAGGGGTCTGAGATATCAATCGAGTACTAGGAAGCAACTCGATTGTGAAATCAACCTCCCTGTGAGGTGGTAATCTAGTTAACTCATTAGGGAACACATCAAGGAATGTGTGGCCCCCATAGGGGTACTAACTCCTATATCAAGACCAAGATGAGACACCTCCCTATTTATCAATAAAGTAAAAGTCCGAGAAACAAAAGAATGTGTGGCCCCTAATCTATCAAAATACGTGCAACATAATCATAAATAGGTAGTGTATCTGCCACCACGCCTGGTGCCTCTTGATCCTTTAACAAAGTGATAATAAAAACTCTAGCTCGAGGACCCGGAGGTCGACCATGTCCCCTCGAACTACTCCCGGCTCCAATGGTATGTGTCTGACCTTTTCCAGATGTACTTGATGCCTGTCTAAACTGAGTCGTATTATGACCTATCATACCCTCTTCTAGGCAATTCGGTCTCCCTCCGGATGTGTCTAGGCTCCCCACAAGCTAAACATTGAATCAAAAAAGGCTGTACCAGTTTCCTCTCCTATCTGCCAGTTGACTGAACGGAAGCTCTACTAGCTGGCCAGACAATTGAGATTTCGACCCAAAACTCTAAGAACCTCTCGATTGAGTCCCTCTATTGCCTAGACCTGAGGGATAACCACCAGAAGATCCAAAACTCAAACCACCCGTCATCGGGGCTCTCTAACTAAATGTACTAGTATACGGGCTCAGTGCCTTGTCGTCGCGCTGAAAAAATAGACTCCAGCTGAATATCAGTATCAAACAACTCCCGTAGAGTAGTAAAAGAGCCCACTGTAACTGCAGCCCGAATCTCATCTCGTCAACCCATCTCAAACTGACGGCATTTATCCGCCTTCGTTACCACAGCTGCTAGAATAAACCGAGACAAATTCAGAAACTTTTGTTCGTATTGGGTCATCGTCAAAGTACCTTGCTGCCATAAAAAAAAATTCTATCTCTCGAGCATCTCGATAAGATCGGGGGTTGAACTGATGTAAGAATCTATCTTTGAAGGCATCCCAAGTCACCGTTTGGGCATCCCAACCCGCCTTCTATAGCCTTCGCCACCACTAGTAAGCCAGCTCAGTAAATTAAAAGGTGACAATTAGTACCTTGTCCTCAGGCAGACACCTCATAATCTCGAAAATCCTCCCAAATCGTGTCACCCACTCTTCTGTCTGCTCTGGGCTCACCTCGCCCGAAAACGTAGAAGCCCCCAAACGCTAGGCTCTCTCAATATATAGGCCTTCTCTAGCCCGCTCACCTTCATCTTCTGGCTATGCCCAGGGATCACGTCGTGGAGGCATAGTAGTAACATCTTCACTTACCCTATAAAACATACACATCTAAACTATGCAACCGTACCTACATGTACAGTCACAGCCGAAACCTATGTTCTTATACCAAGTTGACAAGACCCCTCTCGGATAACCGAGGAGATCCTACTCCTGTCTGATAGATAACTCAAACAAGCCAGTTTAACACAAGATACTAACGATAACTAAAGTAATTTTTTCAAACAAGGGATATAATAATCGATTTTATAGCATGAGTACTATTAAACATAAGAAGAGAAGTCTAATTCTATCCTAGCAAGTTGTAGAGTGTGCAGAATCCAACTTATTTATATGCCTCTGACAACAAAGCTGATCCCCGATCTCTATTCACGACCTGGAGGGTAATTATAAAACACAAAATTGTGAGTCCACGAAAGAAAATAAGTATATGATAAAATAATTCCGAAAATCTATAAAAGACCCTCTGTTTTATAAAACAAGGCACACATTGTCATCAACCTTTTAACGGGTCGACTCGCATCTCTAGTTTTGGGTTTTTGACCCAGCGGGTCAACCCGGTATCAAATCACTCAAATCTCGCCCTTTTTCTTCCTTTCTTCTATCAAACTCACCTAATCAATCCCTAGACACGTTCTATTGGCTCAAACACAAAATAAAAGCGTCGCAAATTCATATCTGAGCTTTCGAAAAACTTTCCCAAAATTTTGCTTCGGTTTCTGGGAAAGTTCCATGTCCAACTTTCTCATCAACCACTATAAAACACTTGTATGAACCTACAGTAGGGTACTGGAGTCTCAGCTGCAAGTTTCCTCCACAAGAAACATAAGACATGTTGTTATGGATGCTGCTAAAGCGTGGAGCTCTGGTAGTGTACACTTCTATATAAAGCCGTCATGGCATGCGATGACTTTGGCTTGGAAAAAGTTAGTTACTGGGTTTGTCAAGCTCAACACTAACAGTTTTAGATTGGGTAACACTGGTCAGATAGCCACTAGAGGAACCATTTAGGATAATACAGGTGCCTGGGTCGTTGGGTTCTCAATTAACCTTAGAGTGGGAGAGGTCCTTGAGGCTGAGATGTGGGTTATCTTCTATGGGTTGCATATGGTGTGGGATATAGGCTTAAGAAAAGTGGGTCTGGAGACAAATTTGGTAGTCGCTCACTTCCTGTTGGTATTCCCCTTAAGTGTTGTATAACCATGGATTGAAAAATTGCCGAAATCGACGATATATCGAGCGATATATCGTGATTTCCGGCCGGTGGTAGCTAAGAAGGGGGTGAAGGTTTTTCTTCCCCCAATATCGGTGATATCGTCCAATATCGAACAATATCGACGAGTATCGTGATCTGAACCATTCGGCAGCAAAGGATCGAAATAAAAAAAAATTGAAAATCATAATGTAAATCACGGACTAAACAGAGAAGAATTCAAAAACGATTCAACCAAAACGTCAATCAATCATACACACAACCAAGGATTGAAATAATTCAAAAGGAAATGATTCAATTATGAATTTAGGACCCACAGACGAACAGAATTTGGAGAAAAGAACAAATTTTCTCATGGACTCACCAATCTCAATGGTGACCTTCGCAAGCATAAATTGGAAGGAAGGGGCGGTTGGGGGGGGAGGGGGGGGGGGGGGGGGGGGGGGGCAACATAAAACCTTGAAGTTCTCGAAACCAGCCCATCGCTCGCCGACCGAAATCGCTCGAACCTCGAACCCAGTCTCAGTCAACCACCTCTGCTCGAAGTCTCGAACCACCTCTCGTCTCGTCCAGTCGTCTGTCGCTCGACGCTGTCTGCATCGCAGATTCTTCGCTCGCCGACTGGAATCTCTTGAACCTCCCTCGAAGTCGCCCCTCACGCCGCCTCTGAACGCTGACCCTCACGATCGATTTCCCCAAAGTGTGTATCGATCGAGAATTGTGGATATTTGTTAAGTAAATAGGAATTGAAACGAAACGCTCCGTTTCGTTTCCTTTCATTTATTATCCTTTTTTTTTATTTACATATATTATTTAATTATTTGTCAAATTAAATTATATCATTTATTATTTACTTATTTTATAATAAATATCAAAAATAGATTAAGCCCAAATATATTATTTTATATTTGTATTTTTTTATAAATTAAATTATATCATATATTATTTTATTATTATTATTATTATTTGTATTTTTATTATTATTATTTATTTTTTTAACCCCAAATATAAAAAATAGATTACGCCTTAAACTTTTTTTTTTCAAAATTCAAAATATATCATATATAATTTATTATTACTTTTTATATAAATTAAATTATATCATATATTATTATTATTATTATTATTATTATTATTATTATTATTTACTTTTTTCAACCCCAAATATAAAAAATAGATTAAGCCTTGAACTTTTTTTTTCAAAATTCAAAATAAATCATATATCATTTATTATTACTTTTTTTATATAAATTAAATTATATCATATATTATATTGTTATTATTATTATTATTTGTATTTTTATTATTATTATTTACTTTTTTTTAACCCCAAATATCAAAAATAGATTAAGCCTTAAATTTTTTTTTTTCAAAATTCAAAATTTATTATTAGGTAAATAATATGGCTTAATTCATATATTTGGTAATATTTGTGTTAATTTAGAATATATGTTTTAAAATTATGAATATATGTGTTTTTGTTCCTTAATTATGAAGATGTATTAAAAAAAGTTTGAAGCCTTAAACGTTTTTTTTTTTCAAAATTCAAAATGTATTATTAGGTAAAATATGTTTTCGTAATGTATGTTTTAATATAAAATATGGGGTAATTCATATATTTGGTAATATTTGTTTTAATTTTTAATATATGTTTTATTTTAGAATATATATTAAAATTATGAATATATGTGTTTTTACTACTTAATTTTTTTTATCATCATCAAAGTCTAACTTAGAATATATGTTCTAATTGAAATAATTTTATTATTATTTGTCATTATCAAATTCTAATTATTTTTCATGTAACTTAGATTTCATAAAATGACTAGTGGAAGTGCAAGTGAAAGCCGCCCAAGACCTGAACGAGTTGACCCAGCATGGAAATATGCCATTGCAATTCCTGGAAATAAAAACGGTGCCATATATTCGTTTTGTCAACATCAGTTCCAGAGTGGAGGCATAACACGATTAAAGTTTCATTTAGCAGGTTTTGATCCGAAAAAAAAATGTTCAAAAATGCAAAGATGTACCTAAAGCTATTAGGAATGAGGTCAGAGCATGGATCAAAAGTAAAGATACTGCTAAACAGAATAAGAATATAATTGGTGAGAACATATGAGCTGGCTTGAGAGGAGATCCACTGGACACTCAACATAGCATTCAGGTTAATGATAGTGATGATGAAGAGGATGATGATGGATTCGCTTATCCACCAGATTTGCATAGATCTGAGTGAACAACATATCGCTTTACTGTAAATGCATCGAGGGATGAGGCACGACGAAGTGTTGACACTTATGAAGTTGGTACCATGTGTGGTGTTTAAGGAGGTAGTAGCAGTCATCAACAACCTCAACAGATGCGTCGATCATAAAATTTGCATGATCCATTTTCAATTCCTCCATAACCAAAACTTTACAAAACCGCACGAAGAAAAGTTGGGTCGATACATAAGCAAATTTTTTATATATGAAGGTGTGGCTCCAAATAAAGCCAACTCTCATCATTTTAAGAATATGATTATTGAAGCCCAATGAGCAGGTATTTAATAAATTTATTTATGATACACTTTTATTTAGCATATGAAATAGCATTAAATGCTAACTTATGTTTTGGTTTGCAGATGAAGGTGTGTCCACTCCTTCTCCGTATGAAGTAAAAAATAAATATCTTCCTATGAAGTATGAAGATATGACAGCGTATGTGGAGCAACAAAAGCGACACTGGGAAACTTATGGATGTACCATAATGTGTGATGGTTGGACCGATCCAACGAATTTATCCATAATTAACTTCATGGTATATAGTAAGGGTTCAACTATATTTCTCAGGTCAGTTGATTCTTCCAAATTCCATAAAGACTATTTGTACATACAAAATTTGTTGAAAGAAGTTGTTCAGGAGGTTGGAGTACAAAATGTTGTACAGATCGTTACTGATAATGGGTCAAACTTCAAGAAGGCTGGAAAAGAACTGATGAAGACGTATCTGATCTATTGGACTCCTTGTGCAACCCATTGTATAGACCTAATATTTGAAGATATTGGGAAGAATGAGACAATGACGCTCATCATAAAAAATGCTAGGCATGTAACTAACTACATTTATAATCATCTATGGTTACTAGCACAGATGCATGAATTCTGTCAAGGAGACTTTGTTCGTCCTGGTGCAACAAGGTTCGCAACCAATTATATTTGTATAAACAGTAAAGTTAAGCATAAAGTTGGCCTTAGAAGATTGTTTACCAGTGATCAATGGCATGGTAGCCCACTGAGTAGGAAAGTGGAAGGCAAGAGGGTTGAGGCTCATATACTCAACCAAAGATTCTGGGAGTCCTTGGAGATGATGCAGTCAATATATGAACCGTTATACATCATCCTTCGAATTTTTGATACAAAGGTAGTCCCAACCATGCCAATCCTGTATGATATGTTCAATCGAATGAAAGAAAGGATAACCCATATTAAAGGACATAAGTGGGTCCTCAAAATCGTACAGGAGCGATGGGAAAAACATTAGTGCATCCCTTACATGCCGCTGGTATATTTCTATCTTATTGAACTTGTTAATATTTTATTTTATTGTTGTTTACTAAGAAAATTTCATTCATGATTTGCAGCTTATTACTTGAATCCCCGACATCAATATCAAGCAGGTGTTGGGCATGACTCCTACCTTGTCCAATCAGTTCAACAAATATTCCTCAAACTGAATCCAAATGGGCAATTGGGTTTACAAAATTTTGGAATAGACGTAAGTTCACTACCATATATGAACCTTGATATTTTGGAATCTGTACATCTATGACATTATATGAACACCATTCTTAATGTAATTGATCAACTTTAGAGATGGTGGGAAAACATTTCGTTCACCTATGACTGTACAATCACGAACGAAAATGCCCCTAGGTATATACTTGCATTTAACTTGATATTATATGAATTAACACTTTATAATGCCTCTTACATTAAACTTGATATTGACAGCTGAGTGGTGGGAATTATATGGCCAAGCTTTTCTAGTCTTGCAACAAATTGCAGTTCATATATTATCACAAACTGCATCATCTTTGGCATGTGAGAGAAATTGGAGTACATTTGATTTAATTCATACAAAGCAAATAAATCGTCTAGCTTATTCAAAGTTGAAACAACTTGTTTTCTGTTATTACAACATAAAACTCAAGTTAAGAGATGAAGAAGCTAAAGCAGGTAAAGTTGTGGAAGAAGACTACGTTGACCTTTTGGAAATTGCTGGTCAACACGTGAAAGGTAATGAGGTTAATCCACTTCAAGCATGGATTATGCCAGCTCACTTGGATGATGATAGTGGAAGGCCTGACCCTCGAGTAGCTCTTCTTGCTAGTGAACACGGTGTTAATGTCGATAGAGTGTTATCTGAAGAAGTGGGGAGTGAGGAAGTAGGAAGTGAGCTGGAGATGTCTTCATGGGAGAGATCAATGCTTGGTTCTACTGCTAGACGTGACTTGCGAGCTGATGCTACTAGTAAGGGACTTCATCAAAATAAATCTCCAGATGATGATGATGATGATGATGATGATGTTGAGATAAACGATGAAGACAAGGATGACAGAGAGGATGATGATGGGGGAAATGAACATGTAACCGAAACATATGCACCCTTGAGCCCATTTACTGGAGAGGTGGATTTCACTCATGTCACCCAAGATTATGATCATGGCTATAGAGAAGGAGGAGTAGGAATCGGTGGTGTTGGGAAATATTACACTCGGACACGCAACATATATGAAGGTTATGGAAACCCATCTTCTGAGGATTCCATGGAAATTAGTTTTGAGTCAATGAGTTTAGGCACCGATCCTAGTAACAACTCAAATGATCCATATGCTTATGGTCCATATGGTTACCACCAATTAGATAGCCATCTCCCTCAAATGCCACATGGTTATGAAGGCTATGAAGATCCTCATCTCAATGAAGATTATGGAGAAGTTAGTTAGGTAAATCCGAACTACCCTATACATGGAGGAAAATATAGGCCATTCAAATGAGATATACAAATACTATGTCCAACAATACATTTCCTTTTGGTCAAGTAGCATCACTTGACAAAACTTTTGTGTCTTGGTAGATGAAGACCAATCTCATTTTCAAGCTGGTAGACATTCTACTTGTTTTTTTATGAAGTTCAACGTGTAAAGTATTTGGTGTGTAATATTATCAATAGAATTATGTTTTAATTTAAGTTTATCTTTAATATTTTATACTGTTAGTTATCGGCAGACCTATATTCTATCATATGATTCATCATATATTTATTATATCGAAGTCATTTTATAGTTTTTATTAATCCTATATAACCATTATTGGGTACTTAAATTTTTCCCAAAATTTCATTTCAAATTTTCATCATTTGGACCTAATTTCCATCATTTTGTTGACCGTAAACGATATTGATATCGATATCGATATCGATATTTGGGGCGAGGTATCCGTAAATTTAGCTAACGGTATATCTGTCAATATCGATATTTTCATCCTTGTGTACAACCCCTAGCAGCGATAACTCATGGATGCAAACACATGTTATCTAGTGCTTAACACTATGATGTTTTTCACATTTACGAGGTAGGCAACAAAGTGGCAGATAGGCTTGCCCAGGGGGTGGTGGTTAGGTTCTCGCAACCTCCTAGTGATATTGCCAGCGTAATGCTTGAGGATCAGCTAGGTAACTGTTCTATTAGAAACATTGTTTAGTTTCCGATTTGTTTCTTCTTTTTCTCCCTTTATTCACCTTAAAAATTAATTTTTGAATATAAATATTAATAAAGAGCATATTAATATTAATTAATTATATCTATACTAAAAGTGAATTGGGAAGAATCACTTCTCACCTACAGTGCATTTGAGATTTTACCCTCTTTTTTTCTTTTCTTTTTCTTTGGTTATAAACAATAAAATTACTATTTTTCTCTCATACCCATTATTCAATAAAATTACTAAGCAGCTTGGTACTTCATATTCTCCTTTGCTACGATCACACCCAACCCATCAGTGGCTCAACCATTGATCCTTCCTTTCGTTCTCCTTCTATGCGCACTCATCCAAGACTCAATGATCTTCGAAAGCTATCAAAATTGATCTGAACCTATTCATTTGGCCAGAAATGGCTAGAATTCAGGTGAACTCATGCCACTCGTCCTTTTTTGGGTTCTTGTATTGTTGCAAGTTTCTATCTCTTCTCTAAGTTTGTGGACTGTTGCAATATTGTGATTTGCAGTTTCGGCAACTTTCTTCAATTTATTTGGAGGTTTGGATTGTTCTTATTTGTTCACCAAATTAATGTTTGTCTGACTTGAATTTATTTGGAAGTTCGGGTTGGTTTTTAGCGTTTTAGATTAATAAAGCAGTGATCTTTGCATAACAAAAAACCATTCACTAAACAAACTCTACAACATATGAAATGAGTTTATATGATACAATCAATTGCGTATCACAAGTCAACTTCAATTCTTACCAAACATGACATGATGGAACTCCCTTAGCCAACGGAAAAGCTTCTAACCTGCCAAATGTATAAGTTGGAAGCTTCTGTAAGTTAGAAGCAAATTCAAATCTAAGTAGTTGTAGTACCTAAAATAAATGGTTATTTTGTCAAATTGTCAAATTAACCAAAGTTGTGACAGATGAGTACACCTTAGGGCCGGTTTGGCCAAAAACAGCATTATC
Source organism: Prinsepia uniflora (assembly GCA_032719365.1). Lineage (NCBI taxonomy): Eukaryota > Viridiplantae > Streptophyta > Magnoliopsida > Rosales > Rosaceae > Prinsepia > Prinsepia uniflora. The sequence continues at coordinate 75,487,926 of CM064863.1, forward strand.
TGCTACAAGGGTTAGATTAAAAACCACGTGCAATACATGTCCCCACTAACAACATAACTAGCTACCTAAATCATCCAAATACAAATGACACTAATGAAGAATGATGTTGTTCAAATTCAGATTATGCATTCACTAATTAGTTGGATTAGTGGGTAAAGTTTTCAAAAATTATATGAATCACCATTCACCAGACTCATGTTTTAAGCAGAAAATACCAAATTTTAGTTTGTGATAAGACCCCTCTCGAAAATGCTTTGATAATCGTGTTTGATCCTGCTCCCATTTAACAAATTAAACGAAGTTCCAAAAATGGCCTTAAAACTTATCAGAAAAGGGATAACTGTATTGATGTTCCGATCATGCCTCGGTGTCTAGATCAACCCCAATCTTCATGCAATGGCCTAAAAGGTCAACAAAATATCAAAGGTGTGAGTGCACAAAAATAAGCGTTTGAAAACACATTTTGAGGAAAATAAATTTTTACCCTCCAATTATAAAACATGCATGCATACTATAAAATATGAATAACCGGATGTCAATTCAAATCACATCATAACCCATGGGACCCACAAATCATCAAAAGCACGTGGTTCTCATTTTCCTGAAATAACTGTTTGTCAATCATCACAAAACTTGGACACCAATATCAAAAATCAATCCAAAATCAATCATTGACTCCCCCGAGCATTAGTTGTCTGGGAAATACCCCAAGCTTCGGCTGCTTGGGAAACAATCACAATGACCATAACAATAACCCCGAGCATCAATCATCTAGGAACACCCCGAATTTCGGCTACTTGGGAAACAATACCCCAAGCATCAATCTTCTGGGAACACTCCTAACTTTGGCTGCTTTTGAAACAATACCTCATGCATCAGTCATCTGGTAAACACCCCTAACTTCGGCTACTTGGAAACACAACAACAATAACCCTGAGTTTCGGCCGTATGGGAAACACCTGGAAACTCATTACAATCACAGTGAAAACCGTCCAGAGATTAAATCCAAAACTTTTCTTTCAGAATAAATCGTTGACTCACATTTCAAGTCAAAATATCATTTCCACATCAGGCTTGAACCCAAAACACAATTTTTGAAATACCGTAAAATTCGTGTTTAGAAATTAGTCAATAAATCCAAAAAATCATCAAACAATCACCTTAACTAATTATTCAAATAATTGCAACTCAAACCACGCAATAAAACATTTAAAACATTTAACTATGCATGCATCAAGGTTTATAAAACAAATGTTCATTTTTAGGCTGTCCAAGCAACTCAATTATGTACTATACGCTCCTCAGAAATTCCGACAGTCATCTATCTTGTAAAAAAATCACTATTAGGGGTCACTAAAGTCCCAAATAATCCCACATTAAAATCCCATAATTTTACAAGATAAAATACGTATTAAAAACGTAAATATAATACTTTGGATACCCAAAATAACTCTAAGACGATATCCGATCGACTCGAAATTTATGCCAAAATGTCTGTAACATTAAGAACATTAAAATATGTGTTGATCACACCTCGAGATTACGTGGAACGCGCCCCCACGTGCCACCTACCCTTTCTACGTGTGGGCCTCACACGCCTACCACAGTCACCCCTAACCTCCAACAGGTCGGTCTGCGGGTCTGTACGTAGGCCGACCTGTACGTAGGAACAATTCTATGACTTCAAAACATCAAGACCCTAATTTTCATGTCTAATATTCCATTTCAAACCAATCCATCCTAGACACCCCTAGAAACAATTCTATGACTTCAAAACATCAAGAACTTACCTCAAACTCACAACCCGATTCCATAATGTTCGGCCAAACGCCAACCTTCCATTTCCAGCGTTTCCCATATCCAAACCTCTAAGGTTTTAGCTCACTAGGACTGTATGAACCTGAAAAAGATGCTAGTACGCTTGGTTTCAAGCTTCCATGTCCAGAACACTGACTTTGAATTCCTAGACTCACAGGTCAATTTCTGAGTTCCTCAAGTCATGGCCGAGTTCTTCCTTCTCTTCTCTTCTTTCCCTCCTTGTTTTCTCACATCTCTCCTCTGTTCTAGCTTTCTAGTTCAATTAATTGGGAGTTTTTGGTTTCCATTTTAGTTTTGCGTTAAAACACCATACATAATCCCACAAACACATAGGGTAAACTTAAACCCAGAAATGCCACTAATCAACACTCCCACAAGGATGACTTAGCAGAACCAAAAGGTCAAATGACCAAAATACCCCTAGTCTAAATTACTAAAATACCGTTGGGTATTCTAGACCTATACCGATCACGTCCGAACTCTGATTTTAACGTGCAACTATCTACAGACTCGGAATTCCGAGATCTATATCACGGTCCTCATGAAAAGTCCAATATGGTTCACCAATCAAAAAGTCAACTCTTTAACTACTAAGGGCAAAATCGTTAATTCACTTTTTAAATTCTCGAAATTACCTTTTGTAAATTTTCGGGTCATTAAAGTTTGATTGTTGGACTTCTACGTTTATTATTGGTCAAAGATTTCTTTATGATAGGATGCATGGTTGAAGTTATTGTTTTCACAGGAATATAAGAAAACTATATGTAATGGGTACATAAATTACAAAGAAAATACATGAAAGTAAGGAGATTAGAGAATAATGTAGTTATTGCTTTGACATGAGTATAAGAAAACTAAAGATGTTCATATAGAACATCTAAACAATTTGTAAATTCTCATGTTAATAATAATATTTTGTAAAGAATTAAATTCCATGCTTTTAAGGTTTTTTAAAACATTTAACCATAAGATCTGAGAAATCTAAGATCTAAATTCAAATGGGTTCCAAACTACAAATATAAATGTAGACTTGATTGCAAATGTTTGGTTTAGATTAATGATGCTTATGGTGTGATCTTCATATCATGAAAGGCTTGAATTTAAACTTGGTATTGAATGATAACAAATGGAATATATTCAAAAAATCATATAATTTTTGCTTATTTGATGCCACTTTTATATTCTCTGAAACCCATGTCACTTGCAATCGCATGTATTTTATCTTTATACCACTTGCACCTACTAATAAATATCGATTTTTGGTCAGTGTTAGCTGATATATGACAATGTTCTAGATTTTATCTACCCATATATTTATGATGCTTATTTTGTTATTTGTGATAACTATCGTTTAATTGTTTTTTTTGGAAGGAATACTTAACCATATGAATGGAGTAGTTGACATATTCCTTTGCATTTTTCTATTCTCTATTCGCAGAAGATCTGTTTTTTCTTTTCTTTTCTGTTTTATGGGGTACATATTTTGTAGTATAACATATCTTCATATGCATCCTACTTCAACTTCATCTAGCTTAGTGATAAATTAAATTTTCATTTACAGCCATTTTCAGCGCATATTTAGCTTAGGTTTTCCCGCCTGTTTTTGTTGCAGTCGTTTGTCGGTTGTAGCTTCCTCACTTATATTTTCCTTGTTCCTTATTTGGTGAAATTGGTGGAAAGACAACACCCTTTACCGGTTAGTCCGTTATTATTATTTTTTTCCATTTTGCTTTTTATTTTGGTTAAATGTGTTTGTAGTTAATTAATTTTTTTTCTATATGAATGTTGCGGTTATGGTGAATTATATGTTATGTGGTTATTGATGGACCTTTTTTTCCTCTCTTTCGAACAGATTGTTAAACGAAATTTCAATCATTATTTGAATAATGTCTAAAAGGTCCGTGAAGCTTATTATTTTGGGCCCTTCAAATGGTATACAAATATCTCGTAAATTGCTTTCCTATTCCATTAGTATAACTATCAGAACTCAAATACCTTTTCAGTGAAGAAAGCTCAACAAAAGATGAAAAAGCTTGAAAAAAAGCAACATGAAATTGAAATCAAAATCAGGAAAATGTCCTTTTTAGGACATATGCTTTTGTCCACCATGCTCAAATTATAAATTTTCTTGAATGTACAGTATTAGACAACAAGATGAATCTTTATTTACTATTGTCCACCTTTTGTAAATAAGTTATCTATGATAACTAAGTAATCTTTTATAAGTAAACAATGAATTGTTACTTATTGTAAATAATCTTTTGTAAATAGAGAATGAACTATTATCTAATCAAATTTATAACCAACAAAAAAGCCCCGCGATTACGCGTGGGGATTTCACCTAGTATATTACTAAATTTGTAATATGCACTAAGCATTATTTTATAATCACATAATAAAATACATATCCTTATTATTTTTTTAAAAAATAAACTATATAAAATTACTCAAATTATAGGGTCGATTTCAAAAGGTACCATAACTATAAAAAGTTATATTTCCATACTCAAACGATAATATCGATTTCAAAAAAGTATCTCCATTAAATTTTTCATTCAAAACTCAGTTAACTATATATGTGTCAAATAGTAAATGTCACTCAATATTTGATGTGACAAATTTTCAATGAGCATTTGGGGAACAATTTTAATTCATCTCCCTTCTTCCTCTTTACTAATTCATCATATTCATCTTCCCCAATTCATCATCCCATTTTTCCCAATTTTTCATCAATCACCAATCATCAATCATCATCTATAAATCCAAAATCCAAAATTATTCTTCCCCAATTTTGTTCAAGCCTCAAATCCAAAAACTTAGAACATATTAACTCAACAAACCTCAAATTGGAGGAGAAGATTCTAGACAAACCCAGAATTTTCTGTCAACAAGCGCGAAGTAGAAGCTACTGGGATTGCCAACTTGAGACGACCACACCTGAATTGTATCACCTTTCTCAAACTGAATGGTCTCACCCAAAGCAATTTTAAGCCAGTCAGCTGAAAGATCCGAGCTGCACACGCGGCAGGCATTTTAATTGCGATTCCACTCTCACCCCTTCAATTTCTTAAACCCTATTTTCAACCTTTTCACCACCAACGCCATTAATTATTCCAATTATGATTTCCTTGGCCGATCGGACAGAATCTGTTGATGCAAGAAATGGATCAACCTACTCCTGCCTCGCTGAGCTTCCTTCGCGATCCCCTCCGAAATATTGTGGCCTGCACAGGAAGAGGGTAAACGCAAAGGGACACCGGTGTGATGCCGGCCGAACAGTCTCCGATGCCTAAGTCAGTTAGGTAGAGGGGTACTGTTGTAATTTAGACAGCGTGAGGGCAAGATTGTCATTACCTTTTGGAGGGGGATGCCCTTGTATTTATAGTAGCATTGAATGTGTTTGTTGGTGTTTGTCAATGTGGGATGAATGTTGCTGCCTCTAGGAGTTTGACAGGTGTCCTGAGGTGGTCCCGGATAGCATTTATGACTTGTCAGTAAGCCTTGCCGACCAGATTTGGTCTTCCTCTGTCGTTCTTGGCTTTGTTAGCGTAATCTGAGACTTGCCTGGGACTGGTGGAGCAGGAGCAGGTCAGATTGGTTCGGGATTTTGACCAGGCCGACCAGTTTAGGTACGAACAGAAGTCCCCCAAGTCGTTGACTGAGGTGGATTGCCTCGGTTGAGGGCTTGTATTATGCTTGTCGGCCTGTTCTGGTGCGTAGTATGCTAGTCCCCAGTCCCCCAAGCCCTTGATAGAGGAGAAAAACCGAAGGATGGGAGTTTAAAACTGGCGTTGGACGGGTGTAAGTGGGTGGCCGATCGGCCTGGGGGTACCCTGCAGGCCGACCACCTTGATCGATCAGCTAGCGCAGGACCTTACATGATGAGGTGACCGATCGGCCTAGGGGTACCTTGAAGGCCGATCACATGTCACTAGGTGCCAGGGTGAAGGATGTCACCCGGTCGGTCAGCTTGCGCAGGACCTGGCACGATGAGGTGACCGATCGGCCTAGGGGGTACCCTGAAGGCCGATCACATGTCACTTGGTGCCAAGGTGAAGGATGTCACCTTGGTCGGTCAGCTTGCGCAGGACCTTGCACGATGAGGTGACCGATCGGTCTAGGGGGTACCCTGAAGGCCGATCACATGTCACTTGGTGCCAAGGTGAAGGATGTCGCCTTGGTCGGTCAGCTTGCGCAGGACCTTGCACGATGAGGTGACCGATCGGCCTAGGGGGTACCCTGAAGGCCGATCACATGTCACTAGGTACCAGGGTGAAGGATGTCACCCTGGTCGGTCAGCTTGCGCAGGACCTGGCACGATGAGGTGACCGATCGGCCTAGGGGGTACCCTGAAGGCCGATCACATGTCACTTGGTGCCAAGGGGAAGGATGTCGCCTTGGTCGGTCAGCTTGCGCAGGACCTTACATCACCTTGTAGTGCGGTTTAAATGCGCGTGCAAATCGAGGTGACCCTTCTGCTTATCGAGGTCGAGGTGACGGTTGGGCTGGCAGACCATGGTAATAACGGCTAGTTTTTTAACCATGGTTAGAATTGGCTAGTATAAAAGGAGTGGAGCCAAGTTCACTTTTTACTTTGTGCGTCCAAGTGAATTGTGAGTGTTCGTGAGAGAAGTACAAAGGCGATTTCCGGCGAGGCAAGGCGATTTCCGAACAAGCTTCACGGCGGTGCTCACGGCGACTTCCAAGCAAAACAAGGTACGTAAACTTTTGACCTCGTGATTTGGATTAAAAGTTTGTCTTTTGCAAGAACATGGGATGAACACATATGCATGTTTGTCCCGTGGTTTCTAGATCCGATAGGTCGGCCAGTAAGGAGAGTCGCGTTGTTTCCCATTCTTAGGAGGTTTTTTTTTTTATATATTTGTAGATGGTGTCTGAAGATTCTCAAGGCACGGACGCCCGGTCTGGAAATGCCTTCGAGGATGATTCAACGGCTTCGGCCGCTTCTGACACACGGTTGAAGACGAGTGGATCGGATTCAACTTCAGGGACATCTCGGCCAGAGGTGAATCTGAGGTCGCAGGCCGAGGAAGATAGGGATCTGGAGGAGGAGCTTGAAAAAGCTTTTGCCCAGATTCCAGACGAGGCTGTTTCGGCCATTGGTGAGGCCGAACGGTTGATCGTTGATGTAGATTCGGTGGGGCAGACCGATGTTTTTGAAGGCATTACCCTTGTATCAGGCCGGTCGAGAGAAAAAGAAGCTGTGGGGACAAGCGATCAAGATGCGACATCCAGGCCGATGTTGATTGAGATTGATGTGGATAATGCAATGAAGTAGGTGACCGTTGCGACATCCGTCTATCACATTGATCGTCAGCGGAGTACGATCAAATGGGATGATATTCAGGCGTACCGAGAAGCGTTTCACGTGCCCGATTCAGTTGTGATGCGGCTGATTGGGGATAGCGACATGCCGAGTGATCCTCCGGAGCCGTGGACGACCTTCCATCCGGACGTCTTCACGCACGGGGTCATCCTGCCCCTCCATCCTTGGGTGCAAAGGATGGTTGCCCAGGTTGGGGTGGCCATCGGTCAAATTAACCCCAACACCTGGATTGCCCTGACATGTGTGTACACGGCCTTCAAGCTGGCCGGGAAAGGAGAGCCGTCCTGGGGGCACATAAATTACCTCTACCAGTTTAGAAGGGATAAAACGGGGTGGATTTATGTGGAGGCTCGAGATAGGAAGACCCGGGGGCCGTTCATATGGGACATGCCCACATCGTAAAAGGCATGGAAACATCGTTTTGTGTTGGTTTGTGGAGACTGGGAGGGGTCCTACCTAACCGACCAAGATAGGAGAATTCCGAGGAATTATCAGTCAAAAGGTGTGACTAGTGTTAGGTTTGGAGGTCGGCTAGGGATTGTTGTTTTTTTTTTTGTAGGCCGTGGCTAATGTGTCTTTGTTTTTTGCAGAGGTGTTCAAGTGTCCTAGCGTGACCGACCAGGAAAAAGCTGACTGTGTGAAACTGTTCGAGAGGCTTGACCGAACAGAAAGGAGTAGGGATTTCTTGCTACTTCCCCAGAATTTGCTGAAGGTCGGCCTGATATCGGAACTTCGTAAGTATCGACTCACCATGCCGTGTGAAAGTGTTGGCTGGCCTGGATAAGTGACCTATTTTTTTTCTTTTTTTTTTTGTGCAGCTCCTCCGGACTACGTGCTTGCTGCGGCCACCCAGTGCTCGAATCGAATGGCTAAGATTCAAGAGATAATGAAGCAGGCCGAGGATGCGAAGGTCGAGGCTCAAAAAGCTGGGGCGTCATCCAGAGTGGACTTCAGGCAGCCGCTGAAGACAAAGTCTTCGGCCAGAGTGAAACCGAGGCTGCGGATAGCCGGGGGGTCCAGTCAAGCCGGGGAACAGCCGGCAACGGATGTGGATGAAGCGACGCTGGAGCCCCTTGAGCCCTTATTCTCAAGTCCCCCTGCGTCGGCCGGTGAGAAGAGGAAGGCGACGCTCGGCAGTTCTCCGGTCGTCATCGAAATTGATGACGCGGCCGAGCAGAGGAGAAAGTTCGTGGCCGAGGCTCGACTGAAGAAGAAAAAGAAGCTGGCCGAGAGGAAGGAAAACAGGGATGACGAGGAGCCGGCCGAGAAAAAACGGCAGAAGAGGCAGGCCGAGGTGGAGACCGTAGAACAGGTGAGGAACATGGTCGTGCCGTCGCAGACCTCCCTGTTGGCTGGCCGATAGGTGCCGAAGAAGCTGAAAAGGCCGACACTAGACTCGTCGATCAAGTCATATTTCGTCAATGCGGAAGGGGAGCCGGACTTGATCAGGACGACTGAGGTGGATGACAGCTGGCGGCATCTGAGCACGGCCTTCCACCCCTCGCAGCTGGACTTTATGAACACGGTGGTCCGGGGGTCCCAATATGAGTTGGGTGAAATAGCCGAAGTTCAGCAGAGGGACTTTACCGACCGTTGTGACAAGACCATGCGGCTTGGCTCTCATGTAAGTTTCTGTTTGGTGGTGCCCCCTTTTTTGTTGTTATTATTTTATGTTTTGGTGACTAACGCGGCCTGTGATTTGTGCAGTTTCTTGGAGAAGTGTTCTCGACCTTCCGCCATGCCAGCAACCTCAGGCAGCAAGCCTTGGATATGAAACGGGAAGTGGAAGGGAGGGAGCACGCCTTGGCTGGCAATCAAAGACTGTTCAACCAGGCGCTCGAGGCCAAGGCGGAGCTTGAGCTGAAGGTAAAGGCCCTGGAGGTGGAAGCAGCTGCGAGGGCCGAAGAGGCTAGGCGGGTCCAAGCCGAGTTGGAAGAATCCAGGGCAAGGTTGGCTGAGCAGGAGTCGACCAATGCGAGACTAGCCGAGCAGTTGATCTCGGCCAAGAAGGTGGGGATAGAGGAATATAAGGCTTCTCAGGAATGTGAGAAGACCTTCATGAAGTTCGGGGCTGCCTTGGAGGATGGCTTCTACAAGAAGTTGTTGCTGTCTAACCCGGGGGTCTCCATTGCCTTCCCTTGGCTCAAGTCCCCGCCGAGGGTTGAGGATTACCTGGATGATGACGGGAATCCTCTGCCCGATGAAGAGGAGGATCTGGAGTCCGATGAGGCCGACCAAGCGGAGGCCGAGAAGATAGGCAGTCCGCATGCCGAAGATGAAGAAACGACCGAGCTGGGTGGCGACGGCCAGTAGTATAGGGCGCATTCTAAATCTCATTGTAATTTGGCTTAAGCCTGTGTAATGTGACCTTAGTTTTAATAAACAGATATTTTGGCAACTGATGTGTTTGGATTTGAAATAAGCACCAAGTGTGTCAGACTAAGACCATAATTGGGGACTGTAGGCTTGGTAAGTCGGCCACTAATGGCCGATGGTACCCGTCAGTTTTAGAACATAGACCGGGAAAGTACGCCTTGGGAAGGTTTGTAACAAAACTTGAATCGATCACTTGATGAAAGTTATTCATAGATCAGTCTGGGTATGCCAGAACATGTTTACAAAAAATGGCCGTGGGCCGTGCGCCTTGCGGCGTTTTACAACAACCTATCTGTAGTAATACTTGAGATGGTCCACGTTCCAGGGATGTGGAAGTGTCTTCCCTTCGGAATTTTGCAGCTCGTAAGTCCCCTCTCGGCAGACTCTTGCCACGGTGTATGGTCCTTCCTAGTTTGGGGCAAAGGTGCCGGCTGCCTTGTCCCTGGTGCCATTGTTAACTTTGCGGAGGACCAAGTCCCCTACCCTGAAACTCCTGTGTCGGACCCTCGAGTCGTAGTATCTAGCAACACGCCGCTTGTAGGCCATGTTCTTCAGGTTAGCTTGGTCTCGCCTTTCCTCAACTAGATCGAGGTTGAGGGCAATCTGCTGATCGTTGGTGTCCGGATCGTACGAGATGACACGGTATGATGTTTCTCCGATCTCCACGGGGATCACGGCCTCTGACCCAAAAGCTAGGGCAAAGGGCGTTTCGTTTGTGGCCGTTTTGTATGAAGTACGGTGCGACCAAAGGACGTCGTTGATTATGTCTGCCCATTTGCCTTTGTCTTCGTCCAGGCGCTTTTTCAGGTTGTACTTGATATTTTTATTGACGGCCTCCACTTGGCCGTTGGACTGGGGGTGTGCAGGGGATGCGAAGAGAAGCTGTATACCGTATGTTTGGCAGAATGCCTTGAAGCGATTGCAGTCGAACTGTTTCCCGTTATCGGTCACGATGGTGTATGGGATCCCGAAGCGGCAAATGATGTTCTGATATATGAATGATTCGATCTGCGCTGCCGTGATGGACGCGAGGGGCTTCGCCTCCGCCCATTTGGTAAAATAGTCTACTGCCACCACAGCGAAGTTTACCCTGCCTTTGCCCGTAGGCATTGGCCCGATGAGGTCGAGTCCCCACTGCGAGAATGGCCATGGGCTCATCATGGAAGTGAGGGGTTCGGCTGGCAAGTGAGGGATCTGGGCGTGTCGCTGACACCTGTCGCATTGCTGTGTGAGGGCAGTGGCATCTGCGAGCATTGTTGGCCAGAAGTATCCCTGGCGGAATGCCTTGTGTGCCAAAGTGCGTGCGCCCGAATGGTCTCTGCATATGCCTTCGTGCATTTCTCGGAGAACGTAGTCTCCTTTTTCCGGCGTGAGGCACTTTAGCAGCGGGGTGGTGAATCCTCGCTTATACAGATGATCATGCTGAATGGTGTAGCGAGTGGCCTGCCGCCGGACCTTCTTGGCCTCCAGCCTGTCTTCGGGGAGAGAACCATCATGTAGGTAGGCCCTGATGGGGTCCATCCATGTCGGGCTGGTGTTGATGGTGTATACAGGGTTCGGTCTGGTGCTAGGCCTGTGTTGGACTTCGACTAAAACTTGTCTCCCTTCTTTGTCATCAAGTGAGGATGCCAGTCGAGCCAGGGCATCGACATGGCCGTTTTCCGATCGTGGGATCTTTGCAACCTCAAAGTTCGTGAACGACCCAAGTAGTTGCCTGGCGAGGGCCAAGTAGAGAGTCATGGATGCGTCCTTGGCCTCGAAATTGTCGTTGATCTGGCTGACGACTAGTTGGGAGTCGCTGAAAATGCGTAGTTGCTGGGCCTCCATGTCTCTGGCGAGACGTAGGCCAGCCAGTAGAGCCTCGTATTCTGCCTTGTTGTTGGATGCTCGGACGCTGAACCTTATAGCGTACTCTAGCTTGACTTGGTCGGGGGAGGTGAGTACTAAGCCGGCCCCCGACCCGTTGTGGCAGGCTGAACCGTCGACGAACAGCGTCCAACAGGGCCGGGTGGGGTCGATGCCAGAGGTAGATGGTCCTTCTCCTTCCCTGGCGGGAAGATCCTGCCTGCTGGTATCCTCAGGCGGCATGCACTGGGTGGGTTGGTAAGAGTAATCGGCGACGAAGTCAGCCACTGCTTGTCCCTTTTCGGCAGTCTTTGCCACATAGTTAATGTCGAACTCGCTGAGCTCAATTGCCCACTTAATCAGTCTGCCCGAGACGTCGGGTTTCTGGAGGACCTACCGGAGAGGTTTATTAGTGACGACCTTGATTTCGTGTGCCTGAAAGTATGGGCGCAGTCGCCGTGCCGTTACAACCAGTGCAAATGCCAGCTTCTCCAAGTCGGGGTATCTTGTTTCTGCGTCTTGCAGAGCCTTACTGACGTAGTAGACCGGGTTCTCGGCACCTGCCCTCCGGGTGACGAGGACTGAGCTCACTGCGGAGGCGGATACTGATAGGTAAAGGAAAAGGTGTTCCCCCATCTCTGGTCGGGTTAAGAGCGGTGCGCTGCTTATGTACCGCTTGAGCTCCACGAATGCCTTGCTGCACTCGTCCGTCCAGTTGACCCGTTTTCCCTTGCTTTTCAATGCCTTAAAGAAAGGAGTGCACTTATCCGTTGCCTTGGATATGAATCTTGTGAGGGCTGCTACTCGCCCTGTGAGGCTCTGGATGTCCTTGTGTGTCTGAGGGGGTTGCATGTCCATGATAGCCTTGATTTTTTCAGGGTTGGCCTCGATTCCTCTCTGACTGATCATGTACCCTAGAAACTTGCCCGAACCCACGCCGAAAACGCACTTGGCGGGGTTGAGACGCATCTTGTAGTGTTTGAGGACCTTGAACATTCTGGCCAGGTTAGGAACGTGTTCGCCTGCTGTCCTGCTTTTTACAAGCATGTCATCCACGTATACCTCCATGGTTTTGCCAATCTGGTCGGCAAACATGAAGTTAACAAGGCGTTGATAAGTTGCCCCCGCATTCTTCAGGCCAAAAGGCATGACATTATAACAATAGACTCCCAAGTTGGTCCGGAAGCTTGTGTGGATCTGGTCGTCCGGATTCATTAGTATCTGATTGTAGCCCGAATAGGCGTCCATGAAACTGAGCAACTCATGTCCCGCCGTAGCTTCCACCAGCATGTCGATTTTGGGAAGTGGGAAGTTGTCCTTCGGACATGCCTTGTTTAAGTCCGTGAAATCGATACACATTCGCCAGAGTCCCGTAGGTTTCTTGACTAGGACCACGTTGGCGACCCATGCAGCGTATATGGCCTTTCGGACGAAGTGGATCGTGCTGAGCTTCGTGATTTCGGCCTGCATGGCCATTTGCCTTTCCGCATCATAGCTTCGTTGCTTCTGGGCGACTGGCTTGAAGGTGGGATCGATGGTGAGCTGGTGGCAGATCACCTCGGCGGAAATGCCGGGCATGTCCGCATAGGACCATGCAAACACTTCAGCGTTGTCCTGGAGGAACTGGATGAGTTCGGAGCGGATGTCGGGCCTGAGTTTCGAGCCGATTCGGACCTGGCGGTCCCCGTGTTCACTGGAAAGAGGGATTGTCTCTGTCTCTTCCACCGGCTCCGCATGGGGCGTGTGAGCCAAGTCGCGGGGGTCTTCCGGGGGGCTGTCCCTGAGCTTTTCTATGTATCCTGCCTCCACAGGGTCGTCACCGAGTGCCGATTCGGTGACCGTGAGCGTCTCTGTTGTCTCGGTCGGCCTCCGGTTGGTTTTAGTGAGAGAGGTGGCATAACACGTCCGGGCTGAGAGCTGGTCTCCCTGTACCTGGCCCGGCCCCAAAGGTGTTGGGAATTTCATAAGCAGGAGGTGAGTGGATACGATGGCTCGTATCTGGTTGAGCAGGCCCCGACCGAGGATCGCGTTGTAAGCTGTTGGACAATCGACCACAAGGAAAGTAGTCAGTGTGGTGGTGGTGAGGGGCTCGGAGCCCATGGTGATTGGTAAAGTGATAATCCCCCGGGGGAGGACTGAATCTCCTGAAAAACCAAGAAGGGGTGTGACCTTGCGGTCTAACTCTTTCTCGTTCAAACCCATTCTCTGAAAAGCATCCCAAAAAAGTACGTTGACCGAACTGCCGGTGTCGACGAGAATGCGACCTACGTCGCAGTTTGATATTAGCGCCCGGACGATGAGGGGATCGTCATGGGGAAAAACGATGCCCCGCTCCTCCTCCTCCGAGAAGCCGATAGGTTTCCATCCGGTCTTTGCGATCTTGCCGGGTCGGCTGGCGCCGATGCTGAGTACCTGGCTGGATTGCGAAGCCCTGTTGAAACTCTTCCTGGCCCGGTTTGAGGTGACGGGGGAAGATAAGGTCGGGCCTTCACTGATGGTGTTGATCTGAAGGCGCGCCGGGGCGGCCTGTGCTCGGGTCACAAATTGATCGAGTCTGCCATCGCGGACTAGCTGTTCGACTATGTCCTTGAAGGCGATGCATTCCTCAATGGTGTGCCCATTGTACTTGTGGTACTGGCAAAATGCCTCCTTGTTGGTGACGGGTCGGTAGTTTGGGTTTCTTGGCTTGGGCTTCGGGATCATCTCCTCCACACTCAATAGGACATTGTCGAGCGTCGTGTTTAGGATCGTGTATGTTTCGAACCGGCGTCTGGGGCCTGCGCCCTCTGCTACCAATCCTCTGCCTTCCTGGGGGTTCCCGCGGTGAAAGTCGCGGTCGTTGCGACCTGAACGTCCCCGCTTCTCCTGATTGCGAGAATCAAAGTGAAGCTTCCTCTTCCCGGTATCGAAGCGACTGTCGTCGTGACTACGGGAGTTTTGTTGAGCCTTTCCCGAGCTTGTGGTTGGGGGGTTGGGCTGAGTGACTATGCTCTCCTTCGGAGGAGTGTGGAAGAACTCGGCCTTCGCATGGATGCTGGCCCTTCTCATAAGTTCGGCATAGCTTCCCCACTCTTCCGTATGAGCCGCGTATTTGAAAGGAGACTCTTTGAGACCGCTCCGAAAGGCATTGAATGCGGCCTTGTCTTCTGTATCCTGACAGCGGGAGTACTCTAAGCTAAACCTTGCGGCATATTTTTGGAGGGTCTCGTCCTCCCTCTGCCTGATGGAGAACAGATCGTCTGTGGACACGAGCCTGATTGTTTGGATCATGAACTGACTTAAGAATGTAGAGTGTAGATCCTCAAGGGAATCGATCGTGCCTGGCGGCAGACGGTAGAACCAGTTCAAGGCCGCGTCGGTGAGGGTGGAGCTGAAAATGAGGCACTGTTCGTCTTCCGAGGCATCGCGGTATGCCAAGGCAGAAGTGTAGTTGTTCCAGTGGGTGTTGGGGTCTCCTTTCCCGGTGTACAGGGCAATCTTGAGGGGTTTGACTCCAGTTCTGTGACGGGAGCGGAGGAGCCTTTCCGAGAAAGGACCGGGGTTGGCCTTCTTCAAGGCTGGCGCCTTGCTCCTATCTTCCTTCGCTTCCAAGGCACGTACTCTTTTCAGGAGGGCCTCAATCTCTGCGCTCTGACCGCTGGGCAGTTGGGTAGGAGTCTCATTCGGCCGTCGGCCCTTGTCTTGGCGGACCCTTGCTTCTCTACCTTGGGAGTAACTACCGGCCGTTGAGTCGGTCTCGTCCGGACGCTCCCGTGAGTGGGTTTCGCTCTTCTTGGTTGTCTGGCAACCTCTGTCCCTCGGCCCGTGGTCCGGGTGTTCCGTGGCGACCTGGCGGTCGGTTGAGCCGTGATGCCGCACTGACGAGGTCCGTTCATCTGACGTTTCGTAGGAGAGCCTAGCTGGCACGACTTGGCGTTCTTCCATCAGCTGTCGGGCATCGCGGTAGATCTTGGTTCCTGAGGGCCCTGCCCCCGTTGGTTGGATGAGGAGGCGACCGGAGGAAGCAGGGTTCAGCCTTTGCTGTCTCCGCGGCTGATCCGATGACCTCTCGACTACAAGGTGAGCAGCGTGTGGCCTGTCAGCCTGTCTCTCCTCGACCCGTAAGTGGTCGGCCAATTCCCCTCCCGGTTGCCCCTCGCGCTGGGACATCCTCACGAGGGCAACCGTGTTTGCGTACTGCTCCGTTAGGAGTTGGTTCTTCGCGTCGATTTTGGCATTGTGGGCCTTCAGCGCGGCCACCTCGCGCATTAAGTCGTCCAGAGTCTGCCGGTAGGCATCTGGGACGCTCCCGGTTGCGTTTCCCCTAGTGAAGGGGGTGTGATTGAGCTCTCCTTCGTCTCGTTCGTCCGACATGACCTTTGGTACTACTCGGGACGGCTGATCTGGTGAGAGAGCGTGGGCTGTTGTTACAGGTTCCCACAGACGGCGCCAATCTGTTGATGCAAGAAATGGATCAACCTACTCCTGCCTCGCTGAGCTTCCTTCGCGATCCCCTCCGAAATATTGTGGCCTGCACAGGAAGAGGGTAAACGCAAAGGGACACCGGTGTGATGCCGGCCGAACAGTCTCCGATGCCTAAGTCAGTTAGGTAGAGGGGTACTGTTGTAATTTAGACAGCGTGAGGGCAAGATTGTCATTACCTTTTGGAGGGGGATGCCCTTGTATTTATAGTAGCATTGAATGTGTTTGTTGGTGTTTGTCAATGTGGGATGAATGTTGCTACCTCTAGGAGTTTGACAGGTGTCCTGAGGTGGTCCCGGATAGCATTTATGACTTGTCAGTAAGCCTTGCCGACCAGATTTGGTCTTCCTCTGTCGTTCTTGGCTTTGTTAGCGTAATCTGAGACTTGCCTGGGACTGGTGGAGCAGGAGCAGGTCAGATTGGTTCGGGATTTTGACCAGGCCGACCAGTTTAGGTACGAACAGAATCCAAGCACTTCGACAAAAACCCATCTTTCTCTTTCCTTTCAAGCTCCAAGATTTCAATGGTCTCTCTAGAAACTCGAACCTCATTCTCAAGAGCCTCCTTTGTTCTCAACTCCTCGTCATATTTTAACGCGAACCCACCCTCTCTTTTTCTAAGACAATCTTTAAGCTTGTGAATTTCGTCATGAAGTGAGTCTTTCGGTGCAAATTTCTCCGACGACTTTGATTAGGTTGGCGTTCTTAGTAAGGGCCGCATCTCTTCGCTTCTGAGCAAGATTAAATTCACCATCGATAGCTGTTGACTTCCATAGTAGGCTTTGGTGCTATTGGCGGAGGGACTCGAGCTCCGCATGAAGATCATAAACAAAGATTTATGTGGAGTTCGATGGATCTACGTTGTGTGTCTGTCCTTCGTCGACACCCTCCTCGAAGCGTGCACATCCACCGACATAGCTACATCCCGTTCTTCCTTAGCAAGGACGAGAGCTTGAGATGGGCTGGTGGGCTTTTCTAGGCCCGTTACTTCTCTGCCTTTGATTCAAAGATCGACGACTAGGGCATGGGCATCTTGGTTTGTTCTGAGCTCCTGTTTTTCAATTATGACCATGTTTTGAGCTCAAAACCGCTTCGACCCACTTGAAAAATGAGAAAACCCCTCCTTCTTCTTCAACTTGCAACCCTAAACTTTCCTGTTTTCCCCAAAAGCTGAAGCATAAGCCACTTTTTTTTTTTTTATATAAATGAAATCAAAATTCAAGTCTGGGTCTAGGCTGCTTGTTTTCCTGTTCTTCACTCGTGCTTTTTCATTCGTATTTGGTCTTTTCCTCTTCGAGATTTGGCAAGCAAAGATTTTGAATTGTTGGGTTTTCTTGGATTGGCTCTGAATCATATCGAGAAAAACTCGACCCGTCAACAACCGAAGCTGTTCAGCTAACCCATAATCTTCCCCAATTAATGAGTTCTGAGTTTTTGGATTTGAGGCTTGAATATTCTGGGCAAAACTGGGGAAGATTAATTTTGGATTTTGAATTTGGATTTATGGATGATGATTGATGATTGGTGATTGATGAAGAATTGGAAAAAATGATATTATGAATTGGGAAAGATGAAGAAGATGAATTGTTAAAGAGGAAGAAGCGAGATGAATTAAAATTGATTTCAAAATACCCATTAAAAATTTGCTACATCAAATACCGGGTGATATTTACTATTTATTGTATAGATAGTTAACTGATTTTTTGATGGAAAATCTAATAGATGTACTTTTTTGAAATCAACATTATAATTTAGATATGTAAATGTAATTTTTTATGGTTGATATCTTTTGAAAATCCTATAATTTGGGTAGTGTTATGGAGTTTATTTTTTTTTTAAAGTTATTGTTTGGAAAAACAAAAAAAATGGCATAAGATTAAAGAGTCCAATTAGAACAGAAGAGTTTTTTGTTTGTTTGGCCAATGAATTGGAGTCCAATGATATTCATTTATTTCCATGCCTTCTCTACGACTGGAGACTGGAGAGTGGCTGTGAGAGTGAGATATAGTAAGTGGGTGTCGTGCGTGGCCGTGTGGGTCTTTCTCTAGTCAAAACTCAAAAGTGAAAAGTTCAAAACTCAGCAAACGGCAATAACTCCAAAACTGAAAAAACACAGAGACGGTGAGAGTCTGCCACAGCCCACGCCTTGATTTCACAGATGGTGAGAGCAAACCAGATTTCACAGAACTCTGTAACCCGGACTTCAGTCTGAAAGAGTGGGAGACAGGAGAGACACCGAGAAAGGACTGAGAGAGAGAACAGAGACGGTGAAGAAGACGACTGTGCGACGGACGGTGAAACGGTGCGAGTGCGATGGTGACAAGATTGAAGCAGTGAATTTGGGTTCGACGGTATGTAAATGTCTCGAATTCGAATTTGTTCTCTCAATTTCTAATTTGGGTTTCTAAATGGTAAATGCTTTAAACAATTCGATGTAAATGGTAAATGTCTTTAATGTCTTTATTATTATTATTTATTTTTATTTTCTATTTTGTTTTGTTTACAGAATATATGCCTCGTTTCTCTTTTTACAGAATATATGATATGCCTCGTTTCTCTTTTTACAGAATATATGCCTCGTTTCTCTTTTTACAGAATATATGCCTCGTTTCTCTTTTTACAGAATATATGCCTTCTTTTAACTAAGAGCCCAAGCAAGAGCCGCAAGAACCTTTTATTAACGAATCCTTGCCCTACTGGCCCATTATCAGCCTCCCCTCCCAATCTCCCCACTCCTTAGCCGTTTTCTCTCTCTGCAAAGCCCAGATCCCAAGTGAGGGAAAGAGAGCGATGGAGGAGAAGAAAGATGGAGAAGAAGAAGAGCAGGTGGTGAATCCATGGACGGTCTCGGCTAAAGGTGGCGGGAAAATCGACTACGACAAGCTTGTCGACCAGTTTGGCTGCCAGAGGCTCGACCAGGCCCTCCTCGACCGCGTCCAACGCCTGACCTCACGTGCTCCCCACGTTTTCCTCCGCCGCGGCGTTTTCTTCGCCCACAGGTCTCGTTCCTTCTTCTGTTGCCCCTGCGTTCCATCAAATTAAAGTTACATATGTTTGTAGGGCTATTAACTTAGAAGGGCATGACAAATATTAAATGTACAAATAAATCCATATAAAGAAAATTCAGGATATTAAGACCCTCACTTGATCGTTTAACCTATAGCAAATCCATATAAAGTACAAACAGCCATTGTTCCGCTGCCCAGCCAAGATCGTAATGGTCATGATTTTGATGGGCCCGTGTAGTTTTTTTTATTTTTTCTTAATGAATTTTTTTATACGTTTTAATTATTTTTGTAATGGAGTGATTTATATATTTTTATTTACCAAAGGAAAAAATAACATTTTCTTCCAAAAAGAAAACATATAATTGTTTATTTTGATATGAAATTCAAATAACACATCTTTTCCAAGAAAATGTTTTAGTTTATATATTTTTTTCATTTCATTTTGAAAATAGTTACGTTCAATTTTGAATATGTACTGCAATTTTGATCTAACTTACAAATTATATAGTGTGGTCATGATCTACTTATATATAGGGCGGTCATGATCTATTGCGGATCTCTAGCTCAATCTAATCTATCTTGAATATATAATGTTAATTTAATCACATATAAGGTAGTTTTGATCTATCTTGGATGTATGTTTGTGTATATATCTATATATATATATTTGCAACATATCTTGCAACTATGGAGCAGTTAGTCATATGGGACATTTAGCACAATCTTGATTTATTCTAAACATATACATGACAATTACTAATGATCTTACATATATAGAGCAGTTACGATCATTCATGACATATAGCACAGTTTCGATTATTCTAAACATATATATATGACAATTACGACTTATCTTATACATGTATGATGATCTTACACATATAAAGAAGTCACGATCATTCGAGACATATAGTGCAGTTTCGATCATATGTAGGATAATTATGACTTAAAAACACGTAGAGCAGTTAGAGTCATCTTAAAATTTTAGTGCAGTTTTGATCTACCATATAAATATATGGTAATTGCAATATATTTTGCAAATAAAACATTTTAAAAAATAAATAATCTTGAATATAAAATAGTTCTGGTCTATTGAACATATATATATATATAGGCATGAATACTTGAATTTTTTTTCAAAGAAGTCTATAATATGTAGGCATCCAAGGTTTTGAGTAAATCAAACAATCGAGGGTCATATAATAATTTTCTAATTTTTTTACTATTCGGTCCCTGAAACTATCATTAAACCTTCAACCTAAAAATTCACTTCTTTCCTTTCTCATTTCGCCCCTCACTGTTGTTAAGTTCATTAAAACAGCCGATGTGGCATGGAAGCATTACAGTTTTTTGAGAAGAAAAAATCAGATTAAAAAATAATTGATATTTCAATTTAAAATTTAAAAACAAAATTGGGATAAAAGGGACTCAGCAACCATTTCTTATTTGACAACCAAGTTTGACACCAATGCTGGGGGATCTCATGTGGTCGATTCTCTCCAAAGAGCTCTTTAATGGCTGAAGGTTGTGGTTGTTTGAATTTTTTTGTAAATTAAAATAGAAATATAAATAATTTTTGGAGAGCAAATGAGTCCCTCCCTAGCCACATAATCCGTTTAAACAGAATTGAAGGAAATAGACAAAAAGTGAGGGAAAAAAGTGAAATTTTGAGTTTTAGAGGAATAAGTTAGGTGAATTGAGTTGTAAGGGGGGTAAAATGAGATTTAAGTACAGTTCAGGGGCATGTTAACAATTGAGCCTTTTTTTAACCCTACTATTTGATGGTGGAATGTATGTAAATGCAGGGACTTGAATGAGATTCTTGATACCTATGAGAGGGGAGAGAAGTTCTATTTGTACACAGGAAGAGGCCCTTCCTCAGAGTCTTTACATTTGGGGCATCTTGTTCCCTTCATGTTCACCAAGTAAGACTTTGCGTTTCTTTCTGCTTTTCTTTATTTGCCATGTATACCTATGTGCTTGTTCATGTGTACATGCATACATATGTGCTTGTTCATGTGTACACACATAAGTTGTTGATACTTTGAGGAAGTGCCAACTTCTTGTAAAGTTGTTTGCATGAAAATTCTGATCTTTATGGTTTTCTGAAGTGTGATCCTCATGATCTATGCGGTTTGGGTTTGAATTAATATGGCTTGCATGCCACTGTAACGTAAAGTTTTGAAGATTTATTGCTGTAATGTTTTTTGCAGATATTTGCAAGATGCCTTCAAGGTTCCTCTGGTTATACAACTTACTGATGATGAGAAATGCATATGGAAAAATCTTACTGTTGAAGAGAGTCAGAGACTTGCCAGAGAGAATGCCAAAGACATCATTGCTTGTGGTTTTGACATAACACGTACCTTCATCTTCTCTGATTTCGATTATGTTGGTGGGTAAGTAACACATTCGTATGCTTAAACCATTTGAATTTTACATCTCTTCATGTTGACATGTTATTAGTTTGTGGTTCAATTTTTGATCAATGGTTCAAGTGTGGTATTAAATCCTGTTCCTCTCTCTTCCCAAGTTAGAGAAGTTTGGGATTTGGGGATTCTATGCAAGCCTTCCTTTTTTGAATAAGAAAATCTCGTTTGCTTTAATATCTTGTTTATATTAATGAATTTACGTAGAAGGGCCTCATTACTTAAGTTAAAATTGGTTGCTCGACTAAATAATCAGGTTGTAATCAATCACATGCCTCTTGTGAAGCTTTCATAACATTCAAGAAACATTTTGTTTTTAAACCTGCCAGGGGCTTGATTCTATCATAAATACTTTGTGTGGTAACACTTGCTTACTCATTTTATGTTTAACTTCTTATGCAGTGCCTTCTACAAGAACATGGTGAAGGTTGGAAAGTGTGTAACGTATAATAAGGTGATTTACAATCTTTTCTCCATGGATAATATTTTTTAGATAGTTTATTACCTTCTTATTCGAGTTTTTGTAACCATTTTATGAGGTTGGGATTTTATCCAGGTTGTTGGTATTTTTGGTTTCACTGGAGAAGATCATATAGGAAAAATTAGTTTTCCACCTGTGCAGGTATTATCCTTGGTTCTGTTGCTTAAATTATATGTGGATTATGAAATGATTGTTTGTTGTTTCTGATTAGTTCCACAAAACAAGTGTAACCCGTTTTCTTTATATAGTTCACTGAAACATCACCTACTGCCAATTTGACTGAGCTCATAAACGCTTAGTCTTTTCTATGAGCTCTGATTGTCGACTTACTTTCACGTATGAACAGATTTTGTAAATCCCGTCATAATAAAGAAATAAAACGTTGCTTAGTCCAAGTGTAAGCTCCATCAAGATGCCTTTTCTTTTTTTCTGAAACCGTTTGCTGTTCTGTACTGTTTATGTGATTATGCAAGATAACATGTGGATACAAAAGTGCGTCGGAATACATAGTAAGGAGATCTAACATAGTCACGTTCTAATGCAGGCAGTTCCATCATTTCCAAGTTCATTCCCACATCTTTTCTCTGGCCAAGACAATCTTCGGTGCTTGATACCTTGTGCAATTGACCAGGTATACTTAATATGGCTAGTTTTCAAAGCGTGAAATGTCAAGTAATGATTGAAAATTTTAATTTTGTTATATATATATATATATGGTTTCTAAGGCCAATCATTCAGGGGTACCGTTTCTGCTTTTTTGTTGGAGAGTGTCCTTTTTTTTTTATGGCTATGAAAAATGAGTGTTATTGTTTTAATTTTCGTGGCTGTATTTGTATTGAACTGCCTCACCTTTGAATACAGTGCCTTTTGAGAGGAAACAACATGCTGACTGGGATAAGAGTACTTTTAGTACAAAGTGTGAATGTTGTTCTTTTTTCTTTACTAATACCATATTTTATTTTTTTTGTGATTTTTTAAGGATCCTTATTTTAGAATGACCCGAGATGTTGCTCCAAGGATTGGATATCACAAGCCTTCATTGATTGAGTCTTCTTTTTTTCCTGCCCTCCAGGTACTATTATGATTTTGGAACAAAACTAGTGTTTATTGTTACGCTAGCTTTGACAGTGGCCCTCATATATTAACTTTTTTTACTAAATTATTATATACCTGAATGTTTTGCGCTGCACTCAAGTCAGTTGTTTCATATTTCTTGTTCTTAGTAACTTATGATGTGATTGCTGATACCTATTTCGGAATGTGGATACTTGCAGGGAGAGACAGGAAAAATGTCAGCTAGTGATCCAAACTCTGCCATATATGTAACTGATTCCGGAAAGGAAATCAAGAACAAGGTTTGCATTTGATGTTTTATGTAGACATATGTTAATTTATTCAATTGGCCACTTTCTGTATTGACAATCTAATTATTGCAGTAAAATGATGGGAGGCTTATCCAAACTTTATGAGCGTTTTCATTTTGTTTCAATACTCATAGTCTCATAATTTAAGATTACGACTGCTACCTACATACGCACAAACAAATTAAGGATGTTACATTAAGATTGGTAACTAGTAGACCTAGACAAAGGCACATGTTTGCCTCCCTTAAGTTTCATTCAGTTGTTAAAAGTAGTACATATACGTTTAGAGTATCTTTTATTGCTGTCTTCATTTTATTGAACTGAAATCACCTCATCTTTTTTCGCTTTCCTACCAATCTCTGTGTATATGTTGTGCAGATAAACAGGTATGCATTTTCTGGTGGACAGGATTCAGTAGAAAAACATCGAGAGCTTGGAGCAAATCTTGAGGTATTTGTATTTTCTCACATGTTAGTGATAGAAATTTGTTCCTTCCCAATTGGCAAGAGGGTGCTATTTGTTTCTGGATGTACTAATGCATTCTCTTCTCATTAATTTGATTTCATGTGTTATGAGATTTGTTTGTCCCTAGTTTTTACCTTTGCGAGTAATTTTAGCTCTGGACATGATTCAGGTAGATATACCATTCAAATACCTTAGTTTCTTCCTAGAGGATGATGAGAAGCTTGAAGAGATAAGGAAGGTGAGACTGATATTTCTCTCATGACTTTATTTGTTCCTTTATATCAACATATTGTTTCTAGCACAATTATAATGCCTTCTATTTATTTTGCTCACTCATCTGCGTTGCTATATTAGGAGTATGGTTCAGGGCGCATGCTAACAGGTGAAGTGAAGCAAATACTTACTCAAGTTTTGACTGAAATTGTAGAAAGACACCGCCGGGCTAGGGCTGCAGTTACTGATGAGGTAAGCTTCTTTATAGATCGTTATTTGTAACTGTGCTGAATGCTGATATAAATAATTCAAGTCAATCGTATAGATTTTGGAAGATGCTTCTTTGGCTAATGGCATTAGTCGGTCTAGCTCTAATCGTTGATTTAACTTACAAAAGTTTCTGGCATGAATTATGTTCATGGCAAACATTTTGAATCATATGAAACTTGGTGATTGTTTTTCTATTTTTGCAGATGGTGGATGCATTTATGGCAGTGAGACCCCTACCCAATATGTTCAGCTAAAGCCAGGGTTGAGTCTTATACACACATCTCTTAGAGTAGATTTGTACACTAATGGAAATCGAGAAGACCGTCCGAACCGAGTTGATATCGGTGCAATTCCTGTCCAGGGCTGGTAGTAAATAATAAGAGATCATTATGGGCTAGTAGTAAAAGAAATATCATGCATTTGTAATAACATGTATACTGTGGAGTGTGGACGATGAGTTTTCATGTCATTAATATAATAATATGACACCTTTTATTAATGCAAACAAAAACATCTCCTCCAATGTAGATCCAATAGAGTTCTGGTTGAATTTGCATAGTATATTATATATATAAATAATACTATTTCGACCTTCTAAATTCATCATATTTAGTGATCGATATGTCAATCAATGAATGATATTATTTTAATAAATGAAAGTATTCTATATTTATATTAGACCATTGATTAATTGACACATTAATATGGGCACTGTGGTCAATTTAGAAGGTCCACATTGCCTTATATATATATATATATATATATATATATATATATTTATACTAAAACAGAAGTGGAAAAATCACGGTAGAATTCTACCTTTTTTTTTTTGCCTTTTCCTTTATATTTTTTTCGTTTTTCCTTTATATATTCTTTCCTTTTCCTTTATACATATCAAATTTTTTTTTCTATACCCTTTTTTTTTTCTTTTCCTTTATACATGTCATTTTTTTTTCTTTTTCCTTTATTATTTTAATATTATTTTTTCTTTTCCTTTATACATATCAAAAAAATCATAAAAGTGATATAAAAAAAAATACTGTTCTCTTACAGTATTTTATCGGTTTTGTTTTTTTTTTCCTTTTCTTTATAGATATAAAAAAAATACTGTTTATTTATAAAAAAATTAGTAATACTTATTTCATACTCAATTCAACAACCACGTGACAATGCGCGAACCTAATTGCTAATATAACTATTAAATATAATTAGTGCTATTATTTAGAAATTGAGTATGAGTTGAGGTATCTAAACGACAAAAATAATTACGATCGGTGGGAAAAAAATCCATGAATTTGTTTAGATTAAGGATTTAAGAATTATTTATCGATTTAAGAATTAATTTTAATGTGCTAATTTACAATTAGGATTCTACCTTCTCCAATTAGTATAAGGTAAGGTAACTTTGAAGGTAAGATAATTTTCTGGAATTTCCCTTTATGTGAACAAAATGCCTCTTAAGTAGGATTATCGAACTTCACAATCACAGGTACTACGATCTATTAATAATGTCATTTGTAAAAGAAATTTTTGTAAGTTCATATTATAGTAGTGATGATATTGAAAATTAATGTGGAGTTGGTACATATTTGTTGCTCAGTGTGCAGTAATTGTTGAAGAATTAGCTCGGCAAATACCAAGAATTAGTGTTTGACTAGGAATACTAGTTTAACTAGGATTCCAAGTTAATCTAGTGTTTCCATATAAGATTAGGAAAAGTATTTCATAGCCCTATAGAGATTAGGAAATAAGTTATCTTTCCATCTCTAAAGAGGAATAGGAATTGTAATATGCTAAGGAGTGTAACCTAAGTCCTATACATTATAAATAGGCCTCATAGGAGTCCTTACATACAAAAAAAAAAAAAAAAGACAACAGTAAACAAAGAAGTCATACACGGGTATAAGAGCAAAATAGTGATTTGAGAGATCGTGAGCAAGGGTTTGGGGATTAGGTCAGGATTCTACATAAGTTCTTGTAATCTTGTTATCTTCATAGTGCTAGTGATTTCTCAAGGAGGTCACACGAGGACGTAGGCAAAGATTAGGGATGGTCAAATGGGTTTTTTTGAGGGTGTGGGTAAACTCTTACCTTACATGGGTACAAATGGGTTTTATACCCATTCAGACCCATCCTCAAGTTCTGAGGGTTTACCCAAACCCTACCCATGATATTTTATATTTATTTTCTCCTTTTAATTTTTTTTTCCTTGTGTTTCATTTTGTTTTAACTTCTAATTTTTTTTATACCTTTCAATTTATTTTGCTTTTCTTTTTTTCTTTTTACTTTTCATTTTTCTTTTACTTTTTAATTTTTTTTTTACTTTCATTTGTCTTCAACTTTTTATTTTTAACTTCTAATATTTTTTTCTTTTAATTTCGTTTGCTTTTTTTATTTTTTTTGCTTTTCATTTTCTTCAAATCCTCTCAATTTCTATTAGAGTTTTTGTTACAATCCGTCTTAAAATTTAAAGTGAGAATTAGTAAATGACCAATTTACCCTTCTATCCGTAATTATCAAAATTTGTCGAGTTGACCAAGACTAGTGAATGAGTTATTTGAGAATTTGACTCCGAAAACTTTCCAATTAAATGAAGAATGAGTAATAAATGTCGAAATGGAATTCAAAACTTAAAAAAAAAACTCAATAAAAATTTTATTATAAACAATTTTTAAGAATTTATAAAACTCCCTTTAAATTATTTCATGGTTGTGAAATCTTAAAAAATTTATAGTTTACTTTGATTTTTTTAAAATAATTTAAAATGAATTATTTAAGTTCTTAAAAAAATTGATATTAATATAAATTCGTAACATTTTTGTGTATAATTTTTTTGATGAAAGATGAAATAACTGATATTTAATTGAAATAAAGTAATTTTAAATAATAATACCTAATAAATAAAATAATAGTAAGAATATAAAGAAAAAAAAATTAGTAAAGGGAAGAAAGTGTTAAAAATTCATAGATAATTTGAAGAATGGATAAAAAATATACTTTAAATTTAATGGGTATTAAATACCCTCAATACTCATGGGTAAACCCTTACCCTACCCATTAAATGATGGGTAAATTTTTACCCATCTAATTTCTACCCATTTCAACAATACCCATGAGTACCCATACCCATGGATAATTATGACCATCCCTAGCAAAGATTAGCCGAACTTCGCTAAATTCTTGTGTTCGTGTGTGTGACGTGTTTACTTTATTGTTCATCTATATTCCGCATTATCTTAACATCATCCTATTGTTTGCATAGTCACCTAAGTCTATCAAGAAACAAGATCAGTAAAAGGACAAAATTTACACAATAATAACCTTTAAAATTTAAATTTCACTTGAACCTCTTAAACTTATTCGATTATTATATTTATTCTGATATCTAAATTAATAAAAGAAAGCCTAAAGTATGTAAATACCAATATGTATGGTTCTTTCGCCCATAATTTTGTATAAGAAAACTGATACTTTTTCCAAATATCATCTTCAATAGAGACCAATCATCTCCTACAATCCCTCTTCTTTCTATCTCATCTCTCTGCTCAGAAAATCATTCTTCAGCACAATATCATTTTCAATAAAGACCACATCATCTCGTCTGTCTCTCATCCAAGTCACACTATCAAAAACCATAAAGAGAAATGCCTTTCTCACCTTTCGCTGCTATACAAATCCAATCTTCTTTGCTCACTCAATTTAGCTTCACCTCATCCACTGTAAGAAAAACCTCGTAAGCCCATTTCCCCATCTAAAATGGAAGGCACTGTCTTCCCTTCTAGACCAGTATTTCCTGTTCCAGCAACAAACAAACCAACGCAACCAAGCCCTCCTGTCAAATTCAATTCCACAACATTGCCACCCCCTCCTCAGTCTTCATCTCCTCCGTTTCCTATAGACTCTCTCCTTCAACACCTTCTGAACCTATCTTCACCGCCCAACACTCTCCACAAGCTTAAACCTCTAAACCCACCTCACCAAACCAATGTCAATTTCCCTTCTCTTCAAATTTCTGCTGATTTAACCCCAAAACGGCACCAACTGAAGATACCCGCTTCAGTTTTAGCCCCAAGTTTCGAGCTTGATGAAGAGCTGGTGAAATCAGGAGATGGGCTTCTTGACTTTTTGACGATAAAGAGTAAGTTGATGTTCAATTCCATTGTAGACAGCCTTTGCCTAGTTTGAATGATTTGTTTGATACTGCTAAGTATGAGTTGCTTGAAGTTGATTGGACTAGTCTCTTGAAAGCATTGGACCTTTCTGGCAATTGGGAAAGATCCCAGTTGTTGTTTCAATGGTTCTGTCCAACTTGAGCTCTGAAAATTTGAAATTGAATAGTCAGATGATTGAACTGATGCTTAGAATTCTTGGTAGAGAGTCAAAGCATACTATTGCATCCAAGCTGTTTGATGAAATTCCTATAGGGGAATACTCGCTCGATGTTAGAGCTTATATCACTGTCCTCCATGCGCATTCTCGAACTGGCAAGTACGAACGTGCAATTGACTTGTTTGAAAAGATGGTGGAGATTGGCCTCTCGCCAACTTTAGTCACTTACAATGTCATGCTTGATGTTTATGGGAAGATGGGTCGATCTTGGAACAAGATTTTAGGCCTTTTGGATGAGATGAAGGGCAAAGGGCTTGAATTCGATGACTTTACTTGTAATACAGTGATATCTGCTTGTGGAAGAGAGGGTTTGTTGAATGAGGCAAAAGAGTTCTTTGCTGGATTAAAGTCACAAGGTTATGTACCAGGAACAGTTACCTATAATGCTCTGTTACAAGTTTTTGGCAAGGCGGGGGTATTTACAGAGGCCTTGAGCATATTAAGAGACATGGAGGATAACAGTTGCCCTCCTGATGCTGTTACTTACAATGAGCTTGTGTCAGCTTATGTGAGGGCAGGGTTCTCTGAGGAAGGAGCATCTGTCATAGAAACGATATCCCAAAAAGGAATAATGCCAAATGCTGTTACATACACGACCGTGATAAATGCATATGGTAAATCTGGCAAAGAGGAAGAGGCTCTAAGGTTATTCAACCATATGAAGGCGACAGGTTGTGTTCCTAATGTTTGTACCTACAATGCTGTCCTTGGAATGCTTGGAAAGAAATCATGGCCAGAGGAGATGATAAAGTTACTCTGTGATATGAAGTCAAGTGGATGTGCCCCTAACCGTATTACATGGAACACAATGCTGGCCATGTGTGGTGGTAAGGGTAGGCACAAGTATATGAATAAGGTGTTTAGAGAGATGAAGAATTGTGGTTTTGAGCCTGATAGAGACACATTCAACACCCTGATCAGCGCATATGGCTGGTGTGGGTCAGAAATCGATGCTGTGCAGATGTATGATGAGATGATCAAAGCTGGATTTACTCCCTGTGTTACAACTTATAATGCACTTCTAAATGCTTTGGCTCGGCGAGGAGACTGGAAAGCAGCAGAATCTGTCATTCAAGACATGAGAAATAAGGGCTTCAAGCCTAACGAGACCTCATATTCATTGATGATCAACTGTCTCGCAAAGGGAGGGAATGTGAAGGGGATAGAGAGAATTGAGAGAGAAATCTATGATGGTCATATTTTTCCTAGCTGGATTCTTTTGAGAACTATAATTCTTGCAAACTTTAAGTGTAGAGCACTGAAGGGTATGGAGAGGGCGTTCCGGCAATTGCAGAACAATGGATATAAACCCGACTTGGTTGTATTCAATTCTATGCTCTCAATCTTTGCGAGAAACAACATGTATGATCGGGCCAATGACATGCTGTACATGATCCGTGAAAACGGCCTTCAGCCAGATCTTGTAACCTACAATAGCTTGATGGACATGTATGCCAGAAAGGGAGAGTGTTGGAAAGCAGAAGAAATTCTCATGGCCCTCCAAAAGTCTGGTGGGAGACCAGGCCTTGTTTCTTATAACACTGTCATCAAAGGGTTTTGCAGGCAAGGGCACATGCAGGAAGCCATAAGAATTCTCTCTGAGATGACAACCAGAGGGATTCGGCCGTGCATTTTTACCTACAATACGTTTATCACAGGCTATGCAGGGCAGGGAATGTTCTCAGAAATAGATGAAGTGATTAGCTATATGACTCAGAACAATTGCAAGCCCAATGAGCTAAGCTACAAGATTGCAGTGGATGGTTATTGCAAGGCAAGAAAATATAAAGAAGGCATGGACTTTCTCTCAAATATTAAGGAAATCGATGATTCGTTTGATGATCAATATTTGCAAAGACTTGCTTAGTGGGCAAACGTTGAAAGGTTGCTGAAAGGCTACTCGTCCTCATATTTTTCTTTGTTTCGACTACAAATTGCTTAGAACAATAAAGCTTTCCTTCCAACACAAAGTGCTGGGGAAGTGAATTTTGAACACTTCCTAATTAGACACTAGGATATTCGCCTTTTTAACAGTGGCAATTTGCCAACTGCAAGCTTTTGCTTCGTATAAAAGGTTTTGTTCATTTTGTGTGTTGGAATATGTATGTAAAATTTCGTTGTTAGAAATATTATTAATATTACGATCACGTAATATTACCATTGCTAGTGTTTTAAACGACATGTCTCCCAAATTGCCCAAATGGAAGAAATGACTTTCTAATTTAACCCGATAGCCATAGTCCGACCCGGATCGAGATTTTTCTCAACAAACCCTGGGCGGTCCACAGAAGTTTCAAGTTTGGGTGCGTAAATACTAAAGAGGACTAAAAAGTAATTAACATGAAACCGACCATCCGTTAGGCATTAGCTAACTTGTCAATCACTGCCCACCACTCCTTTCTCAACCTTACACGCACAGGCAGGCTCGAGCTCGAGCTCGACTTCGACTTCGACTTCGATCTCTGATTTGCTCAACAAAAACAGCTACCGATTGATTTCTCATGGGTTGAAAAAGATAGGCGTTCAAGCGATAAGAAGCAATAATAATGGAGTGGGACAGTAATTCGGATCTGAGCGCCGAGGAAGATGAGGAAGGGAGCTTCATGTTCAACGACGACGACGACGTTTCGGGGCCAGGACCCGGCCCACTTCCCTTCCCCGTTGAGAATTTGCTCCAAACGGCGCCCTGTGGGTTCGTCGTCACTGATGCCCTCGACCCTGATCATCCCATCATCTACGTCAACACTGTCTTCGAAATGGCCACGGGGTACCGAGCCGAGGACGTTCTGGGACGAAATTGGTTAGTTTTCTCTCTTGGGTTTTTCATTTTAGGGTATGAATTGGGGGTTATAGGGTTGAATTTTTGGTTTTGAGTGGTTTGGTGGGGGACGCATTGGGGTTCCCGGAAATGCTAATTTATGTTGCTGAAAGCCGTGGGGCAATTGTAGTTTGCTTAATTAGAGAAGTTGCCTTATGGGTTTTGTGGATAGTTTTTCCCTTTAGTCTTTGTTGTTGGCATTGGGGAGCTCATGCGTTTGTGAGATGTCTTGGTTTGCTTGGGCTCGTAAATTGGATGTAAAGTAAGCAAATTGTAGTTGCGAGTATCTGGTTTGTTTTATTGTTGTGAAAGATTAAATTTCAGGATATGTTTCTTTTGAAACAAAATTTTTTAGAAGGATATGATTGAAAATGCGTTGGACAATTAGTCCATCCAGGTACACCAATTAAAAACACTCAAGTAAACGGAACAAAACAAGCTACAGTCAATATTGAACACCACCTAGTTGATGAATCATTCTAAAGAGAATATATGTAGAGCGCTTAGACAAAATATATAAGGTAGCCAAAAATCTTTTTCTGTCCCAATGAAAACTCAAATCTTCTTCTCTTTCGTCAAACCCTGTTGTTCTTTTCCACCAAACTGATATGGAACCCAAATACTGGTTACAAGCTTCCCCCCCCCCCCCCCCCCCCCTATATTTTTGGTGCTATTATAATTTACAGTTTATTTTATGCAAATCCTTCTCCACCTGTACTGTAGGGTATAAGTTTGGTGAATTTGATACTTGCTACTTGCTATCATAATACTTGAGTTCTTTTAATAAGTTCATTGACTTCAATTTTTCTGGTCTTTATCTGTTAGTTGAATTTGCTTTTTGTAAAGGATTCATTTGTTTCTACATGTTTGTCATTTTTTGTTGGACTATCTCTGAATCTTTGTTAATATAGAATGAGTGCTTCTTTTTGCTATGGTAGTTTAGCAGCTCCATAGGTCCATTCGTTAAAGGTTTTTTTTTTTTTTTGGGTGTTTATTTGTTTCTAGGAAATCAATTGTGCATTCTATCATTTCGTAACACCATGGAGGGGGGGGGAGGGATTTTTTTTTTTTTTTTTTCATTTTTCATCTAAAAATGAATTTTCCTTCGATTTCTTAGGAAATTGTGTGGCATAAATTTTTTCTACTTTGGCCAGCGATTAGAAACTTTTGGTTTAGGTTAATGGAAGCTAGAGTATATTGTATTGGTTTTTGACTATTTTCATATTGCGTAAGTTATTTACTTATGAAAATCTTAGATATAACTTAAATGAATGCCCTTTTATGAAGCTTTTTTATTAATCGAATAGGATTGAATGCATATTATGATATGCTGTCGTCTTGGAATATAATGAAGTTTTCTTCCATTATTCTTTTTGATTGACTTCATTATTCTTTTGATACACTATTGTGGTTTCTAATTATTGAGGATTATTGGGTTATTTTAGAAGAAAATAATGTTTTCCTGGGAGAGACATTGTCATTGTCTTAAGTCTTACCTGTAAAGTTATTATTAACTCTTATTGTTGCACAACAGTGTTTATATTTTCCATGGATTAGAATGTAAAGAAGAAAACGTACGAGTCTACTTGGTGTATTAGTGTATTAGAGCACCAGACCTTCTTTAAAACACCAGCTTTTCTTACCTAGTATGACAATCTCCATAAGCCTCTAAAAAACTATGAAGTAGGTCACCTTGAAGTTGGATAAAGCTTAAACATTCAGCACTTAATTGCTATTGATGACCTTGCTTAATCATAAAGGTTGTGTCGGTAGGGAGGAGTATTTTGATTGTACACCTTAGTGGAGCTTGCAGACATTTCTATCACCAATTGGTTTTAGAGTCGAAATCCCGACTCTATATAATGGGCGGAACCCCGATCTCTAATATCCTTGACATTTTGTCTTGGACCTAAATTTAATGAATAATCGTGACCAATCACTAATTATCTAGGTGTAGAGAAGATCTGTATTGATCCTATCATGGAAATTTAACAGAAACCATGTGCGTGGTATATCCATTTTACTGTTTACATACCTTAGAATAGTGCAATCTTTAATCGTAAGGTGTTGGTCACTGAAGCTCAACTGCTTGTGATGAGCTCCTTAATAGTCAACGATGATATTTGTGTAACCTGGCAAAAAAAAAACAACATGATTTAGATGTACGACCCTTTAGGTATTTTACTTTAATCTTAATTATTTAAAATTATATGAAATTGATAAGTACACCAGGTTATAAGCTTAAAGTAAGTCATTCATATCTTGGACAAGGATGTTGAATGTTAATGGAAAAGCCTGAGAAAATATACAACATAGGCATAACTAAGCTATCAGAATTGTGATCAAGCAAGACTAGTCAATTACTCAGAATTTGTACTTGAACTATGTATTTCAATATCCTACAATTGAGGAGTTTTGTCTTCAACCGCCATGTTGTGGTTGGAAGGATTTGCTGGTTATCATTGCTTAGTGTTGGAGTGTATGAGACTGAAAGAAGTTTAAAAAACCTTATGCAAAATTGATCTTATTGTAGGAGCCACCCCCAATTTGGTCAATTGGCTTACTGATGCAAATCGTCTACTTTAAGAATTCCATGCTAAAATCATCCAAATCTAAATCTAAATTGGGATTCTAAATGGAAATCTGAAAATTGGTTGGTTTTGATTTGATCATTGGACCACATTTCGAGGTGTCCCCAATAATGCAAATCCTTGTTGGTTCTTGTGAAAAGGAAAGGGACTCATGAGTATGTATATTTATACCAATCATTTTGTTTCCAAAAATAATTCATAGAAAATTGGTCTGTAAAAGTTGATAGGCCTGCCCTTAAAAGTTCTCACCAAATCATCTTGTGGCTTGATCCTCTATGCTATGAGGTTCGGTATCCACTGTCAAGGCAATCTTCTTAGATGTTATACTACATCAGGTCAGTAATATCTCGGGGGCTTGCACTCTGTTGAAACCCCCTCCACTTGCTAAGAAACAATCTTCTCAACTCTTGTCAGAATAGGACCGCTAATGCAAAATCGTCAAGGGCATTTTAGGCTTTAGGCATCTAGAGTTTTAGTATTTTAATATTTAAACATTTCTAATTAGTGGCAGAGGCCTAAATTGTAGTTAGAGTTATTTTAAAAGGAAACGATTATTTTTCCTGTTTCCTTAAGTATTATATTTATTCTCCTGTCTTATCTCTAGTGAGATTCTTTCCTATTTTATTAGGTTTAGGTCTATATATTAACTATTATTGTAAACCCTAGAGGGGAGTTTGATATTGAATAAAAATTGTGGAGCTTTACTTCTTTTCAGGTTTGTGTGATGCAACCTAACCCTAGTTGCGATGCCTAAGGATATCTAGGTGTGATGCCTAGAACTAGGAGTGATTCCTAGAATCTACTGGTGTGGTATCAGTAGAATCTATCCACTTTCGGGCGTGAAGCCCCATGAGTGATTCCAGACCCTAGCTTGTAGTTTTATTCTTGTGTTTTCTATATTTTGCTTCGCTAAGTTACTGTTTTCTATTACTCGGTTCTGTCCTAACCACTCTTCATTGGGGCATGTAAACAGAACAATGGAAGTTAAGAAACCAACTATCTGATGGCTATTTTGCACTTGATGCAACTAATAGAACATTCTCTATAGATTCTGAGTCTGAATCATTTGACTTTATGGTCACAGAATCAACGACCTTTGCTCTTTTACCTTGGGCTTTAGCTTAGAATTTTTACATTGATCGGATATATGGAATGACAATTATAACACTCTGTTCTTGTTATTCCTAGACTTGGATTCATCATGGGCCTTAAGAATCTGATGGAGTGTGTTCCAACTTCCTGGTTTAAATCTGTGGGAGAAAAGATTGTTTATATTATTATATCTGTGGGAGGTTCACCTTGCAAGGAAACAAAAGATTGAAGTTTCAGAAATTTTTTATGCTTGTGGCAGTTTTAAGCTTTGTTATTATTTATTTATTGGATAAAAATTGTTAATTTTGTGATCTAGTATTAGAAAATAGAGCTGTATATTATTCCAAAATCGAAATTGAATCAACAATGACAGTAGTTGTGTCAGAACCACTATAGCGAAGCTGCTACAGGAAAAGTTTTACAAATTTTAAAGGAGACTGCTGTAAACTAACCTGCTTTTTGGGGAGGTCAGTATAAATTCCACTCTATTATTTGAGATGTAATTTTGTTGTGATTCAACTTGACCTTATTGAAGGCCTTGGATCATTAACTGAATTGGTGTTTGCTGATATCTGCTACAGATTATAATTGTCTTATGTTTGGAGACATCTCAAATAGTGTTTTTGAGTTCCTTTTATTTTGTGGGCTCTCTTTTGTTGGAAAGGATGCCTTCTTACACAAATAATTCCTCTCTCTCTCTCTCTCTCTCTCTCTCCCTCATTTACTATGTATTGTTCTGATCTTGATCATTTTGTTTACAGTCGGTTTTTGCAATATAGAGGGCCATTTGCAAAACGAAGGCATCCACTAGTCGACTCAGCAGTAGTTACAGAAATTAAAAGGTGTCTAGAGGAGGGTCTTGAGTTCCAAGGCGAGTTATTAAACTTCCGGAAAGATGGATCTCCAATGATGAATAGATTGCGGTTGACACCTATATATGGGGATGATGATATTATAACCCACGTCATTGGAATTCAGTTCTTCACAGAGGCAGATATTGATCTAGGTCCAGTTCCTTGTACTTCAATCAGGGAGTGTGCAAAATCTTCTGACCGGTTTCGTTCTTGTCTTTCCGCTTTCCGTCCTGCTGTTCTCCTGGGGGAGCGAAATGTATGTCGTGGGGTTTGTGGGATGTTGCAATTGAGTGACGAGGTGCTTGCTCTCAAAATTCTATCAAAGTTGGCGCCTAGAGACATTGCATCTATTGGATCAGTCTGTAGGAGATTATATGATCTTTCGAAGAATGAAGACCTTTGGAGAATGGTCTGCCAAAATGCATGGGGTAGTGAAACAACTCGTGTTTTAGAGGCTGTGCCTGGTGCAAAGAGGCTAGGGTGGGGTAGGCTTGCACGGGAACTGACCACTCTTGAAGCAGCAACGTGGAGAAAGGTGACTGTTGGAGGTTCTGTTGAACCCTCACGGTGCAATTTTAGTGCTTGTGCAGTTGGAAATCGTGTTGTTCTTTTCGGGGGTGAAGGGGTTAATATGCAACCGATGAATGACACCTTTGTATTGGATCTAAATGCCAGTAACCCAGAGTGGCAGCATGTCCAAGTGAGTTCTCCTCCTCCCGGCCGTTGGGGTCATACTCTTTCTTGCGTGAATGGATCCCATTTGGTGGTATTTGGAGGCTGTGGAAGGCAGGGCTTGCTAAATGATGTTTTTGTACTGGATTTGGATGCAAAGCCTCCAACTTGGCGTGAGATATCTGGGTTGGCTCCTCCAATGCCAAGATCATGGCACAGTTCCTGCACTCTTGATGGCACCAAGTTAATAGTTTCAGGTGGTTGTGCAGATTCTGGAGTACTCCTTAGTGATACTTTTTTGCTTGATCTCTCAATGGAGAAACCTGTCTGGAGGGAAATACCAGTAGCATGGAAGCCCCCTTCCAGATTGGGTCATACCCTGTCTGTATATGGTGGTAGGAAAATTTTGATGTTTGGGGGCCTGGCCAAAAGTGGGCCACTTCGTTTTCGTTCCAGCGATGTATTCACAATGGATCTGAGTGAGGACGAGCCATGCTGGAGGTGTGTTACAGGGAGTGGAATGCCTGGTTCTGGAAATCCAGGGGGTATGGCCCCTCCTCCTAGACTTGATCATGTAGCTGTGAGCCTTCCAGGTGGTAGAATCCTGATCTTTGGCGGGTCTGTTGCTGGTCTTCACTCTGCCTCACAACTTTATCTCTTGGATCCAACGGATGAAAAACCTACATGGAGGATACTAAATGTACCTGGGCGGCCCCCAAGGTTTGCTTGGGGACACAGTACTTGTGTTGTTGGAGGGACAAGGGCAGTTGTCCTTGGTGGTCAAACGGGAGAAGAGTGGATGTTAAGTGAAATCCATGAGCTTTCATTGGCAAACTCTGTGATCTGATTAAGAGTGATTTGTATATGGAAACAGTGTAACCAAGAGTCACATAAGCCTTCAACTGCAAGATTTGAGTTCATTCTGTGGAATCAGCCAGGTAGAGACTGCTGCTTCAGTCGCTAATAGCCCTTGACAAATGTTATTTTAGTTAGGACTTGTTTGGGGGAGGTATTGGTGCTGCACATCTTCCAGAAGGAATGGTCCTGGCTCAAGATGAAGTTCCAATTATTTTCACCGAGTGACTTGAACCATGTTTGTTTTTTGTGTAGTTTGTGTGACAATGCCCTTCAGTACGAACAATGAATAATTCTCCCTTGTCAGGTTAGTAGTACATAATGGAAAGGTAGGTTTATATATGTAGGCTTAGTCTTGTTCTGCCTATGTGTTATTTGATTGGTTCTGTAAGTTGAAGTAAACGAGATTGTAACGTGTTAGCCCTCCTATATATTTATCTGTAACGAATCCTTGTTCAGCCATCCTTAGCTCCTTTAAAGCATGCCATCCAGCTCATAAGTTATACACACAAGCAGAGATTGTGAGGCAGATTTCTGAAGAAGCCAGCACCCAACTCTGCAGAAAGTGTCGGTCTCATTTTCGGGTGCAGTTACAAGTTTTTCTTACCGGAGATGGGTTATTTAGTTTGCTGCCCTGATCGTTGTTCTTTAGTTTCTGTCTAACGTTACTACACGGTTACAGACCTACTTACAATTTCATCTTGTCTCGGTCGGAAACAGTAAATTTGATCGTGATCCTGTTGTTCCCATTTGTATGTACTTGCCCAGTATCTGATGTGAGATGAGTCATTTCAATTTGCTGGAATGATAATGATTGATTGGGATATGAATGTTGCATCTGCTTTTGCTTTGAGTGGTGATTGAAGGGTGAACAAAATATAGACCGAAGGATAAGCATGATTTGATTCCTTTAGAATATATACATAAATGTGC
Source organism: Prinsepia uniflora (assembly GCA_032719365.1). Lineage (NCBI taxonomy): Eukaryota > Viridiplantae > Streptophyta > Magnoliopsida > Rosales > Rosaceae > Prinsepia > Prinsepia uniflora. The sequence continues at coordinate 75,526,206 of CM064863.1, forward strand.
TCCATCAAGCATTTTAACCTTTTTGTTACCACTTTATTTGAATGCCGCTTTACTTTGTGGTTAGGTCTTGTGAGTAATTAGGGGATTCTGAGTTCTGGGGGTTATGACTTGTACAAAAATCAGGCTCTTAATGGTATAAAATATGGATGCCATGTTGGGTTCTTCTTGGCATCTATAGGTCTCAAGTACTTCAAAATTATTGATTCAACAAAGGTTATTCGCATAAATATATCTTTCGAGGTTTTTGTATTTTTATACATCCTTAGATTTTAGACCTTGTTACAAATACACCTCAAGTTTTAAAAATATTACACATGAACTTTTTTTTAATGTAATTATAAATTAAAAGTTGACATTAATTTAAAAATTGACAAAATAATTTTTTATAATAATATTTTGAGAATTAGAATGACAATGTGTCAAAATAATCATAAGTGCAGTGTAGCATTTCCATAATTCATAATACATTTAATTAAATTTTTTTTTATATTTTATGATTTTTTTTTCTAATTATATTATAATGTTTTTGGAATTTGAGGTGTTTATGAAAAGTTTAAAATTTGAGAGAATATTTGTGAAACCACAAAAAAATTCAGAGGATGTTTGTGTAAATATTTCCAAAAAAAGTATTTCCAACTTTAATTAATGTTTTTCTTGAGAAAAATTAAAATTAAAATTTGATTTGATAAAGGATGAGATTCTCATCTCAACACTTCTACAACTCTCAAATCTTTAATCAAATCCATTGTATAGCGGTTGAAAATATAATTTCAATTGTAATTTGTCCTATTATAATAATGTTACTTTCTATATATATTCTTTTTTGTTAAATTGTTACTTCCTATATTTATTAGACTTGATGATAATGATGATAATGTAACATTGGAGGGTTAAGTATTTATTAGACTTAGATGATAAGGATGTAAATGTGACATTGGAGGGTGTTTGCCTAAGTTTACATAATCACTTTTTCTTTTCGTAAATACTACAAAATGTCTTGACATCTGAATGTTAGATATAATCTTTGTTTACAATGTGCTTTTTTGACCGATCATAAAGTGTTACTGGTGAGTTTTGAACCTATGCTAATTAAATATTATAAAATTCGAAGGTTAAGTTTAATAATTTTACTACAATGTGTGATTATTTACATAATGTTGTAAATAAATTGACATTGAGTGACTATTACATGTAAAGAGGGGAGACGTAATTTAGTATTTTGTTCATTTACTGATTCCCTATTTTATATAAGGGAATACAATTTATGTAACGACCCATACTTTCAGCTAGGATTGGAAATGACCATTTTGCCCTGAAATCAAAGAGTTGACTTTTGATCAAAGGTCAAAGTATTGACTTTTTGACCGGGATGACTTTTGGAGTTTCCGTAAATGCTGATAAAGTTCGGATGGTTTCACTTTGGCTCTAAACTTGGTAAGGAATTTTGGTAATTTTCCCTTGGGAGATTTTTTTTGTGGTTGTTTAGGGAGGTGGCAAGTGTCCCTATGACAGGACCCATCCCAATCCCCCCGGGATTATCGTGGAATATGCCCTGCTCCCGTCCAACAAGGGGTGTCAGACAAGGGATAACCAAAAGTCACTGCCCAAACGGGGCTTCCAGAGTGCGCAAGGATCGATGGAGGAGGCGTGCAATGTCCCAGTCTTTGCTGCAGTCGCATCCGTAATCAACCTGAAGGGCATTAAACCAATAAAAGCTGTGAGTGGACGAAAATCATTAAGTTCATTAAACACAGTTATAAGACATTTATGTCCTCCAATAAAAACGTATGCATGCCACGAAAACCAGTAACCAAAAAGTTTGTTCAATCAAGCCATTAGGGCCTTAGCCCAAAAACCGTAACTCAAAACCAAGTGTGGGAACTCACCCCAAAACTGTGGAATACCACATCCAGACATACAAAATCATGTGGGCCACTGCCCAAAGCCATAAACATAAATCCATAAATCCAAAACCATTTAGGGTCTCCGACCCGAAATACCATTCAATAACCAATAATCCATTTTTACCACATAAATACAAATCCAACCGAAAAGCCATTTCATAGATTCATTAATCCATATTTACCATTACCATCTCCAGCATCCCAGATGCTTAGCGTCCCAGACGCTTGACGTCCCAGATATCATATCTCACGGTATAATAAGCGACGCGTGCTGCCCGGGGTCTCTCCGGGTCAATATCTTTGACATCATAGATGTTTGACGTCCCAGACGTCAATCATAGCAATCCTGCTCCTGAGTCACTATACGGTCCGGTAACTCCCTACAATGACCCCTCGCAGACAATGCACCGTGACTTCCCCAGTGTCCCAGACATCTGGAGGAGACCATCATATATCCTCGTATCCAGATGGTATATGGAAAACAGTTTTATTAAATCATTTCACAACATTACAATGGGCCCTTGCCCGAAATCTCCATAAACATTACAATTCCATTTAGGGTCTCTGACCCGAAATCACATTTATTAAACATAGGGTCCCAGACCCGAAATCACATTTATTAACATAGGGTCCCAGACCCGACATCACATTTATAACCCAACTGGGCCTCATGCCCGATTTTATAAACCGCTAGGCCCACGACCCGATTTTATAAACCACTGGGCCGACGACCCTAATTCGTAAATCAACTGGGCCCCTGGATCGATAATATAACTCAAATGGGTTTCAGCCCGATTTCGTAACAACTGGGCCCCTGGCCCGATGTCATAAAGCAAGTGGGCCCCTGGCCCGATTACGTAACTCAAATGGACTCCAAGTCCGAGGTTTCCAAGACAATTGGGCCTCAAGCCCGAGTTCATCTTTCCAATTTCAAAACCATTTCATCATATTATATCCAAGTCATAAGTATGGAAAATCCGTGTAAAACCGGAAAAACCTCGATTTAGGTGCAAGCACGTAAATCGCCTCGAAATATGTGAAACTGTATAATTTACCAATATCCAAATCAACATCATACAATCACAATCATAATCCATATAAAATAGTTAAGCATGCATAGAATTTATAAAACCAAATTCCACTCACAGACCGTTTAACGATACGCCTCGATACGCGTGCCATATGCCTTCCCGGGCCACACCATTATCATCGGGACTCCCAATCCTGTCCAAATCACATTAGAGGGTCACTAACCTCTTCATTAACATCCTCTTAGAGTCCCGTAATTTTCCCGAATTTTTAACTATTTTTAAACTCGATTAAAAACCTTCGAACGTCCCGAACAATATCGAAACGGTGTCCGATCGACACAAACCAATCCCAAAATGTTCGTTACATTAAATAGGACAGAAGTCATGTTGACCTCACCTAGAGATTCGTGCCCACGCGTCGTCACGCGCCACCGTGAGTGGCTGCGCGTGAAACCCGCGCGCCTGCTACAGTGTCATCGTCTCAACCCGTTTGCCTGGTAAACGGATCCTATTGGCCCGCGAGATAACCCGATTCGTTTCCTATCAATTCGACACCAATTCATTCAATTGAACATTCAGTTAGCTTCGTTTTAAGTCCAATTAAAGGTCTGTAAACCTGATTACATCAATCCTTACCTGAAATCCCACGATTCGACGATGAACAATGAAGAACACCCGTCACTGTTCCTTCTTCGAAATTCGTCCATTCCAACTGAATTATTCCAATTGATTCACCAAGAAGTATAAGTGGACCATGAGAAACTCATTTCCCAAACCAATTTCATCGTTCGATCATCCCACGATCACGACTCAACCTTCAAATTTGCTCACGGTCATCAAGTCCGTTCAGAATCAAATAGTCACCAAATTGCTTCCTTCTTTCCATGGTTCTGATCATGGCACTCCAAGAAAGCTCGAATTGAGCTCAATTCTGATCCTCAGAGCCTATCTCTCAGTATTCGAATTTCCCCCCAAATTTTCTAATTTTCGATTTTTGATTTCCAGTTCCCCTTTTGTCCCCGTAATTCCCTCGTTAATTCTGTCTCTCAAAGCTCTCAATTTTCTCCTCAAAACCGGTTGTGGAAGGGAGCTCAATTCTCCCAATTTCTGATGCTCATTGTTCACGGTTTGAAGACAAAGAAGATGATTAATGGAGGATTAAGGGTAATTAACAAATATTAGAACATAATGATGATGTTGGGAGGGAAACATGGAGCAGATTCTTGGCCTTAAAACAAGGGATGTGACACGACCCATCCCAATCCCCCCTCGGGATTACCATGGAATGTGTCATGCTCCCGTCTGACAAGAGGTGTCAGACAAGGGATAACCTGTTGTCATTGCCCAACCGGGCTTCCAGAGTGCGTAAGGATCGATGGAGGAGGTGTATGATGTCCCAGTCTCTGCTGCAGTCGCATCCGGAATCAACCTGAAGGGCATTAAAAACAAAAGCTGTGAGTGGACGAAAATAAACAAGTCTGTTTAAAACATTTATAAGACATTTATACCCCTCAGTAAAATCATATGCATGCACCATCATTTAAAATCATATATCATATAATATGAACCATAAACATAATTTTAGCCACTGCACTATACACTCCAATCCGACATCCCTGATGTCTGACGTCCCTGACGTCAATAAGGTCACAATCACACGGCTACGCGTGCCACTCGGGTCTCAATTTCCGAGTTCAATCCCGGAACCCCGTTCGGGTATAGCATCCCTGATGCTTAGCGTCATAGACGCCGGACGTACTAGACGTCCGTGTCCTCTCTGGGGTACCTCATCCGGAGGAGACAATATAATATGGAAGGATCTATACAGTGCAGTACCAAATATATTTTATTGATATCCAAAAGCAAGGCATATATATATATATACATAGGTAAAATCCAAACCAATCTTTAAGTTTCATCAGACGGGTCTCAAGCCCAAATACCGTGAAACGTGCCATAACCATAATTTCAATATCATCAAAACCATTATAATTCCAAATAGTTGATTTAAATTCAAAATCATTTATTCGATTCCATTTTAGGGTCCCCGACCCGAATCACATGAATAAATCAACTGGGCCCCTGGCCCGATTTCATAAGTTAACTGGCCCCTGGCCTGAATTCATAAGTCCACTGGGCCCCCAGCCCGAATTCACAAGTTAACTGGGCCCCTGGCCCGATTCATAAGTTAACTGGACCCCTGGCCCGATTTTACTTTATCAAATCCGTAACCGTTTCATGAAATCATATCCAACCACATTTATGAAAATCGGTGCAAATCCAGAAATCTCGATTTACGTGCAAACACGTAAATCACCTCGAAATGCGTGAAATCATTTAAATTCACCGATATCCAAAATAAATCATTTAATCATAATTATAACAATCATGAAACAGTTATGCATGCATCGAATTTATAAAACCAATGTCCACTCACAGACCGTTTAACCGAGTGCCTCGATATGCATGCCATAGGCCTTCCCGGGCCACACCACTATCACCGGGACTCCCAATCCTGTTCAAATCACATTAGAGGATCACTAACCTCATCATTAACATCCTATTCAAGTCCCATAATTTTCCCGAATTTTTAAGTATTTTTAAACTGGATTTTAAACCTTTGGACATCCCGAACAATATCGAAACGGGATCCGATCGACACGAAACCAACGCTAAAATGTTCGTTACATTGTATAGGATAAAAGTCATGTTGACCTCACCTCGAGATTTGTGCCCACACGCCGTCACGCGCTGCCGTGAGTGGCTGCGCGTGAAAGCCACGCGCCTGCTACAGTGACTGCTACAGTGTTCCTTCTTCACCCGTTTGTCTGGTAAACGGGTTGAAAACCCCGCGATAGGATCCAGTTCAATCACACCCAATTCGACATCAATTCAATCCGTTCTTGATCCTATAACAATCATTAACAAATGAATTTCAGTTCTGTGACATCGATTAACAACAACCAATCCATAATCGTGCCACCAACCCGTGATCACCCAAAACGGGTCAATCACCAAAACTCCACCAATCCTCAACCATTGTAAAATTAACTTCATAGGAAGCTAATAAGGATTAATATGAACCAATTCGCATGATTAATTGAACACGACGTTACCTCAATCACCACGACTCAAGCTTGAGTTTTCCAGCCGTCCACCTCGTCCGTCCACGGCCCTAGGAGCCCTAAAGCTTGCCCCATTTGATCTGGTTCGACTCGTTGAGGTTCCAGAAAGCTCAATCCATCATCAATTAGGCTTGGGCTGGCCTAAAACTAGAAGTTCGAATTTGAATTTCTCAGAAACCAGTTTCGGGTTTTCAGAGAAATTCACCACCATAATCACTCAATTCCTTTCATTCTCAATCACAGAGTAAACCTCTCGACTCACTCTCAATTCTAACAATCCAAATCAGTCCTTAAAAGCACCCAAAACCGTCCTCAATCGACTGTGCAATGTTCCCCTGCACTGACCCGAAACCATTAAACAAACCAGTGCCCATGTCTTTGTGATCGATTGCCAGCACAATACATGTGCAATCACACCTCACACTGTCCCAAATCAGTCATTAAATTGATAAACAAACCATGGGATCGATCGCACAAACATTCCACCTCACGGCCATTTCAATCAAACAGTGCCCCCGTGTGAAATTACCATTCTGCCCTTGTGCAGAAAATTACCAAAATGCCCCTCACGCATCTTGACCCGTAACTCGGTCATACGGACTCCGATTGATGCGTGCCGCCTGTCTACGAACTCAGGGCATCGAGACCTTCCTAACGGTCCTCGGTCCTCGGCCATCGGACCTCCCGATCAAAAAGTCAACATTTCCCCTTATTACGTTCAAATTACGAAAACGCCCTTGAACTTCCGTACGTCATAACTTTCACCACGAATGTCGGAATCGAACGTGCCACCTGTCTATGAACTCGTGACGTCCCGAACTACGTCACGGTCATCGGTCAAAGTCCATTTGACCATCCGAATTAAAGTCAACATTTTGCCCACGCCCAGGGGCAAAACGTTCATTTTGCACAATTCGTCCGAAATCGCCCAACTAATCCCAGATTAGTAAATCATAATTAAATATTATTGAATCTCGATATTCGGGACGGGTCGTTACAGGATGGGTGACACTTGTCACTCATCCAAGCAGCCACATCAACAATCATTATTCATTATTATAATATTATTTTAATCGGAGCCTCGGTTTGTTCGGGTAATCGAATTCGTTCCCGTGACCATAACTTCGTCGTCGAATTTCCGATTTCGGCATGCCGCCTGTCATTGAATTCGTATCGACACGTTCTACGTAGCAGTACTTGACCCTCGTCCATTGGACCTCCCGGGTCAAAAGTCAACATTTGGCCCCAATTCTGCCAAATTACCAAAATGCCCCTCAACTTCTGAAAATCATAACTTTCTCCTCGAATGTCAGAATCGAACGTGCCACCTGTCTATGAACTCGTGACGTCCTGAACTACGTCACGGTCATCGGTCAAAGTCCGTTTGACTGCCCGATCAAAAAGTCAACATTTTGCCCACGACTAGGGGCGAAACGGTCACTTTGCATCGTTCGTCCGATTTCGCCCAACTAATCACCTATCAACCCCACTAATCATGATTAGTCACTAATCTAATCCCGAAATTCGGGACGGGTCGTTACACCCTATCCCTTAGGAATGTGCGTGCCGACTTTGTGTGCGTGTTGGTGTGTTTGTGTGTGAAATAAGAAGTTGTGAGTGTGCGTATGTTGGGCTTGGCTGAGAGAAAAGGAAGAAGAAAAAACGAAGAGAAGAAGAGCAGGGGAGAAGAGAGAAGAGAGGGAGGAAGAGAAAACAGGAAGAGGAAATGAAGTGTTGGACTCAGAGCAAGAGGGAGATAAGGAGCGTGACCTGAAAAGGAATTTTCGGGTTTGGACTTGTTCAACCCAGTTTTCGACTAGGAACCTTGGAAAAAAGGTTGATATCATCCTCCTAGAGTCCCTACGGTCCTAACAAGGCCTTTAGTGTGTGAGTTGGACATTGAAATTTCCTAGGACCGAAGAACAAGTGTGGGCCGAAACAGTAAGTATGGTTCTTTCTTATCAATCGTTCTTTTTGAGTTTTAGGATCATGGATCCATTCGTGATGTGTATTAGAAGGTAGTGGTCGAAAAAGGAGTGAAAAGGTTAGGTTTTGAGAAAGATGTGACTGGGTTGAGTTGCCGGGTCGGGCGACCCAAAAACCGGAGGAAACGGGTGAGGAAGACGATGAATAGTGTCGGGCGCGTGGGCTTCATACGCACCCACTTCTGGCGACGCGTGGGGACACATGCCAGGGAACTTGAGGGTATGACCAACATTTTTTTTATCATTTCGATGTTACGAACATTTTGGTGTAGGTTTTGAGCCAATCAGACATCGTTTTAGGGTAGTTTTGAGTGTCTGAAACTCGTAATTAATGTTTAAAAATTAATATTAAATTCCCAGGAGTTAGGGTTTGTACCAGGAGGTTACCTGAGGATTCGAGAGACCTTAATAACCTCGTATTGTATTTTTGGACATGAGACAGAACTCTCGGAGTCGGCGAGGAACGTCCGAACTCGTTGCTCTGTGAGTGGATTTTTTAATTAAAATATTGTGAATGCATATTACGTGTTTTCAATGTTTTATTCTATTTTTTGGTGATATTTGAGTGATTGAGAATCTTATACTATTTTTGGTGATTTTAAATTTAATTGTTATTTTATTACACATTTTACGAAAATTTTTGTAAATTACATTCTCAAATTCTGTTCGATTGTGATTTTTGGATTGAATATGATTTATGTCACGAGATACTATGATGTTGGATTATTGGTGATTTTTGAATGTTTTTTGGATGGTTTTACTGAAATTATTTCGATGGCACGTTTTACTAGGTTTCTTTGAGTATATGTTCTCGGGTTTTGTCTTAATTGTAGATTTGGGTAAAGTGTGATAAAGCAGTGTTTTCTCGATATTAATGATGTAAATGTTGTGATGTGAGATTGTTTTGATTAACAGATGATTTCGTTGAAAAGACTATTTATGCACTTTTTACGAGACTTGGTGTAAAGCTTAGTTTTGGACTTAGGCTCGGGCTTCTGAAACGAGATTCTGATTAATAAATTGAGGTGTGATATAAATGTGTGATTCCTCGGTATTGTTGCAGTGTGATGTGATGTGTGTATGTGTATGTGTGAATAACCCTCCTCGTGATGCGTGCTAGTTAGTTAGTCTTATGCATCGAGCCGAGCTCCAGTTCCTAAGACTAGGATTGTGATGGCTCAGACGTCGAGCAGAGCTCCAGTTCATGAGTCAGTGTCACTCGGACATCGAGTTGGGCCCCAGTTCTTGACTGGATTGCCTACTAGTAGTGTAGTTGATTGTGTTGACTGATATTGTGCATCGAAGATGGGTTAGCTATGATGTGGTGACTTTGTGTGATAGTGGATATGGTTCAGTTATGTGATGTTGATGTGACGATTTGGTGTGATTAACTATTGTTATTGTGTTGCGTCGGTATTTTGCATATGCATTGGTTTTATGAATAACCATTGTTTTACGGTTGAATTGCTTTACGTATGTTTCACGTGTTTCGAGGTGATAATTATATTATGTTCCAACGAGTTTCTATAACTTATATGCATGCACAGTTTTCTAAAACAGAGGGTAAACTGTATGTTTTCTAAAATGTATTTCTATAACTTATTTTTTCGTCCACTCACATTTTTCATGGATTTTATTGCCCTCCAAGTCGTGGCATGACGACGGGGACCCGTTTAGGAGCAGAGGCATAAGCGAGTTGTGGGTGTATCTAGGGTAAAAGGTGTTGTATTTTGAGTTGTTGTATAACTTGTGCTCTGTATGTAGTGAGTTGATTGTTTGTGTAAATATCCCTGGTCTGATAGTTGAACGATTTTGTTTTTGTTATACAATCTTTTGAGGCTCGTCCTAATGTTTTTGGGTAGTAACTGTCAAACGGGAGCAAGATCCCTCATGCTGGTCTAGTCGTATCGGGAGGGGTCCTGTCAATTTATTATTGAGGGGTGGATTCAAAATAGCAACAGAGAACTCGTTTATTCTCTTTGCCTCTCCCAACCTTCTCAATATCTGAAAACGTACGATATTCTTCTCAAATCCTTCGCAATATGTTGTCAGCACGATCGTCTCAGATTTGAGGATTGCTCAAGAGGAGGATTAATCATGTCAAGTGAGGTAGTTTGTTATTTGTCCGATCTACCGCGCACACTATCCTTCGAGACAGGCTATTTTTTACAAACTTAAAACCTAACTACACTTTTGTGACAACTATATCTGGCCAATTGAATTTGATTGAAGGCTTTGGCAGAGCCCACTTTAAGTTGTTCAATGGTACTGTACTTACCATTGATGAAGCCTTATACTCCCTACGTTTCAGAAGAATGTTGTTGAGTTTTAAGGATGTTTGAGCTAATAGTTATCATGCCAAAACCACAAAAGAAAAAAAATGTGGAATATTTTTGTATAACCTCCAACATGTACGGCTGGAAGCATACATCAGAGAAATTGAAATGCCTCAAGAGTGGTCTCTTGACAGGACCCATCCCAATCCCCCCGGGATTACCATGGAATGTGCCCTGCTCCCGTCCAACAAGGGGTGTCAGACAAAGGATGACCAAGAGCCACTGCCCAAACAGGGCATCCAGAGTGCGCAAGGATCGATGGAGGAGGTGTGCAATGTCCCAGTCTCTGCTGCAATCGCATCCGTAATCAACCTGAAGGGCATTAAAACCAAAAGCTGTGAGTGGACAAAAACCAGTAAGTTCATCAAATACATTTATAAGACATTTATGCCCTCCAATAAAAACGTATGCATGCCACGAAAACCAGTAACCAAAACGTTTGCTCAACCGAGCCATTAGGGCCTTAGCCCAAAAACCGTCAACCAAAAACCAAGTGTGGGAACTCAGCCCAAAACTGTGAAATGCCATAACTATACATAAACAACCATGTGGGTCACCACCCACGACCATAAATGAACATCAATTCATTAAAATCACACAATCATAAATCCACCCGGAAAGCCATTTCATTAATTCGTATTTTACCATTACCATCACCAGCATCCCTGATGCGAGACGTCCCTGACGTCATGTCTCACGGTTTCATAAGCTACGCGTGCTGCTCGGGGTCTCTTCGGGTCCATAATCTGACATCCCTGATATCTGACGTCCCTGACGTCAATCATAGCAATCCTGCTCCTGAGTCATCATACGGTCCGGCTGCTCCGTATAATGACCCCTCGCAGGCAATGCACCGTGACTTCCCCAGTGTCCCAGACATCTGGAGGAGACCATCATATATCCTTGTATCCAGATGGTATATGGAAAACAGTTTTATTAATTCATTTCACAACATCACAATGGGCCCTGCCCGAATTTTCCATAAAACAACACATTTCCGTTTAGGGTCCCTGACCCGAAACCACATTTATTAAATATAGGGCCCCCTGGCCCGAAATCATCATTTTAATCCAACTGGGCCTCATGCCCGACTTTATGAACCACTGGGCCCACGACCCGATTTATAAACCAACTGGGCTCGCAGCCCGATTACGTACTCAAATGGACTCCAAGTCCGAGATTTCCAAAACAAGTGGGCCTCAAGCCCGAATTCATCTTTCCAATATAAAAACCGTTTTATCATATTATTTATTTAACCACAAGCACGCAAAACCACAAATAAACCGTTAATCCCGATACACGTGAAATACGGAAAACACCTCGAAATACGTGCAACATACCCAAAATCAATACTCACAAATACCATCATAGAAATCATGTATATAAACCATATAACACATTTAAGCATGCATAGGATTTATAAAACCAAAGTCCACTCACAGACCGTTTTAACCGTGTGCCTCGATACGCGTGCCACCGGCCCTCCCGGGCCACACCACTATCACCGGGACTCCCAATCCTGTCCAAATCACATTAGAGGGTCACTAACCTCATTATTAACATCCTATCAAAGTCCCGTAATTTTTCCGAATTTTTACTTATTTTTAAACTTAATTTAAAACCTTCGGACATCCCGAACACTATCGAGACGGTGTCCGATCGACACGAAACCAATTCCAAAATGTCCGTTACATCGAATGGATTAAAAGTCATGTTGACCTCACCTCGAGATTCGTGCCCACGCGCCGCCGTGAGTGGCTGCGCGTGAAACTCACGCGCCGTGAACAGTGTCACCGTTCTGACCCGGTTGTCTGATAAACGGGTCACCGTGACCCGCGGCCCAACCCGACTGGTTCTCAGCCATTACTCGATCAATTTCAATTCTGTTTGTTCCTACAAGATCGTCTCATCAATTCCAGTTGATCTGAGGTTTAAAAACTAATAAACAACCTCGTTTCACTACCTGTTCGTGGAGGTGTGCAGACCGGCCACCTGCAACCGTCGTGTCTGCACGATCCCGGCCACCATTCCTTTCGAAAACGATCCCCAGAAGCTCGTCTCACCTTCTAGATCATCATCCTAATCACCAGATCGATCGAAATACGTTAAAACCCAACCTGCCATTTTCACCCGAAAACAGGTTCACGGGTTCGAGGCTTACCTCGCCGCCGTGGCTCCCGCCGTGGCCACCAGCACACCTAGTTTGACTCCAGGAACATCATTCACCTCTCCAAAACGATCAAACACCATCCCACAACGATTTCCAATTTCTGAGTTTCGGACCTCCCCTGTTTTTCCTCTCCGCCGCCAGCCTCGCCGTCTCCCGTCGTCTCCCGTCATCTCCCGTCATCTCTCAAGCCTCACCGTGCAGCTAATCTTTCACACACACCAACACAGAGGAGATTGGTGAGGTAGTTTGGACGTTTGGATGTTTTGGGCCGATTTGGTTCCTCTCGGGTCTGGGGGGTTTGTGGACTGCGCCGCCGCCCGTGGTGGTTGTTGCCGGCGTCTGGGGGTGGCTGGTGATTACCTGGTGCCGTCTGGTGTGTGAGGCTGGGCTGTGAGGTGATGATGTGCATGATCAAGGAAGGAAACCGTGCTCACGGTTTTGAGGGAGAATGAAAATGGGTGTGTGAGTTGTCTGATCAAATACAAGGGAAGGAAATGAATCAACGGCCCAGATTCAATCTCAGTTTAAAATGAAGGGTGAGGATTCCATGAGAGGAAATGATTACCTACACCAATGGCCAACAAGAACCCCTGATTTAGGGAATGAAGGGGATGATGACATGTGTCATACATCAAGGGTCCAGATTGGTTTGGGATTAGGATAATCAGATTTTATTATTATATTATTATTTTATTCCGAGTCTCGGTTAATCGCGTTTTACGTCCTTGACCATAACTTCGTCGTCGAATCTCCGATTTCGGCATGCCGCCTGTCGTTGGATTCGTATCGACGATACCTACGTAACGGTCCTTGGCCCTCGTCCATCGGACCTCCCGATCAAAAAGTCAACATTTGGCCCCTAACATGCCAAATTACCAAAATACCCCTCAACTTCCGAACATCATAACTTTCTCTACGAATGTCGGAATCGAACGTGCCACCTGTCTATGAACTCGTGACGTCCCGAACTACGTCACGGTCATCGATCAAAGTCCATTTGACCGCCCGAACAAAAAGTCAACATTTTTCCCACGACCAGGGGCAAAACGGTCATTTCGTACAATTTGTCCGATTCCGCCCTACTAACCACCGTTCAACCTCACTAATCAGGATTAATGACTAATCTAATCTCGGAATTCGGGACGGGTCGTTACAACCTTCCCTCCTTAATAAATTTCGTCCTCGAAATTCCAACCGATCTAATCTCAACGTACTTCCCTCCTTAATAAGTTTCGCTCTCGAAACTCGATTACCCTGATTCCACAAACACCCCGTGGAAAGTGGAATCGACCACGCAACACGTGTACACCCGTACACCAACTACTTAGACAAAACTTGTCTACACCCAAACGTACCACTAGTACTCAAAACGCAACGACTACATTCGACCCCGTCGAATGACTGAAACTACTTGTTTCGAATTTGACACCACTTGTCAAATCAACCCTCTTGTTGACGCAACAAGTCGATGGTTCCTTTCCCACTCCCACTAGGAGTCAGCTGACCCCACTCAACGATCTATGTTGACACATCCTGACAATCACAGTTGTTGTCAGTCAAAAACTGACACTAGACTCACTCGTGGCTACACATGCCACCAACGTACTTATCTTAGTAAACATTTACCGACCTTTCACATGATCTGTGTGTAATTAAACACATCGGAAATACCATGACCCATTGCATAGTAATGTCCGGCCCACAACTAACCCAGTGGTATCGGAACCAATCCGACTACCAACACGTTCACCGACACACCTCGGGTATATCCAGTATACCGTAACTAGACATCACAAGTCTACAAGGTATTGTACCTCGAACCATGTACGAAGTACACACATCTACCTAATAACCAGACTACGACCACCTAGGTCATAGCCGAACGTGTTCCAATAATGGAGTACGTTTGCCCAATCCAGCATGAGACAAATCGAAACTCCACCCAACATCTAGTTCCAATTCCGAATCTGAATCCACAATTTCGTAAGAAATCCCGGATCCAAGCCCAGACATCAAATTTTAATTCTTATCCAAATCCGAATCCGAAATCATTATTCCGTAAGCTAGCATTTGGAATAACCATTCCGTACCCAAATCCGGAAATATACTTTCAAGTTCCAAAATCGAATCCTGAATCGTCACCCAGAAATTCGATTCCAAATCCCGAAATCTCGTCACATTTACCAAGACACACCAAAACCGATTACCCGTTTGATACCTCCAATTGACTTCATAGGGAAGCCAATCCAACCTCCACACGTCTAAGGTTGACAAAATTCAACTACCTTGAAAACCTACTCACCCGAGTAGAATACCATACGGGCCCCACTTCGAAAAGAAGTTCAACCCCGTCATTTACGACTCACGTACCAAGGTAAGAGTGATATACTCTCCCCCTATCTGAATCATCAAGATCATGACCCAGATAGACACTGTGTCCCTGACAATAACGTCAAAATCCTAGATCGCCACAACGATCGACAACCGACTCCCACAACTAGACAGATCAGTCAACGACGAGACGCGTCGAGACTGCGGATTCTCACGGATTACCTTGTATCAGTCCTTGTCATTCCACCTAGGAAAAACCAAGGATGATCCAAAATGATGACGCCAAAACTCATCCTACGTGGATGCAAACAAAACTCGCTGCACTCACAACATCCTCTGCCACCAAGCAGAAAATGAGAAATCTCGTTTACCTAATTTCGAATACGTAGCTTCTCCTAATGACCTCACAACACACATGGGCTCACCAACCAATACACGCTCAACGTACTGGTAACTACAGTCAATGTCTGCCAGGGCAGAAAACCAGAAGTCAACCCCAATGACTTCGGAATACTAATCACCAAGAACGAACACCACTCTCGTTCCCCAAACACAACTTTCCTCGACACTAAGGTTCCAACCATGTTGGAAACAGACATGCTCCCAACAAGACGTCAAGTCTAACCACTAGACTTCCTACCTCCTCAACTCACTTGGACAACCCCGTGTCCACAATCAATCCGTTATTGTTCCGTTCGCACATCCCAACCTTTACAGGTTCAACACTCGGTTTCCCAAGTTCTCAATTATACCTTTTTAATCCACTCCTTACTGGTTATCTCACCACTATTGGGACTTATCCCAACACATCACAATCTTAACTGGATCCTATCCAGTCCATCACTCAACCACTACCGAATCTCAAAGACCGAACGTATGTTCATCATGACGGAGTCACCCGTCAACTTGTGGCTCATCGTTAACACCATTACCGACACTAGCACCAGCGCTAGTACCAGCACCAACACACTATCAACAACACTAGTATCAGCACACAGGCATCCATACTAGCATCAGCACAAAAGTACCAACCCGCAAACATCCATACTGCACGCCGTGTGCAAATACGACAACCCTGGATCTCCGTTCATACGGAACGACGATCCCGTACCTCACGACTATGGGTACCACCACTCTGGCAATCCACATCAGGAAAATGAACGTTCCCTGAACGTCCCCTGATCCCCAAGTATTATAACCACACCAATTACCCTCGATAGCCAGTCATCTCCATATGACTTCCGACTAACTGTCATTGCTGTCGAGATCCGCATTCATACCTCACACTAATACCCGATCCAACACGGGATTCCATAAGTTATCTCAGAACCGTATCCGTAAATTGGATCCCATAGTTCTGACGAGATTCACCAGAGCCATCCACATGGTCATCCACGACCTCAGCCACTCGTCGCAGCACAAGTTCTCATCCACTAGTCACAATTAAGGTTTACCTTTTTAATACTAGGGTTCCACAATCACACCCTATGGTTCAACCGAAGCCAACCACTTTCCGTAATATAAAATTCACAACCTGACCGACCCCGCGGTCTAGACATCGAATAGACGTCAGATCCAATCCTACCATCAACTCAATGTGGGTTCCACCACTAAGGTCACCGGCCAACTCCGATGAACCAACATCTCTCACACCAACAACCACCACTAGGGTTCACATTTTAGACCATTACTCAAATGAGGTTCTCTGAACCTGGCTGCACCTAGCAGCACAACAATCCAATATCACATGACCGAACCGACGGTCCCACAATACCAGTTCGTCACAATCAACCCCACTTGGGTTGAATCACATTAACGCACGGCGTATCGGGCCAATCACACTCCATCCACTATTTAAACCCAAAAACTATCTATCAGGTTGATAACGAATTGCAGCCCAAAGAGACATCACACCCTCGACCTGCGCACACAAAAGAGCAACCGTGCTCTGATACCAAGTTGACAGGACCCATCCCAATCCCCCCGGGATTACCATGGAATGTGCCCTGCTCCCGTCCAACAAGGGGTGTCAGACAAAGGATGACCAAGAGCCACTGCCCAAACAGGGCATCCAGAGTGCGCAAGGATCGATGGAGGAGGTGTGCAATGTCCCAGTCTCTGCTGCAATCGCATCCGTGATCAACCTGAAGGGCATTAAAACCAAAAGCTGTGAGTGGACAAAAACCAGTAAGTTCATCAAATACATTTATAAGACATTTATGCCCTCCAATAAAAACGTATGCATGCCACGAAAACCAGTAACCAAAATGTTTGCTCAACCGAGCCATTAGGGCCTTAGCCCAAAAACCGTCAACCAAAAACCAAGTGTGGGAACTCAGCCCAAAACTGTGAAATGCCATAACTATACATAAACAACCATGTGGGTCACCACCCACGACCATAAATGAACATCAATTCATTAAAATCACACAATCATAAATCCACCCGGAAAGCCATTTCATTAATTCGTATTTTACCATTACCATCACCAGCATCCCTGATGCGAGACGTCCCTGACGTCATGTCTCACGGTTTCATAAGCTACGCGTGCTGCCCGGGGTCTCTCCGGGTCCATAATCTGACATCCCTGATATCTGACGTCCCTGACGTCAATCATAGCAATCCTGCTCCTGAGTCATCATACGGTCCGGCTGCTCCGTATAATGACCCCTCGCAGGCAATGCACCGTGACTTCCCCAGTGTCCCAGACATCTGGAGGAGACCATCATATATCCTTGTATCCATATGGTATATGGAAAACAGTTTTATTAATTCATTTCACAACATCACAATGGGCCCTGCCCGAATTTTCCATAAAACAACACATTTCCGTTTAGGGTCCCTGACTCGAAACCACATTTATTAAATATAGGGCCCCCTGGCCCGAAATCATCATTTTAATCCAACTGGGCCTCATGCCCGACTTTATGAACCACTGGGCCCACGGCCCGATTTATAAACCAACTGGGCTCGCAGCTCGATTACGTACTCAAATGGACTCCAAGTCCGAGATTTCCAAAACAAGTGGGCCTCAAGCCCGAATTCATCTTTCCAATATAAAAACCGTTTTATCATATTATTTATTTAACCACAAGCACGCAAAACTACAAATAAACCGTTAATCCCGATACACGTGAAATACGGAAAACACCTCGAAATACGTGCAACATACCCAAAATCAATACTCACAAATACCATCATAGAAATCATGTATATAAACCATATAACACATTTAAGCATGCATAGGATTTATAAAACCAAAGTCCACTCACAGACCGTTTTAACCGTGTGCCTCGATACGCGTGCCACCGGCCCTCCCGGGCCACACCACTATCACCGGGACTCCCAATCCTGTCCAAATCACATTAGAGGGTCACTAACCTCATTATTAACATCCTATCAAAGTCCCGTAATTTTCCCGAATTTTTACTTATTTTTAAACTTAATTTAAAACCTTCGGACATCCCGAACACTATCGAGACGGTGTCCGATCGACACGAAACCAATTCCAAAATGTCCGTTACATCGAATGGATTAAAAGTCATGTTGACCTCACCTCGAGATTCGTGCCCACGCGCCGCCACGCGCCGCCGTGAGTGGCTGCGCGTGAAACTCACGCGCCGTGAACAGTGTCACCGTTCTGACCCGGTTGTCTGATAAACGGGTCACCGTGACCTGCGGCCCAACCCGACTGGTTCTCAGCCATTACTCGATCAATTTCAATTCTGTTTGTTCCTACAAGATCGTCTCATCAATTCCAATTGATCTGAGGTTTAAAAACTAATAAACAACCTCGTTTCACTACCTGTTCGTGGAGGTGTGCAGACCGGCCACCTGCAACCGTCGTGTCTGCACGATCCCGGCCACCATTCCTTTCGAAAACGATCCCCAGAAGCTCGTCTCACCTTCTAGATCATCATCCTAATCACCAGATCGATCGAAATACGTTAAAACCCAACCTGCCATTTTCACCCGAAAACAGGTTCACGGGTTCGAGGCTTACCTCGCCGCCGTGGCTCCCGCCGTGGCCACCAGCACACCTAGTTTGACTCCAGGAACATCATTCACCTCTCCAAAACGATCAAACACCATCCCACAACGATTTCCAATTTCTGAGTTTCGGACCTCCCCTGTTTTTCCTCTCCGCCGCCAGCCTCGCCGTCTCCCGTCGTCTCCCGTCATCTCCCGTCATCTCTCAAGCCTCACCGTGCAGCTAATCTTTCACACACACCAACACAGAGGAGATTGGTGAGGTAGTTTGGACGTTTGGATGTTTTGGGCCGATTTGGTTCCTCTCGGGTCTGGGGGGTTTGTGGGCTGCGCCGCCGCCCGTGGTGGTTTTTGCCGGCGTCTGGGGGTGGCTGGTGATTACCTGGTGCCGTCTGGTGTGTGAGGCTGGGCTGTGAGGTGATGATGTGCATGATCAAGGAAGGAAACCGTGCTCACGGTTTTGAGGGAGAATGAAAATGGGTGTGTGAGTTGTCTGATCAAATACAAGGGAAGGAAATGAATCAACGGCCCAGATTCAATCTCAATTTAAAATGAAGGGTGAGGATTCCATGAGAGGAAATGATTACCTACACCAATGGCCAACAAGAACCCCTGATTTAGGGAATGAAGGGGATGATGACATGTGTCATACATCAAGGGTCCAGATTGGTTTGGGATTAGGATAATCAGATTTTATTATTATTTTATTATTTTATTCCGAGTCTCGGTTAATCGCGTTTTACGTCCTTGACCATAACTTCGTCGTCGAATCTCCGATTTCGGCATGCCGCCTGTCGTTGGATTCGTATCGACGATACCTACGTAACGGTCCTTGGCCCTCGTCCATCGGACCTCCCGATCAAAAAGTCAACATTTGGCCCCTAACATGCCAAATTACCAAAATACCCCTCAACTTCCGAACATCATAACTTTCTCTACGAATGTCGGAATCGAACGTGCCACCTGTCTATGAACTCGTGACGTCCCGAACTACGTCACGGTCATCGGTCAAAGTCCATTTGACCGCCCGAACAAAAAGTCAACATTTTTCCCACGACCAGGGGCAAAACGGTCATTTCGCACAATTTGTCTGATTCCGCCCTACTAACCACCGTTCAACCTCACTAATCAGGATTAATGACTAATCTAATCCCGGAATTCGGGACGGGTCGTTACATCTCTACACGACCACTATTATAACAATTGAGGAAAATCGCATGGCTAGCCAAAAGCTACCTAACTCAAGAAACTACTTATTATGGCAAGACCGGTTGGGATACCTAGGTCAAGCTATGATGTGCTGTATCTTCAATATATTACACGGGCATCCCTTTATTAATAAGGACCTTTTGTTTAGTTAAATACTAAGCCAAGCTTGCTCAATGGGCAAATTGAATGCCACGGCCCGACTCCCCTAACACGATATTGTGCGCTTTGGGCCATACCCTCATGATTTTGTTTCTGAGAACTCATGTACAACTTCGTAGTGGGTCACCCATCTTGGGATTGCTGCATCCCAATCTCGCTTAACTTTGGAGTTCCAAAGGAGTCCAAAACTAGTGAGCTCCAAAAAAGCCTTGTGTTAGGAAGAGAAATGTTCAAACATATAAGACACTTCACTTTTCTCTCCCTGAGCAATGTAGGATTACTCACCTTTCTTGCTTTCCAAGTTCACAGGCCTTGCTTCCCAAGCTCACAAGTCTTACAATCCACCCGTCGTGGGACCCAGTGTCCTCGCTGGCACACTTCCAGTCGGGGGTCCAATTTTGATACCATTCTATAACGACTCGACTCCCCCAGCACGATATTATTTACTTTGAGCCATGCCCTCACAATTTTGTTTCTATGAACTAACGTGCAACTTCAGAGTGGGTCACCCATCTTGGGATTACTCCAGCCCAACCTCGCTTAACTTTGGAGTTCCGAAGGAGTCCAAAGCTAGTGAGCTCTCAAAATTTCTTGTGTTTGGAAGAGAACTGTCCACACATATAAGGAACTTCATGACACGACCCATCTTAATTCCCCCCCGCGATTATTCGGGGTGAGCCATACTCCCATCTAACCCACGTGCGACACGAAGAACAGACACCCGTCTAACCCCCATGTAACATGAGGCCAGACAAGGGATACCCAGGCAGATAGCCCAAATGGCTTCCAGAGCGCGCATGAACAGTAGTGGAATGTGTGATGTCTCAGCCTCATTAGTAGCTCGCATTTGCTATCAACCTGAAGAGCATTAAAAATCAGAAAAGCTGTGAGTGGACGAAAATAAATAATTTAAGAAAACTCATTTCACCTAAATTCGAACACACATTAATGAATCGAACATGCTGGATCACATATCAACGAGTCTTTAAACTCAAAAGCATATCAGGCCTCCTAGGTAACGAGTGTTTAAACTAAAATAATGCCCCCCCCCGGTGGGTCAATCAACGAGTCTTTAAACTCAAATAACATGTCGGACCCCGCATGGCAATTAATCAACGAGTCTTTAAACCCAAAAATATAGCATTGGATCTACCAAATCCAATTTAAAACCATTCATGTTTCAAATCACAAACCAAATACAGAAATCCAAGTTATCAATTCCAAATCCATTTAAGGTCTTTGAATCCGAATTCACATTTCAAATCCAAAATCATGCCATCAAAACCATTATTAAAACACAGCATGTATAAACACAGTATGAAAGCATAACCTCGAAATACATGTAGAAACGTAAATCACAAATACCAAAATCATAAGCATAGAAATCACATATATAAAACATATAAAATAGTTATGCATGCATCAAATTTAGAAAATAAAAGTCCACTCACAGACAGTCCTAGCTGCCGCTTCGATACGCATTACAAAAGCCTTCTAGAGGCTAATCCACCATCATCGGAACCTCCGGACCTGTCCAAATCATACTCGAAGGTCACGATTACTTCCAACAATCTCACATTAAATCCCCCAATTTTTCTGGGATTTTTAAACGTATTTAAAGTAAACCCTAGACCTTCGGACACCCAAAATAGTGTCCAATCGACTCGAAACTTATCCCAAAATGTTCGTTACATCAAAAGGATAAAAACACATGTTGACTATGTCTCAAAACTCGGGCTGATGCGCCCTCACGTGCCGCCCAAAGGCGCTGCGGGTGGGAGCCACACGCCGGGAATAGTGTCATCGTCAACCTCTGTAGAACCCGATTTTCCTGGTTTTCCAGGTCACTCGACCCGCCGACCCAACTCCACTGATTCTCTGCCGATTTTAACCCAAATTCGATCCCGTTTGTTCCAATCTCTTCGTCCTACCATTCCTTATCGATCTACATACCTAAAGCCTTGAAATCAAGCCTAGAAATTGCCTGTGATCGCATGAACAGTACGACCAAAACGTCCTCCTCTATTTACGGCCATCACAGACCACTTCTGGCTTCGAACTCGAGTTCTCTGAGCTCGTAGGATCATCAGAAACCTCATCCATTTAACAGAAAGGATCAACAACCAATAAAACCATTTTACCATTTTCTAGCTCAAAATAGAGTTTCAGGAAATCCCCCCTTACCTCAGCCGTTGTTGCATCACTGTCGCCACTACCACGATCGTCCAAGTTCGATATACAACTTTTGTTCACAAGTCATAAGCCAGGGATGAAGATCGAAGGTGTTTCATGTGGGTTGGTTCTCACGGGTTTCACTCACACACACGGTCACTCTATTTTTCATCTCAACCAAACCGTTCAACCATTTAAACAATTATCACACCATTTTAATTATCTTAAGTGAGGCAGTGTAAATGTTTCCAGAAGATAAGGGACATATGTCCCTTTCCAATTTTTCTCGAAACCAAATGCAAGGTAAAAAGACCAAAATTCCCTTGCACTAAAAATTACCAAATTGCCCATACGACGTTTAGACTAGTAACTTCCCTGTCAAATGTCGGAATCGGACGTGCTGCCTGTCTACGGAATCGTGAGGTCCTAACCTACGTCACGGTCATCGGTCACAGTTTATTTGGCCATCCAAATCAAAAGTCAACATTTTGCCCAAGTCAAAGGGCAAACCAATCATTTCACACCGTTCGTCCGTGATTCTTCTACTAATCACCAATTAGTTATGCTAATCCTCTATTAATCACTAATCTAATCTCGAAATTCAGGACGGGTTGTTACAACTTCCCCCTTTAAAGAATTTCGTCCTCGAAATTTCGACTATCTCGCGTCCACAACTAACTATGAAAATCTAATCAGTCTCACACCTGGGCCTCATATTCGGTCTACACCACCTGACTATCCTGATACTATACTGACACTACCCCATCTTTCACAAATCAGACTGGCACGCTTCGTCTTTCCTGACATTCCAACTTTTGGTCAATCTGGCGATCAATTCCTTCTCCCTGAGGGCTACACATCTCCAACTCATTCCCAAGGTACCTCTAGCGTCGCACTCAACCGGCATTCACGACTTCACTGTCACTAGTTGCGTCATTACACCAACCTCAACTCACTCTAAAGTCATACTAAGAGTATCTCGTACCAACTCTCTCAATGTAGCGTAAGATCTTACCGTCATCATGGCACGAATTTCACCTCGCAGAGCAATTCTCAAAATGGCGGCATTTCTCTACCTCGGTACTCACACCAATCAAGTCTCTCAACGATCCACGTTGACTTCACCGAAGTCACAGCGTAATCGCTTCACGCAAAACAACTTGACAACTCACCAACAGTTGGGGTTATAGTAACCACCAATTCACTCAACCTGTTTGTAACTGGACCCCATCGAACACCTCTCCAACAGTGATCACACATCTCAACTCTAGGGTCCTACTAGCCAACCGTAGCTCTAAGCATCAAGCTCAAACACAATCACGGAACCCTACAACAAGATCACTCTGGACTACGCACAATATCCAATGTCCAGTCCACGTCTTCAACCAATCATTCACATCAGAACCACTCTGAGTACCAACACAACTAACAACATACCACAGTGCATGTCCCAAGCACACACAACATCCTCTTACCTATACTAATCACATCATGGCTACGAGCCAATCACGCTTTAATTCTGAAGTCCATCTGTCCAATCCAAGACTAAACCGATTAACACTCCAGGCCCAAACACATCTTCCAAGTCATATCAACTACGAGTCCATCTTGAGTCTCCTAATCTCCTGGTCATGTGACCAGCATAAGAAACGTCTAAGCCCAATCACACTTAGACATAATTGTCCAGACCACGTTTACCAAGACATACTAATTCCGAACCTCACCTAATGAGTATCCAACATGACCAAATACCCCGCTGACATCCTGTCCATCCAATTACCATATCGTACCAGCTTGACTCCGAAAGGAAACCAAATCCCATTCATTTACGGAGATAGCCTCCGCTCGACAGTCACTAACACTTCTAGTCTACCTGAATGAATCCCGGATCCATACTCATCCACTTATACAAGTCAGACCATTACTTTCTCATATATCCAAGACCAACATTCAACACAGACCAATTCCGAATTCATCTCATACTCATATATCCAAGACATAGGTTGGATAATAATCTCATCCTACCTCGGGGTCATTACAATCCGATTCTCCTATACTCCTAGCTTAGCATGATCAACAATACTATTCTCCCCGATAACGACCAGATTTTGATTCATAGGGTCTTACACCCTCTTTGATCCATTTACTGTCACAACGCTCCTTGGCTTTCCAAAGCACTACTCATCACCCTTTTCCACATCCGTACAACTCACCCCAAAGACAAAGCATAGTCTAGACTGTGGGTTCTCTTCAATTACCTCATATCGATTAGTTATAGTCACTCCTTGTCATCCTTACCTATCATCCTCCTTCAGTCATTGCACAATGGGAAAATCAAGAGGATCCAAGACCATGATAAAATCCATCCTATATCAATCCCACCAATTTAGAATCAAATACAAATTCTCAACACTCAGTCCCATAGTCAAAATCACATCTTCTCTGCGTCTCAAAGTTCCAATCATGTTGGAAGCATATCCATCTTTTCCAACCATTGGACTTAATCCTCAACCACTGGACTAAGACGTCCACCATTCACTCAGACAACATCCACGTGTCCGTAAACAATCTAACGACTCCACTGAACTCGCATGTCGGTTAATACCGTTTATGCACATCCAAAATATGTCAATCATTAAGCATCATGATCCTCACGTTTCAACCTTTAAAGGTTCAACTCCCGAGCATGTAAAGTGTGCTCTCAGTATCACAACCACTAAGGTACCGGTCACTAACTCTCGGAATCACCAGTCACTAACCTCAGAATACTTCGACACGTCGAGACATGTCCAAGCAAACCAATCATACTCAAGGTCAAAAATGAACATACCAAATCATCTCGGCCCAAAACCAAGCATGGGTCCACCACGCTTACGCTGCGCTACTCTAATAAAACCAAAACCACCTTGACCAATCATATAGAAAATGACGTTCCAATTGCATCGGATGCCCCCGTTTAGTAGTGGTCAATGCCACGCACAAGCACCTCACGACTGGGTCACAACTTCAAGTCGTGGCACATCATCTCCTATCTCGTGCTCGTATCACACAAAACTTGAATCTCTGCCCATACCGAGCCAAAACCCTAAATTTACATTCGGGTTGAAGGAACTTGCCTCACTTGTATTCCACACTCTACGCAAATCAACACTCAACAGTCTCAACTAGACTCCCTTAGAGTCAACATGACTCAACTAGATCCACTAGAATAGGGTAAGCCCAAGCACGACAATCTCAACGACACTACTGATCGATCCAATAGTGGATCTCATCATGTCAACTAGCGTCAGGCCAACCAATCCCCATAGTCTCACTAGACTCAACCAGAGTCATCCACCAGGCCATCCATAACCTCGGCTAAACCAAATAGTACAACCTCCAATCTGGCCGGACCTGCAATCTCGACTTCGAGAAGTCACCCAATCCACAACAACTAGCTGACTCACCTTCCTAGACTAACCACTCAAACTAAGGTTTCCCAATAAGGCATCTACTAACTTAGTGGTACTCACATTCACCAAACCATCAATAACAACTAGGGTAAAAACTAGAGTGCCCGACACAAATAGGGTTCATTTACCACTCAGTTCATCAAGCACCCAAGACCACTAGGATTCCTCGAACTCGGATGTTTTCAGCCACACAAGTCCCAACTTAACATGATCTGACCATCTAGTGGTCACAACTCCACACTATCGTCATACCTAACCTAACTAGTTAACCCAGATGTTTTCCACATCATACCTCAAACAAGCTATCATATCCAACCCTTAGATTTGACAAACTAATCATCTGTCATATCTAACCCAAACATGCTATCCTCTCTGACCCTGAGAAGGGTCGCATCACACCGCTTCACGATGTATCGGGCAAATCATCACCCATTCACTATTTATCTCCACTAACTATCATACTATCACCCTAGCGTTCAGGTTAATGATGGGCTGTTTCTCATAGAGACATCACATCCACAGCAATGGCGCACCATCCAACTAACCACCTCACAATCTCGCTCTGGGAGCAATAACCTCGCTCTGATACCAACTTGACACGACCCATCCCAATTCCTACCCCCCCCCCCCCTTCCCCCCTTAAGATTACGTGGGATGAGCCATGCTCCCATCTAACCCACGTGCGACACGAAGACCAGACACCCGTCTTACCTCCATGTAACACGAGGCCAGACAAGGGATACCCAGGCTAACAACCCAAACGGCTTCTAGAGCACGTAGGAACAGTAGTGGAATGTGTGATGTCTCGGTCTCATCAGCAGCTCGCATATGCTATCAACCTGAAGGGCATTAAAAACCAGAAAAGCTGTGAGTGAACGAAAATAAATAAGAAAACTCATTTCACAAGAAAAGACATTTATGTCTTTCACGTAAAAACAATGCATGCATTTGCAAACCATCTCATTTCCAATATAACAAAAACGTTTATGAAACAAAAAGCATTTCCAAATCACGTGGGCCACTACCCAAAACATCTGAAAAATAATATGAAAACAATCATGATATCACATAAATCCGAACACACATTAATGAATCGAACCTGCTGGATTACATATCAACGAGTCTTTAAACTCAATAGCATATCAGGCCTCCCGAGTAACGAGTCTTAAACTCAAATAATACAGAGCCCCCCCCCCCCCCTCTCCCAGGTCAATCAACGAGTCTTTAAACTCAAATAACATATAAGGCCCCCCGGGGTAATCAATCAACGAGTCTTTAAACTCACGGTTCTTTAAACCAAAAAACATAGTATCAGATCCAACAAATCCAATTTAAAACCATTCATGTTTCAAATCACAAACCAAATACAAAAATCCAAGTTATCAATTCCAAATCCATTTAAGGTCTTTGAATCCGAATTCACATTTCAAATCCAAAATCATGCCATCAAAACCATTATTAAAACACAGCATGTATAAACACAGTATGAAAGCATAACCTCGAAATACATGTAGAAACGTAAATCACAAATACCAAAATCATAAGTATAGAAATCACATATATAAAACATATAAAATAGTTATGCATGCATGAAATTTAGAAAATAAAAGTCCACTCACAGACAGTCCTAGCTGCCGCTTCGATACGCATGAAAAAAGCCTTCCCGAGGCTAATACACCATCATCGGAACCTCCAGACCTATCCAAATCATACCCGAAGGTCACTATTACTTCCAAAAACTCACATTAAATCCCCCAATTTTTTCGGGATTTTTAAACATATTTAAAGTAAACCCTAAACCTTCAGACACCCAAAACTACTCTGAAACAATGTCTGATCGACTCGAAACTTATCCCAAAATGTTCGTTACATCGAAAGAAAGAAAACACATGTTAACCATGTCTCAAAACTCTGGCTCACGCGCCGCTCAAAGGCACTGCGCGTGGGAGCCTTGCGCCTGGAACAGTGTCATAGTCAACCTCTGTCAAA
Source organism: Prinsepia uniflora (assembly GCA_032719365.1). Classification (NCBI taxonomy): domain Eukaryota; kingdom Viridiplantae; phylum Streptophyta; class Magnoliopsida; order Rosales; family Rosaceae; genus Prinsepia; species Prinsepia uniflora. The sequence goes on from CM064863.1 coordinate 75,554,059, forward strand.
CCCAGTTGCACCACCGTGGGATCATCAGAAACCTCATCCAGTTAACAGAAAGGATCAACAACCAACAAAACCATTTTACCATTTTCGAGCTCAAAATAGAGTTTCAGGAAATCCCCCCTTACCTCAGCCTTTGTTGCACCACCGTGGCCACCACCACGATCGTCCAAGTTCCATCTACAACTTTTTTTCACAAGTCATAAGCCAGGGATGAAGATCAAGGGTATGTGGGTTGGTTCTCACGGGTTTCACTCACACACACGGTCACTCTATTTTTCATCTCAACCAAACCATTCAACCATTTAGACAATTATCACACCATTTTAATTATCTTAAGTGAGGCGGTGTAAATGTTTCCAGAAGATAAGGAACATATGTCCCTGTCCAATTTGTCTTGAAACCAAATGCAAGGTAAAAAGACCAAAATGCCCTTGCACTAAAAATTACCAAATTGCCCATACGACATTTAGACTAGTAACTTCCCTGTCAAACGTCAAAATCGGACTTGTCGCCTGTCTACGGACTGGTGAGGTCCCAACTCACGTCACAGTCATCAGTCAAAGTCCATTTGGCCATCCGAATCAAAAGTCAACATTTTGCTCAAGTCCATGGGCAAAACGATCATTTCACACTATTTGTCCGCGATTCTTCGACTAATCACCGATCAGTCCCGCTAATCCTCCATTAATTACTAATCTAATCCCAAAATTCGGGACGAGTCGTTATACTTCACCTTTCCCTCCTCGGGCGATGTGGGATTGCTTACCGGTCTTACTTCCTAAGCTCACGGGTCTTGCATTGAACACTAGACCATCACATGCAAAGATGAGTAATAAATCTATCCCCTTCTTGTACATAATACAATGGAATATTTGTGGACCTATCCAATCACCATGCAGACCATCTAAATATTTCATGGTTTTGCTTGGTGAATCGACAAGGTGGTCGTATGTGACACTATTTTCCACACGCTATGCTGCTTTTTTTAAACTCCGTGTCCAAATCATTAAATTGAGAGCCCACCACTCAGATTATTCTATATAGTTCATAAGACTTGATAATACCGGCGAATTTACATTGAAATCTTTTGATGATTGTTGCATATCCCTTGGGATTGATGTTGAAAATCTGGTAGCACAAGTTCACACCTAGAATGGTCTTGCAAAAGCATTCATTAAATGATTTCAAATGATTGCATGAACTTTGGTTTTGTGACCAAAATCCCTATTTCTGCATGGGGCTATGTAATTTTGCATGCAACTATGTTGGTCTAGTTGAGGCCCACACCCACCCAACCCTAAGCCACATTATCTGGGTATAAACTTGATGTTTAGCACTTACGTATTTTCAGTTATGTAGTTTACGTGCCAATTGCACCGTCACAATGTACAAAAACGGGACCTTAACATCGGAGGGGTATATATGTTAGTTATGAATCCCCTCCTCCATTATATGCTATTTAGATCCCTTGACTTGCAATATTTTTACCGCTAGATTTGCGGATAGTTACTTTGATGAGACAGTATTCCCTCTGTTAAGGGAGATAAGAACGTCAACGTTCTTGAATAACGACGTGAATTGACGTGGAACATCTCCATTGTATCTCATCGTGATCCCTAAACAACACAAAGCAAGAACGAAGTGCAATTTTTTTTAGATCTACAGAGTGTAACAAATAATATGCCAGACGCTTTCTTTGATCTAGCCAAAGTCACGAGATCGCATATATAAGTTGCAAACGTGTATGTAAGGATAGACGTCCCTATAGGAAGCACCGTTTCAGATGGACGAGTCGTCCCAGACAGACGAGGTACCGCCATGTCGGCTAACCATTCATATGTTCTCGCTAATGTAGAAAAAGCTGACCAAAATGGAAAGAAACAATTCAACTCGAACTAGATTCCTTGAAAAAAGGAAGATATTTAAACCTGTAGTTACCACACCTCCCCATATTAAACATGTAGGCTTTAAATGGCTATTTGTAAGGAAGCATAGTGAGAAGAACGAGATTGTTAGATACAAGCTTGTCTAGTGGCACACGTTTTTCTCAATGCCCTAAGATTGATTACGACGAGATATATTCTTCCACAATGAACATCATAATGTTCCGCTACTTTATCAGTTTGGTAGTTTCCTAATGTCGTAGGGTTACTGTTTATCTCTGTAGGGATTTGGATATATATATATATATATATATATATATATATGAAACTTTCTGAAAGACTTAAGATAACTAATGCAAATAGTTCCAAATCACGGAGCTCTCCATTCGTTTGAGGCGTTCACTTTATGAATTGAAACAATCTGAACGAATATTGTATATCCTCTAAATGAGTATTTGATCATAGTGAGATATATGAATAATAAATTATGCACATGTGTGTTTATTAAAAAAATAAGTTTCGAGTTCACTATAGTGGTAGTTTATGTCGATAACATAAATCTGATTTGACAGGACCTGTCCCCTAAGAACGTAAATAACCGTGCCCGGTCCTACTCCCTTCTGACAAGTCAACTGAGATTCCGAATTACCCTTCAAGACTTGCCAAACAAAGGATAACTGCACCTGTGTCCACTCATACCTCCACCTCTCGAATAGCCTCGATCATCGCGCCCCAACCTGGAGGGTCAAAAAAACAGAAACGGTGTGAGTGGACAAAACAAACTTTTATAAATACATTTACCAAAACACATTCTTACCCTCCAGTTTTCACAAACGTGCATGCATAACATAAAACATGAGTAATAGTGTGAAATCAATCAAGTATGAATAGTGGACCGATAAAATCAAAACATGTTTTCCCATGGTCCACATTTTTCTTTGAAACTCATGTTCATCAAATCAGTGCACGATATAAAGCATCTGGACATAAATATCAATAAATCGCAATACCACCAATCCTCAATATCCAATCTCAATATCCAAGTAACCGTCACGATATCAATGCAACGCATGCAAACTCGGGAGTCTCACGTCCGAGTACATCCCCCAGGATCTACGACGTTTGGGGTGATATCATCTCCAGGATCTACGACGTCTGGAGGATATCATCATAATCTCACACTCCTGAGATTGAGCCTCCCTCGGAGCTACTCATCTCCAGGCAGTGGATCGTGACTACTCCAGGATCTACGACGTCTGGAGGAGACGATCAAATCACAGAGGATGGTATATGTGAAATAGTCACCAAATCCGGTAATCTCACTTTAAAATCATTTATGTCTCAAATCGAATAAAAAACATTTCAATAGGGCCTATGCCCGAAACATAGTTTTCACAAAGAAAGTTCCACAAATCCATCATAAAACAGTGTCCAGAATTCACTTTATAAATCAACATCATCAATTTAATCATATCCATATGTGACTCCAAATCCGAGTCAAAATCACTATCCAATTGGGTCTCAAGCCCAAAATATCATTTTCACGCAAATCCATGCAATCGCAACCTCAGTTGCCACTTTCACGTAAATCCATGAAATCAATCCCTGACTCATAACCCGAGTCAAAACATCATTTTTAATCCCGGGCCTACGCCCAAAACATCAATTTCATAATTTCTCGAAAATCGTGCTAAAAATAATATAATAATCCAGAAAAATCGAGAAATCACCGGATTGAAACATCAATCATGCCAAATCATATAAAATCATATAATAAAACATTTAAATCATATATGCATGCATCACGGTTAGAAAACGAAGGTCCACTCACACACACCGTCCAAACGGCCCGCTTCCAAGCTGCACGTTTTTTCGTAAATTCTGGAAATCAAAATTCCTGTCCAAAATCATTATCGAGGGTCACTAACACTTCAATATATCTCATATAATTTTCTCAATTTTTTTGGGATTTAAATACGTATTTAACATGTAAAACAAAACTTCGGATACACCGAACTTTATCGAAACGATATCCGATTTCCTCGAAACCAGTGCCAAAATGTTTGTTACACTAAGAGGATTCAAAGTCATGTTGACCTCACCTTGAAACAAGGCTTCACGAGCCCTTAAGCGCCACCGTGAGTGGCTGCGCGTAACCACCACGCGCATGCTACAGTGTCGTCGTCCCAACCCGTATTTCTGTAATTCGGGTTCTACAACCCGCGAGACGACCCGACTAATTCTCTGTCAATTCGACATCAATTGTAACGACCTGTCCCGAATTTCAGGATTAGATTAGTGACTAATCGTGATTAATGAGGTTAATCCGTTATTAGTTAGGTGAAATCGGACGAACGATGCAAAATGACCGTTTTGCCCCTGGGCGTGGGCAGAACGTTGCCTTTTCATTCTAGCGGTCAAATGGACTTTGACGGATGACCGTGACGTAGTTCGAGACGTCACGAGTTCATAGACAGGTGGCACGTTCAATTCCGACATTCGAGGAAGAAGTTATGACGTTCGGAAGGTTAAGGGCAATTTGGAAATTTTGGTTAAAAGGGGCAAATAGTTGACTTTCGGACTGGGAGGTCCAATGACCGAGGGCCGATGACCGTTATGTAGATCAGGACGATACGAATCTGTAGACAGGAGGCACGCTGAAATCGGACTTCGAATAGGGAAGTTATAGGTCACGAAAGTTCGATGTCACTATGCACGTACTTCGAGACGATGATGAGGTGGCTTATTCTGATTGGCCAGATATTTTAAGTGGGACCCATGGATGAGTGACAAGTGTCACTCATCCCATTGGCCAATTTCCCTAAAAACTGGATCTAACTAATTAAATATTATTATTGTTATTATTATTTTAATCTAATCCACACACCACTCAATCCTAGCCCTCCATTTCAATTTTATCTCTCAATCCTCACCCTTCATTTCATTTCCCTATCCCATCAGATATTATCATTTCTTCTTTGTTCATCCTCACAACCCGAACACCCCATTTTCTTCATTCTTCATTTTCAAACAAACACCACACCTCACCACTATGACCATGCTATGTGCTCGTGTGTGTGACTGAGGGAGTGTGAGAAATTGAGATGGTGAGGGTAGGACAGTGGTGAACCATGGCGGCGGTCCACGGCGGGGAGAGTTGACCTGTGAGTTAATGGTTTGAAAATCATGTTTTCGGGTTCTAGAGGTATTGAGTGGATTTCATTAATGGAAATGGGCTCTTGAAGGTTGTAGGAACCTGTTGGGATCAAAAGAAGTGGCTTAGGACAGCCGGGAAAGACGGTGAACGACGGAGGCAGCCGCCGTCGCCATTGTCGACGTATGAGGTATGGTTTTCACTGTTTTTACTATGTTTTTAGTAGTTAAAATGATGGGAAATGAGATTAGGAAGCTTCAGGAATTAAAATGGGATAAAATGGATCAAAAATAGAAGGGATTGGACCGTGAACCGGCCACGCCGGTCCAGACCGGTTCAGTTGCAGAAAAAACTCGGTTCGGCCATTTGGGAAGATGATGAACAATGCGCGCGTGATTTCACGCAAAGTACCTTCCCTGGGTGCATGGGAGCGCGTGAGGGACTATTTGGGAATGTTTTCAACACGTGAAATCTTCTATTCGATGTAACGAACATTTTGGGACTGGTTTCGTGTCGATCGAACACCGTCTCGATAATGTTCGGGGCATCGGAAGGTTTAGGATCGGAATTAAAAATAGTTAAAAATTACAGAAAATTATGGGGCTTTAGTGGGAGGTTAATTAAGTAGTTAGTAACCTTATATTACAATTTGGACAGGTTTGGGAGTCCCAGTGACAGTGATTGGCTCTGGAGAGCCAGATGGCACGCAAATCGAAGCGGTAGCTCAGACGGTCTATGAGTGGACCTTATTTTCTAAATTGGTGCATGCATAAATGTTTATTATATGCGTTATTACATGTTTGGTGATGCCATGAGTGCATTTGAGTGTGGTTACGTATTGGCACATATTTCGAGGTTTCGGCCTTATACGGTGCCAATACGGGTTTATACTTCTTTGTTGGTTTAAATGAAATGGATTTGGATTTCCAAAAGATAAACTCGGGTATGACACCCATGTGGTTTTGTCTCGGGCATATGACTCTATTTATGACCTACATGTCCGAATCGTGGTCGTGGCGAGTGCTATGTGCACGGCGACCGACAATACGATGCTCGCAACTGGATTGGGATATGTTCCTACCGGAGAGGTCACGATGCACGATCTGTTGTTGGGTAGCTGATGGAGGCTGGACTTCAGAGTGCGGACGGTTCAGGATATCGATCGGTGATGAGTGCACCATGATCCTGTGGTGGTCTCGTCGGTTGATACGTTCACGGTGACATACCAGGATTGAGGGCGGTCCTGGATGAATGGTTGAACACATCACTACGGTCGGAGTCGTGACTAACCCTTAGATATTGGGCACAATTCCCAGCTGATGTCATATGTTCGGGCACGAGACTCAGTTACTTTATGTTTATGATTTCGGGTCGGGGACCCTAAATGGATTTCCAGGTTCATGACGGTTTATGGGAACCGGCATGAACCCTTGAAAGATTTTATGATTCATGACGGTTTATGGGGACCAGGCATGAATCCGTTGAAAGCTTTTTTGGATGATTTTGTTATATATGTATATATGTATGTATATTCATATACCTTCCTTTACTTCTATTATCTCCTCCGGGAAGGGTCGTTGGCCTGAGTGGACCCCAGAGTAGTCACGGAGCACCGACTGAGTGGAGTCACCCCCCAGTTGGGTTTCTTACTCTCAGGAAGGCATGGATCGTAACCTCAGGATGGGTCATTGGTCTATGGACATTGACCTTGGACTCTGAGAGACTTGGGTTTGAGACCCCGGGTAGCACGCGCGTAGCTTTGGAAACCGTCACAGGATTGGTTGTGTGATTATATGTATATATGATATATGATATGTGATCTACGATATATGATGTGTGATGTATACAGGTTTTGGGCTGAGTCTCGTATGGATTTGGGCAGTGGCCCGTATGGTTGGTTCTTTATGGTTCTTTCGGTTATGGCTTTAGGCTTAGTTCCCACATATGATTCATTTGGTTAAATGGTTTTCGAATACATGCATGCTTTTTAGTGAAGGGTACAAATGTCTTCGTTAAATTTTTTTTATAAACTCTTTGTTTTGTCCACTCACAGCTTTTAATGTTTTGACTGCCCTTCAGGTTGACAGCGGATGTGGACTGTAGCAGAGACCGAGATATCACATACCTCCTCCGGATCCTGGTGTACTCTGATAGCCCGAGAGGGAAAAGGTTGGAAATATCCCTTGTCTGACACTTCGTGTCAGACGGGAGCAGGGTCGTCCCGCGTTAATCCCGCGGGGATTGGGATAGGTCCTGTCATCAATTCTTTCAATTAAACATTCAAATAGCCTCGTTTTTAGTCCAAATAAAGTTCTGTAAACTCAATTTCACAATTCCTTACCTCAAACCAAACGATTCGAAGATGAACATCGAAGGATATCTAGGCACTGTTCCTTCTTCGAAGTTCATCAATCCCACCTGATTTCTTTCAATTGATTCATCCAAAAGCTTCATTGGACTTTGATAAACTTGTTTTCGAGCCCAATTGCATCGTTTAATCCCTCTAGAATCACGACTCAATCCTCGAATTTTCTCACTGTCGCCATGTCTGTTCTAAGCCAAAAAAACATCAATTTTCTTCGTTCTTGATGTGGATTGACTCGAAATGACCTCAGGAAGCTAACTCAAGCTTCAATTTTGATTCTCAAAGCTCATAGCTTGAAATTCGAATTCTCACCCCAAAATTCAAATTTGCGATTTTGGTTTCCAATTCCCCTCTCTGTCCCTCGTGTTTCCCTTGCTATCACAGTCCCCTAATTCTCTCAATTTTTCCTCTCGAGATCAGCTGTGGAAGGAAGCTCAGTGCTCACTTCACTCATGCTCTGTTTTCTTTGTTTGTTCACGGTTCAAAGGGAAAACACAAAGAAGATGATCGATGATGATTAAGGATGATGAGGAATGATTAAAAAATGGATTAAAGGGAAACATGTTCCACAATTTAGGGCCTCAAATCCAAGTGTCCATAATCATCGATCACTGTTCAATATTTTATTATTATTTTTAATCGAAATCCCGGTACGTAAGTTTAACCGATTTCAGTCCCGTGACCATAACTTTCCCGTTCGATGTCCGATTTCAACGTGCCGCCTGTCTACGAACTCGTGACGTCTCGAACTACGTCACAGTCACTAGCCAAAGTCCGTTTGACTGTCCGAGTCAAAAGTCAACATTTTGCCCTGACCTTCAAAATTACCAAAATGCCCCTGACCTTCGCAGACCCGTAACTTTCACATCCGACCTCCGATTGATGCATGCTGCCTGTCTGCGGATTTAGCGTCCCTAGACCTACTCAACAGTCTCTTCGGAAATTCCAAAAAGTGTTATGATAAAAAAGTCAACTTTCGACCCTTATAACGAGGGGTAAATTCGTCATTTCCTTCAAATTTTCCAAATTTTCATTTTTCAAATTTTCGGGTCGTAACATGATTGGTACTTCTGAAGAGATCAAAGAAATTGTTAAGCACTTGAAGTTACAATTTGAAATGAGGGATCTTGGGAGAACACATTTATGTCTTGCCCTAGAGCACGAGTATCGTGCAAATAGGATTTTAGTCCATTAATCGAAATACATTCAGAAGATGTTGAGATGCTTTAATGAGGATAAAGCGAAACCTTCCAGCACGCCTGTGATCGTCTGTAGTTTAGATCCTAAAATGGATCCATTTCATCCAGCAGATGATAACAAAGAAATATTGACACCAGAAGTGTTATATCTAAATGCAATAGGCACATTATTATACTTCGCTCAATGCACTAGACTGAATATTTCATTCGTTGTGAACTTGCTTGCTAGATTTAGCTCTGCACCTACATGCCACAACTGGAATGACATAAATTACATCTTCTGCTACCTTAGAAGTATAATGGATATGACTTTATTCTATCCCTATGCATCGATTGTAACGACCCGTCCCAAATTTAAAGGATTAATTAAGAGTTAATGATGGATTAACGTGACTAATTTCTGATTAGCCGAGAATTAATCGAATTAGTCAAGGATTAACGGATTTTCAGGGCGAAATTACGATTTTACCCCTGAACGAGGGCGAAAGGTTGACTTTTGACCCGAGAGGTCCGATGGTCGAGAGTATAGGACCGTTACGTAGATTGGGTCAATACGAATCCATTGACAGGCGGCACGCCGAAGTTGGAGGTCGAACGGAGAAGTTACGAGTCATGGAAGTTTCGAGGTACTATTCATGATGGTACGTTTTACGAGGTAAAAGTGGACTTTTGTCCTGAGTGGGGCTCAAATCTTTTCCCTAGGCCCAATGGATGAGTGGCAAGTGTCACCCATCCATTGCTTCCGTACACAGACACATGCAACCACTCCCCCCCCCCCTCTATTTCATTCGATCCACATCCAAACCCAGTTAATCCCAAACACCAACCCTGCCCATCTTTGAATCTGATGACCAAGAGAGGAGTTGAGGATGGCTAGTGAACCAAGGTAAGGCAGGGAGACGGCTGAGCCGCCGTGGACGGCGGTGGATTGCATGGCCAAGGTAAAAACCGACTCCCCTGTATGTTTTCAAAATTCAATTTTGGGTTTTGGTCGTTAGGGAGCCTAGATGATGATTAGGATAGGTTTAGGAGGTTGGTAAGAAGCTTAGGAGGAGTTTTTGGAGGCTGAGGATGGTTGAGGAAGTTGGGAACGGTGGCCAGAGGATTTTCGGTGGCTACCCACCGAATCCCAATTCTGGCTAAGTTAGGCCAAATCAATCCTTCCAATCTCTTTCTAGTGATCCTAGGAACCGAATGGAACCCTTAGGATGAAGCTTTGACCCCTAGAAGTGCCCTGAACATCAAATGGAAGTTTTGGTTCAAAATGGGTTTTAGGCTTGGTTTCTTGGTTTTTGAGGGCATGGTTAGGTTGGAAATGTTGTTAGGATTGTATAGGAGTTGGAATGGATGAAAAAGGATGAAAAACGAAGGAGATATGGAACCGAACCAGTTCCGCCAGTTTGACTGGTCCAGGTACAGAATCGGATCGGGCTGGCTGGTTCAGACCAGCTAGCAAGAGGTTGAAGACGCCACTGTTCCTGGCGCGTGGGTTTCACGCGCATGAACTTTAGGCCGCTCGTGGGGGTGTGTGAGGCCAGTTTTGGGGAAACTTCCAGCACACGAAATCATCCTTTCGATGTAACAAACATTTTGGGACTGGTTTCGTGTCAATCAGACACCGTCTCGATATTGTTCGGGACGTCCGAAGGTTTAGGATCCAGTTTTAAAATAGTTAAAATTTTTGAAAAATTACGGGGTTTTAGTGGAGGTTAATAAGGTAGTTAGTAACCCTCTAAAGTGATTTGGACAGGTTTGGGAGTCCCGGTGACAGTGTTGGGCCCGAGAGAGCCATATGACACGCGTATCGAAGCGGCCGCTCAGACGGTCTGTGAGTGGACCTTGTTTTCTAAATTGATGCATGCATAAATGTTTATTATGTGTTTTAATACTTTTTCTGTGATGCCATGAGTGCATTTGTGTGTGGTTACGTATTGACATGTATTTTGAGGTTTCGGCCTTATACGGTGCCTATACGGGTTTGTATTTCTACGTTGGTTTAAATGAAATGGTTTTGGGTTTTAAAAAGGATAAACTAGGGCATGAGACCCATTTGGTTTTGTCTCGGAAATGTGACCCTATTGATGACCTACGGGTCTGAGTCGTGGTCGCGGCGAGTGCTTTGTGCACAGCGAAGGACGATACGACGCTCATCTCCGGACTGGGATGTGTTCCTTCCGGAGAGGTCACGATGCACGATCCGTTGTCGAGCAGCTGATGGAGGCTCGACTTTGGAGTGCTGACGGTTCAGGATATCAATCAGTGATGGGTGCACCATGATCTAGATGTGGTCGCGTCGGTTGATACGTTCACGGCGACATACCAGAATTGAGGGCGGTCCTGGATTGATGGTTGCACACATCACTACGATTGGAATCGTGACAGACCCTGAGATATAGGGCACGATGCCCAATTGAGTCATGAGTTTGGGCACGAGCCCCCGTTGGTTTACATTTGTGATTTCGGGTCGGGGACCCTAAATGGATTCCTAGATTCATGACGGTTTATGGGAACCGGGCATGAATCCCTTGAAAGGTTTTAAGAATATTTTCAATATATATATATATATATGTGTATATATATATATATATTCATATACCTTCCTTTATTTGGATTGTCTACTCCGAGGAGGGTCATTAACCTAGGTGGACCCCGGAGTAGTCACGGAGCACTAACTGAGTGGAGTCGCTCCTGTTGGGTACCTTACTCTCAGGTGGGCTTGGATTGTAATCCTCAGGGAGGGTCATTGATCTGCGGACATTGACCTGGGTGGACCCTAGGGAGATTTGGGCTTAAGACCCCGGATAGCACGCGTGTAGCTTTAGAAACCGTGACAGGATTGGTTACGTGATTTATATGTATATGTTATATGATATATGATGTAATGGTTTTGGGCTGAGTCCCACATGGATTTGGGCAGTGGCCAAGGCCCTAATGGTTTGGTAACTGCTTTTCAAATGCATGCATACTTTTTAGTGAAGGGTACAAATGTTTTTATGAAAATGTTTTTATAAATTATTGTTTTGTCCACTCACAACTTTTAAATGTTTTGACTGCTCTTCAGGTTGATCGCGGATGCGGGCGGTAACAGAGACTGAGACATCACATGTCTCCTCCAGATCCTGGCGTACTCTGAAGCCCCGAGATCGCTAAAGTTGGAATTTTCCCTTGTCTGACACTCCGTGTCAGACGGGATCAGGCGCTTCCCCCGTTAATCCTGGGGGGATTGGGACGGGTCCTGACATCGATGATAAAACCTGTCCCTAATTTCCTTGAAAGTCAAACTGGTCTTGCTCATGTCCGACACTTCTTATCAAACAAGGGATATCACTAACTTCGTTCATGTCCATATTTTTATTAGATTAACCAAAATATGTTCACTCTTGCGGGGTTCCACCCACATCCAACTCACTTGCCCCGACAAGTAGCGAATATACTAAATTTGACCCTAATTTGGGTTTATTAAAAGTTATCCATCTCAATTATACATATTACAAGTGTAGAATAATTTTTAAAGTGATCATATTAATCTTCCCATTACTCTCGCAAAACAATCCTTCTTCTTACTACTATTCCTCATTATTAGTGTTACTTGATTAATATCCAAATACAATTTTACAAAGTCCTTTTATTATGAAATTTGTACTTACATAATATAAGTTATAACCATAGCAATCTAAGGTAATAGCTTCAAACAATAATAACGAAATAGTCAAAACCTTGATTAACATCACATTCTTAAGGTAATAGCTTTAACCAAATAATAACCAATTTAAGGTAGTCTCGGGAACTGGAGCCCAGCTCGACGTTCGAGACGAACGAACCTTTGCCGACTTAAGGAAGGGGCCCAGTCCGACGTCCGAGTCATCACCACATGCCAATCTCAAGAAATGAGCTTTAGCTCGACGTCTGAGATTATCCACCACATAGAAGACGACATATGTCCATAGTCACAATAGTATAATATTGAGAAATATATATGGTATAAATTCTATAAAATCAAATTCACATTTATAACATATATTCCCAAATTATTATTTCAAGACATAACTCTAGGCCCAATATACTTTTCATACTCCCTCATAAAACCTGCACACATATAACTTTTCAAACAGAAAATCCACAACTTGAACCACGGATATTGAGGAACCACATACTTTCAACACATACCAATTTCACAGACCAAATCCTCGTTTCAAATACCGAGCCTACGCCCAAAAAATCACTTTACACCAATCCTCGTAAAGCGTGCACAAATTATATTTTTCGTGAAAATAATCCAAAATCATAACAATCCCACATGGAAAATATTTCCATCACAATTACCAAGAGACACATTTTAACCATACTCAACTCAAATCCACAATTTAAACGAAATCCGAAAACGTAATCTAAAAAAGCCTCATAAAACGTGCAATAAAACAATTTTCGTACAGGTAATAATCTGGACTCGTATTTTCAAGTCAAACCATAGCAAATAATTAGAGTATACTATTCATTACTTAATGCCTATGTTATAATACCAAGTTGACAAAACCCGTCCCTAGTTTCCTTGAAAGTCAGACTGATCCTGCTCCCGTCTGACACTTCTTGTCAAACAAGGAATATCACTAACTTCGTTCATGTCCATATTTTTATTAGATTAACCAAAATATGTTCACTCTTGCAGTGTTCCACCCACATCCAGCCCACTTGCCCCAACAAGCAGCAAATATACTAGATTTGACCCTGATTCGGGTTTATTAAAAATTATCCATCTCAATTATACATATTACAAGTGTAGAATAATTTTTAAATTGTTCATATTAATCTTCAATTACGCTCACAAAACAATCCTTCTTCTCACTACTATTCCACATTATTAGTGTTACTTGATTAATATCCAAATACAATTTTACATATCCTTTTATTATGCAATTTGTACTTACACAATATAAGTTATAATCATAGCAATTTAAGGTAATAGCTTTAAACGATAATAACCAAATAGTCAAATCCTTGGTTAACATCTCCTTCTTAATTCCATAAATTGGTAGGACTCATCCTTAATTTCCTTGATTTCCTTGATTAATACAAAAGTCTTGCTTCTGCTTGACAATACTTGTCAGACAAGGAATATTAGCAACTTATTTACATCCATGACTTACCAAATTAAGACTACCCTTATGGGGCTACCACCCACGTCTGACCCGCGAACCCCAACAAATATTAGAAATTACAAATTCGATTATATTTAGATTCTTACTTTGATTCGATCACCATTCACCCTTGTAGTGATATAAACATATTAGACTGCTAACACGAGTTTGAAACTGTAAGGACCTCTCCCGGGAGCCAGGATTAGGGAAGTGATTAGTGACGGATTAGTGAGGTTAATCGGTGGTTAGTTGGCGACTGTTGGACTTTGGGAGCAGAATGACGATTTTGCCATGAGACTGAGAGTGGGTAGTGGTTAGAGGAAGTGGGAGTTGGCGACTGTTTGTGTGAGTGTTGAGGGATTTTATTGTGTTTAGTGAGGTGTGTGATCGTGTTTGAGAGGAAGTGGGAGTGACTGAGAGTGTGAGTGGTGAGGAAAAACCAGGAAAAAAGAGAGGGAATTTTGGTGGTGGTGGTGCTGTGTTTCGATCAGACCGGTCGAGTTTGGAGCTGTGGGAGTGTTCTAAGGACGGAGGAGAAGTGCTAGACGGCTTAGACCCACGACGGAGCTCACAGTGGAGGTCAACAAGCAGGTAATTTCGCAGGTTCCCTCTGTGTACTCTGTTTTTCAGTTTAGTTCAAAGTTAAAGTCGTGAAGGTGAGTAGGACTTCTGTCTTTTCGTTGTATACTATGCTCTGTATGACTGTTACTTTGGTGGATTTAGATTATCCCTTGTCTGGCATTGTAGTTTAGGGGTTTTTACGAGGTTCTTGTGCATCTTTGTGTTAGGTGCCAGACGGGAGCAGGGTTCGCCTCGGTTATCGGGGTGATAATCGGGGTGGGTCTTGTTAGAAACACTTAATTGTTCGCATATTTAAATCCACATTACAAAACGTGGCTCAGAACATTCCTCTTCATTACTTTGGTAAATTTGCTAATCTTAACTTTGCAAAACGTTACTCTAATATTCAAGTGAGATAACAAAAGGAATATATAAACCGATAATCCTTATGACCTTTCTAAATCTCAATATGATCATTCTAACACTCAAATATGATTAAGTGCATCAAGCTTGCAATCGTTCCTATTTCCATCGTATTTATCATCATCACATCCTCATACTACTAGTGCCAATTTACATAACTTTTAGAGGAAGGTTATTCATAATTTGTCAAAAACCCATAATCAACCACAAAAAAAAATTAATCATAAATAATCCATAAATAATTCAGAATATACTATAATACTGCTTAAGTAATCCATATTATATCTAAACATTTATAATAGGTAAGTATTCATTAAGATACTCAATACCAAATGCAATATCCCTTATTCCTATTAATAGTCCTTAATCATCATTTTTGTACCACATATGTTTACTTCTTTTTACATACTTCTACTCACCCAAATTTCATTATCCTAAATTCACTTAGATAAAAAAAAAAAGTATGATCATGATTAAGCCCTTAATAATCCTGAAATTTTTTAGAATTAAATAAGGATATTTAAATAAAACCTAGAAACTTTAAACAAGCGTAATTTTCTCATACAATAACCAATTAACTAAAACCTTGGACCATTGGACTTAGAAGACAAAGAGGAAATACTTACATGTCAGTCGGATGACGGAATTCCGACGCACGTGCTCACACGCACCGTTAGAGGCTGAGAACAGCCTCAGCGCGTGGACCTCACGTGCCTGCACATAGGGTGTCTTTAACCTCTCGCGAGTCCAGTTAATCAGGTCACCTGATTCAGTGACCTGACCAAGTTTAAACTCGATTATTTCTACTTATTTTTCCATGAATTCACGTCCAAGTTTTTCTAAATAATCTTAGGAGGAAGTCTGTAAGAGCTAAATTGAGAAACTTACCTGGAATTCACGTTGTCCAAAATCGAGCTCACGACCAGAATTCAAACTTGCACCTGGACTATTCCCACGTACAAACCTTCATCTATCGATCTCAAGACGACCCAAGGGACTCCATAAGGGCTCTCGATACTTGTTTTTCGAAGTTCTTATCATTGAAACCCAAAACCCATAATGGGAACTTACAGGTCTTTCATGACCCTCATTGTCCTCTTCCTTTTCTTCACTAAATCCCATCAGCTACTCCCTTTTTTTTCTTCCTTTCTTCTTATTTTTTTCCCCTATCTTCCTCCCTCACCTCCTCAGTTCGTTCACGTTTTTTTCTCTTTTTTCTTTCTTTCGGTGTTATACCACCGATGACCATACAATTCACAACACACACACACACACACACACACACACACACACACACACACACACACACACACACACACATATATAAATATACATGTATGTCAGTGGAGGAATTGATAGGGAGAGGACCAAAATTTTCTGGACATGTGTCACTTTCACAAAATATCACAATGTTAAATGACCAAAATTCCCTTACTCATCCTTGATCCATAACATTCTTATTTGAACTCCATTTTTGCCACGCCTGCCTATGTACTCAGGAGGCCGAGACCTTTGTAACGGTATTTTCGAAATTTCTAAAAGATATCTCGATCAAAATTCAATATTTTGACTTTTTGGTCAAAAGTCAACTCTTTGACTTTTAGGGGTAAAATGGTCCATTTTCATTTTCTCGAATATCTGGGGTGTTACAATCTTCCCCCCTTAAAAAACTTTGTCCTTGAAATTGTAGAATCGAATCATACTTATCCTCGATACCCAATATCATTTACACATAACTATTCCTATCACAATGCACCAATACCGAGGAATCCACATCAATTTCATAATCAAAATCTCATTTCAGAAACCTAGACCTCAGCCCAAAACCAAGGTTTGCATCAAGTCTTGTAAAACGTGCATAAATAGCCTTTTTTCACAAAATTTATCCGGTAATCAAAACAATTCCACATTACAACCATTTCCATCACAAATATCACTTTACCCAAATCCACAATTACAACGAACCCGAGAACACATATACTTAAGAAACTTCGTAAAACATATAATCGAATAAATTTAGTAAAACCATCAAAAAATCATGCGAAAAACCACCAATAATCCAACACCACAGTATTCCATGTCATCTACCATATTCAATCCATAATCAAACTTAACCCATTACCATTTCAAGTACCAACTATTTCACACAATGGCACTACCCGTAGATCATTGCCTATTGAACCAATTCTGAAATCAACATCATCACATTATCCAGACAACTATTCCCCCGGGGTCATTTTGCAAGCCACTCAGGAACTGGAGCCCATATCGACATCCGAGACTTACCACTAACGACTCACGAAAGGGGCCTAGTCCAACGTTTGAGTCTCCTCACTATACCAATCTCAAGAAAGGAGTTTTAGCTCGATGTTTGAGATTTTCTACAACAACCGCTCAGGAACACAACATCTGAGCGTTAGTCAACCATTAGAGAACATGTCCATAAATACAACCATGCACATACATCGAGAAAATATATATTGATGACAAAGCGTTAGTCGTCATAATATCGCAGTACCATCATGTCATGAAATCATCACATATATTGCCATACATATATAATATCAAATCATCACATCATTATTGTCATAACATCATCACATGTTATCACCCAAACTCACACAATTTCCGATAGACCTCGTAACACGTATACTTCAAATATTTTCATGAGTTTATAAGTCACTTTTAAAATTGCAATAAACCGATACCATATAAATCATAATAAAATACTTGAAATTCCCGAAAATCTTCGAAATCATATGAAAACCAAATTTGATTTATTGTCAAAACCCGACTTTCAAAATTATCTTACCATTTAAAACCCAAATTCAAGTCATGATTTAATGTTGATCGCACTACCGAAATCCGCCACACGTGCCCCCACACGCTGGGGAAAGCTCCATGCGCGTGGTGGCCACGCGCTGCCACAGGGTCATCGTTTACCTCCAGACGCGACCCATTTGTTTACTAAACGGGTCGCCTAACCCACGATTCTAAAACACGGTAATTACGCCCATTTTCACGTTTTAATAACCTAAACATACCTACTCAATCCCATGAATCGATCTAAGGAATAAAAACCTGATAAGCTTACGTCAAAGTTATACTTTAAACTTTCCAGTTTACAGCCATGGAGTCCAGGAGTAGTTCAGCAACTTCTCCACGTCCCAAATGACAGGACCCATCCCAATCCCCCCGGGATTAGTGTGGGATGACCCTACTCCCGTCTGACACGAAGTGTCAGACAAGGGATATTTCCGATCTTTGCCCTCCCGGGCTATCAGAGTACGCCAGGATCCGGAGGGGGCATGTGATATCTCGGTCTCTGCTACAGTCCACATCCGCTGTCAACCTGAAGGGCAGTCAAAACATTAAAAACTGTGAGTGGACAAAAATAAAGAGTTTATAAAACATTTCAGAAGAAGACATTTGTACCCTCCACTAAAAAGCATGCATGCATTCGAAAACCATTTAACCCAAGAAACCATATGTGGAAACTAAGCCCAAATCAGATATAAACCAAGGTCGAAGGACCACAATGAAATCGACCATACGGGTCATTGCCCAAAACCTGTGTAAACACACATAATATATCACATACATATATAATATATCTCATATACCATACATCATAGATACATATAATTCACACAACCAATCCTGTCACGGTTTCCAAAGCTACGCGCGTGCTACCCAGGTCTCAATCCGAGTCTTCTCAAAGTCAAGATCAATGTCCGTAGACCACTGACCCTACCCGAGGTAATAGTAATCATAGCCTTCCTGAGAGTAAGGAACCCAACTGGGGGTTGACTCCACTCAGTCGGTGCTCCGTGACTACTCCGGGGTCCACCCAGGCCAACGACCCTCCCCGGAGGAGATAGTAGAACATGGAAAGGAAGGTAGATGAACATATATATACATAACATAAACGTTCATGACCGGTTCCCCTGAACCGTCATGATCCATAATATCCATAACCAAGGTAACAAGCCGGTTCCCATAAACCGTCATGTACCGTAATAACATAACCAGGTAACATGTCGGTTCCCATAAACCGTCATGTACCGTAATAACCAACAAGGGTTCATGCCGGTTCCCATAAACCGTCATGAACCTGGGAATCCATTTAAGGTTCCCTGACTTGAAATCAAAACCGTAAAGTGACTGGGTCTCATGCTCGAACATAGGACAGCAGCTGGGCACCGTGCCCGAAATCTGAGGTCATATGCCCGAGACAAAACCAAATGGGTCTCATACCCGAGTTTATCCTTTTGAAATCCAAATCCAGTTCATTTAAATCAATAAAGAAATACAGACCCGTACAAGCACCGTATAAGGTCGAAACCTCGAAATACGTGCTTATATGTAACCACATACAAATGCACCCATTGCATCATCAAACAAAAAATTAAAACATATAATGACATTTATGCATGCACCAATTTAGAAAACAAGGTCCACTCACAGACCGTCCGAGCTATCGCCTCGATTTGCGTGCCATACAGCTCCCTGAGCCGATCACCGTCACCGGGACTCCCAAACCTGTCCAAATCGTAATAGAAGGTTACTAACTACTTAATTAACCTCCTACCAAAGCCCCGTAATTTTCTGATATTTTTAACTATTTTTAAAACCGAACCTAAACCTTCCGATGCCCCGAAACATATCGAGACGGTGTCCGATTGACACGAAACCAGTCCCAAAATGTTCGTTACATCGAATAGATGATTTCACATGTTGAACACATCCCCAAATTCTCCCCCACGCGCCCACACGCGCCGCCTGAAGTGGCTGCGCGTGGGCTTCACGCGCCAGCTACAGTACCTGCTGACGTCAGCATGACGTCATGCTGATGTCATCTGACAGGTGCCACGTGTTAAGCTCCCATTAGTCC
Source organism: Prinsepia uniflora (assembly GCA_032719365.1). Classification (NCBI taxonomy): domain Eukaryota; kingdom Viridiplantae; phylum Streptophyta; class Magnoliopsida; order Rosales; family Rosaceae; genus Prinsepia; species Prinsepia uniflora. The sequence continues at coordinate 75,573,670 of CM064863.1, forward strand.
AGGTCACTGCTCTGTCAGTGCCACGTGGCCGTCTGACATGTGCCACGTGTCATCACGACACTGGTCCACGTCAGTGACATGTGTCAGCCCCTGATTGGGCCAAGTCACTGACATGTCAGTGCTGACTGTGCACTGACATGTGACACGTGTCGCACTCCTATTGGCCCATTTTCTGAAATGTCAGCTGACATTGTCAGATCTGACAATGCTGACGTCATCCCTGACATGATGATGTCAGTAGGATGACGTCACCTGTCATCTCTGTCCTCCCGCGGGTCGACCCGAATACCAGTAACCGGGTCGCCGTGACCCGCGGTTTGACCCGACTGGTTCTCCACCGTCCGGCCACCAAAACCGTTCCCGTTTGTCCCATTCTCTTCGTCTCTCCCTAACCTAGAGTTCTATGGCCCTAAAAACTAAGAACACCCTCAAAAACTATACCTTCCAAGTTCATCAATGGCGGCCGTGACTACCTCCGCCCTTCACGGCCGTTACAGGCCATCTAAGCCTTCGAAAACAATCCTAAAAGAACCCTAAGACCTCTAGGAACATTTCCCAATCCCTAGATTTGATTAAAACACAACAAACATCAATTTTCAATTTTTGAAAGAAAACTCACCCACGGGTTCTCTCTCCCCGCCGTGTCCTCCGCCGTGGCTGGCCATGGCCTGCCATCCCCAGCCTCTTTCCACCACCTCACGGTCATGTTCAGCTCGCACAAGCAATGAATGGTGATGGTGTGTGTGTGTTTTGGGTTTTTGAAGAAAATGAAGAAAATTGAGGATTATGGGTTATGGGGTTCGGGTTTGAGGATGAACAAAGAAGAGTGATGGCTGATGAGAGGGAGATGGGATGGAGGGTGTGGATTTAAAGGTTAATTGGTAATGGATGGTTAGGATTAATGGTTGTTAAGATTTGATTAAAAAAATTAATTAAATAATATTATTTTATTATTAGATCCACAATTTAGGGGAGTTAGCCAATAGGATGAGTGACACTTGTCACTCATCCATGGGACCCACCAAAATATCTGCCCAAATCAGATTTCGTCAAATCGTCCCCGTCTCGAAGTTCGTGCATAGTGAAATCGAACTTCCGTGACCCATAACTCTCCCGTTCGAAGTCCGATTTCAGTGTGCCGCCTGCCTATGGATTCGTATCGTCCTTATCTACGTAATGGTCTTCGGCCGTCGGCCATCGGACATCCCGGTCAAAAAGTCAACTATTTGGCCCTTTTTAACTAAAATTACCAAAATGCCCATAAACTTCCGCACGTCACAACTTCTTCTTCGAACTTCGGAATTGAACGTGCCACCTGTCTATAAACTCGTGACGTCACGAACTACGTCACGGTCATTGGTCAAAGTCCATTTGACCCCCCGATTGAAAAGTCAACGTTTTGCCACGATCAGGGGTAAAACGGTCATTTCGCACCGTTCGTCCGATTTCGCTCTACTAATCACCGATTAACCTCATTAATCGTGATTAGTCACTAAGCTAATCTAGGAATTTGGGACGGGTCGTTACACCAAACCGCTCTTCTTTTTTTCTTAGAAGGATCGTATGACCTCCAGGAACTTTCGGAGACGTTTGGCTCCAAGCATCCTAGTGTAGACATGAAAAATGAGGGATTCCTTATTTCTTCACCAACTCCTACAGTTTTTCTTCATTTCTCTCTTGTTCCCTTCTTTTCCCCTCATTGTTTCCTCATTTCTTCACCAATTTCTACAGTTTTTCTTGCTTTCTCTATTGTTCCCTTCTTTTCCCTCTCGTTTTATCCTTCCTCTCTTCTTTCTTTGGACTTACTCTTCCTCATGGGTTGGCTTTGGGTGGTTGTTCTCTCTTTCGGCCATCACCACCCGAGCATCCAAAAACATACGCACGACACATACTTATTCTAAGGCTATATCAGTGGGGAGAATAATTGGCAAAATAATCAAGAAATTTCTAGAAAAACCTAGGTTCTTCTAGTGAAATGACCAAAATACCCTTTTGTTCAAAATGACCAAAATGCCCCTAAGTCTTCCTAGGCCCATAACAAACCTATTTGACCTCTGTTTTTTATATGCTACCTATCTATGTACTCAGGAGGCTAACACCTTTACAACAACCTTTACAGAACATCCAAAAAATTTCTCAATAAAAAAAGTTAACCATTGACCTTTTAAGGGCACAATGGTCATTTTCTTTTTTATTTTCCACTTCTTCTTTTTCCTTGAGATTCAGGCTATTACAATCGTGGAATGACGCAAACTCCCTTAATCCTCGGAATGATGCACACCTTGTTGGGTATGCTAACACATGTTACCTATCAGACCCACAGAAAGCGTGTTCCCAATCGGGTATGTTTTTACCATTGAGAACACAATAATATCTTGAAGGTCTACAAAATAGACCATTGTTGCTACATCTTCAAATCATGCAAAGATTCTAACTATATATTCACGAAATAATGCATGAATATATATGGTTAAGAGCCATTACATGGCATATTCGATATACTTGTGGATTGTATTCCACCCTTAATGAACTAACAATTATCTATGAAGATAATGCTACTTGCATTGAGCAGATGAAGACCGATTTCATTAAAGGAGACAACACCAAAAATATTGCACCAAAGTTCTTCTTCAACCAACAATAGTAAGAACATCAGAAGATTGATTTCAAGTCAATTCAATCTCAAGACAACCATGTAGACCTTTTCACCAAGTTATTATCGAAGACTACATTCTAGCAGCATATGCAAGGTATTGGCTTACGTAGACTAGCTGGTCTACATAATTTGTAGTTTTCAGGGGGAGTTGAGATCATGGGGAGTATCCTGAAGTATACCAAGTATCCGGGAGTATACTGAGTATCCCGAAGTAAACTCACATGATTATCGTGTACTCTTTTGTCCTACGACCAAAGGTATTTTGTCCCATTGAGTTATGGTATTTGGCTAGATATTAACTAGACACATTTTTGGTTTGTTTACCCTGTTAGCAATGCATCATGAAAATGTCATGATTCGACTCATATGCATTTACTCATTTTTTTTTCCCTTCGACTACGAGTTTTTCCCACTAGATTACTCCGGGAAAAGTTTTGGTGTAGCAATACTAATGCATTCTATCTAAAAAACGTATTATCTACCCATATCCCATGAGAGATTACTTCAATTATCTCAAGAGATTCCTATGCGATCACTATCCACGTGCTTGCACTCTTTTTCCTTCGACTATGATTATTTTTGTCTCACATGTTTTTGCTACCTGCAAAGATTTTAACGAGACAGCACATAAGCGCGTAGTCAAACAACACATAAGCGCACACTCAAATAACACTATTATATGAAATATCCCGGGGGAGTTGTAAATACAGACATTTAGTGACTATTACATGTAAAGGATAAATGAATAGTTTAATCTTTTGTTCATTTACTAATTCTCTATTTTATGTATAAGGGAGTACAATTTATTATTATTAAGGATACCATTAAGAATAACAATAGAGAATGCATTTATTCTCTCTACCTCTCCCAAACTTCTCCTTCTCTTCTCTGAACACGTACAATATTTTATTTGCTGAAATTTATTTTGTTTTAACACAAACCATATTTTATTTGATGAGCTTGACTAAAATCCCTATTTACATAATCATTTGATGAGATTTATTTTGGCAACACAAACCATATTTTATTCTAATTTTAGCCTAAGCGACCAATGAGCTTGACTTGTTGACGGAACACAAGACCTTTGCATTGTCGGTCGAAACAAATGCTCCAATGACCAAATTGCGAAATAGACAGTCTGATCGGTAAAAAATAAAAAATAAATTAATAGAAAAGGAAAGAAAATAAAAAAATCTAAATATTCCCAAAAACACTTTAGTACTTGGAAGACAGAGATCTGAGCTGTTGCGGTGTTAGGTTTGCGTGCAGTGGACAGTACACTTCTTCCTCTACTGCTGCTTCACAATCAAAGCCCTCAAATTTCTAAACTCAACTTTCCCTCACTCTCTTTGTTTTTCCTCATAACCAAACACACCTCAAGATGACTATCAACAGCTCCACTCCCCCACCAATGATCCGCAAGATGGGTCCTTATACTGTGTTCTCTACTCCGACATCATCACCAGTAACACCACCCGAACCTCCGGTCTTTCATTCCCCCAACAAGGCTGTCTTTGGTTCCCCCAAGAAGGTGGCCCCCCCTCTGGTTCAGCCGCCGCCGGTCCAGCCGCCGCCTCAGCAATTTGTCAAGTCAATTGCTGTTTCAGATTCTGCAGCCGATGGCTCCGTGTTGGGGGTTTTTAAAAACGCCGTCACCAAAGTTCAAAAGGGTATTAAAGTATCCTTTTCTTACTTATTTTTTCTTTGGCTTTGTTTTTATGTGTTCTGCTTGGTAGTTGAAATGCCCAATCAAGAAGAAAGTAAACCCAGATGAAAATTTACTGTGATTAGTTATGTAAATATTTTCTTTGTTAGGAAAACATAAATTTCATTAGATTTGTTGTTTTGATTATGTTTTTATATATCCTAGTTGGAAAGTAAGCAGAATTCATTGGTTATTTTGTAACCCACGTTTGGTTTCTGAGAAAATTGATACAACATATTGTGGTCTGATAAGAAACTAGGATTATATATTAAAAGGTTGTACGGATCTTTGTTTTTTTTCTCATGTTTCCGTTTTATATTTTCTTGGCTATTGAGCTACAGCTAAGGGTGCTCTCTTTGGTCACATTGCAGCACATTCGAGTTTGGATGACCATTTGGCACGCTGGTTTGGGTTGAATCAGTCCAAGTATCAGTGGGCACTAGATGATTATTATCAGACCAAGGGAATGGTAAGTATTTAATTGCATGCATTTGTATTAATTGTTTAATTTTTGTCAGCTTAAAGTTGGATTTGTTGTTAAATTGAGCCCACCGAGTTGGTTGTTCACTTGAGCACTGGATAGATTGAAGTGTGCAGATGTTCATTAATACTACTATAACCAATTGAGTTCAATAATTGCAGTATGCACCTTCATTGATACTCAATACGCACCCTTGTTGATACTCATTATGCACCAGAATGTATCTATTGAGTTCATGTTACGAAGTCCCACTTTGCATTTATCATTGTCTTTCTAAGACCAATGCTATGAATATCAATGTGCTTTTGATTCCTTGGCCAAAGAATGTTTTTTTTTATCCTTTCAGCTTTGGTTTGCGTTGTTAGTTTACAGAATGCGCTGAGCACAATGAGCTAAAAGTCTTTTAAAGTTTACAGTATGACATTATCACATGTTAAATTAAGAGGTCATCTGTAAAGTTGTCATTGCGGGCTCCTGCAACTGACAACTCCTTTTGAAACATGGTGATCAAAATTCAGAAATATTTAGAGTAGCTTGAAGCCATGTCATCGTACAACGGTGAAGGCATACTGGTAGAATGACCAATGGAAGGACATAACCTAAGATTAGGGTTTAAACACTCATTCTTGTTTGTTCTTTAAATGTTAAGCAGCTTCCTAGTAGAATAAGACCAAGATTATTCAGTTTCAAGTCTAAACTGTTTAGGTATGCATTAAAATGATTTGTATGTACTATATAGAATATGAAAGATCCATCATTATGTGGAATTAGTTTCTTATAAGTAGTTGTCATAAGGTTAGTTGATGCTCAGTTGTAAGAAATTTTCCTTGTAAAATATAAGTAGGGATAACTCGAAAAAAAAAAATGTCTGAAATCTAATAAAGTACTGAAGTTGCTTAGTGCATGGCTGTGTGCCCAATGAGAGAGAAGCTTGTGTTCAATAAGACGTTCAGCCTCCGAAATCTGATCCTTAAGAATTTGCTCACTCCTCGTAAACTTCAACAACAATACATGGCCACTTGCGCTTCTTGCATCCATTCAACTTGGTCCTTGTTAGAGCTAGGTAAAATGTTATTAATTTATTAGTATGACATCATCTGCTTCACTTTTTCTTTACTTATACTGATAAATCACAATCACCATTCATATTTCTAACTGCAAGATTTCATTGCACCCCCACATTTAATTTACACCTACTCAAACCTTGATACTTACATTTTTTTTTTCCGTGGAGTTTGCTGCTTTCTACCTCTGATGTGGGAACTTACAATTACTTCTCATTGACTTAAATCCCAAGCCTTAGTATAACCCTTGAACTTATTGGGGTAGGTTGTCGATGTAAGTACTAAAAATTCAGAGGCATGCCCTTCCGTTCGTTGTATTCTTTTTCCATGTACAAAGGATTGTTAAAGTAACTCACGTTTTGAGAGCTCCATTTTGCTCCTCCACACAGTGATTCTCCAACGGCATGTGTGGCACGATGCTTGGGATTGAAGTAGATTGATTTAAAACCGTCAAATTTTGGGAATTAACTTTGTTGAATTTGCAGTTGCCAATCTTCAATGAATCTTGGAGTTGCTTTTTCATTTTGGGATAATATTTTGCCAATTAGCTTAGTTGAGCCTTGTTGCTGTTGTCTGATAAAATGACTTGATCCTTTTACTTGACTGCAGGAAATGGACGTGAAACCAAAAGAGATGTCTAGCAAAATGCAGAGTGTGTAATATGGCTACTGCACCGATGAAGGTAACATGATATTTAGATTCCACTTATTTCGTAATTCTGGAAAGGGATTTCAGCTTTTGAACTATAAAATTTACGTTGTTTTGCAGAGTTAGTTGCAAGGAAGAGTTCATGCAGGCATGTTTCGAGTATATTTCTTATATATATAGATATACTTATTATGTATGGAATAGCAATGATGGAGTGTAAAATCCGACCAACTTGTCCCTCGAAAATCTTGGTTCAGCTGTAAAAAGCATGTCAACTCTAAATCATAACAAAGTTTTATGTTTTGATCTCGTACAAGAGGGGTTGATAAATTTTTGGTTTTTCTTTTCTCCGTCTACTTTCTTTTTAAAACTGATTTAAGCACAAAATAAGTAAAGCAGAAAAAAAAAATGAAATACTTGTGAAATGGACTCGTAATTACGAGCTTCAACGTTCAGGCCTCAGATTTCCTATATCAAGAAAACCCTTTTTTGGCTGGTCATTTTCACTAATATTTATGATTCATAATTTATGTCAAATTTTGAATGAGAATACTCATGATTGAGAATACTATGAGTTGACTTGATATTTTCGTACCATATAATAAATTTCTCCATTTCTAGTAATAGAGTTAGAGAGTTAGATTCAAGCACGATTTTTGGCACGGTATTTGATCATCATATAATTAAGGAGCTTATTCTTCATTTCTGGTAAAATTTGTCCCTCCTTTTTTATTTTCCGAAATGCTAAAATTTTTGTATGTAAAATGAGTCTTCATGTCAGAGTCTAAGAGAATGTTCATTTCCTCTCATATTTATTCTTTTTTCTAATTCCAAAATTTATTAAATAAGTTATTTTTTAAAGTCCAATTGAGTCTGACTTGCGTGGATTTATTAGTAGCTCTGGGCATATCGTTTCGAAATACCGAAATTGTTCTATCGGTACTATATTGATTCCAACCAGTACGAAATCGGTTTTGGTGGTGTAGAATATCGTCCTGTATTAAAATCGAATCGATTAAATTTTTTTAATTATTTAAAAAATTAATTAAATCCAAAAATAATAAAAATAAAAACCCTAACAAAAAAAAATGGAAAGCGCGGGCTATCCTCGCCCTTCTAACTTCTAAGAGTCGACCTTAGTCACTGTCTTCGACTTTTCTTCTGCACACAAAAAAAGACCTAGCCGCCCATCATTGCAATATGCCATCGTCGCCCATCTGCGTCGTCGACTCGTCTCTCTCTCTCTCTCTCTCGCTCGCGCGCGCGCACTCCTCCGCCCGCCGCACGAACGCTGGGCTCCGCAGTCTCCTTCTCGGCCTCTCCAGCTGCGGTCCCAAATTTCTCCTAGATAGGCAAGTAGGTTCTTCTTAGTTTTTATGGTTGATTTTGTTTGATTTTGTTTGATTTTGTTCCCTCTCTTACAGTCTACATCTCTTCTCCCTAGGAATTGTTCAAGAATCTGAAATTTCGTGTAAGTGAAAGACCTTTGCTTTATGATTTGCTAAGTATATCCTTGGGACAGGTTCAGCTCAATTTTTATGTTCTGCATAACTAAAAAAATATATATTTATTTATTGCTTTACAGTTTTGACATCGAAAGCGGACCAAAAGCTACTGACTTTATCCATGTTTGTCACATATCCTATCAACTACTATGTTTTCCGAAAGATAATTATTGTTTGTATAAGGTTTAGAGTTTGGACATGTGCCTATGGACAATATTAACATTGCCGTTTGCAACATTGTGCCCTTCATTGCATAAGTTAAGTTTTATCATTCGTTCATATGAGATTACAATATCCTTACCAATCGGTATAGGAATGTTGGTATTGAAAGAAGATAGTAAGAGAGATGGTGAAAAGCGGTAGTAGGTGGTAACATGGCAAGCTGTGGAACGGAAAAAAAAAAAAAAAACTAATTTGCTACATTAAACGTTACAATGTCTAAAAGTGTGTTGGACTAATATCCCATTTTTGTATGGGTGCAAACATGGTGCTTCAGCCTAGTAAACATAATTCCCAGATTATGTACACTATAAGGGAAAAAGAAACATACTATGTGATGATTCACTTAGAATGATAGAGGTTGGATACTAAGGAACTTGAACTATTTCCAGTCTCCTTTGACACTCTCTATTTATCCCTTTTTCAGGATGCTGTATCTAAGTGGCTTCCTCTGCAGCCATTATCTTTGATTTTGAAAGTATTTTTACAACACAGAGAGTTAAACGAGGTATGACTATCTAGCCTAAGATTAACTAGTCTTCCTTTTTCTTTGTGCAATTTATTTTCCACTCAGCCTAATTGAATATTCTGATAATATATGCACATGCATGTATGCTCTAGTGGAATAGGTTCTTACGCCCTCATCACAATGCTCATGGCAATGTTGAATGTGAGTGAATCTTAATATGCCTGTGATGATTTGATGCAATTTCCTATATACATACCTCTTTATATGGCTCATGTTTGGTTCTGTTCAACCTGCTGCTTCAATGAATATTACAATGGTGGATGATTAAGAGCAAAGATGGGATCCAAGGGACTCCTAAAATTTGAATCAAATAGATATTTTACGAACACAGAATAATTTTGTGATGTGGATGATAGATAAGCAATTATAAATTCCTGTAATTGCAAAATTCAGATAAGGTGATCGACTTCCTTCTCATGTTTAGATCCTTTATCCCTGATTTATATACCGAATTTTTATGCTACATAGCCAAAGGGAGTGTCAAGCGTCTTTGGAACAAAATTTGGGAGTTCTTTTGGTAAGTTTGCCTCAATTAAGTAGAAGAGAACTCTGGAGTTCTTTATTATTACCTGAAGATCTTTCCTTTTTTTTCAAAAAATGAATATGCTTGCACATATCGCAGCAATCATATTTTATTGTAAATTATAGGAATGGAAACTAACCAGACTTATGTGGAACGTGGAGTTCACTTTATGACTTATGAATTATGCATTATGGATTGTATGAATTGGTACAAATTATGGACTATAACTTGCAAATTCGTTTTGGAATTGTATGAGTAAATATGAATTCGTTATGCATTATGGATTATTGTACCAATTCATATACAAATTCTCTACTCACATGTATGAGCAGGTCTTGGTACAAATTATGCAGTGCAAAATAGTTTCGTATGAATAGATTTTTTAGATTTTTTTTGCATAAGTTTTGGCTTAATTTTTTGTTAAGTAATTTTGGCTCAAAATTGAAACCGTACTGAATGTAATTGGTACAGTATAATATGATATCAATTTCATATTTTGGAATACCATATCGCACCGAATCGGTTAAAATTATTTTGTATGGTTTTGGTATCACCTTCATACTTTCATATCAAATCGTACCGAATCATGCCCAGAGTTACTTATTAGTCCCGACCGGTAAAGCTTGATCATAAATGCTTGGCCTAAACTTGATTTGACAAAGGGTATATATGGGCTTTCATATTTGTATCCAAGCCGGCCCGGCTTGATCCTGTATTTTTCAAATAATGAGATAGACATGGGCCAGCTCAACTCAAGCCCAAAAAATTTGGACCGAATTTGCCATAACCAACTCAATAATAAGGGCTACTTTAGGATTGTTATATTTATACTCTTTCTTGGTATCAACGTTATGATTTTCCAACAGGTGCATGTCGTTTGCTTTTGTTTCTAGTTTGTGGTTGTAATCAAAGATGAAAATATTGATATTGATGGATATATCGCTAGTCAAATTTACGGATATTTCGCCTCAAATAGCGGTATCGATATTGATATCGTTTATAGTCAACAAAATTGACAAAAATTCGATCTAAAAGTTAGAAATTTGGAATAAAATTTTAGAAAAAATTTAAGTACCTAATGATGGTTATATAGGACTAATAAAAACTATAAAATAATTTTGATATAATAAATATTTGATGAATAATATTATATATTATGGTTCTGCTGATGATTAATAATATAAAATTTTAAACATAAATTGAAGTGAATTATTATAATTGAATGTTAATATAGTTAAAACACATAACAAGAAACTGAATGTGTATAATTTTTAATCGAGCATAGAATAATAATTGTAATGATGATAATGATAATGATAAATATGAGTCTTTCGAAATGCCCAAATCGTCTCTCTAGAAGTCTTTCATAATAATAACAATTATAAACAAAGAGATCAAAGCATGCATTAACATAATAATAATAATAATAATAATAATAATAATAATAATAATAATAAATATGACCGCTAGCACACTAAGAGGAAGTCTTTGTAAATACTATAATTGGTATTTAGTCAAAATGTCAAAAAACTATATTGAAATTAGCATTTGAAGCCTCTCCAGCCTTCTCCCTCGCCTTCTCCGCTAAAAGCCTTTCCAAAAGTCGAACTCACCATCGTCTTCCCAGTCCTGACAACACCCAGCCTCACCACCACATCTCAAGTTGTTCTCTAGGTCAAAAGGATATGGTCTCCATCATTGCGAAGAATCATTGAGAATGAGTAATAGGAGTCAAGAACCAAGAAAACCTCTTTAGGTTTCTAGTGGATACAGGCTGCTGCGAGACCACCATCGTTTTGTTCGTCTCGATAAGATAAAGATGAGGAGGAAATTGGGCTTTTTTTTTTTGGCATTTATAACACATTACAGATTACTTTATTTTTACAACTTTTAAAATCTCCATCCATTCAAAATGTATTGGTGTTTGTTGAATTTTAAGCCCAATTGTAACTCTTGTTAACCCAACAATTGGGCCTAAGCTGTGCCACAAAACGTCCCAAAACACCTCATTCTTTTAAAACACGTGTCCAACCATTATCGTCACGCTTTTTCTACTTCCACGTGGTGAGCTGCCAACTGTTTCTGTTCCTTACCAAAACCAAAGAATAAGAGAAACTTGGAGTTGAAGAACAATCGATGTTGGGCTCAAGCCATGGTAACTCGCCTTTACCGAAGTACAATCACAACGTCGTCGTCTCTGATTTAGAAATTAGATATTCAAGATTCATCTTTAAAGGTGATCAGCGTTACTCAAGGTAGGTCCCAACCCAGACTCTGGTCATCGTCGTCGTCTAGTTGTTAAACATGAGTTTCGGTGGATACCGACAACTATCGGTCAATTTCGACGATAATTGTTGATTTTTGCCAAAATCTTCGATATTGGGGGAAGAAATATCGACGTTATTACCGATATTTTCATCCGTAGTTGTAACATCTTAAATGGAACTTACCGATATATCGGACGAAATTTCGGCGATATTGCCGATATTTTCATCCGTAGTTGTAACATCTTAAATGGAACTTATCGCTGAATACTTAATTAGAAAGCATATAATACATTATATATATATATAATATTCTTCTTATTCTCTTGATTATACCATATATATATATATATATATATATTTTTAGCGCGCCTTGCTAGTCTCTCATGCCAACCCCACATGATTTCGATGAATACGGCCAAAAAATGGACTTGATTAGTAACAAGTACCCTTTCCTTTCAGCTTGATTTCTCTCTAATGAAATCCAGATTTTGAGATGCTTAATCTCAATTCCTCTACTAATCACTCGATCTAATGAAACGTGCATGCAATATTATTGGCCTGGTTGCTCGGAGTTGAATATTCTATAATATATTATAGCTCATCTCATCATAATATTCTATCATTATTATTATTATCATCATCATCATCATCTTCTCCTAATTGATGTCGAGTAGTTTCTAGAGTCCACCCTCAAATAGTGGTGCAGACGAAGCCAGGGCCGACTTTGAGAAATTGGGGGCTCAAGGCGAATTTTCAAATTGGGGCTCCTACATTCTTCAATCTTTAAAGTGTCTGTATATATGAACATTTAAAAAAAAAACTATCTTTATATCATAATTCACAAAAAATTAAAACTAAGACAAAATAATTATCAATTAATGTAATCAAATAAATATTTGAATTCCTTATTAATAATTTCCAAAAAAAAAACATATATTTAATAAATATAAGGAAATTTTATTTAAATATCATATTTCAAGTATTTTGAAAAGTAAAATAAAATAAAATATCCATTTGAATTAAAATTATTTTTTCGATTTATTTAAAAATTGAGAAGAGAAGAGAGAGGGGTCTAGGATTTATAAACTAATTTAAATATAATATAGGAAATTAGGTTATTATTTAACAAAATGCAATATAAAAAGTTATTTGGTTTGAGTTAGAAAAAATTATTTGGTTGATTCAGGAAAATAAAAGATAAAGTGAAAATAAAAGAAAAAAGAAAAAAATATATTATGTATTGAAAGAGGAAAGGAAAATAAAAAATGAAATGAAGGAAAATTAAAAAAACAAAAAAAGGAAAAACAAAAAAACAAAGAAGAAAAAAAAACAAAGGAGGACAAAAAAAATCCCTGCTAGCTTTGAATTTGGTACATTATTTAAAGAGGCTCGCCTTTTAACCAATTCGTTCATGCGACATACATGGATATTAATTGAAGCTGCATGGTAATATATAAAAGTTACGCTATGTATAAACAATTTCGGAGCCCCTTCAGAGCGAGGGCCCTAGGTGGCGACTACCCTTAGGTCTGTCCTAGATGCAGCACATGTTATTATAGCCTAGGGTAAGATCTATATCTCATCTCATTGCCTTTATTCTTCTTCTTAATTTTTATTTTGAAGAACGTACGAGCCAGTAAACTTCATTTTACACTTTAAGATTTGGAGGTGTTATTCAAAATATCAACTGAACTTTTCCATAAGATTTTCAAAACACATCAATTTAAACCTCTATTAGTTTGAGCACTAGTTTTCAGTTAAATTCGTGGCATAACAAATACTAAACTAATTTTTGTGTTGACGTTGATGAGTCTAACTACTAACTTTTATTTTAACTTTCTTTTTTAAAAATTCTTGTCAAATGTAAACTTTTTAGTGTTTCAGGTGGGTTGCCATATGGGATTGTTCAATCCCCGCTGTATAAAAATGTATGAAGCAAGTTAATCAGTTAGATTAATGCATGTTTTCTTTGAACAATTAAATAATTAATCTTTTAAAACTGTATTCAATTATCTATATCTACAATAAGTTATACGATAAAAGTTGGTACTGAAAGCTAAAGATCAAACTAACTGATGTTGAAATTAAATTGATTCTGTTGATGTAAGAAATGGATCAACTTAGACTCGCCTCGCTGAGCTTCTTTGCTACTCCTCTCGGGGTTGTAATAACTGCACAGAAAAAGGGTAAGAGCAATGAGACATCGGTGTGGTGTCGGCCTAACAATCTCTGATGCTTAAGTTAGTTTAAGTGGGAGGGTTACTGTAAAAATTTAGGCAGCGTGAGGGTAAGATTGTCATTACCTTTTTGGAAAGGAATGCCCTTGTATTTATAGTAGCATTGAATGTGTTTGTTGGTGTTTGTCAATGTAGGATAAATGTTGTTGTTCTTAGGAGCTTCTAGGTGTCATGTGGTGGTTCTGAGCAGCATTTATGACTTGTCAGTGGGTCAGGTCGACTAGATCAAGTCGGCTTAGGCAAAGTCGGTCTCTAGTTGGTCTGTAAGACTGATCTGTGTGTCGTGCGATCAGATGCAATCTTTTTGGGTTGTGAAGGCCTTGTTGGCTTGGTCTGGGGTACCTGTGGGCTGGCTGATCAGACGTGGTTGGTTAGTTTTGAGATTGGTATTTGTGAACTTGTTTAAGGCAGGTCAACTTGGTCTTTAATCAGGCCGACCAGTTTGAGTATGAACAGAAGTCCCCCAAGTCGTTGACTGAGGTGGATTGCCTCGATTGAGGGCTTGTATAGTTCCCGTCGGCGGTCTAGTTGTACCGTATGCCAGTCCCCAGTCCCCCAAGCCCTTGATAGAGGGAAAATGTCGAGGGAGAAGTGAGTGAAAGGCAGGTTTGCGTAGATCATAGGACGGCTAGGTGGTTTATCGGTATAGGGGTATGTTCAGGGCGATCGGGGCTCACACAGTCGGTCAGCTTGCGCGGATCCTCGCATGATGAGGTGGGTGATCGGCCTAGGAGGTGTCATCAGGGCGATCAAGTGCCACTTGGTTGCCAAGGTGAGTAGATGTCACCTTGGTCGATCAGCTTGTGCGGACCCTCGCACGACAAGGTGACCGATAGGTCTAGGAGGTGTCTTCAGGCCGATTCGAGCTCACACGGTTGGTCAGCTGGCGCGGACCTTCGCATGACGAGATGGCTGATTGGCTTAGGAGGTGTCCTCAAGCCGATCAAGTGCCACGGGCGCCAAAGTGAGTGGATTTCACTTTGGTCGGTTAGCTTGCGCGGACCCTCGCACGACGAGGTGACCGATAGACCTAGGAGGTGTCCTCTAGCCAATCAAGTGCCACTTGGTTGCCATGGTGCATAGATGTCACCTTGGTTGGTCAGATTGTGTGGACCCTCGCACGACGAGGTGGCCAGTCGGCTTAGGAGGTGTCTTCAGGCCAATCAAGTGCCACTAAGGTGACAAGGTGAATGGATGTCGCCTTAGTCGATCAGCTTGCGCGGACCCTCGCACGATGAGGTGGCGGATCAGCCTATGAGGTGTCCTCAGGCCGATCAAGTGCCACTTGGTTACCAAGCTGAGTGGATGTCACCTTGGTCGGTTAGCTTGCGTGGATCCTCGCACGTCGAGGTGACCGATCGGTCTAGGAGGTGTCCTTAGGTCGATCCGAGCTCACACGGTCAGTCAGCTGGAGCGGACCTTCGCACGACGAGGTGGCCGATCGGCCTAGGAGGTGTCCTCAGGCCGATCAAGTGCCACAGGCGCCAAAGTGAGTGGATGTCACTTTGGTAAGTTAGCTTGCGCGGACCCTCGCAAGATGAGGTGGCTAATCGGCCTAAAAGGTGTCCTCAGGCCGATCAAGTGCCACTTAGTTGCCAAGGTGAGTGGACATCAAAGGACACGAGGTAGTGCGCATCGAGGTGACCGTTCCACTAACCGATATAGTGTGTGACGTTTCGACTTGCCAACCATGGTTATAATGGCTAAATTTTTAACCGTGGTCAATTTGTGGTGGTATAAATGGGTTGGAGAAAATTTCAGTTTTCACTTGCATCTGAGTGAATTTTGAGAGTGGCTGAGAGAGACCAAGTGATTTCCGGCAAGCATCAAGGGGATTTCGGATCAACGTTCACAGTGGTGGCTACGATGCTCATCTGAGACAAAACAGGTACGAGTGCTTCTTAACTTTTGATTTGGATTCAGTAACTTATTTTTGCAAGAACATGGTATGAACACGTATGAATGTTTGTGCATTGACTTCTTGATTGTCTAGGTCGGTCAGGTAGGTTGGTCTTGTATGTTTCCCATTCTTAGGAGCCTTTTTCATTTGTGGATATTGTCTGAAGATTCTCAAGGCATGACAATCGGTCTGGGAATGCCTTCGAGGATGAATCAACGGCCAGCTCGGCCGCTTCGGACACCCAGTTACAAACGAGTTAATCAGTTTCAACATCAGGGACATCTCGGTCAAAGGTGAATCTAAAGTCACAGACCGAAGAGGAGAGAGACTTGGAGGAAGATCTTGAGAAAGCTTTTGCTAGTATTTGGTAGTGGATTGAGCCTCCTAGTTGATATGGGCTCCCTTAGTCGGTCTGGGCTGATATGGTATGAACAACGTGCATGTATGTTCCAATTGTTTTGGGTTTTTTTACTTAAAAACGAAGGGTTAAAATATGTTTAATTAAACTATGGTTTTACACTGAAATAGAATCTGGGTCCAATCACCCTTGATTTTTGAACCTCTCAGGTACCGCTAGTGTGAACGCATCCCGAGGAGTCTTAGTAGCTATTCTAACTTCCGAGCCTTGGGATGAAGTTGACAATGTAACGACCTGGAAATTCGAAAAAAGAAAATTTAGAAAATTTGAAGGAAAATGATGCTTTGCCCCTGGAATTGGGCGAACGGTTGACTTTTGGTTTGAGCGGTCAAACGAACTTTGATCGATGACTGTGACGTAGTTCGGGACGTCACAAGTTCATAGACAGGTGGCATGCCCGATTCCGACATTCGAGGAGAAAGTTATGGTGTTCGGAAGTTTAAGGGTAATTTGGTAAATTGGTTAAAAAAGGGCCATTTGTTGACTTTTTGATCGAGACCGTATTTGGACTTTCCGTAAGTACCGTTGGATAGGTTTCGAGACGCTGAATCTGTAGATAGGCGGCATGCGTCAATCGGGGTTCGGATGAAAAAGTTATGGGCTTGAGAAAGTGAAGGGCAATTTGGTAATTTGTCAAAAGAGGTAAAATGGTAATTTGACTAGGTTTTGATGAGTCAGTACGGTTGTGATGGCTGATTTAGCCAATTTGGTGGGTCGTTTAACTCCTTGAGTGACATCTGTCACAATTAGATGTGGATTAGTGGCCTGAATTATTATTTGATATTTGGATTTTATGTGTTGAGTTATCAAAACAAACTGTGTGTGTTTGTGAAGAAAAACAGAGCAGTAGGCTCAATCTCCCTGTCTGATCAACCTGTTAGAGAAATAATGAAAGAGATTAATTGAGAGAAAAGGGAAAACTGGAAAGGAATTGTGAGGACTGATTTGGAGAGTTTAGATGAGGAAACCTCTAAACCCAAAAGCTCAAAACAATGAGAATTCAAATTCTCCTAAAACTCGAATTTGAATTTGTAGGTCGTGATACTCCAAATTGAGATTTGTTTGAGCTTTCTAGGATTGCCTCGATCAGGACCACCTCAATGATGAAGAGAATTGATGCTGTTTTGGCCCTGAACGGACCTGGTGACAGAGAAGAAAATCGAGGTTTGAGTCGTGAATTTGGAGGTGTTGAAGGGAGAAATTGACATGAGAAACAAGTTTATACGAACCCTATGAAGCTTCTGAGTGAATCAATTTCAAGAAAACAATCGAAAATTGGTCGAGATTGGAGGATGAACAGTGACACATGTTCTTCGATTTTTCGACTTCGAATTCGTTTGGATTAAGGTGACTTATTACAGAATTGAGGTCACAGAGCCCTAATTAGATACATGGCGATCCTACTGGTTGAATTAATTGACGAAATTAAGTTGAAATTGACAGGATTCCAACCGGGTCAAGCCGCGGGCCAGCCGGACCCGTTTTACAGTCAAACGTGTCGAGAAGATGAACAGTGTCATGTTACTGTAGCAGGCGCGTGGACTCACGCGCAGCAACTCACGGCGGCACGTGATGCGCGTGAGTGGGAATTCCAAGGTCAGTTCAACATGACTTTTGTCCGATTTAATGTAACGAACATTTTGGCACTAGTTTCGAGGAAATCGGACACCGTTTCGAAATTGTTTCGAGGGTCCGATGTAATGACCCGTCCCGAATATCGGGATTGAATATTAATTAATTATGATTTAGAATGACTAATCGGGGATTAGTTGAGTGATATCGGACGAAACGTGCAAAATGACCGTTTTGCCCCTAGCGAGGGTAAAATGTTGACTTTTAGTCCGGGAGGTCAAATGGACTTTGGCCGATGACTGTGACGTAGTTCGGGACGTCACGGGTTCATAGACAGGTGGCACGTTCGATTCCAACATTCGAGGTGAAAGTTATGGCGTTCGGAAGTTGAAGGGTATTTTAGTAATTTGGCATATTAGGGGCCAAATGTTGACTTTTTGATTGGGAGGTCCGATGGACGAGGGCCAAGGACCGTTACGTAGGTCTCGTCGATACGAATCCAACGACAGGCGGCATGCCAAAATCGGAGATTCGACGACGAAGTTATGGTCACGGAATCGGGCTCGATTAACCGAACGAACTGGGATTAAAATAATATTTTAATATGAACAGTACCCGGTGACTGTGCACATCCGGATGAGTGACAAGTGTCACCCATCCCTTGTTTCCAGCTCCTTGTTTCCCTCCAAACACCATCATTACAACATCATCATTTCTCCTTCATCATTTCTTCCATTTTCTCCTTCATTTTCTCTTCTTTGTTTCTTACCCGTGAACATTGAGCAGCAGAAATTGGGAGAATTGAGCTCTCTTTCACAACCAGTTTCGAGGGGAATTTGAGAGCTTTGAGTGATGGATTCAACTGGGTAAACACGAGAGATTGACAGTGAGGAGGAGACTGGAATTTCGGATTTTGAGTTTTGGGAGGGAAAATCGAATTGGAAGAATTGGGCCGTGAGGAGTGGAATTGAAGCTTCATTTAGATTTCTGGGATCAATACGAATCGATCTGCAACAAGAACGAAGGAAATTGGTGCTGTTTTGGCTCTGAACACACTTGGTGACAGAGGAGGAAATTCGAGGTTAAGTCTAGGAAATTGAGGCTCTGATTGACGAAATTGATGTGAGGATTGTGTTCCTGAGGATCCCACGATGCTTCTGGAGGGATCAATTGAAGGAAAACGTTGGAGATTGACGGACTTCCATGGTTGCACAATGACGGCTATCGAGCTTGAGTCGTGGTGATTGAGCACTGGATTGAAGCAATTGAGTTGGGGGAAATGTTTAACGGAGTCCACTGATGCTTCTGGTTGAATCAATTTAAGGAAATCGATCGAAATTGAAGGAGTTCGAATGATGAACAATGGCCGGGTGTTCTTCGAATGATCATCTGTGATGGTGAGGTTAGAGGTAAGGTTTCGTGTAATTGATGTTTCAGACCTCTAATTAGACTTGTAATGAAGCTGTATGAATGTTCAATTGAAGGAATTAATGTCGAATTGACAGAAAACGAACCGGGTCGTCTCGCGGGTTAAATGACCCGTTTTACAGACAAACGGGTGAGGGAGACAGCACTGTAGCTGGCGCGTGGGTTTCACGCGCAGCCACTCATGGCGGCGCGTGGAGGTGCGTCCGGCCTAGTCTCAAGGTGAGGTCAACATGACTTTTGATCCTCTCAGTGTAACGAACATTTTGACGTTGATTTTGAGGAAATCGGATATTGTTTCGATAATGTTCCGCGTATCCGAAGTTTTGTTTTACGTTTAAAATACGTATTTAAATTCCGGAAAAATTGGGGAAAATTATATGATGTGTTTTGAGATGTTAGTAACCCTCTATAATGATTTTGGACAGGAGTTGTG
This sequence comes from Prinsepia uniflora, assembly GCA_032719365.1. NCBI lineage: Eukaryota > Viridiplantae > Streptophyta > Magnoliopsida > Rosales > Rosaceae > Prinsepia > Prinsepia uniflora. The sequence continues at coordinate 75,593,255 of CM064863.1, forward strand.
ATTTCCAGATTTTACGGAAAAACGTGCAGCTCGGAAACGGACCGTTTTGGACGGTGTGTGTGAGTGGACTTTGTTTTCTAACCGTGATGCATGCATATATGATTTAAAATGCTTTATTATATGATTTGATATGCTTTGGCATGATTGGTATTTCAATTCGGTAATTTCTCGGTTTTATGATTATTATATTATTATTTTTGGGCGATTTTCGAGAAATTACGAAATTTGGTAAAAATAATGTTTGGACTTGGTTTATGAGTCCGGGAGTGAAATTGATTGAAAATAATGTTTGGACTCGGATTATGAGTCATGGATTGAAAACGATGTGGTGACTCGGGAATGAGTCAATGGTCAATTTCGTGGATTTACGTGAAAATGGCAACGGAGGTTGAAACGCATGGATTTACGTGAAAATGGTATTTTGGGCTTGAGAACCCAAGTGAATAGTGATTTTGACTCGGATTTGGAGTCACTTGTGAAATTGTGAAATTAATGATTTATTGGGATTTTATGATTATTTTAATCAGTCTTTCGGGCACGTTTTACGAGGAACGTGCAAATGATGTTTTGGGCTAGACCCGGAGTCTAAATGATGTTTTGACTTAGTGGGTAAGTCAATTATGATTTCTAGATTATTCTATTGTTTTAAAAGGTGATTTTAAAGAAGTAAGTGTAAATGGTATTTTGGTCTTTGAGACCCAGTCGGGAATGATCTTGACTTTGTATGAAGACAAGATTTGATTGAAATGTTTTGGGATGTAATTCCTGAGATGGTTTTCATGGTGATTGTGATATTCCCAGACGGTCGGAGCTTGGGGGGATTACCCAGACGACCGGAGCTTGGGGGATGTGATTGTAGGATCGGGAGTTGATCCTATGGTAGTCAGCTTCTCGGATGAGACTGAGCCTGGATGTACCACTCGGAGGTGTCTGAACCTGGGGATGTGTTCGCCCAGAGGTGACTGAGCCCGAGGGGGTTGAGCCCAGAGGTGTCTGTTCCCGAGAGTGTGACTAGATATTGGCCTACGCGTAGTGCATCACTTGTGAGTAGTGCAGATTGATTGGATTGATATATTTCTGGTGCACTGGTGATTAGTGCTGATTGATGTTATTGTGATGGCGTACTGGTATTGAGTACGTGTTTTTGGTCTTGGTGGCCAGGTGATTATGTTTTCACATGTTTTGGCCTGAGAGCCGGGATTTGATGTTTTATAACATGAACTGATTTGATGAACATGAGTTTTTATGGACCATGGGAAAACGTGTTTTGATTTTATCGGTCCACTATTCATACTTGAATGATTTCATACTCTTACTCATGTTTTACGATATGCATGCAAGTTTGTGAAAACTGGAGGGTAAGAATGTATTTTGATAAATGTTTTTATAAGAGGTCATTTTTGTCCACTCACACATTTTCTGTTTTGTGACCCTCCAGGCCGTGGTACAACGTTCGGGACTGATCGTGAGGCAGTGACAGCAGCAGAAATCCACGCAAACATCCCTTGTCTGGCAAGCACTGAAGGGTAGTTTCGGACCTTTAGTTGACTTGTCAGACGGGAGCAGGACCGGGCACGATTTTTGACGTCCAGTTGGGACGGTTCCTGTCAAAGTGGTATCAGAGCATTTGGTTCTTGATTTCTGTTGATACGTCATGCCTCCGAGTCGTGCGTCCCGTACATGGTCTGAAGATGGGAGGGACGAGAGTAGTGTTAGTAAAGGCCCAGATATTGAGCGAGCTCGACGGTTAGGAGCCACTGTGTTTCGTGGTGATTCGGGACCGGATGGTGCCGAAGATTGGCTTACTCGATTGGAAAAGATTTTTGAGGTCATGATATCTCCCCTGGAGGACATGGTCCCCTTAGCCACTTTTCTTCTGGATGGCTATGCTTACAGGTGGTGGCATAGTTTACAGTTGACTAGCTGCCCGTACCTTGGCATGGGATGCATTCCGAGAGCGATTTTTGGATCAGTTTTATCCTCGCTCATTTCGGAACGCTAAGGAGGTTGAGTTTCTCCATTTGCAGCAAGGGAATCGGTCAGTGGTCGATTATGAACAGCAATTTTTGCACTTATCTAGTTTCGTTCCTCTGTATGTGGCTACTGAGGAGGATAAGTGTCGAAGGTTTGAGCAGGGATTGAGGAATGAGTTACGAGGTGCTGTAACTGTTGGCTCGTATTCTACCCTGAGGGAACTATCGGATGCTGCTATCCGAGTGGAGGCTACTATTTTACCTGTGCCAGAACAATCTTTGGGCTCTGGACGACGCCGAGAGCGTTAGGATACTGAACAGATAAGTCAGGAAACATCGAAGCGTGTTAGCCTTCATACTCTTGTGTCGTAACCCTTGGTGGGTGTTCATTCGGGTGGAACTTCAACCCAGTCGACAAGTAAGCGGCGTGGTGGGGCAAGTCGCCTCAGTACTGCCACTTGTCACTTTTGTAGGAAACTTGGACATTTGCGAAGGAACTACCCCGATCGACTTGACCGTAGATCAAAATAATTGTATTGATACATGTTTTCGTGATACCTTGTAAATAGTTTGTATTGTCCATTTGTGTTGTAATATTGTATCATGTGTTTTGAATGTGTCGGACTAGTGTGGGTCCGAATGGTTGTTTTTGTTAACAGTTTGGTTTGTAGATGGGCGTGTTGGGCCCAGAATAAACTTGACCCGGGGATGAATATTGGTGTTGTTGTTTTGGATCATCCTTGGTTTTCCCTAGGTGGGATGGCAAGGGTAGATACGAGGTAATCAGTGAGAACCCACAGTCGCGGCGTGTCTCGTCGTTGACTGAACTTTTTAATTGTGGGCTTTGGTTGTCAAACGTTGTGACAGTACGCAAATTAGATGAGGGTGTAAAACCCTATGGTTCCTAGTAGTTAACCGTGAGGATCCTAGGTGGATCGGGTTTGTGATGTCGTGGACATTGGGCATTGTGACGATCTAGGATCGTGATGTTTATGGTCAGTTGACGTCGTGATGGATCTGGACCGTAATCCTGATGATCCAGTTGGGTAGAGAGTTTGTCACTCTTACTCCGGTATGTGAGTCGTAAATGGCGGGACTGAACTTCTTTTCGAAGTGGAGCCCCTTATGATATGTTACTCGAGTGAGTAGGTTTCAGACGGGGTTGAATTTGTTTATCCTTAGAGTTGTGACTGATGGGATTGGCTTCCCTATGAAGTCAACCGAGTATAGTGAACGGATAACCGATAGGTTCGGTTTTGGTGTGTCCGAGTGGACGTGAACGAGATTTCGGGTTTTGGAATCGAATTTCTGGGTGACGATTCAGGATTCGATTTTGGAACTTGAAAGTGGAATACTGGATTTGGGTGCGGAATGATTATCCAAATGCTAGCTTACGGAATAATGATTTCGGATTCGGATTTGGACATGGATTAAAAAAAATGTGGTGTATGGGTTTGGATTCGGGATTTCTTACGAAATTGCGGATTTGGACTTGGAATTGGAACTAGATGATGAGTGGAGTTTCGATTTGTCTCTTACTGGTTTGGGCAAATGGACTCCATTATTGGAACGTGTTTGGCTATGACCTAGGTGGTTGTGGTCTTGTCAATGGATAGATGTATGTACATTGTACATGGTTTGTGGTACGATACTTTGCAGACTTGTGGTGTCGGGTGACGGTATACGGGTTATACCAGTAGTACGTTGGTGAACGTGTTAGTAGTCGGCTTAATCCTGATATCATTGGATGGGTTGTGAACGTGAACTGGACATTGAACACGAAGCACTGGGCAGAGTGATTCTGATGATTTCAATGATTGTTTGAGCAGGTGCTCTTAGCCATGGTTGGCTAGTATAACTCTAGTGTTGAGTTGTGTGATCACTGCTAGGCTGGTGTTCAATGTGTTCCAGTTGCACCGTCTGATTGAGTGTGATGACGGTAAGCGTATACTCAGGATGAGTGAGTTGGTGGTTAGTGTGACCGCAAGTTGCTTTGTGGCGAGATGTTACCTTGTCGTGACCTTACCAGCATCTGGGATCGCTGAGGGGGTGACAGTTGTGGTTACTGCTGTTGGTATTTGTCGCAGGATTGAGTTTACCCTGCGAGGGGAGATCATGTTGTTGATCCTATGCTACATTGACGGACGTTGTAGTATGATGTGTTGTCACTAATTTGTTACTGATTGGCGCTTTACTAGGGTGGTAAAGCTTGGTGGTGACAGTTTGGGTTGTAGTGTCAGCATGGACTGACAAGCGAGTTTTGGTGACTCTCTATGAGAGCGGAAGTTAGGGCACATTAGTGATTACATGGGGCCGTCAAGCTGAAAGAGTCAGCTTAATGGTGACGTTGCCAATTTCTGGTGATCAATTTCACTTGAGGTGGTCGAGTGTAGTTAGTACGACGTGCATCTGCGATGTGACGTCTCAGTGCAGACGAGTTCTGCGTTGGCTAGTGGGTGTACAGGTGTACACATGTTGTGAGGCCCATTTGTTCTCCACGAGGTAGTTGTGGAATACGGATAGTTGGAATTTCAGGGACGAAATTCTTTAAGGGGGGAAGGTTGTAATGACCCGTCCTGAATATCGAGATTGAATATTAATTAATTATGATTTAGAATGACTAATCGGGGATTAGTTGAGTGATATCGGACGAAACGTGCAAAATGACCGTTTTGCCCCTAGCGAGGGTAAAATGTTAACTTTTAGTCCGGGAGGTCAAATGGACTTTGGCCGATGACTGTGACGTAGTTCGGGACGTCACGGGTTCATAGACAGGTGGCACGTTCGATTCCGACATTCGAGGTGAAAGTTATGGCGTTCAGAAGTTGAGGGGTATTTTGGTAATTTGGCATTTTAGGGGCCAAATGTTGACTTTTTGATTGGGAGGTCCAATGGACGAGGGCCAAGGACTGTTACGTAGGTCTCGTCGATACGAATCCAACGACAGGCGGCATGCCAAAATCGGAGATTCGACGACGAAGTTATGGTCACGGAATCGGGCTCGATTAACCGAACGAACTGGGATTAAAATAATATTTTAATATGAACAGTACCCGGTGACTGTGCACATCTGGATGAGTGACAAGTGTCACCCATCCCTTGTTTCCAGCTCCTTGTTTCCCTCCAAACACCATCATTACAACATCATCATTTCTCCTTCATCATTTCTTCCATTTTCTCCTTTATTTTCTCTTCTTTGTTTCTTACCCGTGAACATTGAGCAGCAGAAATTGGGAGAATTGAGCTCCCTTTCACAACCAGTTTCGAGGGGAATTGGAGAGCTTTGAGTGATGGATTCAACTGGGTAAACACGAGAGATTGACAGTGAGGAGGAGACTGAAATTTCGGATTTTGAGTTTTGGGAGGGAAAATCGAATTGGAAGAATTGGGCCTTGAGGAGAGGAATTGAAGCTTCATTTAGCTTTCTGGGATCAATACGAATCGATCTGCAACAAGAATGAAGGAAATTGGTGCTGTTTTGGCTCTGAACAAACTTGGTGACAGAGGAGGAAATTCGAGGTTAAGTCGAGGAAATTGAGGCTTTGATTGACGAAATTGATGTGGGGATTGTGTTCCTGAGGATCCCACGATGCTTCTGGAGGGATCAATTGAAGGAAAACGTTGGAGATTGACGGACTTCCATGGTTGCACAATGACGGCTATCGAGCTTGAGTCGTGGTGATTGAGCACTGGATTGAAGCAATTGAGTTGGGGGAAATGTTTAACGGAGTCTACTGATGCTTCTGGTTGAATCAATTTACGGAAATCGATCGAAATTGAAGGAGTTCGAAAGATGAACAATGGTCGGGTGTTCTTCGAATGATCATCTGTGATCGTGAGGTTAGAGGTAAGGTTTCGTGTAATTGATGTTTCAGACCTCTAATTAGACTTGTAATGAAGCTGTATGAATGTTCAATTGAAGGAATTAATGTCGAATTGACAGAAAACGAACCGGGTCGTCTCGCGGGTTAAATGGCCCGTTTTACAGACAAACGGGTGAGGGAGACAGCACTGTAGCTGGCGCGTGGGTTTCACGCGCAGCCACTCATGGCGGCGCGTGGGGGCGCGTCCGGCCTAGTCTCAAGGTGAGGTCAACATGACTTTTGATCCTCTCAGTGTAACGAACATTTTGACGTTGATTTCGAGGAAATCGGATATTGTTTCGATAATGTTCCGTGTATCCAAAGTTTTGTTTTACGTTTAAAATACGTATTTAAATTCCGGAAAAATTGGGGAAAATTATATGATGTGTTTTGAGATGTTAGTAACCCTCTATAATGATTTTGGACAGGAGTTGTGATTTTTAGATTTTACGGAAAAACGTGCAGCTCGGAAACGGACCGTTTTGGACGGTGTGTGTGAGTGGACTTTGTTTTCTAACCGTGATGCATGCATATATGATTTAAAATGCTTTATTATATGAATTGATATGCTTTGGCATGATTGGTATTTCAAATCGGTAATTTCTCGGTTTTATGATTATTATATTATTATTTTTGGGCGATTTTCGAGAAACTACGAAATTTGGTAAAAATAATGTTTGGACTTGGTTTATGAGTCCGGGAGTGAAATTGATTGAAAATAATGTTTGGACTCGGATTATGAGTCATGGATTGAAAACGATGTGGTGACTCGGGAATGAGTCAATGGTCAATTTCGTGGATTTACGTGAAAATGGCAACGGAGGTTGCAACGCATGGATTTGCGTGAAAATGGTATTTTGGGCTTGAGAACCCAAGTGAATAGTGATTTTGACTCGGATTTGGAGTCACTTGTGAAATTGTGAAATTAATGATTTATTGGGATTTTATGATTATTTTAATCAGTCTTTCGGGCACGTTTTACGAGGAACGTGCAAATGATGTTTTGGGCTAGGCCCGGAGTCTAAATGATTTCTAAAATGATGTTTTGACTTAGTTGTTAAGTCAATGATGATTTCTGGATTATTCTATTGTTTTAAAAGGTGATTTTAAAGAAGTAAGTGTAAATGGTATTTTGGGTTTTGAGACCCAGTCGGGAATGATCTTGACTTTGTATGAAGACAAGATTTGATTGAAATGTTTTGGGATGTAATTCCCGAGATAGTTTTAATGGTGATTGTGATATTCCCAGACGGTCGGAGCTTGGGGGGATTACCCAGACGACCGGAGCTTGGGGGATGTGATTGTAGGATCGGGAGTTGATCCTATGGTAGTCAGCTTCTCGGATGAGACTGAGCCTGGATGTACCACTCGGAGGTGTCTGAACCTGGGGATGTGTTCACCCAGAGGTGACTGAGCCCGAGGGGGTTGAGCCCAGAGGTGTCTGTTCCCGAGAGTGTGACTGGATATTGGCCTACGCGTAGTGCATCACTTGTGAGTAGTGCAGATTGATTGGATTGATATATTTCTGGTGCACTGGTGATTAGTGCTGATTGATGTTATTGTGATGGCATACTGGTATTGAGTACGGGTTTTTGGTCTTGGTGGCCAGGTGATTATGTTTTCACATGTTTTGGCCTGAGAGCCGGGATTTGATGTTTTATAACATGAACTGATTTGATGAACATGAGTTTTTATGGACCATGGGAAAACGTGTTTTGATTTTATCGGTCCACTGTTCATACTTGAATGATTTCATACTCTTACTCATGTTTTACGATATGCATGCAAGTTTGTGAAAACTGGAGGGTAAGAATGTATTTTGATAAATGTTTTTATAAGAGGTCATTTTTGTCCACTCACACCTTTTTTGTTTTGTGACCCTCCAGGTCGTGGTACGACGTTCGGGACTGATCGTGAGGCAGTGACAGCAGCAGAAATCCGCGCAAACATCCCTTGTCTGGCAAGCACTGAAGGGTAGTTTCGGACCTTTAGTTGACTTGTCGGACGGGAGCAGGACCGGGCACGGTTTTTGACGTCCAGTTGGGACGGGTCCTGTCATCCGAAGGTTTGTGTTACGTTTAAAATGCGTATTTAAATCCCGGAAAAATTGGGGGAAATTATGGGAAGTATATTGAGATGTTAGTGACCCTTGATAATGTTGTTGGATAGGAATGGTGATTTCTGAAAATTACGGAAAAACGTGCAGCTCGGAAAGTGAGCGATATGGGCGGTGTGTGAGTGGACTTTTGTTTTCTGCCCTGAATGCATGCATATATGTTTTAAATGCTTTATTATGTGATTTGAAATGATTTGGCATGATTGATGTTTCGATGTGATGATTTCCGAATTTTGGGAATATTATATTGTTTTATATTATTTTGGACACGATTTTCGAGAAAACTGTGAAATTGCTGTTTTGGGCTAAGGCCCGGGATTTGAGATTGGTTTTGACTCGGATTATAAGTCGGGAAATGATTTGATGGATTTATAGTGGTTTTGGCTATCTTTTATGGAAAAATATGAAAGTGGCAACTGAGGTTGTAATTGCACGGATTTGCGTGAAAATGATATTTTGGGCTTGAGACCCAAGTGGATAGTGATTTTGACTCGGATTTGAAATCGCATGTGAATATGATGAAATTGATGATTTTGATTTATAAAGTGAATTCTGGACACTGTTTTTATGATGGATTTGTGGAACTTACTTTGTGAAAACTATGTTTCAGGTAAAGGTCCTGTTGAAATGTTTTGATTTGATTTGAGACATAAATGGTTTTAAAATGAGATTACTGGATTTGGTGGCTGTTCCACATATACCATCCTCTGTGATTTGATGGTCTCCTCCATACGTCGTAAATCCTGGAGTAGTCACGATCCACTGCCTGGAGATGAGTAGCTCCGAGGGAGGCTCGATCTCAGGAATGGGAGATTATGATGATATCCTCCAGATGTCGTAGATCCTGGGGAGGTACTCGGACATGAGACTCCCGAGTTTGCACGTGTTGCATTGATTTCGTGACGGGTTACTTGGATATTGAGGATTGGTGGTATTATGATTTATTGATATTTGTGTCCAGATACTTTATATTATGAACTGTTTTGATGAACATGAGTTTTATGGACCATGGGAAAACATGTTTTGATTTTATCGGTCCATTGTTCTTACTTAATTGATTTTATGCTATTACTCATGTTTTATGATATGCATGCATGTTTACGGAACTGGAGAGTAAGAATGTATTTTTCCATAAATGTATTTCTAAAACTCTATTTTTGTCCACTCACACCTTTTCTGTTTTATTTACCCTCAAGGTCGTGGCGCGGTGATCGAGGCTATTCGAGAGGTGGAGGCATGAGTAGGCACAGGTACGGTTATCCCTTGTTTGGGAAGTGCTAAGGGTAATTTCGGAACTTCAGTTGACTTGTCAGACGGGAGCAGGACCGGGCACGGTTATCTATGTCCTTCGGGGACGGGTCCTGTCAGACAATGATCAGGTACTACAAGTAGTAGAGTGTAACGCTATGATCATCAAGTTTGACCCCCACTCTATGCTTTCGCTATTAGTGAAATGAGATCGATTTTGACCGACTACATTTCTCACGACTCGTAAAACGACTTCATTTTATTCATTTGGCTCCGTCATCTGGACGTCATTGTCTAGATGTCGGCTAGCATGCATTGACCTTGGTGCCATAAATGGACTTTTCGGGTCGGAGTGTGTCATCAATAATAATAATAATAATAATAATAATGATAATAATAATAATAATAATAATAATAATAATAATAATAATAATAATAATTTAATAAATAGTAATGATAATAATAATGATTTAATAAATAGTAATAATAATAATTTAATAAATAGTAATAATAATTAAAATAAATCATAAATAATAATAATAATAATAATAAGATACATAATTAATATTTAAGATATAAGTATTTCGTATCAACTATTATAGTATAATCCATTCAGAATAATATAGTTGACATTCTAATCCGGAATAATACTAAATACCCGACTAAATAGTCAGTCTATCTAGTGGACAGAGTAATTTATCTGACTGAAATAATCAGTACAATACGATATATCGAACGATACATTAGTATGGTATGGGCCGGTTTTTGAAATGAATAGCCTATCTCTCCTAGCTATATGTGACAATTCATTTTTTTCCCTCAAAATAGTCGCTATGTAAGGGTTTGTCTTAAGGATTTTATTCAACTCGGTAGTTAAATATATTGGATAGAAAGTCGAGGATTGCAATTGCTCTTAACAATACTACTTTAGCAGTCTATAATTTTGACCAATATTTATTATTGCACTATTTTGCAAAAAGATTAAAAAAAATTGTAAGACAAAAGGATACGTAGGCAAAAAAATTGTTCGCCCAAATAGTTATTTTTACTTTTGAATAGCTATGTATAGTAAGGACCTTTTTTTTGGAGGGGGGGGGGGGGGGGGGGGGGGGGGAAGGTGAGCCATGTATGACTAGTCAATTGTGTGGCAACTTAAATTTAACTTAGAGGCAGTGTTTGAAATATCACCGGAATCGCCGATATATCGCTCGATATATCGAGATTTCCGGCCACCGACAGCTAACGGAGGGATGAAACTCTGTCTTCCCCAATATCGGCGAAATCGTCCAATGTCGAAACATATCGACGATTTTGGTCGATATTGTTCGAAGTTCCCGACATTTGGACCCCCCATCGATTCGAACCCACGGACTGAACACAAGGATTCACAAAGAACCAACCAAATTTCAATTCAATTTCAATCAATCATAATTCATAACTCATAAGGATTCACAAATTCAAAAAGGAAATCATTCAATTGGCACAGACGAACATAAATGGGGAAAAAACAAAACAAATTCTTCACGGACTCACCAGTAACCTTCACAAATCGCAAGCATAAATGGGGGATTTGGGGGGGGGGGGGGGGGGGGGGGGGGGCGGCAACCGAAGAAAAGCTCGAACCCAGCTATCCCAGCCCACCTCTGATCTGTCGACGTCGTCTGCATCTCCGTTTCTTCGCTCGCCGGCCGAAATCGTTCGAACCACCTCTGCTAAACAACCGCTTGTTACGCCCGTCGCTCGCGACATCCGCCCTCACCAGCACGGTCGACTCACCTCAATCACCGGCACGGTCGTTCTCAGTCGCCTCGCCACTCACCACCTCACGTCGCCTCTGACCCTCACGAATAACGACTTCCCCAAAGGCCCAAAGTGATAAACTGCTAATCACGAATTCACGATTTCAAACACTGGTTGAGTAAAGAAGAAATGGAACGAAACACTGCGTTTCGTTTTAATTCATTTATTAACCTTTTAAAAAAAATATTTACATACATTATTTAATTATTTATCAAATTAAATTATATCATTTATTATTTGCTTTTTTTAACCTCAAATATAAAAAATAGATTAAGCCTTAAACTTTTTTTTAAAAAAATTCAAAATTTATTATTAGGTAAATAATATGGCTTAATTCATATATTTGGTAATCATTTATTAATATTTGTGTTTAATTTAGAATATGTATTAAAATTATGAATATATGTGTTTTTGTTCCTTAATTATGAATATGTATTAAAAAAAATGTAGCCTTAAACGTTTTTTTTCAAAATTCAAAATGTATTATTAGGTAAAATATGTTTTAGTAATGTATGTTTTAATATAAAATATGGGGTAATTCATATATTTGGTAATATTTGTTTTAATTTTTAATATATATTTTATTTTAGAATATATATTAAAATTATGAATATATGTGTTTTTGCTCCTTAATTTTTTATCATCATCAAAGTCTAACTTAGAATATATGTTCTAATTGAAATAATTTTATTATTATTTTTGTTTTTATTATTATTATTTGTCATTATAAAATTCTAATTATTTTTCATGCAAATAATATGGCTTAATTCAGATATTTGGTAATCATTTATTACTAAAATATGTTTTAGTGATGTATGTTTTAATATGAAATATAGGGTAATTCATATATTTGGTAATATTTGTTTTAATTTATAATATATGTTTTATTTTAGAATATATATTAAAATTATGAATATATGTGTATTTGCTCCTTAATTTTTTATCATCATCAAAGTCTAATTTAGAATATATGTTTTAATTGAAATAATTTCATTATTATTTTTATTTTGATTATTATTATTTGTCATTATCAAATTCTCATTATTTTTCATGTAACTTAGATTTCATAAAATGGCTGGTGGAAGTGCAAGTGAAAGCCGCCCAAGACCTAGACGAGTTGACCCAGCAGGGAAATATGTCATTGCAATTTCTGGAAATAAAAATGGTTCCATATGTTCATTTTGTTAACATCAGTTCCAGAATGAAGGCATAACGCGATTAAAGTTTCATCTAGCAGGTTTTGATCCGGAAAAAAATGTTCAAAAATGCAAAGATGTACCTGAAGCTATTAGGGATGAGGTTAGCGCATGCATCAAAAATAAAGATACTGCTAAACAGACTAACAATATGATTGGGGAGAATATACGAGCTAGCTTGAGAGGAGATCCACTAAACACTCAACAGAGCATTCAGATTAATGATAGCGATGATGAAGTGGATGATGATGGATTCGCTTATCCACCAGATGTGCATAGATCTGAGAGAGCAGCATATCGCTTTGCTGTAAATGCATCGAGAGATGAGGCACGGTGAAGTGTCGACAATTATGGATTTGGTACCATGCGTAATGCTTAAAGAGGCAGTAGCAGTCGTCAACCACCGCAACAGATGCGTCGATTACAAAGTTTGTGTGATCCATTTTCAATTCCTCCAGAACCAAAACTATACAAAACCGCACGAAATCAACAGAAGACTATAAAATCGATTTGGAAAGGGACGAAAGAGAAGTTGGGTCGATACATAAGTAAATTTTTTATATATGAAGGTGTGGCTCCAAATAAAGCCAACTCTCATCATTTTAAGAATATGATTATTGAAGCCCAACGAGCATGTATTTAATAAATTTATTTATGATAAATTTTTATTTAGCTTATGAAATAGCATTAAATGCTAACTTATGTTTTGGTTTGCAGGTGAAGGCATTTCCACTCCTTCTCCATATGAAGTGAAAAATAAATATCTTCCTATGGAGTATGAAGAAATGACGGCGTATGTGGAGCAACAAAAGCGACACTGTGAAACTTATGGATGTACCATAATGTGTGATGGTTGGACCGGTCCAACGAAGTTATCCATAATTAACTTCATGGTATATAGTAAGGGTTCAACTGTATTTCTTAGGTCAGTTGATTCTTCCAAATTCCATAAAGACTATGTGTACATACAAAATTTGTTGAAGGAAGTTGTTCAGGAGGTTGGAGTACAAAATGTTGTACAGATCGTTACTGATAATGGATCGAACTTCGAAAAGGCTGGAAAAGAACTGATGAAGACGTATCCGATCTATTGGACTCCTTGTGCAGCCTATTGTATCGACCTAATATTTGAAGATATTGGGAAGAATGAGACAATGACGCTCATCATAAAAAATTCTAAGCAGGTAACTAACTACATTTATAATCATCTATGGTTACTAGCTCAGATGCATGAATTCTGTCAAGGAGACTTGGTTCGTCATGGTGCAACTCGGTTCGCAACCAACTATATTTGTATAAACAGTATAGTTAAGCATAAAGTTGGCCTTAGAAGATTGTTTACCAGTGATCAATGGCATGGTAGCCCATTGAGTAGGAAAGTGGATGGCAAGAGAGTTGAGGCTCATATCCTCGACCAAAGATTCTGGGAGTCCTTGGAGATGATGAAATCAATTTTTGAACCATTATATTGCATCCTTCGAATTGTTGATACAGAGGAAGTCCCAACCATGCCAATCCTGTATGATATATTCAATCAAATGAAAGAAAAGATAACCCGTCTTAAAGGTAAGAAGTGGGTCCTTAAAATCATACAGGAGCGATGGGAAAAAACATTAGTGCGTCCTTTACATGATGCTGGTATATTTCTATCTTGTTGAACTTGTTAATATTTTATTTTATTGTTGTTTACTAAGCAAAATTCATTCATGATTTGCAGCTTATTACTTGAATCCCCGATATCAATATCAAGCAGGTGTTGGGCATGACTCATACCTCGTCCAATCAGTTCAACAAGTATTCCTCAAACTGAATCCAAATGGGCAAGTGGGTTTACAAAATTTTGGACTAGACGTAAGTTCACTACCATATATGAACCTTGATATTTTTGAATCTGTACATCTATGACATTATATTAACATCAGCCTTAATGTAGTTGATCAACTTTAGAGATGGTCGGAAAACATTTCGTTCACATATGGCTGTACAATCACAGACGAAAATGCCCCCAAGTATATTACTTGCATTTAACTTGATATTATATGGCTGAGCACTTTATAATGCCTCTTACATTAAACTTGATATTGACAGCTGAGTGGTGGGAACTATATGACCAAGCTTCTCACAGCTTGCAACAAATTGTAGTTCGTATATTATCACAAACGGCATCATTTTCGGCATGTGAGAGAAATTGGAGTACATTTGCTTTAATTCATACAAAGCAAAGAAATCGTCTCGCATATTCTAAGTTAGAACAACTTGTTTTCTGTTATTACAACATGAAACTCGAGTTAAGAGATGAAGAGGCTGAAGCCGGTAAAGTTGTGGAAGAAGTCTACGTTGACCTTTTGGAAATTGCAGGTCAACATGTGGAAGGTAATGAGGCTGATCCACTTCAAGCATGGATTATGCCAGCTCACTTGGATGATGATAGTGGAAGGCCTGACCCTCGAGTGGCACATCTTGCTAGTGAACACGGTGTTAATGTCGATAGAGTGCTATCTGAAGAAGTGGGGAGTGAGGACGTAGGAAGTGAGCGAGAGATGTCTTCATGGGAGAGATCAATGCTTGGCTCTACTGCTAGACGTGACTTACGAGCTGATGCTACTAGTAAGGGACTCTATCAAAATAAATCTCCAGATGATGATGATGATGATGGAGAAGATGATGTTGAGACAAACGATGAAGACAAGGTTGACGGGGGGGATGATGACGGGGGAAATGAACATGTAACCGAAACATATGCACCCTTGAGCCCATTTACTGGAGAGACGGATTTCACTCATGTCACCCAAGATTATGATCATGGGTGTAGAGAAGGAGGAGTAGGAATCGGTGGTGTTGGAAAAGATTACACTCGGAGACGCAACATATATGAAGGTTATGGAAACCCATCTTCTGAGGATTCCATGTCAATTAGTTTTGAGTAAATGATTTTAGGCACCGATCCTAGTAACAACTCAAATTATTCATATGCTTATGGTCCATATCGTCACCCCCTATTAGACAGCCATCTCCCTCAAATGCCACATGGTTATGAAGGCTATGAAGATCCTCATCTCAATGAAGATTATGGAGAAATTAGTTGGGTAAATTCGAACTACCCTATCTATGGAGGAAAAGTAGGTCATTCAAAGGAGATATACGAATACTATGTCCAACAATACATTTCCTTTTGGTCAAATAGCATCAGTTGGCAAAACTTTTGTGTCTTGGTAGATCAAGACCAATCTAATTTTCAAGCTGGTCGACACTCTACTTGTTTTTTATCAAGTTCAATGTGTACAATATTTTTAATGCAATATTATCAATAAAATTATGTTTTAATTTAAGTTTATCTTTAAGATTTTATACTGTTAGTGGTCGGCAGACCTATATTCTATCATATGATTCATCATATATTTATTATATCAAAGTAATTTATAGTTTTTATTAGTCATATATAACCATTATTGAGTACTTAAGTTTTTCCCAAAGTTTCATTCTAAATTTCCGTCATTTAGACCCAATTTCCGTAATTTTTGGTGATTTTAAACGATATTGATATCAATATCGATATTTGGGGCGAGATATTCGTAAATTCGGCGAGCGATATATCCGTCGATATCGATATTTCAATCCTTACTTAGAGGTAGCTATTTTTAGAAGTGGGTAAGGTGTTGTTAGATACGGATATTGGCAATATTGACAATATTCTAATTCAAATTGATAAAATTTTAACGGTTCAATACGGTTTAGATTTTCTAAAATTAGAAATAAAACCGTTTCGATCCAAATCATTACTAACGGTTCGGTTTGGATCAAAACAGTTTGAAATCGTTTAGGCATGAAAACAAACAATAAGGACATTAAAAATAAAAAGTAAGGATATAAAAAAAATAGAATAATCAATGCTCAAAATTTTGTATATTAAGTTTGCGAATGATTGGATTACAAACATTACTACTTTATTAAGATTTTTGAAACAAACATTACCACTTAATAATACTTTATTATACTTTTATCTGGGTATGCATATATTTATATAGATATATTTGTATATCTTTTTATTTTTATTATTTTTACGTTGTATTAATAATATACTTAAAAATTAATATATACCTTAACGGTCTGGTTTGGATTTAACAGAATTTCAAAATGAAAATCCAAATCCAAGCCGTTATTAACGGAACTATTTGAATTCTCAAACTGTTTGAATTTTATCCAGTCAACATAAATCGTTTGATAAATAATAATTTAAAGCGAATTGGTTAGCAATTTTAACGGATTGACTACCCTAATTACTTCTAATTCAGAATATTTTGAAGAAAAATGTATACAAATATGTTTTTTCCGTTTGGAAAAACATATTTAAAGAATCTACCGAGAGTAGTTTCGTTATCCCACGTACGGTCCATTGACTCCATTCTTTTGAGCTCTTGTTTTGTTGGGCTTCTTCCCACTTACTAAAGAAAACGTAGAGCTCAAAAAGCCCAGACTGTAATTATTTGGGCTCCGTTCATTTTCATTCTGATGGGCCCTACATTACAAAAGTTAAAAAGTAAAAAAATAATTGCAGGGCTTCCGCATTATAATGAAGTAGAATAGCAGACAATATTCAATCAGTGGCCATCGTTTAACCCTTAAACCTAAAACCCTTCTGATAAAAAAAAAAAAAAAAACCTAAAACCCTTAACACCGAAGAAGCTGCTCAGCTGAGAGAGACTCACTACCAATTCTCAAACCTGAACTGTTGCACAGAGAGAGAGAGAGAGAGAGAGAGAGAGAGAGAGAGAGAGAGAGAGAGAGAGAGAGAGAGAGAGAGAGAGAGAGAGAGAGAGAGATGATTAGTGGAGGTAAGTCTTACGTTTCGGCCCCTCCGGCCTTCTCCAACGACGCCAAGCGCCTCCTCGTCTGCACAGGCTCCGTCGTCTCCATCTTTAGCACATCCACTGGTTTACAGGTTTCCAACTTTGCCCTCTTCTTCCTTCCCTATTTGCCATCTGATACTCCTGCTGTCTGATAATATTTGATTTTTATTTTCTGTTGTGTTTTATTAGTTAACGTCCTTGGAGGCTCACAATGCGTTAGTCACCTCCGTCGTAGTGGTTCCTTGTAACAAAGTTCTCAATTTCTGCTGGACCACCTCCCTCGACGGAACCGTTCGCTATTGGGACTTTGCAGTCGCTGAGTTGATGAAGACCATTGATGTTAAAATGCCCATTTACTCTATGGTATTGTTCACTTGCTTTGTTATTCTTATTCTAATTTTCTGTTTGGGAACCGAGAAAATTTGAACGGGATTTGGTTTCAATTTTCAGGTTATTCCACAATTATTGGCCCAACGGGAGAAAGGAATACAAGAAAGTGGGCCTCAGACTCATGTTTTTGCTTACTTGTCTCTTGAAAATACCCAAGAGCAAGGAAATGCCATAGTGAAAGAAAATACACCAAATCCATTGCGTGGACAGATTCGGAAGTGTGATTTGACTGAATCTCGGTTGGCTGGAGTCAAAATCTCCGAGGTGCGAGAATTGTGTACCCCCAATTATGTTCTTTTAGTTTTTGGCTATGGCGTCTATTTGTGAAATTAATGAGGGTTTTGGAAAGGAAATAAAAATATGAAAAGAATTAAAAAAGGGTGCTGTTGTATGATTCATTTGAGAGAAGTCATACAATTCTATGTGCTTACTGTTTTTTTCGCATTGCTTGATAGGTAATGTAGTTACGAATTTTTGCATATGTGCTTATACCTATTTGATTGAAGATTATTAATCTTGCTCAGTGCTTGAAGGTTATAAGAACTGAAGTCTATAAGCAACATATGTTCTTGTCACCATCATGCTATAGACAGTCTGTATGCACTTTTCCATGAGAGTCCTCTTATGCTACAAGAACATATGCTGTTTACTGCTTTCTTAAAGAAGCTGTGGCATGGTGATAAACTTCTTTATGGTGAAGCAAAGGCCTTTGGCGTTTGAGATCATCTTCGTTTTAACCTCTTTATTATATGTTGATTCGAGTTTGGCAAGTCTTTTTTTATTTTTTTTAAATAGCGTAGTTGAACTTCACCGTTGATGTACTGATTATAGAGTTAATCTTTGCTGCTAGAAATTTTCTTTTACCATACCCTCCCTCTAAGTGCTGTTAGATTGAACCTAATTGTGGCCCTACTTTTATTTTTGTTTTTTATGATTGAGTTTCACACACAGCTTCCAGCATTTTGTATGCAAATAGCTTTCCTTAAGGTATTACAAGTATCGCAAAGTGGATTTTTTGAGCAGGTTGAGATGGTGGAGAGATGGGGACCAAGTTATTGATAAAATGTACTTTGGAGAAAATTATGAAACTGTATGAAATGAAATGGAAAACTCCCATTAACTATTGTTATTTAATTCCAATTTCCTCTCTCTTGTTATTTAAGATGCCTGAAAATTGGCAATGGCTTGTTCTTATTTGACAGACTCAAAAACCAGAGGTTATAACTATTAGTCCCTCTGGAAAGTTTTTTGGCATCCCGAACAAGCAGAAGCTTCATATATGGAGAACTCCTGCTGTAGATTCTAAACACCCAATAGCTAAGAAGATTACTCTGCACCATACAAGAAAGTTGACGGTTCTTGCATTTCATCCAACGAAGACAATTGTTGCTGCAGGTGATACAAGTGGGAGAATTCTAATTTGGAGAAATTTTGGTAATAGTACTTTTTCTGACGGTGATAAACAAACGAATAGAAGAACACATGAGGAGGAAAAGCCTGGAGTTAGGGGAGATGATGATGCTGATTCTTGCTCCACATGGCATTGGCATCCTGCTGGTATACATTTTGTTTCTTTCAGCTCAGATGGAGCCTATTTATATTCAGGTATGAGGGTTTTGAGCGCTTTCAGGTGAAAACTTACCTGGATTATGTCCTGACTAGAAATTTTCTATGTCTTGATTTCTTACCGTGGAAAGTGTTCACTTTATGACACTTCTGTGTTATCCAGGTGGAATGGAAGGAGTTCTTGTGGCCTGGCAGCTAGACACTGGGAAAAATAAATTCTTGCCGAGAATTGGATCACCGCTTCTATATTTAACTGATTCTCCAGATCCTTCACTTTCTTCTGTAAGAACTAATAAGACTAATAATTTAATGTGGTGGAGTATTGTAACATATTCATTCATTCTCTATGATAAAAGGAACTGATGATTGTACTGGTTTCATTGACATATGGGTTTTAGATGTCTTGTGCAGATAATCAAATTCATATGCTAAAAATGCCATCACTGGAAATCTTGAAGTCTATTTCAGGGATTAAGGTTTGTTTCAATTGAAAAGTTTGATTTGTGTTTTCCAAAGCCTTATTATTGTTTGTTATTGATTTATTGTAGATGTTTAATAGATTAGTAGGTATTGTTGACAGTGCACATCTTTAGGACATGGCTTCAAGTAACTTGCATATTGAATAACATGCTACTAACAGTACCAAAACCTGTGGAGTAGGCCTCAATATTTGGGGTGAAAGAATATGCAAAGAATGTTAGTGTCAACTGTGGCTTTAGTTGTTAAGGCTAGTGTGTTCAAATCCTACCCATGATTTTCTCTGACGGACCTTAGAATGGATCACAAGGGGTGTGGGGCTCATGGCTTGTTGCATAAACATGGAAAAGGACATCATTAAGGCTGCACCTCTGAAGGGATGAATATGCATGGGGAAATTCCTGCATAATATCCGCTTGAGATGAGCCTTCGTAACCTTTGAATGTTGATGTGTGCATATGTGAGATAAATTGAGCTAGTGCTTAAGCGACATTCATTAAATGACCAGGATGGCGGCTGGGTGTTTTGTTGTATATGTTGTAAATTTTGTCCCTTTACTGATCTTGTTTCTTGATAGACTTAGGTGACTATGCAAACAATAGGATGATGCTAAGATAATGCGGAATATAGATGAACAATAAAGTAAACACGCCACACACACGAACACAAGAATTTAGCGAGGTTCGGCTAATCTTTGCCTACGTCCTCGTGTGACCTCCTTGAGAAATCACTAGCACTATGAAGATAACAAGATTACAAGAATTTATGTAGAATCCTGACCTAATCCCCAAACCCTTGCTCACGATCTCTCAAATCACTCTTTTGCTCTTATACCCGTGTATGACTTCTTAGTTTACTGCTGTCTTATTTTTCTGTGTGTATGTAAGGACTCCTAAGAGGCCTATTTATAATGTATAGGACTTAGGTTACACTCCTTAGCATATTACAATTCCTATTCCTCTTTGGAGATGGAAAGATAACTTATTTCCTAATCTCTAGAGGGGTATGGAATACTTTTCCTAATCCTATATGGAAACACTAGATTAACTTGGAATCGTAGTTAAACTAGTATTCCTGGTCAAACACTAATTCTTGGTATTTGCCGAGCCAATTCTTCAACAATCTCCACCTTGGTGAGTCAAAACCAAGAAATGACCATTGAAAACCCAGAATGTCTTCGAACCTTCTTGAAGTAACCCTGAAAAAACTTCAAGAACCTTTCACCTTGGCAAAAAAAATAAACTCCCTTTTGCCCTACTGCACCTCATATGAGGAGGTGCTCCACCCAACCCTTTAGCACGAGATAAGGTTGAGTAAGTTCAAGCAATACTTGAACTTCTCTGGTATAACTGTTTTAGTAAGATAGTCAGAAGCATTTTCCTTTGTATGGACCTTTTCGACTATCACCTCCTTAGAGTCGACCCAATCCCTTATCCTGTGATAATGGACATCAATATGTTTTGATCTCCCATGAAACACTTGATTCTTTGCTAAGAAGATAGCACTTTCACTGTCACACCTAATCACCACAGATTTTTGAATGATTCCGAACTCCCTCGCTAAACCACTTAGCCAAACTGCCTCTTTTCCAGCTTCTACTAGTGCAATGTACTCTGCCTCTGTTGTAGACAATGCTGAAATAGACTGTAGAGTAGGCCTCCAACAAATAGGGCCACCACCACACGTGAACACGTAACCTGTCGTGGACCTTCTTCTGTCTAGATTCCCTGCGTAGTCTGCATCCACATAACCCAACACATATGTTTCTCCTTGCTGTTTTTCAAACAAAATGCCCAGATTTTTTGTTCCCTTCAAATAACGAAGGATCCACTTAACTGCAGACCAATGCTCCTTTCCTGGATTTGCCATATACCTCGAGACAACGCTCATTGCTTGGGCTAAGTCAGGTCTGGTGCAAACCATTGCATACATAAGACACCCTACTGCACTTGCATATGGTACTTTCTTCATCTCCTTCAACTCTTGTTCTGTAGTTGGACTTTGCAGTGCACTCAATTGATAGTGTGTTGCTAATGGAGTGGACACTGGCTT
Organism: Prinsepia uniflora; assembly: GCA_032719365.1. Lineage (NCBI taxonomy): Eukaryota > Viridiplantae > Streptophyta > Magnoliopsida > Rosales > Rosaceae > Prinsepia > Prinsepia uniflora. Next base: position 75,614,783 of record CM064863.1, read on the forward strand.
TGCTTCATTCATGTTGAAGCGCTCCAAAATACTTTGAATATACTTTGGTTGTGATAGCCAAATCTTTCCCGCTGTTCTGTCCCTCCGTATTTGCATTCCAAGGATCTTTTGTGCGGGTCCTAGATCCTTCATGTCGAATTCCTTACTTAGTTGCATCTTCAACTTTCGAATTCTAGACATATCTTGACATGCAATCAACATGTCATCTACATAAAGTAGCAATAGTATAATCTTACTATCTTCGAACATATGATAGTAAACGCAACAATCATATAAGCATCTTCGAAACTCAATTTTCAGCATATAGGAATCAAAACGTTTGTACCACTGTCTTGGAGATTGCTTTAGCCCGTAAAGTGACTTCTTCAATCTGCAAACCATACTTTCCTTTCCTATTTCGACATGCCCCTCTGGTTGAACCATGTAGATGACTTCTTCTAAATCACCATGTAGAAACGCTGTCTTCACGTCCATTTGTTCTATCTCCATGTCTTGCTGAGCTGCTATAGATAATAGCAATCTAATTGAAGTATGCTTAACTACTGGTGAGAATATCTCATCATAGTCAACTCCCTCCTTTTGCGAGTATCCCTTAGCCACTAACCTGGCTTTGTACCTCATTGCGTCTCCTTCATGTGTTCCTTCTTTCTTTCTAAACACCCATTTACAGCCAATTGTTTTTCTATCCTTTGGTTTAGAAACTAACTCCCAAACAGAGTTCTTCTCAAGAGATTCCATCTCTTCTAACATAGCAATCATCCAACTTTCCCGTTCATTACTTGCTATAGCTTCTTGATACGTGGTTGGATCTCCTTGACTGATTGTTAGAGCATAATTCACTTCATCGTGTTCAAAACCATACTTTTCTGGTTTCTTACGATTTCGAACAGGTTTGTCCAATGCTATGATCCTCTGAAACTGTTCTACAGATGTTGTGCGAACCAGGGAGTCTTGGTTCTGCACGTGTGGCTCCACCTGCGTCTGTACTGGTGACTGCTGCTGTTGCTCTACTTCTTCCTCATCAAACTCTGCGTCGTAATCCACTTGCTCATGCTCCACCTGAGCTGGATTTTCTTCCATGACTGGTTGGGGTTGAGGAACTTCGGTTGTTTCTTCTTCAGCATTATTCCTTTCATTTTTCTTATTCTGGTTCAAGGGCATAGTCTTCTCGTTGAATATTACATCCCTACTTAAGACTACCTTCTTGTTTACGAAATCCCATAGCTTGTAGCCCTTCACTCCTTCACTGAAACCAATGCATATGCACTCGAGTGACTTAGGCTTTAACTTGGTTCTCTCATCACTTGGAATATGGGCATAAGCACTGCAACCGAAAACTCTTAATTTTGAATAGTTAACTGGTTTTCCGGTCCATATCTCTTCTGCACACTTAGAATTGAGAACCCTTGATGGTGATCGATTAACTAAGTAGCAAGCATGGTTGACTGCTTCTGCCCAGAACATATCTGGTAATCCAGCATGAAATCTCATGCTTCTCTCTCTTTCCATGAGAGTTCTGTTCATCCTCTCGGCAGCACCATTTTGTTGGGGAGTTTTCTTCACCGTAAAATGTCTTGTAACGCCTTGTTCTTTGCAAAACTCTAGGAAGCTGTTGTCCTTATATTCACCTCCGTTGTCACTTCTTAGGTATTTGATTTTTCGTCCAGTCTGATTTTCTACAGCAGCTTTCCACTCTTTAAACTTAGTGAAAGCTTCAGATTTCTCCCTCATGAAATAGACCCAAATCTTCCTCGAAAAATCATCTAAGAATGTGATAAAATACCTGGAACCTGCTATGGATCTGGTTGGTGCAGGGCCCCAAACGTCTGTGTGAATATACTCCAACAGATTTTTGCTTCTTTCCTCAATATTCGCAAGCTTGAACGACGTCTTTGTTTGTTTCCCAAGGATACAGTATTTACATAAATCTAGTTTGCAATAATTGACACCTTTTAGCTTATTCTTCTTGTGTAACTCTTGCAAACCGTTCTGACTCATATGCCCGAGCCTAAAGTGCCAAAGCTCAGTCTTGTCGTTAGTATCACCTTTCGTGGATACTGCTGCTCCACCTACTACTGTATTTCCTCGAAGCTTATATAATTGATTAGGTTGGATTTCTCCTTTCATTACGACAAGGGATCCTTTGACAACCTTGAGTATCCCTCCTTCAGCTGAGTATCTTAGCCCTGCCTTGTCAAAGGTACCGAGAGATATAAGGTTCTTCTTCAATTTTGGAATGTGTCTGACCTTGTCCAATGTCCTAACAACCCCGTCGTGCATTCTGATTTTAATTGATCCAATACCTTGGATCATAAGTGGTGAGTCATCTCCCATTAACACTTCTCCGATGCTGGTTTCCTCATATGTATCAAACCATTCTTTGATAGAACACATGTGGAATGAACATCCCGTATCCAAAATCCAAAATTCGAAAACACTGGAGCTGGATGATACTGCAAGGAGCTCTCCGTTGTAATCCTCAGAAGTTACAACACTGGCTGTGTTTGAGTTCCCTGCCATCGCCTTTGCTTTCCTTTCTTTCCATGTGTTGCAGTTCTTCTTCCAATGATTTGAAGCACCACATACGAAACAACCCTTTTTATCTTTTCCTTTGGATTTTGACCTACCTCTGTTGCCTGGTTTATTCGGTCTTTTCTCTGATCTGCCTCTCTCTGTGCCTTTAACATAAAGGCCTTGTGCTTGAGAGCTTTCAGTGTTCTTGTCCATCTTGACATAGGACTGAATGGCTTCGGTAACCTCATCTAACTTCAGAGTATCGTTACCGAACATAAATGTGGTTCTGAGGTGCTTGAACGAAGGCGGTAGAGATCTTAGCATTAAGAGTGCCTTGTCATCGTCCTCATATTTTACATCCACCTTGGATAAATTCGCAACACAATTCTGAAACTTGCTTAGATGTTCTTGCAAGTCTCCCCCTTCTTCCATCCGAAGGCTGAATAGTTCATCTTTTAAGAAGAGTTTGTTGGATAAAGTTTTACCCCTAAAGAGCTTCTCCAGCTTATCCCATGTTTCCTTAGAATTCATGTCCTCGTCGATATGAAGCAATACATTATCCGCTAGGTGCTGCTCTATAAAACTCTTCGCCTTCCTGTCCATCTTCTGCCACTGCGCATCTGTTATGCCAGTTGGCCTTTTCTCTGTACCGAGAAGAGCCTCCTGTAGATCTTGTTGGATCAGGACGTTTTTCACCTTCCTCTGCCATAACGTGAAGTTCTCTTTCCCGTCAAACGGCTTGATCACAGTCTTCACGTCGTTGCTCGTGTTTGCCTTGACACCCGCCATCTCAAAAAAAACACTTTCCCGGGAGCTCTGATACCAATTGTTGTAAATTTTGTCCCTTTACTGATCTTGTTTCTTGATAGACTTAGGTGACTATGCAAACAATAGGATGATGCTAAGATAATGCGGAATATAGATGAACAATAAAGTAAACACGCCACACACACGAACACAAGAATTTAGCGAGGTTCGGCTAATCTTTGCCTACGTCCTCGTGTGACCTCCTTGAGAAATCACTAGCACTATGAAGATAACAAAATTACAAGAATTTATGTAGAATCCTGACCTAATCCCCAAACCCTTGCTCACGATCTCTCAAATCACTCTTTTGCTCTTATACCCGTGTATGACTTCTTAGTTTACTGCTGTCTTATTTTTCTGTGTGTATGTAAGGACTCCTAAGAGGCCTATTTATAATGTATAGGACTTAGGTTACACTCCTTAGCATATTACAATTCCTATTCCTCTTTGGAGATGGAAAGATAACTTATTTCCTAATCTCTAGAGGGGTATGGAATACTTTTCCTAATCCTATATGGAAACACTAGATTAACTTGGAATCCTAGTTAAACTAGTATTCCTGGTCAAACACTAATTCTTGGTATTTGCCGAGCCAATTCTTCAACAGTATATACCTGGTTGGTATATGTCTGATGAAGTTCATAATAATAGTGAACATAGACATTTTATAACGTGTTAACTACCTTGCCTTGAGATCAGCCATAAATTTCCCCAACCCTACTTTCAGGTTGAATGCCAATGGGTAAGTATGTGGGATTAGATGAACTTGTGCTTAAGTTACTTTTTTTGTTTTTTCAATGAATGAAAATAGTTGCCAAATGTTTGATGGACTCCATCACCTTTTGTACTGTATGTCTTTGGAGTTAGTTCCAGCAGCTTTGCATGAGGATAAAATATTCGCAGCTTCTAAATTTAATTCTTTACTTTTCAGCCACCCTATTCATGTTCGGAGATATATGAAGGAATTTGCAGCAAGTTTGCCTTTGATCACACTGCTGGGTTGGTTGCTTTACGTACAGAGAATTATCGCATCCAGTTCTACAGTTTGTTTGGTGACCGTGAAATTTCTGAGGTGAAGAGGTTTTGTCGTATACTTGTTGTTTCAATGTATAATTGTTGAACATTGTAAAATGATTTTTTTTAATTAATTTCTGGCGCTTTTAATTGTCCTCATAAGACAGTTTCTCCACTTGTAACTACCAATGACAGAGATTCCTAGGTTCAAGTACTAAGAAAACTTTGTTGAGAAAGTAGTTAGGTGACATCAATGTGTTGACATGAATAATATTGGGTGTGTTGTTGTTTGTACATGTTTGGGAGAAGAGAAAAGGTTCTTACTTGAAGCATATATATGGAAAAAATATATTTGTTTAAAGTGAATATTGCCTTTTTAACGATTGTGAGGAGTATATTGTTATGGTTTTTTAAAGTTTTTTTATTAAGTTATTTTGGATTGGCCATTTCAGGTTCAAGTCTTTGAGAGAAACCATCAACCAGGGGATGACGTCAGAGTAAGTTGCTCAAGTTACTTTTTAGCTTCAGTCAACCGTCTCATTTTCTTACAATCTTCTAAAACATGTAATCACTAATTTGACCATACCTTGGTTTTTGTGGTCACAGGTAATAGTGACTTTGGTCTCTCTATCTGGAGATGGCTCTATGATGAGCACTGTTGAAGTTAAGCTTCCTGAGGAAGGATTAGGTGGTCTGGTTTGCCTCAAGTTTTGGGCATCAGAGTCGCATAACAAAAATTTCAGCCTGTCCACAGTTGCTTATGAACCTCATAGGTTTGGGCCTTTTTTTACTAACCAACGAAAGTGGACCGAGTGGAAATTGATAGTGTTACTTGTGATACTCATTGAGAGTCCTGCTTCTGATGAATTATTTCTGCTAAACTTGTTAAGAACGAGGAAAATCATATGTTCTTCATTTCCAATATCTTATGTTCTTCTAAGTGATGAAGCTTAATATATTTTAGTTAGGTTGCATTGCTTTTTGAATAGATAACTTACACATTGAAGCAACTGTTAATTTTGTTTTTTGTTTTATTTTTTATTGTATAGTGATGCTGGAATTTCGTCACTTGCTTTCCATCCTACCCGTCGTATGGTTGTCAGTTCATCCTATGGTGGAGATTTCAAGGTAATTTTGAATGAAGTGTGTTATTGTTGTTGACTATTCCGTTTCTATGAAATCTACAATGTTGTTTTACTTTTTCAGATTTGGGTTTGCGGTGATGATATTCGGCAGAAAGATGAGGCACTGCTACATGCTGGTTGGATCTGTCATGCCGTAGGGTCATACAAGTATGCTCCTTCTCTATCTAGGAAGTCAAATCTTTCTTTTGGAGATAATTGCTGTGTTCACTTGGCTCTTGGTACAACGTGAACCATTTCCCGTGCAGGAATAAGCCAATGACAGCTGCTGCATTTTCCGCTGATGGTTCTGTTCTTGCTGTTGCGGCTGAGACTGTAATTACCCTATGGGACCCTGACAACAATGCACTTGTGGCTGTGCTGGGAGAGATGCAGACGGTGATATTTTCAGATCCCAATTGTCTTTGGTTTAACCTTTCTTCAGAAACACATTATTTCATGTGAGACTGGTCCAAACTATAGAGTTTCTGGAACATATAGTAAAAGAATTACACACTTCAGAGTTTTCTTGAATTGCTCTCTCTCTCTCTCTCTCTCTCATATAAATTTTTTTCCCTTCTCAGCCAATTGTCACCCTGTCCTTTGCTGGGAAATCAGAGTATCTTGTGTCTGTCACCCAAGGTTCAAAACAACAACTATCTGTGTGGAGGGTGTCAAATCTATCTGAATCTTGGTCATACAAGCTTCAAATAGAAGGTTTAATCTCTCTCTCTCTCTATCTTTTATTGTTTTGTGTACTCTTTTCTTCTCTTCTCGGGGCTTTTTGTTGCTCCTGTGATAAATTCTGTTTAATGTATAAAGTAATCCGTATGGTTGCCTGGAAAACGTAGTCTACTAGCTGTTTGCTTATATAATGGTTTAAACTTTAAACTAGACAGCTCTGGCCTATATTTATAACTCCCAAAGAGCTTAGATTGCCGCTCACAACATTGTCTTTGTATTCCACTGACATCAATCCAAATGTTCGATTATCTACTAACTGTGATAGTCATATCACTGGTGTTATACTTTTGTTTGACCATTCTTTTATTTATATATTTTTCAGATGTTACCTGTGCAGAAGATTCATCATCTTTTGCAGTTCTTGCTCTGCTTCTCGAATCATCTAAAAGTGTAGACTCTAATGAACCATCTTTTTTTGGGAAAGATGGGGTAATTTTACTATTCAATGCAACAGATCCTGTTCCAATTGCTACTTGGTCTGTAAAGAAGGTATGCAATATTTCAAATCTCTTCTGTTTATTGAACGCTTTTCTGGTTCCATCCCCATTTTTAAACTTGGAATCACTAAACGTGAAATATAAGAAATATGCAGTTTTATTTTTCCCTTGGCCTTCATTAGTATTAGGATTTAATTGAAAAATCTCTATTAATAAAGACATTAATTTGGTGGGCACAGCATTGCCACATTGGGCATATGTGTTATTTTCAGACATGAAACTAAATCCATAAATACTCCAAGCAGAAAGAATTAACATAGAGCGAGAACCAAAACAAAGAAAATTCCTCAGTTGCATTCTTGGTCTTCACATCATATTTGTCGATTTTAATTTTTTTTTCTTCTTCTATGGTTATCCTTTGGATACCCAGTAATCAATCTTTGCATAAAAAGGCCTCTGAAGGCTATGAGAAATTAAAACGCAAGAAAAAGAAAAGAGATTATCCTTTGGATACATGCCAAAAAGAAGAAAAAATAAGTCTAAGCATAACTCTAGTTGTTTTACTATAGATCTGTATTCTGGTGAAGCGTGAATTCATGATGCTCTTGTGTTGTAATTCCTGTTCCTCCATTGTATTGAAAACAAATGGATTGTATCTGATCCTTGATTCTTATATTGCAGGCTAATGGAGGCGGTATTGCTTTTCTAAACAGCAACCAAATTTCCTCGCAACTATCCAATATAGATGAAAACCCGCCACAAGCTTTGCTTGCGTATATAAATGGTGACCATGAATACGTCCTTTTTGACCCAACTGACAATGAACTAAGTCTAACAAGGTGCGAGGAGCAAGTTCCCGTTGATGAAACAGGTAGATCTTTCTTGTGCATTGGTGTGAAGTGTAATTATCTTTCGTAATTGATGAAAGATGAACATGATGCCTGAACAAGGAAGGAACTGATATATAAAATTGTTAATTTTTTGGAAATGTGTACAGAAGATAGAATTGCTCAGAGTAAATTGCTCTATAATCTTTATTATTGTGCATCTTAGTATAAAATGCTTTCCAGTAGAAAGTATTTGGAGGAGAAACAATGTCAGCCGAAGAATTTATAACTAGTGTATAACTATTCTGTTCCAGAACCTCATAGCGAGTAATGATATATTAGTTTCTACTTAATTTTGTTACTAATTCAATTTTTCATATAACAGGGCGATTTGGATATGCATCTATTTATGGGGATCTACCGAAGTTTGATACTCCAAGAGACGAGACTCACTTGACCCAATCTGCTCCATCAGACAGGCCTTGGGAGACCCTATTTAGTGGGTCATCACATAGTCTTCAGCCTCTCACCAAACTGTGTTCAGAATTTATGGAATCGCTGCTAGGAAGGAGGGTTGCCGCCGTAGAATAATTTCGCTCATTGCTCTCGATTACCAATCTCAATCAGGTGAGAATATGAAGAAAATTAGATGCCTGGCTGATATAGATAATGCTGGGGAGGTGCATATTTGTTAGCCTTGGGGCACAAGGCAAAATTGGATGTGATATTAGTGAGTTTAAAACAGTTAAATTTAATGTAGCAGGTCTTTAGAAATTTTTCGTATTCAGTAGCTGTCGCGAGGGTTATGATATTGATGCATCTTGAATCCCTTGTTCACCGGAAGAACGCGGGCCGCATGAGGATTGCCTCTGAAATTTTGTAGTTGTGATTACTGCCAACTTTAGAAAGAAAGAAAAAAGAGTCTAATTTGACGAGTTTGTATCAGGTCTCGAGCTTAATTCATTGCATAAGAGCTTAATTCATTGTGGACCAGTGTATTTTTAAGGCTTTGTAATTTAACAATTTATTGCATAAGAACTTAGTTCATTGTGGGTTCTATCTTCCAACCAAGGATGAAAATATTGATATCGACGGATATATCGCTAGTCGAATTTACGGATATCTCGTCCCAAATATCGTTATCGATATCAATATCGTTTACGATCAACAAAAATGACGGAAATTAGGTCTAAATGACGAAAATTTGGAATAAAACGTTGGGAAAAATTTAAGTACCCAATAATGGTTATATAAGACTAATAAAAACTATAAAATGATTTTGATATAATAAATATGTGATGAATCATATGATAGAATATACGTCTGCCGATAACTAACAGTATAAAATCTTAAAAATAAACTTAATATATGTTCTAAATATATTGAGGTGAATAATAAATTATGATTTTGACAAAAATAAAAAGATATTTAAGGCTTAATCTTTTTTTGGCTTAAACAAGGTATTCTAAATTAAAATATATGTTGTAAATTGAAATATAAATTATAAATTAAAACATATATTCTAAATTAAAACATGCTTTACCAAATATATGAGCTAGGCCATATTTTACTAAATATATTGAAGTGAATAATAAATTATGATTTTGACAAAAATAGAAGGATATTTAAGGCTTAACCTTTTTTTGGATTAAACAATAGTGTCAATATTTTTTCAAAAATTAGAAAGGATTGATATATTTAAAATTAAGAAAAAAATGATAAATATAGCTCAAAATAAGAAAATAATGAAATGAAAAAAAAATAAAAAAATTAGGTACGTGCGCACCTGGGGTGGGTCAAACCCAAGTGCTTAAGAAATCAATTGAAGGCCACAACCAACTCAACTACCAACTTAGTTTGCAAACTTAAATAAGCAAGTAATATATAAGAAAATAATGAAATGAAAAAAAAAGGTAGGTGCGCACCTGGGTTTCGAACCCAGGTGCTTAAGTCATTAATTGAAGACCACAACCAACTCAACTACCAACTGAGTTTGCAAACTTAAATAAGCAAGTAATATATAAAGCATACATATAGACATAAAAACAGTTTTCTTTCTTCTCGCACGGGTCTGCAATTCGGGTTTTTTGACCCGCGAGGCATGACCCGACTGTAACTCAATCGTTTTACGTCCAATTTTCATGAAATTTGTTCCTATCTCGATCGTTTTATGAAATAAAGAGATCAATGGGCTTAAAACAAGAAAAAATATTGATATTTCGCTCAATTTCTTTTCCCCCCTTTTACCTGCCGCCGACCAATTTTGACGATATATCATCGATATATCGGCCATATCGGTTGATATTTCAATCCATGCTTCCAACTACTCTGTCCCGCTACTGATATATAGCCTCTAGAAAATGTAACTCGGATCGTCTTATTTTTCCGTTGATACGAAACCATTTGGTATTCATCAAATTATATAGAATGTTGAAGCCCATAAGCCTAGCATTTGAATTTCTAACACAAATTCAAAGAAATCCCAAATTCATCGAGGTTCAATTTATTAAAAAAAAGTATTTCATTAATATTGTCGAGTGATATTTATATTTTTAATTTCATTTTTATAAATAATTCTTAATGATATTATATTTTTATACAAGCCTTTTTTTTATATATATATAAATCAAAATGGATTAAAGGACAAGCTCTAAAAGAACCCTAAAAAAGATAGTGGAAACAACAACCAAAGCAGGAAGGAAATTAGACAACATGCCTTAGGACAACAAAAAACAAGACACTAAGTAATAAGGGTATTCCAGATATAACAAGACACTAAGTAATAAGGGTATTCCAGATATTAGCCATAAGAATGTTACCTGCACTCCGCTTAAACTTAAAATTACACAGCCTTAAACGAATCATATCAACAATACGATTAAGGATAACAGTGGGGTGGCACTGTGCTATAGGTTACAACCTTCCTTCCACTACACAAGTTTCCAGTGTCTCCTCCCTTCAAACTCGACCTTCCTAGGATTATGAGAAACTGTCAGGACCCGTCCCAAATATCACCTCGATATCCGGGATGAACCCTGCTCCCGTCTGACAATCACACTTACAGTACCACAATTAACCTTAATACAACTATAAGCATAACTATCAGACGAAGGAGTAAATATATACAACATTAAGTCAGAGCATAGTTCTACAAAATGGGCACAAAAAGTCCTACAATTCTAAGTCCGCAACGGAAGAACGTCGTAAGCTCTATGCCTCGATATCTGCCTCAACGTTCACCCCAGCGCTATCACCACGACCTGGAGGGAAATTTAAAACAGAAGGTGTGAGTGGACTGGAATGAATAGAAGTTGCAAAACAGTTTCTCGTCAAATCAGAGTTAAGGAAAAGTAATAAGTTGTTCCCTCCGTTTTGAAAACAGGCATGCCCAACTAAATATTAGAAAATCAGAATATGGAACATACACTATAAAACATCATAAGAAACAGATACACTATAAAACTGATATAGAAAGCAGAGTATGACATCAAATCATCATTTCCGATCAAACCTGCTGGACCTATCCGAGTCTTTAAACTCAACCAGGCCTCAAATATAAATTCGAGTCTTTAAACTCCCGAGTCTTTAAACTCAATAGGCCTATGGGGGTAATATCATAAATATCCGAGTCTTTAAACTCAATCCGGGCCCGTCCCCCATCAAACAATATCCGGGTCTTTAAACCCATATCCAGATCCAGCAAATCCAATCCATTTCAGTGTAAAACCGTTCCGAAACCCATCACCAAACTCGAATTCGGAATCCCCAGTTCGAAGCCCTTCCGGCGTTCAGAACCGACATTCCGAACCCAAATCCGAAAAATCCATGTTCATACCAAAAACCATAGGAAATCCCAAATCATGTTTCATAACCCATTTACCATCATTAGAAAACGTTTATAGGTCGAATTTCTCAAATATGGCATCAAAATCTGAAACCGGCTTTTTCTCGAAAAACGTGCAAAATCCCGGAAACGTCTCGAAAAACATGCAAACATTTCAATCACGTATAACCATCATTTAAAGCATAAAAACACACATAATATCATAAAACATTGATAAAAGCAGTTAGGCATGCTCGGAAGTAGGAAAAAGTCCACTCACAAATCTGAGCAAGTCAGTCGCGCTCCGTGCGCTCCTCGACCGTCTCGGGTGCCTCCCGTCCTGTCAAAATGCACCAAATAGGGTCACAAATACATCAAGGATCCTAATCCTAATTTCCCCAATTTTTCGGGAATTAAATCATATTTTAATCCTAAACCCGTAACCGTCTGGATTCCCGAACAACCTCGTAACACCGTCCGATTCATCCGAAAACTATACCATTGGATTCCTTAGAACATTTAGGACTAAACTCATGTTGGAAGCTTGGCCGGATTCCTCCCCACGCGCCTCCACGCGCCGCCCAAAGTGGCTGCGCGTGGGCCTCACGCGCCTGCTACAGTGCATCTCCTTCCTCGAGTCACCCGGTTCAACACAGTTGAACCGGCGTGACCGGTTCTCTGTAATCCGACCACCATTCCAATCCAATCCAATCCCATTCTCTTTGTCCCATCCTAAGCACTCTAACCAAGTCCTAACCTTGAAGAATCACGGCCGGAAACCCACCGTTCACGGCCTCGAAACAGACGGCCCGTAGCCCCTGTTTTGGCCGCCGACCGCCCAGGTCCTCCCCCGTCACGGCGTTCATCTTAATCGACGCCTAGGACCTTCCTGAACTTCACCCTAATCTCCTAATCCCTCGACTCTACACCCAACTCCACGACTTTGCATTGAACTTCACGGCCAAACAGAGTACAGAGTACTCTCCGTCGACTGAGCTCCGCCGTGTACGCCCCCGTCACGGCGACCGTCCTACACCACTCCTAAAACCTCCCTGAACACTACTGCACTCACCAATCCCCTCGATTCTCATCCTACCTTCACGACTTTTGAATTTAAAATCCACGGGAAAACAGGGGAAAGGAACTTACCCTTCGATTCTGTCTCCGCCGTGGGCACCGCCGCCTACCACGGTGCTTGTTGGACTCCCCGTAGCCTCCTTAGTCTCCTAGTGGCTTGAATCGATCCACCACACGGCTCAGCAGCCACCACAGTCCACCGCCTTCTCTGTTTTCTTCAAAACCCAGCCGTCCACCGTGTAGCCTCCGTGCACGGTTGCAGCTCCAAACCGCGATCACCAGCACCTCCTTGCCTCACTGTCCTTCTCTCAACTCACTCTTCACTCTCCCTTGTACTGAATCGATCACCGCCTCTCCAAACTCTTCTCTCTGTTTTCTGCGTTTGTCGAAGGATTGCACGGTTCAAAAATGAGCAAAGTGTGGCCGTGCACACTTTGGAACTCTTTGGAACAATCCAGCGCCCCCACGTGTCCACAATCCTATGGACAAAGCAGAAAATATCCTACCCCACTCAGCCACTTGTCCTCATCCAATTGGCTGAAAGAGAAAGACCAAAATACCCCTTGTGTAAAAAAAAATTACCGTTTTGCCCTCGAACGTTCTAGACCCGTATCTTTTCCGTCCGACGTCCGATGACAGCGTGCCGCCTGTCGTTGAACTCAGGACGTCGAGAGCTATCTAACGGTCCTCGGTCTACGTGAAAATCACAAGTCCTCCAAAAAGTCAACATTTTCCTCGTTTACTCAAAATTACGGTAACGCCCCTAATCTTCCGAACGTCATAACTTTCCCTCCGGTTATCCAAATCGAACCTGCCACCTGTCTACGGACTCGTGACGTCCTAACCTACGTCACGGTTAAGGGTCAACACTCATCCAATCGGTAATTCAAAAAGTCAACTTTTCGTCTACTATTCACAAGGGCAAAATCGTCCTTTATATACAAAATTTTATAAAATTACATTTTTACCCTTCCCGAAGGTACGGGTTGTTACAGAAACCCCTGTCCAGAGGCACAATGGTCATTTTCCCCGAAAAATTCCCAAAAAATACGGTCGGGGTCGTCACACACTGAGTATTTGAAAAAATCAAATTAGTATGCTCCAACCAGATGATATAGACCGTGACAGTCAAATCCAATTTTTTGATAGTAACAACCAAAGATTTACCCCGCCATCGAATGACAATAGTATCCACAAAAGACGGCTAAGGTGGATTCATCCACAGTTCTCCACTACTTATTTATATAGGCTCATTGAAGCTACCATACTTTCATTTGGTTAATGATATGCACTAAGAGTGAGCTTTATATAGATGTATGTTTGTGTGTGTGTGTGTGTGTGTCTATATATATATATATATGTAGTTATATGCACTGATTGAAATATTGGCGGTTTCACCAATATTTCGATGGATATATAGGAAAAAATAGCCGTCGGCATCTAAATAAGGGGAAGAAATTTCTTCCCCCAATATCCATGTTTTCTTCCAATATTGAAGTATATCGGCAATTTTCACCGAAATTCACAGAGTTTCGCCGAAAATTTCTCGAGCACGAGCCTCAAATTGTGGTGTGAGTTACTTTGATTATTTTTATGTTTTTAACTACATTAATATTCAATTATAGTAATTCACTTCAATTTATGTTTATGTTTAAAATTTTATATTATTAGTTATCCGTAGAATCCTATTGTATCATATTATTCACCATATATTTATTATATCAAAGTCATTTTATAATTTTTATTAGTCCTATATAACCATTATTGGGTACTTAAGTTTTTCCCAAAGTTTCATTCCAAATTTCCAACTTTTAGACCAAATTTTCATCATTTTTGTTGACCGTGAACGATACCGATATTTGGGGCGAGATATCCGTAAATTTGACTAGCGATATATCCGTCGATATCGACATTTCAATCCTTGGTTATATGCACTGGTTTTAGGTAGTTTTAAAATTGTAGTGTACCTTTTAATATTTAACCTACACTAGGCGAAGCAAAACATTGTTTATTTTGTACATACAGAATCTGACAAATAACTAATAAATAACTAATCTGTGACAACCAAAGACAATTTGATAGTAACAGCCAAAGATTTACCTCGCTATCGAATGACAATAATATTCACAAAAGACGACCAATGACAGGACCCGTCCCAACTGGACTTTGATAACTGTGTCTGGTCCTGCTCCCGTCTAACAAGTCAACTGAAGTCCCAAAAGTACCCTTCAGCACCTGTCTGACAAGAGATAATTGCACTGATTTCCGCTCATGCTCCCGCCTCTCGATTAGCCCCGATCGTCGTGCCACGCCCTGGAGGGTCATCAAAACAGAAAAGGTGTGAGTGGACAAAAAAATATCGTTTAAAAACACATTTCAAAATATCTCATTTACCCTCCAGGTTATCAAACTATGCATGCATATGGTAAAACATATGAATAAAAATCACCGGCTTTCTAGCCAAATCATATGAACAGGTATCAAATCCCGGCTCTCAGACCAAAAAATATGAAAACATACTCACCTGGCCACACAGACCAAAACCCGTACTCAATGCCAGTACATAATCACAATCAACATGAAACAACACTATGCACAAGTTCACAATCAATATAAATAGTCACACAGTTACATCCGCACTACGCATAGGCCAATCTCGGGAACTGCATTCAGGCACCATCCGAGTCATATCAGTCATGTCTGGGGGCTGCACACGCACCATCTAGACGTACCACATACTCGGGAACTGCACTCACGCAACATCCGAGTCACGTCTAGGAACTGCACTCGCACCATCCCGGACATGATCCAGTATCCAGTATCCACAATCACAAACACAATCCATACCATAACACATATAAATCATATCCATGACTTCAAATCAAGTCATAAGCATTCCTGACAGGGTCTCAAGCCCAAATGCCAATTATACGCAAATTCGTAAAATCACATTGAAAACATTAACATAATCCAGAAATCATCATTGACTCGCCAATTAAGTCAAAATATCCTTTTCAAAACCTTTTTGACTTCGGGCCTAGCCCAAAAGATCATTCACACATTTCTAGTAAAACGTGCCCGAAATACCGATTAAAATAATCATAATCACAAATAATCATGCCACATCATCATGACATCATTGTAAATCAAATTATGCAATCACTCATGAAAAACATTTAACTATGCATGCATCATGGTTTATAAAATAAACGTCCACTCACACACCGTCCAAATCGCTTGCTTTCCGAGCCGCACGCGTTTCCGTAATTTTCGACTCTTTCTAAGAATCTCGAATCCTGTCCAAAATCATTATTCATGGGCACCAAGGACTCAATTAACATCATACTAATTCCCCATAATTTTTCGGGAATTTAATAGTAATTAAATACGTAACATAAACCTTCGGACCCTCGAAACAATATTGAAACGGTGTCCGATTGACTCGAAACTAAAGCCAAAATGTTCGTTACATTACATAGAACAAAAATCATGTTGAACTCACCTCGAAAATCAGGCCCACGCGCCCTCACGCGCCACCGTGAGTGGATGCACGTGAGTCCACGCGCCTTGCTACAGTAACCTGCACAGTCTCATTCCTCACCTGTTTAACTGGTAAACGGATCCTGCGACCCGCGAGGTGACCTGGATCATTATCCATCCATTCGACATCAATTTCTACAATTCAATCGTCTGTTAGCATCGTTGTAGGCTCAATTTAGGTTCTGTAAACCCAATTACATTCGACCTTACCTCAATCCACACGATTCGAAGTTGAACATCGAAAGCTATCTGGGTACTGTTCATCATCCAATCTCCATTAATCATCCTTGTTTTCCTTCAATTGACGCATCAGGAAGCTTTGTGGGATTCTCATAAAAATCTTTGCAAGTTCTATTTCACCGTCCCATGTCTCAATTCCCACGACTCAAGCTCGAACATTTAAAGACTTCCTCCTCTATGTTCTAAGGCTAAACGACCCCAATTTCCTTCGAATTTCGTTGAGTTTGACTCGTCTCAATCCCAGAAGGCTAAATCTAAGGGAAATTTCACTCATAAACATCTAACAATTCGAAATCGATCTTAAGGTCCTTTAATGGGTTTCGGGTTTTATGTTTGGTTTCAGCTGAGTTCAAGGTCCCTAA
This sequence comes from Prinsepia uniflora, assembly GCA_032719365.1. Lineage (NCBI taxonomy): Eukaryota > Viridiplantae > Streptophyta > Magnoliopsida > Rosales > Rosaceae > Prinsepia > Prinsepia uniflora. The sequence goes on from CM064863.1 coordinate 75,631,289, forward strand.
TTAACCATTTAATTTCCTTTCTTTTCTTCTCTCGATTCCCCATTCAATCCCTCTGTTTCTGGTTTTTGATTCAAACCGTTCATACATATATATTGATCAATCAAACAACAAACGTTTTGGTTGTTATCCTTTTTGAATATTCAACATTGCTTTACACTAACCTTTCAATTATGGTGACAAGTGTCACCAAGAGATCAGTCCTCATCCAAATTAGCTGAATCAACCACTTAATTATCCAATTATCCCTGCTGCGGAAAATTACCATTTTGCCCTTGCCATAACAAATTACCAAAATGCCCATAGTCTTCGCAGACCCATAACTTTCACGTCCGAACTCTGATTGACGCATACTGCCTGTCTACGGATTCAGCGTCCCGAGACCTATCCAACGGTACTTTTGGAAAGTCCAAATAAGGTCCCGATCAAAAAGCCAACTTTCGGCCCTTATAACCAGGATTTCCGGGTCGTTACAACCAAAGTGGATTCATCCACGGTTCTCCACTACTTATTTATATAGGCTCATTGAAGCTAGCATCCTTGCATTTAGTTGATGATATGCACTAAGAGTGAACTTTATATAGCTACTGAATATGCCAAACCCAATGCAATGCATGCACAAAGCTGGTAATTAATGAACAATATAGAGTAAAAAAAAAAAAACCCTTTACATATAATTCACAAACTTTCTTTTTGTTGTATTAGAGATCGATAGTCGAACTTTCTAACCTATTATAATTCTGATCTATTATCTTAATCACTTTCCTTTACCGCCATTTCATGAGATAACCCTAATGGTTTATATATGTACATACATCTTTTTAATCTCATTTGATTAATACTTATTTAGAGTAATTAATAAACATGTTCAGAATTGATATGGAATATATATATATATATATTATTCTATGTATTTACCCAAGTTATTATTTAATTTAGTACATTCGGTTCGACTAAAATGATTGGTTTATCAAATATTGATCATTCAGATTAAAAAAAGAAATTCAAATATTGATTATTATTTTATCAAAAAGTGAGTGTAATTAAGCTAGGATGGTCTGTAATCATTAACTAATGAATCAAATATTAGATATGAATTAAACATGATGAGCAAGCTTTGTGAAGCCGCCACAACTGATCGATGAGTGATGAGCTCCTCGTCATCTCTCCAATAATTAATTATAATAGTTTCAAATTAATTAATTAGTCAGGGAACCTTGATCAACAACTCTAAATAAACTTATTATTCTGCCGCCCATATTTATATTTTTCTCTTAAATTAATTAAGCTAGCTCCACGAAACCCTGTTTAGTGATCGAATTATCGTTATTGTCGTTGCACTCACCACCCATTATTCCCCAAGTCCTTTCGAGCTAACCAACCTGCAACCCACTGACCCTCTCTCTCTCTCTCTCTCTCTCTGTCTGTGTGCGCTGTGTGGAGGGTTACTGTTGAACTAACACACTATGTTATATAAATGTCGCCTATATTCGCCGTCCCAGCAATTTAAAGTCTCAACTGCCCTCTACATGTGTATGCATGCAATGCGAAGCTATGAAACTTATTACGATCCCCACCACCTAATATACTTATTTCATCTTAGAATACAACACAAGTGCAACTTCGTCGACGTGGTTTTTGATTTAGTCCTTTTATCTTCATATTCTATTATGCATGGGTGGAGAATATATTTTGAGTAAGACACCTCAACTTGGTTCGTCAGAAGATACCTGAAATAGACATATATACTCTCGTATTATACAACGACGAAAAGACAAAAATATCCTCCTGTAATAAATACCATGCTTCTCTTTCATAGGAAAATTAAACAACTATTCAAGGATAGTTAATAATGAAAAATAGTTAGGTGGACTTTTTGGGGGCATCTTTTTTTTTTTATTTTTTTAGGTAAGTAAAATTTATACATATTAAAAAAACTTGAGTAAATAAAAAGATGATCCGACCTGCCGAATGTTGATACTTTTATAGTCTCATTTGATAATCATTTTGTCCGATACATAGAGATCGAAGTAGATGATGATCGAGTGAAAGGGGGAATAAAAAAGCATAAAATAAATAAAGAAAAATGAGTGAAATTAAGTTTATAAAATGGAAATAATTTAAAATAACGTGACTCATGCACCAGCGTACACGTGTGTAATTTATTTTTATTTTCTTTTGAATTTATTGTTCATATTTTTTAAGAAATAAGGAGAAATTAAAATAAATTAAATAAATAAAAAAGAATGAGTGTTAGAGTAACTACTAATTCCTCCACTAAAACGTTTATTATTTTCATTTTTATAATTTCAATATTTAATTTTATTATTACATTCTTATATATTAAATGTAAAGATTATTAACGGTATATTTGTCAGAAAAAAATTGTTATAATAATAGAGTTCTTTAATTTCATAAACAAAATCAAATAGTTAAGATCAGAACAACCTCATTGGGCATGAGATACTGCTATTTCCTTATAGAAAAAAAAAAGGTATAAAAAATGTCTTACTAAAAAAGGAAATGAATTCGTTATTATTATTTCCATCAATTTTAATTAATGATAAAAAAAACTAGGTGGGAAAATTAATTATGTGAAGAAAATAATTCAAGCATGGATGAAATTGGTTGATTAGAAAATCCATTGAATGATTGATGTTTGCAATGGATCGAGCTGCATGAAAATAATGCATCAACACAATAATTTAACAGATGAACTGCTAGTGCTGGCATCCATATGATTATGACGAGTTTTAGGCCTTGGCTTCCATCAGCCATCAGTGACAGCTCTGCTGACTCCGCTGGACCTTTTCGGTTTTTTGAGTAGGCCGCCAAAAACATTACTAGTACAACTCAAATATAAATCATTTCTCAATAATAAAAAAATACACCAGCCCAAAAAATATTATGGACAATTATATTTATTATTTATTCTTCCTTACTTTTATAATTAACATCTACTTAAAATACTATTCAACTCTCATTGTCTCACTCAGTTTTTATATTATATCCATTGAGTGAAATATTGATAATGTACTTATCAAATAAGGCGAATTAGTATATGGAAAAAAAAAAATACTGGAGTTTGTAAATTAAACAAACGACCTCTGAAGGTTGTTGGCGACTCGAGATTCTGCGCACAAGAAATTCGAGGTTCCACCCACAAATAGTATTATTGTGAATGATACATCATTTCTTCACAAATCTCTCAGCATCATTTCTTCACAAATCTCTCAGCCTTGTCTCTTGTTTGTTCCTATCCAAAACTTTCGTATTCCAGAAATTTAATTGTATCCAATTGAAGTACATGTGGGATATGATGCAAGACCTCTTTTGATTTCATGTTTATTGCTCCACTAGTTGAAAGTTGAAACCTAATTAATTTAATTTTGCTTCTTAATTACCACAATGAATGTGTGTGTGTTTTTTAAATTTAATTGTGAAGTGTCCATTTTATGAACTTGCTTGAACTGTCATGCTTTCATGTGTTTTTTGTCCTCAGTTTAATTATTTTTTAGCTAATTAATTTCTTTTTAACTCTTCTGTGTGCATCTCCATCAATTCTCCATTATATATATATATATATATATATATCTTGCATCTTACGCCTCCCATGTCTGCAACTTTCATTATACAAAAATATACCAAAATTAAAGACTGAGACTGAAATTAATTTCAGATTGCAACAATTTTTCTACATTTGAATTTGAATTTTTTATCATCGTGCGCAATTCACATTAGTGCATTGGAATTTAAATTCTTATTCGTGTACTTTAAATAAGAATAATGCGATTTGGACCTGCTAAATTGATCACATTTAGTAACCATGTTGATGTGTCAATCAATGAATGATATTATTTTAATAAATGAAATTATTCTATATTTATATTAGATCATTCATTGATTTTTATATCAATATGGTCACTAAATGTGGTCAATTTAAAGCGTTCAAATAGCATTACCCTTTAAATAAAGGGCATGTTTAAGGTGTATATGAGTTGGTTTAATTGAAAGTTTAAAATCGCTGACTTTTTAAAACATCATGTAAAACATCAATAGTGCAAAAACAAATTTATCAAACGGGAGATTGTCTATATACATATATATCATTTTAATTGATGGTTCACTCAAAAGACCTTAAATGTTATTACATATACATAACCAAATGCTTTATCGATTGTTACTTTTTTTATATAAATGATACTTTAAAAATCAACGTTTGATAAAAATAACAAGTCATGGTGATAATTTTTGACACGACTCGTAATCCGTACGAGATTTATCGGGGTCACCCCGCATGACTAAAATTTTGGATCATTTTTAAGTCAATCTGTTATGACACGTTTAATAAATGGGTGGGTTTCGGGCCAACATGTTAACCTGTATAATGACATATTGACCTGTTTAATAAATTAGTAGATTTCAGATTAACCTGTTAACCCGTATATTGAGTTATATATTGACGCGTCTAATAAACGTGTCATTACTAACCCATATGTCTACCAATTTACCTACCTAAATACATATTAAATCTTATAGTTTAATAGGTTAAATATATTAAACGAGTCAAACATGTCATAAGTTAATTAAATTTCGACTACGATCTGTTTATTAAATAAGTTATACGAGTTATCTGGGTCATTAACAATTCAGATTCGGATTATATATTTTTTACACGATTATTAAACGAGTCAAATTCAAATTAAACATATTTAAATAAAATAGAGTTCATAACCCGATAAAACTCATTGCCCGTTCTAATAACTGGCACATCCATTCTTCTAATGAAAAAAAAGCAAATATTTGCTTAAATAAAGGTCTCGACTTATAGTTATAAGTAGAGCATGAGATTTGATAAACTTACCCCCCAATATCAGCCTCATTTTCAGTCTCAAATTTTGTAATCTTGCAAAAAAGTGATGGTGTCAAATCACGAGATGTTTATAACAATGTCATCTTCACGTGAAGTAACACCTCTCACTGTCTCTCTCCACATTTTTGCCTTTTGTGTTTATATAGAAATATATACCAAAAACAGCTGTAAATCTATATGTACACGTCCATGAAAATTGATGAGGTTAGGAAAATAAGTGGTATCTTGACCCAAAAAAAGAGAGGAAATTAAGTGGTATATATAAAATTGACATAAAGTTCCCAGCCCTTTTTTGGTCCTTTCATCATCATCATCTAACAACTCCCTGTGGAAATAGAATCATGTGGTGAATTTGAGAAGGAACTCGTACATTCATACTCTAGGTCCTCAAAACCCCAAAACCCATCTTGTTCTTCTTCCTCCGCCATCTTCCATCTCTCTTTATCGATTTCCCCGTCCGATTCCAGCACCTCCAAGACCTGTAAATAGCAGCAAATTAAGTTATATAATTGAAAGATTGTTACTTTAGATAACCGTGACTAATCACAGGAAAGGGTATTTTGATACAATTAATACATGAATTTTGAGATGATCTAGAGAAGAACTTGTTTTGTTTTTGATCGTGCAGAATTAGATTTTCTTGATTATGTGATCAATATGCAAAGGAAAAGGACTGCTGAAGTTGACATAGCCAAAAAAATTGAATCAAATTAGGACCCACTTTCACAATCATTTTGGTGTTCATGTACTAATCCTTTTCTCAATCAGGTACATAATAATTTCCTTATAATAGATATCCTACATTTTAGCATATATATTAAGGTTTTTTTGATCAGATATATTAAGGTTTTTTTGATCAGATATATTAAGGTTAGGTGGGAAGGACCATTTGTTGGGCAATAGGAATTGCGTGAAAACCCCAAAAGCCCTCCTACCAACTCTCAAAAAGATAAATTAAATCTAATTTTCATCTATTTTGGTCCTAACTGGTGAAAATTGATGCCCAAAGTCCGCACAGCCAAACCACCACTTACCATTTTGGATCATAACATAGAAAATAACTTGCATGAAACAAAGATGTCATTGTGTTAGCATTCCGAGCTCATTTCAAACAATCATGTTAAAAAGTTAGCTCGACATACTATCATGGTAGAATCCCCGTCCCATGCGAGGATTTCTCTCCATACACGAATATTAAATATGTAATAGGTGGCTTGTCAACCCAAATTTTAGATTCAATTCATCATTATGACAATTGATCGAGACACATATATCTATAAAAATATGAATATGATCTTTGAATTATCATTTTTTTCTTCTAATATAATTTCTATTGTGTGTGACATAGCATTTTGTGATTTTGTTCAAATTAGTCAATATATTATATGGTTTATTAATATGTGACATGTTGGTGTTAAGGCAAGAGATGTTATTTATAATGATTAAAAGAAATAGCTACCTCTGTCATAGTGGGGCGCCATGTTGGAGATGCTCTAATGCAAAGAGATCCTGCAAAGGCAAGTCTTCTCAGCTGTGTAACATCATATGCCCCTCTAAGCCTTGGATCTACTAATTGTCCAATCTCTCCTTGGTTTAATATTGGTTTTGCCTGTTCAATTTAATTATTCAAAATTCAATTAAAAAGACAACAATAGCATTATAATAAAATCCCAATTATTAATCACCTAGTAAGCCAAGCACTCTAGAAGAATCAAATCGATTAAGCCATAAGGGATTATGGAATGACAGTACGTTCATATAAAGACTCGTTTTCTGATATTTATAAAAAAAAAAAACAAAAGACTCGTTTTCTGATGGCAGACCTCAACTTGCAATATAGTAATTCATATAATAAATTTTGAAGAGGGATTGCTATTGTTACCCAGCTATGTAAGCTTTGGTGAGACCCATCCACTGGTTTCCTGCCTGAGACGAGTTCTAATAAAATAACTCCAAAAGCAAACACATCTGTTTTCTCATCCACAATCCCATGCATATAGTACTCAGGTGCTAAGTGCCTGCATAATATATACAAAAATCAGCAATCATTTTTTTAATATGGGATTCGAAGTTCCAAACCATTGGGGATTGATTGATAAAAATGCTTGGAAGGTTGAGTACCCAAATGTCCCTTCAATTGGAGCAATTGAATGATGAGTCCATTGAGATGGAAGCCACTTCGCTAGTCCAAAATCAGATATCTGTGTTAATATATCCAACCATTAAATGACACCAAATTCAATGCATTTTCAAAAATCCACTTCAAAATCTCAAACGAATATACCTGTGGATCAAAATCTAAGGTCAATAGAATGTTTGTGGACTTAATGTCCCTGTGAATTATCCTTCTCTGGCATCCCTTGTGCAAGTAATGAAGGCCTCTAGCTGTCCCCATAGCTATCTTGTACCTTGTTTTCCAATCCATGGCTGGCAAACCTTCGTCTGCAACAGCAAATATTCAAGGAATATGCAACACACACAAAATAGTTGCAAAAATGAAAAATGACCCATAAATGAACAAACCCAATAAACAAATAAGCAAAACAAGATTGGTTATTTTTTTTTTAATCCACAAAATCATCATTATGGTATGTAAGTTTACCATGGAGAAGAGAAGCCACAGAGCCTTTGGAGGAGAAATGGAAGATGAAATAGAGGCCATTGTCAATGCAACAACCCACAAGAGACAACACATTTGGATGGCAAACATGGCCAATTGTCCCAATCTCGTTCAAAAACTCCTTCTCTTTTCTTTCATCAGTCACAATTTTTGTGAGTCTCTTCACTGCAATTTCCTCACCATCTTTCAACATCCCTCTGTAAACCTCGGCATACCCTCCTTTCCCAACCAAATTATCTGATAAACTCACATCACAAATTCCCAAATTGCAATAAATAAAAATCCCAGAAAATATCAAACAGTTGGTAAACTCATTTGGGAAGCAACAAACCTGAGCTGAATCCATTTGTGGCCTCAGAAATTTCATCATAGGAGAAGCACTTCCAGGTGGGTCTAGGAGAAAGATCTGTTGCTTCACCATTTTCGAAGCCATCTTTGTTTTCTTCGCCTTTGGAGCCATTTGGGCTTGTGGGTTCTTCTAGGCTTCTCCATTTGAGTGAGAATAGGCGTTTGAGGCTGTTGGTTCTAATGTATTTCATTTCTGTCCAGTTTTCGAATGAAAGAAGCTCTGTTTCAATTGCAGAGGAAGCAAAGATGGTTTATGGCTTTAAGCAACGAAACAAATCTCCAGGGGGAGGAGGTGAGGTGAAGTGAAGAAGAAGAAACAAAGGGACCAAAGTCTCTATCTTTTTTATCTTTCTCTTTCTCTGAGTTTAAGAAGCAGAGTCAAGGGATGTCTGTTTCCTATATGCTGGTTCAAAATTCAAAGAAAATGTTTTGTTTTGTGTGTGTGTGTGTGGTGGGGGGGATGGGGGGATGGTGGTGTTATGGGACTTTGGGGAGGAATAATGGTTTATCCATGCATGGGATCATTTTGCTTTTATAGCAGCAAAAATGGAAAACATGAGTTTCTTCAGAGAAACTTATTTACTGCAGTGAAGTTGTTTTTACCGTGTGATAATATTAGCAGCATGTTTAAACAAGAAGAAAGAGGGTTAGAAAAATTTTGATCAGAGTTTTGGTGTTTAGCTTTTGAGGTAGTCAGTGGGATGAGACTATAGACAATGTGGAGCGGCAATGGTTCATCTGGTTGAGCTCCTTGCTCCTTGTGGGGTAAGATTGATGGCTTGGGACTGGGCCTATGGCTATGGCTGGCTCAATTCATCTCCTTCATCATCTACTTGCTATAGGCCTGTTCGGGGATACAATCAGTACCGAACTTAAAATTTATGATATCATAGTGATTGTACGGTTGAAATCCGTTTTTACTTGTTGTTTCTTGAAATGTGATTGTAGGGTTGAAATCCGTTTCCATTAGGCATTTACAATAGTTTATGTGGGGTTGGGGAAAATTGGGTAAATCAAAAGTTTATAGAACAAACCGACATTCATATACAAATTTAGAGAAAAGATCGGGGCAAGGAAATCAAAAAGTATCTGAATCGATTGTTTAGTAAGAAACACAAAACTTTGAAACAATTTTATTCGGGACATTGGATTTTTAAAGTATTTCTTAGACTGCAAATTATCACCTGAGAGATTGTGAAGGTGATGGATTGCCTAATAATTTTTTACAAATTTTGGAACATTGGGATGACCCCAAATTCATATTTCAATTTTGGTTATGTTGGACATCCTGCAAACGTGAAGATTGGATGTGGTTAATAATTTATTCACAAATGGCCAAAATATAATAAGCAATCTTTTGCCATCAAACGTTGTTTTCAGGACTTGAATACATTTAAGAGAGACTCGTGCATGCGTAAAGCTACATTTTTAGGCCTTGTGAGAATGGAATTTTAATTAAAATTTTAATTGTTTTAAAATAATATATTTAGTGTTATTGAACAAAAAGAATAATGCAATCGAAGGTAATCCTAGTGCTTTACATGTGGCCTTATTAAATAGTACAGTTTTAAACAAACTTAAGGGAAAAATGTATCGCGCACATTAAATAAATCAAACAATCCTTAAATAAAAAATCGGATTTAAAAGTCTGGAGATTCCTTAAGTCGTGTGAATAAGTGTATCAATACATTCTTCAACTATCTGACATCCACAAGCACTGGTTTAAGTATAGGACTAAGAGCATAAACCCAAAAGTAGAACCCCACATATCAATCTCCAAAGCTGAACGAACACCAAGCAACCCAAACCTATACTTGGAAGGCGACGACAATGAAAACTCAAAAAATTGAACTCACGTAAAATGTTAAGAGATTTGAGACTAAATACAACTCGATATGCATAAGAGTAAAAAAAAAAAAAACAAATCAAACAAATAATCCAAAAAAAAAAGGCACAAAATGAAGGGTCACTTCCACTGTTGTCGCCGTATATTACTACAACCATCGTCATCTCTACGGAATACCAATGACGACAAGGAATATCGTCCACCTCCTTATTGTGGATGCTCCAATCCATCGTGAATGTTATCGCCACTGCTAAATGTGGTCTGAGGGCGTTTAAAAACTATCAGACTACATCACAAGAAAAATCTTCTTAGAGGTAGATTAAGCTTCTAAAGACATGATATTTGCCTACAACCTAATCTATCAAGGTTCTAGAATCCATAACCATGATCGACATACACCATGACAGTAGAACAAGAAAGGAAGTTTGAAAACTTACTAACTTCGATGAACTCGATAATAAGGCCGATTGAATTTATTTGATTTATACATTCCATTCTTATGGATACTACGGAAAATTCGTTGGATCAAAGAGGATAAACCGAAGAATAAGTTTTTTTGAGAGAAAATTCCTAAATAAGAGCCGACTGGGGTTGCTGCAAGGATATTTGTGGGTTAATTAATCTCGTACTTAAGTTTAATTGGAGAAAAAATTTATATTTAAAACTTATTCATGCATTACAAAGAGAAGTGCCACAAACTCAAGAATTAATTTATAGAAAAGAAATTAATTTTAATTTGTAACGGCTCGAAAATTCAAAAAACGGTAATTCAGGAAAATAAAAATAGAAATGGCGGTTTTGCCCTTATAAGGTCAAAAGTTTACTTTTTGACATGGATATTGTTTTGGACATTTCGCGAGGACCGTTATGTTGGCCTCAGAATTTTGAATTCATAGAGAAATGGCATGTCAAAATGGGAGATCGAATAGATTCGATAGGGCTAAAATCGAATAGGGGCATTTTGGTAATTTTGGCATGAAAGGGTATTTTGGTAACTTTACTTGGAGATATTGTATGATGGTGACAGAGAGTAGGGAATGATGTCAGGACCCGACCCTCATCGGTCAAGACCCGACTCTAGCACGATATTGTTCGTTTTAGACCTCCGCGCCCTCACGGTTTTATTTTCGGGAGCTAACGGTGCAACTTCCCAGGGGATCACCCATCATGGAATTGCACCAGCTTCAACTCGCTTAACTTTGGAATTCCAACCGAACCCAAAGCCACTGAGCTCCCAAATGGCCTCGTGCTAGATAGGTGTGCGCCTACACCTTTAAGGCACACCACTAATCCCCTCCCAGACCATTCCCTTGGCAGGAATGTGGGATCGTTCACCGTTCCCTCCAAGACACGGGTTTTACAATCCACCTCCCTTATGGCCCAGCATCCTCGTTTCCACACTTCCCGATCGGGGTCTGGCTCTAATATCATTCTGTCAGTACCCGACCCTTCTCAGTCAGGACCCGACTCTAGCACGATATTGTCCGCTTTGGGCCTCTTCGCCCTCACGATTTTGTTTTCGGGAGCTAACAGTGTAACTTGTCAAGGGGTCACCTATCATGGAATTGCACCAGCCTCAACTTGCTTAACTTTGGAGTTCCAACCAAACCCAAAGCCACTGAGCTCCCAAATGGCCTTGTGCTAGATAGGTGGTGTCTACACCTTTAAGGCACACCACCAATCCCCTCCCAGACCATTCCCCTTGCAGGAATGTGGGATCTTTCACCGTTCTCTCAAGGACACGGGTCTTACAAAGAAACAACCAAGAACTAGGGAGAAAATAAGAGAAAGAGAGAGAGGAGGAAGACATAAGTCTCAGAAGGGATTGGAGAAGTGGAGACATCCCTAAACCAGATAACCAAAAACAAACCCGTGAGAATTCAAAATGGTCTGTGGAGTATTAGATTAATTCAAGGTTGTTTGAGAGACCGAGACATGAAATGAAAAAGTTACAAGTATCCCTTGTGTGATGGGTATACTAGATAATTCGGGTTGCTCGCCATATAGGAGTAGGACTGAGTGTAACAACCCGTCCCGAGTATCGGGATTAAATATTAATTAATTATGTTTTAGAATGACTAATTGGGGATTAGTTGAGAGAAATCGGGCGGAATGTACAAAAAGATCGTTTTGCCTCTAGGCGTGGGCAAAAATGTTGACTTTTGACTCGGGAAGTCCGATGGTCGAGGGCCGAGTACCGTTACGTAGATGGGGTCCATACAAATCCATAGACAGGTGGCACGCCGAAATCAGACGTCGGATAGAAAAGTTATGGTCACGGGGGCGAAATCGATTAAACGTACGAACCGGGGGTTTAATTAAAATAATAATATAATATTGTAATCTCACATAAAGCTGAAATTAATCTAGACCCTTGGATGAGTGACAAGTGTCACTCATCCCCATACTCACTTTCCCTAATTCATGGATCTTGCCCCCATTGGTTGATTATTATATATTTATTTCTCTCATGCAATCCTAGCCATTCATCCTAACTCCTAGATTTCGTCCGCACCATTGATTCCATCTCTTCCCTTCTTTTAATTCTGATCAGACTTCCACTCTCTCTCTGACTTTCATATTTTTCCCAGACCGTGAACACACACACACCCACGGCTCACTCTCTCAAAGAAACACTCCACAAGCTCACCACTCTCCCTCACTTAACTCCTCCCCAGCCCCAGATCAAACACGCACGTCCTCACCACTCTTCATCTTCATACTCCCTTCTCCAAAACCCGATCACTATTTAATTGTCACCCTCAAAACACAAGACACAACACACCACCCCACCACCGTAATTGCATCCTTGTTTTTGTATGAAAGACTAGTGAGAAACTGAGAGTTACAAGGATGACACGACGGTGAGGCTGAGCATGGCGAGGACACGGCGGCGGTGACTAAAACCCGAAAACCCGAAAAGCCATTTTATGCCCATTTTCGAAAATTCCCTTTATATCATGTTTGGACTGATTTAATGTTTTAGGTTTGGTTCTAGGGTAAAAAACAAGTGCTATGGACGTGGTTTTGAGGATGAAGACGACCAGAATTGGTGGCAGAAAGTAGTTGTATGGACCGTCGACATTGATGGATCAAGGAAGTACTGTCTCGTGTGGTTCTTGGCCTTTTGAGATTATAAAACGATTAGCAATGATTAGATAAAAATTTAGGAATTAAAAGAGTTGAAAAACCGATCGAAAATGGAGAAAACCGGTCGGTCTGGTCCGGTCCGATCGAGAACCAAAGAATCGGTTCAGACCCGGTGCGTGGGGGCGCGTGAAGCATAATTTGGGAGTGGTTCCAACATGTAAAATAATCTATTCGATGTAACTAACATTTTGGGACTGGTTTTGTGTCGATCGGACACCGTTTCGATATGTTTCGGGGTGCCCGAAGGTTTTGAATCGAGTTTAAAAATAGTTAAAAATTCGAGAAAATTATTGGGCTTTAGTAGGAGGTTAATGAAGAGGTTAATAACCCTCTAGTGTGGTTTGGACAGGTTTGGAAGTCCCGGTGATAGTGATGGTGCCCGAGAGTGTTTTTGGCACTCTTATCGAGGCGGCAACGTAGAACTGTCTGTGAGTGGACTTCGTTTTCTAAACTGTGATGCATACATAACTATTTTATATGTTTTACATACGTGATTTCTATGATGATGATTGTGGCACTGGTGGTTTACATGATGACACATATTTCGAGGTAAATCCGTATTTACACGTATTTCGAGATTTACGAGTTTATGCTATGGTTATGTGATTGAGAATTCAATAATGGTTCTATGGCATGGTTTTGGTTTTGGAAAAATGAACTCGGGCATGAGACCCATTTGAATTATGTGATCGGGCTAAGGGCCCAGTTGGTTTACGAAATCGAGCTGATACTCTTTTGAGTTATGTGATCGGACCGGGGACCCAGTGGTTTACAAAATCGAGCATGAGACCCAGTTGATTTTTATAAATGTGATTTCAGGTCTGGGATCCTATGTTTCATAAACGTGATTTCGGGTCAGGGACCCTAAATGGATTTGTGATGTTTTATGAAGATTTCGGGCAGGGCCCATTGAGATGTTTTGAAATGACTTTGTAAAACTGTTTTCCATATACCATCTTGATACGAGGATATATGATGGTCTCCTCCAGGTGTTTGGGACACTAGGGAAGTCACGGTGCATTGCCTGCGAGGGGTCATTATACGGAGCTACCGGACCGTATAGTGATTCAGGAGCAGGAATGCTATGATTAGACGCCTGGGACGTCAGACATCTGGGATGTCAGAGATATTGACCCAAAGAGACCCCGGGTAGCACGCGTTGCTTATTACCGTGAGATATAACGTCTGGGACGTCAAGCGTCTGGGACGCTAGGCATCTGGGATGCTGAGGATGGTTATGTGGTAAATATGGACTATGGAATCTATGAAATGGTTTTCGGTTGGATTTGTGTTCATGGATTTGGGCAGTGGCCCACTTGGTTTTGGATTTACGATTTTTGGGCTAAGACCCTAATGGTTTATTGAGTGAATGTTTTGATACTGATTTTACGATGCATGCATAGTTTTTAGTGAAGGGCATAATTTGTCTTTATGATATGTGTTTTTATGAATTTATTGATTTTAGTCCACTCACAGTTCTGAATGGTTTTAATGCCCTCCAGGTTGATCACGGATGCAGGCTATAGCAGAGACAGAGACATCGCACTCCTCCACCGTTCCTGGCGCACTCTGGAAGCCCCTATGGGTTGAGGTACGTATTATCCCTTGTCTGACAGTTCATGTCAGACGAGAGCATGCCTCATCCCACGTTAATCCCGGGGGGATTGGGATGGGTCGTGTCACCGAGCATGGTTACCAAGGTGATTTAGGAGTGAGTCCTATCAGCTTAGTATCATAGCAAAGTTTTTGACTTGTGCTTACTATTGTCATGCCTCTGAGAAGCGAGCCCATGCACGGCTTGGTAATGAGATGTGAATATGAGCCTAGGATAGTTATAGTGCTGAAAATGGATTTGGATTATTAGTTCGAATAGCGAATGTTATGCTCCGATAGGGAAAAATTTGTGTGGGTCCGGATAGTAAGTGAGCCCAGAGGCGAAAGCCATAGTATTTGTGGGCACGTTGGGCCCATATAGGAAAGCTAAATAATTTTTCCGGATAGAGTAAGTGTTTGAGGTTTAAGATGATGAAAGGCCTTATGTCGAATCCAACGCATATAACGATGTATTGTTTGATGATTAAGCATACTAGTAGTAGCATGAATTATGACTATCAAATTAGGACTATAATAGGAGTCGGGATAGTGGATTAAGAATCAGAAGAAGTTGGAATTAAGGACTAAGACTCGAGAATGAGCCGAAAGATGAAATTATTAGTTATAGTGTGAATATTGGATGAGGGTTTGGGATGGAGCCCGAGGTAGTGTTATGAGACTGGTAATTCTAGTTGTTGGAAAAATAAGTTTAAATTTATGTGAGGATTTCAAGCGGCTCAACAAGTTGACCGGTAAGAGAATATTTTTGCAGGGAATAGTATGCAAAATGATTTATTGATGAAGTTAACAGACTACACGAAATCCTGGAGTTAATCGATTACATCGGGGTTCTAATAGAGTATGTAGAAGTCTTTCAGAACAAAAGTTGCGTTTTAACATTGCTTGTATACTCAGACGAATGGCCAGTCTAAGAGGACTATTCAGATGTTGAAAGACGGATAAGGGTAGGTACATAAATTCTAGCGGTGTTTCCGGAGGATTTACCGAATATTACCACCGTAAAAGGAGGTTAACTTTTGGGCGAAAACTTGGTTGATGAGGCCTATATAAATTTTGAGGAATTTTTTTTTAAGGTGGGATAGGTTGTAACGATCCAAAAATTCGGAAAAGGGTAATTCGGGAAAATAAAAATAGAAATGACGGTTTTAGCATTATAAGGTCAAATGTTGACTTTTTAACCTGTGTATTTTTTGGACATTTTGTGAGGACCTTTACGTAGACATCAAAATTCTGAATTCATAAATAGGTGACACGTCAAAATTGGAGATCGAATAGATTCGATACAGGCTAAAATCGAATAGGGGCATTTTGGTAATTTTGGCATGAAAGTGGATTTTGGTAATTTTACTTGGAAATATTGTATGATGGTGACATGTGTCTACAATAATCCTTTACCTCCTTTATCTCTTCTCCCCACCGACCTACTATGTATATATATATATATATATATATATATATATATATATATATATATATGACTGTGTGTGGGTGCAATTCGGTGGGAGGGGACCAAGAGGAAACCAGGCAAGGAAAATGGAGAGAGGAGGGAAGAGAAGAAGAGAAAGAAAGAGAGGAGGAGGAAGAAAGGAGTATCAAAAAGGAGGAGACACCCCCAGATTCGATAACCAAAAACAAACCCGTGAGAATTCAAAATGGATTGTGGAGTATTGGATTAATTCAAGGTCGTTCGAGAGACGGGGGCATGAACTGAAAAAAGTACGAGTATTCCTTGTCTTACAAGTATATAGGATAATTCGGTAATTTAGGTTGCTCGTCAGACAGAAGTAGGATTGGGCGTGATTACCATGGTAATTTAGGAGCGGATACCGTCATAATTAATACTAGATGATCATCATTTGTTTTATTTAGTGTTATAACTTATAAGAGCATCTCTCTAAGAATTGATATGTGGTGTTTTGTATTTTCTATATTCATTGAATACCTTTGTACATACATATATAGGATCAAGGATTACCGATCCACAATTCTAGGGATATACACAGCTCACTAAATAGATATTCACCATACAAGATTAATGAGAATATATATGAATATAGAATGGGACCCCAAGATTCACGCCTTATTACTCCCCTTCAATTTGGTGTGGATGTTGATCAAACCCAACTTGCGTAAGAACACATGGAATTGGTTGGAGCTCAAGGGATTTGTAAACAAATCGGCCGGCTGCTCATGTGTGCGGATGTGCTGAGTTCTAATGATCCCTCGCTGCACTTTCTCTCTAACAACATGACAATCTATGTCAATATGTTTTGTTCTCTCATGGAAGACAGGGTTAGACGCAATGTGTATGGCCGCCTGATTATCACAAAACAGAAGAACCGCGGACTTGTGATCGATGTTCAAATCCCGCAAGATGTTGCGTAGCCATGTAATCTCACAACAGGTTGTAGCCATGGACCGATACTCCACTTCGGCACTAGATCGAGAGACGGTGCTTTTCTTCTTCGTTTTCCATGAAATCAAGGAATTGCCAAGAAAAATACAGTAGCCTGTTGTAGAGCGCCTGGCGTCCTTACATCTCATCCAGTCTGCATCACAATAAGCCTTAAGTGTTAACGAGGCTGTGGATGGCAAAAAAATGCCTTGACCTGGTGCAGACTTGATGTAGCGAAGTACTCTATATGCTGCGTCTAAATGAGGTTGGCGAGGTTTGTCCATGAACTGACTTAATATATGTACAGCATAAGTGAGGTCGGGCCTCGTGAATGTAAGGTAAATGAGCCTCCCTACAAGCCGCCTGTACTGTGAGGAATCCTGCAACGGCACCCCTTCATCTCGTGTTAAGGCAAGGTTAGCCTCTACTGGAAAATTTGAAGGCTTTGATCCGAGAAACCCTGCATCTTCAAGTATCTCCAATGCACACTTTCTTTGACACATGATAATCCCAGCCTTTGATCTAGCTACTTCGATCCCAAGGAAATACATTAACTTTCCCATATCTTTCAACTTGAACTGAGCAGCTAAGAACTTCTTTGTTTCTTCAATGTCTCCAAGATTGTTGCATGCCAATATGACATCATCGACGTAAACAAGTAGGGTTGTGAATGTTCCTTGTGAGCCACGAACAAAAAGACTATAATCTGACCATGACTGCCGAAATCCAGCCCTCTGTAGTGCAGTGGTTAGCTTCAAAAACCATTGTCGTGAGGCTTGCTTCAAGCCATACAGAGATTTGTGTAACTTACAAACCCTAGTCTCCCCCTTTCGTCCAAAACCTGGAGGCAACTGCATGTAGACGTCTTCGTTAAGGTCCCCATTCAAAAAGGTATTGTTGACATCTAATTGATGGAGATGCCAATTTTGGATTGCTATGATTCCAAGAAGAACTCGAACTGTAGTAAGTTTGGCAACGGGAGCAAATGTCTCTCGATAATCAATTCCTTCTATTTGACTGTAACCCTTGGCCACCAACCGAGCTTTGTACCGCTCAACACGGCCGTCCGATTTGTACTTGATCTTATAGACCCATTTACACCCTATCGGCCTTTTATGAGGAGGAGGTGACACCAAGCTCCAAGTGTGGTTGCTCTGCAAAGCCGTGATCTCATCATTCATGGCCTGCCGCCAACGAGAATCTAAAACGGCCTGTGAGAAGCACATGGGTTCTTTTTCAAGGGAGATCTTAGCTGTAAAAGTTCAATGGTTGGGTGATAATTTATTATAGGAGAGAACATGAGCGATGGGGTGAAGGGTACCTGATGCAGTAGATTCAGTTGTGGAAGACGATGGACCGGGACGTGAGGGAAGTACTGCCTCTATATGGAAGTCCTGTAAAGTAGTCGGGATCCTGGTTGGGCGTCCAAATTTGCGCGGTGGAGTCACAATAGGTGGCGGTGAAGGGGATGTGGCCGCGAAGGTAGGTGATGTGTAACGACCCGTCCCGAATTCCGGGATTAGTTTAGTGACTAATCTTGATTAGCGAGGTTGAACGGTGGTTAGCAGGGCGGAATCGGACAAATTGTGCGAAATGACCGTTTTGCCCCTGGTCGTGGGCAAAATGTTGACTTTTTGTTCGGGCGGTCAAATGGACTTTGACCGATGACCGTGACGTAGTTCGAGACGTCACGAGTTCATAGACAGGTGGCACGTTCGATTCCGACATTCGTAGAGAAAGTTATGATGTTCGGAAGTTGAAGGGTATTTTGGTAATTTGGCATGTTAGGGGCCAAATGTTGACTTTTTGATCAGGAGGTCCGATGGGCGAGGGCCAAGGACCGTTACGTAGGTATCGTCGATACGAATCCAACGACAGGCGGCATGCCGAAATCGGAGTTACGACGACGAAGTTATGGTCAAGGACGTAAAACGCGATTAACCGAGACTCGGAATAAAATAATAATATAATAATAAAATCTGATTACTTTAATCCAAACCAATCTGGACCCTTGATGAGTGACACATGTCATCATCTCCTTCCTTCCCTAATTCAGGGATCTTTGCTGGCCATTTGGGTTAAATAATCATTTCCTCTCCTCAAATCCTCACCATTGGTTCTAAGCCCAGATTCAATCCTGGCCATTGATCTCATCTGCACCTTCTGATTTAAACCATCAAATATCATTCTCTCATTTTTCATTCCTCCAACCCGTGCACTCTCACTCTCCGCACGATCACTCCATCACGTCACAGCCCAGCCTCACACACCAGACGGTACCAGACGAACCCCAGCCACCTCCAGACGACGGCCACCACCTCACGGCCGCCCTGCACGGCCGGGAAACCTCCCAGACCCGAGAGGAAACCAAACAACCCGATGCTGCCCAACCGACCAAACCACCTCACCTAGACCTGAAACAACTTCATGTTAACATCACTGGAACCTTAGGACGACTCAGACCACGACAGGGCAGCCCACGGCGGCGGTAAGTCTGAAAAACCGTGAAGACCCGATTTACTTCCCTGCTTCGAAACGTCCGTTTTTGACGTTGAAATTGTTTGGTTGTTTTTGAGACATGTCCTAGGGACCTAGACGACCATTTTGGACCATGAACCACGACCGGAATCTCGACGAGTCGCCGGAGAGGATGACCTGAGTTCTCAGCCGATTTTCCTGTCAGATTTCAGGTAGTTTAATCAACCTAAAAATGAGTTTGGATGTCACAGAACCATAGAGGAGGTTATGACAAGTCCATAGGATCAAATCGCATCAAAAATGGTGGTCTAGAACTCGATCTGTGATCGGGTCAAGCCGCGGGTCGACGGCGACCCGGTTACAGACCCGGTTTCAGAACCCGGTTACTGTAGCATGACGTTATCATTGTTGACCTGAATGTTGACCTGGCACGTGGGGGCGCGTGAAGGGTATTTTGGGGAAACTTCCAACATGACTTTTAATCTATTCGATGTAACGGACATTTTGGGATTGGTTTCGTTTCGATCGGACACCGTCTCGATAGTGTTCGGGATGTCCGAAGGTTTTAAATTAAGTTTAAAAATAAGTAAAAATTCGGGAAAATTACGGGACTTTGATAGGATGTTAATAATGAGGTTAGTAACCCTCTAATGTGATTTGGACAGGATTGGGAGTCCCAGTGATAGTGGTGTGGCCCGGGAGGGCCGGTGGCACGTATATCGAGGCACACGGTTAAAACGGTCTGTGAGTGGACTTTGGTTTTATAAATCCTATGCATGCTTAAATGTGATATATGGTTTATATACATGATTTCTATGATGGTATTTGCGAGTATTGATTTTGGGTATGTTGCACGTATTTCGAGGTGTTTTCCGTATTTCACGTGTATCGGGATTAACGGTTTATTTGTGGTTTTGCATGCTTGTGGTTAAATAAATATTATGATAAAATGGTTTTTATATTGGAAAGATGAACTCGGGCTTGAGGCCCACTTGTTTTGGAAATTTCGGACTTGGAGTCCATTTGAGAATCGGGCCGGGGGCCCAGTTGGTTAATGAAATCGGGCATGGGGCCCAGTTGGATTAAAATGATGATTTCGGGTCAGGGGCCCTATATTTAATAAATGTGGTTTCGGGTCAGGGACCCTAAATGGAAATGTGTTGTTTTATGGAAAATTCGGGCAGGGCCCATTGTGATGTTGTGAAATGAGTTAATAAAACTGTTTTTCCATATACCATCTGTACACATGGATATATGATGGTCTCCTCCAGATGTCTGGGACACTGGGGAAGTCACGGTGCATTGCCGGTGAAGGGTCACCATACGGAGCAGCCGGACCGTATGATGACTCAGGAGCAGGATTGCTATGATTGACGTCTGGGACGTCAGACATCAGGGATGTCAGATATATGGACCCGGAGAGACCCCGGGCAGCACGCGTAGCTTATGAAACCGTGAGACATGACGTCAGGGACGTCTAGCATCAGGGATGCTGGTGATGGTAATGGTAAAATACGAATTAATG
Organism: Prinsepia uniflora; assembly: GCA_032719365.1. Taxonomy (NCBI): domain Eukaryota; kingdom Viridiplantae; phylum Streptophyta; class Magnoliopsida; order Rosales; family Rosaceae; genus Prinsepia; species Prinsepia uniflora. Next base: position 75,652,135 of record CM064863.1, read on the forward strand.
AAATGGCTTTCTGGGTGGATTTATGATTGTGTGATTTTAATGAATTGATGTTCATTTATGGTCGTGGGTGGTGACCCACATGGTTGTTTATGTATAGTTATGGCATTTCACAGTTTTGGGCTGAGTTCCCACACTTGGTTTTTGGTTGACGGTTTTTGGGCTAAGACCCTAATGGCTCGGTTGAGCAAACGTTTTGGTTACTGGTTTTCGTGGCATGCATACGTTTTTATTGGAGGGCATAAAAGTCTTATAAATGTATTTGATGAACTTACTGGTTTTTGTCCACTCACAGCTTTTGGTTTTAATGCCCTTCAGGTTGATCACGGATGCGATTGCAGCAGAGACTGGGACATTGCACACCTCCTCCATCGATCCTTGCGCACTCTGGATGCCCTGTTTGGGCAGTGGCTCTTGGTCATCCTTTGTCTGACACCCCTTGTTGGACAGGAGCAGGGCACATTCCATGGTAATCCCGGGGGGGATTGGGATGGGTCCTGTCATGATGGAGGGGAATTCGGAGAAGTGAGAGTAAGAGGATTTGTGGGAGATGGTGTATGTGTATTCGAATGTAAAAGAGACTGAGGATCTGTTGGAGTAGGATCAGAATCAGCGGAAGATGTGGAGGGAGGATTAGGTGGAGCAATTTGTGGAGTGGGGATTAATGTGTCATCGATAAAAGGTGGTGGGGATAGGCCAGAAATTAAGGGATTTGATGTGGATGACGCTCTAGATTGGAAAGGCAAAGTTAAATTAGAACTCTCTTTGTAAGGGAAAACTTTTACATGAAATACTACATCCCGTGAGACAGAAACTCGTTGGTCCTATAAATCAAAAACCTTGTAACCCTTTTGACCGTAAGGGTAACCAAGGAAAATACATTCCCTAGCTCTAGGATCAAACTTGGTAGGTTTAAGAGGATGGGTAGACGCAAAACACTTGCAACCAAAAACCTTAAGGTGAGAATAAGACGGTTCCTTATCAAAAAGTGTTTCAAAAGGAGTCATACCATGTAGGAGTGGTGTTGGTGTGCGATTAATCAAGTAGGTTGCTGTGAGGATAGCATCACCCCAGAACTCCTTAGGCAACTGTGCCTGACAGAGTAATGCATGAGCCATGTTTAACAAATGCCGATGTTTGCGCTCAGCAACCCCATTTTGTTGGGGAGTATTGACACAACTAGTTTGATGAATGATACCCTTAGAATGATAGAAATCAATGCACTTAAACTATGGACCATTATCACTGCGAACTACCTTGACTCTCTTGTCGAATTGTGTTTCAGCTAATAGAATGAACTGAATGAGCAAATCTCGTGCCTCTGACTTCCGTTTCATGAGATAGACCCATGTGTTACGTGAATGATCATCAACAATAGTAAGGAAGTATTTGGCACTAGAGATTGTGGGAACATGATATCCTCCCCATATGTCAACATGAATTAATTCAAGGCAAGAATGACTAGCAGTAACACTTAAAATAAACTTCTGTTTTGTGAGTTTGGCTAAAGGACAAATAGAACAATCACTTGCAATGCAAGATTTATTTTCAAGAAAGGGAAATAATGTCCAAACTTTGCTGGAGGGGTGTCCAAGTCTTTGATGCCACAGATCAGAAGTCGAAGTGCTCACCACATTACATGTTCCTTCCTTGGTTAATCTGAGGTAGTATAGTCCACATTACAGTGATTTTGGTGGGGCCGATACCATTTTCAAGGTTTCGACGATACGGATCCAATGGAGGTGGGTTCGTGTCGATCGGAGATCGTTAGATTAGTCAAAATGGGGGTTGAAGCACCAGGAATAGTGCCCGGGATGCGATTTTGAGGCGGATCTGTTCTAGGGTCTTGGTATTGATGTTATAGGGTCCTTAAGTAACCCCCAGGTATAAAAATACAGGTTTTAGAGATCGTTGAGCAGCAAGGACCGAGTGTGAGTGGGCTGTTTGATTTATAAAAGGCTTGTATGCATAAACTGTTTTACTATTTCCACTTACGGTTCGATGAGTCTTATATGAACTGTTTATATATGCTATTACAATGTTTTGGGCATGAGACCCGTCTGGATTATATGTGGATTTTGTTTGGGATGTCCGGGGGGACATAGGGTAAACTATACTGTTATTGTACTGTACTTTCCTACCTGTGTATATTGTCTCCTCCAGGGAGGGTCGTTGGCCTGAGTGGACCCTGGAGTAGTCACGGGGACCTGACTAAGTGGAGTTGACCCCCGTTGGGCTGCTTACTCTCAGGAAGGCATGTTCATTTACCTCGGGCAGTGACCGGGATACCGGGAGCTGATGTACCTAGAGAGTCTCGGGTGTGAGACCCTGAGTGGCAACGCGTAGCCTTAGAACCGTGACATCATTTGGGTTGGGTTTTACAGTGCACTGATATGTTAGTTTCACCTTTCGATTATTATTGTGGTTTTATTGTTATGATTTCATTATAATATTATATTTCCACTGCATGCAAGATTTGGAAAACGGAAGGGTAAAACCTTATGGTTATTTATTATTAAATTGATTTATAAACTGTTATTTTTGGCCCACTCACCCTTGTTTTACTGACCCCTCCAGACCCTGACACGGAAATAGAGGAGGAGGAGGAGGCAGAGGTTTAGTTTGCTTAGCTGTGCACCTGTACACCCACTTGTGGGTAGGTTGAGCACCGAATAAATGTACTCTGACTATTGTGCTCTCGTGTTGTATTTTACTTTCCCTTGTCTGACAGTATCGCTTTAAACACTGTTGTAGTACGTTATCTATCTATTTAAGTATTCGGTTTTTATGTAAAGGGTAAGTTTGGTATGTTTAGAGTCATTGTCAGACGGGAGCGGGGAACGTCCCCGGGTGGTCCCAGTGGGATTGGGACGGGTCCTGTCAACTTGTGCATTTAAGATGAGCTCGACAATTATTGGTGCTATGATTGGTGGTGTAATTACATATCTCACACCTTAACTCCGCCTCAGTCCTAGCAAAGTGTCAGGACCCGACCCTCTTCTGTCAGGTCCCGATTCATCTAGCACGATATTGTCCGCTTTGGGCCTCGCCCTCACGGTTTTGTTTTCGGGAGCTCACGGTGACGGGACCCATCCCAATCCCCTCGGGATTAGTGCGGGATGACCCTGCTCCCGTCTGACACGAAGTGTCAGACAAGGGATATTTCTGACCTTTGCCCTCCCGGGCTATCAGAGTACGCCAGGATCCGGAGGAGGTATGTGATATCTCGGTCTCTGCTACAGTCCACATCCGATGTCAACCTGAAGGGCAGTCAAAACATTAAAAACTGTGAGTGGACAAAACAACGAGTTTATAAAAACATTTCATAAGACATTTGTACCCTCCACTAAAAAGCATGCATGCATTCGAAAACCATTTATCCAAAACAAACCGTAGGTGGGACTAAGCCCAAAGCAGATATAAACCAAGGTCGAAAGGACCACAATAAAAACGACCATACGGGCCACTGCCCAAATCCATAAGGGACTCGGCCCCAAACCATAAAGAAACCAAGTACACGAGCCACTGCTCAAATCCTGTGCACACCTGTACACACCACATATCATATATCATATATCCATCACATACATATATATATAGTCACACAACCAATCCTGTCACGGTATCCAAAGCTACGCGCGTGCTACCCGGGTCTCAATCCGAGTCATCTCAAAGTCAAGGTCAATGTCCGCAGACCACTGACCCTACCCGAGGTAATAGTAACCATAGCCTTCCTGAGAGTAAGGAACCCAACTGGGGGGTGACTCCACTCAGTCGGTGCTCCGTGACTACTCCGGGGTCCACCCAGGCCAACGACCCTCCCCGGAGGAGATAATAGAAGTAAAGGAAGGTAGATGAACATATATATACATAACATAAACATTCATGACCGGTTCCCTTGAACCGTCATGATCCATAATATCCATAATCAGGTAACATGCCGGTTCCCATAAACCGTCATGTACCGTAATAACATAACCGAGGTAACATGCCGGTTCCCATAAACCGTCATGTACCGTAATAAGCAACAAGGGTTCATGCCGGTTCCCATAAACCGTCATGAACCACGATACCATAACAAGGGTTCATGCCGGTTCCCATAAACCGTCATGAACCTGGGAATCCATTTAAGGTTCCCTGACCTGAAATCAAAACCGTAAAGTGACTTGGGTCTCGTACCCGAACATAGGACATCAGTTGGGCACCGTGCCCGATATCTGAGGTCATATGCCCGAGACAAAACCAAATGGGTCTCATACCCGAGTTTATCCTTGTGAAATCCAAATCCAGTTCATTTAAATCAATAAAGAAATACAGACCCATATAAGCACCGTATAAGGCCGAAACCTCGAAATATGTGCTTATACGTAACCACATAGAAATGCACCCATGGCATCATCAAACAAGTAATAAAACATATAATAAACATCTATGCATGCACCAATTTAGAAAACAAAGTCCACTCACAGACCGTCCGAGCTGCCGCCTCGATTTGCGTGCCATACGGCTCCCCGAGCCGATCACCGTCACCGGGACTCCCAAACCTGTCCAAATCGTAATAGAAGGTTACTAACTACTTAATTAACCTCTTAACAAAGCCCCATAATTTTTCCGTATTTTTAACTATTTTTAAAACCGAACCTAAACCTTCCGATGCCCCGAAACATATTGAGACGGTGTCCGATTGACACGAAACCAGTCCCAAAATGTTCGTTACATCGAATAGACGATTTCCCGTGTTGAACACTTTCCCAAATTCCCTGCCACGCGCCCTCACGCGCCGCCTGAAGTGGCTGCGCGTGGGCTTCACGCGCCTGCTACAGTACCTGCTGACGTCAGCATGACGTCATCTGACAGCTGTCAGGTCTGACATGTCAGACTCTGACATGTGCCACGTGTCAAGCTCCCATTGGTCCACGTCACTGTGCTGTCAGTGTCACGTGGCAGTCTGACATGTGCCACGTGTCATCACGGCACTGGTCCACGTCAGTGCCACGTGTCAGCCTCTGATTGGGCCACGTCACTGACATGTCAGTGCTGACTGTGCACTGACATGTGACACGTGTCGCACTCCTATTGGCCCATTTTCTGACATGTCAGCTGACATTGTCAGATCTGACAAGGCTGACGTCATCGCTGACATGATGACGTCAGCAGGATGACGTCACCTGTCATCCCTGCCCTCCCGCGGGTCGACCCGAACGTCTGCAACCGGGTCGCCGTGACCCGCGGCTTGACCCGGCCGGTTCTCCCAGCTCCGGGCACCAAAACACTCCCCGTTTGTCCCATTCTCTTCGTCTCAACCTAACCTACAGTCCTATGACCTTAAAATGTAAGAAAAGCATCGAAAACCATACCTTCGAGTTTGGCCATGGCGGCCGTGCATTCCTCCGCCGTTCACGGCCGTTCACGGCCGTCTAATGCCTCGAAACCAATCCCACTCATCTCCTGGGTGTCCTAGAAACCTTACCCAATTAATGGAATCGAGTAAAACCCATTAAAACCCAATTTCGAATTTTTGAAGTTTTCTTACCTCACGGGTTCTCCTCCGCCGTGTCCTCCACCGTGGGCCACCGTCCACCCTTTCCGTCCTCAGCTCTTCACACTCCCCTCACGGTCACTCCCAGCTCATACAAGTGATGAATGGTGAAGTGTGTTTGTGTGTTTTGGTTTTTGAAAGAAAATGAAGAAAATGAAGAAAAATGGGGTTATGGGTTTCGGGTGGAAGGATGAACAAAGATGAAGGAGGATGGCTGATGAGAGAAGGAAATGGAGGGTGTGGATTTAAAATGAATTTGGAATGGATGGTTAGGATTAATGGTTGTTAGGTTTAATTATAAAATAATTAAAATAATAATATTTAATTATTTAGATCCACATTTTGGGGGATCAAATCAATGGGATGAGTGACACTTGTCACTCATCCATGGGGCCCACCAAAATATCCACCCAATCAGATTTCGTCGAAACGTCCCCGTCTCGAAGTTCGTGCATAGTGAAATCGAACTTCCGTGACCCATAACTCTCCCGTTCGAAGTCCGATTTCAGTGTGCCGCCTGCCTATGGATTCGTATCGTCCTTATCTACGTAACGGTCTTCGGCCCTCGGCCATCGGACCTCCCGGTCAAAAAGTCAACATTTGACCCCCATTTAACCAAAATTACCAAAATGCCCCTAAACTTCCGAACGTCATAACTTCCTCCCCGAACGTCGGAATTGAACGTGCCACCTGTCTATGAACTCGTGACGTCACGAACTACGTCACGGTCATCGGTCAAAGTCCATTTGACCGCCCGATTGAAAAGTCAACGTTTTGCCACCACTAGGGGCAAAACGGTCATTTCGCATCGTTCGTCCGATCTCGCTCTACTAATCACGGATTAGCCTCACTAATCGTGATTAGTCACTAATCTAATCATGAAATTTGGGACGGGTCGTTTCACACGGTGCAACTTCCCAAGGGGTCACCCATCTGGAATTGCACCAGCCTCAACTCGCTTAACTTTGGGGTTCCAATCCCCCCCAAAGCCACTGAGCTCCCAAAAGGCCTCATGCTAGATAGGTGTGTGCCTACACCTTTAAGGCTCACCACCATTCCCTTCCCAGACCATTCCCCCCTCGCAGGAATGTGGGATTGTTCACCGTTCCCTCTAGAACACGGGTCTTACAATCCACCCCCCTTAAGGCCCAGCGTCCTCGCTAGCACACTTCCCGGTCGGGGTCTGGCTTTGATACCAAATTTTCAGGACTCGACCCTCTTCTGTCAGGTCCCGATTCATCTAGCACGTTATTGTCCGCTTTGGGCCTCGCCCTCACGGTTTTGTTTTCGGGAGCTCACGGTGCAACTTCCCAGGGGGTCACCCATCTGGAATTGCACCAGTCTCAACTCGCTTAACTTTGGGGTTCCAATCCCCCCCAAAGCCACTGAGCTCCCAAAAGGCCTCATGCTAGATAGGTGTGTGCCTACACCTTTAAGGCACACCACCATTCCCTTCCCAGACCATTCCCCCCTCGCAGGAATGTGTGATTGTTCACCGTTCCCTCTAGGACACGGGTCTTACATATGATCACTGGCACCACTATCAAAAATCCACAATGGCATCTCTTTGTTTCGAGTAATGTTATTCACTTTACCTGACATCTCCTCATAGTTAGGAATATTACCGACAACGTTGGCGGTGGACTGCTTAGTTGTATTCAACAATTCAAGCAATTGATCTTCATCAGTAGTGCCTGCTCTACTTTTGATCTTTCCCAAGAGTCCCAAAATTTGTTGGCACTCACTCTTTGACAAAGGAAACCCCCCATTACTGCTTGAAGAGCTTGCATGATTCGCTCTAGCATTCCTCTTCCTTCTGAAAGTCTCTTGTGTGTGTCCTCTTCCATTACATTGAGTGCACTTGAAATGTGCACGGAAATAATCTTGAGTGTGGCCTTGCCCATTGCAGATTGTGCATTTAAGACGAGCTCGACAATTCTTGGTGCTATGATTGGTGTAATTACAAATCTCACACCTTAACTCCGCCTCAGTCCTAGCAAAGCCTTTGTTATGCTGCTTCTTCACACTAAACGCTGAGGTTTCAACTGGAGCAGCAACTTTAACACTTGATGCTTCTGCTTGTTTCTCATGGCGCAGGGCAGTAGAGTAGGCTTTGTTTAGGTTTGGCAGGGGATCGAGTGCAATGGTGTTGCTACGCACCGTAGAAAAATTGTCATTGAGTCCCATTAGGAACTGCATTGTTTTCTGCGTTTCTATGTATTTCTTCACTTCGGTAGCAGCTTCACATGTGCAGCAGGAAAAGCACATACCGAATCCTTCTCATCCCATAGCGTCTTCAATTTTGTGAAGAATACAGTGACGGACATGGTCCCTTGCTCACAATCATGGATTGCCTTCTCGAGTTGAAACAACTGGACAGTATTCGTGTGCGAAAACCTCTCCTTTAATTCAAGCCATATGGCTTCTGCAGTGCCACAGTGCATGACACTCTTTGAAATCTCCTTCGACATGGACGAAAGAAGCCATGCTTTGGCAAACATGTCCACTCTATCCCATTGTTGCTGTTCGGCTTCGTTGTGAAGCGGTCTTTTGATTTTCCCATCAACAAGACCTTTCTTGTTCTTGATTGCCAGGGCCATCTTCATCGATTGTGTCCAATCGGTATAATTTTCTTCGACCAAGAACTGTGGAACAAGAACCATTCCAGGTTGGTCTGTATAATGGATATATAAGGGGTGACTTTGTTTCTCCCATGGTTCAGATGAAACATTCGAAGTACCAGAAGTTTTCTGGTTAGTCTCCAACTTCAGAACATCATCATCGATTGCCATGGGATGTGGTCTGTGTTTGGATTTGTGGGCTTGATTCTTTAGGTCTCAAGAGCGTTATGCTCTGATACCATCTAAGAATTGATATGTGGTGTTTTGTATTTTCTATATTCATTGAATACCTTTGTACATACATATATAGGATCAAGGATTACCGATTCACAATTCTAGGGATATACACAGCTCACTAAAAAGATATTCACCATACAAGATTAATGAGAATATATATGAATATAGAATGGGACTCCAAGATTGACGCCTTATTAATCTCACATTGAATAACTAGGTAGGCTTTCATGTTAAATGCTTTAATGAACATGAAGATTCCACAAGTTTGTATGCATGACACCGTGAATAGAATGTAGGTGTTTTGGTGCACTTACCGAATATAAAAGATAAAATATTGAAATACTGAATAGAATAAACAAAATGCTATAAAATAATGATATAATGAATAGAATAAATAAAGTGTTATAGTTAACCGTATTTTGTGACTAGAAATAAGTCGCAATTTGAGCAGAAATAAAAATATTTTATAATTAGAAGTCAGTCATAATCTGAACGGAAATTAGAATCGTTTTTCATATTTGGGGACACCTTGTAGTATTTGAAGACTAGCCCTGTGACATGGGGATAAAAATACGTAAACATGTAACATGGAAAACCTCAATGTTCTTTTGTAAAAAAATGTAAGCCACCAAACACCCGATGTCGACCACCAGCCAGCTTTAATATTTTTTTTTCTTTCTTCCATTGATGCCCTTTAAACGTTGTAGACAGCTGCACCTACGTCCAATATATATCAAGTACAAAAGAAGCTCTCATCGATCGATCCCTTTGCCAGTCTACCCTACGTCCCTACCACAAGGCTTACTCCTTTGTCTTAAATCATTGTCCGCCACCACCAGCTTGTAAACCTTGCAGAGATATCGAAGAACAATTAATTAAGTTAATTAAATTATATATCTTGAAAAAATAAAAAATAGAAAGTGACTCTTGCTCGCTTTACTGTTTCTTCACATGCAAGCTGTAGCTAGTAAATTAAGTGTTACGTGTGTGGAGATTAAAAACAGAATCACTACTTCAATCCCACTAAATGATTCTCAAATCTTAAATGAGAATGGTGGGAGAGTAGTGGAATCTTTCAAAATTCGAAGGATCCCAGCTACAAATCATCACCAATAATACAAAACAAGAGACTTATCTTCAACGATATTTTAAGTTATTAGATTTTCTTTTTTAATTAGGAGGAAATTCTTTCAATACAGAATTATAATGGATTTACTTGATCTTGTCATAACGTAGAACTCTGTAATGATTTTTTACTTCGTCGAATTCATAACTTATCATGGAAAATCACGCAAAAATAAACTCGCTTTAATTATTTTGTTGAATCTCCGAAACAAACCTTAGGACCAGCTAAGCAAGCTCAATATAAGAAGACGAGTAGACTACCAAGTAGGTTTGTTGACCAAATCTCAAATTACAATTTTATAATAAAGTCGAGGACGTATACCACAAGTAACCGTAGCCACTAGCTAGGGATGATTTTATGAAAGTATCCAACCTTGCTACAGTACTGCTTGATGCTGATGCTGATGCTTGTATTCAACGATATTCAACAAGAAAACAAAATTTGAATATTGCTAGATAGCTAGTGTGGTGTATGCGTGTATCCCTGCACGGACCTAGGATATTTTAAGATGAACTCTAGCTCACTTTAAATGTAAAAAAGAAATAGAAAACTTAAATGAATTTTTTTATTAAATTTTATTTTATTAAAAAAATTAATTTTAAATCAATCCATTTGTATTTCAATCTTGATTTCAACCAATCTTTATTTTTAATTCTGAATTCATGCCTCGATACTATTCAAGCTTTGGATGTGGAGGTGCATGGAGGCGGAGGTGGCGGGTGAAATGTGAATACTACCTCCCATTTTGATCTCGCTCTCTCTGGTCCCCAAAATGATTGTTATTTGGAATAGATCGGGGAGGGGAGGCTCCATTGGTCCCAAGTCTTTATAACTGCCTTTTTTTACCAGTTCTCGGTGTACGCATGCAACGCTTTTGAAGTTGTTCATGATAATCATGGGGGACAACCGGACAAGGAAAATGGCTGGTCACTTTAATATTCTTGTCCTGGCCCATGGATATGTTATATTTTTTTGATGTGAATGGATATGTCATATATGTTGCAAGTTTCTTCACTCATAAATGGATATGGCTCGTCTCTTGATCGACCAAATTTTTGGAAGCTTACAGAAATGGTGGGGTTTTAGAAATTTTGTAAGAACCGATTATAGAGGCTCTTAATAACTTTAATTTTCGAATTGTTTGAATTTTAATGTGGTCGATTTTATTTTTGTTTATCTAATTTTCTACTCATTCTAAATTTGATTCCTTATTAAATTGTAGCATGTGTAATAATATGCTATGAGTACGTTCAACCTCTAAATTAGATTCCAAATATTTCTCTCCAACCACAAAATACAACTAATTAAATGAGCACTGTAATAAATATTATTTGTATAAAAAAACTGTTGTGGCAATAACCACATTCATACTTTCGAAAATTAAAAACTATAGTCAAAATTAACAAATTTCTTAAATAGTTTCGCCCATAACCAAAAACAAAAACCTCTGACCCAAAAAAAAAAAAACCAGTATGTACCCACAAGTTTGGTTTCCAAAACATTTGGGGAATCAATGAAATATTGAAATGATATGGATCCTCTAGAGACTCTGTTGACTAAAAGGGAGATTGGGCCGAAACAAGATCCACAAGCTGTGAAAGGGCCAACAATACTCTCACAGTCTCACGTTAATACTCCTATCACAACAGAAAGTGCATGTACACCATTCACAGCAAAATCAATTAAAAAAATTCTTAGTTTCTCTTTTGTTCCCAGCCTCCCAAAAAAAGTAAGAATTTAAAATAAGGAATTTCATAGTAATTCAGGTGAGTTTAAATTCTATATATAACAATATTCTATAATATTAATTTGGAAAAAATGTTGTTATAGTCTCTGAACTTTACTCTAATGTTAGCAATGATCCCTGAACTTCATTATTAGTAAAAAAGGTCCTTGAACTATACCCAAATGTATACTAAATGTCCCTCCGTTAAAATTTTAACATTTTCTGTTAAAATTAAGGGTAAGTTAGTCTTTTTACTATTTAACAAAATTATCACATTTTTACTCTCCAAGATGCCACCATTACTGCAAGTAGTATTGGTGTCGAGGGAAGCAGAGAAAGAAGGACAAGAGGACTATGGTAAGATTCACAAGACTGATATTTAGATAGAAACGAGAGTAGAGGGAGCTAAGGTGGGTTCTGGTGATGGTGGTGGTGGTCGTGGTAGTGGTAGTGGTAGTGTGGGCAGTGGGTTTTTGGGGAAAAACCCGAAAGTGAGGGTGGGAATGCTGGTAAAGGTAGGGGCTCATCCATGTCAGTATTTGCGAGACCCGAAACGAGAGTATAGGGAGGTAAGGGTTAGGCAGTGGGGTTTGGTTGATTGGGGCTCGGATGAGTCCAGCGAGCCCTCACCATTTTCAATTGATAATGATGCTTTTGAGAGGAAGAGGCGGAGGAGCACAAATCCAACCACAAATGTGAATGCGGGTGTGGGGAAGGGAGGGGTTGGAACAGGGGATGGTGCGGAGGGCACATAGAAATGAGGGTGGGAAAGTTCAACAAGGGAATTGACTTAAGCTACATTGAAGTTTAGGGAAGCTTATGAGCATGTTGAGATTGATAAGTTGCAGTAGGTGGTGAAGATGGAGAAGTAGAGGATGAAGTTTGTGCAGGAGTTGGAGTTGTAAAGGATGCATTTTTTATGAAGTTGCAAGTGGAGATTTCTTAGCTCAAGCATGGAAGTGGGAAAAGGAGTAGGAGTGGGACTGGAAATGGACGCTGCGAATGCTAATACTCATCATAGCAACAATGCTAATAATAGTGATCCTACCAACTAGGAGAAGGAGAAGAATGAGAAGAATGAATGAATAGTGAGGGATGGATGGATGGACTATGGAGTGAGTGTGGAGAGAAGAATGAATAATGAGGAATTTCATTGCAGTCGTCTTCATCATTTGAGGAAAGACTCTTTCACCCTTACTAATTAGAACATGTGCCTATCACATGATTTTTTTTTAAAAACAGAAAATGTTAAAATTTTAACGGATGGACATTTAGTATACATTTGGGTATAGTTCAAGGACCTTTTTTTGCTAATAATGAAGTTTAAGGATCATTGCTAACATTAGGATAAAGTTCAGGGACTGTAGCAACAATTTTCCCTATTAATTTTATACTAATTAGTGTGATGCAATATATGCAAGTTTTATGTATTAATGGTCGGACCTAATTTTTTTTATTGATCATTACAGTTTTATTGTTTGTTTTATTTTTTTTCTCTGTTTTAAAATATATGGCCAACTACAATAAAAATCAAACTCATAAGAGCAATATAGTGCTCTAAAAAATAAGAATCAACCATAATATACTCAAACTTTTCAACCAAGTGTAAGAGTTCGATTCCTGTGTGTAGGAATCTAACTTAAATTTTCCAACATACTTGAGAAGACAACTATTCACACAAAACATCACGTATTTAAGAATTATCTTCTTCTAGTGTGTTATATATTTTAGAAGATAAAGTGCATCTTGCTGATAAATGTAATGCTTCTACTAGACACCTAATCGCACATATTAACTATTGAGCATTATTGAATTGTGTTACTACTTGATTTGGGTTAAATAACTGGAATTTTGACTTAATAGTATCCTTCATACACAAAATGGACTAACTTAGGACTAAAACTCTTGCTGGTGTTATTGCATATTTCTCCCTCGATGTAACTTGTTACAAAGAAGGAGGAGATGATTAAAGGGAGGCATTAGTATAATTCCGAAAAAAGAGTTTCCGATGCCCAAGTCAATATGTATAGGAAAATGTTGGGTAAAGGATATGTCAAATGGCAAAATTCTCAATTTAACTTTTGTGGATGAGGAAACCCCTAATTATGGAGGAGTGCTGGAGCTTGATGAATAGTTTCGATGTAAAGTAGATGCATTAGGGTTTTGGTACTTACACACAACCTGCTTGGAAAATATAGTATGCGTCAGGACCGGTCCCAAATCCCCCGGAATTAACGTGGGACCCGCCTGATCCCGTCTGACACCACGTGTCAGACCAGGGAAAATTCCATCTTTGCCCTCGTCGGGGCGATCCGAGTGTATCAGGATCGTAGGAGGAGGGGAGTGATGTCTCGTCTCTGCTACAGTCCGCATCCGCGATCAACCTGAAGGGCATTAAAACACGAAAACTGTGAGTGGACAATTTAAACATTTTCATTAAAAACACTTTCACTTAAAGACATTTATGCCCTTTATAAAAACATACGCATGCATTCCAAAAACCGTTTAGTAAAACATTCATAAAATCATTTATCAAACATTTAGAAAAACCTTTCAAGGGTTCATGCCTGGCCCCATAAACCGTCATGACCCATAAACCAATTGGGTCCTCGACCCGAAATCACAAACACCCATAAATTCATATATGTGGGAACTCAGCCCAAATCAACATACGTGGGACTCAGCCCAAACCATTCTCAGTTAAATACCAAAACATATAATACGGGGTCTCCGCCCCCAAATCATTTCATAAAATCTCATACGTACAGTCATACGTATAACCCATCCGCGGCTCTTCCGAGAAGATGCCAACTCGGGGCACACAGCCCCTAGGGAACACATCCCTGAAATAGTCATGATATCATCATATCTATCTAGTGTGCACACTACTCGGGGTCTCACTCCGAGTCTTCTCCCAGGAATCTCCATCTGGGAGGCTCAGTCACTGGATCTAGTCCGAGCTCTCTCTCTGGATCTAGTCCACACATCTCACCGGAATCTGGTCCGAGACCACAACATAAGTAACCACCACTCCTGGAACAGGATCCCTATGGGGATACCTACTCTGGTCTGTGGATCGTGACTCTCCAGGTCGACGCTGGAGGAGACCATATAAACATATGGAGGGTTCAATATATTTTCAAAATACTTTCTTTCTTTCTCAAAATACATTTCAACTGGGTCTCAAACCCGATTCATCTCAACGGGATTCCTCGAATCAGATTCAAATTCGTTTCACAGGCCTCGGTCTAAATCCTCAGTTCAACTGGGTCTCTTGCCCGAATTCTCCTTTCACAAACTGAACTGGGACTCAAGCCCGATAACACGAATAACTGGGCCCTAAGCCCGAACCACAACTCAACAGGACTTCAAGTCCGATTTTACAACCAATAGGGCCCTAAGCCCGATATCTCAACTAAATGGGTCTCAGGCCCGATATCATAAATCAACTGGGCATCAAGCCCGATAGTACCACTAACTGGGCCTCACACCCGAATCGTAAACCAACTAGACTCTCGGTCCGATCGCATGGCTCAAATGGACCCTAGGTCCGATTCCTTATCAAATCAAATGGACTCCAAGTCCGAGAGTTTGCAAATAAAATGGGCCTCATGCCCGAGTTTATATTTCCAATCCAAAATCCATTTATGAAACCCTCGTTAAAAACGTAGTACGCTAAGGTACGACATAAAGCCAAAAACCTCGAAAAACGTGCAAATATGGCGATCCTAAGCTACCACAATCAAATGCACTCATGGCATCACAAAACATACATTAAAACACTTATAAAATATTTATGCATGCATCAAGTTCGAAAGAAAGGTCCACTCACGGACCGTCCGAAGCCGCACCTCGATATGCGTGCCATAATCGTCTCCCGGGTCAAACATCGCCTCCGGGATTCCCGAACCTGTCCAAATTAATTTAGAGGGTTATTAACTACTTATATAACCCCTCACTAAAGCCCCGTAATTTTCCGGAATTTCTAACTATTTTTAAACTCGAACCTAAACCTTCGGACAGCCCGAACTATATCGAAACGATGTCCGATTGACACGAAACCAGTCCCAAAATGTTCGTTGCATCGAATAGATGAAATTACACGTTGGAGCCTTCCCAAGATTCCCTGCCACGTGCCCTCACACGCCCTGGGAGTGCACTGCGCATGGGCCTCACGCGCCACGCTACAGTGTCATCCCCTACCTTCAGCCGACCAGTTCGATCGATCCGGTCCGGTTTTTCCTGCAACTTGGACCGGTGTGACGGGTCCAGGCTCCTACAACCCTCAAATCTCATCCGTTTTGTCCCATTTTAATCCTTAAATTCCTAGTTTATTGTTTTCTATCATTCCCAATTAGTAAAACAACCTAAAACCACCTAGAACCCGTGAACCCAAAAACCCATCACGGTTCAATTTTTCTAAAACCTCCCCCACGGTGTCTCGACCTCCATCCTTCCTCCAGATCATCCTAATACTCCTCTAATAACCCATTTAACTTAAAAAAATCCATAAAAACCGTCCATAATACAAAAAATGGAAAAATGGATTAAAAAGGTAAAACTGATACCTTTGATCGATTTTCCCCCTCCGCCGCCCACGGCGGCTCTGCCTGGCCAACCACCACGTCCTCCGATCCTCTCTTCCTTCTCTAGCCTCTCACAAATGGTCATGGATCAAGGGTTTGGGTTTTGGGTGAGAAATGGGATCGAGTTTGTGTTTGGGAACAAAGAAAATGGACGATGCACGGGGATGGGTTTTAGTGCATGAATGGGTGAGGTTGGCCAGTGGATGAGTGACACTTGTCACTCATCTATTAGCTGTCTAAAAATCTGGGCCCACTAGAGACAAAACTGCACTTTTTGTCTCAAAAAACATGTCGCCGTAAATAGTATCCCGGAACTTCCGTGAACCGTAACTTCGTCGTCGAACGTCCGAATTTGACGTGCCGCCTATCTACGAATTCGTGTTGTCGTGATCTGCGTAACGGTCTTTGGCCCTCGGCCATCGGACCTCCCGGTCAAAAAGTCAACTTTTGACATCTTTTTCGCAAAATTACCAAAATGCCCCTAAACTTCCGAACGTCATAACTTCCTCCTCGGACGTCGGAATAGAGCGTGCTACCTGTCTATGAACTCGTGACGTCACGAACTACGTCACAGTCATCGGTCAAAGTCCGTTTGACCGTCCGAATGAAAAGTCAATGGCTTGCCCATCCTAGGGGCAAAATCGTCATTTCTCCCGAATGTCCGCTAATCCTCGTCTAATCTCTAATTAGTCTCGATAATCCGTAATTAATCCTTAATTAATCCCATTAATTCAGGACGGGTCGTCACAGTATGCAACTTTCATCTCATGTGAGGTAAGAATGTGTTGCGTGCTTATCAAGGTTTGGGGTTTATTGGGTTTGAAAGAGAAAGTGTGATGCCTTCATCTCACATGAGGCGACATGCATTTGGTCCCTATCGAGGCTTGGGCTTTATTGGGCCTGGTTGTAGGCGAGTTTTTTTTTTAATGTTGGCCGCCAACTAAATTAGGTTTATTTTGGGTGAACATGGTACATTGTATAGATCACATTTGAGAACACAGACTAATACATGTCATTGATACCAAAAAAGGAAAAACTTAGAATTGTTTTGCTGAGTTTGCTTGGCTCACTCTTTTCGGGGTGGTAGCACTTATAGGGAGAAGCTTAGAGCACATGAGTATTGGTGTGGTGTCGGCCTAATAGTTCTGATGCTTAAGTTAATTTAATTAAAGAGAGTATTGTAGTAATTTAGGTAGCATAAGAGCAAGATTATCATTAGCTTTTAGAAGGGAGGTGCCCTTTTTTTTATGGTGATATTTGATTGTTGTAGGTGAATATTTCGATGTGAGACAAATTTCCCTACTTTTGGAGCTAACACGTGCCATGGCAGTCCCCAAGTCATTGGTTGGGTTGACTCAGTCGATAGAGGGACAAGTAGACCCACTAGATATAGTTGGCCTAGTGGTTTCAGGTGTCATTGTCTATGGATGGCTGGTGGGATGCATCTTATGTTATGAATGTGTATTATTTTGTTTTTGTTGAGCCAAGAGTTAAGTGTTCTTTTGGCGGGACTGGTCTCAAGTTGACCAAATTAGAAATGAATAGAAATCCCTTCAGGCATTTATTGAGGTAGATTTCCTCGGTTAAGGACTTCTTATTACGTGTCAACATGTATGAATTTTTGTGCTATCACAGTCCCTATTACCCCAAGCCATCTTATGCAGCCTGCATTGGTGGAACTTCGCACGATTAAGTGACTGATCGTAGGAATATTCATGGCCTATCAAGTGCCATATGTAAGATGATTCTATGTCATCTTGTAAACCTGCATGAATGGACCCTTACATGATTGTGTGGCTTATGGGCTAGTTGAGTGTATGTCATCTTATTCAGCCGGTATTGGCGAAACCTTGCACAGTCATATTACTGATCGAGTAGAAATGTCAATAGATAGTAGAGTACCCCTTGCAAGAGGATTGTCCATAGATGATTGAGTGCCACTTGTAGGATGTGTGTATATCATCTTATTAGGCTCGTATTGGTGAAATCTTGCACCATCATGTGACCGATCGGTTAGGAACGTCCATGGCTAGTAGAGTGACATTTGCAAGATGATTGTATGTCATCTTGTACAACCTGCATGAGTGGAACCTCGCATAATCATGTGGACGATCGACAAGGAATGTGCACAGCTGATCGAGTGCCACTTACGAGATGAGTATGTGTAATCTTGTTTGGCCCGTATTGGTATAACCTTACACGATTATGTGAACAATCAGTTTGGAATATCCATGATCGATCAAGTGCCACTTATAAGATGAGTGTATGTCATCTTGTTTGGCTCGAATCAGCAGAACCTCGTATGATCATATGACCAATCAGATAGAAATTTGCATGGCCAATCAAGTGCCAATTGCAAGATGAGTGTATGTCATCTTGTACGACCGACGTGAGCAGACCCTTACATGGACATGAGACACAATTAATGTGGCCTAAAACACCTTCTGAGTGCTATGCCATGCGTCGTGCATGCAAGATCTGGGGTTTTGACCGCCAATCTTTGCTCAACCTAGAGGGCTTGTAAATGTCAACTTTGGGAGCTTATAAAAAGTTTCTTTCTTCCTTATTTCTTATTTTTTTGGCTTGAAAGAAATTCTTGAAAATTTGAGAGCGATTTCTGGCGACTTAAAATTTTTCCTAGGTGAACTTAATGAGTGTGGTTAAGAATGCATGATTTTGCATTTTTTTTTCCAATTGAATGCATGATTTTGCATTTTTTTTCCAATTGAATGCATGATTTTGCATGAGCATGTGATGAACTTAATGAGTGTGGTTTCTTGATCGTCCTTGAGTCTAGTTTGTTGTGTCAAGTGTATTTCTCTTCTTAGATATTCCTTGTATTATTGTAGATGTCCAGTTGGGTCAATGATTAAGAAGGATTTGAGGATCGTTCCTATCATGCGTTTAATGGTAAATCATAAGCTAGCTCGGCTAGCTCTAATTCATGACTAAATTTTTTTGAACCAGCCTTTGGTTCCCTTCGGCTGAGTGTCAAGACCCGTCCCAATCCCCTCCTGGATTAACGCGGGACGTCCCTGATCCCGTCTGACACGGAGTGTCAGACAAGGGACATTCCGACTTTAGCTCTCTCGGGCTTCAGAGTACGCCAGGATCCGGATGAGGTATGTGATATCTCGGTCTCTGCTACAGTCCACATCTGCAATCAACCTGAAGGTCAGTCAAAACATTTAAAAGATGTGAGTTGACAAAACAATCATTTAATAAAAAACATTTCATAAGAAAGACATTTGTACCCTTCACTAAAAAGCATGAATGCATTTGAAAACCATTTACCAAACCATAAGGGCCTTAGCCCCAAATCGTAAATGAAACCAGATACACGGGCCACTGCCCAAATCCATGTGGGACTCAACCCAAAACCTGTATACATCACACATCATATAACATATATACATATAAATCATGCTACCAATCCTGTCACGGTTTCCAAAGCTACGCGCATGCTACTTGGGGTCTCAAGCCCAAGTCTCTCAAGGTCCACCCAGGTCAATGTCCGTAGATCAATGACCCTCCCTGAGGTTATAATCCAAGCCCTCCTGAGAGTAAGGTACCCAACGGGGGCGACTCCACTCAGTTAGTACTCCGTGATTACTCCGGGGTCCATCCAGGCCAACGACCCTCCCCGGAGGAGACAATCCAAGTAAAGGAAGGTATATGAATATATATATATATATATATATATATATATACAGAAAACATCCTTTAAACCTTTCAAAGGATTCATGCCCGGTCCCCATAAACCGTCATGAACCATAAAAATATTTCAAGGGTTCATGCTGGTCCCTATAAACTGTCATGAACCTGGAAATCCATTTAGGGTTCTCGACCCGAAAACATAAACGTAAAGTAACTAGGCCTCGTGCCCAAACACACGACTCAACTGGGCATCGTGCTCGATATCTCAGGGTCAGTCACGACTCCGATCGTAGTGATGCATGCAACCATTCATTCAGGACCGCCCTCAATCCTGGTAAGTAACCGTGAACGTATCAGCCGAGGCGACCACCTCTAGATCATGGTGCACTTATCACCGATCGATATCCTGGACCATCCACCTCCAAGCCTCCACCGCCGTGGCCTCCAACCGTCCTAGGCCTCAAAACCGGTCCAGAGCTTCCCCATAAGGTCCCTAGAAGCCAACCTAATCAATGAAAACAATCAAAAACCTCTCAAACTTAAACTTAGATTTTCAAACATGATTACCCGCCCAAATCGGGTTTCCCTCCACCGTGGCCTGTCGGCCCCTCCTTCATGGTCTTAACCTCTCTCTCAGTCTCTCACTATCCCTCATAACTCGTATGGATGTTGTGGGGTGGTAAGCCGTGTGTTTGCTAAATGAAGAAATGAAGGGAAATGAAAAATGATGGTTTCGGGTTTGTGAGAAAACAGAGAGGAGTTGATAGTCAGATGAGAGGGAAGGGGAAATGGATGGTGAGGATTGAAGGAAGAAATAGAGATGAAGGGTGAGGATTAAAAGATGAGATAGGTGGAAATTATAAAATAATAAATAATATTATTTTAATGGTTTAGATCCACTTTTTAGGGGATTGACCAATGGGATGAGTGACGCTTGCCACTCATCCATGGGTCCCACTAAAATATCTGCCCAATCAAATATCGCCACATCATCCCCGTCTCGTAATGCGTGCATAGTGAAATCGAACTTCCGCGACCCATAACTTTCCCGTTCGAAGTCTGATTTCGGCGTGCCACCTGTCTAGGGATTCGTATCAACTCGATCTACGTAATGGTCCTCGACCCTTGGTCATCGGACCTCCCAGGTCAAAAGTCAACTATTTGCCCCTTTTAACCAAATTACCAAAATATCCCCAAACTTCCAAATGTCACAACTTCTTCCTCGAACGCCGGAATCGAACATGCCACCTGTTTATGAACTCGTGACGTCCCGAACTATGTCACTGTCATCGGCCAAAGTCCATTTGACCGCCTGAACGAAAAGTCAATGTTTTGCCCACGACCAAGGGCAAAATCGTCATTTTGCACCGTCCGTCCGAAAGTACCCCAATAATCACCGATTAATTTCACTAATCCTTGATTAGTCACTAATCTAATCCTGTAATTTGGGACTGGTCGTTACACTGAGCCCGAGGTGGATAAGAATAAAGCGGGACGAATCCTTGCCTTTAAACATCTCAAACATGAAGATCTTAATAAAATCTTTGAATATATTAACACCCATTATGTGAAGATTGGTGATTGGGCCATGACCTTTAACGCCAGTGTCGTCAGTTGATCAAAGCAAGTTGCTTGCGCCGCCTGTTGAAAAAAAGGCAAGGATAAGGGAAAAGCTAAGGCATCAAGCCCAAGGACGATATAGATTGATGATTATAAGGTCTCTATGATAAGACCCAACCTGGAAACCCATATACAATATACTCGGGTCCTGCTCCCATCTGACATGTAACCTGAATACCAAAAGTACCCTCGAGACCTTATTAGACAAGAGATACTTGTATACTCGTGAGCTTATGCTTCTGCTCTGAAAGCAACCTTGCTTCTCTTGTAACGACCCTGGAGGGTTTCAAAATCCAGAAAAAATGTGTGAGTGGACAAAAATAAAAGTTACTAAAACATAGTTCGAAATATATCAATTTCCCTATGTTTTAGAAAACTATGCATGCAGAAAGTTTATCAATAAAACAACAATATCGAAATACATGCAGTAATAAGAAAACCCAATAGTTCTAAAAACTTGTCCAATGTAAACTTACATTAAGAACCAATGCACATATGTTCAAGCCAAAGCATCAGCACAAAAATAACAATAAATCAACCAATGCATAACCATACCAGTCACACAGAACCCATCACCTTGTGCCAGTTGAACGTACCAAGCCAACCCACCAAACCAACTGACCCATCCTTGAAGCACAAACTGAATCATCATATTAAAAAGTCACTCGGGGATACATCATCTGAGGGCCTACCCGGGGATACAACATCCGGATGTCCAACTACGTATATCATACGACACTACTGGTAAGCCAATCATAACATACAACCACTCGAGAACTACAAAGCTTAGCTCGATGTCTGAGTAGCCACCCAGGGATACAGTGTCTGGGTGTCTAACCATGTAACCCAACCACTCAGGAATACAACGTCTGAGTGGCCGTCTAGGGATACAACGTCTGGATGTAACATAGCAATCCGATTACTCCACATGTATCCAGAATTTACATAACCATACATAATACTAGTGTAACGACCCGTCCCAAATTTCATGATTAGATTAGTGACTAATCACGATTAGTGAGGCTAATCCGTGATTAGTAGAGCGAGATCGGACGAACGATGCGAAATGACCGTTTTGCCCCTGATGGTGGCAAAACGTTGACTTTTCAATCGGGTGGTCAAATGGACTTTGACCGATGACCGTGACGTAGTTCGTGACGTCATGAGTTCATAGACAGGTGGCACGTTCAATTCCGACGTTCGGGGAGGAAGTTATGACGTTCGGAAGTGTAGGGGCATTTTGGTAATTTGGGTGAATAGGAGGTCAAAAGTTGACTTTTTGACCGGGAGGTCCGATGGCCGAGGGCCGAAGACCGTTATGTAGATAAGGACGATACGAATTCGTAGACAGGCGGCACGTCGAATTCAGACGTTCGACGGCGAAGTTACGGTTCACGGAAGTTCCCAGTTACTATTCACGACGGCACGTTTTACGAGACAAAAAGTGCAGTTTTGTCTCTAGTGGGCCCAGATATTTAATGGAGGCCCAATGGATGAGTGACACTTGTCACCCATCCACTAGCCAACCCCACCTACTCATGCACCAAACCCATCCCCATGCATTTTCATTTCTTCATCCACACACAAACCCACCCGATCTCACCATTTTCTCTCATTCCCGTGCAACCCAAACCCAGCCAACCATCACCCGTGACCAGGCAGAGGACCAGGGAGATCGAGGGAGCCGAGGTGGCCGGCTTGGAGGCCTGAACCGCCGTCCACGGCGGCGAGAGGAGGAGAAACCCGAACGGGTACCCGGTTAGCCCATTTTGATCCATTTTTCCATTTTCGTTGTTATGGTTAGTTTTTAATGGTTTTAAGGAGTCCATTAGGTTGCTAGGGACATTTTAGGAAGGTTTTGGTGGTGGTTGACGGCCGAGAAGCCGTGTAGACTGATCGGGAAAAATTGAACCGTGAGGTTCAAATTGGACCGGTCGGATTTCGTAGGTTTTAGGTTGTTTAGTTAATTAGGATTGATAGGAAATGAAGAAATAGGAATTTAGGAGTTGGAATGGAAGCAAACGGACCGAAAATGAGGGAGAAGGAGACCTGGACCGGTTACGCCGGTCCAAGTTGCAGGAAAAACCGGAGCGGACCGGTTCGGACCGGTCTGACCGATGTAGGGGATGACTGATGACGTCATCCTGATGACGTCATCATGTCAGGGATGACGTCATCATGTCAGATCTGACATGTCAGACAGTGGGCCAATGGGAGCGTGACACGTGTCACTGTCAGGGGCTGTCAGTGATGACGTCATGCTGACGTCAGCGATGACGTCAGCAGGTACTGTAGCAGGCGCGTGAAGCCCACGCGTAGCCACTTCAGGCGGCGCGTGAGGTCGCGTGGCAGGGAATCTGGGGAAGGTTCCAACATGTGAAATCATCTATTCGATGTAACGAACATTTTGAGACTGGTTTCGTGTCGATCGGACACCGTCTCGATATGTTTCGGGGCATCGGAAGGTTTAGGTTCGGGATTAAAAATAGTTGAAAATACGGGAAAATTACGGGGCTTTAGTGGGAGGTTAATTAAGTAGTTAGTAACCTTCTATTACGATTTGGACAGGTTTGGGAGTCCCGGTGACGGTGATCGGCTCGGGGAGCCGTATGGCACGCAAATCGAGGCGGCAGCTCGGACGGTCTGTGAGTGGACTTTGTTTTGTAAATTGGTGCATGCATAAATGTTTATTATATGTTTTATTACTTGTTTGTTGATGCCATGGGTGCATTTTTATGTGGTTACGTATAAGCACGTATTTCGAGGTTTCGGCCTTATACGGTGCTTATACGGGTCTGTATTTCTTTATTGATTTAAATGATTTGATTTTGGATTTCTAAATGGATAAACTCGGGTATGAGACCCATTCGGTTTTGTCTCGGGCATATGACACTATTTACGACCTTCGGGTCTAAATCGTGGTCGCGACGGGTGCTATGTGCACGGCGATCGACGATACGACGCTCGCCTCCGGATTTGGATGTGTTCCTTCCGGAGAGGTCACGATGCACGATTCGTTGTCGGGCAGCCTAGGGAGGCTCGACTACGGAGTGATGACGGTTCAGGATAGCGATCGGTGATGAGTGCACCATGATCTTGCGATGGTCGCGTCGGTTGATTCGTTCACGGCGACATACCAGGATTGAGGGCGGTCCTGGATGGATGGTTGCACGCATCACTATGATCGGAGTCGTGACTGACCCTTAGATATCGGGCACGGTGCCCAGTTGAGTCATATGTTCGGGCACGAGACCCAGTTACTTTATGGTTTATGATTTCGGGTCAGGGACCCTACGTGGATTTCCAAGTTCATGACGGTTTATGGGAACCGGCATGAACTCTGGAAAGGTCATTGTGGTTCATGACGGTTTATGGGAACCGGCATGAACCTTTGTCAGGTCATTCTGGTTCATGACGGTTTATGGGGACCGGCATGAACCCTGGTTATGTTATTACGGCACATGACGGTTTATGGGAACCGGCATGTTACTTGCTTATGGATATTATGGATCATGACGGTTCAGGGGAACCGGTCATGAATGTTTATGTTATGTATATATATGTTCATCTACCTTCCTTTACTTCTATTATCTCCTCCGGGGAGGGTCGTTGGCCTGGGTGGACCCCGGAGTAGTCACGGAGCACCGACTGAGTGGAGTCACCCCCCAGTTGGGTTCCTTACTCTCAGGAAGGCTATGATTACTATTACCTCGGGTAGGGTCAGTGGTCTACGGACATTGATCTTGACTTTGAGAAGACTCGGATTGAGACCTGGGTAGCGCGCGCGTAGCTTTGGATACCGTGACAGGATTGGTTGTGTGACTTATATATATATGTATGTGATGGATATATGTTATATGATATGTGGTGTGTACAGGTGTGCACAGGATTTGAGCAGTAGCTCGTGTACTTGGTTTCTTGATGGTTTGGGGCCGAGTCCCTTATGGATTTGGGCAGTGGCCCGTATGGTCGTTTTTATTGTGGTCATTTCGACCTTAGTTTATATCTGCTTTGGGCTTAGTCCCACATATGGTTGTTTTGGATAAATGGTTTTCGAATGCATGCATGCTTTTTAGTGGAGGGTACAAATGTCTTCCTTATTAAATGTTTTTATAAACTCTTTGTTTTGTCCACTCACAGTTTTTAATGTTTTGACTGCCCTTCAGGTTGACATCGGATGTGGGCTGTAGCAGAGATCGAGATATCACATGCCTCCTCCGGATCCTGGCGTACTCTGATAGCCCGGGAGGGCAAAGGTCGGAAATATCCCTTGTCTGACACTCCGTGTCAGACGGGAGCAGGATCATCTCGCACAAATCCCCGGGGGATTGGGATGGGTCCTGTCAACGTGGTATCAGAGCGGGGTTGTCTCTATTCGAGCAACCGCGGAGCTCTTGGAGCATGTACGCTGGTCGAGGATGTGATATCTCAAGGGGCTGCAGTCCGTGGTCAACCTGATTGTCGGGGTGCCGGTACGATAGTTAGTAGGATTGGCAAGCCTTGGTTCGGCACTCGATGCCGGGGTTGCCATGTTTCTGTCAGGGTTGGCAGTGTGGAACCCTACGGAAGGCTTAACGTAGTATTCCGTTAGAGTTTTGGATCGTGAGACGGTTAGTTGGGATCGTCTTCACGATGTCGTAGGATCGATTCCGACGACTGGTTAGGAGTGTGACCATTAGATGGTCAGATTATGTTGAGTTAAATGGATTTACTGCAGTTGGCAGTTATCAACCGGATTCGAGGAATCCGAGTTGGATTGACGGTAGGATTGGATTGACGTCTTTATGATGTCCAGACCGCGGGGTCGGTCAGATCGTGGATTTTACTGCCTTATGCAGTTGGGTTCTGGGGAACTCTAGGTGTGATTGTGGAACCCTATCTTGGTGGGTATGGTTCGGAAAGGCGAGTTGACGAGTGGTATGACTTGGACGACTATTCGGATTTGGGGTTCGTTAGTCGGTCTAGTCATGTCAGCTTGTGTTGGGACTGCACTTCGCAGTCAGGATTGTACGTATCGGTTAGACCGAGTTGGTTGTCGTGCTACTTCAGTTGTGGGTTGGTGCAACTAAGGTCGCGGGTGACCTGGTAGACGACATTAGGATAGTCGAGTTGTGACTGGTTAGAGTTTGGTTGGACAGGTTACCAGGGTTGGTACTTGTCGATGGAATCCCTGAGTGGGATACGGAGTAGTTGGTACGGTCGATGGATTCCGTTGGATGCGGAGTCTAGATCGCTATATCTGGTGGCTTGGTCTGCACGAGTTGTGGCAGGCACTACTACCGAGAGTGGTTGTAGTTACGATTGTTGGTAATCGGTGAAGTTCAGGTGACGTTTCTTTTGCTCGTATGAGTTGTCAGGGTGACTGTACCCAGAGTTGTTGGGTACGAGGGAGACTGAGTTTCTCCTATTCGAGCAGAGGTACGGGATCGTCGCTCGGTGTGAGCGGAGATCAAGGGTTGTCAGATTTGCACCCTGTGTGCCGATGCTGATGTTGATGGATGATAATGGGATACTGGTACTGGTGCTGGTACTGGTGCCGGTGATCGTGATGTCGATGAGTTACGGCTCGGGGTGTGACTCCGTCGAGATGGGCATGTGTTCGGTATCTGTGGTTCGGGAGTGGATCACGGATAGTTAGGGTACAAGTGGTTGATGTCTGGGTACGTTGTTTCCAATCTTGTTGGAACTTCGGAATCGCGAGAGGTTGCGATTGAGGTGACGAGTGGAATGCGGGTTTTCCGCATTGGTAACGGGTATGTCGAAGTCATTTTGGGTGACTTCTCGGATTCTACCATGATTGATGATGGTAGATGACATTGATGATATAGATGTTGTTGGTTGCCACTCGTACACTGATTGTGTATTGGTTGGTGGACCCGGGATTTGTTCTGGACCATCAGGAGGAGATGAGTATATCGAAGTTAGGTGACTGAGATTTCTCATTTTCTGCTTGGTGGCCGACGATGTTGAATTACGTGGCGTGGTGAGTGCAGCGAGTTTTGGTTGCATTCACATATGATGAATTTTGGTGTCATCGTCTTGGATCATCTTTGGATTTTCCTAGGTGGAATGCCAAGGATCGATACGAGGTGATTGGGGAGGACCCACAGTCTCGATTGTGACGTCTATAGTCGTTTGACGTAGTGGTGGATCTGGATCGTGATCTTGATGATCCAGATAGGTGGAGAGTTATTACTCTTACTTGGATGGTGAGTGGAGCATGTTGGGACTGAACTTCTTTTCGAGGTAAATCCCATATGGCTTATTACTCACCCGAGTAGTTTTCCGATGAGTAGTTTTCCGGCGTGGTCGGATATGGTTAGCCTTAGGGATGTGCGGATATTGTGATTGGCTTCCCTATGAAGTCAATCGATGGTGTTGGAGTAATCGGTTGAGCAGACAACCGATAGGTTCATGATTGATACGTCTCGGTAGACGAGAAGGATATTTCGAGTTTTGGAATCAGATTTCTGAATGACGATTCAGGATTTGATTTTGGAACTTGAAAAAGGATTTCTAGATTTGGGTTTTGGAATCAGATTTCTGAATGACGATTCAGGATTTGATTTTGGAACTTGAAAAAGGATTTCTAGATTTGGGTTTTGGAATCGGATTCTGGGTGACGATTCAGGATTTGAGTCTAGAGCTTGACTGTAGATTTTCTTTTATGGATTTGGGTTCGGAATGGTTATTCCACATGCTAGCTTACGGAATAATGATTTTGGATTCGAATTTGGACATGATTATGGATATGATTTCTGGATTTGGATTTGGGATTTCTTACGAAATTGCGGATTCAGATTCGGATTTGGAAATAAATAATGGGTCGGAGTTTCGATTTGTCTAATACTGGATTAGACAGATGGACTCCATAATTGAAACGTGATTGACTACAACCTAGGTGGTTGTAGGCTGATTGATGGGTAGATGTACGTACCTGGTTCGTTGTTCGAGGTACGACACCGGGCAGACTTGGGATGTCTGGTGACGGTATATAGGTTATACCGGTGGTGCGTTGGAGAGCGTATTGGTAGTCGGATTGGTTCTGATACCATCAGATTAGTTGAGGACGTGGACTGGACATTGGATACTGTGCATTGGGTCATGGTATTTCTAATGGGTCTAGTTGCACACAGGTCGAGTGAAATGCTTGTGGTTAGTGTAACCACGAGTGTGTGTCATAGCAGTTTGCGACTGACGACTGTCAAGTGGTGACAGTTTGTAGGAGGTGTCAGCGTGGATCATGGTGTGAGGTCTGATGGCTCCCAGTGGGAGCAGACGTCAGGATAGATTAGTGATTGAGAAGAGAACTGTCTAGTTGGTTGTGTCAACGAAACGGTAGATTTGACAAGTAGTGTCAATTCAGAACGCATGACTACTGTCATTCGACGTGGTCGAACGTAGTCGATACGACGTGAGTGTTAGTCGTACGTCTGGTTGCAGACGGTTATCGTTCTGGTTAGTGGGTGCACGAGTGTACACGAGTTCCGAGGTCGATTCTACTTTCCACGGGGTGGATGTGGAATCAAGATAATTGGAGTTTCGAGAACGAAACTAATTAAGGAGGGAAGAACGGTTAGATTAGGTCGGTTGGAATTTCGAGGACGAAATTAATTAAGGAGGGAAGGTTGTAACGACCCGTCCCAAATTTCATGATTAGATTAGTGACTAATCACGATTAGTGAGGCTAATCCGTGATTAGTAGAGCGAGATCGGACGAACGATGCGAAATGACCGTTTTGCCCCTGATGGTGGTAAAACGTTGACTTTTCAATCGGGTGGTCAAATGGACTTTGACCGATGACCGTGACGTAGTTCGTGACGTCACGAGTTCATAGATAGGTGGCACGTTCAATTCCGACGTTCGGGGAGGAAGTTATGACGTTCGGAAGTGTAGGGGCATTTTGGTAATTTGGGTGAATAGGAGGTCAAAAGTTGACTTTTTGATCGAGAGGTCCGATGGCCGAGGGCCGAAAACCGTTATGTAGATAAGGACGATACGAATCCGTAGACAGGCGGCACGTCGAATTCGGACGTTCGACGGCGAAGTTACAGTTCACGGAAGTTCCCGGTTACTATTCACGACGGCACATTTTACGAGACAAAAAGTGCAGTTTTGTCTCTAGTGGGCCCAGATATTTAATGGAGGCCCAATGGATGAGTGACACTTGTCACCCATCCACTGGCCAACCCCACCTACTCATGCACCAAACCCATCCCCGTGCATTTTCATTTCTTCATCCACACACAAACCCACCCGATCTCACCATTTTCTCTCATTCCCGTGCAACCCAAACCCAGCCAACCATCACCCGTGACCAGGCAGAGGACCAGGGAGATCGAGGGAGCCGAGGTGGCCGGCTTGGAGGCCTGAACCGCCGCCCACGGCGGCGAGAGGAGGAGAAACCCGAACGGGTACCCGGTTAGCCCATTTTGATCCATTTTTCCATTTTCGTTGTTATGGTTAGTTTTTAATGGTTTTAATGAGTCCATTAGGTTGCTAGGGACATTTTACGAAGGTTTTGGTGGTGGTTGACGGCCGAGAAGCCGTGTAGACTGATCGGGAACAATTGAACCGTGAGGTTCAAATTGGACCGGTCGGATTTCGTAGGTTTTAGGTTGTTTAGTTAATTAGGATTGATAGGAAATGAAGAAATAGGAATTTAGGAGTTGGAATGGAAGCAAACGGACCGAAAATGAGGGAGAAGGAGACCTAGACCGGTTACGCCGGTCCAAGTTGCAGGAAAAACCGGACCGGACCGGTTCGGACCGGTCTGACCGATGTAGGGGATAACTGATGACGTCATCCTGATGACGTCATCATGTCAGGGATGACGTCATCATGTCAGATCTGACATGTCAGACTGACATGTCAGACAGTGGGCCAATGGGAGCGTGACACGTGTCACTGTCAGGGGATGTCAGTGATGACGTCATGCTGACGTCAGCGATGACGTCAGCAGGTACTGTAGCAGGCGCGTGAAGCCCACGCGCAGCCACTTCAGGCGGCGCGTGAGGGCGCGTGGCAGGGAATCTGGGGAAGGTTCCAACATGTGAAATCATCTATTCGATGTAACGAACATTTTGAGACTGGTTTCGTGTCGATCGGACACCGTCTCGATATGTTTCGGGGCATCGGAAGGTTTAGGTTCGGGATTAAAAATAGTTGAAAATACGGGAAAATTACGGGGCTTTAGTGGGAGGTTAATTAAGTAGTTAGTAACCTTCTATTACGATTTGGACAGGTTTGGGAGTCCCGGTGACGATGATCGGCTCGGGGAGCCGTATGGCACGCAAATCGAGGCGGCAGCTCGGACGGTCTGTGAGTGGACTTTGTTTTCCAAATTGGTGCATGCATAAATGTTTATTATATGTTTTATTACTTGTTTGATGATGCCATGGGTGCATTTGTATGTGGTTACGTATAAGCACGTATTTCGAGGTTTCGGCCTTATACGGTGCTTATACGGGTCTGTATTTCTTTATTGATTTAAATGATTTGATTTTGGATTTCTAAATGGATAAACTCGGGTATGAGACCCATTCGGTTTTGTCTCGGGCATATGACACTATTTACGACCTTCGGGTCTAAATCGTGGTCGCGACGGGTGCTATGTGCACGGCGATCGACGATACGACGCTCGCCTCCGGATTTGGATGTGTTCCTTCCGGAGAGGTCACGATGCACGATTCGTTGTCGGGCAGCCTGGGGAGGCTCGACTACGGAGTGCTGACGGTTCAGGATAGCGATCGGTGATGAGTGCACCATGATCTTGCGATGGTCGCGTCGGTTGATTCGTTCACGGCGACATACCAGGATTGAGGGCGGTCCTGGATGGATGGTTGCACGCATCACTATGATCGGAGTCGTGACTGACCCTTAGATATCGGGCACGGTGCCCAGTTGAGTCATATGTTCGGGCACGAGACCCAGTTACTTTATGGTTTATGATTTCGGGTCAGGGACCCTACGTGGATTTCCAAGTTCATGACGGTTTATGGGAACCGGCATGAACTCTGGAAAGGTCATTGTGGTTCATGACGGTTTATGGGAACCGGCATGAACCTTTGTCAGGTCATTCTGGTTCATGACGGTTTATGGGGACCGGCATGAACCCTGGTTATGTTATTACGGCACATGACGGTTTATGGGAACCGGCATGTTACTTGCTTATGGATATTATGGATCATGACGGTTCAGGGGAACCGGTCATGAATGTTTATGTTATGTATATATATGTTCATCTACCTTCCTTTACTTCTATTATCTCCTCCGGGGAGGGTCGTTGGCCTGGGTGGACCCCGGAGTAGTCACGGAGCACCGACTGAGTGGAGTCACCCCCCAGTTGGGTTCCTTACTCTCAGGAAGGCTATGATTACTATTACCTCGGGTAGGGTCAGTGGTCTACGGACATTGATCTTAACTTTGAGAAGACTCGGATTGAGACCTGGGTAGCGCGCGCGTAGCTTTGGATACCGTGACAGGATTGGTTGTGTGACTTATATATATATGTATGTGATGGATATATGTTATATGATATGTGGTGTGTACAGGTGTGCACAGGATTTGAGCAGTAGCTCGTGTACTTGGTTTCTTTATGGTTTGGGGCCGAGTCCCTTATGGATTTGGGCAGTGGCCCGTATGGTCGTTTTTATTGTGGTCCTTTCGACCTTAGTTTATATCTGCTTTGGGCTTAGTCCCACATATGGTTGTTTTGGATAAATGGTTTTCGAATGCATGCATGCTTTTTAGTGGAGGGTACAAATGTCTTCCTTATTAAATATTTTTATAAACTCTTTGTTTTGTCCACTCACAGTTTTTAATGTTTTGACTGCCCTTCAGGTTGACATCGGATGTGGGCTGTAGCAGAGATCGAGATATCACATGCCTCCTTCGGATCCTGGCGTACTCTGATAGCCCGGGAGGGCAAAGGTCGGAAATATCCCTTGTCTGACACTCCGTGTCAGACGGGAGCAGGATCATCTCGCACAAATCCCCGGGGGATTGGGATGGGTCCTGTCAACTAGTCTCAGAACCGCGAGCCCCCAGCTCGACGTCTGAGCCTACCAACCAACACGTACCATCACATATATACTTAATAGTCACACAACTATAGTACATACTAATTCCACGTATCTTTATTCGACCTTAGTGCCTTGTATGTTTATTTCTGAATAACTAATTTTTATGGGACCATGGGGCCTCACCTGATATATACATATATATATATATATATATATATATATATATGTCTTGTATTTGTTGATATAACCCCTTTCGAAACACATAGATAAACATAAGGGTTCCTACTCCTATCAGACGTCAACACCCAAAATGTCAAAAATAGCCTCAAAAGGACTTCATAATTTTAATAAAAACAACTAACTATCAGAGCAGGGATAATTATACATCCATAAATTTCGTGATACACAGAGCATAATTCTTACCACATAAATCAAAATACAGGATTTACCATATATGGGAACAAGTTCCCGAATTTACTTCGAAAATTGAGCTGATTCTGCTCCTGTCTGACAATTCTTGTCAGATAAGGGATTTTCCTATTATCGTTCTTACTCTTATTTGATACAATAACCAAATAGAATCCATCTCTTGCGGGGTTGTCGCTCACATCCAATCCACTAACCCTAACAAGTAGTCAAATTTACTAGTCCGACCATATTCAGTCTTATTTTCATTATTATATTTCTCACAATTTGCAATGTTAATAATGAATAAAATAACCATAATTTAAAATACATAATTGTTCAAAAATTTATTATTTTATTAACTTTTACCTTGTTCATCATAAATCATAATCATATTTAACTATTCTTGTAAAAGAAATGGTTTATTCATCATATACACCACCTTTGTTTCCATGTCCTCATCATCTCATATCAGAACACCATCATAGCATCAAATCAATATTATCATACGCTCATGATCACATTATCATCATACATCATCATAGTTTCATAATATTATATATAACAAAGTAAAGTCTATTCTTATATATTCTCCAAATCTTCGTAATTCCCACAAAATTTTCTCTAACTTATCATCTTTGGGCCGTTAACATATATAGCCTTAAGTTGTTATTACCCCAATTTTTATAGTATTATTTTTTGTAATGAAATCAAATAACAATAAGGTAATTTGTGCACTAAATTAGGAAAAAGGGAAAGCCTTTTGACGTATATTGTACTCATATCCAAATTCTTCTTTAACATTCATATTCAAGAAAGGATTATAATTAATTCCTCTAATTTGCAAAAATCTAATTTAAGTTTATAATATAACATAATACTTTGAATATCCAAAACTATAATCAAACGATTTCCATTTAACTCAAACATAATACCATTAAACTCATAATTTCGAGATAGGAAACTTTTATATTGACGAGACAGTGGAAGGCCACTGGACGCGCCGCCACGCGCTGGTGGAACTCTCTGCATGTGGTGGCCACACACCAGCCCTGTCACCAGCAAGCTCCAACTGAGTCGACCCGCGGGCGTGTGCGTAGGGCTCGACCCGACGACTTGACCCAATTCAAAATCCACCATTTCTTCACTGTTTTTTTATGTTTTAATAATCCATTTCCATATAATCTAACCTAGAAAGAGATATAATCTAACCTAGAAAGAGATATATGTCATCAAAACTAAGAAAAACTTACCTCGTTAGCTTAGTTTGATTCATAGGTTTTCAATCATAGTTCCAAAACCCATTTATGAACCTTCCCATGTCCAAGCTTCAACCTTTCTATCTTAACATGATCCTAGGAACTCTAAAAGGACATTGGAATACTTGTTTTCAAGTTTCCAAGCCCAAAACTAAGATTTAAAAAATAGGAACCTACGGGTTCCATGTTTTTGCCTCACCGTTTTCCCTCTTCCTTTACCGTTTCCTTCAGTTTTTCTCTCGTTTTTCCATCTTTTACAGCTTTTCTTCTTCTCTTCTTTTTCTCTTTTCCTCCCTGATTTTCTATTTCACCACTCTCTCGATTTCACTTTTCTCCTCTTTCAGCTATCCATCACCAAACTCATCACTCATGTATATACTACAATATATATAGTGTTATAGGTCGGTGGAAGAAATCAGGGAGGGAAAAATGGAGGATATTCTTCAATAGTCTAGGTTTCTCTTCCAAAATGACCAAAATACCCTTATACCCAAAATTACCAAAATGCCCCTAGTTACCTTTGACCCATAACTGTAACGACCCGTCCCGAATTCCGGGATTAGATTAGTCACTAATCTTGATTAGTGAGGTTGAACGGTGGTTAGTAGGGCGGAATCGGACAAAATGTGCAAAATGACCGTTTTGCCCCTAGTCGTGGGCAAAATGTTGACTTTTTGATCGGGCGGTCAAACGGACTTTGACCGATGACCATGACGTAGTTCGGGACGTCACGAGTTCATAGACAGGTGGCACGTTCGATTCCAACATTCGTAGAGAAAGTTATGGTGTTCGGAAGTTGAGGGGCATTTTGGTAATTTGGCTTATTAGGGGCCAAATGTTGACTTTTTGACCGGGAGGTCCGATGGGCGAGGGCCAAGGACCGTTACGTAGGTATCGTCGATACGAATCCAACGACAGGCGGCATGCCGAAATCGGAGATCCGACGACGACGTTATGGTCAAGAAACGAACTAACGAACCGAGGCCGGGATTAAAATAATAATATAATAATGAATAGTGACCGTTGACCCTACACACCTGGATGAGTGACAAGTGTCACTCATCCCTTGAAATCAGAATCCATGTTTTTGGGGGAGACCTCATCATGATGTTTAATTAATTTTTAATTAATTAATTAATCTTTTAATTCCATTATCCCTCCCTAATTTGCTTAACCGTGTACAACCAACCCAGCTTCTACCCAACCTAAAATCCTCTGCCATTGCTGAACCTGAGAGTGTGATTTTGTGAGCAATTTGAGTGTGATTTCAACTGGGTAAACACGAGAGAGTGGCAGTGAGGAAGAACTGAGAATTCGAAAAATTGAGTTTTGGGAGGGAAAATCAAATTGAAGGAATTGGGCTGTGATGATCGAATTGGAGGTTACAAACATCTTCCTGAGGTTGAGACGAGTCGATCCACATCAAAAACGAGAAGGAATGGTGCCGTTTTGGCTCTGATCGAGCTTGGTGACAGAGGAAGAAATCGAGGCTGAGTCGTGGAGTTTGGGGCTGTGATTGACTCAATTGTTGTGGGGAAATGACTCCTCATGATCCCACGATGCTTCTGGGTTCATCAATTGAAGGAAACCGATCGAGATCGATGGACCTCCATTGATGAACAGTGACGGTGCTCGAGTTTGTGTCGTGACGATTGAACACTGGATTGAAGCAATTGGGTTGGGGGAAATGATCTACGGAGTCCATGGAAGCTACTGGTTGAATCAATTTCAGGATATCGATCGAAATGGATGGGGTTCGAAGGATGAACAACGGACGGGTGTTCTTGGTGTTCATCATCGAATCGTGGAATTGTAGGTAATGAATTGTGTAATCAATGTTACAGAACTTAAATTAAACTTAAAACGAAGCTAATGGAATGAACAATTGTTGTAATTAAGGCTGAATTGATAGGATTGGAACCGGGTTGTGTCGCGGGTGAATTGGACCCGTTTACCAGACAAACGGGTTGGGCTGGTGACACTGTAGCAGGCGCGTGAGTTTCACGCGCAGCCACTCACGGCGGCGCGTGACGGCGCGTGGGCACGGATCTCGAGGTGAGGTCAACATGACTTCTGTCCCATTTAATGTAACGGACATTTTGGAATTGGTTTCGTGTCGATCGGACACCGTCTCGATAGTGTTCGGGATGTCCGAAGGTTTTTAATTAAGTTTAAAAATAAGTAAAAATTTGGGAAAATTACGGGACTTTGATAGGATGTTAATGATGAGGTTAGTGACCCTCTAATGTGATTTGGACAGGATTGGGAGTCCCGGTGATAGTGGTGTGGCCCGGGAGGGCCGGTGGCACGCGTATCGAGGCACACGGTTAAAACGGTCTGTGAGTGGACTTTGGTTTTATAAATCCTATGCATGCTTAAATGTGTTATATGGGTTATATACATGATTTCTGTGATGATATTTGTGAGCATTGATTTTGGATATGTTGCACGTATTTCGAGGTGTTTTCCGTATTTCACGTATATCGGGATTAACGGTTTATTTGTGGTTTTGTGTGCTTGTGGTTAAATAAATAATATGATGAAATGGTTTTGAAATTGGAAATATGAACTCGGGCTTGAGGCCCACTTGTTTTGGAAATTTCGGACTTGGAGTCCATTTGAGAATCGGGCCGGGGGCCCAGTTGGTTAATGAAATCGGGCTGAGACCCATTTGAGTTATATTATCGGGCCAGGGGCCCAGTTGATTTGTGAATTCGGGCCGTGGGCCCAGTGGGTTTATAAAGTCGGGCTGCGGGCCCAGTTGGTTTACAAATCGGGCCGTGGGCCCAATGGTTCATAAAATCGGGCATGAGGCCCAGTTGGATTATAAATGTGATTTTGGGTCAGGGACCCTATATTTAATAATTGTGATTTTGGGTCAGGGACCCTAAATGGGATTACGTGGTTTTATGGAAATTTCGGGCAGGGCCCATTGTAATGATGTGATAAAAGGATTTAATAAAACTGTTTTCCATATACCATCTGGATACAAGGATATATGATGGTCTCCTCCAGATGTCTGGGACACTGGGGAAGTCACGGTGCATTGCCTGCGAGGGGTCATTATACGGAGCAGCCGGACCGTATGATGACTCAGGAGCAGGATTGCTATGATTGACGTCAGGGACGTCAGACATCAGGGATGTCAGATATATGGACCCGGAGAGACCCCGGGCAGCACGCGTAGCTTATGAAACCGTGAGATATGACGTCAGGGACGTCTAGCGTCTGGGACGCTAAGCATCTGGGATGCTGGTGATGGTAATGGTAAAATATGGATTAATGAATAAAATGGCTTATTGGTTGGATATGTGTTATGTGTTAAAAATGGATTATTGGTTATGATATGGTATGTAGGGTCGGGGACCCTAAATGGTTTTGGATTTTTGAATTGATGTTCATCTATGGTCGTGGGTGGTGACCCACATGGTTTTAATATGTATGGTGGTGGTATTCCACGGTTTTGGGCTGAGTTCCCACACTTGGTTTTTGGTTAACGGTTTTCGGGCTAAGGCCCTAATGGCTCGGTTGAGCAAACGTTTTGGTTACTGGTTTTTGGTGGCATGCATACGTTTTTATTGGAGGGCATAAATGTCTTATAAATGTATTTGGTAAACTTATTGGTTTTTGTCCACTCACAGCTTTTGGTTTTAATGCCCTTCAGGTTGATTACGGATGCGATTGCAGCAGGGACTGGGACATTGCACACCTCCTCCATCGATCCTTGCGCACTCTGGATGCCCTGTTTGGGCAGTGGCTCGTGGTTATCCCTTGTCTGACACCCCTTGTTGGACGGGAGCAGGGCACATTCCACGGTAATCCCGGGGGGATTGGGATGGGTCCTGTCAATAACGAACTTATTCGACCTCCGATTTTGACATACCACCTATCTATGGACCTAGGAGTTCGATACCTTTATAACGGTTTCATGGAATGTCGTCAAAAAGTTAACCTTTGACTTTAGAGGAAAAATCATAAATTTTCATTTTCTCGGATTTCTGGGTAATTACAATCTGCCCCACTTAAAAAATTTCGTCATTAAGACAAAATTTTAGATGACCTTATATAGATACCATGCATTACTTTTCCGAGTCCACATTCACCTAATACCTTATATCAACTTAACATCTCAACAGATCAATCTTAATTCATTCTCAAATTGGACAATTGATTTTCTCAAAAATTAATCAACCTTCCGATTTCTTCTTGTCATTAAATCTCAACTTTATTTAGACATAAGTAATTCAGTGAACCCGTATAATCTTAATTGATTCACATAAGAAACCTTATACTAGGCACCCTTCGAGTTATATTCAGGAACTTAATCACGATAATAGTAATCATAGCTCATGAGCTAAATCATACTAGTTTCATAACCAACCTTAACCTATTATCATTTCAAATATCAATCCAACAACGTCACTGTGCATAGGTCACTACCTTAACATTTTCCGAGTCAAGTCCAGAACCAGCGAGATAATATCAATATCCCCCGGGGTTATGTTTGTACTACTGGTAGATAAACCACTCGAGATCTGAAGCCCAGCTCAACGTCCGAGTGTAACCTCACTAAGGATATGGATTCCTACTCGACGTCTAAGTGAAAATTGACTCAGGATTTGGAGTCTAGCTCGATGTTTGAGTCATCACAATGCTAGTCTCAGGATCTGGAGCCTAGCTTAACATCCAAGATTAACCAACCATTACCGACTCAGGATATGGAGCCTAGCTCAATGTCTCTGAGTCATTACCCCACCATATCAGTCTCAAGGAAGGATGTAACGACCCGAATCTCGAGGAAGAGTAAAATTGGAAGAAAAAAAATAGAAAGGGAAATGACAATTTTTCCCTCGTAGGGTTTGATGTTGACTTTTTAACGTGAATACTTTTCAGATAATTCATGAGGACCGTTACGTAAGGGTGGCAATTTTTGACACGACTCGATACACGACTTGAAACCCGCACGGAATTTATCTAGGTCAACCCGCACGATTAAAATTTTGGGTCAACCTGTTATGACCCATTTAAAATATGGGTGAGTTTCCGGTCAACCTGTTAACACGTATAATGATTTCTTAACCTGTTTAATAAATGGGTAGATTTCGAGTTAATAGGTTAACCCATATATTGGTTTATATATTTACCCATTTAATAAAGGTGTCATTACTAACCCATATATCTACTCATTTACCTACTTAAATACCTATTAAATCTTATAATTTAAATAGGTTAAACATGTTAAACAGGTTAAACGGGTTAAACGGGTCATAGGTTAATTGGGTTTTGAGTACGACCTGTTTATTAAATGGGTTACATGGGTTACGCGGGTCATTAACAGGTCGGGTTCGAGTTGGACATTCTTGACACGATTATTAAACGGGTCGAGTTCGGGTTAGGCATAAATGGGTAAAACAGAATTCATGACACGACACGACCCATTGCCACCCCTACCGTTACGTAGACCTCGGAATTTTGAGTCCATAGATAGGCGATATGCCAAAATTGGAGATTGCATAAGCTAGGTAAGGGTTAAAATTAACTAAAGGTATTTTGGTAATTTTGGCTTAAAGGGTATTTTGGTAATTTTTCCAAAATGCCCTAGGGTACTCTAGAACATTCTCCATTCTTCCTTTCTTTTCCTTTCCACCGACCTACTATCTGTTTATATAAATGGGTGTGTGTGTAATGGTGTGTTTGGGAAAGGCATACTACAAAAGTGAAAAAAAAAGGTGACCAGGAAACTGAGAAGGGAATGAGAGGAAGGAAGAAGAAGAAGAAGCAGAGGGGAAAATAAAAGAGTGAAGGGAGAGAGAGACAGTGGGAGGACAATCTAAACCAAAAACCAAAAAAGGGAAAAATCGTCAAATTGCTGTGGGAGCTGTGAGGCAATTTTAGCTTGTAGTTACTATCACTAACGTTCTAGTGGAGTTCCAGGGAGTGCTCTGGGTCAAGAACACCCCAGTTTCAACGTAAGGAAACAAAGAACAGAGAGTTGGTTTTTGGACCGAAATGTAGGAGTTTTGAATAGAGGATTTGAGGTAAGATAATTATGTTTTGAGGTTTCAGAGCTTCTTCTGAGTGTATGGCGAGTGCACTGGATGTTGAAGGGATGAAAAAAATGAAATTTGAAAATGATAAGGTTGAGTTAGGTCACCAGGTCGGACGACCCAGAATTACAAATCGGCGAGAGCTTGATAACAAGTAGCTCTGCAATTACAGTACAATCACGTGTGGAGCCCACTCACAGAAAGATGGGGGGCATATGGGGGTACGTGCCATGTTATCTCAAAAAACGGCCAACATGAAGTTTTCGATGTTTCGAGTCTAGTGGTATAGTTTTCGAGGTGATTGAGTATTGTCTCGGGGTAACTTTGATTGCTTAAAGGTTTATGTATTATTTTAATCCATTTAAAATCCCAGAAATTTTAGGGATAGATACATGAGTTATTTTGGATGGTTAATAACCCTTAAAAGTGACTTTTGACGGGTAATAACGATCCCAGAGTTTATAGAAAGACGTGCAACTGGGTATCTAACTGCGTGGACGGTGTGTGAGTGGACTTTTCTTTCATTAAAACTAATGTTTTAAAGCTTTTATGTGTTTTTTCGATGATGGTTGATTGTTTGTGATTTTTGGATGATTTTACGATATTAGTTTATGGCACGTTTTACGAGGTTTATGCTTGAATTGTGTTTTGGGTTTAAGCCCGAGTTTCAAATTGTGGATTTACTTTATGAAGTTGATGTGTGTGTTATAAACATGTTTCTCAATATTTGTGAAATACTATGTGAGAGGACCCGTCCTTAATTTTATGGGTCTTGCTCCCGTCTGACCAATCTTGTCAGACAATGGATAATATCAACATTAACCAAGCTTGTATTTTACTAGATTAACCAAATTCAAGTCCATCATTACAGGGTTACCGCCCACGTCCAACCCAATAACCCCACAAGTAGTAGCATTTACAATGTTGACCATATTTGGGGTTTACTTTCGTTCTTATGTATTATCAAAGTTCTTATGTATTATCAAAGAATCCATATCCCGCTCGTTATCACTATTCTTCGTTATTAGTGTCTCTGGATTAGCATCCAATTACAATCAACAATTTAGTATACAATTTTATATATTCCTTATTACTATTTAATTTTCACATATTCCTTTAACCTTAAGTACCACAAATTATCTTTGTATTTCCTCAAATCAAAATAACTTTGTGTTAGTGTCGTTTTAGGTTTTTTTTTTTAATATTCATAACACCAACATACATGATCATATACATATAACATCATGTTATCATTTACATTTCATTTATTGTATCATTATTAGTATCATCCCTCTCCTCATATCATCTTCAAGATTATTATCCTCATCATGAAAGGGTACTATTCATATCACCTTAAATAAATATCAAATAGTGTACCATCATCCTAATTATCCTTACCATCATAAAGTAATTATACCACATGGTATACAAATAGATAAGTACACAAAACAACCTTTAAATCTGATCCTTAGTTCACCTATTCTCTTAACCCGTCATAAACCCTAATTAAAGATTTAATTACTAATTAGTCTTAGGGTTTAGTTAAGCCACTTAAAATACTCTAAGTAAAGAAATAATGAACATATTAATCACAAATCCATAATTGTGTCCAAACGATGTCCAAATCCCACAAAAACTTTACCATTAGATTCATGATTTTTCATGTTGAACATATCCTATAAATCGGCCAAACGCGCCCTCATGCGCTGCCTGGCCTTACTGTGCATGGGGGTCACGCGCCTCCCAGTCGTCTTCTTCCTTGGAACCAATTCGACCCGGTTCCAACAACTCGGGTCTCCCGCGACTTGACCCGATATGAAATCCATTATTTATTTTTTTTACCAATTTTCACGTTCTAACAGTCCATGATCTTCTATGCAACCCCATAAAGAGATCTAAATGCTGAAAACTAGGAAAAAACTTACCTAAGCCTTTCAGTGTTTTCAAGTCCCCAAACATTTCCCCTTGGCTCCTAAATGATCGCGCCGACTCTCCTACCATGCTGGTATCACTAGTTTCGAGCTAAAGAGCCTCAAAATATCACGGTGATCCATGATCACCAATAAACCTCATGGGTTCTGGAGGTTTTCCACCTCCTT
Source organism: Prinsepia uniflora (assembly GCA_032719365.1). Classification (NCBI taxonomy): domain Eukaryota; kingdom Viridiplantae; phylum Streptophyta; class Magnoliopsida; order Rosales; family Rosaceae; genus Prinsepia; species Prinsepia uniflora. The sequence continues at coordinate 75,694,079 of CM064863.1, forward strand.
CCTCCACATTTTTCCAGTTCTCTTCTTTTCTCCCTCTCCCCTTTCATTTCCCCTCTTCTTATTTCCTTTCTAGCTCTCTCCTTCTTTCACGGTGGTGGTTTCTTAGTTTCCTTTCCTTCGGCCACCACGCCACGATTTTCTTCCCCATGCACACACACTTATCCCCTATTTAAACGATCACTAGGCCGGTGGGTGCGAGGGGAAAAAAAGCTTCAAGAATTTTCTAAATCAACACATGTGATTCACATGTCAATTTTGTGAAATGACCAAATTACCTTTTTTACCAATGACTAAAATACCCCTATTCAATTTAGATCTCAAACGATTTTATTCAAACTCCATTTTTGGCGTCTCGATTAAAAGGTGAACCTTTTTTACTTTTAGTCAAAAGTCAACTCATTAACTTTCAGGGGCAAAATGGTCATTTTTTTCTTCTTCAGATTTCCGGTTGTTACACTATGTATGTGAACTCTGTGAACAACCCTCCTCAAAGTTAGTTATAAGATGTTCAGATGTTTGGAGCTTGGCCTCGTTGATCTTGAGGCTGTAAATTCGGTTTGAGATGAGTTCTTAGCCGGGTTCGGATGGTGCGTAAGTGCAGCCTTCGGACATGGTCCAGATTGTGCCATGTAACGACCCGTCCCGAATTATCGAGATTGATTAAGACTTAATGATGGATTAACGAGGCTAATCGAGGATTAAATGAGGATTAACGGACGTTCGGGGTGTCATTACGATTTTGCTCCTGAACGAGGGTGAAATATTAACTTTTAACCCGGAAAGTTCGATGACTGAAGGCCGAGGACCGTTGCGTAGATCGAGTCGATACGAATCCATAGACAGGCGACACGTCGAAATCGGACGTTCGACAAAAAAGTTACGGTTCACGGAAGTTCCGTGGAACTATTGCACGTTTTACGAAACGAATGCCTTTTGGCATTAAGTGGGCCCAGATATTTGGGGCAGGCCCAATGGATGAGTGACAAGTGTCACCAATCCATTACCCATCATTTCCCATACATGCATATCCATCCCCTTTTCCTGTTCGATCATTCCACCAACCCAAACAACCCCTACAAACCCAATCCAATCCTCTCCCCATTTGTTTCAATTGAGGCCAAGAATGGGAGGCTGAGGATGTGTTGGTGGCCAGGCAAGGACAAGAGCACCGTGAACGGCGGCGACGGCCGAGGAACCATGTAAAAACCCCAACCCCTGTATATCTCAAATTTCAAATTCGGGTTTTGGACGTTAGGGGAGTTAGATGTTGGTTAGGATGTGTTTAGGGGATTGGTAGGAGGTTTAGGAGAAGGTTTTAGACGGTGGAAGGTGGCTGAACAGCCCGGAACGGCGGCCGGGAAGTTTTCGGTGGCTGCCCACCGAATTCTAATTCCGGCCATGTTAACCCAAATCGAACTTCCTAATATACTTTTGGGGATCCTAGGAACCTATTGGAACCCTTAGGTTGAAGGTTGGACCCCTAGAAATGCCCTGAACTTGGATTGGAAGTTTTGGTTCAAATAGTTTAGTTGAACCAATGGGTTTTAGGCTTGGTTTCTAGGATTTGATGACATAGATAGATTGGAAATGAGGAGTGACAGGACCTCGTCCCAACTGGACATCAAAAACCGTATCCGGTCCTGCTCCCGTCTAATAAGTCGACTAAAGGCCCAAAACTACCCTTAAGTGTTTGCCAGACAAGGGATAATTGCGCTGATTTCTGCTGCTACCTCTGCTTCACGATCAGCCTCGAACGTCGTACCACGACTTGGAGGGTCACAAAACAGAAAAGGTGTGAGTGGAAAAAAATGACTTCTTATAAAAACATTTGCCAAAATATATTCTTACCCTCCAGTTTTCACAAACATGCATGCATAACTTAAAACATGAGTGATAGTATGAAATCATTCGAGTATGAACAGTGGATCGATAAAATCAAAACATGTTTTCCCATGGTCCGTAAAACTCATGTTCATCAAATCAGTTCAAGTTATAAAACATCTGTTATAAAGCCTCTGGGCACAAATATCAATAAATCATAATACCACCAATCCTCAACATCCAATCTCAATATCCATATAACCCGTCCGAGTACATCAACTCCAGGAATCAACAACATCTGGAGGATATCAACATAATCCCACGCTCCTGCGAGTGAGCCTCCCTCGGAGCTACTCATCTCCAGGCAGTGGTCCCACGCTCCTACGAATGAGCCTCCCTCGGAGCTACTCATCTCCATGCAGTGGATCGTGACTACTCCAGGAACTACGACGTCTGGAGGAGACTATCAAATCACAGAGGATGGTATATGTGGAACAGTCACCAAATCCAGTAATCTCATTTTAAAATCATTTAAGTCTCAAATCGAATAAAAAACATTTCAATACGGCCTATGCCCGAGACATAACTTTCACAAATCAAGTTCCACAAAACCATCATAAAACAGTGTCCAGGATTTCCTTTATAAATCAAAATCATCAAATTAATCATATTCACATGTGACTCCAAATCCGAGTCAAAATCACTATTCACTTGGGTCTCAAGCCCAAAATATCATTTTCACGCAAATCCATGCGAACACAACCTTAATTGCTATTTTCATATAAATCCATGAAATCAAATCCTTAACTCATAATCCAAGTCAAAACATCATTTTCAATCCTTGACTCATAACCCGAGTCCAAACATCATTTTAAATCCCGGGCCTAGGCCCAAAACATCAAGTTCACAATTTCTCGAAAATCATGCCAAAAATAATATAATAATCCATAAAATCGAGAAATCACCGGATTGAAACATAAATCATGCCAAAGCATATAAAATCATATAATAAAGCATTTAAAACATATATGCATGCATCATGGTTAGAAAACCAAAAGTCCACTCACACACACCGTCTAAACGGTTCGCTTCCGAGCTGCACGTTTTTCCGTAAATTCTGGAAATCACAACTCCTGTCCAAAATCATTATAGAGGGTTACTAACATCTTAAAATACTTCATATAATTTTCCCCAATTTTCCCGGAATTTAAATACGTATTTTTAACGTAAAACAAAACTTCGGATACGCGGAACATTAACGAAACGATATCCGATTTTCTCGAAACCAACGTCAAAATGTTCGTTACACTGAGAGGATTCAAAGTCATGTTGACCTCACCTTGAAACAAGGCCGTACGCGCCCTCACGTGCCACCGTGAGTGGCTGCGCGTGAAACCTACGCGCCAGCTGCAGTAGTCGTCGTCCTCACCCGTTTTCTTTGTAAAACGGATCCTTTTGCCCCCGAACAGACCCGATTCAATGTCCGTCAATTCTACACCGTTTACAGTAATTCAAACGGCAATTAGCATCAAATTAGTTTCAATTAGGGATCTGTGAACTTAATTACAATCATCCTTACCTCAAACCTTCAAATCAAAGCTGAACTTTCGAACCCTGGTCGTCGTCCAATCTCCATCAATGTCAATCGATTTCCTTCAATTGATGCATCCAGAAGCTTCAATGGACTCAGTTAAACTCATTCCCCAACTCAATTGCATCAATCCAAGCCTCAAATCCCACGACTCAAGCTCAAACCGTGCTCACTGTTACCAGACCCGTTCAGAGCCAATTGGGCCTCAATTCTCTTCGTTTTTGATTTGGATCAACTCGTCACAACCTCAGGAAGCTAAATGAAGCTTCAATTTCAATCCTCACGACTCAAATCTCAACATTCGAATTTCCCTCCAAACTTTCTAAAATCCGAATTCCAGTTTTTCATCTCTCCCTCACTACCCGTGTTTCCCCAGTTAAACCAATCTCTGAAATCTCACCAATTTTCATTCTCAAGTTCAGAGAATGGGGAGGAGATTAAGGGTGGAATAAAATTGCATTTTGGTTGTACAGGGGTCGAAGAACACTGAAGGGATTAATAGAGGAATTAAAAATAATTAAGTATAATTAATAATTAATAAAACATCATAATGATGTTTACCCCAAAACATGGATATGAAATTAGGCCATAAATCAAGGGATGGGTGACACTTGTCACTCATCCAAGTGTGTTCAATCATCGAGTACTGTTCATAATAAAATAATATTTTAATCGAAATCCCGGTTTGTTCGGTTAATCGATTTCGTTCCCGTGACCATAACTTCGTCGTTGAATCTCCGATTTCGGCATGCCGCATGTCGTTGGATTTGTATCGACGAGACCTACGTAACGGCCCTTGGCCCTCGTCCATTGGACTTCCCGGGTCAAAAGTCAACATTTGGCCCCTTTTTAGCCAAATTACCAAAATACCCCTCAACTTCCAAACACCATAATTTTTTCCTCGAATGTCGGAATCAAACGTGCCACCTGTCTATGAACTCGTGACGTCCCGAACTACGTCACAGTCATCGGTCAAAGTCCGTTTGACAGCCCGAACTAAAAGTCAACATTTTGCCCACGCTAGGGGCAAAACGATCATTTTGCACATTTCGTCCGATTTCACTCAACTAATCCCAGATTAGTCACTCTAAACCATAATTAATTAATATTTAATCCTGACACTCGGGACGGGTCAATACAAGGAGAGGAAGCTATAGGAATTGGAATGGATGAAAAAGGGCGAAAAATGGAGGAGTTATGACACTGAACTAGTCACGCCAGTCCAGTTGGACCGACCGGCCCAACCGAATCGGACGGGACCGGACCAGCTGCCAAAGTTCAAGGACGATGAACAATCCCCGACGCGTGGCTTTCAAGCGCAGGGAGTTCATGCCGCGCGTGTGGGCGCGTGAGCCGTCCTTTTGACAGGACCCACCCCGATTATCGCCTTGATAATCGGGAAGCATCCTGCTCCCGTCTGACAATCGAATACAAAATGTCAGAGCCCACCCCTAATCCCCCGGGATTAGGGGCTAAACCCCGCTCCCATCTAACTTACACATGACACAAAGGTCAGACTGACATCTAACCTCCGTGTAACACGTAAATCGGACAAGGGAGTTCCGATCCGACCGTCCAAAAACTTCCAAATTTCCCAGAGTACGCAGAGTCTACTGTGGATTGTACGTGTGATGTCTCCATCTCTCTCGGCCAACAGCCCGCACCGCAACAACCTGGAGGGTATCGAAAACACGAAAAGACTGTGAGTGGACAAAAATAAAGTTTTAAGTTTAAAAAAAACAGTTATCAGAAAACATATACATTTATACCCTCCGCGTAAAACCAATGCATGCATATCAATTTACGTCATAAAACAAGATACGATAACCAAACACTTTTTCCTTTTTTCCAATCCCGGGCCTCAGCCCAAAACCACCGAAAACCATTTCATCCGGGCCACTGCCCAAAACATCGGAGAACCATTTTCATCAATTCTCAATGAAATCCAAAACACATCTGCAACCACATTTTCATCCATCAAACCTGCTGGATCTATCCGAGTCTTTAAACTCCCGAGTCTTTAAACTCAATCCAGGCCTCAATAATATCCGAGTCTTTAAACTTCCGAGTCTTTAAACTCAATCCGGGTCTTTAAACCAAATCCGGGCCCGTCCCCCGTCAATCAATATCCGGGTCTTTAAACCCAATAACCAGATCCAGCAAATCCAACCTAAAACCGTTGAAAAACCATTTTTCAAATCCAATTCCATATCCAAACCCGAATCCGAAACCACTGGTTTGATGCCCTTCCGGCATCCATAACCGTCATTCCGAATCAAGACCCAGAACTCATTTCCTTCTCATTTCCCGGTCCGAGTTCGCAACCATCATTCCGTAAGCTAGCATCCGGAATAACCATTCCGAACCCAAACCCGAAATCCACTTCAAGTCCCGAATCGAATCCCGAATCGTCACCCGGAATTTCGATTCCGAAACCCGAAATCTCATTTCCGAAAACTACTTTGAACTGGGCCCTAAGCCCGAAAATACTTTCCAAAATCCTTTTACTTTCGTTGAAATCCAACTGTATGTCCAATCCTGAAATCAACCGTTAAAACCAGGTTCAAATCACGATATTAATCAAAATCTCGTAAAACGTGAAAACCGTCATTTTCCTTGAAAAACGTGCAAAAACCATAAACCATCACAATCACAATTCAAATCATAGAATCAAGTATAGAAAACATATAAAAACATATATGCATGCATCAAGAGTTAGAAAGCAAAGTCCACTCACAGACCATTTCAGCGTCGCCTCGATACGCGCGCACTTATGCCTTCCCCGACCATTCGCTATCCTCGGCTTTCCCGAACCTGTCCAAATCCCAATATAAGGTCACTAACTACTTCACGATACTCATACTAAAACCCCATAATTTTCCTGTATTTTAACTATACTTTAAACGGGACCCTAAACCTTCGATCCCATAGAACTAACTCGAATCAACGCCCGATTAACCCGAAACCTATCTCAAAAGATTCGTTACATCAATTAGACTCAAATCCTAGTTGGACACTTCCCCAGATAACCCCGCACACGCCCCCACGCGCCGCCCAAAGTGGCTGCGCGTGGGCCTCAAGCGCCTGCACACAGAGTCATCTTCAACCTCTGGCCAGCCGGTTCAATTGAACCGAGCCGGCGTGACCGGTTTCCCCTCAAATCCCGTCTATTTTTTATCTGTCCAACACCATTGGGATCGTCCTACTCCCAACAATCTAATTCCCTAAACAAAACACAACATCACGGTCTCTAAACCACCTCCCAAACTCGAACCAGAAACCCGTCGTAAACTCTGTTTTGGTTCCCGACCAACCGTCCCTTCTCCAGTCACGGTTTCGACCTCTACAGGTTCCTAGGAACCTATTGAGTCGATTACAACTCATAGGACACTTCGACTTAGCCTCAAACTTCACGACTTTACATTTGAAACCAGACGGTAAAACAGAGCACTCAGAGGGAATTCAAGAAATTACCTATTCTCCGACCGCCGCCGTGAGCTCCGCTGGGTCTGGTCGACTCCCCTCAGTCCTATCGATGCCACCACAGGTTCAATTTGACCTTTTGATCACCGGATGTGCACAACCGTGCACGGTGGTCCTCGGTTCTGTGTCCTCTGATTCCGCATCCTTCCTCACACACCCACCGTCACGCCCAATCCTCACAATCACAAGCAAAACACTCCTTCGAACACCACCAAACCTCTCAAAACTCTCACACTCACCCAGTCCCTGCAATTCAATCAATTCCTCCCTGCATCTCACTCTCTGTTTTTTTTTCGAAGGATAACTCTTGCACGATTTAAATGTGTACAAGTTATACCCGTGCACACCATAACCCTCCTAGAAGCCTCTAGGTTCACCCCACGTGTCACAATCCTCCCCATTCTCTCACAAAAATCCCACTCTGCCCTGGACACTTGTCCAAATCCGGTTGCACCCTTCCAAGTGTACAAAAGACTAAAATGCCCTTCCTTTGAATCAAAATTACAATTTTACCCTTACCGTTTTAGACCCGTAACTCCCACATCCTAACTCCGATGAACACGTGTCGCCTGTCGTTGAATTCAGGACGACAAGATCTATCTAACGGTCTTAGGTCAACATACCAAAACCCACTTACACGAAAAATCAACCTTTCCCCTTAGTTTAGCCAAATTACGGTTATGCCCTCAACCTTCTGAACATCATAACTTCCTCCTCGGATGTCGGAATCGGGCGTGCCACCTGCCTACGGGTTCGTGTCTTCCTAAACTACGTTCTGGTCATTGTTCAAAACCCAATTGACCGCCCGAACTAAAAGTCAACTTTTTGCCCAAACCAGAGGCAAAATCGTCATTCTACCTTAACGACTCTAGCGTCACCCGCTAACTCAAATTTCCGGGACGGGTTGTTACACAAAAGACCAGAATAACCAAATAAAATTACACCACACCCATTGTCAGACCAGGGAGATTAAACAGTACAACCGACTGGACATCAAGTCCATAGTTTTACAGAGCATAAATTACAAAACAAGATAAAGATCAAATCCTACTCTGTGAACTAAACTACACCGCAATGGAAAAATTTATGCCTCTTCCTCAGCGTTAGCCCCCAAAACTTGTACCACGACCTAGAGGGTATTAATAACAGCAAAGTGTGAGTGGACTAAAACAAAAGTTTCCAGAAAACAGTTTAATGAAATCAGGGTTCACCCTCCAGTTTTACAACACGCATACATAACAAGATATTTGAAAACAGTATAATTAAACATTCGAAATCCCTTTTATGAATCATATGGAAACCGTTACAGTAACCAGCCATAAAATCATGTAAAATAATATAATATTCCCAAAATCCAGAAATCGTCACATCGAAACATCAATCATACCAAATCATGTAAAACTGAATCAACAATCACAATCAAGCCGTTGGATCTATCCGAGTCTTTAAACTCATACATCAGGCCTTCCCGGGATATCAACGAGTCTTTAAACTCAAAACATAGTCAATAGGCCTCTGGGGTATCACAATAACCGAGTCTTTAAACTCACGAGTCTTTAAACTCAATCCGGGTCTTTAAATCCAATTCGGGCCCGCCCCCGTCATCAATTAACCGGGTCTTTAAACCCAAAACCAGATCCAACAATCATACGGGTCTTTAAACCCAAAATCATGCGTAAAATCGTAACAATCCAGGATCCATCATGATCCATTTTCCAAAACCATTTCGAAATCACTTTTCGTCATAATAGGACTTATGTCCGAATTTCACATGCAAATCCCAAATCTTACTTCACAAAACATAGTCAAACCATCATTAAAACATGACATGCATAATCATATCAAATCACTTTATCAAACCATCATCCATGCACAGGAGAAAACGAAATCTCGAAATACGTAAAAATGCGATAATCACCTCGAAAAGCGTGAAATTACGTAAAACATAAATATCATAATCATCACCATGAAATCATATATGAAAACATAAGATAAGGGAATAAAAACAGTTATGCATGCTCGGTTAGAAATCAAAAGTCCACTCACGGTTTTTCAAACGTGTCAATCGCGCCACGTGTGCTCCTCGGTAGCCTCGGGAATGTTCGGGCCTATCAAAAAGTACAATAAGGGTTACAAACATCCCCAAAAAGCTTGCATTAATTTCCCTAATTTTTTCGGGGATTTTTCGACGTAATTAACTTAAAGCCCTAAACCTTTGAACCTCCAGAACTAACCCGAAACGACGTCCGCTCGACTCGAAATTTAATTCAAAAATGTTCTATAAATTGAAAGGATGAAATCTCAAGTTGACCATGACCGGAAATAAGGTCTCACGCGCTGTCATGCGTCGCCCAAAGTGGCTGCGTGTGAAAGCCACACGCCAATCGCTGTAGCTACAGTGTCGTCTTCTTCACCCGTAAGCCTGCAAACGGGTTGTTCGACCCGCGACACGACCCGGCCAAATCTCCATCAATTCTCACTCGAATCCCTTCCTTTTTCCACCTAAATCATTCTTTAACATTTTAATTTGAGATCCCATTCCTTAATTATCTTCGATTTGCCCTAAAACTCTCATTCGACCCGTGATCAAACAAACGGGTCGACTTCTGCAATTCACTCAACTTAGCCCCATTCCAAAATTAACTTAGACAGAAGCTTTAGGGGACCTAAACGAACACTAGAACACAACCAATTTCATGAAAGCCTACCTGGAAGTAGTCGTCTTCAACCTCGAAAATTTCCAGAACCAGAGGCTTCTATTCTTGGCTAAACTGTGATCGATTTCCTTCACAATGGATATGGTTGGACTCCAAATGGTCCCAGAAGACTATTTCAGTCCTTGGTTTTGTCCAATTCGACTCACAAATTAAAATGCGATTTTCCCTCCAATTTTCACAATTTTCCGAACTCTGGTTTTCTCTCAAGCTCTCAGCCCTCTCTTGCTCAGAATGAAACTCAACAAACCCCTATTTCTCTGTTAATCGACCCATGCAGCCGGCAACCCGTGGGAATCTCTCTCAGTCCCACTAAAATTTGTTTCCCGCAAAGACCCAAAAACCCAGTTTTAAAATCCTCATGTGCACTGGTTCTCTGTCCCAACCATACCAGACTGCTTCCATTACCTCAAAACCCTTAAACAAATCCTTGAACCAGAGAAACCTTAAACAATTCCTTGATCAGAGGGTAGATTAAACAATTGCACAGCATTTCCCACGGCTGTTTCAAACTTGGCTTGGAAAAATTACCATTTTGCCCTTCTGCACAAAATTACCAAAATGCCCCTGCTCTTCCGAGACCCGTAACTCAATCGTCCGATGTCCGTTTTCAGCGTGCCGCCTGTCTACGGACTCAGGGCTTCGTGACCTACCTAACGGCCTTCGAATTGTGTGGAAATCAGTTGTCAATCAAAAAGTCAACATTTTCCCCTTTTCGTCCAAATTACGAAAATGCCCTTGAACTTTCAAACGTCATAACGTTTTCCCTGATCGTCGGAATTGGACGTGCCACCTGTCTATGGACTCGTGACGTCCCGAACTATGTCACGGTCATCGGACAACGTCCGTTTTACCTACCAATCAAAAAGTCAACAAATTAACCATACTATTCATAGGGGTAAAAACGTCATTTCATTTATTATTTTACAAAATTACATTCTCTGAATTTCTGGGGCGTTACACCTTTACGGAAAGTTACAACATGTGAAATCATCTATTCGATGTAACGAACATTTTGGGACTGGTTTCAAGCCGATCAGACATCGTTTCGATATAGTTCGGGACGTCCGAAGGTCTAGGATTGACTTTAAAATAGTTAAAAATTCCAAAAAATTACGGGGCTTTAATGAAGGGTTATTTAAGTAGTTAGTAACCTTCTATTACGATTTGGACAGGTTCGGGAGCCCCGGAGACAGTGTTTTGCTCAGGAGAGGCTTTTGGCGGCTTCAGACGGTCTGTGAGTGGACTTGTTTTATGAATTCGATGCATGCATAAATGTTTTATAATTTTTTTAGAACATGTTTTCTGATGCCATGAGTGCATTTGTTTGTGGTAGCTTAGGATTGACATATTTGCACGCTTTTCGAGATTTTCGGCTTTATGTCGTTCCTTTGCGTAGCCCTCGTCATTGGGCTGGGTCGGGCTTATTAAATAATTTTTTAATTATGGGCCGAGTCGGGCGAGCTTACTTACATATATAAAAGCCCTTGGGCTTTATCGGGTTTGGTTTTTATCGAGTTTTTCGGGTCGGGCCTACTAAGCCCACTTGGACCGGGCTTACGTGGGCTTTTGCAATAAACTATTTATCAAATTTTAAAGTTACTAAAAAAAATATGAATGTAACGCCTCGGAAATGAGAGGAATGTAAAATTGTAAAATAATGAATGAAGTGACGTTTTTACCTCTATGAATAGTATGGTCAATTTGTTGACTTTTTGATTGGTAGGTCAAACGGATGTTGACCGATGACCGTGACGTAGTTCGGGACATCACGAGTCCATAGACAGGTGGCATGTCCAATTCCGACTGTCAGGGAAAAAGTTACGACGTTCGGAAGTCCAAGGGCATTTTCGTAATTTGGACGAAAGAGGGGAAAATGTTGACTTTTTGATTTACAACTTATTTTCACACGACTCGAGGACCGTTGGATAGATCTCGATGCCCTGAGTCCGTAGACAGGCAGCACGTTGAAAACGGACATCGGACGGTTGAGTTACGGGTCTAGGAAGTGAAGGGCATTTTAGGAATTTTTGAACAGGAGGGCAAAATGGTAATTTTTGCATGGGTTACTGTTTGCAGCCGTGGGAAACAGAGACTGCACACCCATGCCGTGAGTGTTCTGATCGAGCAATAGTTTAAACGAGTTAGTGGCTGGACATGAGTTAGTTTAATGGTTTTAAGACAGTGGAAAACACAGGATTATGGGTTGATTCAATCCACAGTGCACGGGCTCCCTTGTTTAACTGATTTGGGACTGTTGCGGGAAATAATTTTTCAGAGAGGCCAGAGGGATTCCCATGGGCTGCTCACTGCACGGTTCGATTAACTGATAGTTGGAGAGTGAGAGGAGATCATTTTCCGTGTTTGAGAGCCTGAAAACTAAGAGAAAACAGAGAGTTGGAAAATCTGGAAATTTGGAGGGAAAAATCAAGTTTAATTTGTGAGGCTAGTTGGACGAAACCAAGGATTGGTTTAGCTTTCTAGGACCAATTGGAGTTCAACCATACCATCTCTGGGGTGATTCGACCACGGCTTGGCCAGGAACCCAAGTTCCAGTTTTGAAGAAATTTCAGTGTTGTGGACGACGACTTCCAGGTGAGTATTTGTTCAATTGGTTGTGTGTTTTGGTTCGTATTGGTCATAGTAAGCTTCTGGTGAAGTTAATTTGGAAATGGGATTAAAACCAGTAAGTTATGATGATAGACCCGTTTGGTTGATCACGGGTCGAAGGGTCGATTTAGGACTTGTTAAGACTAATTAATAACTCAGAACTGAAATTAATTGGTTAAGGAAGATGTTAGGTTCGAAAACGAAGGAAATCGAGTGGGAATTGGAGGTTAATTGGCCGGGTCGAGTCGTGGGTTGAGGACCCATTTATCAGATGTACGGGTGAAGGAGACGACACTGTAGCTACAGTGTCAGGCGCGTGAAGCCTCATCTCCGGTCACGGTCAACTAGAGTTTTCATCCTTTCAGTATTTTGAACATTTTGAGTTTAATAATTGGGTCGATCGGGGATCGTTAAGTTGGTCGGAATAGGGCCGGTTGCCTCGGGAAGCGCGTTCAGGCGATTTTCCCGAGCCGGTTTCAGTTTAAGACTTCTTGGATAAATGTTAAGGACTTGTAGTGACCCTTGTGTGTGATTGGACTGACAGGAATCGTACAGTAGTTCCGGGACAAGGTTGTACGCGTGGTTTCGCAGCAGGACTATACCGTGAGTGGGCCCGATTTCATTAAACCCTTGCATGCATAATTGTTTTCACTTATATATATATATATATATATATATATACATGCTGGAATCAAGTAATGGTTTTGATTATCTTGAAATTATGGTTATGGCACGATTTACGATGTTTGGGCTTGAGACCCGTCTAGTGGAATTTAAGTATTGTTTTGGATTTTATATATACATATATATGCATGTGGATATCGATAACTATCTTTGGTACTGCACTGTATAGATCCACCAATGTGATACTGTCTCCTCCGGATGTGGTACCCCAGAGTTGTTACGGCGCATTGCCTGCGAGGGGTCATTCTACGGAGGGACCGGACCGTAGGATGACTCAGGAGCAGGATTGCTATGATTGGACGTCTGGGACATCGTGCGTCTGGGACGCTAGGTATCTGGGATGCCGTACCCGGACTGGGTTCGGGGATTAGACTCGGGATTGAGACCCCGAGTGGCACGCGTAGCCTTGGGACTGTGACCTTATCGGATGTCAGGGACGTCGGACATCTGGGATGTCAGGATTGGAGTGTATAGTGCAGTGACTGTGGTTATATTTATGGTTTTATTATATGACTTGTGATATCTTATATGATTTTATGGTTTTAAATACTAATGCATGCATGTTTGGAAAACGGAGGGGTAAAAGTATATGTCTTAATTATTAAATTGTTTTACAAACTTTGAGTTTCGGCCCACTCACCCTTAATGTTTTGGTGACCCCTCCAGGCCGTGCTACTGAGGTAGAAGAGGATCCTGAGGCTGAGGCATAGATCTACACTGCGCACATGAACCCCTGTTGGGTAGGTTAACCCGCATGATAACTTAGAGTCGTGCTCAGAATTTGTATTTTGAACATTATCCCTTGTCTGATATCTTTTGAATTCGGATTGTATGTATAACTTTATTTTGGATATTTACGCATTTGAACTTTTTAAGGTTAAATTTGGAATGTTGGTTCGGGTGTTAGACGGGAGCAGGGCAAGTCCCCTTGTGGTTCTCGGGGGATCGGGGCGGGTCCTGTCAGCTTGGTATCAGAGCACTAGGTTGTGGTCAGCATGCTAGACTAGCGGTCAGTACTAGGTACTTTTCAAGTTTAAGGATAATGTTATCTAATCTATGCCTCTTAACAGTTGGTTATGCCTCTAAGGAGAATTCCTCAAGCACGGACTGACGAGGAACTAGAGAGAGAAATGGAATACGCTAGTATTGAACGGGCTCAGCGTTTGGGAGCCACTCCTTTCAGCGGGGGATCAAACCCCGAGGATGCCTATGAATGGATTGGTAAGTGGGAAAGGATTTTCACGGTGATGCACTGCCCTTCGGGCGAGGGGGTGACATTAGCAGCCTTCTTACTGGAAGGCGGAGCTTATCAGTGGTGGCATGGTCTAGAGATGTCAGGATGGTCTGTCCACACCACTACCTGGGAGGTCTTCCGTGCTAGATTCTTAGATCAGTACTACTCGCGGTCGTTTCGCGCGGCAAGGGAGGCAGAGTTCCTGTGGCTGGAGCAGGGAGATATGTTCGTTGCGGACTATGAGCAGACTTTTGGGAGACTTTCTTGGTTCTCGGCAGCTTTTGTGAGTACAGAGGAAGACAAGTGTCAGAGGTTTGAACTTGGACTCCGAGGGGAGATCCGGGCAGGTGTGACAGCTGCCAATCACGCTACTCTGAGAGACATGGTCGACGCAGCCGTTCGTTTCGAGGCTAGTCTGGCGGCACACCAGGCAGGACAACCTTCAAGCGAGGGGCGACGTTGGGATCCTCCATACCTTGGACCAATGGGCCAGAGGAACACCAAGGGAGGAAGTTACAGAGGAGCACCTTCATATTTACGAGGTCGTGGCTGGTCAGGTCGACATGGGGGCTCTCAGAGGACAGGATCGAGGTTCAGCTCAGGGCAGCATTCATCTTGGAGTGGTGCATCCAGTGGGTCTTCGGACAGGCCGAGGACAGTCAGCTGCTTTGCTTGTGGAGGAGCGGGCCACTATGCCCGAGACTGCCCACTGTTGTCTAGGAGCAACGATGCAGTGGGCTCCAGTGTTGTGCAGAGTTCGTCTTCCAACACTGTCGGAGGTCGAGGACAGGGAGGTGACCGTGGTGCTGAGCGTGGCGCGCGTGGGCGCGGACAGACTGCGGGGCCTAGGGCTCGCGTATTTGCAGTGACTCAGCAGCAGGCTAGGACAACTCCAGGTGTGGTTACAGGTACTTTTCATATCTCAAACATTCTTGTACCTGTATTGATGGATGCGGGGGCTACTCACTCTTTTATTTCGAGGAGTTGTGCGGGTATGCTAGATTGTGAGGTATCAGCTTTAGATAGCGAGATGGGCATCGGCACGCCGATGGGAATCGTGTACTTGGTGAATCAGGTGATTCGGAGGTGCCCTGTGAGAGTAGATGATGTGGATCTACCAGCAGACTTAATCATTATGGATATCCATGACTTCAATGTGATTTTAGGGATGGATTGGTTATCGGAGCATGGGTCACTCATTGATTGTTGTAGTATGCAAGTGATTCTGCGAAGTCCGGGTTTGCCGGAGGTTATCTTTCGAGGGCAGCGTGATGGTTCGCTTCCTGAAGTGATTTCTTCACTTGCCACTACCAAACTTCTACGGAAGGGATGCCAGGGTTATCTGGCGCATGTTGTGACGGAGCAGGTTAATACTCCGAGTATCGATGAGATACCAGTGGTGCGAGAGTTTCCGGATGTGTTTCCGGAAGACTTACCTGGATCACCACCACTGCTGGAGATCGAGTTTACGATTGAACTACTCCCCGGTACCCGACCTATATCCGAGTTGATTTCAAGAGAATTCAGGCTGGAGGCCCATTTGAGTTATACGATCGGGCCGAGGGCCCCGTTGGTTTATGAATTCGGGCTTGAGGCCCAGTTGATTGTAATCTCGTGCTTGAAGCCCCGTTGACTGTAGTATCGAGCTTGAGGCCCCGTTGATTTATGGTTTCGGGTTTGAGGCCCCGTTAGTCGTTATATCAGGATAGAGGCCTAATTGATTGTGAAATTGGGCTTGAGTTCCAGTTTGGTTTATAAAATGAGAATTCGGATTTGAGACCCTATTAAACTGTGGATTTAGGCCGAGGCCTGTAAAAGTGGATTTGAATCGGATTCGAGGAATCCCGTTGAGATTCTGGTATAAGACCCAGTTGAGAAAGAAAGTATTTTCGGAAATGTATATACCCTCCATATGAGTTGATTGGTCTTCTCCAGCCGTCGACTTGGAGAGTCACGATCCACTACCCGGAATGAGTATCCCCATGTGGAGCACATTCCAAGAGTGGGAGTTATAATATGGTCTCGGACTAGGTCCGGAGACAGTCATCCAGACTTGGTGGATCCTGGATGTTAGATAGAGCCTCCCAGATGTGGAATTCCTGGGGGTAGACTCCGAGTGAGACCCCGAGTAGTATGCATACTGATATAGAGATGAATCGTGACATATATCAGGGATATGTTCCCTAGGGGCTGTGTGCCCCGAGTTGGCATCTCATCTGAGATGCCGAGGATGGGTTGTATATGAGATTTCACGGAAAGTGGTTTGGGGCGGAGACCCCGTGTCCTATGTTTTGGAAAGTGGTTTGGGGCGAAGACCCCGTATTCTATGTTTTGGATATGGTTTTGGGCTGAGACCCACGTATGTTGATTTGGGCTGAGTCCCTACAGAAACTGGTTTTGGGCTGAGTTCCCATGTACTTGCTTTATGGTTTCGGATTAAGGCCCAAATGGTTTTGTGAATGTTTTGATAATTGATTTTCGAATGCATGCATGTTTTTAGTGAAGGGCATAAATGATCTTTTGTGAAAATATTTTTATTAAAATATTTGTTTTATCCACTCACGAATTTTGATGTTTTGAATGCCCTTCAGGTTGATCGCGAATGCGGGTTGTAGCAGAGACAGAGACATCACACTCCTCCTCCGGATCCTAGTACTCTCTGGCAGTCCCGGTGGAACTAAGGACGGAATTATCCCTAGTCTGACACTTCGTGTCAGACGGAAGCAGGCACGTCCCACGTGAATCCCGGGGGATTTGGGATGGGTCCTGTCAGTGCCATGTGCAGTTCTTGGGAGTGTTATGACATTCTGGATGATGCAACATGTAGTTCCTAGACTAGGCTCAAATGGTGCCTAGTGTAGTTCCCGAGGTTGTTTATACATGTTGGTTATTGAGGATGTGTTTGTTACATTTGGTGCTCAGACGCTGTATTCCAGAGCTGACACTTGGATGTGGTATCCCTAAGTGGTTATATAACGTGATGATTGGTATTCCGACATCAAGGAGGGTTTGGCTGTATGTATTTATTGTGATGGTCATGTGGTTGTTGTGATGACTTGTTGTCGTTTGCTTATGAACATTTCTTTCTCATATTTCGATACATGTTTATTATTCATTTTACCATATTTAAATAGTTTTTATGTATGCATGCATAGTTTTATAAAACAGAGGGCAAAACTATTATATTTTAAAATTATATGTTTCCAAAGGTTATTTTCGTTCGTTCACATGTTTCCACGGAAATCGAGGCTATTCGAGAGGCGGAGGTATGAGCTGAAAGGTGTACGAGGTATCCTTGTTCTGATATGCATCGTGGGTAAATTTAATGTTTGATTTTCTTATCATACAAGAGTAGAACCAGGTGTGGTTGTCAGAGTGTTTTTAGGGACGGGTCCTGTCAAATGAGTTTTACCTCGACGACTAAAACTGACCACTACCTAAGAAACAAAATATGTCCATAAACACAGTAATATAAATATCGAGAGACATATAATGGAAATTCCTCACAATCAAATTCACATTTACAACATATATTCATTTCCTAAAAAAGTAAATCATAATTTCAAAATTCAAGTCTAAACCAAACACAATTTTCATAAAACCTTATAAAACGTGTATATAAAACCAATTTAAAAATTCTCGAAAATCATCAACAATCACTTGAAAACCAAATTCTCAACATTATCGCATAAATCATGACCCATATTCCAAGTTAAACTCAAATTTCAAACCGAACTTTAGTCCAAACACCGTTTATGATAAATCTCGTAAAATATGCACTTCAAATAGCTCTATAAAATTATCAAAATTATTTTAAAATCACAAGTGAACCAACATCATATAATACAACAATCAAATGTTCTATGCATAGAGTGCATATCTCATAAATAAAATTTTTAATACCTATGCTCTTATACCAAGGTAACAAGACCAACGTCTAACAACTCTTGAGTTAGTCCTGCTTCCGTCTGACAACTCTTAGACCACTATCATACTTCCTTTTTCTAATTGCAAAAATTTCATCTCTTTAGCATCACGATATGAACGAGGGCAAGACTGATGTAGAAATTTGTCTTTAAAATTTTCCCACATCACAGTCTGGGCATCCCAGCCCGTCATCTACAATGTAACAACCCGTACCTTCGGGAAGGGTAAAAATGTACTTTTATAAAGTTTTGTATATAAAGGACGATTTTGCCCTTGTGAATAGTAGACGGAAAGTTGACTTTTTGAATTACCGCTTAGATGAGTGTTAACCCTTGACCGTGACGTAGTTTAGGACGTCACGAGTCCGTAGACGGGGGTGGCAGGTTCGATTCGGACCACCGGAGGAAAAGTTATGACGTTCGGAAGGATGAGGGCGTTACCGTAATTTTGAGTAAATGAGGAAAATGTTGACTTTTTGGAGGACTTGTGATTTTCACCTAGACCGAGGACCGTTGGATAGGTCTCGACGTCCTGAGTTCAACGACAGGCGGCACGCTGTCATCGGACGTCGGACGGAAAAGATACGGGTCTAGAACGTTCGAGGGCAAAACGGTAATTAATTGTACAAGGGGTATTTTGGTCATTTTCTTTCAGCCAATTGGATGAGGACAAGTGGCTGAGTGGGGTAGGATATTTATGTTTTGGCCATAGGATTGTGGACACGTGGGGGCACTGGATTGTTCTACAGGGTTCTAAAGTGTGCACGGCCACACTTTGCACAATTTGAACCGTGCAATCCTTCGAAGAACACAGAAAACAAAGGGTGAGATTTTGGGAGAGCTTGATCGATTTTGGTGCAGGGGTGAGTGAAGAGTGATTGGTGAGAGTGACAGGGAGTAGTGGTTGTACTGGTGATCGGGTTTTGGTGGTGAAATCGTGCACGGCGGCACGGTGGTGGTGCGGCGAAGGTTTGAGGAAACAGGGAGGCCGTGAGTTCGTGGTGGTGGCTACGCCGTGTGGTGGCTCAAACCAAGGCAGTGGGAACCGTAGGAGGTTGCAGAGAGACCAACAAGCACCGTAGTACGCGGCGGCGCTTGCGGTGGAGACAGAATCGAAGGGTAAGCCACTTTACTCTGTTTTCCCCGTGGTTTTTCAATTCAAAAGTCGTGAGGGTAGGATGAGAATCGAGGGGATTGGTGAGTGCAGAGTTGTTCAGGGAGGTTCTAGGAGTGGTGTAGGACAGTCGCCGTGACGGGGGCGTACACGGCGGAGCTCAGTCGACGGTGAGTACTCTGTACTCTGTTTGGCCGTGAATTTCAAACGGGAAATCGTGGGTTTAGAGAGTGAGTCGAGGGTTCCTGTGAGTTGTGGGTGACTCAGTGAGGTTGTGGGAGAAGTTTAGAATCGCCACCGTGGGGGGGGAAAGCATAGGACGGCCGGGAAGGGAAATAGGGGTCGTCTGTGTTTTTCTTTCGAGCTTCAGTCGTGAAGCTGAGGGGTGAATCGAACCAGGAGAGTGAGGGGGATGGATTCCTGGTGTTTGGACGAAGCTGCAGGAGAAGAGAGGAGATGAAATGGTGGCCGGACGGCAGAGAATGGCTCTTGCCGGTCCGGGTTGCAGCTTGGTATGAACCGGGTTCAATCGAGGAAGGAGAAACACTGTAGTAGGCGCGTGAGGCCCACACGCAGCCACTTTGGGCGGCGCGTGGAGGCGCGTGAAGAAGAATCCGGCCAAGCTTCCAACATGAGTTTAGTCCTAAATGTTCTAAGGAATCCAATGGTATAGTTTTCGAGTTAATCGGACGGTGTTACGGAGTTGTTCGGGAATCCAGACGGTTTCGGGTTTAGGATTAAGATATTATTTAATTCCCGAAAAATTGGGGAACTTAGGATTAGGATCCTTGATGTATTTGTGACCCTATTTAGTGCATTTTGACAGGACGGGAGGCACCCGAGACAGTCGAGGAGCGCACGGAGCGCGAGTGACTCGTTCTGGATTTGTGAGTGGACTCTTTCTTTCTTTCGAGCATGCCTAACTGTTTTATTGACGTTTTATGATCTTAAATATGTTTTTATGCCTTTAAATGATGATTATATGTGATTGATGAGTTTGCACGTTTTTTGAGACATTTCCGAGTTTTGCACGTTTTTCGAGAAAAGCTAGTTTTCGGATTTTGATGCCATAATTACGATTTCAACCTATACTTGTTTTCTGAGAATGATAAATGGGTTATGAAATATGATTTATGATTATGTGTGATTTCTGGGTATAAAAATGGATTTCCGGATTTGGGTTCGGAATGTCGGTTCGGAACGCCGGACGGGCTTCGAACCGGGGATTTCGAATTCGAGTTTGGCGATAGACTGCGAATTGGTTGTACACTGGATATGGATTGGATTTGCTGGATCTAGATATTGGGTTTAAAGACCCGGATTGATATTGATGGGGGACGGGCCCGGATTGAGTTTAAAGACTCGGATATGTTGATATTACCCCCATAGGCCTATTGAGTTTAAAGACTCAGGAGTTTAAAGACTCGGATTTCATTTAAGGCCTGATTGAGTTTAAAGACTCGGATAGGTCCAGCAGGTTTGATCGGAAATGATGATTTGATGCTGAAACTATGATTTCTATAGCCACTTTATAGTGTTTCTGTTTCTTATGGTATTTTATAGTGTATCTGTTTCTTATGAGATTTTATAGTCTAGTACTTCGTTGGGCATGCCTGTTTTGAGAACGGAGGGAATACTGATTCTTATTTTTTCCTTAACCTTGAATTAGTGATAAACTGATTTTTAAAACTTTTAGTTATTCTAGTCCACTCACACTTTTGGTTTTAAATTTTCCTTCCAGGTCGTGGTGATAGCGCTGGGTTGAACGTTGAGGCAGATATCGAGGCATAGAGCTTCCGACGTTCTTCTGTTGCGAGACTAGCATTGTAGGACTTTTATGCCCATTTTGTAGAACTATGCTCTGACTGACTGCTGTGTATATGTTACTCCTTCGTCTGATAGTTATGCTTATAGTTATGTGACGGTTGTTTGTTTGTTTTTGATACTGTAAGTGTGATTTTCAGACGGGAGCAGGGTTCGTCCCGGGTATCGAGGTCATCTTTGGGACGGGTCCTGACATACAACCCTTGCCACCATTGATAGGCATAATCACATAACTGAAAGGTGGCTATTAGTACGTTATCGTCCGGTGGACACCGCATAACTTCAAAGATTTGTTCCATACGAGTAATCCCTTGTTCTGCTTATTCTGGGCTCCCTTTGCCCGTAAAAATAGAACTCCCTAACCGTTGGGCTCTCTCAATATCCATACCTTCTCTAACTCGCTCTACCTCATTTTCAGGCTGTGTATGGGAATCTCGTCTCGGAGGCATAATCATTACTTTTCCTGCAATAAACACACCTTAGTACGCATAAATCAATAAACCCATGCTCTGATATAAGTTGACAGGACCTCTTCCGAAACACCTAGATAAATGTAAGGGTTCCTACTTCCATCTGACAATTAATACCCATAATGTCGAAAAATAGCCTCAAAAGGACTTCATAATTTTAATAAAGACAACTAACTGACAGGATTTACCTTAAATGACAAGTACACAATAACTAGTTTATGCCCCCGCTCTTAGTAGGTCCCCATCTTCGTGACACGACCTAGAGAGCAATTAAAACCATAAAAAGACGAGTGGACAAAAATAATCTTTGAAAAACATATTTAAAAAAACATACATTTATACCCTCCGCTTTATAAAACTATGCATGCATATCAAAAATCATCAAATCTCACTTAGACTAAAATACTATTCATGACCTCAAAATACGTGAAAAATGTATATAAAGCAACATCCTCAGTAAATCACCACAATCACAGCAATCGCACACAACCAACCCATCCTCGATGCTCAATGTCAATCATCATATCAACTGTAATACTGATAAGCCAACCACTCTGGAATTGGAGCCCAGCTCGACGTCTGAGTGAATACTGACTCAGGAACTGAAGTGCAGCTCGACGTCTAAGTCATCACAATACCAATCTTAGGAACTAGAGCTCTACTCGACGTTTGAGACTAACTAACCAATCACCATCCTGAGGAGGGTTGTCCACAATCACCACAATTCATGAATATCAAGAAATCATATATTTATAACACATAAATTTCACAAACCGAAACCATATTTCAGAATTTGGGCCTAAACTCAGAACACTTTACACAAAACCTCATAAAACGTGTACTTTAAAATACTTTCTGTAAAATCACCAAAATCACATAAAATGAAAAATCAATCAAACATTACTAAAATCACCTAATAAAACATATAAAATAAGCAAATATGCATGCATAATAATTTAATAAAAATAAAAGTCCACTCACAATAATAAAAGGGGAAATGCTCTTGACCACTTGAGCATAATTGGCTGTTCTGGACCATGCACCATTTTTGCTCACATTTGAATAGAGATGCATAAAGCTATGCGGAATTTAGATGCAAGACACTGACGGTAGGTATGCAACCTTTTCTCTCACTAAGAAAATTGTACTGATTAAACTCAAACGAAATTTAAATAAAATAGAAAGAACAAAAAAAAAAATAGTCACCGAGGAACAGACCTCTTCGAGCTTGGCCATAGCCTTCCTATATTCATCATCATTATTTTTAAAATGCAAACCAAAACCTGGACTTCAAAGATTTCCGGACCCCACTTGACACGACCCATCCCAATCCCCCCGGGATTACCATGGAATGTGACGTGCTCCCGTCTGACAAGAGGCGTCAGACAAGGGATAACCGATTGCCATTGCGCAAACGGGCTTCCAGAGTGCGTAAGGATCGATGGAGGAGGTGTGCGATGCTCAAGTCTCTGCTGCAGTCGTATCCGGAATCAACCTGAAGGGCATTGAAAACAAAAGCTGTGAGTGGACAAAAATAAACAAGTCTGTTTAAAACATTTATAAGACATTTATGCCCCTCAGTAAAATCATATGCATGCACCAAAACCAATAATCCCATATTTATTTAGAAATAACCATTAGGGCCTTAGCCCGGAAACCAAAGCCTAGTTTCAATTTCCAAAAGTAAATCCAAGAGTTATTTCATAAATCCAGTAATATGAACCATAAGGCATATAATATAAACCATAACCATTATTTTAGCCACTGCACTATACACTCCAATCCGACATCCCTGATGTCTGACGTCCCTGACGTCAATAAGGTCACAATCACAAGGCTACGCGTGCCACTCGGGTCTCAATTTCCGAGTTCAATCCCCGAACCCCGTTCGGGTACAGCATCCCCGATGCTTAGCGTCATAGACGCTGGACGTACTAGACGTCCGTGACCTCTCCGGGGTACCTCATCCGGAGGAGACAATATAATATGGAAGGATCTATACAGTGCAGTACCAAATACATTTTATAGATATCCACATGCAAAACATATAGGTATACATAGATAAAATCCGAACCATTCGTTACGTTTCATCAAACGGGTCTCATGCCCAAATACCGTGAAACGTGCCATAACCGAAATATCATCAAAACCATTTATAGATTCCAGCATGTGAACATATATAAAATGTAAACCAGGAAACATTTATTCAATTCCATTTTAGGGTCCCCGACCCACAATCACGTGTAGAAATCGACTGGGCCCCTGGCCCGATTCCACAAGTTAACTGGGCCCCTGGCCCGATCCACATGTTAACTGGGCCCCTGGCCCGATTTCATAGTTCAACTGGGCCCCTGGCCCGATTTTACATTATTCAAGTTCGTAATCGTTTCATGAAATCATATCCAACCACATTTATGGAAATCGGTGAAAATCCAGAAAATCTCGGTTTACGTGCAAATATGTAATTCACCTCGAAATGCGTGAAATCATTTTAAATTCACCGATATCCAAAGTAAATCATTTAATCATAATTATAAAAATCATAAAACAGTTATGCATGCATCGAATTTATGAAACCAATGTCCACTCACAGACCGTTTAACCGAGCGCCTCGATACGCGTGCCATAGGCCTTCCCGGGCCACATCACTATCACCGGGACTCCCAATCCTGTTCAAATCAATTTAGAGGATCACTAACCTCATCATTAACATCCTATTCAAGTCCCGTAATTTTCCCGAATTTTTAAGTATTTTTAAGCTGGATTTAAAACCTTCGGACATCCCGAACAATAACGAAACGGGATCCGATCGACACGAAACCAACGCTAAAATGTTCGTTACATTGTGTAGGACAAAAGTCATGTTGGAAGTTTCCCAAAATTACCTTACACGCGCTCCCACGCGCCGGTTGAACTCCCTGCGCGTGAAACCCACGCGCCGGGTACTGTTCACCGTCGTTCAACCCGAACGACTGGTAAACGGGTCGCCGTGACCCGCGGGCCAACCCGATCGGTTCTCCGTCGATACTGGATCACTTTGGACGGGGTTTTCACCTACATGATCGTCTGGGTTAAATTAGGAGTTCTGTGGAAACAAAAACAATGAACAACGTCAAGATCCTTACCTCCCCGATCGAGGAGCTCACGGCCAACCCACCGTCGACTGCTCTCAGCTCCGACCACCATTTTCGATGAAAACGGTCCCAAAAGACTCGTCTCATCCTCTGAGTCATCATCCTGGTTACTAGATCGAACGAAAGACAGTAAAACCCATCCTGCCATTTTAGACCCGAGAATCGGACTCACGGGTTTAGGCTCCCTTCGCCGCCGTGGTCACCACCGTGGCCACCGAAACGCCCAGTTTGATCCCAGAACTCCGTCCACCCCTCTAGCACGGTCAAAACACCGGTCTCCATCGACTTCCAATTCCCTGAGTTTCGGATCCCTCTGTTTTCCCCTCTGCCGTCATCTCCGCCGTCTCCCTCCGTCACCCAGCTCACCACCGTCGTCCTTCCGCCCATACCAGCAGTTGGTCTCACTCCCACGCACAAAGGAGATGGGCTGGTGTGAGTGTGTGTTCGATTTCTTCACGGGCAGAGGAAGAATGAAAAATGAGGAAGGGAGGTATCAGATGAATAAGGAAATGGACGGTGGGGATGTGCATCAGCATAATAGATGAAGGGCCCAGATCAAAAGGTGAAAATAAGTGGGAAATTCTTTATATTATTTAAATCCTATAATTTAAACAATCACACCAATCCAGATCTGATCCCAATATTTAAGTTTAGTGGTCCACGTGTCCCACTCAGAAATTCAGACCAATCAGAGAACGCCACGTGTCCACGCCTCGTAATGCGTGCATAACGAAACCAAACTTCTGTGACCCATAACTTCGTCGTCAAATCTCCGATTTCGGCGTGCCGCCTGTCGTTGGATTCGCACCGACGAAACCTACGTAACGGTCCTTGGCCCTCGGCCATCGGACATCCCGGTCAAAAAGTCAACATTTGCCCCTATTTCGTCCAAATTACGAAAATGCCCTTGCACTTCCGTACATCATAACTTTCACCACGAACGTCGGAATCGAACGTGCCACCTGTCTATGAACTCGTGACGTCCCGAACTACGTCACGGTCATCGGTCAAAGTCCATTTGACCATCCGAATTAAAAGTCAACGTTTTGCCCACGCCCAGGGGCAAAACGGTCATTTTGCACCATTCGTCCGAAATCGCTCAACTAATCCCAG
The DNA here is from genome assembly GCA_032719365.1 of Prinsepia uniflora. NCBI lineage: Eukaryota > Viridiplantae > Streptophyta > Magnoliopsida > Rosales > Rosaceae > Prinsepia > Prinsepia uniflora. The sequence continues at coordinate 75,719,797 of CM064863.1, forward strand.
ATTAGTAAATCACAATTAAATATTATTACATCCCGATATTCGGGACGGGTCGTTACACCACTTCCTCCTTTCAATTCCACCTCACTTTCCTTCTTCGATTTCATCTCACTTTCCTCCCTTCTACACATGCAATCCAATATTCACCTGACTTAGTATTGAGCTCCATATTTCCTCATCAGTTATACATCTGTAAAAGCAGAAGTGATAACTTTTCAGAGAGTCAATAATAACTTCATGCCATCAAAACAAAACAGTTACGAGTCATCTTCCGAAAATCCATAAAGTTACCTTACTCCTTTTATCAACAGTAGAAGCATATATGAAAATGACTTTTTAAGATGAAGTAGCATAGAGTCAAAATTCAATGTAGATGTTTATTTGAACTCATCAGGTACAATTAGATGATTACTTGAACGCATATCAGGTAAAGTTAGATGTTTGTAACAATTCAAAACAGCTAATTAAGCCACCAAAACAGCTAATTAAACCACAGAACACCAAAATACCTAATTAAGCCACAAAACACCATCATTTGTAACTTATTAACGTGTATTTATATACATTTTGATCGCCGCTAACATTCTGTACTAATATACATTTCTCTATAACATTCAAGTGCAAAACAATGGCATATAAGATGGGCACTAAGAATTCAAATGTCTCCTACCATACACATCTCCAAAATCTCAACTTTGCTCATGCTAACATAATCCCTCTCCACAAAGCCTAGAATGAAGCTAAATAGTGAACCTATAAACAAAAAAAAACACGGAGGAAATCATCAATATAGACCAAAGAATATATGACAAATTTAAATGAAATAAACAAAGACCTGAGGAGAATGACAACGCATACCAAAATCACCAACCCTCAACTAATAGACTTTTATAAACTAAAGAACATTATTGACCAAAACATCTCCTCTAGATTGAACATATTTTTTCAAAAAAAAAAACACAATAATAAAAGGGGAAATGCTCTGGACGATAGGTATGAAGCCTTTTCTCTCACTAAGTAAATTGTACTGATTAAACTCAAACAAAATTTAAATAAAATAGAAAGAACAAAAAAAAAAGTAGTCACCGAGGAACAGACCTCTTCGAGCTTGGTGGCCACAGCCTTCCTATATTCATCATCATCATCATCTCTAGAATGCAAACCAAAACCTGGACTTCAAAGATTTCCGGACCCCACTTCCTCCCTTCAAATTCACCTCACTTTCCTTCTTCGATTTCATCTCACTTTCCTCCCTTCTACATATGCAATCCAATATTCATCTGACTTAGTATTGAGCTCCATATTTCCTCATTGGTTATACATCTGTAAAAGCAGAAGTGATAACTTTTTAGAGAATCAATAACAACTCCATGCCATCAAAACAAAACAGTTAGGAGTCATCTTCCGAAAATCCGTCAAGTTACCTTACTCCTTTTATCAACAGCAGAACCATATATAAAGATGACTTTTTAAGAAAATCAGAGTGTGGTACATAAAATAAAATACATCGACTCTAAAATGGCTAGGGATAAAATTCACTGACCGTAAAATGGTTATGGCACACCTTTTGGACAATGAAGAAAATTGAAAAAGAAGATGCATCAAAATAAATACTAAAAACACAGCTATTACCATTCCACCCTCAATTATTAAATCACCTCCACTTTTAAAAAATTAATTAAGGATTGTTTTATCATTAGAAGTACATTAGGGGGTGTATTCAATTTAGATTTTAATAGATTTTAATGGGTTTCAAATCTGATGGATTTCAACAAATTTTACAATCTTTTTATTGATTTCAAAGTGTTTTGATATGGATTTTAAATGATTTGTTTATTAATTTGTTATGATTTTAAAAGATTTGTTATTATTTTAAAAGATTTGTTATTATTATGCCTCTTCTACTATCAGTTGATCAGTTGAAGTGTTATTGATGACATCAAAACTACTTTAGTTTTTTTGAATCAAAGCAAAACGTTATCAATTCATGGACTAGACGTGTAGTAATTGCTCGTCGGACTGGACGTTCAATATGCTCATTTTGTAAGATAACCATTAGGGCACTTAGCACTTGCGTTATTGCTTTCATTGCCATCAATAATAACTTGACGATTTCATAGTATATTTCCTCTAATTCGTTGTCCTCAATGTCATCGGCTTCTTTTTCTTCCTCGTTGTTTCTTATTTCTCTTTCAACATATTCATGGACTTCCATTTCATCATTATGGTTAATTGCATCATCTCCATTCTGATTGATTTCATCATCATCATTGAGAATTTGAGACATTAATGAACTATCTAAAAAAACAAAAAACAAAAAGACAAAGACAAATGATATTATTAACAAATAAAGATTATTGAATAAATTAGAAACCAGATAAAGGTGTAAACTCAATAAATAGACAAGATGTTATTTCTACACTTTACAAGTAACAACCAGTACTTACATCATACAATCTTAAACTTTCTGGTTATTGGAGAATTAGGTATTCTGTTCTCCTACATATATGTACATATGTAACTCAGATTGTTCTCTTACAACCAGTACTTACATAAAAAAATAAAAATAAAAAAAAACCATTTGGTCATCCCTAGCATCAGCATTAGCTATACAAATAAGTATAAAAATCTGTGCAAGTGCAATCCAATCTCAATAATATTACCATATTCCATCCATCAAAAGGAAAATTATGCATAATCCAATGTCCCATTGCAAATAATGATGAGTTTTGAGTTTTGACAAACAAACAAAGGTAAAGCATGCCAAAATAGGAAAGATTAATATTCATTTTGGATCCATCAGAAGCACAATATTTGCATATTCTCAAATGCCATTGCAAATTTGCAACTAATAACGAGTATCTAACAAAAATAATGCAAAGCACGCAAGTTAGCTACTCGACATAACAGCAGCGAAAATTATACTTCACTATAAACAATAGCATAATCCTCAAACAGCCTAATGGGAGACTTTACTAGTTAACCCTGCTCGCTTCAATAAATTGGAAGGTTTTGTCTTAAGACATGATGTAAATCTAGTTGGACGGACTTCAGACATTATCGGATCAGATATCATTTATTTCAGGATCTCACTTTTTACAATTTTTGCTTCGTAACATTTGGATCACAATACTAAAAAACTAGAGACTTGATTCTATGAATATGCATACCAACTAAATTCATTTTAAAGTCCATGGATATGCAGCCACTTTGCTGAACGACAAAAAAAGATGAGACTTGATTCCGAACAAAAAATGAAGTTAACCGGTATTACTCTAATTCAGAGGCAGAGAGATAGAAAAAAACCCTTAACCAACACATTAGATAAATGGAAAATGCCTATCTAGCAGCCGAATAGTAGAGAAAACAAGACAACTAAAACATAATAAAACAGGTTATGTTGATTGCAATTTGGATATTCATAATGTAATCGTAAGAACTCAGGAAAACACTTGTATATTTGACAGCCCTTGCATCAGTCTATGTAAAAAGAGTATCACTATTATACTTTTGCAAAGATGGAGTACAAGTTTTATTGTGTTTGGGAACATATTTTCCACTATTATGTTGATTGCAATTTGCATATTTTCTACATATCTTTCCGTACTTTTGCAAACATAGACTGATGGTATAATAGTGATACTCTTTTTAAAAAGATATATGCTGCATATATCAATATTAAACATGTTTGGGAAGCCATTTTTGCTTAAAATGAATACGAGTCTTTCTCAACCAAATAAAAGTTGAGAGTTCACATGTAGATAGTCGCCACTTCAAGTTGTGATTTCAAGATTTGGAATTGGCTAGAATAATCAAAACTAGAATACCCAGATTAGAAAAGCATTGGCTAGAATAAAACTGACAATGTCACCCGGAGAAAAGGTTTACTTACCTCAAGCAGTAAAAGCCCAATGACACCAAGAACAAGCCCTGTAGCTCCAAGGAACCCAATGGACTCGCCAAAACCGTCCAAGGTTGTGAATCAATTATGACATGCGAACCAATGGAGGATAATTAGGTTTTTGAGTGAGGAAGAAGACAACTCCAAACCCTATTTGTCTGTTTCAATAGATTGGGATTGACTTCTCTACAAGTACAAGTCTTTTACCCAAGCCTCAAGAATCAATGGTTCCTTGACGCAGAGAGAGGGGAATTTTTGCTTTCTTGCTGTGTGAAAAAGGGGCAGAGAGAGAAAAAGGGGCAGAGAGAGAGGAGGGAGGAGGGAAAAAGAAGGAGAAAATTTCAAAATCTTTGGGGTTGAGGTTGGATTTGTGTTCAAGGTTTGGTATTTATACCATCCATAAAAAAACTCATTCAAATCCATGATTTATTAAAATCATCTAAAATATACAAATTTTTGAATACAGGTGTATTTTAAAAGATTTTAAAATAATTCGTTTTGAATACACCCTGATTTGAACGTATTTTAAATCAATCCATTAAAATACAAATTGAATACACCAGATTTTTAATAAATCATTTAAAATCCTTATGGAATACACCAAAATTTCAAACTCTATTCAAATTACTTAAAATCACTAATTGAATACACCCCCTTAGTTTTGCATTATTACCGTTCCGCCCACAATTATCGAATTACTTCTTCTTTAAAAATTAATTATGGATGTTTTTGATATTATAAATTTTTTTTCCTGAAGATATTATAAAAAATTTAACCAAAACAAAATTCCGGCTTTATAATAAAAATAGATTTCCGAAAAAATAAACCATTAAAATAGGCCACAAAAACACTCGGCCCTAATCACTCTCCTAAATTCACCCAAACAAAAATTCATTCTTGATAAAAGCATCCTTTCCCTCTTGAATTCACTAAGGACCTGTTTACTCTCAGGGACTATGGGGGACCGGGAACGTGACCGGGACCGGGACCGAAACCGAGACAGAGACAGAGACCGAGACCGAGACCGAGACAGGGAAAGACGCCGAGACAGAGACGACCGTGATCGCGACCGGGTCCGTAGCAAGACGTCGCGTACACCTGAGCGCACCAGACCGCGACACACCCGCTCCCGCACACGCTCGCCGGACCGGTACCGCTCACGCACGCGCTCAGTCTCCCGTTCTAGGTCTCCAGACGACCGGTCCAACCGGCGGCGCCACTACCACCGCAGCCCCTCACCGGAGCCACGCAAGCGGCTAAGGCGCGAGGTCACCGTGGAGGATGAGAAGGAGAAGCAGAAGACGGCGGTGTCGGACTTCGTTGAGGGCATCACAAAAGAGCAGAAAACTCAGCAGAAGCCGAGCAGTGATGGTGGTGATGGTGAGGGTGGGGACGAGGATGAGATTGAGATGATGAAGAAATTCGGGATTCCGATTGGGTTCGACTCCACGAAGGGGAAGCCAGTGGCCGGCGCCGATGTCAGTGGCGTTAGGGCGGTCACTAAGCGCCAGCCGAGACAGTACATGAATCGTCGCGGTGGATTTAATAGGCCCTTGCCTGCCGAGCGCAATCGCTAGACTACTGGTTAGTGTTTGAAATCCTCTTATTTTCTGTCTGACCTAGGGTTTTGTTTCCTCTGCTTAACTCAAATGAATAAGTTGGATAGTGTTTCTTTTTGTTTACTGAATAAATTGGATATTGCTTGTAGAAGCAAGAACTTACGATCCCATTTTCTGCGGCACTTTGAGTTAGGGTTTGAACCTATATGCTTTACGTTATGATGATAGGGTTTTCTAGATCTCCTGGGCCTGTTTATGTAATTTTTTCTCTCGCCTGTGCCTATAATGTGAGAGACACTTCTAGTATCAGAAGCAGGATTTTTATACTTAAAAAGTAGGATTTGACATATTTGAAAGTTTGGATGTTATCTTGTGTTAATTTACTTTTAAGGTCGGCTGGTTTAGATAGGGATTTGGGTTTTACAACAAGGGTAAATTTGTTCTTTAGAGTTTAAACTATGACAAGGCATGTATGCTAGGACTTGAAGAAGAAGAAAATTGGAGAAAGCAAATGCATTTTAAATGGCTCTGTGATTGTTTCAAATCTCTCTCAATAGCAGTACATCTAGTTACATCTAGTTATTTCAAATACATTCAATCTAGTTTTTATATTAAATTTAGCCTTGTTACCAAAATTCAGATTCCTACCAAAACAAATGGAGCCTAGTATATCTCTTTCATCGTAATTCCAAAACATTTTGGTTCTTTAGGTTCAATTTTTTCTTTCTGGCTAAAACTAATTTAATAATGTTGCATTAGGTTTTGCTCTCTTGGTCTTGCTTTTCATGCTTCTTGGTTATGGCCAAAAGATGCTTGGTTATGTAATTTCATTGTAGTTGCATGTTTTCAATGCATTCCTCAACTAGATGTAGTGAGGAAATGGAAACTGGAAAGATATTCCATAGTGCTGTGCGTTTAGAACAATTGAATGTAGTACTGGACTAACTTGTTTAGGGAATTAAACTGATCTCCCTGTTCATTTAGACATGGTTTTGTGATGTGAATCAAAATATTTCTTCATGATCCTCCTTTCCCCTTATTAGAATTTTAGTTGCACAAATGTCAAACTTTGTCAGTTCTTCAGTATGTTTCTCAGTGACTCAATACTTTGATTTTGCCTGTTTTGATTGGTAAGAATTTGCCTTTTTCATGAGATGAATTGAAAGATTTGTAGAGGATCTGTTATTTTTTTTAAAACTTTATAACTGTATAACCGTGGGTTCAACTATCATGTAAATTTGGTTGGAATGGGACTTGATCTAGGAGTAGTCAATAATAGCTCCCTGAAAAGCCCCGAACTTTTGGAAAACCCTCGACATCCATATTGGAAGTTATAATCCCTGATTGAAATGCCAACTTATAACATGAATTGGACTTGATTCTATTGCCCCCAACGCATCACAGAACCCGTTTATTTGTTTATTTTGTTTGTTATGATTGTAGATTTTGAGTGTATTTGCGCAACTTCCAATAGCATCAGATTAATCACTTATGGCTTCTAAAACCCTAAACTCTCCATCTTTATAATTATATTAAAAAAAAAAAACTACAATCCTAAACCCCAACATCCAAAGAAAGTTTTGTTTTAGAGTGACAGAAAGGTAATAAAAATATGTGAAAGGACAAAAAGAAACCAGCTGGTATACCTTGACTGACTCATTACTAAAAATAAATTGCTCAGTTAAGGTCCTTTTTAGTTGAAAAGAGGCAAATGAGAATTCTTGAATGATTTTAATCTTTTCAAGGGAGGCGGATGTAATTGTTTATTTCTTCCTTCATAAGTGGTCCTTGGTTTTATCTCAGTTATTTATCATTTAAAATGGCCGGGAGCTTTATAAGCTGGATGGGCAGAATGGGTCACTTACTGGTTTCAGACTTGCTTATGGGTTACAAATCTTTAATTTCTGGTCACATGCTCATTGCATTGCGTATGAGACATAACCATTTTGATATGCAGACAACATGGATTTTAAGTTACTAGTGTAACCATGCGAATTTGGTTTGGTCTGTATATTTCTTAATTATCAGTTTCTTTTACTTGCAGTTGCAGATGATGAGGGTCATCCAGCATGAGTTGAACCATACTGGCACAAATCAGTGAGACCATGTAAGATTTTTTGAGTTCGTTGTAGCGCACCTATTGATGGATTCCCATGGAATTGATGTGATTGACTAATTTTATTTGAACACATTAGTCAGTTTGGTGGATCAGTTATGCTGTTATATTGGTATTTGCGCTGTCTTCTATATTCGATGCTACATGCAATTGAGGATTTTTGGTGCATAATGTCTAAAGACTCTTGTTTGAAAGAAAATAACCTTCATCAATTTTTTTTTAAAGAGCCTTGATTAGAAAATATAATATGAAAATTACCAGGCCTGATAACCCATGGTGTATATAACCGTTTCATGTTAATTTTCTTTCGTTAATGGGAAGTTGGGAACTAGTAATCTATTGAACTTATCATATGCATAGCTGTACCATACCATAAAAGTTTCCGAAAGTGGAATAGGAAAGATCAAATTCATGGATATCCGACAACATCAAAGCTATAAGCTACGAACGATGTAGGTCATGGACATACCATACCGTGAACAAGGCCTTCTTGTATATAACCAGAGTTTCTTATTAAAGGGAAGGAATGTGTACAGGGTACAATAACCGTCATAGCGTCTTATGCAAACATATTACAGAAATGGTGAAGGAAACCCGAAAACAGAGCGCGAAAATGGAAATTAGAGTTGGTAGAAAGCTCTAAAGAGGAACCAGGAAAACTGAATCCTGCCTTCAAACACTGGTGGTTGGCTTCTGAATGAGAAAGGCCATGCACTGACCCTGGTTTATGTTGTCGAATGCCATACAGCGGATATAAGCATTTGGGTATTCTGTTTTGCACTCCTGGATTTCATTCAGCACCAGGGATGGATCAGTGCAACCAAACATGGGCAGCTTCCACAACGTCCAGTATCTCCCATCATAGTACCCCGGCATCTGGCTGTTCTCCCTGTGCACGTACCCAACCTGCAACAGTAAAATGTTAAGGATATCAAATTGAATACCTAAATTTTTATGGGCCAATTGGTGTTCCAAACCCCGTTTAATGATCAGGAAATTATGAGTAATGACATGTACATTATTACAGACTACGTAGCATATTTGGTATGTCATAAGACACTGATTTGGATTAAATAGTCTGAAACCCGTATTGGGTGTCACTCATATTACTTGCGAACTGTATAAATTTAAGCGAAAACTTATTTACTTGCATGCCATGCTAAAGATTAAAGAGTAGAAAGAAATCTCAACACATCGCATAGCAGTCCAGCCTAAGACAATTTAGGACCTAGGCCATGTTTGGAGTCTACGATTGGAATGGATAACTCACTATATTTAGGGTAGCTATGTGGGAATAAGAAATGGAGGCCAACTTGAAGGAATTAGATGGATCAGTGCAATCCAATCCAATACTAGGCACCAAACATGCCCTAAGGGTGTGTTTGGTATGCCGTATTACACTCCGGATAGGCTAAATAATCTGAAACCTGTGTTTGGTACCAGTAGTATTAATTAGTCACCGTATAAGTTAATACGGTTGAATATTTTTATACGGTCCATACATGCTAAAATAATATGCTCGAAATTGTCCGTATTAAATAGTCGGATAACTAGTAATCTTGTAAAATATAATAATAATAATAATAATAATAATAATAATAATAATAAATAGTAATATAATAAAAATAAAATATTAATTTAGTAAATATTAATAATAAAAAATAATAAAGTAATAAATACTAATACTAATAATAATAATAATAATAATAAATAGTAATATAATAAAAATAAAATATTAATAATAAAAATTAATAAAGTAATAAATACTAATAATAATAAATTAATAATTAATAATTAATAATATTTTAATAAATAATAATGATAAAATTAAAAATAATTAATTAATAAAAATGTAATAAATAGTAATAGTAATTATTATTAAAATAAATAATAATAAAAATAATGACATACATAATTAATATTTAAGATATAAATATTTCGTCAATTACTATAATATAATCCGGTTAGTATAATATAGTCGGCATTCTAATTCGGAAAAGTACCAAAACGCCCGACTAAATAATCAGTCTATCCGGTGGACAGATTAGTCTATCCGATTGAAATAGTCAGTACAGTACGACATATCAAACGAGGCCTACGTGTATACAACACAATTTAAAACCTAAAATATGATTTCTTCAGAAACATAGAAGAGAAACTAAACTTCCGAAATCAACGAACCTCATCGAATTCAAGGCAAGGGATCCATCCCTTTTTCAGCATGTAGTTAATCTCCTTCGCGATTGAATCATCAGAGAGTGGTGGCAGGTAGGAGAGAGTCTCAAACTTCTTGTTGTTGATTGGATTCCATACCTGTAAAACTCAGCACAGCGGGCAAACTGAGAAACAAACCAAAAATGAGATCTTGGGTACTGGGGATAAATATTTAGTTATAAATTACATTACCTTCATGCAGTGAGTTCTTGAACCATTGGAGACAGTTTTCTTTGTCCATGCAATAGGATGCATAGCTGGGAAAATTTTTGAAGGGTTGGTTGTCAAGCCAACGTAGCCAGATGCAGCAACCGGAGCATTAAAAACTACAGCAGACATCTTCAAACGTGATGCTTAGCAGAGTGATCGATCAAAAGTGAGAAAGAACAACAGTGTTGTAAAAGTGAAAGGAAATGAACTAGTCTATGTGTTTTGTAAAAATCATGTACAGTTAAAGAGGGAGTGGAAATGGTATTGAGAAAACAGTGGGTACATACGGTGGGCACATCAACTCACTACCAATCAAAATCCACTTGGCATGCCAAGGAAGCAATTGACCCCACCAAAATTCATGGTGCCACTAGGGTAGGCTAGCCAGTTTTGCAGACATCATAGTAACTGTGGGAATTAAATACTTGGATCATATATGACTCATATCTGCAATTGCTTTTCACGGATCGTGGAGAAAACTTCAAAAAAATTTGGATGTGGACATCAGGTATTTCGACAACCTTTTCTCCAACATGATATAATGCCAAGTTTAATTGCTCAGCATACAGAGTTACAGACAGATGCACCAAAAAAGATGAAGATGGTAATTAAATAGAGAAGATGAGGATTTTTAAAATCACATAAGCAATAAAAATTGATCAAGTATCCTTTTTACCATTTAAAACCAGAGGCTGACTACCGCGAGCACGTCTCTATCAGGTATTTAGCTTTACAGAATCCCTCTTAGCCAAGTAAATTTTTTTTCACTATTAATCTGCCTCTCTAACCGGCTTCAAATTGTTCAAAGGGCAGGCAGAAGATTTCAAAATCCATAGGATACTCAAGGACACACCAAAGGATCCATGCTCATGTGCTATTATGAAAAAAAAACACAGTTTATCACATTCAAAGCAAAGATAAGTAGCTGGATGCATCTTAAGAAAGGCAGGATACACTTTCCTGTGGATCGATCCTTCCAATTTCACAATAAAGACATCTTTAAAGACAAGATGCGTCACTAGCTATGGAAAAGCTTTCAAGCTCCCTTCTGAGTTGGTTTAAAGTTCTGTATATCTTTCTCGAATGAGAATGAGACTTGTCGTCGGCTACAAATTTATTGACAATGCCATCACTCTCAATGAAGCTCCAAGCAGAAATTGCAACTACTTCTCTATCCTTCATCATTTTCCTGAGCCTCGTCACATTCTCCCAGTTGCCCATTTTTGCATACATGTTGGCCAGAAGAACATACCTTCCACTATGTTGAGGCTCTAACTCAATCAGAAGCTTCCCCACTCTATCTCCTAACTCAACATAGCCATGTATCAGACACCCATTAAGCAAAGAACCCCATATAGCACCGTCTGGTTCCATTGCCATACTTCGTATCAATATCTCTGCTTCTTTTACTTGTCCTGTACGGGCCAAGAGATCCACCATGCATCCATAATGCTCCATCCCAGGAGCAATGTCATAAACTTTACTCATGCGTCCCAAAGACCGCCATGCTTCATTCACAAAAGCTTTGTGATTACATGCAGTCAGAACTCCAATAAGTGTAACAGCATTTGGTTTAGGTCCCTTCTTTTCCATTCCTGCAAAAAGCTCAAGCCCCATATCATTTTCACCATTAAAAGCACAGCCCATAATTATAGCACTCCAAGCAGTTACATCTTTTTGGGGCATCATGCTAAACACATGTTGGGCATCTTCAATGCATCCGCATTTTGCATAAAAATCAATTAGTGCAGTACCAAGCTCAAGTCCATACTCAATACGATTTTCATCCAAAAACACATGAATCCATTTCCCTTCTTCAAATGCACCAATGGACGCACAAGCACTAAGAACACTAACCAAAAGAGAATCTGCGAACCTCATATTTGTTTTCTTCAATTCCAGAAACATGCCAATTGCTTCACTGAAACAAGCATTCGAAACATACCCAGCAACCATTGCACTATAAGAAACATCATTTCTATCAGGCATTGCATCAAACAATTCACGAGCATCATGAACCAACCCATTACAACAATAACCACTAATAAGACTAGTCCAACAAACCACATTCTTATTCAGACTTTCCAAAAACACTCTATGAGCAAATTTTACAGCTTCACATTTACAGTACACACGAATAACTGAGCTAATGACATAAACATCACAGCCATGCCCAAACTTATATATTTGACTATGCAGCTGACCAAGCGCAGATATACAAACACAAGCTTTAACTAGAAATGTGAAAGTACGCGCATTTGGTTCGATACCTATCCTTCTCATTTTGGTGTAAACAGAGATACCCTGCTTATATTCCAAGTTTTTCAAGAAACCTGCTATCATGGAATTGCAATCAAATACATTGGGCCTCGGAATTTTATTAAACACAGTCTCTGCATAGCTCAAGTCACCATCTTCTGACAATGCATAGGAGGCTAAGATCTTACTGGTGATGTACGTGAAACGAGCGAGACCAGAGGTAACTGTATGGGCATGGATTTGCTGAAGTTCTTTCTTGGTTGAACATCTTTGTAGAAGAAGAAGACATGCAGGATTTGTGACTGACTTGGGAAAGAATCTGCTCATGCTGAGAACACCTTGAAGCTGACAAAAAATCTAGTCCCATTTTAAGCCTTCTTGTGGTTCATCAAACTTTAGGGAGAAATGCTGTTTGTAGACGGTCAACTCAAAATCAAATCCAAAATCGCTCACTGCCAACAAAAAGATACGTTGACTATGCCACCAAGACAATTAATATTGAACTAGAAAAAGCAGAGAGATGATATGGGTGACTAAAGGATGCATAATAAAGTTGGACCTTCTAGCTAAAGAATCTGACCCCTTATTCTTAACAATAGCCAAAGCCAGTTGTGTTATTGTTATAAATTATCTTACCACTGGGCCAACCGAATCTGTATGCTCATACTGTCATACATCTTTAGTCTGATGAAAACTTTCTATGTTATAAAATACTTAAAAACCCTAACTTTTTTTCCATTACAAAATAGTCTTGGATTTACCAGAAGATCTTTTGATCCTCATTAACATTATGTTTCTGCCTTCTTCTATTTTTGGCTAAAGCCATTTTCATTATTTCACTTCTTGTTTGTTAATTTTTTTTTTATCTACCCTAACCAACAACACTAGGTTTGGTTTACCAAGTGAAGAAAGGAAACTGAAATGAATATCATCCTATCTCAAATGGAGGAGATTCTGAAAGAAAGTTATCAATAGATTCGATAAAGAAATTAATAAAAAATCTTCTTTTGTGTATGTTCTTCTTTCCATATTCTTCATGTACAAATATAACCAAATACATTAAAATTCTTTGTTTTCCGCCCTTTTCTTTCTTCTATTCACTATAGTTGAAAGTTGAACATAACATAAGGTAAATAACCTATAGGGATATATTGTTCTTCCATACGAAAAGTTTCAGCAAACCGTCACATTTGCAGGTGGATACCGCAACCGCTATCTGAACTAGGCCCATGCACCCATCACATTTTTCTTACCGAAACTTTCATATTTACCCTTCTGATATCGTAAATGAAGAAAAATCGTTTTATATATGCAATCATTTCGCCTAATTTCAATTCCGAAGGCAGGGATTCCAGAAATTCAAGGTAACAAGAACAGAAAGTTTGTGACTCTACCTGATACTGTATCAGACTCCTCATGAAGAACAGAGAAACGCCCGACGCGATTTTTGAATCGAAAAAGAGTGCTGACTAATCCTTGTGACTACCACAGAAGATTGGAAATTTGTTAGAACGATATAATTTCCCAGATAACAAATACACCAAGCTCACTTCAATTTTGAGATTGTTGAGTGATGAGGAAGAGATCTTGCTTAGATTGGAGCTCACTTCATATTCCCTTAGCCCTAATTTTAGATCTTTCTAGGTGTTATGATTTTTTAGAGGTTTTAGCGGATGCAAAAGATTAAAAATTCAAATAATAATATTGTAGGGTTTGGGTTCCCGCGATTATGACCCATACCCACCTTTGCCTTGATTCGGAAGAGAATGACCCATCAACTGACTCTCGGTGGTCGAAAAATTATTTACTGAACTCAATATATTAAGTCATCCGTATGCTACACTGATCATATATAGTCTTTGATACAATAAATGAATCAAACTTACTGTCGCCTTGCTGAATTCCTTTATATGTTTTTCTCATGGTGGGACCAGCGTAAAAAGAGGTAAGATCAAAGGAGTACTAGTGTGATGCCGATCCAACAGTTTTCGACACGTGTCCTCGTGTGGTCATGAGCATTGTTTCTGATATGTGAGGCCGATCAGTGGGGTAGGCGGACCAGATATGATCGGCATGTGCTGCCTTCGTCTCTTGCTAAGTGGCATGAGTGGTCGATGCGGTGGCCAGGGCGAGATTGATGCAGGGTGACAAGGTGCAGTCGGCCAGTGTTGCTCGGATGGAGGATTGGCCATGTACAACTTGTCAATTTGAGGGCTTGGGGAGTTCTAAAGCGGGACAGCTCGACCTTGATTCAGGCTTACTAGAGTAGGTACGAATATAATTGTATGTTGTTAATTCTAACGTTAAGATATATGTTCCACTTTCGTCGAAAATTAAAATACTATAAAGTGATTTGAAAAAAGAGAAAAATAAATTATGTGACTAAACAATGACCATAGGATCGATTAATAGTGACCATATACGTATGAATAATAATAATAATAATAATCAGAGCCATCATCCCTAACTGCACTGGCCACTGTCCATGCCAATCTACCTCCTCTGTGTCTTTTCTTTCCTTCTCTTCAAAAATTCAAAAGGTGGTTCATATCCATGGCCAACATCTCCTTCTTTTCTTTTTTCGCAAGGAGTTGAGATTATCTGTACTAAAATATTGGTAAACAAAAAATCTGATGACATAGGCTAGAGACTTGATTAATAAATACACTTTTTATTTAGTAACAACAGTAGTCGAAAGATTTGTTCCAAATAAATAAATAAAATCAGAAGTGGCTAAGAACATGTTTAATGGTAGAGGGAATAGCAAGGGGTTAAAGGCAAATTAGGGGTGGTAATGGGTCATGTCGTGTCGGGTTTGTATCGTGTCATGAATTCTGTTTTACCCATTTATGTCCAACCCGAATCTGACCCGTTTAATAATCGTGTCAAGAATGTCCAACCCGAACCCGATCTGTTAATGACCCGTGTAACCCGTTTAACCCATTTAATAAACAGGTCATACTCAAAACCCAATTAACCTATGACCCGTTTAACCTATTTAAATTATAAGATTTAATAGATATTTAGGTAGGTAAATGTGTAGATATATGGGTTAGTAATGACACATTTATTAAATGGGTCAATATATAAACTAATATACGAGTTAACCTGTTAACCCGAAATCTACCTATTTATTAAACGGGTTAACAGGTCATTATACGAGTTAACAGGTTGACACGAAACCCACCCGTTTAATAAATGGGTCATAACGGGTTGACCCGAAAATGACCCGAAATTTTAATCGTGCGGGTTGACTAGGATAAATTTTGTGCGGATTTCGAGTCGTGTCAAAAATTACCACCCTTAAGGCAAATTTTAGTATCTCAATATGACGTTGTTCACAATATTTTATCCAAGGCCGTTTTGTGTGTTTCTAATGGGGAGAAACAATGGGTAAGGGTTCAATTTTTTTGTGAATTATTTTCTAAAAGATAATAATGTAGATATCTTATATAATGTATTTGAAATACAAGTATACAACTTCATTCAATTTTATCTTACTTAATTTATATAAATATAAAAAATAATAATTAAACTTTATTATAAACTTTATTTTAGACAATTTAAATTACACTAAAAAAAATCAAGAATATCGGTTGGCCAACACATGGCACCGTCATAGTGGGTGAAGCATTAAGGTGCACTAGGGAATTTGTAAGTTACTAGATGGAATATTGTTGATACCTGAGCCGGCTCGTTGATTGTTCTTAGTGGTTGAATTAGTACGAACTTTAAGTGACCTTTTTGTGTCGAAGTTAGTCTTTGCAATCTAAGGGAAATTGTAAATTACTAGAAGGATTAGTTGGTACCTTGTAAGATCGAGTGCTCGAGATCATTGAGTTAGTTTTTATTAACCTTTACCTCGTTACACGTACTTGGATTAGTTAATTGAGGAATAGATAAATCTTGACTTGGGTTATGTTATGAGACAGCTTGGAACACAGAGGTCTGGTTGCCCCCCTAACTTATTTGAATTTATTAGTGAGGAGAATCTACTTGTCAAGGTTTAGAGTTCATTCTGGATAGACTTGTCGTTACTTGAGGAACCCATACAAGAAATTCAGAAAATTGTTCAGAAAGACTCTGATTCAGTGTATTACTTGAGGACAACGTACAATAAGTTTGTATAGTATTAACCAGAGAGACACATCAGAAGTTTGATGTTAGAAACTAATGAACATTTTTTTTACTAAGATAATTAATCGTTAGATCATTCGAGAAAGTTGGACCCATTACTTTGGAGGCGAAAAAGAATTAGAGTAACCATTAGGTGTAGCACTTTTGGCCTGCTTTCAGCAAATTTCAAGAATGAAATTTCATTAAGGAGGGTGGACTGATACAACCCGTATCGAAACCCATGCCCATTTGTATGTTCATGCACTCTTTTTCTCCCACTTCATCTTCTCCATCGTCTCAATCGAGAAGCCTCACCACCACGAGTTCACAACATCATTTATCGCAAATTGCATGTATTACAAGTGCACTGGCATCACCAGCCAAGAGAATAGAACCACCACTACATCCCCCCTGTCGATGCACTTCTTCCTCTTGATTCTATTAAGGACCACAACTGACAGGTGTATTTCAATGCAAAACCAGACCAGTATTACCTCCGTCTAATAACTCTTGTTAGACAAGGGATGTCACTTAGACTACTCATAACCATAGCACCAATTAACCAAATCGGATCCACCATGACGGGGTTACCGCCCACAACCAACTCATTGCCTTGTTAAGTAATGGAATTGACTAGTTTGATCATACTTGATCTTTCTTTTAGTTCGTCCTAATTTACTAATTCCCTCGTATAACGAATTTAAGGAAATAACCATAAACTTATAATCATTCACATATTTCGCATATTACCACATTAGATATGGCACAACATAATGGTCATTAAAGAATCATAACCTTCTAATCACTTTTTTCTGCTTTACCATAATACTCTCCTAATTATTCATATCATACCCTTAACATGTCACCATAAGTATCTTCACCTCACAACATGGCATCAAGCATCACCAATCCATGAATTTTTAAGTAGGCATTATTATCAAACATAATATTTTAATGGTTTTTTAGGCTAAATGCACTAGGAATAGGAAAAACGATCTCAAAATTCACCAGGAACAAAGATTTGCCTCAGGTTGTTGTATGAACAGACACATTGTCAAGACCGTTGCACCATTTAACAGATATATATGAATGGCATGGATGTTATGGATCATGACGGTTCAGGGGGACCGGACATGAATGGTTATGTTATGTATATATATGTATTCATATACCTTCCTTTACTTCTATTATCTCCTCCGGGGAGGGTCTGACAGGACCCATCCCAATCCCCCCGGGATAGCCTTGAGAGACGGATTGAACAAGGGAATTACGGGGACAAATGGGGAACTAGAAATCAAAAATCGAAGATTAGAGAAATTGGGGGGGAAATTCGAATACTGGAAATTGGGCCGTGAGGATCGAATTGGAGCTCACATTCAGCTTCCTGGGATCACAACGATCAGAATCGTCGAAAGAACGAAGGAAATTGGCCATCAATTGGCTCTGAACGGACCCGGTGACAGTAAGGAGATTTCGAAGTCGAGTCGTGATCTTAGAGCAATCAAACGGTGTAATTGATGTGGGGAAACTACTTCTTATGATCCAGTGATGCTTCTGGGTGCATCAATTGGAAGAAACCGGTTGAGATTGACGGAGTTCCATGATTGCATAGTACCCGGGTGTTCTTGGTGTTCATCATCGAATCGTGGGATTGTAGGTAATGTTTTGTGTAATTGACGTTACAGAATTTAAGTTAAAACGAAGCTAACTGAATGATCAATTGGAAGGTTTAAGGCTGAATTGATAGGATTGGAACCGGGTCATCTCGCGGGCTAATTGGACCCGTTTACCAGACATACGGGTTAGGACGATGCACTGTAGCAGGCGCGTGGGTTTCACGCGCAGCCACTTACGGCGGCGCGTGACGGCGCGTGGGCACGAATCTCGAGGTGAGGTCAACATGACTTCTGTCCTATTTAATGTAACAAACATTTTGGGATTGGTTTCGTGTCGATCGGACACCGTCTCGATATTGTTCGGGACGTCCGAAGGTTTTAAATCAAGTTTAAAAATAGTAAAAATTTGGGAAAATTACGGGATTTTGATAGGATGTTAATAATGAGGTTAGTGACCCTCTAATGTGATTTGGACAGGATTGGGAGTCCCGGTGATAGTGGTGTGGCCCGGGAGGGCCGATGGCACGCGTATCGAGGCATACCGTTAAATCGGTCTGTGAGGGGACTTTGGTTTTATAAATCCTATGCATGCTTAAATGTGTTATATGTTTTATATACGTGATTTCTATGATGGTGATTGTGAGTATTGATTTCGGGTATGTTGCACGTATTTCAAGGTATTTTCCGTATTTCACGTATATCGAGGTTAACGGTTTTATTGTAGTTTTATGTGCTTATGGCTTAATGGCTTAATAAATAATGTGATAAAAAAGGGTTTTGGAATTGGAAAGATGAACTCGGGCTTGAGGCCCAATTAGTTTGGAAATCTCAGACTTGGAGTCCATTTGTGTTAATGAAATCGGGCCGGGGGCCCAGTTGCTTTATGAAATCGGGCCAGGGGCCCAGTTGTTTATGAAAACGGGCTAAGACCCATTTGAGTGATGTTATCCGGCCAGGGGCCCAGTTGATTTACGAAATCGGGCCGTTAGCTCAGTGGTTTACAAAATCGGGCATGGGGCCCAGTTGGGTTATAAATGTGATTTTGGGTTTGGGACCCTATGTTTAATAAATATGATTTCGGGTCAGGGACCCTACATGGAATTATAATATTTTATGGAGATTTCGGGCAAGGGCCCATTGTAATGTTGTGAAATGATTTAATAAAACTGTTTTCCATATACCATCTGGATACAAGGATATATGATGGTCTCCTCCAGATGTCTGGGACACTGGGGAAGTCACGGTGCATTGCCTGCGAGGGGTCATTATACGGAGCAGCCGGACCGTATGATGACTCAGAAGCAGGATTGCTATGATTGACGTCAGGGACATCAGACATCGGGGATGTCAGATATATGGACCCGGTGAGACCCCGGGCAGCACGCGTTGCTTAATACCGTGAGATATGACGTCAGGGACGTCATGCGTCTGGGACGCTAAGCATCAAGGATGCTGGTGATGGTAATGGTAAATATGGATTAATGAATCTCTAAAATGGCTTATCGGTTGGATATGTGTTATATGGTAAAAATGGATTATTGGTTATGAAATGGTATGTCGGGTCGGGGACCCTAAATGGTTTTGGATTTATGGATTTATATTTATGGCTTTGGGCGGTAGCCCACATGGTTTTAATATGTCTGGTGGTGGTATTCCACAGTTTTGGGCTGAGTTCCCACACTTGGTTTTTGGTTAACGGTTTTTGGGCTAAGGCCCTAATTGCTCGGTTGAGCAAAGGTTTTGGTTACTGGTTTTCGGGGCATGCATACGTTTTTATTGGAGGGCATAAATGTCTTATAAATGTATTTGATGAACTTATTGATTTTTTGTCCACTCGCAGCTTTTGGTTTTTAATGCCCTTCAGGTTGATTACGGATGCGATTGCAGCAGAGACTGGGACATTGCACACCTCCTCCATCGATCCTTGCGCACTCTGGATGTCCTGTTTGGGCAGTGACTCTTGGTTATCCCTTGTCTAACACCCCTTGTTGGACGGGAGCAGGGCACATTCCATGGTAATCAATTAAGGATTAATCAATTAATTAAAATAATAATAAAACACCATAATTAGGTCTCCCCAAAACATGGATCTGTGTTTAAGCCCTAAATTAAGGGATGAGTGACACTTGTCACTCATCCAAGTGTGTTCAGTCACCAGGTACTGTTCATATTAAAATATTATTTTAATCGGAGTCTCGGTTCGTTAATTCGTTCTCGTGACCATAACTTCGTCGTCGGAACTCCGATTTCGGCATGCCGCCTGTCATTGGATTCGTATCGACGAGACCTACGTAACGGTCCTTGGCCCTCGTCCATCAGACCTCCCGGTCAAAAAGTCAACATTTGGCCCCTAATATGCCAAATTACCAAAATGCCCCTCGACTTCTGAACATCATAACTTTCTCCTCGAATGTCGAAATCGAACGTGCCACCTGTCTATGAACTCGTGAAGTCCCAAACTACGTCACGGTCATCGGTCAAAGTCAGCTTGACCGCCCGATCAAAAAGTCAACATTTTGCCCACGACTAGGGGCAAAACAATCATTTTGCACATTTTGTCCGATTTCGCCCTACTAACCACTGATCAACCTCATTAATCAAGATTAGTGACTAATCTAATCCCGGAATTCGGGACGGGTCGTTACAGGGTCGTTGGCCTGGGTGGACCCCGGAGTAGTCACAGAGCACCGACTTAGTGGAGTCACCCCCCAGTTGGGTTCCTTACTCTCAGGAAGGCATGGATCGTAACCTCAGGACGGGTCATTGGTCTACGGACATTGACCTTGGACTCTGAGAGACTTGGGTTTGAGACCCCGGGTAGCACGCGCGTAGCTTTGGAAATCGTGACAGGATTGGTTGTGTGAATTATATGTATATATGATGTGTGATGTGTGATGGACACAGGTTTTGGGCAGTGGCCCGTGTACTTGGTTTCTTTATGATTTGGGCTGAGTCCCACATGGTTTTGGGCAGTGGCCCGTATGGTTGAATCTTTATGGTTCGTTCGATTATGGTTTTGGGCTTAGTCCCCACATATGGTTCCATTTGGTTAAATGGTTTTCGAATGCATGCTGACTTTTTAGTGAAGGGTACAAGTGTCTTCTTATGAAATGTTTTTACAAACTCTTGTTTTGTCCACTCACAGCTTTTAATGTTTTGACTGCCCTTCAAGCTTACAGCGGATGTAGACTGTAGCAGAGACCGAGATATCACATACCTCCTCCATATCCTAGCGTACTCTGATAGCCCGAGAAGGCAAAGGTCAAAAATATCCCTTGTCTGACACTTCGTGTCAGACGGGAGCAGGGTTATCCCGCATTAATCCCAGGGGGATTGGGATGTGTCCTATCAGCGTGGTATCAGAGCAGGGTTGCTCATATTACTCTGAATTCCAGAGCGTATTTTGCGCGATACTCCGTGCGCAGGTCGAGGATGTGATGTCTCAATGGGCTGCAGTTCGTTATCAACCTGATAGTTAGGATGCCGATACGAAAGTTAGTAGGATTGAATCGTGGATTGTCTTGGTTTGGAACTTGATGCCGGGGTTGTCATTGTTCTGTCGTGGATGGCAGAGTGGGACCCTACGGAAGGATGAGCATAACAGTACTTTAGAGTTGGGATCGTCTTTCACGATGTCGTAGGATCGGTTCCGACGACTGGTTGGGAGTTATGACCATTGGATGGTCGAATCTTGTTGAGTTAGATGGATATGCTGCTAGGAGCAGCCGGGTTCGAGTAACCCTCGTGGAACTTATGGTAGGATTGGATTGACGTCTTTACGATGTCAAGACCGCGTAGTCAGTCAGATTGTGGATTATACTACCTTATGCAGTTGGGTTCAGATGAACTCTAGGTGTGATCGTGGAACCCTACCTTAGGTGTATGGTTTGGAAAGGTGAGTTGGCGAGTGTTCTCGACTCCGATGAGACCGTCGGTTGGTCATGTGCGGTCATGTATGGTCATGTGTGGACATGTTCGATCATGTTTGGTCATGTCAGGCCTAGTCATGTCAGCCTTAGTGATGGGACTGCACTCTTAGACTTAGTTCATTGTCGTACTACTTTAGTTGTGATGGATAGTTGGTGCAACTAAGGTCATGGATGACCTGGTAGACGACATTGGTTTAGTCGAGGTACAGCTGGTTAGAGTTGGTTGGACAAGTTACCAGGGTTGGTACTTGTCGATGGAATCCCGGAGTGGGGATACAGAGTAGTTGGTACGAGCGGTTGATTCCGTTGGATGCAGAGTCTCGATTTTGATGTCTGGTGGTTAGGTCTGCACGAGTCTGTGACAGGCGCTACTACCAAGAGTGGTTGTAGTTACAGTTGTTGGGAATCGGGGACGTTCAGGGGACGTTTCCTTTTCTCGTATGAGTTGTCAGGATGACTGTACCCAGAGTTGTTGGGTACGAAGGAGGCAGAGTTTCTCCAATTCGAGCAGAGGTACAGGATCGTCGCTCGGTATGAGCGGAGATCCAGGGTTTTCTAATTCGCACATTATGTGCTGATACTAGTGTGGATGCCTGTGTGCTGATACTAGTGTTGATGATAGTGCGTTGGCGCTGGTACTAGCGCTGGTGCTGGTGCTAGTGATTGTGATGACGGTGAGTTACAAGTCGGGATGTGACTCCGTCCTTGTGACTCCATCGAGATGGGCATGTGTTCGGTATCTATGGTTCGGGAGTGGATCATGGATAGTGATGGACTAGATAGGATCCAACGGTAGTTGAGACGTGAGGATCAAGTACTATCATGGGGGATTAGTGACCGGTTGGTCAGACTCGATCTGTCACGGGGTTTAGCGACCAGTTGGTCGGTTTTGGCCAGAGTTCGTTAGATATGGTGGTATGTAGAGATTTGACTGCATATCACAGTAGGAGTCTGTTGTGACCCTTCAGTCGAGCGGTACATCAGATTAGGATGAATTGACATCCTTTTGGATGTACATATACGGTCGTAACCGGATTGTTGAGTTATGTCCGAGTGTGTCGGTTTCGACATGGTTGGAACTTCAGAATCGAGAGAGTTTATGATTGAGGTGACGAGAGGAATGCGAGTTTTCCGCATTGGTAATGGGTATTTTGAAGTCATTAGGGTGACTTCTCAGGTTCTACCATGGTAGACAATGGTTGCGTCACCAGTACATTGGTTGTGTATTGGTTGGTGAACCCGGAATTTGTCTTGGGTCATTATGAGGAGTTGAGTATTTCAGAGTTAGGTAGTTGAGATTTCTCATTTTCTGCTTGGTGGCAGACGATGTTGGATTACGTGGCGTGGTGTGTGCAACAAGTTTTGTTTGCATTCACGTCGGATGGATTTGGTTGTCATTATCTTGGATCATCCTTGGATTTTCCTAGGTGGAAGGACAAGGATCGATACGAAGTAACGGGAGAGAACCCACAGTCTCGACGTGTCTCGTCGTTGACTAATCTATTTAGATGTGGGAATTGGTTGGCGAACGATGTGTCTTGGCTTTTTGGCTATGTAGATGATGGGACTGAACTTCTTTTCGAAGTGAATCCCGTACGGTATATTACGCCCGAGTAGGTGTCCGACGAGATCGGATTTTGTCAGCCTTAGAGATGTGTGGATATTGTGATTGGCTTCCCTATGAAGTCAATCGATTATATTGTGGTAATCGGTTGAGCAGGTAACCGATAGGTTCAGAATTGGTGTGTCTCGGTAGAGGAGAACGAGATTTCGGGTTTTGGAATCAGATTTCTGGATGACGATTCAGGATTCGATTTTGGAACTTGAAAGTGGATTTATGGATTTGGATTCGGAATGGTTATTCCAAATGCTAGCTTACAGAATAATGATTTCGGATTTGGATTTGGAAGTAGATGTTGAGTTGGAGTTTTGATCTGTCTAGTACTGGATTGAACAGATGGACTCCATTATTGAAACTTGTTTGGCTACGACCTAGGTGGTCGTGTTGTCGTCGTTGTTGTGGTTGTAGTCTGATTGATGGATAGATGTTCGTACCTTGTGCGTTGCTCGAGGTACGATACCGGGAAGACTTGTGATGTCTGGTGACGGTATATAGGATATACCAGTGGTATGTTGGTGTATTTGTTGGTAGTCGGCTTATTTCCGATACCATTGGATTAGTCTAGGTCGTGAACTGGACATTGGATACTGTGCACTGGGTCATGGTATTTCTGATGAGTCTAGTTACACACGGGTCAAGTCTTTTGTTGGTAGATGTATACTCAGGATGAGTAAGTTGGTGGTTAGTATAACCACAAGTGGGTATAGTGTCAGTTATCGACTGGCGACTGTTAAGTGGTGATAGTTTATCGGATGTTTCATTGTGGATCGATGAGTGAGGTTCGGTGACTCCTAATGGGAGCGGACGTTAGGATAGTTTAGTGTTTGAGCAAGGAATCGTCTAGTTGTTTGTGTTAGCAAAATGGTAGATCTGACAAGTGGTTAGCTCATAGGATACTCGGGCTATTCTAATACTGACAGGTGGTGTCAGTTCGGAATGTGTGATTACTGTCATTCGACGTAGTCGAATGTAATCAGTGTGATGTAAGTGTTAGTGGAACGTCTGGTTGCAGACAAGTTCTGTTCTGGTTAGTTGGTGTACTATTGTACACGTGTGTGAGATCGAATTATTTCCACGAGGTGGATGTAGAATCAGAATAGTTGGAGTTTCGAAAACGAAACTAATTAAGGAGGGAAGAACGGTTGGAATTAGGTCGGTTGGAATTTCGAGGATGAAATTAATTAAGAAGGGAAAGTTGTAATGACCCGTCCCGAATTCCAAGATTAGATTAGTGACTAATCACGATTAGCGAGGCTAATCTGTAATTAGTTGGGCGAAATCAGACGAACGATGCAAAATGACCGTTTTGCCCCTAGTCGTGGGTAAAATGTTGACTTTTCACTCAGGAGGTCAAATGGACTTTGTCAGATGACCGTGACGTAGCTTAGGACGTCACGAGTTCATAGACAGGAGGCACGTTCGATTTCGACATTCGAGGAAGAAGTTATGACGTTCAGAAGTTAGGGGGCAATTTGGTAATTTTGGTTGAAAGGGGCAAAATGTTGACCTTTTAACCGGGATGTCCGATGGCCGAGGGCTGAGGACCATTATATAGATCGGGATGATACGAATCCGTAGATAGGCGGCATGTCGAATTAGGACGTTCGACGGCGAATTTACGGTTCACAGAAGTTTCGGGGAACTATTGCGCGTTTTACGAAACGACTTAATTTTTGGATTCCATTGGGCCCAGATATTTCAAGGAGGCCCAATGGATGAGTGACAAGTGTCACCCATCCATTGCCCAGCCCAAACATATTCATGCATCTCACCTTCCATTTGCATCGATCATCTTCATTTCCTTTGCTTTCTTCCTACCACCTGATCTCATCCTTTGCTTTCTTCCTACCACCTGATCTCATCCTTTGAGCCCAAACCAAACCAACCCTTCCCATATGATTATGCTTGAGTGTCAGGGCCCACCCCTAATCCCCCAGGATTAGGGACTAAACCCTGCTCCCATCTGACAAGCCAAAAACGAAAGACCGAAACAACCTCACGAAAACCACAATTTACACTGCCAGACGCAGGAGAATTTACCCCAACTAAAATTCAACGGTTATACAGAGCATAGTACCCAAACACAAAGTAAAACAAAACCGATACACAGAGTACACGCACAACGGAAAACTAAAACACCCCGGGAAAACTCTCGAGTACTCTATGCCTCTGACGCTGCCTCAACGTCAACCCCCGCGCTAGCTCCATGACCTGGAGAGCAGTTAAAACCAGAAAAGTGTGAGTGGACCATAAAGTATAAAAGTTTCAAAAACCATTTCTTAAAAAAACCAGGTTTGGCCCTCGGTTTGAAAACATGCATGCACATCCCATTTATTAAACACAGCCAGAAACCACATGGTAATCATCATAAAAACATTTATAATTCACAAAATAAGCATCATGAAAACAGTACGATAAAACATAAATCCAAGTCATCATTATCCGATCAAACCTGCTGGACCTATCCGAGTCTTTAAACTCCCGAGTCTTTAAACTCAATCCAGGCATCAATAATATCTGAGTCTTTAAACTCAACAGGCCTACGGGGGAAAATATCAATATCCGAGTCTTTAAACTCCGAGTCTTTAAACTCAATCCAGGTCTTTAAACCTAATCCGGGCCCGTCCCCCGTCAAACATAATCCGGGTCTTTAAACCCAATAATCAGATCCAGCAAATCCAATCAAAACCATTTGAAAACCATTTCTAAATCCATATCCAAACCCGAATCTGAAACCACTGGTCTGATGCCCTTCCGGCATCCAGAACTGTCATTCCGAACCCAAATCTGGAATTCCACTTTTCGACTTTAAAACCAAATTCCGCTTTCCGAAATCCGATTCTAAAACCGAAAACCCTTGATCACCAAATCATGTTCCAAAATCCCTTTATAATCATTTAAAACCAAGTATAGATTGAAATCCTGAAATCATGGCATCATAATCATCAATCGAGCGTTTCTCGTAAAACGTGCTGAAAACCGTACTTTCTCGAAAAACGTGCACTTATATAAAACAGTTATAGCATAAGCAATAGACATGAAATCACGATTAAAACCACAAAGAAATTATAGAAAAGCAGTTATGCATGCTCAATTATAGAGAAGGGGTCCACTCACAGTTACCGGGCACGTCACTCGCGTCCCTTACGTCCTGCACGTTCATCGACCTCCTCGGGGATTCCCGATCCTGTCAATAGTCACCAAACTACGTCACTAACAGGTTAACGAAGGTTCTCCTAATTTTCCCCAATTTTCCCGAACTTCAAACGTGCGTAAAATGAAACCCTAGAACTTCAATCTCACAGAACTAACTCGAATCGACGTCCGATTAACCCGAAACCTATCTCAAAAGATTCGTTACAACTTCTAGACCAAAAACCTAGTTGAACGTTCCCCCAGAAAATGCCCCACGCGCCCCCAAGCGCCGCCCACAGTGGCCGCGCGTGGGCCTCACGCGTCTGCACACAGTCATTGTTCACCTTCTTCTTTGATGGTCAACCAGTCTGAACCAGCGTGACCGGTTCTCTGCCATCCGGTGTTCGTTTTCCTTCCTTTTTCCACCCCTAGCTACGTCCTACCCTAAGCATCTCACTCTCCTACTCAAAACACTACATTACGGCCTCTAACCTACCTCCCCCAAGCTCGAACAAAACCACCCGAGAACCCCTCTTTCGGTTCCTAGCCACCCATCCATTCCCCCGTCACGGTTGTACAACCAAAAGGTTCCTGAGACCTTACTGAGTCCACTAGAACTCACCAAACACATCGACTCAGCCCCTAACTTCACGACTTTCAAATTGAAACAAAACAGAAAAACAGAGGAATTTGAAATTACCTCACCTGCCGCTCACAGCCGTGGCTCCGCTGTGTCCCTAGGTGTCCCCTCAGCTCCTCAGGTCCTCCTCCGCCCTCTGAACACCACCACTCGACCGTTTTAAATCAAAACCAGGTAGCACCACCACCAAACATCCTCTCTGTTCTCTGGTTTTCCCATTCACCACACACACTCACTCGACCCTTCAAACCTCCCCAGGCACTCACCAGCTTCAAAACCCCGCTCTACTCACTCTAACTGAGTCACCAACACTCACCCTCTTGCCCAGAAATCGATCAATTTTCTCTCAATCTCACCCTCTGTTTCTCTCTTCGAACACGGCTACACAAACACACACACGGCCAGTTTAAGTGCACCGTCCAAACATACTGGAACCCACTAGACCTATGCTGTAACGACCCATCCCGGAAGTTAGGATTAAGGAAGTGATTAGTGACGGATTAGCGAGGCTAAGCAGTAGTTAGTTGGTTACTATGGGACTTTGGGCGTAGAATGACGATTTTTCCCCTATGTTGGGCAAAATGTTGACTTTTAGTTCGTGTGGTCAATTGGGCATTGACCGATGACCGTGACGTCGTTCGGGACGTCACGAGTCCGTAAACATGTGGCACACCTGATTCCGACATCCGAGGAGGAAGTTTTGATGTTCGGAAGGTTGAGGGCATTACCATAATTTGGTAAAATAGGGGAAAAGTTGACTTTTTGCTAGACTTGTCAGTTTCACATAGACCGAGGACCGTTAGGTAGATCTTGTCGTCCTGAGTTCAACGACAGGCGGCACGTGTTCGTCGGACATTGGACGGGCGAGATATGGGTCTAGAACGGCAAAGGTAAAACGGTAATTTTAACTCATAAGTAGGGGCATTTTAGTCTTTTTGGTGCATTTGGAATTGGGCCAATCTGATAAGGCCAAGTGTACAGGTGCAAGTGGATATTTGTGAGAGGGGCTCTAGGATTATGACACCTAGCAGTGGTCTAGTGGGTTCTAGGGTGCAAGGTGTGATGTTTAATTTGGGCCGTGTGTGAAGGTAATCGTGCTTGAGAGTGAGAAACAGAGACTGGGAAGAGAGGAGAATGGATCGACTTCAGTGTGGGGTTGTGTGATATGGTGATCGAGTGAGTGAGGAGAGACCAAGTGAGAGCTAGTGAGTGATTCTGGGTGGAATTAGTGTGAGGAAAACATGTGTGTGTGAGTGTGAGTTTTTGTGGGAAACAGAGAAGATTTGAGGTGGTGGTGTTGCTGTGTTCGATCAAATCTTTCAAAATTGAAGTGTGGGAGTGGTTAGAAGGCAGAAAAGAGGTGTTGGACGGGCTGAGCTACGGCGGAGTTCACGGCAGTGCACTGAACAGGTAAACTTGCCCTGTTTCCCCTGTTTTTCTATTTTGGTTCAAACTGGAAGTCGTGGCTTTTGGGGCTGAGTCGACGGGTTCTGTGAGTGCTGTGAGGTTTAGGAGGTTCCTAGGAAGCTTTAGAACTTGATGCCGTGATGGGGGATTCCACTGTTGGCCAGGAACTGAAACCGGGGTTTTGTTTGGTTACGGGTTCGAGTTTGGGACGATGGGTTAGAGGCTTTGATGTCGTGTTTTTAGGATGGGAATTAGTCACTAGAAAGAGAACGAAGCTTTTGGTGGAAGTAGGAACAAAAATGGACGGGAGACGGCGGAGAACCGGTCACTCCGGTTCGGTTTGGCTGAATCGGTCTGGACCGCTTGGACGAAGGTTGAAGACGATGAACAGTGCAGGCGCGTGAGGCCCACGCGCAGCCACTTTGGGCTGCGCGTGGGGGTGCGTGGGGTATTTTCTGGGGAAAATTCCAACATGGTTTTGAGTCTAATTGTTGTAACGAGTCTTTTGGGATAGGTTTCGGGACGATCAGACGTTGTTTCGGGTTAGTTCTGCTGGATCGAAGGTTTAGGGTCCCGTTTAAAGTATGCTTAGAAGTTCGGGAAAGTTAGGGGATTTGAGTAGGACTTTTGTGAAGTAGTTAGTAACCTCGTATTGGGCTCTGAACAGGTTCGGGGAAGCCGAGGATAATGGATTGGCCGGGGACGGCGTATCGAGGCGACGACGGAATGGTCTGTGAGTGGACTTTGCTTTCTAACTCTTGATGCATGCATACATGTTTTATATGATTTCTATACTCGATTCTATGATTTTTGGTTTATGATTGTGATGGTTTATGGTTTTTGCACGTTTTTCGAGGACATGACGGTATTTCACGTTTTACGAGATTTGACGGATATTGTGATTTGAACCTGATTTTAATAATTTGATTTTGGGATTTGAAATACGATTGGATTTCAAAGAAAGTAAAAGGATTTCTGAAAAGGGTTTTCGGGCTTGAAGCCCAGTTCAAAAGTGGTTTTCGGAAATGTGATTTCGGGTTTTTGAATCGGATTTCCGGATGACGATTCGGGGTTCGATTCAGGACTTGAAAGTGGATTCCAGGTTTGGGTTCGGAATGGTTATTCCGGATGCCAGCTTACGGAATGATGGTTGCGGACTCGGATCTGGAAAGGAAATGGAGATGAGTTTTGGATTTGGATTCGGAATGACGGTTCTGGATGCCGGAAGGGCTTCGGGCCAGTGGTTTCGGATTCGGGTTTGGATATGGATTCCGAAATGGTTTTCAATGGTTTTGGATTGGATTTGCTGGATCTGGTTATTGGGTTTAAAAACCCGGATATTATGATTGACGGGGGACGGGCCCGGATTGGGTTTAAAGACCCGGATTGAGTTTAGAGACTCGGGAGTTTAAAGACTCGGATATACTGATATTTCCCCGTAGGCCTGTTGAGTTTAAAGACTAGGGAGTTTAAAGACTCGGATTATTGAGGCCTGGATTGAGTTTAAAGACTCGGGAGTTTAAAGACTCGGATAGATCCAGTAGGTTCGATGGATGAGCATGTGGTTTCAAATGTGTTTTGGATTTCACAGAGAATTGATGATAATGGTTTTCTGAGGTTTTGGGCAGTGGCCCGGAGGAAACGGTTTTTCAATAGTTTTGGGCTGAGGCCCGGGATTTGGAAAAAAGAAAATGTGTTTGGTTTTTCGTACATGGTTTTATGAAATGAACTTGATATGCATGCATTGGCTTTTAAACTGAGGGTAGAAATGTATGTGTTTTCTGATGAATGTTTTTCAATTTATACTTTCTTTTTGTCCACTCACTGAGAATTGATGATAATGGTTTTCTGAGGTTTTGGGCAGTGGCCCGGAGGAAACGGTTTTTCGATAGTTTTGGGCTGAGGCCCGGGATTTGGAAAAAAGAAAATGTGTTTGGTTTTTCGTACATGGTTTTATGAAATGAACTTGATATGCATGCATTAGCTTTTAAACGGAGGGTATAAATGTATGTGTTTTCGGATGAATGTTTTTCAATTTATACTTTCTTTTTGTCCACTCACAGTCTTTTCGTGTTTTCGATACTCTCCAGGTTGTTGCGGTGCCGGCTGTTGGTCTAGAGTGACGGAGACATCACACTTACAATCCACAGTAGACTCTGTGCACTCTGGGAAGTTCGGAAGTTTTTGGACGGTCAGATCGAGAATCCCTTGTCCGACTTATGTGTCACATGAAGGTTGGACGTCAGTTTGGCCTTCGTGTTATGCGTAAGTCAGACGAGAGCAGGGTTTAGTCCCTAATCCTAGGGGATTAGGGGTGGGCCCTGACATATGCCACATGTCACAATCCTGTGGTCCCAATCCAAAATATCCCAATTAGCACTGCACACTTGTCCTCATCCTATTTGCACAAATCCCAAAACACCAAAAAGACCAAAATGCCCCTGTGAGTTAAAATTACCGTTTTGCCCTTCACCGTTCTAGACTCGTATCTTACCCGTCCAATGTCCGATGAACGCATGCCGCTTGTCATTGAACCCAGGACGACGAGACCTACCTAACGGTCCTAGGTCTACGTGAAAATGACAAGTCTAGCAAAAAGTCAACGTTTTCCCCTATTTAAACCAAATTACGGTAATGCCCTCAACCTTCCGAACATCATAACTTCCTCCTCGGATGTCGGAATCGGGCGTGCCACCTGTATACGTACTCGTGACGTCCCGAACTACGTCACGGTCATCGATCAATGCCTAATTGATCGCCCGAACTAAAAGTCAACTTTTTACCCAAACTAGGGGCAAAATCGTCATTCTACACTAACAGTACCAACTAAACACCAATTAGACTCATTAATCAATTACTAATTACTTCACTAATCCCGGCTCTCGGGATGGGTCGTTACATTGAGAGACCAGAGAGTGATGAGAGGACTGAGAACAGCTGCAGGAGGCTGAACCACCGTCCACGGCGGCGTGGAGGAGGCAAACCCGAAAGGTATGGCTCGATTTTGGTTTTTGGATCCATTATTGTGATTTTGTTGTTATGGTTGATTCTAGACGATTAGGAGGGGCTTACTAAGTTGTTAGGGTCATAATAGGATGGTTTTGGGAAGCTCTGGACGGCTGTGAAGCCGTAGGTGAGTTTTGGAAAACTTGAACCGTGGGGGAAGATTGAACCAGTCGGATTTTAGGGGTTTTAGGTGGATTAGGTTGCATAAACATGTTCCTAGGATCAAGTTAGGAAGGATAGGATCGAATTGGGTTGAAAAAGAACCAAAATGAGGATTGTAGAGGACTGGACCGGCCACGCCGGTCCAATTGCAGAAGGCAGATCGAACCGACCGGTCTGAACAGGTTGAAGGTAGGAGACGGTCTATAGTGCACCAGCGCTTGAGCCCATGCGCAGGGCTCTTTGGGCGGCACGTGGCAGCGCGTGGTGAGGTTTTTGGGAATTTTTTCAACATGTGAAATCATCTATTCGATGTAACGAACATTTTGGGACTGGTTTCGTGTCAATCGGACACCGTTTCGATAATGTTCGGGGCATTAGAAGGTTTAGGAGCAGGATTAAAAATAGCTAAAAATTCCAGAAAATTACGGGGCTTTAGTGGGAGGTTAATTAAGTAGTTAGTAACCTTATATTACGATTTGGATAGGTTTGGGAGTCCCGGTGACGGTGATTGGCTCAGGAGAGCCATATGACACGCAAATCGAGGTGACAGCTTGGACGGTCTGTGAGTGGACCTTGTTTTCTAAATTGGTGTATGCATAAATGTTTATTATATGTTTTAAATACTTGTTTGTGATGTCATGAGTGCATTTGGATGTGTGGTTCTGTATTGGCACGTATTTCAAGGTTTCGGCCCTATACGGTGCCAATACGGGTGTGTATGTCTTTATTGGTTTAAATGAAATGGTTTTGGATTTCCAAAAGGATAAACTCGGGTATGAAACCCATTTGGTTTTGTCTCAGGCATATGACCCTATTGATGACCTTCGGGTCTAAATCGTGGTCGCGGCGAGTGCTATGTGCACGGCGACAGACGATATGACGCTCGCCTCCGGATTGGGATGTGTTCCTTCCGGAGAGGTCACGATGCACGATCTGTTGTTGAGTAGTCGATGGAGGCTTGACTTCAGAGTGCTGACAGTTCAGGATATTGATCGTTGATGAGTGCACCATGATCTTGTGGTGGCCGCGTCGGTTGATTCGTTCACGGCGACATACCAGGATTGAGGGCGGTCCTGGATGGATGGTTGCACGCATCACTATGATCGGAGTCGTGATTGACCCTTAGATATCGGGCACGATGCCCAGCTGATATCATATGTTCGGGCACGAGACCCTGTTGTTTTACATTGATGATTTCGGGTCAGGGACCCTAAATGGATCTCCAAGTTCGTGGCGGTTTATGGGAACCGGCATGAACCTTGGAAAGGTTATTGTGGTACATGACGGTTTATGGGAACCGGGCATGGAGGATATTTTCTACATATATATATATATATATAAATGGCATGGATGTTATGGATCATGACGGTTCAGGGGGACCGGCATGAATGGTTATGTTATGTATATATATGTATTCATATACCTTCCTTTACTTCTATTATCTCCTCCGGGGAGGGTCGTTGGCCTGGGTGGACTTCAGAGTAGTCACGAAGCACCGACTAAGTGGAGTCACCCCCCCCAATTGGGTTCCTTACTCTTAGGAAGGCATGGATCGTAACCTCAGGACAGGTCATTGGCCTACGGACATTGACCTTGGACTCTGAAAGACTTGGGTTTGAGACCCCGGGTAACACGCGCGTAGCTTTGGAAACCGTGACAGGATTGGTTGTGTGAATTATATGTATATATGATATATGATATATGATGTGTGATGGACACAGGTTTTGGGCATTGGCCCGCGTACTTGGTTTCTTTATGATTTGGGCTGAGTCCCACATGGTTTTGGGCAGTGGCCCGTATGGTTGAATCTTTATGGTTCGTTCAATTATGGTTTTGGGCTTAGTCCCCACATATGGTTCCATTTGGTTAAATGGTTTTCGAATGCATGCATGCTTTTTAGTGAAGGGTACAGATGTCTTCTTATGAAATATTTTTACAAACTCTTGTTTTGTCCACTCACAGCTTTTAATGTTTTGAATGCCCTTCAGGTTAACAGCGGATGTGGATTATAGCAGAGACCGAGATATCACATACCTCATCTGGATCCTGGCGTACTCTGATAGCCCGAGAGGGAAAAGGTCAGAAATATCCCTTGTCTGACACTTCGTATCAGACGGGAGCAGGGTCATCTCGCATTAATCCTAGGGGGATTGGGATGGGTCCTGTCATTATACCATTGAACTCACAAAAGTATCACGAAGAAGTTTCACTTTGATCGGACAGCAAGAGGACGACAAACGCGCCACCACAGTCCTCTACGCGTGGGCCTCACATGTCTATGTAGGGGGTCGTCTTCAACCTATGCATTCGATTCGACTTACAGTAATTCAGGTCGTCCGACCCACAGTCACAACCCATCTTTTAAACCAGATTTTCACGTCAGTTTTTCAAGTTCTAACATCCTAACATCATTTATCCAATCCCGGGAATAGTTCTGGGAAGCCAAAATCAAGAGAACTTACCTCGATCATGCATTCCAATTTTCATGGCTTTTAGCCATGCCTGCCACTAACCAGCATGCAACTTCCTCATGCTTGAGTTCTTATTTTCTTGTCTCGGGACGATCATAGGACGTCCATGAACTCACTTAATCAGCTCATTTCCTGGTTCTTAACTTAGAACCCAAAAGCCTGTATCAAGGACACACGGGTTCCTTGGTTTCCTCACTGTATTTTTCTCCTTCTTTAGCTTATTTTGATCATCTCTCCTCCCTTTCCTCCTTCTCCTCCTCCCTTTCTTCCTATGTTTCTCTTCCCCTTACTATTTCACCTCACCATGCTCTCACGGGTGACATCCATATGGTTTGTTTATTTTTCGGTCACTAGATACCGACACCCTTCTCACACACAATTTACTAATATATATGGAAGAGGTAAACCGGTGGATAGAAGGGAGGGAAAATAAAGAGAATTCTAGACTATTCTAGGCTCTTTTTGTAAAATTACCAAAATACCCTCCAAGGTAAAAGTATTAAAATGCCCTTGCACATTTTTTAATCTAAAACGAACACATTCAAAATCCATTTTCGGCATGCTGCCTGTCTATGAATTCAGGAGTTCGAGAACTTTTTAATGGTTCTCATGACACGTCCACCAGGTTTCCTGATAATAAAAGTCAATGTTTTTTACTTACAAGGGCAATATCATCTTTTTTTTTTCATTTTCTCAAATTTTCGAAGTGTTACAACAATGCCCATAGTATTGAACCGGGACCATCAACCCAAGCCACACAAACCAAGATCTAGATGACATCACTAGCTTTGCCTTGACATTTCGTGACTGTTGAAATCATCAAGGAAGCCCAGGGACACCGTTGCCCAAATGGGAGAACTTGACTCGTTTTCGGTCCAAAAATGACCCGAAGAGGTTGAACGCGATTAAGGTAACTTCTTGAACTCAAATCCACACCATTCAATTCATCTTATTAAAAGCTATGTTCTAATGAGATTGCGTGTTGGGTTTGAGCGATGGACGAAGGTGGCGCGGGCTCACTAGATTCTAGATATACAAGAAACCACCACGACTTTTCGATCTTTTTTCGGCATCATCAGGTATTTTGTAAACTTGGAAGTTAGATATCCATGTTCCCCACATGGAGTAGGGTAAAATTGACTGTTTGCATGCCGTTTTCGGTTGCCATATCTAGCGAAACTCTAGCGACAGTTGGTCAGCCGTCACTCAAACTAACGTCGTTAGAAGTTTACGGAATATACTAATATGGTTAGCATATTCCATTAAGTACTAACGACATCATAACAACCATTTAATATAATATTCTAAGGAATATTCCAGGGATATTCCAAAGAATATTCCCCGTATATGTGACACGTACACGGGGGTGCGTGAAGGTGCGTAGGACCTCTGACCACGTTTATGGCGGTTTTCCAACCTATGGCTAGTGCATGAGGCAGTTTTTCGATCTTTGGCCAGAACGTGAGGCATTTCATGGCCCTCCATTGATGCATGGGGCTGTTTTCCAGTCCATGGCGACACGTGGGCCTAGTTTTAGTGTGTTCTGGAATGTTTTAAGCATGTTTTGACCCATTTAAGGTGATTTTAAGCATCATTTTGGTCAGTGGGGTTTTACTTAGATTTCCATTTATAAGATGCTAGTAACCTTTACGGATGATTTCAATATGGTTGGATTTTCTTGGGGATCGTGCTAGCTTGGATTGTCGGGTGATTTCAATTCCCCAACTAGCTGTGAGTTGACCCTTTTTCTCAAGCTTGACTTTTAAAGTAATGTTTTACTGCACATTTTGAAATGTTTATTTTTAAGATATTTTTCCAAGTATGCTTCGATGAGTTATTTTATGATACTTTTTCGAGAATGTTCTAATTGGCTATTTTATATTTTTTTTTCTTGAGCATACTAGATCGAGATAGTGCTTGATGATCCTTTCCCCGAGTATGATTGGTTGAGTTAATTATTGCATTTGCATGTTTAGTTAGTTTGTTTATGGTGTTTAGTGCATATTAGTCCCAAGACATTATTTGAATGGTGATTTTAGAAACACATAGGTGTAAAAGGTAATTCAGTTGTCGTCTGTATGGCCACATACTAGCTTTCAAGTGATTGTTCACATGCGCTGCTCGTAATACTAGCTTGTTCCTGAGCTCTAGGAGACTTGTGGTGACTAGCGCTTAGCGCCCAGTTTTCACGTGGTCGCAGTACATGAGCATTATAAATACCCAGCCTAGCATGAGTGTACGCCTCAAGCGACTCTTGAGTATTAGATTGTGGCTCATGCATGATTTGTTCATACTACTGGATGTTTGATGGGGTTTATGATTAGTTTATTATTGTTTCTCATATTACGTGCAAGTTAAAGATTTGATTTCGAGTTTTCTACAAAACTGAGGGGTTAAAGCTTATTTTATAATAATTGATTTTATGCTGAAATAATTATTGGGTCCATCCAGACTACTATTTTTATCAATGTTTCAAACGGCGCTAGGCGCTCCAAGGGCAGCGGGTAGGGGTCTAGCACCTAAGCGGCTAGGCGGGGTCTAGGCGGTTTTTTTTTCTTAAAAGGAAAAGTTTAATATATTAAAAATATAATGGTATTATTATGAACATATTTGCATTCATAATATCACAATGGGTACAAATATTTAATTAATTAATTATAATAAATATAATTTCTTAATTAATTAGTAATTAATATAATGTTAGTGGTTATGGGTCGTGGGTTGAACTTTAAACTCAATGGGATCCAATCATTTATTTGATTTGGAGAAGCCTTTTCACAATATGTCAATAACATGGCATAATTTTCACAATATCCAAACCCACCAAACCATGTCCAATTTTCACTTAATCTTTATTGCCAAAAAGACTTTATAATTGTCAATTGATGCCTTGAATCTTTGACGTCAACTTCTTCGTTATTCATGAAGAGTCCAGAGAACAGACTCACAAAGAGTCTCAGTCTCAGAGACCAAGAACGAGAGATGAGAAAGTGAGAAACTAGAGAAGTTCGATCTTCAATTCTTCAATCTTCATCCATAAAAAATTCTAGACATTCAGAGAGACAGAGAAATAGACTCAGAGAAGAGAAGAACAAGTCGACAATGGGGGATGGAGGCGTCCGTTGTCGAATGAAGGAGATGGGCAGAGGTCATTTGGGAATTTGGGAATTTTCGTTCTTTAATTGTTCAATCTTCATCTTCAATTTTCTTCAATTGTTCAATCTTCATCTTCAATTGTCTTCAATTGTTCAATCTTCATCTTCAATTGTTCAATCTTCATCTTCAATTGTTCAATCTTCATTCTTCGTCTGGGAATTTTCAGGCCAGGACTACGAAATTGAAGCATTGCAAGCTTGATGCTCAACGCGAGTCTTCGAAAGAAGATTGAACAGTCGAAGACGAACACAGAGGGTAGGACAGAGGCGATTCGTAGAGGACGGAGGCGATTCGCAGAGGACAGAGGCTATTCGCGATGGTAGGTTTCAAGAACAAGGTTCTAATGTAATTTTTTGTTCAATTTTACATTTTTGAATCTGATTTGGGATTAATCTCTTATATTTCATATGGGTTTCTGTAGAATTGTAAAAGGATCAATCTCTGATATTTCATTTGGGTACTCTAACTTTGATTTTTTTTTTTTTTAATTTCTTGAAACGTCCAGCCGACTCCCTTTCTACCGCCTAGCCGCCTAGCCCGCCCAGCCCGCCCAAGACCGCTTAGGCGCCCACAATCCACTTAAGCGCCGGGGAATCCCTCTGTCACCTATAGCTGCCGCATATGTGTTATTCGCAACGGCACCGCTCCACCTAGCGTCTAGGCGTCGCCTAGGCTGCCATTTTGAACATTGATTTTTATACCCATCAGGTCCCGATGGTACTTCATGTGTTTCTAGGAGTTTCAATAGCTGCTCTAACATCCGCGCCAATAGTATGGGCCAACACATCGAAAATCGGGAGAATTCAAGTAGTTGCTTGAATTGTATGATCATCATTAGTGTGCTATGCTCTATATTTCTGATATCGTACTGGAATGCTAATTAGTTTTTACTAATTACGTTTCACACGACCTCCTAAAACGTAACGTTTTAACTATTTGGCTTTCGTCATCTAGACGTTGTCGTTTGTATGTTGGTCAGTATGTCTCGATCTTGACATCCTAGTGGACTTTTCAGGTCAGGTTGTGTCAATACTCCATTATATGTTTTATCTAATAATATTTCATCTAATAAAATAATAAATTTTGCATTCTAAGGGAGGTATATTAAATTCAAATTGATACATATAATTGCGGAGGTATTTTAAAATAATTGACTTTTACAGATTTATTAATTTTCATAAATATTTATAGATTAATAATAGAATTATATAAAGTTACATAACTAAATTTGCAGTCATATTGAATCTCAACTGTCAGCCCGATGGTTAATTCTGAATGCTTGCTTCCACTTGTCTAAGGAGAGAGGGCAATGTATGCAGAAAGTGTGCTTGTTCTTGGCGAGGTAATAGACTCAAGCATCCTCTACACCCCCTTATCACATCAACGGTATAAGTCTGGATGTTATTGTGTGTATATATTTTATTTCAACCAAGTTTCTTATATAATTTTTCCAACTACATCAAACCGCTTCTAATTTAATTTTCACGTGAATTTCAGGCATTATAGCATAAAGCTGGGAAGGCATTGGTGTCAATGGGAAACTCTTACCCATTGACCCAACAACCTTCACGTCATACGGGCGAGAAACTATGGTTGACACAGGAACCACGCTCACCGATCACTTAGTCGATGAAAGCATTTGATGCTTTTGTAATGGCAGTAAGCATACGTTGAGTTACTAAACTAGTACTTAAGCTTCCTTTTTATTTTTTTTAACTCTGGTGTTCAATCATACATACAGATAGTTTTGGCAGTTTCAAAATCAGAGACGACCGTCGTTTCAAATGAAAGACACTACTATATATAATTTCTGCCAGGTTCTCCCTTTCGCTTTTTCTCTTGCTAGATCAATCACAGTCGATTTCTAAAATAAATGTAATGACATTTTTATCTATTAATTTTTCAGTTTGGTGGCCAAGGGATTTCCGGTTATGATGTAAGTTTGTCCTCTAATGAAATTTAAAATGGTTTCATTATACATTTGATTAGTGTAGATCATATGAGATAAGTCTAATTATAATGTTTCATTCTATTTGAAAGCGTATAGAAAGAGCAGTTGATCTCTCACACTCTTCAGCTGCTGAGTAGAAGTGCCATATTTTTAAGTTATGATTCAAGCACATGGAACAAACTACTCAAAATTCAACAAATTGTTGCTGGGTAGAAAATGGGTTGCAAACATTGCTAGCAGAAACAAAATTATCAATGCAATTATCAATGAATGAAGCCGAAACTGCATTTAATAATATTAATAATAATAATAATTGAATTCCAGCATTTTTACAATCATGAGAATGGCAAATGAGGGTGGTAATATAATGGAAGATGATGATGGACTATAAATAACAAATGCTAGGGAGATCCAAAAGAATTACTGCTGCTGACACCGCGAGTGGGGTTCACTTTCACTTCAGAACTCTCAACACTTTTACCAATACCCTGACACTGGATGATGCTCAATGCCAAAGCTTCATGCAGAACCCACTTGGCACAACAGATGGTTTCTTGCTTGAAATACTTTCAGTAAACGTGTCGACAAGTTGGCCAGCAAGAGACGCTGGATCTTCAATAAAGGTATCTACGAACACTTTCACAATCCGTACCTCCTGAGAGGTAGCTCTCAAGCTGTACCAAGTCAGAAATTTCTGCCTGAAGTTCTGCTCAATATGGCCCTCACACTCTAACCATCTGATAATTTTAACATAATACTCAAAATCCCGACCTGAAACACCATTTGCCGCGCATCCCTCATCTTGCCTTTCTGCACTTCTCTTCTTTGATGTGCTGCCATCTTGGGGTTCCTCTCCTTTCCCGGGCCCATTTTTCAAATCCTTGCTGCTGGAGTTGGATATTGCATTCCTTCCAAGCCCACTTTTAAGTATCTCCACTTTGCAAGGAGTGATGGGCAAGCCAGCCTCTGAGCAGCTAACAAATGGCACACATTCCATTCCAGTTCGAGCAAGGGAGTTTGACCCATTATGGGTGCTGATGTCTTCGATGATTTGGCCCACAGGTGTTTGCTTGCTCTCAAGTTTTGGGTTATCTGAATCAGACATCGAGCCAACCATCCCAGTGGCATGTTCCTCGTCCAGCAAAGAAATTGCATTGGCTGTAGGCGCTCTGTCCATACTGGAGTTGATAGCATCATTGGACAGATGAGCAGAGACAGTAGTTTTTGTGTCCTTGCAATAAGCAGGATAATTATCCGCTCGGTTATCAGTCTGATCACCAAACGGAGCAATGTTATTAGTTTCATCTTCCACTGAAGAAGGATTAGAAAGGCTACTATAGTTGGTAGCTGGGCTCTGACTTCTCTCTGTCACTGAACAATTAGGGACTTCATCTCCAGCAGTACTTGTAGAGTGCCGAACTTCACATGTGCCCAACTGTCTCGTACCATGAAACAAAGTGACTTTGAAACAGTACTCTGTGGCTGGAATTAGTCCAGTGACAAGAAACCTTGTCTTCGGCACAAACAGTGTTCCAGTCGGCTCTTCTGGATAATCCATGTCATCAGCCTTACGATGCCAAAGTTTGTAACCAACGAAATTTTCTGGGCAAGGATATTCAGAATGCAAAACTACAGTGAGGGATGTAGTGTGGACATCCTCAAATCTAACCATATCTGGAGCAAGCAAATCTGGATCTGAATGTTTAAGAGATGTTCAACAGAAAAAAATCATTAAATCCCAGGATGCACAAATGTTTAAAGA
This sequence comes from Prinsepia uniflora, assembly GCA_032719365.1. Classification (NCBI taxonomy): domain Eukaryota; kingdom Viridiplantae; phylum Streptophyta; class Magnoliopsida; order Rosales; family Rosaceae; genus Prinsepia; species Prinsepia uniflora. The sequence continues at coordinate 75,761,025 of CM064863.1, forward strand.
AAATAATAAACAAGATAAAATACATTATCTCCAACAATCTCATTGATTGTTTGTGATTCAATTAAGAAAAGGTAATGAGAGAAGCAAAGAAACCAAATAATTCGGGAATCAAGCAACTTCAGAGATCATGTGAAGTTAATTACTTATCACAATCACATCATGGTTATACTTGCCACACATAGTCTCCAGAAATTTGTGGAACGCCAGTAAATCCAAGTATTATGGTTAGCGCGTGATAACAGATAATTAAATTACCTTGTACTGTAGGCTTTTGCAACGGATACAACGTTGCATTGGAAAGCACCAAATCCAGTGACTCCACAGCAAATGTACAAAGTTTCTGAACTTCTGGTCCAGAAGAAAGCCTGTTAACAATACCCCGACCCATCTTCAATGGTAGGCCAGTTAACGGACCCACTTCAGCTTGAAGCCTCTTCATAGCTTCATCAACTATCTCATAAAGGTTTTGATACTTTTTAGTCCCTTTGAGAAGCTTATGACTCAAGGAAATACGATAGCACAGTATGTCCACCCGTCTAGTATCCTTCGCCATGACCAGCTGTTTTCGCCAGGATCTAATGCATGTAAAAAGACAATGGCAATCAGATTATTTGTCTGATGAAAAAGTAACATATCACCTAGCCCAACAGGATTAGCATTGATTATGCGCTTCATCATGATATTGCATGCTGTTCACAGTTGGCAAGTATTACATTACAAACGCTCACAGAACTACCGATCACTTAATTGCATAAGATGAATAGGCAATGAAGTAATTAATCAAAAGAACAATCCTTGGTATAAATATCAATTTTGAAATGAAAAAAGAAGAACATGTCCACTTTCCAATTCAATCATATCGATGTAAATAAAGAGGACTTTGGATGAACTTTAACCAGAAAATTGACAATCATCAATGCAATTGTCTAGAAAAAGTAGAAAAGAAGAAATGAAATAAAATGGATTTAATATATGGAATATTTACCCGAGCAAATCATTCACTTTCCCACAAAATACACAATAAAAGCTCCCATCAAGCTCCCTACGCCCTCCCACTTTGATACCAGAACTTTCCCGTTTTAGAGCACACTCGAGGTGGCATGACATGCCACATGAATAATCCGGGAATGGCGGCTCAGAGCTGCAAACCAACCATAGGCTCGGGTCCTTGTTGTCATCAAACTGATAACAGATGCAGCATGAACACCTCTTGCAAAATGCATCTTGATGATATAAGGTTGCTCTGCAAGCTGAGTTGTTGCAGAATGTAGTATTGGCTAACTCACTCCCACTACTGTTGACTGAAATACTGTTTTCCGGAACAGGTAGCCGAGATGGATTCTCAGTTTTCCTCTGCCTTTTAGTAGTTCTTTGACCAGGTGCATTAGAGGACTGTGGTTTAGGGTCCGTTACAACCTCACTTCCCTCTTGTTTCCTTTCAGACACAACTTTCAGAAGGTGCTCTATTATTTTCAGTTTTGTCAAGCCGGTATATTTCCTTTCTTTCCCCATTTCTACACATAGGATCTGTAAAATCTCCTGACGGCTCCAGGACTGTAGCACTTCGGAGGCACCCTCTGACCAGTTTGATATTTCATAGACAAGCTCTCTCTTTTTCTCCATACTTAACTTACTGGACTTTGACTGGTTAAGTGTAAGTCCTAAAGCCAAGGAGAACGAATGCATGTGTCAATAGTCAATACATAGAAAGCAAAAAAGTCAAACAAGGGAAAGAAAAAATATAAATCTCTAACAAATTCCTACAAAAGGTAAAAGATATAATGAAAACATTATATATTCAATCAAAATTCGTTTTCTGCATCTTTTCTCAATTAGGATCATCACTTTGAATCCGAAGTCCATATGGATGACATGTCAACAGTAAGGAACAAGAAGCATGATATGATCTTTTTATTTTTCCATGAAAAAGCATGATATGATCAGAAGCACAAATTATTAATCAACCCGCAAGCACAAAACTGTCAACTAATATCTCCATTTCCTGCCACTTTCAAGCACTCATTAAGAATCCCAGTTCAAACTTTAAATTCTGTCATGGAATGAACTGAGAATTAAATAGAAGGAAACTACATGCAATGATAGATCATTAAGGTTGACTTGCATTTACAATGACAAGCCAACTACACAAATAGAAAAAGAACTGCATGGGAGGGCCACACATAATTGGGTAAGATCCATCACCCCTACACGAATCTTGGAAGTAAACATTACCTCAGTTGACTTTCAATGCCCCTGGCTCTGCATTTTCTTAAGAGTTTCCACATGAACTATCTGACAAGGTAGCGTACTCGCAAGCAAAAACCCATTAAAAAAAGACGAGCTTTATTTCTCCTAATAATGCAAGGAGATAATAATAGCATGCTGTCAACAAGACAACACTGCATTCTATCATCAGATTAAATGCAGCTCAACAACTCTAACCTTCCGAATTTAGCTCAGAAAATCTGAATATCATCAGAGGGGAGATGATATTAAAAAAACACACATCAATCTAGAAACTAAAAGCGTTGAACAAAGAACACACATCATCAGAGGGAAGAAATTACCATCCTAATTGTTCATACCCATTAAAACCCAGCTTAGATCAAAACCAAAAAAACGAAATTCGTAGATTTTTCAGCAATCTACAACCGTTACTGTCCAATCAATAAAAATATCAAAACCGACCTGTCACAGACCACCATGAATTAAAACCCAGAAATGATTTGAGCGTAGAAATGAAAACAGAAGATTGATAAGAAACAAAAGAGAGCCAATACCATCAGAAGAAGAATCCGCGGTCATAGTTATTGAATAAGAAGCCGTTGAGCCTCTACATTACCACACAGAGCCCGAAATTTATGAAGCTGCAAATCAGGAAAACATTTAGACACGCCCAGAAGATCACCACATCGCATAGGAACAAAAATAGTAAAAAGCAAGAAGGGAGACAGAGAGAGAAAGGGGATGATGAGGAGAGAAAACGAGAGGGGAATAGAATAACAACTACCAGGAAAAAGAGGCTTGAAATTCCGCCTCAAAGCCTACGAATCCATGGCTTCTATCTCCCTGTCTTTCTTTTTCATGTTGCTTTCAGGACCCGAAGATGCAGTGGAACGAGATTCGAGGAGGACTGGTAATCAGCTGCTGCTGCTTCTTCCTCCTCCAATTCAGAGAGAGAAAGAGAGAAAGAGAGGGGAAAACAATATAAAATCCCATCAATTTATGAGAGAAAGAAGGCACAGAAGGCTATGACCCTGAATTGAGGCTACGAGAAGGGCAAAAGCGGCTGCATGTCATCTTCTTTTTCTCTCACCTACTCAATCGCTAAAAACACTTTTCTTTGCTTAATTCCATTTCCACCCAAAAACAAATTTAAATTCCTTTCATAACCTTCCTCCCGTATTGAAAAAAAAATAAATAAATCTCCACTCGCATTGACTGTTCTCGAATTTCACTCGAGCAAGATCAATAAAAATATGTGTAACACTCTCTAATCCTTTCCCTATATTTTTTATAAATATATAATATGGTATAATTTATTATTTTCCTTTCATTTTTACCCAAATTACTATTACTAAATTGACCTTTTTTTTAATCATGATTTATTGTTACCAGTAATACCACTGATGTTAATGATTGTCCGTATGTGACAGTTGAACTAGAATCCATCTATTTCTGAGATGAGGAAGCCACACATGCTTACACAGACACTCTCCTCCTCCAATTCTCAAACTACCGCAAAGTCTCAAGCTTTCATATTTATATTCTTCAGCTGCCTAACAAAAAGAAAGTTAGGGATTCATGACCGATGTACTTTTCTGTTTTCAGTCAAACAAAATGAACCCAGTTTACACCTTTTTCGATTGGCAAGGCCATTAGGTGTATAAAGTACTATGACCACACAATACAGGTATTAACAGACGGCCATTTTATTAGAAAATTGACACACAAGATAATATTCTTTATTACAAAATTAGTAGCAAGCACACTTTGAATAAATAGACAACGTGTAATTAATGATTTAAACCAGAAGCTACACGGTTCGTTTTATGAAACTATACATAACTCAAATGTTGCCTTGTATTTCGTGGAAGAACAAACATAAATAAGCAAATATAAAGGGCGCGCGGAGTTATAACCTTAGTTAAATTTTATTAAAATAATTTTCAAATTTTTTTTATCACAGACATGCAGGGACGGGGGTGGCCTTTCAGTCACCCAAGATGTCTCCTTTGGTAATTATTAGGTTAGGTTGCCAATAATAAATATTTATTTTAATTAACTTAGACTTTATAAAAAAAAATTAAAAATAAAAGAACTAACACATAATTAAATAATATTATATCATTCTCAAAGATTCAACCCAAAGTGAAAAGTAACCATCAACAAACTATGCACTCCATTTCAGCATTTTTTTTTTTTCCAAATTCATCTCACAATTTTTTCTCCCATGTTTTCTTCAAAATTTTATTGTGTTTATCTATTATCAAATTTTCGAAGTATAAAGTATTATTTTCTAATATTGGGTTTAAATATAAATTGAATGAAGAGTTTTGACTTTGGAAATTTAAGTATTAGAGATTTTTTTTTTCCTTTTACTTTTGACAATTTGAAATTTTGAAATTGAAATTGAGGTTTTTGTATGAGTAATTGAGACATAAAGCTATGACTATGAGGGTTACATTCACATGCTAGCTGTTAGTGTGGGAAGTAAGGTTAAGAAATGCTTTGCTAATTGTTGATATTGAATGTTTAATTTAATTGGATAAAAATCTACACTTTTCTTGAATTATGTCGAATATTAATGAAAACAACTTTGATAGATAACTATTGTTTGATTTATAGGCACATTCGGCATGCATTAACTCTTCATGTTTCAATAGCAATAACATAACGAGTTTTTTCATCCATGTGAATTATAAAAAAAAATCGACTTCAAATTAATTAAAATAAGTGATGAATTTCTTGATTGTATGACCTTCCACATTGAAAGAAATTTTACTTATACTATTAGTAACGAAAAGATAATGGAGGATCTTGACACTCTTAAGTTTCGAAGGGTACAATTTAAAGTTAAAAAGTAATAATTTGTACTTGTAAGTTTAATTATGATTTCTTTTGTAATTTTTTTTTATTGAAATCGAATTTTCATTGATGTATTTAGATGCATTTGAAGGGTATGACTCATTGCGTCCCTCTAACTATATGTATCTTTTTATATTTATTAATAAAATTTATTTGTATCGTCGAGTTTTTTTCTAAATCTAACATCAAGTTAGCTCATACAAAATTAGGATTCAGGAGCCGTCCCTATAGATATGCACAAAATTTGCTAATTAATGATTGATTGAGTGTGATTTAAACAAGTTTTTTGACTTCAAGTGTGCGTTACTAGAAAGAGTGAGTGTTATATATTTAAAACTTAACCAATATGAAATGTGATTATTATATGTATAAGAAATTAATTAATTTTGAAAATTAAAGATGTTTTTGTATACCAGACTGTTGACAAATAGATTAATATTAATCCCGCTTTAAAATTAAACTCGAATTCTAGACTAATAATAAGTCAATAACCATGGCTTAAAATGTAAAAAAAATTGACACTGGTATTGTCAGTTTGGGGGCTCATATTTGGTAGTTGGAAGACGACATCTGTACATATGTATATGACCATATGAGGGTATGGACCGGCTACAAACATAAATAGATGATCAACCAAATAGGGGTACAACTGTCAATTCAAGAGAGAAACAGTGAAAATTCAGGGTGATTGTGTTGGGCCAAATAAGCCAATTGAAGGAGAAGGAAGACAAGGCTAGAATTGTAAATGCACGGAGGAGTGCCCACATATACACCATGTTGGGTGTATATGTGATATAATTGAAGTGCGAGGTAAGGCAAAAGGTAGGGCTATGCAACATAATTAGTTAATATTGTAGAGCCATTAATCAATGATAGTGCTTCCCATGCCAACCATTTGCCTATTTTGCCTTACCAGAGTGGGGAAGTCTTATCATCAATGGTTTTCCCTATATTTTCATAATTTAATAAAACCAATCAAAATCGCGGCACCATAATTTAATGTTTTTTATTTTGTTTTTTATTATGTGCGGTAAGTTCGGGTTAATATATATAATATAAGATTTGAATTTAAGGATTTAATTTATATGGATGGCGATATGATTTGCAGACACGTGTGAATTCGATATATGATAATTATTATAATTTGTTATGTAGCTCAATTCAAATTATAATGCTCGAATAAGATTATTACATATAGCGTCATATATGTGCTTCATTTTTAGAGCAAGACTTCTTAAGTGGAATGGATCACGTCATTGATCATAAGGATTAGTAATGGCATAGGAATTTGTTGGGTTCACTTAATAATTTAAACCATCACACAAGTAATACTATCTATTTAACATTATCTTCAGAAATTTATTGAAAAATATATAATCCCACCTCACTAACTCAAATAAAATCAATACACTATACACTGAATTGGTCCAAGTGTAATAGCAATCAGGCATTTTGAGATAAATATTCACACCTATTTAAGTGATTCAGTGAAACAATATCGATATTATTAATAGTGAATGAATATATTAACTCTGCAATCTTAACATGATATCAAATCTGTCATTGATTTTGATGAAGATTGTTGAAAATTAATAGAAGAATGATTGATGTACCTCAACACATATTAGAACGATCGTTATACCTCGACGCATATTTCATTTGGTATGAGTTTGGATGGGATACATAACTCATAAATTCAATGTAAATTGAAATCTTGAAAGTAAAAGAATTAGAAGTAGACATAAAAGAAAGGAGACAACTACATATGTAACGACCCGTCCTGGAATTCGGGATTAGATTAGTTGTTAATGAAGGATTAGTAAGGTTAATCAGTACTTAGTTGGACGATTTCGGGTACTTTGGTAATTTGATTAAAAAGGGGCAATTTGTTGACTTTTCATACGACATGGAATTTTCACGAATTTCAAGGGCCATTAGGAAGGTCTCGATGCCCTGAGTACAACGTCAGGCGGCACATGTCGATTAGAGTTTGGACGACAAAGTTACGGGTCTAAACGTACAAAGGGCAAAATGGTAATTTGTATGACAAAGGGCATTTTGGTAAAATTGAGGCAGATTGGGACATGTGGCAGTCTGGGGAGTTATGCCCACACGATTGTGGACACTTGGCCTGTCTTGGATGGTGGTAGAACGTTCCCCACCACCTTCAATCGATTTAAACGAATTATGGGTTTGTGCACGGGTAGAACGAGAAACAGAGTACGTGCTTGTGTGTGTGTGTGTGTGTGTGTGTGTGTGTGTGTGTGTGTGTGTGTGTGTGTGTGTGTGTGTGTGTGTGACTGAGCCCAAATTCCCTCCACCCAACCGTCAACCCGTGAGGGTTAATGAAGAAAAGAGAGGCTGGAGGCGGTGGTAGTTGGGCGGTGAGAGGTGGTGGAGGTTTGAGCAAAACAATAAAGGTCTCTGTTTTCACTTGAGAATGGTGGTGATCGTTTGAAGGAATAATGATCCAATTGGCTCACCAGTAATGGGACTACGGTGGTAAGGAACGAGGGAAACTTAAGTGTGAGTTCTAAAACGATTAGTAGGTGAGCTTTCTCTGAAGTTTTGTTTTTAAGTCTAAAATGGTAATTTTTTGAATTAGTGATTGTCGATCGTTTTGGTCAGTAGGGTGATGATCTGAAAGTCCAGGGGAGTTCGTAGGACTTGAAACCATGGCCAACGATGGCCGGAAGTGAGGGAACCGTCAAGGTGGTGGACGGCCGGTTCGAAATATTTGATTAAAGGTATGCTTTAGATTGAAAGGTTCATGTTTTGATCATGCTATTCAATTAGGAATTTAAAAGATGAACTTAAGGGATCAATTAGAACTGAAAACGGAATAAAATGAACGCAGTAAGAGGGTGAACCGGCCACGCCGGTTCGGGCTGAACCGTGAACCGGTCGGACCGGGTTTACCTGAGGAAGAAGATAACTGGTGCCTGGCGCGTGAGGCCCAAGCGCAGCCCCTTTGGGCAGCGCGTGTGGGCGCGTGGCATGTATTTCGAGGATGGTTCCAACACGACTTTTAAAGTATTTGATGTAACGAACATGTTGGGATTGGTTTCGAGTCGATCGGACATCGTCTCGATAGTTTTCGGGAGGTCCGAAGGTTTTAGGCCTCGTTTAAAAATAGTTAAAAATTCGGGAAAAATACGGGGCTTTATTAGAAGCTTAATGAAGTAGTTAGTGACCTTATGTTGGGATTTGGATAGGTTCGGGAAAGCCGGTGATAGTGAATTGGCCGGGAACGGCATAAGTGCGCGCGTATCCAGGCGGCGGCGAAATGGTCTGTGAGTGGATTTTGCTTTCTAACTTATGATGCATGCATATATGTTTTTATATTTTTTCTATACGTTATTCTATGATTTGATTTATGATCTTGATGGTTTACGGTTTTGCACAGATTTCGAGATTATAACGTAATTGCACGTTTTACGAGATTTCGAATGATTTTGTGATTTGAGCATGATTTTAATGATTTAATTTTGGGATTTGAAATATGATTTGATTTTGGGATTTGAAATATGATTTGATTTCAAGGATTTGAAATATGATTTGATTTCAAGGATTTGAAATATGATTTGATTTCAAGGATTTGAAATGGATTTCGGAAAATTGATTTCGGGCTTGGAGCCCTGTTCATGAGATTTCGATATGTGAGCTTTCGGTTTTGGAACTGGATTTCGGAAATGAGATTTCGGATTTGGTTTTGAGATTTGGAAAGGAAGTCTGGATTTGGGTTCGCGATGATGATTCCGGATGTTAGCTTACGAAATCATTGTTGCGAATTCGGAGATGGATTTTCGATGGTTTTCACTGTTGCTTGAAAAATGGTTTTGGGTTTAAATACCTGGAAAAAGAAAAGAAAAACCGCTGGATCTGGTTTTGAGTTTAAATACTCGGTTGATTGACGGGGGGAGGGCTCTGGACTGATATGTTTTGAGTTTAAAGACTCGGTATATGTTTTGAGTTTAAAGACTCGGATATGATACCCCTCGAGGCCTGTGATTGTTTTTTGAGTTTAAAGACTCATTGATATCCTGGAAAGGCCTGATTATTGCGCATGGTTTTGAGTTTAAAGACTCGGGCGCACTTGAGATCCAGCAAACTCATATGCTTGATGTTTTTCACTAGTTTTTCCGATGTTTTGGGATGTGGCCCGGATGAATTGATTGGATGAGTTTTGGGACTGAGTTCTCATATTTGAGATTGAATTGTGATTTGAGGCTGAGACCTGGATTTGAATAGCGGATTTGATTCGGGTTTTCAAATGGTTTTCATTGATGGTTTTGATATGAATGGTTTCATAACATGACTTGATATGCATGCATTGGTTTTTGCGTGGAGGGTAAAAATGTAATTGTTTTATTGAACTGTTTTCTAAATTATACTTTATTTTTATCCACTCACAGTGTTTTCATGTTTTCGATACCCTCCAAGTTGTTGCGGTGCGAGCTGTTGGTCGAGAGAGACGAGGACATCACACCCGCGATCCACAGTTGTTTCGGCGCACTCTGGGAAGCCTGGATACTTTTAGGACGGTTGGATCGAGAATCCCTTGTCCGACTTACGTGTCACATGGAGGTTGGACGTCGATTTAGCCTTCGTGTCATGCGTAAGTTAGACGGAGCAGGATTTAGCCCTTAATCCTGAGGGATTAGGGGTGAGTCCTGTCAACATATAACTCCCCAGACTATAGCGGTAACCACAAACACATATCCAAACTATCAAAGGTTTCAAATAAGTACCCAAACTATACGACCACTAATATATCTCTCAAGTTTTCCATCTATTTGACTGTCAAAATCCAACATGACAAAAATTTGGTCCAGTTAGTCACTAATTTGGCAAAAATTAAAGAGGCATTTTTGAGATTCTGAAAAGACCAATAAGAGCCAGTATTTGAAACCCTAAAATCCAAATCCAATTCTCAGCCCCCCAATTACGACCACCTAAACCCAGCCATCCCCAGATCAAAAGAAAAAAAAACAGCCATTGATCTTCTTCGCCATAAATCTTGATCTTGATCTTCATCGTCGTATAAGAAGGAAAACAACGAGGAGAGCAAGGTAGGGTCCTTGCAACATGTTGGAAACGTCGAGGATCCAAAATATGACGTTGAAGACGGCGACTATGCAGTGTTTGGCCTTTTGGTTGAGGGAGTCGATGGTGAGGTTATCGAGGTTGGTGGTGAAGCTAATGAGCAAGGTTGTAATGGCAATGAGGGAAGATCCAAAGGCGATGTGACAGGACCCATCCCAATCCCCCCGGGGTTAGTGCGGGATGACCCTGCTCCCGTCTGACACGAAGTGTCAGACAAGGGATATTTCCGACCTTTGCCCTCCCGGGCTATCAGAGTACGCCAGGATCCGGAGGAGGCATGTGATATCTCGATCTCTGCTACAGTCCACATCCGATGTCAACCTGAAGGGCAGTCAAAACATTAAAAACTGTGAGTGGACAAAACAAAAGTTTATAAAACATTTAATAAGGAAGACATTTGTACCCTCCACTAAAAAGCATGCATGCATTGGAAAACCATTTATCCAAAACAACCATATGTGGGACTAAGCCCAAAGCAGATATAAACTAAGGTCGAAAGGACCACAATAAAAACGACCATACGGGCCACTGCCCAAATCCTGTGCACACCTGTACACACCACATATCATATATCATATATCCATCACATACATATATATAAGTCACACAACCAATCCTGTCACGGTATCCAAAGCCACGCGCATGCTACCCAGGTCTCAATCCGAGTCTTCTCAAAGTCAAGATCAATGTCCGTAGACCACTGACCCTACCCGAGGTAATAGTAATCATAGCCTTCCTGAGAGTAAGGAACCCAACTGGGGGGTGACTCCACTCAGTCGGTGCTCCGTGACTACTCCGGGGTCCACCCAGGCCAACGACCCTCCCCGGAGGAGATAATAGAAGTAAAGGAAGGTAGACGAACATATATATACATAACATAAACATTCATGACCGGTTCCCCTGAACCGTCATGAATCCATAATATCCATAATCAGGTAACATGCCGGTTCCCATAAACCGTCATGTACCGTAATAACATAACCAGGGTTCATGCCGGTCCCCATAAACCGTCATGAACCAGAATGACCTGACAAAGGTTCATGCCGGTTCCCATAAACCGTCATGAACCACAATGACCTTTCCAGAGTTCATGCCGGTTCCCATAAACCGTCATGAACTTGGAAATCCACGTAGGGTCCCTGACCCGAAATCATAAACCATAAAGTAACTGGGTCTCGTGCCCGAACATATGACTCAACTGGGCACCGTGCCCGGAATCTGAGGTCATATGCCCGAGACAAAACCAAATGGGTCTCATACCCGAGTTTATCATTTTGAAATCCAAATTCAGTTCATTTAAATCAATAAAGAAATACAGACCCGTATAAGCACCGTATAAGGCCGAAACCTCGAAATACGTGCTTATACGTAACCACATACAAATGCACCCATGGCATCATCAAACAAGTAATAAAACATATAATAAACATTTATGCATGCACCAATTTAGAAAACAAGGTCCACTCACAGACCGTCCGAGCTGCCGCCTCGATTTGCGTGCCATACGGCTCCCCGAGCCGATCACCGTCACCGGGACTCCCAAACCTGTCCAAATTTTAATAGAAGGTTACTAACTACTTAATTAACCTCCTACCAAAGCCCCGTAATTTTTCCGAACTTTTAACTATTTTTAAACCTACCCTAAACCTTCCGATGTCCCGAAACATATCGAGACGGTGTCCATATCGAGACGGTGTCCGATCGATACGAAACCAGTCCCAAAATGTTCGTTACATCGAATAGAAGATTTCCCGTGTTGAACACTTCCCCAAATTATGGACCACGTGCCCTCACGGGCCCCTAGAAGACCCTGGTTACTGTTCATCACCAGCATCCTCAGGAAAACCGGTTTTTCCTGGTTTTCCGGTCCAGGCACTGTGCTGAACCGGCGGAACCGGTTCAGCGTTCCTACTCCCTCAAATCTCGTCCGTTTTCTTCCCAATCGATTCTAAACTTCCTAATATGATCCTAGGAACATGTTTGGATGATCAAAACAAGGAAAAACCTATAGAACCCGAGGTTTGATTTTTGAACGTCACGGTTCAGTTTTTCCATTTTCCTCCCACGGCTTCTCAGCCGTCAACCACCACCAAAACCGCCTTAAAACTGTCCTAGAAACCTAACTAACTCATCCTAATCGTCAAAAATCAACGATAACGTCAAAATCAATTAAAATGGAAATTTGGGCCTTACCGTGCACCCGCACGGGTTTGTGGCTCCGCCGCCCACGACGGCGTCTTCCTGGGCCGGCCACCGCGTCCTACATCCTCCCTCACTCTCTGGTCTCAGTCCTGGTCGAGATGGGGTTGGGTTGGTTGGGTTTGGGTTGCACAAAGAGGGAGAGAAATGGTGAGATCGGGTATGGGTTTTGGGGTGTTTGAAATGAAGGAATGATCGATGCACGTATGTGGGAAGGTGGGCAATGGATGGGTGACACTTGTCACTCATCCCTTGGCCTGCCAAAATATCTGGGTCCACACTAAAGACAAACTGTCCTCGTAAAATGTGTCGTCGTGAATAGTAACCGAGAACTTCTGTGAACCGTAACTTCGCCGTCGAACGTCCGAATTCGACGTGCCGCCTGTCTACGGATTCGTATCGTCCTCATCTACGTAACGGTCTTCGGCCCTCGGCCATCGGACCTCCCGGTCAAAAAGTCAACTTTTGACCCCATTTAACCAAAATTACCAAAATGCCCCTAAACTTCCGAACGTCATAACTTCCTCCTCGAACGTCGGAATTGAACGTGCCACCTGTCTATGAACTCGTGACGTCACGAACTACGTCACGGTCATCGGTCAAAGTCCATTTGACCACCCGATTGAAAAGTCAACATTTTGCCATCACTAGGGGCAAAACGGTCATTTCGCATCGTTCGTCCGATTTCGCTCTACTAATCAATGATTAACCTCATTAATCGTGATTAGTCACTAATCTAATCTAGGAATTTGGGACGGGTCGTTACAACCTTCCCTCCTTAATTAATTTCGTCCTCGAAATTCCAACCGACCTAATCTAACCGTTCTTCCCTCCTTAATTAGTTTCGTTCTTGAAACTCCAACTATCCTGATTCCACAACCTCCACCTCGTGGAAATAATTCGATCTCACGACACGTGTACCCTAGTACACCCACTAGTCAACATAAACCTCGTTTGTAACTAGATGTACCACCAACGCTCTCGTCGTATCTACTACATTCGACCACGTCGAATGACAGAAGTCGTACGCTCCGAACTGATCCCACTTATCAGATCTACCGTTTCACTGACACAACCAACTAGACGGTTCCTTGCTCAACCACTAACTATCCTGACGTCTGCTCCCACTGGGAGTCATCAGACCTCACACCATGATCCACGCTGACACCTCCTACAAACTGTCACCACTTGACAGTCGTCAGTCGCAAACTGATATGACACACACTCGTGGTTACACTAACCACAAGCATTTCACTCGACCTGTGTGCAACTAGACCCATTAGAAATACCATGACCCAATGCACAGTATCCAATGTCCAGTCCACGTCCTCAACTAATCTGATGGTATCAGAACCAATCCGACTACCCATACGCTCTCCAACGCACCACCGGTATAACCTATATACCGTCACCAGACATCCCAAGTCTGCCCGGTGTCGTACCTCGAACAATGAACAAGGTACATATAACTACCCATCAATCAGCCTACAACCACCTAGGTTGTAGTCAATCACGTTTCAATTATGGAGTCCATCTGTCCGATCTAGACAAATCGAAACTCAAACCCATTATCTATTTCCAAATCCGAATCCGAATCCGCAATTTCGTAAGAAATCCCGAATCCGAACCCAGAAGTCGTATCCATATCCCTGTTCAAATCCGAATCCGAAATCATCATTCCGTAAACTAGTATTAGGAATAACCATTCCGAACCCAAATCCATAAAAGAAAATCTACAGTCAAGCTCTAGAATCAAATCCTGAATCGTCACCCAGAATCCGATTCCAAAACCCAAATCTAGAAATCCTTTTTCAAGTTCCAAAATCAAATCCTGAATCGTCATCCAGAAATCTGATTCCAAAACCTGAAATATCGTTCACGTCTACCTAGACGTACCAAAACCAAACCTATCGGTTACCCACTCAACCGATTACCACCATACGATCGATTGACTTCATAGGGAAGTCAATCCCAACATCAACACAACACTAGGTCAGACAAAATCCGACCTCGTCAGACACCTACTCATCGGACAACTACTCAGGTGAGTAATAAGCCATATGGGATTTACCTCGAAAAGAAGTTCAGTCCCATCATGCTCCACTCAAAATCTCCACCTATCTGGATCATCAAAATCACGATCCAGATCCATAACGATACCCAAAGTCCTAAACCAATTCCCACATCTAAACAGATCAGTCAACGACGAGACACGTCGAGACTGTGGGTCCTCACTGATTACCTCGTATCGATCTTTGTCATTCCACCTAGGAAAACCAAGAACGATCCAACACGATGACACCAAAATTCATCATATGTGAATGCAACCAAAAATCATTGCATTCACCACGTCACGTAACCAACATCATCTGTCACCAAGCAGAAAATGAGAAATCTCAGTCACCTCAATCGCAACCTCTCGCGATTTCGAAGTTCCAACAAGATTGGAAACAACGTACCCAGACATCAACCACTTGTACCCTAACTATCCGTGATCCACTCCCGAACCACAGATACCGAACATATGCCTATCTCGACGGATGTCACATCCCGACTCGTGACTCACCGTCATCACAATCACCCGCACCGACACCAGCACTAGCACGAGTACCAGCACCATCACTACCACCTGTCGGCATCAGCACACAAGCATCCTCACTAGCATCAGTACTTCCGCTAGCACACCGTGTGCAAAACTGACACCCTGGATCTCCGCTCATACCAAGCGACGATCGCATACCTCTGCTCATAGACAACTCTGGGTACAGTCACCCTGACAACTCACGCGAGAAAAGGAAAACGTTCCCCGAACGTCCCCGATCCCCAACAATCGTAACTATAACCACTCTCGGTAGTAGCGCCTGCCCCGCACTCGTGCAGACCTAACTACCAGACATCGCTATCGAGACCTCGCATCCAACGGAATCACTCGCCCGTACCAAATACTCCGTATCCCCGCTCCGAGATTCCATCGACAAGTACCAACCCTGGTAACTTGTCCAACAATCTCTATCCTGTCGTAACTCGACTAAACCATTGTCGTCTACCAGGTCATCCACGACCTTAGTTGCACCAACCCACAACTGAAGTAGCACGACAACCAAATCGGTCTAACTGATACGTACAACCCTGACTGCGAAGTGCAGTCCCAATACAAGCTGACATGACTAAACCGACTAACGAATCCAAATCCGAATAGTCGTCCAAGTCAAACCACCAGTCAACTCGCCTTCCCGAACCATACCTACCAAGGTTGGGTTCCACAATCACACCTAGAGTTCCTCGGAACCCAACTGCGAAAAGCAGTAACATCAACAACCTGACCGACCCCGCGGTCTTGACATCGTAAAAACGTCAATCCAATCCTACCGACAATCCAACTAGGATTCCCCGAAACCGACAACTAACTGCCGACCGCAGTAAATCCATTTAACTCAACATAATCTGACCATCTAATGGTCACAACTCCTAACCAGTCGTCGGAACAGATCCTACGACATCGTGGAAGACGATCCCAACTAACCGTCTCACGATCAAAAGGTTAACGTACAGGTACGTCAACCCTTCCGTAGGGTCTCACACTGTCAACCCTAACAGAACTATGGCAACCCCGGCCTCAAATGCCGAACCAAGGCATGCCAATCCTACTAACTATCGTACCGACACCCCAACAATCAGGTTGATCACGAACTGCAGCCCCTTGAGATATCACATCCTCGACCATCGTACATGCTCCAAGAGCTCCGCGGTTGCTCGAATAGAGACAACCCCGCTCTGATACCACGTTGACAGGACCCATCCCAATCCCCCCGGGGTTAGTGCGGGATGACCCTGCTCCCGTCTGACACGAAGTGTCAGACAAGGGATATTTCCGACCTTTGCCCTCCCGGGCTATCAGAGTACGCCAGGATCCGGAGGAGGCATGTGATATCTCGATCTCTGCTACAGTCCACATCCGATGTCAACCTGAAGGGCAGTCAAAACATTAAAAACTGTGAGTGGACAAAACAAAAGTTTATAAAACATTTAATAAGGAAGAAATTTGTACCCTCCACTAAAAAGCATGCATGCATTGGAAAACCATTTATCCAAAACAACCATATGTGGGACTAAGCCCAAAGCAGATATAAACTAAGGTCGAAAGGACCACAATAAAAACGACCATACGGGCCACTGCCCAAATCCTGTGCACACCTGTACACACCACATATCATATATCATATATCCATCACATACATATATATAAGTCACACAACCAATCCTGTCACGGTATCCAAAGCCACGCGCATGCTACCCAGGTCTCAATCCGAGTCTTCTCAAAGTCAAGATCAATGTCCGTAGACCACTGACCCTACCCGAGGTAATAGTAATCATAGCCTTCCTGAGAGTAAGGAACCCAACTGGGGGGTGACTCCACTCAGTCGGTGCTCCGTGACTACTCCGGGGTCCACCCAGGCCAACGACCCTCCCCGGAGGAGATAATAGAAGTAAAGGAAGGTAGACGAACATATATATACATAACATAAACATTCATGACCGGTTCCCCTGAACCGTCATGAATCCATAATATCCATAATCAAGTAACATGCCGGTTCCCATAAACCGTCATGTACCGTAATAACATAACCAGGGTTCATGCCGGTCCCCATAAACCGTCATGAACCAGAATGACCTGACAAAGGTTCATGCCGGTTCCCATAAACCGTCATGAACCACAATGACCTTTCCAGAGTTCATGCCGGTTCCCATAAACCGTCATGAACTTGGAAATCCACGTAGGGTCCCTGACCCGAAATCATAAACCATAAAGTAACTGGGTCTCGTGCCCGAACATATGACTCAACTGGGCACCGTGCCCGGAATCTGAGGTCATATGCCCGAGACAAAACCAAATGGGTCTCATACCCGAGTTTATCATTTTGAAATCCAAATTCAGTTCATTTAAATCAATAAAGAAATACAGACCCGTATAAGCACCGTATAAGGCCGAAACCTCGAAATACGTGCTTATACGTAACCACATACAAATGAACCCATGGCATCATCAAACAAGTAATAAAACATATAATAAACATTTATGCATGCACCAATTTAGAAAACAAGGTCCACTCACAGACCGTCCGAGCTGCCGCCTCGATTTGCGTGCCATACGGCTCCCTGAGCCGATCACCGTCACCGGGACTCCCAAACCTGTCCAAATTTTAATACAAGGTTACTAACTACTTAATTAACCTCCTACCAAAGCCCCGTAATTTTCCCGAACTTTTAACTATTTTTAAACCTACCCTAAACCTTCCGATGTCCCGAAACATATCGAGACGGTGTCCGATCGACACGAAACCAGTCCCAAAATGTTCGTTACATCAAATAGAAGATTTCCTGTGTTGAACACTTCCCAAAATTATGGACCACGTGCCCTCACGGGCCCCTAGAAGACCCTGGTTACTGTTCATCACCAGCATCCTCAGGAAAACCGGTTTTTCCTGGTTTTCCGGTCCAGGCACTGTGCTGAACCGGCGGAACCGGTTCAGCGTTCCTACTCCCTCAAATCTCGTCCGTTTTCTTCCCAATCGATTCTAAACTTCCTAATATGATCCTAGGAACATGTTTGGATGATCAAAACAAGGAAAAACCCATAGAACCCGAGGTTTGATTTTTGAACCTCACGGTTCAGTTTTTCCATTTTCCTCCCACGGCTTCTCAGCCGTCAACCACCACCAAAACCGCCTTAAAACTGTCCTAGAAACCTAACTAACTCATCCTAATCGTCAAAAATCAACCATAACGTCAAAATCAATTAAAATGGAAATTTGGGCCTTACCGTGCACCCGCACGGGTTTGTGGCTCCGCCGCCCACGACGGCGTCTTCCTGGGCCGGCCACCGCGTCCTACATCCTCCCTCACTCTCTGGTCTCAGTCCTGGTCGAGATGGGGTTGGGTTGGTTGGGTTTGGGTTGCACAAAGAGGGAGAGAAATGGTGAGATCGGGTATGGGTTTTGGGGTGTTTGAAATGAAGGAATGATCGATGCACGTATGTGGGAAGGTGGGCAATGGATGGGTGACACTTGTCACTCATCCCTTGGCCTGCCAAAATATCTGGGTCCACACTAAAGACAAACTGTCCTCGTAAAATGTGTCGTCGTGAATAGTAACCGAGAACTTCTGTGAACCGTAACTTCGCCGTCGAACGTCCGAATTCGACGTGCCGCCTGTCTACGGATTCGTATCGTCCTCATCTACGTAACGGTCTTCGGCCCCTCGGCCATCGGACCTCCCGGTCAAAAAGTCAACTTTTGACCCCATTTAACCAAAATTACCAAAATGCCCCTAAACTTCCGAACGTCATAACTTCCTCCTCGAACGTCGGAATTGAACGTGCCACCTGTCTATAAACTCGTGACGTCACGAGCTACGTCACGGTCATCGGTCAAAGTCCATTTGACCACCCGATTGAAAAGTCAACGTTTTGCCATCACCAGGGGCAAAACGGTCATTTCGCATCGTTCGTCCGATTTCGCTCTACTAATCACCGATTAACCTCATTAATCGTGATTAGTCACTAATCTAATCTAGGAATTTGGGACGGGTCGTTACACGATGAAAGGGCGATGGCGACCAAAACGGGAGATGTAGCAGCCCTGTTCCTTATGAAATTTGGGGGTTTCCAATCTCCAAATTTCCAAATGGTTCTATTCCTTATGAAATTTGGGGGGTTCCAATCGCCAAATTTCCCAGCCCCTCCCCCCCAATAGATCAAATTCCCATCTCCCTTCATCTCCACTTATAGACTGAACCATAGTGGCCTCCTCGAACTTCGAAGAAAGAAGTACCTCGCCAAAGTCTCATGCCTCTCGACTTGCATCCCCAGTCTCTCTTCTTTGAAGAGCTTCAATTAGAGCAACAACTCACGACTACAAACCCATGAAGCTTCCCTTATAGTGTGAAGCAACAATGTTGGGACAAGGCGGAGAAGATCAAATTTCGAGACCCAGACCGGCACCGAGGTCCTCTCGAGATCCTCTTTCTCTCAACCCTCTTACAAAGTCACCATCTTTTAAGGTTTTATGTGTGCTTATGTTTTTGGGTATTGTTGGTTTGGTTTATGCTTCAAATTTTTTGGGGTGGATTCCTTTTGGTTTTGTCAATAAAGGCCCTGGTTTGAATGCATTTTGATATATTGCAAGTCAAATTTATTTCCTCTATCGTTTGATGATTTATGGAATTGTATGATTTCTTAGTGGTATTTTAGCATTCTTCTTGAAAGAAAATGCATGTTGGAGGAGGGACCAAGATTTTCATCGGCAAGGGATTTTCATCCTCGTAAAATTGTGTATACATCTTGGTTCAGCAGTACTATCCCCACTTATGGGGCCCCAATCGAGTACCTAACTTATTCCAACCCATAATAACTTACTAACCTGAATATGCCTAGATGCTTGAATTGTGAATAAACTAAAGGAAAATATTACTAGTCTTTAAATACATTAAGAAAAAAAAAACATGAAAAGAACATCGTGAGCAATTGCACACTCAGCTCAGAATCACTTGATAAAGATTAGTTCTTAGATTGCAAGAGAATCCAATTCGAAACTATTTAGTATCAAATACTACTAATAGTCAAATACTACTTTAACATCATGCTAAACAAAAGGAGTCCGCGTCACCTAAGATATTTCACTTGAAATCGACTGTAGAGTATCCCGAATTTCACGTTATATTTTTTGGCAGAGCACATATATTAGTATGAGGTTATAACATCATAGGGCAATGTAGGGCGATGTAGAGGGAAGATATGGACCCTTGCTACCATCGAATTCCATGTTACAGCTCACAAGCGTCACAGGGCAGAGGAAGGAGCCGAGGGCGTCGGTAGGAAATCAATGGATGTGAATATAGGTCAAGATTATAAAATTCAAAAAGTCGGCTAGAGTACAATATAGTAAAAGGGTGGCGAGATTTCCCACTAGCTCGTGATTGCTAATCCAATCACCTATATTTCCAGTAGTTCTATATCTAGCTAATTTAAAGTCTAGTTGAAATTGCGATTTTGTGTGTATTTTTCTTTTTTGGTATAGTAGGTAGGTTTTTTTGTTTAATGGAAAAACCGTAATATAATCGGTGATTAAATGTCGCATTAAAATGAGAGGACAATTGTCGCATTAAAATTCAAGATCATCTTGAGGGCAGTACCGCTCTGGTACTTAAATTCTAATCGGTGATTAAATGCCAAGGTAGGACAACCGAACAAAGAAAAACAAAGTCAATTTTGGTTAGTACATTTTTTTTGGGCATCAAGAAGCAAAAATTTGTTTTTATTTATTTTGAATGGAAACGTACATTATTGAGTGGTTGAGAAATTTGACATCAGTGTTGTTTTATTCTTTTGTGTGAATTATGAAATAAAGCTTGGAGAAAGTGACGTATGCCTAACAAAAGCCATATTCATAATCCATGCATGAAAAGATTGGAAAAAAAAAATAGAGATAAGGAAGAAGATGCCGTAATTAGAAGACGCCGACAAATTAACATCGTCATCATCGCATAATAAAAGTCCCGTATGAAGCGGTTGGACAGGACTGTGGGAGGATGATGATCCGTTGGATGAGATAATCTCATGTTATTTTCTTGCGGTGCGGACCCTGTGGGTGTTTGTTCGGAAGCAATTATCAAAACCGGCCAATCTTTTGCCACCTGGATTCATTCAATCGAATTGGACGGTGAGATGGGCGGTGTGCCAAATATTTTGGTTCATCCACCATCTACTCAACGGCCCCTGCCGCACATATTCTTCATCTTTACAAGGATACCTAATAATATAATATGTTATCAACATTAATTGTTGTTCAAGCACTAAGCTGCGTGTTAGTGTGTGAATTAGGAGCAAGTCGTTTGTAAAGTGGCTTCATCATATGGAGGCAGTGCACAAATAAATATAAACATACTTTTTAAACCAATTTGACCTCATTTTTCAAGTAAATATTTACATAAATTTCAGCAGGGCTTTTTCAGTTAACACACAAATTTAATTTGAAATTCAAAAAGAGAAATTTAATTTACGTCTAAACAAAGGGACTTATATGCTAATGACCACCGGTGTTATATTCAATGATATTCTTCTTAATTGTGTAGTGAGACTCCGTGAATAGAAGTTGTAACCCAATGAGTAAATCCATCTCCTCAAATATCATGGTTCAAAAAAAAAAAATTGAGAGATTGCATTAAATTTCTTGTATATGCGGATAAGTTTCTTTTTAATACAATGAAATTATGATTCATAGAGGTTATTAGAACTAAGACACAACATCTCAAAATACAAATTGAACTTGCGTCCAAAGAGAGGACAGGTCCACTCGGCTATAATTTATGACTTGATGGCTAGCATTAGATGCAAGATGGTTCAATCACTGGTATCTACACAAATATATCATCACAATTTGCAAAAGTACCACATGAAATCTCTCATTGTTCGGTTGAAATGAATATTACTAGATTGAATGTTATATATAAACCATATTTAAATTGACTTTAGGTGAGAGATATTGCTTATTATTATTATTTTTTACAATGATTTTATGAAAGATAATTATACACAATTAGATATTATCCTATTTTTTTTTTTTTTGAAATTCGAACTATCAATCTCCACTAAACAATTGGCAAAATCACTAATAGATGACTAATATTACTAAACTTAGAAATTCTTTAATAATTTAAAAGGGTCAGAACTAGAGATCTCAAATTTAAGTATTATAAGAATTAAAAAATCAACAATCAATATGTATAATTCTCCACTCAATTTTCCATGTATCTGAATGGAAAGTTGGTGAGCTGCATAGTTAAATTAAAACCAGCATGTTGCCTTGAAAGTGGAACGCATACCTTCACGTGTGGAGACATGTTGTATTTTAAGTATAAAATTAAAGTAGGTATCCTATCTATGTTGCATTCCAATTTGCATGTTTGACTAATTCTAGCTGCCAAACATTACGCTGGACGCTCGACTGCTCATTTACAGTTGCTACATATATAGTTATTATATAAATGAATAATGTTATTTACCCACATTAAATTGACCACATTTAATGATCATATTGATGTGTCAATTAATAAATTAGTGATCATACTGATGTGTCAATTAATGAATTAGTGATCATACTGATGTGTCAATTAATGAATGATATTATGCTAGACCATTCATTAGTTGACACATCAATATAGTCACTAAATGTGGTCAATTTAGTGTGTCCAAATAACATTATTCTATATAAATACACGCACTGAAATCTGAATCTATATGAATGTAACTGCAGGCAGGAAATAAGTTTTGTAATGAGAGAAATAGATCGAGATTTTAAATCAATCATCAAATACCAAGATTTATAGTATAGGTGGCAATGAGTCGTGTCGTGTCATGAATTCTGTTTTACCCATTTATACCAAACCCGAATCCGACCCGTTTAATAATCGTGTCAAGAATGTCCAACCCAAACCCGACCTGTTAATGACCCGTGTAATCCGTTTAACCCATTTAATAAACAGGTTATACTCAAAACCTAATTAACCTATGACCCGTTTGACCCGTTTAACATGTTTAACCTATTTAAATTATAAGATTTAATAGATATTTAGATAGGTAAATGGGTAGATATATGGGTTAGTAATGACACGTTTATTAAATGGGTCAATATATAAGTCAATATACGGGTTAATCTGTTAACTCGAAATCTACCCATTTATTAAACGGGTTAACAGGTTGACCCGAAACCCACCCGTTTAATAAACGGGTCATAACGGGTTGACCCGAAAATGACCCGAAATTTTAATTGTGCGGGTTGACCTGAATAAATTTTGTGCGGATTTCGAGTTGTGTATCGAGTCGTGTCAAAAATTGCCACAAACAATTTATAGTAGTTTACTTTAAAAGAAGACTACAACCATTGTAATAGTTGTATTATAAATGAATATGAGAGTACATAAGTATTTATATGAGATGTAGAATATATAGATGTGGACTATGAAGAGAGAGACGGAGAGAGAGTAAGTGGGGATAAGTGAAGAATCGATACCAACGTGCTCGGAACATGTACCAATTTTGTCTTACGTGGGCAACCATTAAGGGGCGACACGTGATGTCTTAGATCGACTTTTAGTGTCTTGAAACTCCAAAGAGCTCTACCTAAGGCATTTAAGGAAGTGTGAGAAGTACTTCTTATGTGAGACTTACTCCACCAAAGAGAGTGTGACACATGCTCCTACTTCACAGTTAGATGTATAAAGGTGTTAGACGTTGTCTTCTAGGTCGCATTCCCCATTGGTCAGGCGCCCTCTGGGTAGGCGATCGAGTGGTACCAAGGTAGGCAGTCAAGTGCTACACAGGCAGGCAATTGAGTGGTAACTGGGTAGCCGGTAGTTGGATAATCGATGGCCAGGTAGCCAACGGTTGGATAGTTAGTGGCTAGGTAGTTGATAGATAACCAAGTACTATCATGTTGCTAGGGCTTGAGCTTTATAGTAGATCCTCTAATGCTGGGCTAATAATGGGTCCATGTGGTGAGCCCTTAGGATTCAGCCTCTAAAGATCCCAATGGGATCTTGTCACAAAACTATTAGCTAAATTCGGCTGGGCACACGAAGGCCAGAAAAAATGGAAAAATTATGAAAATAGGTGCTTTGGAAAAAATGTATTTAAAAATAGGGGTCCTTAAAATATTTTTACAAATCTACACATTATATAAGTGTTCTAACCCTTCATCCTAGTGAAGAGAAGAGAAAACCAAGCTCTCACGATGACTGATTTTTTTTCCTCCCAAATTCTTGCTATCTAAATTTGCTCATCATCTTCATTTCACTCTCATCATCTTAATTTCGCTCATCATCTTCATTTTTCTTTTCATTTATCATCTTCAGTTCATCTTTCATCTTTCTATATCTCTATTTTTTTTCCTAATCATTATTTTGGGTGTTTTGTGTTTGGTGAATTTGTTTAAATATGAGTTGGGCAATCCAAAAATTAAAGCAAATACCCAATTGGAGAGTAAGGAAGATGAATTTGCAGGTATGAGGTTAGGAAGATGATGTTGGGTTGAAGGCCATAGAAGCCATTTTCAAATATGCAGATATGATATGAGAATAGATCTAGTTTGATAGTGACCCTATAGTCCAGTAGTCATATAGTGTCCCTATAGTCTAATAGTGTCCTCATAGTATGATAGTGTCATCATAGTCTAATAGTGTCCTCATAGTCTAGGCAGTTTCAGTCACTTTTATTTGTGAAATTAATGTATTTATGTCCTCATTATGATATGTCGGTATATCTTGGTTTCCAACTATATTTAGTACATTCATGACTAAGCGGAGATTTTCCAAGGTGAAAGCAATGAAGAAGGAGGTTGAGGCTAAAAAAACATGGATGTTGAGAATTTCAAGAAAAATTATGAGTTTCGTGATCAATGCTTGTTGCAAGAGGATAATGGTTGGAGATATGTCCTAACTATATCATGTTTACGGATTCAAAGAGGAAATTGGATCTTATTAATTCAATTTAAGTGTGTGAAGTTGAGCTCTCTTCAGACAAGGAATATAACAATCATGTTCTTGTGGTAAGGAAAAAGTCAAGCTATGAACATGTAAAATAGTCGTGTTTCAAGGATGTTAGCAAAATGCATTTCCTTACATGTTTTTTTCGTGGCACCATTAATGTGACGACCCGTCCCGAATTAACGGGATTAATTAATAATTAATGATGGATTAGCGAGACTAATCACGGATTAGACGAGGATTAGCAGACATTCGAGCGAAATGACGATTTTACCCCTGAAATGGGCGAATCGTTGACTTTTTATTCAGGCGGTCAAATGGACTTTAACCGATGACTGTGACGTAGTTCGTGACGTCACGAGTTCATAGACAGGAGGCACGTTCAATTCCGACGTTCGAGGAGGAAGTTATGCGTTTGGAAGCCCAAGGGCATTTTGGTAATTTGGGTGAATAGGAGGTCAAAAGTTGACTTTTTGACCTGGGATGTCCAATGGCCGAGGGCCGAAGACCGTTACGTAGATGAGGACGATACGAATTCGTAGACTGGCGGCACGTTGAAATCGGACGTTCGACGGAGAAGATACGGTTCACGGAAGTACGAAAATACTATTGCACGAATTACGAAACGGGTTACTTTTGGACTTAAGTGGGCCCAGATATTTTGCTTCTGGCCCAATGGATGAGTGACAAGTGTCACTCATCCATTGCCCAGCATGATTACATACAGTGACTGAGGTGGAGTGGGAATAAGAACGTGTGAATCGGTTTGGCATACGTTGCCATGTTTCGATATGTCGAATCCCAGTGGGATGTCGACTGGCAGGA
The DNA here is from genome assembly GCA_032719365.1 of Prinsepia uniflora. Classification (NCBI taxonomy): domain Eukaryota; kingdom Viridiplantae; phylum Streptophyta; class Magnoliopsida; order Rosales; family Rosaceae; genus Prinsepia; species Prinsepia uniflora. The sequence continues at coordinate 75,786,780 of CM064863.1, forward strand.
GACGCCGGAGTGGTTGTCGTGTGACACGATAGGTGACAATCGCGACGTGTGGTGTAATGACCCGTCCCGAATATCGGGATTGAATATTAATTAATTATGATTTAGAATGACTAATCGGGGATTAGTTGAGCGAAATCGGACGAAACGTGCAAAATGACCGTTTTGCCCCTAGCGTGGGCAAAATGTTGACTTTTAGTTTGGGGGTCAAACGGACTTTGACCGATGACTGTGACGTAGTTCGGGACGTCACGAGTTCATAGACAGGTGGCACGTTCGATTCCGACATTCGTAGAGAAAGTTATGATGTTCGGAAGTTGAGGGGTATTTTGGTGGTTTGGCATGTTAGGGGCCAAATGCTGACTTTTTGACAGGGAGGTCCGATGGACGTGGGCCAAGGACCGTTACGTAGATCTCGTCGACACGAATCCAATGACAGGCGGCATGCCAAAATCGGAGATTCGACGACGAAGTTATGGTCACGGAATCGGACTCGATTGGCCGAACGAACTGGAATTAAAATAAAATTTTAATATGAACAGTATCCGGTGACTGAACACACTTGGATGAGTGACACTTGTCACTCATCCCTTAAATTGAGGCCTAAAACCAGGATCCTTGTTTTGGGGAGAACATAATTATTGTGTTTTATTAATTATTAATTAATTAAAAATCCATTAAACCTCCATTTTTCTCTTCTGTGTTTTCTTAACCCGTGTACCACCAAAATTCAAAATTCTTCCACCCTTAATCTCCTCCCTATCCACTAAACTTGTGAACGGAAATTGGAGAGAATTCAGAGACTAATTGAGTGAGGAAAACACGAGGGATTGAGGGAAACTGAAGAACTGGAAATTCGGATTTTGTTAAGTTTGGAGGGAATTTCGAATTCGAAGGTGTAGGCTTCGAGGATCACAATTGAGGATTCAATTCGACTTCTGGGATCAAAACGATCATCTTTGCACCAAGAACGAAGGGAAACCGTGTCGAATTGAGGAAGAACGAAGCTTCCATGGCTGCTTCAATTCGAGCTTAGGTTCAATGGGTTAGAGGTGAGATTGTATGAAATTGATCTTGTAGAAATGTTCCTTAAACTCTCACGATACTCATTGTGTTAATTAATTTGAAAAACAGGGTCGAAATCTATGAACCCGAATTGGAAACCCATCGAGGATCGATCGAGAGTCGTGAGGATGTAGACCATGATTCGAGTAATTGAACTTGCAGAACTTAATTAGAGTTGGATTAGAAGGGATCAGTTGAAAGTACGGATCGATTTGAGGTTTGAATGAGATTGAATCGGGTTTGTTCGCGGGTTTTTCAACCCGTTTACCAGACAAACGGGCGAAGGGGACGACTGTGCTGGTTACTGTAGCTGGGGCGTGGCTTCCACGCGCCGCCGCAAGCGGCGGCGCGTGAGTGAGAATCCCGAGGTACGATCAACATGACTTTTGATCCTCTTAGTGTAACGAACATTTTGACACTGGTTTCGATAAAATTGGATATTGTTTCGATAATGTTCCGCGTATCCGAAGTTTTTTTTTACGTTAAAAATACATATTTAAATCCCGGAAAAATTGGGGAAAATTATCTGATGTATTTTGAGATGTTAGTAACCCTCTATAATGATTTTGGACAGGAGTTGTGATTTCCAGAATTTACGAAAAAACGTGCAGCTCGGAAACGAACCTTTTTGGACGGTGTGTGTGAGTGGACTTTGTTTTCTAACCGTGATGCATGCATATATGATTTAAATGCCTTATTATATGATTTTATGTGCTTGGGCATGATTTATGTTTCAATCCGGTAATTTCTCGGTTTTATGATGATTATATTATTATTTTTGGGCAATTTTTCGAGAAATTACGAAATTTGGTAAAAATGATGTTTGGACTCTGTTTATGAGTCCGGGATTGAAATTGATTGAAAATAATGTTTGGACTCGGATTATTGAGTCATGGATTGAAAAATGATGTGGTGACTCGGGAATGAGTCAAGGGTCAATTTCGTAGATTTACGTGAAAATGGCAACGGAGGTTGCAACGCATGGATTTGCGTGATAATGATATTTTGGGCATGAGAACCCAAGTGAATAGTGATTTTGACTCGGATTTGGAGTCACTTGTAAAATTGTGAAATTAATGATTTATTGTGATTTTATGATTATTTTAATCAGTCTTTCGGGCACGTTTTACGAGGAACGTGCAAATGATGTTTTGGGCTAGGCCCGGAGTCTAAATGATTTCTAAAATGATGTTTTGACTTAGTTGGTAAGTCAATGATGATTTCTGGATTATTCTATTGTTTTAAAAAGGTGATTTTAAAGAAGTAAGTGTAAATGGTATTTTAGGCTTTGAGACCCAGTCGGGAATGATCTTGACTTTGTATGAAGACAAGATTTGATTGAAATGTGTTGGGATGTAATTCTCGTGATGGTTTTCATGGTGATTGTGATATTCCCAGACGGTCGGAGCTTGGGGGGATTACCCAGACGACCGGAGCTTGGGGGATGTGATTGTAGGATCATGAGTTGATCCTATGGTAGTCAGCTTCTCGGATGAGACAGAGCCTGGATGTACCACTCGGATGGGTCTGAGCCTAGGGATGTGTTCGCCCAGAGGTGACTGAGCCTGAGGGGGTTGAGCCCAGAGGTGTCTGTTCCCGAGAGAGTGACTGGATATTGGCCTACGCGTAGTGCAGCACTTGTGAGTAGTGCAGTTTGATTGATTGTGCACTTGTGAGTAGTGCAGATGTGATTTGTGATATTTTATGCACTTGTGAGTAGTGCGGATTGATTGGATTGATATATTTATTGCGCATTTGTGATTAGTGCTGATTGATGTTATTTGTGATGACGTACGGGTATTGAGTACGGGTTCTTGGTCTTTGTGGCCAGGTGATTATGTTTTCACATGTGTTGGCCTGAGAGCCGGGATTTGATGTTTATAACATGAACTGATTTGGTGAACATGAGTTTTAAGGACCATGGGAAAATATGTTTTGATTTTATCGGCCCACTGTTCATACTTGAATGATTTCATACTATTACTCATGTTTTACGATATGCATGCAAGTTTGTGAAAACTGGAGGGTAAGAATGTATTTTTGGCAAATGTTTTTATAAGAGGTCATTTTTGTCCACTCACACCTTTTTTGTTTTATTGACCCTTCAGGTCGTGGCGCAATGATCGAGGCTATTTGAGAGGTGGAGGTATGAGCGGGCACATGCGCAAATATCCCTTGTCTAGCAGGTGCTGAAGGATAGTTTCGGATTTTCAGTTGACTTGTCGGACTGGAGCAGGAACGGGCACGGTTAACTTTGTCCTTCGGGGACGGGTCCTGTCATGTGGTCATTGTGCAGTGTTAGGCACCGAGTATGGCCAAGTTCTTGTGAAGGCCAGCGGCTGAGAGCCGTAGAGTTACGAGAGGACGAGATCCTCAGAGTGTAGTTATTGGCTGGTTTGGTACCAGTATTGGAGTATGACGACTCATCGGAGTCGAGAGCGATGGATCACTTAGGATGGTTGTGCTGCAGTTGGCAGTCGTGTTTGTGATAACCCTGGTTAGTGATTGATTGGACAAGTTACAAGGGGTGTGGTGCTTGTGATCGGATCCTGAGGTGGACCTATCGGTGGATGCTGTACGTTGAGAAGTTAGTACCAGCGGTGAGGCTACCGCATGGTTTCGGGAGTCTCGGTAGCATGGTTTTGACCGATGACTGTGACGTAGTTCGTGATGTCTTGAGTTCATAGACAGGAGGCACGTTCAATTCCAACGTTCGAGGAGGAAGTTATGACGTTCGGAAGCCCAAGGGCATTTTGGTAATTTGGGTGAATAGGAGGTCAAAAGTTGACTTTTTGACCTGGGATGTCCAATGGCCGAGGGCCGAGGACCGTTACGTAGATGAGGACGATACGAATTCGTAGACTGGCGGCACGTCGAAATCGGACGTTCGACGGAGAAGTTACGGTTCACGGAAGTACGAAAGTACTATTGCACGAATTACGAAACGGGTTACTTTTGGACTTAAGTGGGCCCATATTTTGCTTCTGGCCCAATGGATGAGTGACAAGTGTCACTCATCCATTGCCCAGCATGATTACATACATGCATCTCCTTCCCTTGCATTTTCATCGATCGTTTTCTTTGTTCCCAAGCAAAACCGATCAAACCATTTCCCCCAAACCCAACCCTCCAACCCTGTGATCATAACTGAGACCCAGAGAGTGAGAGAGAGGCTGAGGAAGCAGAGGATGGTGGCTGGGCCGCCGTGCACGGCGGTGGAGCCTTGAACCCGAACATGTTTCACGGTTAGGCCCATTTTTCCCATATTTTCGATTCTTGCATTATGGGCCGTTTTGAGTGATTAGGAAGTGGTTTTTAGGTTGTTAGGAAGGTATTAAGAAGGTTTGTGTGGTGGTTGGACTGCTGTGGAAGCCATGGGAGGTTTTGGAAAACTTGAACTGTTTGGTTCAAAATCAAACGAAGGGATTTAGACGTTTTCGGTTGTGTTTAAGGATTGCGATAGATAGAAAACATCAAAATAGGAAGAAATGAATCAAAAAGGAAGAAGTAGGATGAAAAATGGGGTGTCTAAGGGCGTGAACCGGTCACGCTGGTCCAGTTGGACCGGCCGAACCAGGTGAACCGGTCCAGCACAGTAAAACCGGTCTGCTGGAAGTTGGTGATGATGAACAGTATTTTAGGCCTTTTAGGAGCGTGTGAGAGCTCATGGGCCATAATTTGGGGAAGTGTTCAACATATGAAATCTTCTATTCAATGTAATGAAGATTTTGGGACTGGTCTCGCGTCAATCGGACATCGTTTCGATAGCTTTCGGGGTGTCGGAAGGTTTAGGGTGGGTTTAAAAATAGTTAAAAGTTTGGGAAAATTACGGGGCTTTGGTAGGAGGTTAATTAAGTAGTTAGTAACATTCTATTAAAATTTGGACAGGTTTGGGAATCCCGGAGGTGACGGTTGACCCGGGAGACGATTATGGCGCGCGTATCGAGGCGCGGCTTCAGACGGTCTGTGAGTGGACCCTTCTTTCGAAATTGATGCATGCATAAATGTAACAACCCGTACCTGCGGGAAGGGTATAAATGTAATTTTTGTAAATATTTGTATGAAAGGACGATTTTACCCTTGTGAATAGTGTGTCAAAAGTTGACTTTTTGATTTACCAGTTGGATGAGTGTTGACCCTTGACCGTGACGTAGTTTAGGACGTCACGAGTCCGTAGACAAGTGGTAGGTTTGATTCGGACAATCGGAGAAAAAGTTTTGACGTTCGGAAGATTGAGTGCGTTACCGTAAATTTGGACTAATTGAGGGAAATGTTGACTTTTTCTTGGACTTGTGATTTTCACGTAGACCGAGGACCGTTAGATAGGTCTCGACGTCCTGAGTACAACAACAGGCGGCACACTGTCATCGGACGTCGGACGAAGTAGTTACGGGTCTGGAAAGTGTGAGGGTAAAACGGTAATTATTACAACGAGGGGTATTTTAGTCTTTTTCCCTCAGCCCAATCAGATAAGGGCAAGTGGCAATAGTGGATTGGGATATTTATTTTGAGCCATGGGGTGATGGACACGTGCAAGGGGCTGGATGGTTCTAGGAAGATCGATTGTGTGCACGGCCACATTTTGCACGATTTCAAACCGTGCAATTGGTTTCGAACACAGAAAACAGAGGGGAAAACTGGGGGAGACAGTGATCGATTCAGGGTGTGAGTGAGTGAAGAGTGAATTGAGAGAGTGACAGAGAGACAAGGCTGAGCTGGTGATCGTGTTTTGGGGGAGGAATCGTGCCCAGAGACACGGCGGTGGTGCGGCGGAGTTCTGAGAAAAACAGGGAAGCCGTGAGACATGGGTGGTAGTTGTGCCGTGTGGTGGATCAATCCAAGCCAATAGGAGGCTCAGACGTCTGCAGGGAACCCAACGAACACCGTGGCACCCGGCGGTGCACACGGCGGAGACTGAATCGAAAGGTAAGCTCAATTCCTCTGTTTTTCCCGTGAATTTGATTTCAAAAGTCGTGGACCTAGGGCTAGAGTCGAGGGATTTGGTGGTCGTGGTGAGACTCCTAGAGGTCCCAGGAGTCGTTTGGTTGTGGTGCCGTGCCGGAGGAGTGCCTGGGCGGCCGGCGGCCAAAACAGGGGCCACGGGCTCAGTTTTTCGATGGAGAAATCGTGTGGTTTTGGGCCGTGAATTTCAATTGTAAGGACATGGGAAGGTTTCTAGGGACTGGACACTGCTATTAAGATTGAAAGGAGGAAGAACGGTGGAGGAACGGAGGAGAACCGGTCACGCCGGTTCAATTGTGCTGAACCGGGTGACTCGAGGTTGAAGGAGCACTGTAGCAGGCGCGTGAGGCCCACGCGCAGCCACTTTGGGCGGCGCGTGGGGGCGCGTGCGGTGGCGGTTGGGAAAATGGTCAACATGGTTTTGGTTCTAATTGTCCTAAGGGATCCATTAGTGTGATTTTCGGGTGAATCGGACGATGTTATGAGATAGTTCGGGAATCCAGACGGTTTAGGGTTTAAGATTTAAAATATTAATAAATTCCCGAAAAATTGGGGAAATTAGGGTTAGTATCCTTGATGTATATGTGACCCTATTTGGTGCATAATGACAGGACGGGAGACGCCTGAGACGGTCGAGGAGCGCACGGAGCGCGATTGACTCGTTCAGATTTGTGAGTGGACTCTTTCTTTCTTTACGAGCATGCCTAACTGTTTTATTGATGTTTTATGATATTAAATATGTTTCCATGCTTCTTAATGATGATTATATGTGGTTGATATGTTTGCACGTTTTTCGAGAAAAAGTTGGATTTCAGATTGTGATACCATATTTAGGGATTTCAATCTATAATTGTTTTCTGATGATGATAAATGGATTATGAAACATGATTTGTGATTAAATGCGGGTTTTGGTTTAAACGTAGATTTCTAGATTTGGGTTCGGAATGACGGTTCTGGATGCCGGAAGGGCATCAGACCAGTGATTTCGGATTCGGGTTTGGATGTGGATTTAGAAATGATTTTCAACTGGTTTTGGATTGGATTTGCTGGATCTGGTTATTGGGTTTAAAGACCCGGATTCTGATTAACGGGGGACGGGCCCGGATTGAGTTTAAAGACTCGGGAGTTTAAAGACTCGGACATTTATGATATTACCCCCGTAGGCCTATTGAGTTTAAAGACTCGGGAGTTTAAAGACTCGGGAGTTTAAAGACTCGGATAGACCCAGCAGGTTTGATCGTAAAATGATGATTTGATATTTACGATTTATGATGCGGTTTTATGATGCTATGATATGATTTTTATACCCGTTTTATAGTGTTTCTGTTTCTTATGATGTATTCTGGTGTGGTTTTTCTGATACGTAGTTGGGCATGCATGTTTTCAAAACGGAGGGAACAAATGTTATTATTGTTTTTCCTTAACTTTGATATGATGATAAACTGTTTTCGAAACTTTTAGTTTCATTAGTCCACTCACACTTTTGGTTTTAAATTTTCCCTCCAGGTCGTGGTGATAGCGTCGGGGTGAACGTTGAGGTAGGAATCGAGGCATAGAGCTTACGACGTTCTTCCGTTGCGAGACTAGCATAGTAGGATTTTGTGCCCATTTTGTAGAACTATGCTCTGACTTACAATTGTATTATATTTACTCCTTCGTCTGATAGTTATGCTTGTAGTGGTATTTAGGTTATTTTGGGTACTTTGGGTGTGATTGTCAGACGGGAGCAGGGTTCGTCCCTGGTATCGAGGTGATATTTGGGACGGGTCCTGACAATAAATGTTTTATAAGTATTTTAATATTTTTTTTGTGTTGACATGAGTGCAATTGTTTGTGGTAGCATAGGATTTACGTATTTGCACGTATTTCGAGATTTTCGGTTTTATACGATGCATATATGTTCTAGGTTTTTAACGAGGGTTTAGTAAATGGATTTCGGATTTAGAAACATGAACTCGGGCATGAGACCCATTTGATTTACAAGCTCTCGGACTTGGAGTCCATTTGATTTGACGAGGAATCGGACCTAGGGTTCATTTGAGTTATACGATCGGACCGAGGGTCCCGTTGATTTATGATCCGGGCTTGAGGCCCATTTGGTTGTAACATCGGGCTGGAGGCCCATTTGACTGTAGTATCGGGCTTGAGGCCCTACTGGTTATGAAATCGGGCTTGAGGCCCCGTTGCTTTACGATTCGGGCGTGAGGCCCAGTTAGCTGTGGTATCGGCCTTGAGGCCCTGTTGATTGTAACATCGAGCTTAAGTCCCAGTTCGATTTGTGAAATGAGTATTCGGGCATGAGACCCAGTTGAACTGAGGGTTTAGGCCGAGGCCTGTGAAAGTGATTTGAGAAAGAAAGAAAAGAGTATTTGAAATGTGATTGAACCCTCCATGATTTATATGGTCTCCTCCAGCGTCGACCTGGAGAGTCACGATCAACAGACCAGAATGGGTATCCCCATAGGGATCCGTTCCAAGAGTGGAGGTTACTTATGTTGTGGTCCCGGACCAGATTCCGGTAAGATATATGGACTAGATCCAGAGAGAAATCTCGGACTAGATCCAGTGATTGAGCCTCCCAGATGGAGATTCCTGGGAGAAGACTCGGGGTGAGACCCCGAGTAGTGTGCACACTAGTATAGAGATTGATATCGTGACTATATCGGGGATGTGTTCCCTAGGGTCTGTGTGCCCCGAGTTGGCATCTTCTCGGAAGTGCCTCAGATGGGTTATACGTATGTCGATACGTATGTGGTTTTATCAAAGGTGATTTGGGGCTGTGACCCCGTATACGAGATTTGAGGGCGGAGACCCTATGTGTTATGATTAGAAAATTATTTGGGGGCGGAGACCCCGTACGTGATGTGATTTGGGCTGAGTCCCTATTGATTTGACCTACGGGTTTTGAATTGTGATTTCGGGTCGAGGACCCAAATGGATTTATGGTTCATGACGGTTTATGGGAACCGGCATGAACCCTTGAAAGGTTTTGAGAATGTTTTCAAATGTCTTTATGAATGTTTTGCTAAATGGTTTTTGGAATTCATGCATATGTTTTTATTGAAGGGCATAAACGTCTTTATGTGAAATTTTTTTATTAAAATATTAAATTGTCCACTCACAGTTTTCGTGTTTTAATGCCTTTCAGGTTGATCGCGGATGCGGGCTGTAGAAGAGACGAGACATCACTCCCCTCCTCCTACGATCCTGACGCACTCTGATAGCCTCGGCGAGGGCAAAGATGGAATTTTCCCTGGTCTGACACTTCGTGTCAGACGGGATCAGGCGGGTCCCACGTTAATCCCGGGGGATTTGGGACTGGTCCTGACAATTAAGTTCTGCAACCCACTTTTGTAAAATGTGTAATGACCCGGCCAAAAAATTAGTTTCATTTTAAGAATTAACCAGGAAAATTATGATTTTGCCCTTGTTTTTAAAGGGGTCTATTGGTCAATTTTTTTCCTGGAAACACTTTGGACATTTTCCTTTTACCTTTGTATAGGTATCGAGCTCACGAGTTTCTAGACAAACAACCTACCGGAGGAGGGACCATGATTTTCATCGGCAAGGGATTTTCATCCTCATAAAGTTGTGTATACATCTTGGTTCAGTAGTACTATCCCCACTTAAGGGGCCCCGATCGAGTACGTAACTTATTCCAACCAATAATAACTTACTAACCTGAATATGCCTAGATGCTTGAATTTTGAATAAATTAAAGGAAAATATTACTAGTCCTTAGAGCATGTGACAGGACGCGTCCCAACTGGACCTCGATAACCGTGCCCGGTCCTGCTCCCATCTGACAAGTCAACTGAAATCCCGAAACAATCCTTCAGCACCTATCAGACAAGGGATTATCGCCGCTTATGCCTCCGCCTCTCGGTTAGCCCCGAACGTCGTGTCACGGCTTGGAGGGTCATCAAAAACAGAAAAGTGTGAGTGGACGAAAATATATGCGTTAAAACACATTTTAAAAGACATCATTTACCCTCCAGTTTATCAAACCTGCATGCATAGGGAAAAACATATGAAACACAACCACTGGCTTTCCAGCCAAACCACATAACAAGTTAAATCCTGGCTCTCAGGCCAGAACATACGAACACATAATCACCTAGCCATACAGACCAGAACTCGTACTCAATACCAGTACGTAATCACAATCAACATCAAGCAATACTATATACAAGTTCACAATCAATGTAAATAGTCACACAGTCACATCCGCACTACGCGTAGGCCAATCTCGGGAACTGCACTCAGGCACCATCCGAGTCATATCCATCATGTCTGGGAACTGCACACGCATCCTCTAGACGTCTTATACCCGGGAACTGCACTCACGCAACATCCGAGTCACGTCTAGGCACTGCACTCGCATCATCCAGCATGATCCAGTATCCAGTAACCACAACCACAATCAAAATCCATACCACAACACATATCAATCATATCCATGATCTCAAATCAAGTCATAAGCATTCCCGACAGGGTTTCAAGTCCAAATACCAATTATACGTAAATCCGTGAAATCACAATGAAATCATTAAAAATAATCCAGAAATCATCCTTGACTTACCAATTCATCAAAATATCCATTTTGAAATCATTTTGACTCCGGGCCTAGCCCAAAATACCATTTGCACATTTCCTCGAAAAACGTGCTCGAAAGACCGATTAAAATATTCATTAAATCACACATAAGCATGCCACATCATCAAGACATCATTGCAAGTCAAATCATGTAAAACATTTCACTATGCATGCATCATAGTTTAGAAAACAAACGTCCACTCACACACCGTCCGAACCGCTCGTTTCCCGAGCTGCACGCGTTTCCGTAATTTCCAACACTTGCCAGGAATCCCGAATCCTGTCCAAAATCAGTACTCAGGGTCACTAGGGACCTAATTATCATCATATTAATTTATCATAATTTTCCGGGAATTTAATCTTAATTTAATACGTAACTTAAACCTTCGGACCCTCGAAACATTATCGAGACGGCGTCCGATCGACTCGCAACCAAAACCAAAAATGTTCGTTACATTAAATAGGACAAGTTTCATGTTGAACTCACCTCGGGATTCTTCCTCACGCGCCCCCACGCGCCGTCGTGAGTGGCTGCGCGTGGGTGCCACGCGCCTGCTACAGTACCTGTGAATAGTCTCCTTCCTCACCCGTTTACCTGGTAAACGGAGCCTACGACCCACGTGCTAACCCGACTCCATTTCCATCAATTCAACATCGAATTCTACAATTCAATCGTCCGTTAGCATCGTTGTAGACTTAATTAGGGTTCTGTGAAGTCAATAACATCAAACCTTACCTGAATTCATACGATTCGAGTTTGAACATTGAAGCATAGCCGGTTACTGTTCATCATCCAATCGTCATCAATTACCCATGTTTTCCTTCAATTGATGCATCAAGAAGCATCGTTGAATCCTAATAGACATATTTCCAAGATCAATTTCATCATTCCATGTCCTCAATTCCACGACCCAAGCTCGAACATTCGAAGTTGTCCCCCTCTCTGTTCTAAGGCCAAACTATCCCAATTTCTTTCGTTCTTAATCTGGTTCGACTCGTCTCACTCCCAGGGAGCTAAAGGAATCATCAATTTCATTCAAAAACAGCTAGGAAATCGAAATCGATCTTAAAGCCCTTTAATGGTTTCTCGGGTTTTATAGTGGGTTTCAGGTGAATTCGAGATCCCTAATTAACCGTCTCATTTAGTTTCTTTTCTTCTCTCAATTCCCCCTTCAATCCCTCTGTTTCTTGTTTGAATCCAACTATCAATTCATATAAATTGATCAAAACCAAACGGGTGAGTTCATATCCGTTTTGATTTGAATATTAAACCATGCTTTACACTAACCTTGCAATTATGGTGACAAGTGTCATCAAGAGATCATCCCTTATCCTCATTAACTAACTCAGCCACTTAATGTATCCCTGCTATGGCAAATTACTATTTTACCCTTGTTATAACAAATTACCAAAATGCCCTTCACAGTTCAAGATCCATAAATTTTTCGTTCGGACTCCGATTGACGCATGCCGCCTGTCTACGGATTTAGCGTCCCGAGACCTATCCAACGGTACTTCCAGAAAGTCCAAACAATGTCCCGATCAAAAAGTCAACAAATGGCCCATGTTGACCAATTTACCAAATTACTCTCAAACTTCCGCATGTCATAACATTTTCCTCGAATGTCGGAATCGGGCGTGCCACCTGTCTATGAATTCGTGACGTTCCGAACTACGTCACAGTCATCGGTCAAAGTCCGTTTGACCGTTCGAATAAAAAGTCAACCGTTCGCCCAATTCCAAGAGCAAAATAGTCATTTTCCTTCAAAATTTCTGACTTTTCCCTTTTTTGAATTTTCGGGTCATTACAGCATGGCTCATTTGTGCATATTGGTTTAATTATTATTGTAAGATTGATTGACAAGACCCATCCCGATTATCCCTCGATAACCGTGAAAGATCCTGCTCCCGTCTAATAATAACTCGAAAGTACCAAAAGTAGTTTCAAATATATACATAAAGAACATACAAACGATAAACATTGTCAGACAAGGGATAGTTCAGTATTCCGAGACCGTTGACCTAGTCAACATGGTTTACAGAGCATAGGAAATATTTACAAGTGGGGATCAAAATCCTACACTACAAAGTGTCTGAGTACGCAACGGTCTGTTTATTCCTCTGCCTCGATATTAGCCTCAGTACCTGTGCACTGGCCTGGAGGGCAAATAAAACATCAAAGGTGTGAGTGGACAAAAATAAAGTTTAGAAATACATTTATCACAATATAGTCTTACCCTCCAGTTTTCACAAACATGCATGCATATCATAACTTATAAATCAATTAATGAAGATATGAACATAAATCTCAAACATCAATAAAAACACAGGATCTAGGTCTAATATATATATAGTCACGTTATCCCTGCAACGCGTGCAAATCAACAGGCTCAAGGACCGCTCAAAATCCGAGCATCCGCCGCTGTGAACACATCATCAGCCGGCAATACAGGTCGTCATGAACATATCACTAACTGACCTCCATATAATCCAGCACATCTGGTCTGAGTCGAGCCTCCATTGGCTGCACGACAACAGACCGTGCTACGTGACCTCTCCGGGATAAACACTTCCATCCCGGAGGCGAGCGTTATCTCGAGGGTTCATTTCGGGGGAAACATATTCCACACCAAAAGCCCTAATATATCATCATCATGAAAATCAGTGAAAAACAATTGCATTTAATATCAAAACTATTTATCAACATCCGTAAACCAGTTTCACGTAAATCTGTGCAATCACAATCTCAATCATAATATAAATCCATTAAATCTAGTGCCAGACTCATAATCCGAGTCAAAATCAAGCTCAAATCCTGGGCCTTCGCCCAAAACATCAGTTTTATAGTTTTCTCGAAAATCGTGCCCAAAAGCATATAAAATAATATAATATTCCAAAAATCTGAAAATCATCATATCGAAACATTAATCATACCAAATCATTTCAAATCATATTATAAGGCAATTAAAACATATATGCATGCATTCAGGGTAGAAAACAAAGTCCACTCACACACCGTCCAGATTGTTCAGTTTCGAGCTGTTCGTTCTCTTCCGACGTCCTGGAAATATTCGGGCTATCAAACAAGTAATATAATATCACTAGCTTATCACATAATCCGTTGTACGAATTTCCTAATCGTCGAAATAAAATATTATTATTTTAAACGTAATCTATACGCTTCGGGTATGCAAAACTACTCTAAGTTCATATCCGATTGACCCGAAACCAACGCTAATAGGTCCGTATCATCGAGAGCATCAAAATTGTTGTTGGATCCAAGGTGAAATTCCCGGCCACGCGCCCTCACGCGCCGCCGCAAGCGGCTGTGCGTGAAAGCCACGCGCCGTGAACAATGCACTGCTACAGTGCTTCTCCCTCGCCTGTTTCTCTGATAAACGGGTCTGCAACCCGCGATCAGACCCGGTGCAATCTCCTTCGATTCAACCCTAATTTTGTCCATTCTTTCACTCATTAGCATCAATTCAATCTAGATTACGGTTCTGTGACTTCAATTTAATCAAACAAACCCTAAAACTCCTCGACTCAAGATGAACACCCGACGGATCCTAACTCGGGTTCGACCCCAAATCGACCTGTTTCCTTTAATTGATCACACCAGAAGTATCCTAGGTATATTATAAACACAATTATGAAGTCAATTTCACAGTTCCTTACCTCCACGTAATCGAACTCAAGCTCCAATTTTTAAAACAGTCGCAGGGCCTGTTCGTCACCAATTCTCCACCAATTTCCTTCCCAATCGATTCAGTTTGATTCGTTTAGGTCCCAGAAGATGAAATATCACCTCACTTTCACACAAAACCGTCTCAGAAATCAAAATCGATAATTAAGGTTTTGGGTGGTTTTTCGGGTATGTCCAGATGTGTTTTCCTTGGGTTCTCTTTGTTTCCTTTCGGTTTTTCTCTCCAATATACACTAATTGGTCACCTTAATTGCACTGATTTTCCTTTGTTTGGCTGCTAATCGATCACAAGGTTGTTTGAGGAAGTTTAGTGTTCTCTGTTCTTAGTCGAAGACAAACCATATGATAATTATACAATAGATTAATTAATGTAGTTTAATGTGAGTAATGCAACCAAGTGCCACTAAGAGGATTCTTAATATAACATGTGTCACTAGCTGAATTCAAATGAATTGAATCAGCACTTTAATAGCAATCCTCAACACCGTTTAATTAAGGCCCACATAAAATTACCATTTTACCCTTGAGGTCACAAATGACCATTTTGCCCCTGAACTTCTCATACCTATAACTTTTTCATACGAGCTCCGTTTTCGACGGGCCACCTGTCCACGGATTCAGCGTCTCGTGACCTACACAACGGTCCTCGAAAAATGTACAAAAAGTATTCCAAACAAAAAGTCAACTTTTAGCCATATCCCTTCAAGGGTAAAAATGTCATTTTCATATTATTTTAATATTTTACATTTTTTGGATTTTCGGGGCGTTACATTGATACTATGTTTCTCCTATTACGTGTAAGTATGTTGTAAATGCTTTTGGATTTGTACTAAAATAAGGGGTTAAATGTTGATTATTGAAAATAGTTTGACATTGAAATAACAATTGGGTCCATTCACCTTTTCTGTTTTAAACCCCTCAACTTTTCTGTGGCGCGCACACGCTTCGAAGAGTTTGGTTGCTGCTCTGACACTTACTCCCAACATGGAGTGAAGGCGACAGTACAATCAGGTATCAGCAGGTAAAGGTTTTTTGTATGATCATCAATTATGTGCGTCCATGCTCTAATTTTCTGCGGTTGGATGAAATGTGCTCAATTTTCAATGGGTAGCTTTCACCCGACTCCCTAAATTGCGTCGTTTTAACCTAAATGGCTTCATCATCTGGACGTCATCACCTAGTTGACGGCCAGTATGCCTCGACCTTCGTGCCGTAAGTGGGACTTTCGAGTCGGGGTGTGTCACCCTTTCCTGAAAATACCTCGACAATCATGAAGGATTATGCTCCCGTCTAGTAGTCAATACTAAAAGTCGAAATTAATCTTGAAAGTATTACATAATATCGACGAAACCAACCAACTATCAGACCAGAGATATTTTACATAACCGTTTACGTCATGACACATAGAGCATAAGTATAAAAATACAACTCAAAGTACATAAGTCTACCTTAAAACCTTAACGAGTGCACAATAGCTAATTTGTGCCTCCGGCTCCAAGTAGATCCCCGTTTTCATATCAAGGCCTGAAGGGCAAGTAAAACTAATAAAACATGTGAGTGGATGAAAAAAGACATTCAAAGACATAGTTCAAAAAACATAAGTATTTTACCCTCTGTTTTCTAAAGTTATGCATGCATAAGTAAAACCGTCAAATTCGGTTAAAAACAAATAGTAAACCATGAATCTCAAAATACGAGTAAATATCCATAAACCAATCAGTAACTCAAATCAATATAAAAATATTAGGGCACAAATGGCAATAATCATCCACAACCAACCCATCCTCAATACTCAAATATCAATCATCATAATCAAACCACATTATTGGTAGATAAACCACTTGGGAAAATAGAACTGAGCTTTGAACGTCTGAGTAAAAATCGACTCAGAAAAATGGAGCTTCACTCTGGATGTTTGAGTCATAACCAAATCACCAATCTTAGGAAAACAGAATCCAGCTCTGTACATCTAAGACTAATTAGCTAACCAACAATCCAGGGAGGGTTGTCTGTGAAAAATATAGTTCAAAAATATCGAGAACACACACACACACACACACACACACACACACACACACACACACACACACACACACACACACACACACACACACACACACACACACACACACACACACACACACACACACACACACACACACACACACACACACACACACACACATATATATATCATATTAATGCCTTAAAACCAAATCCACATCCCGAAAAATCACCAAAAGTCATTTAAAAATTATATATATATAAATCATATTAATGCCTTAAAACCAAATCCACATTCCAAAAATCACCAATAGTCATTTAAAAATCATAATCACATCATGAAAAAGTAAATCATATGATAAAACAAATAAAATGATTAAATATGCATGCATAATATTTTAATTAAAATGAAGGCCCACTTATAGTTGTTATTTTGCTGTTTATTCTCGATTCGAGCGCTCTTCACTGGCTCCAGGGGCAGTGTCGCATGTCAAAAATTATTATTATGTGTTACTTAAAGTCCCAAGTAACCTTCTAGTATGATCCCTAATTCTCGAGATATAAATACGAATTTTGAAAATGTAAACATACCCCTTCAGACCCCCAAAATTACCTCTAAAATGGTATCCGATTGACTCAAAACCTGCGCCATTGAATTCGTAATATTGAAAACATGAAATTTCATGTTGATCCGACATCGGAGGACTGCAACCATTTTCTTTGATTCAACCACCAATATGCGCCCAATCAATCCTAGGAACAAGTCTATGTCCTCAAAACACTAAAACAACTACCTTGGGTGCAACCCGAAATGTAAGGACCCGTCCTGGAAATTAGGGCTAAGACGGTGATTAAGATGGGATTAGTGAGCTTAATCGGTGGTTAGTTGGTTACGATAGGTCCGTTAGCGTAGAATGACGATTTTGCCCCTAGTTCGGACAAATTGTTGACTTTTAGTTCGGGCGGTCAATTGGGTATTGACCGGTGATCGTGACGTAGTTTGGGACGTCACGAGTCCGTAGACAGGTGGCATGCCCGATTCCGACATCCGAGGGGGAAGTTATGATGTTCGGAAGGTTGAGGGCATTACCGCACTTTGGCTAAAATGGGGGAAAAGAGTTAACTTTTTGTACGATCGGGTTTTGACACGTTGACCTAGGACCGTTAAGTAGAGCTCGTCGTCCTGAGTTCAACTACATGCGGCACGTGTTCATTGGACCTAGGATGCGTAAGTTACGGGTCTAAAACGGTAAGGGCATAATTGGAATTTTGACTCAAAAGAGGGGCAGTTTGGTCTTTTGCACATTGGGAATTGTACAACTGGATTGGGACAAGTGTACAGGTGAGATTGAGATTTTTGTGAGAAGGCTGAGGGGATGGTGACACGTGCAAGGTGTCTAGTGGGTTCTAGGGTGCACGGCTCCAATTATTTGGCTGTGTGTTCGTGTGTGTGTTCGAACAAGAGAGAAACAGAGACTGAGAGTTAGGGAGGAATTGGACGAGTGCAGAGTGTGTTTGTGTGTTCAGTGATCAAGTGAGCGACTAGTGATCGAGAGAGAGACAGTGAGTGAGTTGGGAAGGCAACTCGTGTGAGGAAGATTGGTGTGTGAAGAGGGTGAAGTTATGGGAAAAACAGAGAGATGCTGAGGGAAATTGGTGGTGGTGTGGTCATGTGCTGATCGATTGGGCTCGAGAGGAGGCTAAGACGGCCCTGTGGACTTCAGGGAGAGCGGCGGTTAGCACGGTGGTGGACTGCTGCATGCAATCTCTTTTCCCCGTGAATATGCCCTGTTTTCAGTGAATTTTAAACCAATAGTCGTGGACTTAGGGGTTGAGTCGAGCTATTTGGTGAGTCCTGTTAGGTTCAATAGGTTCCTAGGAGTCGTCTAAGGTGGTTGCCGCGACGGGGGAGTGACTGGGTGGCCAGAGTGTGAAACAGGGTTTCGAACGGGTTTGGTTTCGAGTTTGGGACGATGATCTAGAGGCTTAGTCGTCATGTTAGAGTGAGGGGAATAGGTTGCTTAGGACTGGACGAAGAGACTGGTGAAGAGAGAAGTCGAAATGGTGAAGGAACGGTGGAGAACCGGGTACGCCGGTTCACCCGTTGAAGACGACGATGAACAGTGACTGTGTGCAGGCGCGTGAGGCCCACGCGCAGCCACTTTGGGTGGCGCGTGGAGGCGCGTGCGGTAGTTTCTGGGGAAATTTTCAACTAGGTTTTTGGTCTAGGTGTTGTAACGAGTCTAGTGGTTTAAGTTTCGGGTTATTCGGACGTCGTTTGAGGTTAGTTCCGCGAGGTTGAAGGTTTAGAATTCCGGTTTGTTACGTTTAGGACCCGGGGATTTTTGAGGAAAATTAGGAGAGTCTTGGTAGATGTGTTAGTGACGTTCTTTGGTGACTTGTGACAGGATCGGGACTTCCCGAGGAAGCTAAGGAACGTACGGGACGTACGGGGCACGAGTGACGTGCCGGTGACTGTGAGTAGACCCCTTTTCTAAACTCGAGCATGCATACTGTTTTTCTATCATTATTTTATGGTTTTACATGTGATTTCATGATTGTTGAATATGTGGTTTTGGTTTTACATAATTGCACGTATTTCGAGAAAATACGGTTTTCAGTACATTTACGAGAAAAGTTTGAATTCTGGTTTCGAAGCTATGATTTTGGGATTCCAAACTATAATTGGTTTGAATGGTTATCAATGGATTTAAGAGATGATTTGATGATCGAGGTTTTCGGTTTTAGAATCGGATTTCGGAAAGCGGAATTTGGTTTTAAAGTTGAAAGTGAATTCCGGATTTGGGTTCGGAATGACGGTTCTGGATGCCGGAATGACGTCAGACCAGTGATTTCGGATTTGGGTTTGGATACGGATTTAGAAATGGTATTCAACTGGTTTTGGATTGGATTTGCTGGATCTGGTTATTGGGTTTAAAGACCCGGATATTGTGATTGACGGAGGACGGGCCCGGATTGGTTTAAAGACCCGGATTGAGTTTAAAGACTCGGGAGTTTAAAGAGTCGGATATACTGATATTTCCCCCGTAGGCCTGTTGATTTTAAAAACTCGGGAGTTTAAAGACTCGGATTATCGAGGCCTGGATTGAGTTTAAAGACTCGGGAGTTTAAAGACTCGGATAGGTCCAGCAGGTTTGATCGGATAATGATGACTTGGATTTATGTTTTATCGTACTGTTTTCATGATGCATATTCTGTGATTTATAACTGTTTTGTGATGATTACTATGTGGTTTATAACTGTTTCCAATAAATGGGTTGTGCATGCATGTTTTCAAAACGGAGGGCTAAAACCCTGGTTTTCCTATGAAATGGTTTTTGGAAACTCTTCTGTTATTTATGGTCCACTCACACCTTCTGTTTTAAATTGCCCTCCAGGTCGTGGAGCTAGCACAGGGGTTTACGTTGAGGCAGCGTCGGAGGCATAGAATACTCGAGAGTGACCCCGGAGTGCTTTACATTTTCCGTTGTGCGTGTACCTTGTTTATCGGTTTTCTTTCCTTCGTATTTGGTACTATGCTCTGTAAAACTTTGACTTCGGGCTGTTTAAATTTTCTCCTGCGTCTGGCATGTAATTTGGTGGTTTTTCGTGAGTTTATTTTAGTTGCGTGTCGGGGTGTCAGACGGGAGCAGGATTTACCTCGGATTTTGGGGTGGAACTGAGGTGGGTCTTGACATGAAACCCAAGCTTTTCGGTTCAAACAACATTCGCGGGTTCCATGCCTTCTCACGTGCCAAACCTTTTTTTTTTTTTTACGTTTTAGGCTTCTGGGAGCTTAAAGAGGTTGACAGTAATCTTGTTTTCGAAATTGAACTCCTCAAAAATCAACCTTAAGATTTCTAAGGGCAAATGACAGGACCCGTCCCAACTGGACGTTAAAAACCGTACACGGTCCTGCTCCCGTCTGACAAGTCAACTGAAAGTTCGAAACTACCCTTCAATACCTGCCAGACAAGGGAATTTTTGCGCCTGTGCCCGCACATACCTCCACCTCTAGAATAGCCTCGATCAACGCGCCACGACCTGAAGGGTTAACAAAACAGAAAAGGTGTGAGTGGACAAAAATGACCTCTTATAAAAACATTTACCAAAATTCATTCTTACCCTCCAGTTTTCACAAACTTGCATGCATATCGTAAAACATGAGTAATAGTATGAAATCATTCAAGTATGAACAGTGGACCGATAAAATCAAAACATATTTTCCATGGTCCACAAAAACTCATGTTCACCAAATCAGTTTAACATCTCAAAAAGTTCACAGTTTCTTTAAATCATTTTAACCGCTAAACCACGGTTTCCTCAAAATCATTTTCCATAATCCACGGGACTTATTTCCATATCCTGTTGCTTAGAGTCACGTTTATCCCTGCAACGCGTGCATATCAATAGGCTCAAGGACCGCTCAAAATCCGAGCATCCGCTGCTGTGAACACATCATCAGTCAGCAATCCGTCGCTGGGAAAAACCTCACCAGCCGACGATCCGGATCTCGTGAACACATCACTTACCGATCCATATAATCCAGCACATCTGATCTGAGTCAAGCCTCCCCTGGGCTGCAAGACAAAGATCGTGCTACGTGACCTCTTCGGGGTAAACACTTCCATCCCGAAGGCGAGCGTTATCTCCAGGGTGCACTCCGGGGAAAAACATATTTTCTCCCGAAAGCCCTAAATATCCGCAACATATCACCATCACAAAAACCAGTGAAAAACAGTTGCATTAAAAACCAAATCATATATCAACACAGGGTCTCAGCCCCAAGTCCCGATTTACTTTATAAATCCAAAAATCATCAATATCATCATGTCATCACATGGAAATACAATTCCAACCAAAATCACAATTCCATTGGGTCTCAAGCCCAAAATATCAATATCACGTAAATCCGTGCAACCGTAAACCCGAGTTGCCACGATCACGTAAATCCATGAAATCAATCACTGACTCATAATCCGAGTCCAAATATCCTTTTCAACTTCCTGACTCATAACCCGAGTCAAAACATCATTTTCAATCCGGGCTTAGCCCAAAACATCATTTGCACGTTCCTCGTAAAACGTGCCCGAAAGACTGATTAAAATAATCACAAAATCACGAGGATACCAAAAATCATCAAATTCACATGTAACTCCAAATCCGAGTTAAAATCATTATTTACTTGGGTTCTCACGCCCACAATATCATTTTTAACCAATTTCATGATTTCTCGAAAATCGTGCCAGAATATAATAATATAATAATCACAAAACCGAGAAATCACCGAATACCAATCATGCCAAAGCATATCAAATCATATAATAAAGCATTTTAAATCATATATGCATGCATCACGGTTAGAAAACAAAGTCCACTCACACACACCGTTCAAAACGGTTCGTTTCCGAGCTGCACGTTTTTCCGTAAATTCTGGAAATCACAACTCCTGTCCAAAATCATTATAAAGGGTTACTAACATCTCAAAATACTTCATATAATTTTCCCCAATTTTTCTGGAATTTAAATACGTATTTTGAAACGTAAAACAAAACTTCGGATACGCAGAACATTATCGAAATAATATCCGATTTCCCCGAAATCAACGTCAAAATGTTCGTTACACTGAGAGGATCAAAAGTCATGTTGACCTCACCTTGAGACTAGGCTGGACGCGCCCTCACGCGCCGCCGTGAGTGGCTGCGCGTGAAACCCACGCGCCAGCTACAGTGTCACCAGCCTAACCCGTTTGTCTGATAAACGGGTCCTTTAGCCCGCGATCAGACCCGGTTCCAATCCTGTCAATTCGACATTAATTTCTTCAATTGAACATTCAATTAGTTTCGTTATAAGTTCAATTAGGGTTCTGTATCAACAATTACTTGAAACATTACCTAAATCCTCACGATCAAGGATGAACAATCGAAGGACCTCCGGCCACTGTTCATCATTCGAACTCCCTCAATTCCACACGATTTCCCCAAATTGATTCATCAAGAAGCTTCATTGAGCTCAGGTAAACCTTTCCCCCAACTCAATTGCATCAAACCATTGCTCAATCGTCACGACTCAAACTCGAACATCCGTGCACTGTGCAACCATGGAGTTTCCACCTTGGCCACTGATTCCTCCCAATTGATGAACCCAGAAGCATCAATGGACCATGAGGAATTGTTTCCCCACCTCAATTTCGTCGTTTGACCGCTCCAAGATCACGACACAAACTCGATATCTCTCACTGTTACCAAACCCGTTCAGAGCCAATTGGGCATGAATTCCTCTCGTTTTTGATTTGAAACAACTCGTCTCAACCTCAGGAAGCTATTTCCAATCTCCAATTCGATCATCACAGCTCAATTCGTCCAATTCGATTTTCCCTCCCAAAACTCAAAATCCGAAATTCCAGTTCGATAGTTACCCTCAATCCCTCGTGTTTTCCTCACTCAATTAGTCTCTGAATTCTCTCCAATTTCCGTTCATAAGTTTAGTGGATAGGGAGGAGATTAAGGGTGGGAGGATTTTGACTTTTGGTGGTGCACGGGTTAAGAAATCACAGAAGAGAAAATGGAGGTTTAATGGATTTTTAATTAATTAATCATCACAAAAACACAATAATTATATTCTTCCCAAAACAAGGATCCTGGTTTTAGGCCTCAATTTAAGGGATGAGTGACAAGTGTCACTCATCCAAGTGTGTTCAGTCACCGGGTACTGTTCATTATTAAACTATTATTTTATTCCTGGTTCGTTCGGTTAATCGGGCTCGATTCCGTGACCATAACTTCGTCGTCGAATCTCCGATTTCAGCATGCCGCCTGTCGTTGGATTTGCATCGACGAGACCTACGTAACGGTCCTTGGCCCTCGTCCATCGGACCTCCCGATCAAAAAGTCAACATTTGGCCCCTAATATGCCAAATTACCAAAATACCCCTCAACTTCCGAACATCATAACTTTCTCTACGTATGTCGGAATTGAACGTGCCACCTGTCTATAAACTCGTGACGTCCCGAACTACGTCACAGTCATCGGTCAAAGTCCATTTGACCGCCCGAACTAAAAGTCAACATTTTGCCCACGCCAAGGGCAAAACGGTCATTTTGCACGTTTCGTCCGATTTCACTCAACTAATCCCCGATTAGTCATTCTAATTCATAATTAATTAATATTCACTCCCGATATTCGGGACGGGTCATTACAACCTTCCCTCCTTAAAGAATTTCGTCCCCGAAATTCCAACTACTCGTATTCCACAACTAACTCGTGGAGAACAAATGGCCACACAACACGTGTACACCTGTACACCCACTAGCCAACACAGAACTCGTCTGCACTCAGACGTCACATCACAGATGCGACCTTCGCTCTCATAGAGAGTCACCAAAACTCACTAGTCAGTCCAAGCCGACACCACAAGCCAAACTGTCACTACCAAGCTTTACCACCCTAGTAAAGCTCCAATCAGTAATAAATCAGTGACAACACATCATACTACAACGTCCATCAATGTAGCATAAGATCATCAACATGATCTCCCCTCGCAGGGCAAACTCAATCCTGCGACAAATACCTACAGCAGTAACCACAACTGTCACCCCCTCAGCGATCCCAGATGCTGGTAAGGTCACGACAAGGTAACATCTCGCTGCAAAGCAACTTGCGGTCACACCAACCACGAACTCATTCATCCTGAGTACACGCATACCGTCATCACACTCAATCAGACGGTGCATCTGGAACACGTTGAACACAAGCCTAGCAGTAATCACACAACTCAACACTAGAGTTATACTTGCCAACCTTGGCTAAGAGCACCTGCTCAAACAATCACTGTAATCGTCAAAATCACTCTGCCCAGTGCATCGTGTTCAATGTCCAGTTCACGTTCACAACCACAACCAATGGTATTGGAACTAAGCAAAACACCAACACGTTTATCGACACAACACTGGTACATCCCATGTACCGTCACTAGGTATCAAGTACCCTCGTCCATACGATACAGTACATCGTACACCAAGCAAGATCCTACAGCTGGACCCCAGTACTCGACCCATAGACCTATATGGTCGATCCCAAACCAGGTAAGGCAAAAGTAAAAAAAAAAGCCTGAGGGTTTTGCTAACATCGACAATCCTTGTCCTATGCTACTCAAAAACACCTCGCCAAAAGACAACACTCAAAATGACACATCAACGTGTCCACAGGGAAGAACGCCTAGTTCTCCCGGGATTCACATCAACCCCGGCCACCACAAATCTGCAAAATATCGTACCCCAAACCACGTACAAGGTACGTACATCTATCCCTTGACCAGACTACAACCACCTAGGTCATAGCCAAACACGTTCCAATAATGGAGTCCATTTGCCCAAACCAGCAAGAGACAAATCGAAACTCCACCAATCAGATAGTTTCAATACCAAATCCGAATCCGCAATTTCGTAAGAAATCCCAAATCCAAATCCATACATCACAGTTTTTAATTCATGTCCAAATCCGAATTCGAAATCATTATTCCGTAAGCTAGCATTTGGAATAATCATTCCGCACCCAAATCCAGTATTCCACTTTCAAGTTCCTGAATCGAATCCTGAATCGTCACCCAGAAATTCGATTCCAAAACCCGAAATCTGGTTCACGTCCACTCGGACACACCAAAACCGAACCTATCGGTTACCAGTTCAAGCGAGTAACACATTACATCCGATGGACTTCATAAGGAAGCCAATCCCATCCGTCACAACTTTAAGGCTGACCAAATTCGACCCCGTCGAAAACCTACTCGCTCGAGTAACATACCATAAGGGACTCCACTTCGAAAAGAAGTTCAGTCGCATCATTTATGACTCACTTACCGACGTAAGAGTGATAAACTCTCACCCAATCTGGATCATCGAAATCACGACCCAGATCCATTACGACATCAACCGACCGTGAACATCACGATCCTAGATCGTCACAATGCCCAACGTCCACGACATCACAAACCCGATCCACCTAGGTTCCACACAGTCAACAACTAGGAACCACATGGTCTTACACCCTTACTGATTACCTCGCATCTATCCTTGCCATCCCACCTAGGGAAAACCAAGGATGATCCAAAACAATGACACCAATAATCATCCTACGTGGATGCAAACAAAACTCACTGCACTCCCCATGCCATGTAACCCATCATTATCTGCCACCAAGCAGAAAATAAGAAGTCACCCCTGATGATGTCAGAATACCTAATCCCCATGCGGAAAACCCGCAATCCTCTTCAAACACAACCTCTCATGATTCCGTAGGTCCAACCATGTTGGAACCATCGGACTCGAACACCAACCACGTGTCCCCTTTGGACTGGTTACTGACACTTACCCAACTCGACGATGTCACAACCCGACTCGTGACTCATCGTCAGCACCACACCGGCACCCACACCGGCACACAGACAACAGTATCAGTATGAGCACACCGTGTGCAAAACTGACAACCCTGGATCTCCGCTCATAACAAGCGACGACCCCGTACCTCTGTTCGAATAGGAGAAACTCTGCCTCCTTCGTACCTAACAACTCTAGGTACAATCACCCTGACAACTCATGTGAGAAAAAGAAACGTCCCCTGACGTCCCCCCGATTCTCAACAACCACTCTCGGTATTAGTGCCTGCCACAGACTTGTGCAGACCCAACCACCAGACATCACTATCGAGACTCCACATCCAATGGAATCAAGTACTCGTACGACTACCCTGTATCCCCACTCTGGGATTCCTTCGACAAGTACCAACCCCGACTGTGGATTGCAGTTCCACCACAAAAGCTGACATGACTAGACCTGACACAATTGTCACTCGGTCTCGACTTCGAAAAGTCATTAAGAGTCAAACCACCCGCCAGCACACATTTCCGAACCAAACATCCCACCTTAGGTTCCGCGATTACTACCTAGGGTCCCTCAAAACCCGACAGCTCCTGAGACTTAAGATATTACCATGACTCATCTCGAGTCCTAACCGAATTCTTGACTCATTCATCCACGCCATCCCTGGCATACCCGGTCACCCAGAAAATTACCGCCGGTGAACCACATCAATACCACATTCCAAACCTAGGAATACCCCAACACACTCTAGACGTTGGGAACTCACATTTTGCACAAGGAATTACTGAGAATAATCTCATCCTGGGTCCAACCTACCCAATTGTGCTACCTTCCAAGCCTCTGGATCCAACAAATCCTAGGACCCACAAGAATACCGATTCGACAATTAGTAAGCCGTAGTTACACAAATTAATATCTGACCCACAAACCAAGGTCAATTACATTCCGAGATTAATCACAAGGTCTCAAATACCCTAATATACCCATCCCACTACCAGGTCGCGCACGAGGCTCACGTTCCGGAGGTATGGCATGGCAACAGCATCAGCATCCTAGTGCTCTGATACCAATTTGACAGGACCCGTCCCAACTGGACGTTAAAAACCGTACACGGTCCTGCTCCCGTCTGACAAGTCAACTGAAAGTTCGAAACTACCCTTCAATACCTGCCAGACAAGGGAATTTTTGCGCCTGTGCCCGCACATACCTCCACCTCTAGAATAGCCTCGATCAACGCGCCACGACCTGAAGGGTTAACAAAACAGAAAAGGTGTGAGTGGACAAAAATGACCTCTTATAAAAACATTTACCAAAATTCATTCTTACCCTCCAGTTTTCACAAACTTGCATGCATATCGTAAAACATGAGTAATAGTATGAAATCATTCAAGTATGAACAGTGGACCGATAAAATCAAAACATATTTTCCATGGTCCACAAAAACTCATGTTCACCAAATCAGTTTAACATCTCAAAAAGTTCACAGTTTCTTTAAATCATTTTAACCGCTAAACCACGGTTTCCTCAAAATCATTTTCCATAATCCACGGGACTTATTTCCATATCCTGTTGCTTAGAGTCACGTTTATCCCTGCAACGCGTGCATATCAATAGGCTCAAGGACCGCTCAAAATCCGAGCATCCGCTGCTGTGAACACATCATCAGTCAGCAATCCGTCGCTGGGAAAAACCTCACCAGCCGACGATCCGGATCTCGTGAACACATCACTTACCGATCCATATAATCCAGCACATCTGATCTGAGTCAAGCCTCCCCTGGGCTGCAAGACAAAGATCGTGCTACGTGACCTCTTCGGGGTAAACACTTCCATCCCGAAGGCGAGCGTTATCTCCAGGGTGCACTCCGGGGAAAAACATATTTTCTCCCGAAAGCCCTAAATATCCGCAACATATCACCATCACAAAAACCAGTGAAAAACAGTTGCATTAAAAACCAAATCATATATCAACACAGGGTCTCAGCCCTAAGTCCCGATTTACTTTATAAATCCAAAAATCATCAATATCATCATGTCATCACATGGAAATACAATTCCAACCAAAATCACAATTCCATTGGGTCTCAAGCCCAAAATATCAATATCACGTAAATCCGTGCAACCGTAAACCCGAGTTGCCACGATCACGTAAATCCATGAAATCAATCACTGACTCATAATCCGAGTCCAAATATCCTTTTCAACTTCCTGACTCATAACCCGAGTCAAAACATCATTTTCAATCCGGGCTTAGCCCAAAACATCATTTGCACGTTCCTCGTAAAACGTGCCCGAAAGACTGATTAAAATAATCACAAAATCACGAGGATACCAAAAATCATCAAATTCACATGTAACTCCAAATCCGAGTTAAAATCATTATTTACTTGGGTTCTCACGCCCACAATATCATTTTTAACCAATTTCATGATTTCTCGAAAATCGTGCCAGAATATAATAATATAATAATCACAAAACCGAGAAATCACCGAATACCAATCATGCCAAAGCATATCAAATCATATAATAAAGCATTTTAAATCATATATGCATGCATCACGGTTAGAAAACAAAGTCCACTCACACACACCGTTCAAAACGGTTCGTTTCCGAGCTGCACGTTTTTCCGTAAATTCTGGAAATCACAACTCCTGTCCAAAATCATTATAAAGGGTTACTAACATCTCAAAATACTTCATATAATTTTCCCCAATTTTTCTGGAATTTAAATACGTATTTTGAAACGTAAAACAAAACTTCGGATACGCAGAACATTATCGAAATAATATCCGATTTCCCCGAAATCAACGTCAAAATGTTCGTTACACTGAGAGGATCAAAAGTCATGTTGACCTCACCTTGAGACTAGGCTGGACGCGCCCTCACGCGCCGCCGTGAGTGGCTGCGCGTGAAACCCACGCGCCAGCTACAGTGTCACCAGCCTAACCCGTTTGTCTGATAAACGGGTCCTTTAGCCCGCGATCAGACCCGGTTCCAATCCTGTCAATTCGACATTAATTTCTTCAATTGAACATTCAATTAGTTTCGTTATAAGTTCAATTAGGGTTCTGTATCAACAATTACTTGAAACATTACCTAAATCCTCACGATCAAGGATGAACAATCGAAGGACCTCCGGCCACTGTTCATCATTCGAACTCCCTCAATTCCACACGATTTCCCCAAATTGATTCATCAAGAAGCTTCATTGATCTCAGGTAAACCTTTCCCCCAACTCAATTGCATCAAACCATTGCTCAATCGTCACGACTCAAACTCGAACATCCGTGCACTGTGCAACCATGGAGTTTCCACCTTGGCCACTGATTCCTCCCAATTGATGAACCCAGAAGCATCAATGGACCATGAGGAATTGTTTCCCCACCTCAATTTCGTCGTTTGACCGCTCCAAGATCACGACACAAACTCGATATCTCTCACTGTTACCAAACCCGTTCAGAGCCAATTGGGCATGAATTCCTCTCGTTTTTGATTTGAAACAACTCGTCTCAACCTCAGGAAGCTATTTCCAATCTCCAATTCGATCATCACAGCTCAATTCGTCCAATTCGATTTTCCCTCCCAAAACTCAAAATCCGAAATTCCAGTTCGATAGTTACCCTCAATCCCTCGTGTTTTCCTCACTCAATTAGTCTCTGAATTCTCTCCAATTTCCGTTCATAAGTTTAGTGGATAGGGAGGAGATTAAGGGTGGGAGGATTTTGACTTTTGGTGGTGCACGGGTTAAGAAATCACAGAAGAGAAAATGGAGGTTTAATGGATTTTTAATTAATTAATCATCACAAAAACACAATAATTATATTCTTCCCAAAACAAGGATCCTGGTTTTAGGCCTCAATTTAAGGGATGAGTGACAAGTGTCACTCATCCAAGTGTGTTCAGTCACCGGGTACTGTTCATTATTAAACTATTATTTTATTCCTGGTTCGTTCGGTTAATCGGGCTCGATTCCGTGACCATAACTTCGTCGTCGAATCTCCGATTTCAGCATGCCGCCTGTCGTTGGATTTGCATCGACGAGACCTACGTAACGGTCCTTGGCCCTCGTCCATCGGACCTCCCGATCAAAAAGTCAACATTTGGCCCCTAATATGCCAAATTACCAAAATACCCCTCAACTTCCGAACATCATAACTTTCTCTACGTATGTCGGAATTGAACGTGCCACCTGTCTATAAACTCGTGACGTCCCGAACTACGTCACAGTCATCGGTCAAAGTCCATTTGACCGCCCGAACTAAAAGTCAACATTTTGCCCACGCCAAGGGCAAAACGGTCATTTTGCACGTTTCGTCCGATTTCACTCAACTAATCCCCGATTAGTCATTCTAATTCATAATTAATTAATATTCACTCCCGATATTCGGGACGGGTCATTACAACCTTCCCTCCTTAAAGAATTTCGTCCCCGAAATTCCAACTACTCGTATTCCACAACTAACTCGTGGAGAACAAATGGCCACACAACACGTGTACACCTGTACACCCACTAGCCAACACAGAACTCGTCTGCACTCAGACGTCACATCACAGATGCGACCTTCGCTCTCATAGAGAGTCACCAAAACTCACTAGTCAGTCCAAGCCGACACCACAAGCCAAACTGTCACTACCAAGCTTTACCACCCTAGTAAAGCTCCAATCAGTAATAAATCAGTGACAACACATCATACTACAACGTCCATCAATGTAGCATAAGATCATCAACATGATCTCCCCTCGCAGGGCAAACTCAATCCTGCGACAAATACCTACAGCAGTAACCACAACTGTCACCCCCTCAGCGATCCCAGATGCTGGTAAGGTCACGACAAGGTAACATCTCGCTGCAAAGCAACTTGCGGTCACACCAACCACCAACTCATTCATCCTGAGTACACGCATACCGTCATCACACTCAATCAGACGGTGCATCTGGAACACGTTGAACACAAGCCTAGCAGTAATCACACAACTCAACACTAGAGTTATACTTGCCAACCTTGGCTAAGAGCACCTGCTCAAACAATCACTGTAATCGTCAAAATCACTCTGCCCAGTGCATCGTGTTCAATGTCCAGTTCACGTTCACAACCACAACCAATGGTATTGGAACTAAGCAAAACACCAACACGTTTATCGACACAACACTGGTACATCCCATGTACCGTCACTAGGTATCAAGTACCCTCGTCCATACGATACAGTACATCGTACACCAAGCAAGATCCTACAGCTGGACCCCAGTACTCGACCCATAGACCTATATGGTCGATCCCAAACCAGGTAAGGCAAAAGTAAAAAAAAAAGCCTGAGGGTTTTGCTAACATCGACAATCCTTGTCCTATGCTACTCAAAAACACCTCGCCAAAAGACAACACTCAAAATGACACATCAACGTGTCCACAGGGAAGAACGCCTAGTTCTCCCGGGATTCACATCAACCCCGGCCACCACAAATCTGCAAAATATCGTACCCCAAACCACGTACAAGGTACGTACATCTATCCCTTGACCAGACTACAACCACCTAGGTCATAGCCAAACACGTTCCAATAATGGAGTCCATTTGCCCAAACCAGCAAGAGACAAATCGAAACTCCACCAATCAGATAGTTTCAATACCAAATCCGAATCCGCAATTTCGTAAGAAATCCCAAATCCAAATCCATACATCACAGTTTTTAATTCATGTCCAAATCCGAATTCGAAATCATTATTCCGTAAGCTAGCATTTGGAATAATCATTCCGCACCCAAATCCAGTATTCCACTTTCAAGTTCCTGAATCGAATCCTGAATCGTCACCCAGAAATTCGATTCCAAAACCCGAAATCTGGTTCACGTCCACTCGGACACACCAAAACCGAACCTATCGGTTACCAGTTCAAGCGAGTAACACATTACATCCGATGGACTTCATAAGGAAGCCAATCCCATCCGTCACAACTTTAAGGCTGACCAAATTCGACCCCGTCGAAAACCTACTCGCTCGAGTAACATACCATAAGGGACTCCACTTCGAAAAGAAGTTCAGTCGCATCATTTATGACTCACTTACCGACGTAAGAGTGATAAACTCTCACCCAATCTGGATCATCGAAATCACGACCCAGATCCATTACGACATCAACCGACCGTGAACATCACGATCCTAGATCGTCACAATGCCCAACGTCCACGACATCACAAACCCGATCCACCTAGGTTCCACACAGTCAACAACTAGGAACCACATGGTCTTACACCCTTACTGATTACCTCGCATCTATCCTTGCCATCCCACCTAGGGAAAACCAAGGATGATCCAAAACAATGACACCAATAATCATCCTACGTGGATGCAAACAAAACTCACTGCACTCCCCATGCCATGTAACCCATCATTATCTGCCACCAAGCAGAAAATAAGAAGTCACCCCTGATGATGTCAGAATACCTAATCCCCATGCGGAAAACCCGCAATCCTCTTCAAACACAACCTCTCATGATTCCGTAGGTCCAACCATGTTGGAACCATCGGACTCGGACACCAACCACGTGTCCCCTTTGGACTGGTTACTGACACTTACCCAACTCGACGATGTCACAACCCGACTCGTGACTCATCGTCAGCACCACACCGGCACCCACACCGGCACACAGACAACAGTATCAGTATGAGCACACCGTGTGCAAAACTGACAACCCTGGATCTCCGCTCATAACAAGCGACGACCCCGTACCTCTGTTCGAATAGGAGAAACTCTGCCTCCTTCGTACCTAACAACTCTAGGTACAATCACCCTGACAACTCATGTGAGAAAAAGAAACGTCCCCTGACGTCCCCCCGATTCTCAACAACCACTCTCGGTATTAGTGCCTGCCACAGACTTGTGCAGACCCAACCACCAGACATCACTATCGAGACTCCACATCCAATGGAATCAAGTACTCGTACGACTACCCTGTATCCCCACTTTGGGATTCCTTCGACAAGTACCAACCCCGACTGTGGATTGCAGTTCCACCACAAAAGCTGACATGACTAGACCTGACACAATTGTCACTCGGTCTCGACTTCGAAAAGTCATTAAGAGTCAAACCACCCGCCAGCACACATTTCCGAACCAAACATCCCACCTTAGGTTCCGCGATTACTACCTAGGGTCCCTCAAAACCCGACAGCTCCTGAGACTTAAGATATTACCATGACTCATCTCGAGTCCTAACCGAATTCTTGACTCATTCATCCACGCCATCCCTGGCATACCCGGTCACCCAGAAAATTACCGCCGGTGAACCACATCAATACCACATTCCAAACCTAGGAATACCCCAACACACTCTAGACGTTGGGAACTCACATTTTGCACAAGGAATTACTGAGAATAATCTCATCCTGGGTCCAACCTACCCAATTGTGCTACCTTCCAAGCCTCTGGATCCAACAAATCCTAGGACCCACAAGAATACCGATTCGACAATTAGTAAGCCGTAGTTACACAAATTAATATCTGACCCACAAACCAAGGTCAATTACATTCCGAGATTAATCACAAGGTCTCAAATACCCTAATATACCCATCCCACTACCAGGTCGCGCACGAGGCTCACGTTCCGGAGGTATGGCATGGCAACAGCATCAGCATCCTAGTGCTCTGATACCAATTTGACAGGACCCGTCCCAACTGGACGTTAAAAACCGTACACGGTCCTGCTCCCGTCTGACAAGTCAACTGAAAGTTCGAAACTACCCTTCAATACCTGCCAGACAAGGGAATTTTTGCGCCTGTGCCCGCACATACCTCCACCTCTAGAATAGCCTCGATCAACGCGCCACGACCTGAAGGGTTAACAAAACAGAAAAGGTGTGAGTGGACAAAAATGACCTCTTATAAAAACATTTACCAAAATTCATTCTTACCCTCCAGTTTTCACAAACTTGCATGCATATCGTAAAACATGAGTAATAGTATGAAATCATTCAAGTATGAACAGTGGACCGATAAAATCAAAACATATTTTCCATGGTCCACAAAAACTCATGTTCACCAAATCAGTTTAACATCTCAAAAAGTTCACAGTTTCTTTAAATCATTTTAACCGCTAAACCACGGTTTCCTCAAAATCATTTTCCATAATCCACGGGACTTATTTCCATATCCTGTTGCTTAGAGTCACGTTTATCCCTGCAACGCGTGCATATCAATAGGCTCAAGGACCGCTCAAAATCCGAGCATCCGCTGCTGTGAACACATCATCAGTCAGCAATCCGTCGCTGGGAAAAACCTCACCAGCCGACGATCCGGATCTCGTGAACACATCACTTACCGATCCATATAATCCAGCACATCTGATCTGAGTCAAGCCTCCCCTGGGCTGCAAGACAAAGATCGTGCTACGTGACCTCTTCGGGGTAAACACTTCCATCCCGAAGGCGAGCGTTATCTCCAGGGTGCACTCCGGGGAAAAACATATTTTCTCCCGAAAGCCCTAAATATCCGCAACATATCACCATCACAAAAACCAGTGAAAAACAGTTGCATTAAAAACCAAATCATATATCAACACAGGGTCTCAGCCCCAAGTCCCGATTTACTTTATAAATCCAAAAATCATCAATATCATCATGTCATCACATGGAAATACAATTCCAACCAAAATCACAATTCCATTGGGTCTCAAGCCCAAAATATCAATATCACGTAAATCCGTGCAACCGTAAACCCGAGTTGCCACGATCACGTAAATCCATGAAATCAATCACTGACTCATAATCCGAGTCCAAATATCCTTTTCAACTTCCTGACTCATAACCCGAGTCAAAACATCATTTTCAATCCGGGCTTAGCCCAAAACATCATTTGCACGTTCCTCGTAAAACGTGCCTGAAAGACTGATTAAAATAATCACAAAATCACGAGGATACCAAAAATCATCAAATTCACATGTAACTCCAAATCCGAGTTAAAATCATTATTTACTTGGGTTCTCACGCCCACAATATCATTTTTAACCAATTTCATGATTTCTCGAAAATCGTGCCAGAATATAATAATATAATAATCACAAAACCGAGAAATCACCGAATACCAATCATGCCAAAGCATATCAAATCATATAATAAAGCATTTTAAATCATATATGCATGCATCACGGTTAGAAAACAAAGTCCACTCACACACACCGTTCAAAACGGTTCGTTTCCGAGCTGCACGTTTTTCCGTAAATTCTGGAAATCACAACTCCTGTCCAAAATCATTATAAAGGGTTACTAACATCTCAAAATACTTCATATAATTTTCCCCAATTTTTCTGGAATTTAAATACGTATTTTGAAACGTAAAACAAAACTTCGGATACGCAGAACATTATCGAAATAATATCCGATTTCCCCGAAATCAACGTCAAAATGTTCGTTACACTGAGAGGATCAAAAGTCATGTTGACCTCACCTTGAGACTAGGCTGGACGCGCCCTCACGCGCCGCCGTGAGTGGCTGCGCGTGAAACCCACGCGCCAGCTACAGTGTCACCAGCCTAACCCGTTTGTCTGATAAACGGGTCCTTTAGCCCGCGATCAGACCCGGTTCCAATCCTGTCAATTCGACATTAATTTCTTCAATTGAACATTCAATTAGTTTCGTTATAATTCAATTAGGGTTCTGTATCAACAATTACTTGAAACATTACCTAAATCCTCACGATCAAGGATGAACAATCGAAGGACCTCCGGCCACTGTTCATCATTCGAACTCCCTCAATTCCACACGATTTCCCCAAATTGATTCATCAAGAAGCTTCATTGATCTCAGGTAAACCTTTCCCCCAACTCAATTGCATCAAACCATTGCTCAATCGTCACGACTCAAACTCGAACATCCGTGCACTGTGCAACCATGGAGTTTCCACCTTGGCCACTGATTCCTCCCAATTGATGAACCCAGAAGCATCAATGGACCATGAGGAATTGTTTCCCCACCTCAATTTCGTCGTTTGACCGCTCCAAGATCACGACACAAACTCGATATCTCTCACTGTTACCAAACCCGTTCAGAGCCAATTGGGCATGAATTCCTCTCGTTTTTGATTTGAAACAACTCGTCTCAACCTCAGGAAGATATTTCCAATCTCCAATTCGATCATCACAGCTCAATTCGTCCAATTCGATTTTCCCTCCCAAAACTCAAAATCCGAAATTCCAGTTCGATAGTTACCCTCAATCCCTCGTGTTTTCCTCACTCAATTAGTCTCTGAATTCTCTCCAATTTCCGTTCATAAGTTTAGTGGATAGGGAGGAGATTAAGGGTGGGAGGATTTTGACTTTTGGTGGTGCACGGGTTAAGAAATCACAGAAGAGAAAATGGAGGTTTAATGGATTTTTAATTAATTAATCATCACAAAAACACAATAATTATATTCTTCCCAAAACAAGGATCCTGGTTTTAGGCCTCAATTTAAGGGATGAGTGACAAGTGTCACTCATCCAAGTGTGTTCAGTCACCGGGTACTGTTCATTATTAAACTATTATTTTATTCCTGGTTCGTTCGGTTAATCGGGCTCGATTCCGTGACCATAACTTCGTCGTCGAATCTCCGATTTCAGCATGCCGCCTGTCGTTGGATTTGCATCGACGAGACCTACGTAACGGTCCTTGGCCCTCGTCCATCGGACCTCCCGATCAAAAAGTCAACATTTGGCCCCTAATATGCCAAATTACCAAAATACCCCTCAACTTCCGAACATCATAACTTTCTCTACGTATGTCGGAATTGAACGTGCCACCTGTCTATAAACTCGTGACGTCCCGAACTACGTCACAGTCATCGGTCAAAGTCCATTTGACCGCCCGAACTAAAAGTCAACATTTTGCCCACGCCAAGGGCAAAACGGTCATTTTGCACGTTTCGTCCGATTTCACTCAACTAATCCCCGATTAGTCATTCTAATTCATAATTAATTAATATTCACTCCCGATATTCGGGACGGGTCATTACAACCTTCCCTCCTTAAAGAATTTCGTCCCCGAAATTCCAACTACTCGTATTCCACAACTAACTCGTGGAGAACAAATGGCCACACAACACGTGTACACCTGTACACCCACTAGCCAACACAAAACTCGTCTGCACTCAGACGTCACATCACAGATGCGACCTTCGCTCTCATAGAGAGTCACCAAAACTCACTAGTCAGTCCAAGCCGACACCACAAGCCAAACTGTCACTACCAAGCTTTACCACCCTAGTAAAGCTCCAATCAGTAATAAATCAGTGACAACACATCATACTACAACGTCCATCAATGTAGCATAAGATCATCAACATGATCTCCCCTCGCAGGGCAAACTCAATCCTGCGACAAATACCTACAGCAGTAACCACAACTGTCACCCCCTCAGCGATCCCAGATGCTGGTAAGGTCACGACAAGGTAACATCTCGCTGCAAAGCAACTTGCGGTCACACCAACCACGAACTCATTCATCCTGAGTACACGCATACCGTCATCACACTCAATCAGACGGTGCATCTGGAACACGTTGAACACAAGCCTAGCAGTAATCACACAACTCAACACTAGAGTTATACTTGCCAACCTTGGCTAAGAGCACCTGCTCAAACAATCACTGTAATCGTCAAAATCACTCTGCCCAGTGCATCGTGTTCAATGTCCAGTTCACGTTCACAACCACAACCAATGGTATTGGAACTAAGCAAAACACCAACACGTTTATCGACACAACACTGGTACATCCCATGTACCGTCACTAGGTATCAAGTACCCTCGTCCATACGATACAGTACATCGTACACCAAGCAAGATCCTACAGCTGGACCCCAGTACTCGACCCATAGACCTATATGGTCGATCCCAAACCAGGTAAGGCAAAAGTAAAAAAAAAAGCCTGAGGGTTTTGCTAACATCGACAATCCTTGTCCTATGCTACTCAAAAACACCTCGCCAAAAGACAACACTCAAAATGACACATCAACGTGTCCACAGGGAAGAACGCCTAGTTCTCCCGGGATTCACATCAACCCCGGCCACCACAAATCTGCAAAATATCGTACCCCAAACCACGTACAAGGTACGTACATCTATCCCTTGACCAGACTACAACCACCTAGGTCATAGCCAAACACGTTCCAATAATGGAGTCCATTTGCCCAAACCAGCAAGAGACAAATCGAAACTCCACCAATCAGATAGTTTCAATACCAAATCCGAATCCGCAATTTCGTAAGAAATCCCAAATCCAAATCCATACATCACAGTTTTTAATTCATGTCCAAATCCGAATTCGAAATCATTATTCCGTAAGCTAGCATTTGGAATAATCATTCCGCACCCAAATCCAGTATTCCACTTTCAAGTTCCTGAATCGAATCCTGAATCGTCACCCAGAAATTCGATTCCAAAACCCGAAATCTGGTTCACGTCCACTCGGACACACCAAAACCGAACCTATCGGTTACCAGTTCAAGCGAGTAACACATTACATCCGATGGACTTCATAAGGAAGCCAATCCCATCCGTCACAACTTTAAGGCTGACCAAATTCGACCCCGTCGAAAACCTACTCGCTCGAGTAACATACCATAAGGGACTCCACTCGAAAAGAAGTTCAGTCGCATCATTTATGACTCACTTACCGACGTAAGAGTGATAAACTCTCACCCAATCTGGATCATCGAAATCACGACCCAGATCATTACGACATCAACCGACCCGTGAACATCACGATCCTAGATCGTCACAAATGCCCAACGTCCACGACATCACAAACCCGATCCACCTAGGTTCCACACAGTCAACAACTAGGAACCACATGGTCTTACACCACTTACTGATTACCTCGCATCTATCCTTGCCATCCCACCTAGGGAAAACCAAGGATGATCCAAAACAATGACACAATAATCATCCTACGTGGATGCAAACAAAACTCAACTGCACTCCCCATGCCATGTAACCATCATTATCTGCCACCAAGCAGAAAATAAGAAGTCACCCCTGATGATGTCAGAATACCTAATCCCCATGCGGAAAACCCCGCAATCCTCTTCAAACACAACCTCTCATGATTCCGTAGGTCCAACCATGTTGGAACCATCGGACTCGCGACACCAACCACGTGTCCCCCTTTGGACTGGTTACTGACACTTACCCAACTCGACGATGTCACAACCCGACTCGTGGACTCATCGTCAGCACCACACCGGCACCCACACCGGCACACAGACAACAGTATCAGTATGAGCACACCGTGTGCAAAACTGACAACCCTGGATCTCCGCTCATACAAGCGACGACCCCGCTACCTCTGTTCGAATAGGAGAAACTCTGCCTCCTTCGTACCTAACAACTCTAGGTACAATCACCCTGACAACTCATGTGAGAAAAAGAAACGTCCCCTGAGTCCCCCGATTCTCACAACCACTCTCGTATTAGTGCCTGCCTACAGACTTGTGCAGACCAACCACCAGACATCACTATCGAGACTCCACATCCAATGGAATCAAGTACTCGTACGACTACCCTGTATCCCCACTTTGGGATTCCTTCGAACAAGTACCAACCCCCGACTGTGGATTGCAGTTCCACCACAAAAGCTGACATGACTAGACCTGACAACAATTG
The DNA here is from genome assembly GCA_032719365.1 of Prinsepia uniflora. Classification (NCBI taxonomy): domain Eukaryota; kingdom Viridiplantae; phylum Streptophyta; class Magnoliopsida; order Rosales; family Rosaceae; genus Prinsepia; species Prinsepia uniflora. The sequence goes on from CM064863.1 coordinate 75,826,110, forward strand.
TCACTCGGTCTCGACTTCGAAAAGTCATTAAGAGTCAAACCACCGCCAGCACACATTTCCGAACCAAACATCCCACCTTAGGTTCCGCGATTACTACCTAGGGTCCCTCAAAACCCGACAGCTCCTGAGACTTAAGATATTACCATGACTCATCTCGAGGTCCTAACCGAATTCTTGACTCATTATCCACGCCATCCCTGGCATACCCGGTCACCCAGAAAATTACCGCCGGTGAACCACATCAATACCACATTCCAAACCTAGGAATACCCCAACACACTCTAGACGTTGGGAACTCACATTTGCACAGGAATTACTGAGAATAATCTCATCCTGGGTCCAACCTACCCAATTGTGCTACCTTCCAAGCCTCTGGATCCAACAAATCCTAGGACCCACAAGAATACCGATTCGACAATTAGTAAGCCGTAGTTACACAAATTAATATCTGACCCACAAACCAAGGTCAATTACATTCCGAGATTAATCACAAGGTCTCAAATACCCTAATATACCCATCCCACTACCAGGTCGCGCACGAGGCTCACGTTCCGGAGGTATGGCATGGCAACAGCATCAGCATCCTAGTGCTCTGATACCAATTTGACAGGACCCGTCCCAACTGGACGTTAAAAACCGTACACGGTCCTGCTCCCGTCTGACAAGTCAACTGAAAGTTCGAAACTACCCTTCAATACCTGCCAGACAAGGGAATTTTTGCGCCTGTGCCCGCACATACCTCCACCTCTAGAATAGCCTCGATCAACGCGCCACGACCTGAAGGGTTAACAAAACAGAAAAGGTGTGAGTGGACAAAAATGACCTCTTATAAAAACATTTACCAAAATTCATTCTTACCCTCCAGTTTTCACAAACTTGCATGCATATCGTAAAACATGAGTAATAGTATGAAATCATTCAAGTATGAACAGTGGACCGATAAAATCAAAACATATTTTCCATGGTCCACAAAAACTCATGTTCACCAAATCAGTTTAACATCTCAAAAAGTTCACAGTTTCTTTAAATCATTTTAACCGCTAAACCACGGTTTCCTCAAAATCATTTTCCATAATCCACGGGACTTATTTCCATATCCTGTTGCTTAGAGTCACGTTTATCCCTGCAACGCGTGCATATCAATAGGCTCAAGGACCGCTCAAAATCCGAGCATCCGCTGCTGTGAACACATCATCAGTCAGCAATCCGTCGCTGGGAAAAACCTCACCAGCCGACGATCCGGATCTCGTGAACACATCACTTACCGATCCATATAATCCAGCACATCTGATCTGAGTCAAGCCTCCCCTGGGCTGCAAGACAAAGATCGTGCTACGTGACCTCTTCGGGGTAAACACTTCCATCCCGAAGGCGAGCGTTATCTCCAGGGTGCACTCCGGGGAAAAACATATTTTCTCCCGAAAGCCCTAAATATCCGCAACATATCACCATCACAAAAACCAGTGAAAAACAGTTGCATTAAAAACCAAATCATATATCAACACAGGGTCTCAGCCCCAAGTCCCGATTTACTTTATAAATCCAAAAATCATCAATATCATCATGTCATCACATGGAAATACAATTCCAACCAAAATCACAATTCCATTGGGTCTCAAGCCCAAAATATCAATATCACGTAAATCCGTGCAACCGTAAACCCGAGTTGCCACGATCACGTAAATCCATGAAATCAATCACTGACTCATAATCCGAGTCCAAATATCCTTTTCAACTTCCTGACTCATAACCCGAGTCAAAACATCATTTTCAATCCGGGCTTAGCCCAAAACATCATTTGCACGTTCCTCGTAAAACGTGCCCGAAAGACTGATTAAAATAATCACAAAATCACGAGGATACCAAAAATCATCAAATTCACATGTAACTCCAAATCCGAGTTAAAATCATTATTTACTTGGGTTCTCACGCCCACAATATCATTTTTAACCAATTTCATGATTTCTCGAAAATCGTGCCAGAATATAATAATATAATAATCACAAAACCGAGAAATCACCGAATACCAATCATGCCAAAGCATATCAAATCATATAATAAAGCATTTTAAATCATATATGCATGCATCACGGTTAGAAAACAAAGTCCACTCACACACACCGTTCAAAACGGTTCGTTTCCGAGCTGCACGTTTTTCCGTAAATTCTGGAAATCACAACTCCTGTCCAAAATCATTATAGAGGGGTACTAACATCTCAAAATACTTCATATAATTTTCCCCAATTTTTCCGGAATTTAAATACGTATTTTAAATGTAAAACAAAACTTCGGATACGCGGAACATTATCGAAATAATATCCGATTTCCCCGAAATCAACGTCAAAATGTTCGTTACACTGAGAGGATCAAAAGTCATGTTGACCTCACCTTGAGACTAGGCTGGACGCGCCCTCACGCGCCGCCGTGAGTGGCTGCGCATGAAACCCACGTGCCAGCTACAGTGTCACCAGCCTAACCCGTTTGTTTGATAAACGGGTCCTTTAGCCCGCGATCAGACCCGGTTCCAATCATGTCAATTCGACATTAATTTCTTCAATTGAACATTCAATTAGTTTCGTTATAAGTTCAATTAGGGTTCTGTATCAACAATTACTTGAAACATTACCTAAATCCTCACGATCAAGGATGAACAATCGAAGGACCTCCGGCCACTGTTCATCATTCGAACTCCCTCAATTCCACACGATTTCCCCAAATTGATTCATCAAGAAGCTTCATTGATCTCAGGTAAACCTTTCCCCCAACTCAATTGCATCAAACCATTGCTCAATCGTCACGACTCAAACTCGAACATCCGTGCACTGTGCAACCATGGAGTTTCCACCTTGGCCACTGATTCCTCCCAATTGATGAACCCAGAAGCATCAATGGACCATGAGGAATTGTTTCCCCACCTCAATTTCGTCGTTTGACCGCTCCAAGATCACGACACAAACTCGATATCTCTCACTGTTACCAAACCCGTTCAGAGCCAATTGGGCATGAATTCCTCTCGTTTTTGATTTGAAACAACTCGTCTCAACCTCAGGAAGCTATTTCCAATCTCCAATTCGATCATCACAGCTCAATTCGTCCAATTCAATTTTCCCTCCCAAAACTCAAAATCCGAAATTCCAGTTCGATAGTTACCCTCAATCCCTCGTGTTTTCCTCACTCAATTAGTCTCTGAATTCTCTCCAATTTCCGTTCATAAGTTTAGTGGATAGGGAGGAGATTAAGGGTGGAAGGATTTTGAATTTTGGTGGTGCACGGGTTAAGAAATCACAGAAGAGAAAATGGAGGTTTAATGGATTTTTAATTAATTAATCATCACAAAAACACAATAATTATATTCTCCCCAAAACAAGGATCCTGGTTTTAGGCCTCAATTTAAGGGATGAGTGACAAGTGTCACTCATCCAAGTGTGTTCAGTCACCAGGTACTGTTCATTATTAAAATATTATTTTATTCCTGGTTCGTTCGGTTAATCGGGCTCGATTCCGTGACCATAGCTTCGTCGTCGAATCTCCGATTTCAGCATGCCGCCTGTCGTTGGATTCGCATCGACGAGACCTACGTAACGGTCCTTGGCCCTTGTCCATCGGACCTCCCGATCAAAAAGTCAACATTTGGCCCCTAATATGCCAAATTACCAAAATACCCCTCAACTTCCGAACATCATAACTTTCTCTACGTATGTCGGAATTGAACGTGCCACCTGTCTATAAACTCGTGACGTCCCGAACTACGTCGCAGTCATCGGTCAAAGTCCATTTGACCGCCCGAACTAAAAGTCAACATTTTGCCCACGCCAAGGGCAAAACGGTCATTTTGCACGTTTCGTCCGATTTCACTCAACTAATCCCCGATTAGTCATTCTAATTCATAATTAATTAATATTCACTCCCGATATTCGGGACGGGTCATTACAGCAAAATAGTTAATTTACAATAAAAACTCCAGAAATTATATTTTCTGATTTTCCTGGCAATTACAACCTACCTCCTTAAAAAAATTACTTCCTCGGAATTGAAACAAACAGGTGAAATTGGTCGAGTTCTCGGAAGTAACTCAATAGTAAAGGCAACATCCGTGTGAGGTGGTAACCCAGGTTAATCCTTTAGGAACACATGGAAAAACTCCCATACCAGTGATATCGCCTCAGTACTCGTTGGGGCCTTCTTAGTATTGACAACATGAGCTAAGTAAGTTTGGAAACTTTTCCTTAACAACTTTTCAACTATTAGAGCTGATATCACTCTGGCAGGTAACATTCCCTAATCCTATTGAAAATTCACCTCTAACAACCCTGGGATCCAAAGTATCACTTTCTTATTGAAACACTCAATAGAAGCTCGGTGGGTGGTCAACCAATCAATCCTTATTATCATATCAAATCATAAAGATCTAGAAAGATTATGTAAGCTTCGAGGCAACTTCCCTCTACCACCACTAGAGCACCTCAAATCATTAATGTGTACTAACTCCTATATCGCAATCAATAGGTGGTACTTCTTTATCTACTAACAATGCAAATCTCTGAGAAACAAAAGGATATGTACCTCCAGATCTATCAAAACACGTGCATCATGAACATAGATAGATTGTGTACATGTCACCATGTTTGGCACCTCTCGGGCCTTCTATCGAACAACATTAAACACTCTAGCATGTGGCCCTAAAGATCGACCACGGCCTCTCAGTCTTCTTCCAGCCCACTGGTCTATGTCTGACTCCATCTGAACGTACCGGAAGTCTGATCATAGTCTGTAACATTAGGCCCTGTCATACCACTGCCTGCGCGGTTTGGGCAATCCCTCTGGATATTACCAGGCTCTCCACACACAAAGCAATGGATTATATAAGCCTGATTGGGTCTATTCTCTTGTCTACCAGTCGATCATACAAAGGCTTGACTAGATTGGGTAAACATTTGTGGTCTTGACCCAAAACTCCGTGTACCTCTCGGTTTAGTCCCTCTACTGTCTGAACATGTACGATAACTACTAGAAGATTTAGGGTTAGTAGTACCCCTCTTCGTGGTCCCTTGACTTGAAGTACCAGTATATGGGCATTCACGTCTTTGACCCGAACTGACACCCTACTACCGCACTGGAAACTCGCATCTACTCATATGGCAGTATCTAATAACTCTCTCAAGGTGGAAAAAAATTCTACTATCATAGCAGCCATAATTTCATCTCCCAAGCCCAACTCAAATCGTTGGTACTTGTCTACCTCAGTTGTCACGAATTTCAGGGCGAGTTGGGACAAACTTAGAAACTTATGTTCATGCTGGGCTACCATCATAATCCTCTACTGCAACCGCATGAACTCCACCTCTCTAGCATTACAAAATGAACGAGAGCAGAAATGATCTATAAATCAATTAGTCTCCCACGTCAAAGTTGGGGCATCCTAATCTATCATGTGTAACCCTTGCCACCATCAATAGGTGTTACCACCTAACTGTAAAGTGGCTAACAATACCATGTCCTCTGGTGGACATATGATAACCTCGAAAATCCCCTCCATGTGGATAGGGTAATTCATTCCTCCACCTCTTCTAGGCCCACCTCGTTGGTGAAAATAGTAGCCATTAAACGCTGGGCTCTTTCAATATCCGGGCCCTCTCTAACCCACTTTGTCTCATCTTCAAACTGTGATTTTCTATAATATACACACCTTAGTACACACCTTGCCCCTCACAAGTGCAGTGAAGAATAACAACATATGCTCTAATACTAAGTTGATAGAACCTCTTCCCGAAAATACGTTGACTATCGTGAATGATCCTGCTCCCGTCTGATAGTCAATACTAAAAGTTGAAGCGAACCTTAAAGGTATTACATGATACTGATGAAACCAACCAACTGTCAAATCAGGGATACTTTAAATGTCAGGACCCGTCCCAAATATGGCCTCGATACCTGGGACGAACCCTGCTCCCGTCTGACAATCACACTTACAGTATTAAACAAAACAAAAAATCCGTCAAACAACTATAAGCATAACTATCAGACGAAGGAGTAAAATATACACAACAGTTAGTCAGAGCATAGTTCTACAAAATGGGCACAAAAGTCCTACAATGCTAGTCTCGTAATGGAAGGACGTCGGAAGCTCTATGCCTCGATATCTGCCTCAACGTTCACCCCAGCGCTATCACCACGACCTGGAGGGAAAATTTAAAACCAAAAGTGTGAGTGGACTAGAATAACCAAAAGTTGTAAAATCAGTTTATCACTAACTCGAGGTTAAGGAAAAATAAGAACCAGTTTATCACTAACCCGGTTCAGCACAGTGGTCTGCAAACTGAACCGGCGTCAGCGGTTCTCCGCCGTACCTGCACGATTTCTCTCCCTTTCTTCACCTAAAGCTTCGTCCAGTTCCAACCTATACATTCCCCTCACTCTCCTGGTTCGATTCGCCACTCAGCTTCACAACTGAAGCTCGAAAGAAACACACAGACGGCCCCTGTTTCACGATCCTGCCACGCCGGTCATCCCCCGTCACGGTGGCAACACCAGATGGTTCCTAAGGCCCTTCTACATCTAACCCGACTCACCTTGACCGTCGACTTGTGCCCAAACGTCACGACTCGACGTTTGAACCCACGGCCAAAACAGAGTACAGAGTACTCTCCGTTGACTGGTTCCGCCGTGTACGTCCCCATCACGGCGACCATCCCACACCACTCCTAGAACCCCCCTGAACACCACTGCACTCACCACTCCCTTCGATTCTCATCCTACCTTCACGACTTTTGAATTGAAAAAGCACGGGAAAACAGAGTAAAGAAGCTTACCCTTCGATTCCGTCTCCGCCGCAAACGCCGCCGCGTACCACAGTGTTCGTTGGACTCCCTACAGCCTCCTGAACGTCCCACGGTCGTGATTTGAGCCACCACACGACGTAGCCACCACCACGAACTCACGGCCTCCCTGTTTCCTCAAATCTTCGCCGCACCACCACCGCACCGCCGTGCACGATTCCAGTCCCAAAACACGATCAACACCTCACCCTCGTCTCTCTGTCACTCTCACCAATCACCCTTCACTCACCCTTGTAACCAAATCGATCCAAATCTCTCCCGTTTCTCCCCTCTGTTCTCTGTGTTCTTCGAACAAGCACAGTTCAAAATGGAACAACGTGTGGCCGTGCACACGGTAGTATCCCCTGGAACCATCCAGTCCCTTGCACGTGTCCATCAGCCATAGGTTAGCCCAAAATATCCCTGCCACTTGCCCTTATCTGATTGGGCTGAGGGAAAATGACCAAAATATCCCTTGTACAATTAATTACCGTTTTGCCCTCGAACGTTCTAGACCCGTATCTTTTCCGTCCGACGTCCGATGACAGCGTGCCGCCTGTCGTTGAACTCAGGACGTCGAGACCTATCTAATGGTCCTCGGTCTACGTGAAAATCCCAAGTCCTCCAAAAAGTCAACATTTTCCTCGTTTACTCAAAATTACGGTAACGCCCCAATCTTCCGGACGTCATAACTTCTCCTTCGGTTGTCCGAATCGAACCTGCCACCTGTCTACGGACTCGTGACGTCCTAAACTACGTCACGGTCACGGGTTAACACTCATCTAATCGAGAATTCAAAAAGTCAACTTTTTATCTACTATTCATAAGGGCAAAAACGTCCATTTACACAAAATTTTACAAAATTACCTTTTTACCCTTCCCGAAGGTACGGGTTGTTACAATCTACCCCCCTAAAAAGAATTTCGTCCCCGAAATTCAGTGAAATAAGTCAGGGTACTGTTCCCGCATCAATGCTTCAGGTTCCCACGTAGCTTCTTCCACTTGATGATTCCTCCACAATACTTTAACTAAGGGAACTGTCTTCCGCCTTAAGACCTCATCCTTCCGATCCAAAATAGCTACAGGCTGTTCTTCGAAACTCAAGTCTTCTCTCAGTTCAACTGGTTGTGCTTCCAGAACATGCGAATCATCTCGAATATACTTCCGAAGCATAGAGACATGAAAGACATTATGTACCTTTTCCAAGTCTGCTGGTAAAGCTAAGCGATATGCAACAGGACCAATCCGTTCTATAATCTCATAAGGTCCAATGTAACGAGGACTCAACTTCCCTCGTCTGCCGAACCGCACAATTCCCTTCCAAGGGGACAACTTCAGGAAAACCCAGTCTCCTACGGCAAACTCCAAATCCCTGATCCTACGGTCGGCGTAACTCTTCTGTCGGTCCTGGGCTGCCTTCAATCGATCCCTAATCAGTGCCACTTTTTCCTGAGTAAGCTCCACCAATTCAGAAGTAGTCAACCTCCTCTCACCAACCTCAGTCCAACACAATGGAGTCCGACACGGTCGCCCATACAAAGCCTCGTAAGGAGCCATCCCAATGCTCTCCTGATAACTATTGTTGTAGGCGAACTCCATCAAAGGTAAATGAGACTCCCACGTACCCTGGAACTGTAAGACACAAGCTCGCATCATGTCCTCGAGAATCTGAATAGTCCGCTCCGACTGTCCATCGGTTTGAGGATGAAATGCGGTACTGAAATGCAATTTAGTCCCAAAAGCTTCCTGTAAGCTCTGCCAAAATCGGGAAGTGAATCTCGGATCTCTGTCAGATACTATCGACTCTGGAGTCCCATGCAACCGAATAATCTCATCTATGAACAACTGTGCAAACTGCACCAATCTGAAGTTCTCCCGTACTGGCAAGAAATGAGCAGACTTCGTAAGTCGATCCACAATAACCCACACACCATCATGTCCCTTGGGTGTCCTCGGAAGCTTGAACACAAAATCCATCGTCAGGTGATCCCATTTCCACTCGGGGATCGGCAAAGGTTGCATTGCTCCATAAGGTCTCTGCCGCTCGGCTTTTACCTGCTGACAAATCAAGCATCTACTGACATATTCTGCAATCTCACGTTTCATCCCTGACCACCAGTAATGCTCCCGCAATGTACGATACATCTTAGTCCCACCAGGATGCATCGCATAAGCTGAACAGTGAGCCTCATCCAGTATCACTTTCTTCAATGCTTCATCCTCAGGTACACACAACCGTCCCCCTTTAACCAAGGCTCCATCCTCACGGATCTCAAAGTCCTGTCTTTCTCCAGCCTCGACCTCAATCTGAATGATGCATAAAATAGGGTCCTCAAACTGAGCATCAATCACCTGATCAATCAAAACAGGTCGTACATGGAAATTCGCTAGGAGTACGCCGTGATCATCCACAGTCAACTCTACTCCCAACCTGCGGAGCTCAACCAGCAACGGTAATCGTACGGTCCTCAAATGCGACAAGGAACTAGCTGACTTCCTGCTCAGAGCATCGGCTACCACATTAGCCTTCCCTGGGTGATACTCAATAGTACAGTCGTAGTCCTTAAGCAACTCCAACCAACGGCGCTGTCTCAGATTCAATTCCTTTTGAGTAAACAAATACTTCAAGCTCTTGTGGTCCGTGAAGATCCTGCACCTCTCGCCGTACAAATAATGCCGCCAAATCTTCAGTGCATGAACCACTGCTGTCAATTCCAAATCGTGTGTAGGATAGTTCATCTCATGGGGTTTCAATTGCCGGGAAGCATAAGCAATCACTCTCCCCTGCTGCATCAAGACACAACCCAAACCTTGCAAAGAAGCGTCACTGTACACCTCAAACTCCCCACTATCGTCTGGAAGGGCTAACACAGGAGCAGATGTCAACCGTCTTTTAAGCTCCTGGAAACTCTGTTCACAATTCTCGTCCCACTCAAATCGAATTCCCTTCCGAGTCAACCTCGTCAACGGTGCTGCTAGAATAGAAAAGCCCTCAATAAAACGCCGGTAGTAACCTGCCAAACCCAGAAAACTTCTGATCTCTGTCACCGTTTTAAGCTGTTCCCAATTTGCTACCGCCTCAACCTTCTGAGGATCCACGCTGATACCCTCGGCCGAAATCACATGGCCAAGAAATCCAACACTGGTCAACCAAAACTGACACTTACTCAGTTTCGCATACAACTGATGCCCCCTCAATGTCTCAAGCACGAGCCTCAGATGTTTCTCATGTGCCTTCGCACTCTTCGAATACACCAAAATGTCATCAATGAAAACAATCACAAAACGATCCAAGTATGGCTGGAACACGCGGTTCATAAGGTCCATAAAAGCTGCTGGGGCATTAGTCAAACCAAAAGGCATCACAACAAACTCATAATGACCGTACCTGGTCCGGAAAGCTGTCTTCGGTATATCCTCCTCTTTAACCCTTAACTGATGGTAGCCGGAACGAAGATCAATCTTCGAAAAATAATGTGCTCCCTTCAGCTGGTCAAACAAATCGTCAATCCGGGGTAGGGGATACTTATTCCGAATAGTTACCTTATTCAGTTGTCTGTAATCCACACACAATCTCAATCCTCCGTCCTTTTTCTTGACAAACAAAACAGGTGCTCCCCAAGGTGACATACTCGGTCGAATGAATCAGATATCGACCAACTCTTGCAACTAGGCCTTAAGTTCCCTCAATTCGGCAGGTGCCATACGGTAAGGAGTCTGTGAAATAGGCTGTGTACATGGAAGAAGATCAATCGTAAACTCAAGATCTCGGTGTGGGGGTAGTCCTGGCAACTCCTCGGGAAAAACATCGGGAAACTCCCGCACCACTGGTATGTCCTCCGCCCTCACTGGCGTAGCACGTGTATCCACCACATGAGCTATGTAACCTTGGCACCCCTTACGCAACAACTTACTAGCCTCAAGTGCCGAAATAACTCCAGTAGGAAGTGCACGCTGATCCCCCTGAAACGTAGTCTCTGATAATCCGGGACTCCGAAAAGTCACTCTCCTATCGAAACATTCGATAGAAGCATGATGTCTCGTTAACCAGTCCATACCCAGGATAACATCAAAGTCCCGCAGATCCAATAGTAGCAAAGCTGCCATTAACTCAACCTCACCTACCATCACCGGACACTCTCTCAACACTTGAGTCACTACCAACACCTCCCCAGTAGGTGTACTCACCCCTAAAACACAGTCCAAAGTAGACACCTCCCTCTCTGTCACCAGACTACAACTCCGAGCTATAAAGGAATGGGTAGCTCCGGGATCTATCAAAGCAAAAACAGTGTGACCAAGTATGGTGAGTGTACCTGTCACCACTCCCGGTGCAGACCTAGCCTCCTGCTGAGTCATAGAAAATACTCGCGCCTGAGGTCCCGATGACCTACCGCGCCCCCTGGAACTGCTCGTGGCACCACCGCCACCCCTAGGGCCTGCTGCCCCTGACACTGAAGCAGTGCTCCGCCCGGGTTCCGCCGCACCTCTGCCTGCTCCACCCTCCGGAGCTAACAATGGGCACTCCCTCCGGAAGTGTCCTCGATCTCCGCAATAGAAGCAAGTATCCCTACCGGGTCCACCGGTATGCCTCCCTGTAGAAGCAACTGAAGTCGCACTCGCCTGAGGAGTCGGCTGTGACCTAGCTCCTCGAAATCCCGAGCCCTGAAAACTGCCTGGTCTGCCATACCGGGCTCCACCAGCCGATGACGACCCACCAAAATTACCCCGTTTCGGGGGCCTCTGACTTGATGCTCCTGGAAATGAATGCTCTCGGCTTCGAACACTGCCCGAATACTGTGGTCTAGTAGGTAAACTGGCCTCAACCCTGGCAGCAGCATCAGATAACTCCCGAAATGTAGCAAAAGAGCCAGCTGTCACTATGGCCCTGATCTCTCCTCGAAGGCCCAACTCAAACCGGCGGCACTTCTCCGCCTCGGTCGCCACAAATGCAGGAGCGAAACGAGATAGCATCTGGAATCTCTGCTCATACTCTGCGACTGTCAAATTCCCTTGCTTCAAGTGAAGAAATTCTGCCTCTTTAGCATCCCGGAAAGAACGTGGATAGTACTGATCGAGAAACCGCTCCCGGAAGGTCTCCCAGGTCACGGTATGTGCATCCCAGCCGGACAGTTCCAACGTGTACCACCACTCATATGCAGCTCCATCCAACAGAAAAGTAGCTAACAAAACCCGATCCTCTGGAGGACAGTGCATCACCCCAAAAATACGCTCAAGCCGGGTGATCCATCGGTGAGCTTCCTCTGGATCGGCCCCACCGCTGAACGTAGTAGCCCCAAGCCTCTGGGCTCTCTCGATCGAAGCGCTCTCAGTCCCTCTCGCCACTTCATCTTCAGGTCGTGGAGGGGGTTCACGTCTCGGAGGCATGATCTATCGTACGCTGAAAGAGGCATAGAGTTAGTAAAACAACCTAGACCCAACACAAACCGACAAACCTTGCTCTGATACCAATTGTCAGGACCCGTCCCAAATATGGCCTCGATACCCGGGACGAACCCTGCTCCCGTCTGACAATCACACTTACAGTATTATACAAAAAAAAAATCCGTCAAACAACTATAAGCATAACTATCAGACGAAGGAGTAAAATATACACAACAGTTAGTCAGAGCATAGTTCTACAAAATGGGCACAAAAGTCCTACAATGCTAGTCTCGTAACGGAAGGACGTCGGAAGCTCTATGCCTCGATATCTGCCTCAACGTTCACCCCAGCGCTATCACCACGACCTGGAGGGAAAATTTAAAACCAAAAGTGTGAGTGGACTAGAATAACCAAAAGTTGTAAAATCAGTTTATCACTAACTCGAGGTTAAGGAAAAATAAGAATCAGTGTTCCCTCCGTTTTTAACACAGGCATGCCCAACGAGGTACTAGAAAAATCATAATATGAAACATCATAAGAAACAGAAACACTATAAAATCTCATAAGAAACAGATACACTATAAAACACCATAAGAAACAGAAACACTATAAAACGGATAGAGAAATAATAGCTCAGCATCAAATCCTCATTTCCGATCAAACCTGCTGGACCTATCCGAGTCTTTAAACTCAATCAGGCCTTAAATGAAATCCGAGTCTTTAAACTCCCGAGTCTTTAAACTCAATAGGCCTATGGGGGTAATATCAACATATCCGAGTCTTTAAACTCCCGAGTCTTTAAACTCAATCCGGGCCCGTCCCCCGTCAATATCAATCCGGGTCTTTAAACCCATTATCCAGATCCAGCAAATCCAATCCATATCCAGTGTAAACCAATTCGGAATCGATCGCCAAACTCGAATTCAAAATCCCCGGTTCGAAGCCCTTCCGGCGTTTCGAACCGACATTCCGAACCCAAATCCGGAAATCCATTTTTATACCCAGGAATCACACATAAGCACAAATGATATTTCATAACCCATTTATCCTTATTAGAAAACATTTATAGGTTGAACTTGTAATTATGGCATCAAAATCCGAAAATCAACTTTTTCTCGAAAAACGTGCAAAATCTCGGAAATGTCTCGAAAAACGTGCAACCTCATCAATCACATATAATCATCATTAAAAAGCATAAAAACATATTTAAGATTAAAAACGTCAATAAAACAGTTAGGCATGCTTGAAAGAAAGAAAGAGTCCACTCACAAATCTGAACAAGTCACTCGCGCTCCGTGCGCTCCTCGACTGTCTCGGGTATCTCCCGTCCTGTCAAAATGCACTAAATAGGGTCACAAATACATCAAGGATCCTAATCCTAATTTCCCCAATTTTTCGGGAATTAAATAATATTTTAATCCTAAACCCTCAACCGGCTAGATTCCCGAACAACTCCGTAACACCGTCCGATCCACTCGAAAACTATACAAATAAACTCCTTAGGACAAATAGAACCAAACTTATGTTGGAAGCGTGGCCAGATTCCTCTCCACGCGCCTCCACGCGCCGCCCAAAGTGGCTGCGCGTGGGCCTTACGCGCCTGCTACAGTGCCCTTCAACCTTGAGCAGACCTGGTTCAGCACAGTGGTCTGCAAACTGAACCGGCGTCAGCGGTTCTCCGCCGTACCTACACGATTTCTCTCCCTTTCTTCACCTAAAGCTTCGTCCAGTTCCAACCTATCCATTCCCCTCACTCTCCTGGTTCGATTCGCCACTCAGCTTCACAACTGAAGCTCGAAAGAAACACACAGACGGCCCCTGTTTCACGATCCTGCCACGCCGGTCATCCCCCGTCACGGTGGCAACACCAGACGGTTCCTAAGGCCCTTCTACATCTAACCCGACTCACCTTGACCGTCGACTTGTGCCCAAACGTCACGACTCGACGTTTGAACCCACGGCCAAAACAGAGTACAGAGTACTCTCCGTTGATTGGCGATCATCCCACACCACTCCTAGAACCTCCCTGAACACCACTGCACTCACCACTCCCTTCGATTCTCATCCTACCTTCACGACTTTTGAATTGAAAAAGCACGGGAAACAGAGTAAAGAAGCTTACCCTTCGATTCCGTCTCCGCCGCAAACGCCGCCGCGTACCACGATGTTCGTTGGACTCCCTACAGCCTCCTGAACGTCCCACGGTCGTGATTTGAGCCACCACACGGCGTAGCCACCACCACGAACTCACGGCCTCCCTGTTTCCTCAAATCTTCGCCGCACCACCACCGCACCGCCGTGCACGATTCCAGTCCCAAAACACGATCAACACCTCACCCTCGTCTCTCTGTCACTCTCACCAATCACCCTTCACTCACACTTGTAACCAAATCGATCCAAATCTCTCCCGTTTCTCCCCTCTGTTCTCTGTGTTCTTCGAACAAGCACGGTTCAAAATGGAACAACGTGTGGCCGTGCACACGGTAGTATCCCCTGGAACCATCCAGTCCCTTGCACGTGTCCATCAGCCATAGGTTAGCCCAAAATATCCCTGCCACTTGCCCTTATCTGATTGGGCTGAGGGAAAATGACCAAAATACCCCTTGTACAATTAATTACCGTTTTGCCCTCGAACGTTCTAGACCCGTATCTTTTCCGTCCGACGTCCGATGACATCATGCCGCCTGTCGTTGAACTCAGGACGTCGAGACCTATCTAACGGTCCTCGGTCTACGTGAAAATCCCAAGTCCTCCAAAAAGTCAACATTTCCTCGTTTACTCAAAATTACGGTAACGCCCCCAATCTTCCGAACGTCATAACTTCTCCTTCGGTTGTCCGAATCGAACCTGCCACCTGTCTACGGACTCGTGACGTCCTAAAATACGTCACGGTCACGGGTTAACACTCATCCAATCGAGAATTCAAAAAGTCAACTTTCGTCTACTATTCACAAGGGCAAAAACGTCCATTTACACAAAATTTTACAAAATTACCTTTTTACCCTTCCCGAAGGTACGAGTTGTTACATTAAATAAGTATTTACATCACGACACACAGAGAATAAGTATCAAACTACAACTCAAAGTACACAAGTCTACCCTAAAACCTTAACGAGTACACAATAGCTAATATGTCCCTCCAACTCCAAGTAGATCCTCGTCTCTTATCACAGCCTAATTGGCAAGTAAAATCAATAAAACAAGTGAATGGATGAAGACATTCAAAGACATAGTTCGAAAAACATAAGTAGTTTAACCTCAGTTTTCTAAAGCTATGCATGCACAAGTAAAACTGTCAAATCTCGTTAAAAACAAACACTAAACCATGAATCTCGAAATACAAGTAAATATCTATAAATCAATCAGTATCAGTCACTCAAATCGATATGAAAATATCAGGGTACAAACGGGAATAATCATCCACAACCAACCCATCCTCGATGCTCAAATATCAATCATCATAAGCAATCTGCACTACCAGTAAGCAAACCAATTGGAAAAAAAAATCCAAAAAAACCGACTTAGAAAAACAGAGCCCTCCGGACGTTTATGTCATAATTAAATCACCAATATCAGGAAAACAGAGTCCAGCTCTGGACGCCTAACTAGCTAACCGGCAATCTGAGTAGGGTTGTCCGTGAACAAAACAGTTCATAAATATCGGGAAAACATAAATATAAACCATATCGTGCCTTAAAACAAAATCCACATTCCAAAATCCAGGCCCAAGCCCAAAACTCTAATTCCACAAAACACTGTAAAATGGGTATTCAAAATAATCAATAATTTATGAAAAAACAACAAAAATAATTTTAAAATCATAATCATATCATGGCAACGTAAATCATATAATAAAACAATTAAAATGATTAAATACACATGCATAATATTTTTATTAAAATAAAGGTCCACTTATAGTTGTTATTTCGTAGTTTATTCTTGATACGAGTGTTCTTCAACCGCTCCAGGGGCTGTGTTTCCTGTCAAAAATTATAATTTCGGGTTACTTAAAATCCCATGTAACCTCCTAGTATAATCTCTAATTCCTAGGATTTAAATAATGGTTTTTAAAATATAAACATACGCCAAAGACACTGGAAATTATCTTGAAACGGTATCCAATTGACTCAAAACCTGCGCCATTGGATTTATAATATTGGAAACATGAAATTTCATGTTGGCCACACATCGGAGGACCACCGCACGCCCCCCCCCCCCCCCCCCCGGCTCTTCATACGCCTCTAGGGCTCTCTGCATGTGAGCCTCATGCGCTAGCCTATCACTAGCAGCCTTCAACTACGACCTGGTTCTCTGTAACTTGGGTCGGCCAACCCGGAAACCATGACTCGACTCAAAAACCTATTTTACCATTTTCTTTGATTAAACCATCAATCCGCACCTACTCAATCCTAGGAACAAGTCTATGCCCTCAAAAAATGAAAAAAAAAAACGTACCTTGGGTGCAACTCGAAATCCAAGATTTTTGGTCCAAACTTACTTCACGGGTTCCGGGCTTTCTCACATGACAAATCTTCTTTTTTTTGACATTTTAGGCTCCTGGGAGCTTAAGTAGGTTGATAGTAACCTTGTTTTTGAAGTTGGTCTCTTCAAACGGCTTAGGTGCTCACGGTGTAAAAATTCGGTTTTTAGGTTTCCAGTTTTCCTTCTTCTTCCTCCCCCTTTTCTATATTTTCTTCCCTCCTTTCTTTTCCCTTCCTACTCTCTTTTGCTGTTTTTGGTTCTATCTTACTTGGTGGTTCTCAGTTGTGGTTGTTCTCACACACTCACTTAACACAAAACACACCCATATATGCATTCCCCCTTCCACCATGTCGGTGCATCCAACATCCAAATAAGAGGACATGTGTCACAATCCTACGACTCACTCACAAAAAATCTAATTGCAAAATGATCAAAATGCCCCTTAGATTCGAATTACCAAAATACCCTTAACAAGTTCAAACATGTAGCACATTCGTCCGATCTTCGATTTCGACATACTACATGTCCATGGATTCAAGATTTCGAGACCTACACAATGTTACTCATGAAAGTCCAAATAACAATCCAAGTCAAAAGTCAACCTTAAGACTTCTAAGGACAAAATAGTTAATTTACAATAAAAAAATTCGAAATTATATTTTCCGATTTTTCGAACCATTACAATTGGGTTGTTGCGATGAAGAAGAAGAATGGAGGAGAATAAGGTATGATGAATTTTGGGTTTATGATTTCTTCTTGGTGGAGTGTTCAATTGTATAAGTGATTTGACTGCTATCAGGTTACTATAACACTTATATAATGCGTAAATTTATAAGAATATTTTAGAGACCCTTATTTTTTTTTAATATATTTTTACCAAACATATTTTTGCCGAACAACATTTTTTTTCATTAATTTCCCAAAAGAAAAAGCTAATTAGCCTGCAACTCACAGGGACAAAATTCATATAAAAATATTTAACCAAAAATAAAAATCATAAAAAAATGACAAGATGCTCGGCACTAGTCAGCCACTAGGAGCATAATAAAAGCTTCTTTGATGAGGGAGTTGCAAATCCTTGCAGCTGACATACGATGTACCAAAATAATTCATCCACTTTGGGTGGATATGTATATATGTGTGTTGTATATGATTTGAACCGTCCATTTTTCAAACCACAATTATCTTAATTAAAATCATTTAGTTGTAATTTGTATCAAGAAATTAACAAGTTTAATTATGACATAAATATAAGAAAATATTTAATTATATCATAAGGGGGTACAAGCACATTCATCCTCCGTATGAGGATATACAAGTATGTATGCCATTAATAATTTCATCATGAAGTGATCATTGCATGCACATTTTCACATTATTATGGGTATGAATTTGGTTGTGTGGTGCTGGGTTGCCTCCTATCAACTCCTCTAATTACACCAACTTTTTACTTTTCCAGGTCTCATATATATTTTTTTTTTTTTCATTTAACTTCTTCTTTCTTTAATTAGCGTCCAATTTTCAGAACCAAAACTGATTGAGATATAAACTATTTTGCACATAGAGTAGGTGTGTAATGAATCACACAGCTAGCATGAAAGTGCAATGGTGATCACTCCATACATAACTCATTTACTTTTAGCTACAAGTGCCTAGAAGAGGAGAAATGGATAATCACAAAGCAAGCAAGCTGGGATGGTCATAATGGCTTTCTTAAGGGTGTGAGTATCATATCCATTTAGGATATGACCCATCCTGAGATTTTAGAGGTTCAAAGGGAACATCTAAATGGGACCGCTTAGTTTTTTAATTCCTAACAAAATTATATAATTATAAAAAAATTATTTTTATATCAAAATTTCCAAAATTATGAGTATAGAAAGAAACAATTACTAGATGAATGTAATCAAATCAATAGACTTTAAAAAAATTTCAAAAAAAAAATATATATATATATACGTAATAAATATAAAAAAATTTACTTAAATATCACACGTATTCCATTTTAAAAGTCGAAAACTAACAAATAAGATTTAAGAAACCACTACTTTGTCCATATACGAATCACCCTTATCAATTGGAATTAAATTAATTGAAGCTATTAATAAAATGGGTGGTGGGCGGTGGAGTGGTGGACCCATTTTCAATTGAAGTGAATCTCTAATATGATATTTATTTATATATCTATAGTCTATCACCATAATTTGCAAATGGACCACATATTCATTAAGGTTTAACAGTTAAACTAATTTGAGTTTGATACAAATATTGTTAGACGAGTATAACGAAGTATCTAGTACCGTTTTAAACATTAATTATTATAGATTATATTGATATATCAAGTATAGATCTATACCAAAAATAAGAATTTGAGGTCTCTCAAAATAGGGACTCGAGGCTATCGCCTTGCTAGGTTTCTCTCAGGGCTGCCCTTGGACAAGGTATATAAGGTATATACCCATGTACAACTCATTTTCAATTTAAAGGGTATGTCCATATCCTACACTATTAGTAACGGATACCTATGGTCCTTTTACTTTTTTTTTTTTTGTTTTTTTTTTCATTTTTGTTTTCTTGTCCCTTATAATAAACACTCTCCCAAAATTCTTATAACAAATTAGTTTTTTAGTGCACACATAAAATAAAAAAATATTACAAAAGCTTGCAAGTTCAAATATTAGAAATTACAAGCTCAAATCTTAGAATGTTAAAACAAAATAGTTAAGATGTTTGTACAAGTTAATTATCATTATAGACAATCTAAACATCAATGTCATCGTCAAATATGCCAAATTGAGTATTCATATAAGTTAATTTGAATGATGGATAATGCATTTATTTTAACTTCATGGGTAAATCCTTATCCTGCCCATTAGATGATGATTATTTATTATTTGTCTAATTTTTGCCAATTTATACAACATGGGTATTTATGCCCATCTCATTGTAATATAATTGTTTATTTTTAATTTTTTAATATAATGATATTGAAAGAGGAGATTACAATATATACATTTGGTGTAATGGTCCGGAATTTCAAAACAAGTAAATTTGGAAAAATATAAAGGAAAATGACCATCTTGTCCTTGTAGGGCCAACATTTGACTTTTTGACAAGGATAGTTTTTGGATATTTCGAGAAGACCGCTGCAAATGCCTCAAACTCATGAATCCATAGACAGATGACATGCCAAAATCGGAGGTCAGATGAGTCTATTATGAGTCTAAAAAGATTAGGGGCATTTTGGTAATTGTGATTTTAAGGATATTTTAGTAATTTTACACTAAGAGATAAGTGAGATGGTGACACATGTGCTTATCTTTTCCCTCTTATTTCTTGTTGTGTTTGTGTGTGTGCATCGCCATGGTATGACGGTGAGTGCTGTGTGTGTGCTTATATGTATGGTTTTGAGGTGTGTTTTTGAAACCATGAACTCAAAACTCAACCGTGAGCCAGGAGAGCTAAGAGGAAATAAGGAAACAAAAAGGAATAGGAATAAATTAGAAAATGAGGGGAAAACGAGAGAAAAGAAATCAGGAAGGACAGAGAATCCAACACGAGAAAACCCATGAATTTTCTCGTGAAGATTTAAATCAGGTTTGTCCAATTGAACCTTAAATCGTGTGAATTGAGGTTATAAACCTCTTTCTGGGATAGTTACGAGCAGAATAATTGGAATTTTGAAGAAAACCGGACATAAATGAGCCTAGAACAAGGTTCAAAATTTGGGATCGTGAAGTTGGTTGGAAATTCAGGATCAAGGTAAGTTTGATCCTCAAATTGGACTTATAATTGTGTTTAGGGGTTAATTCCAAGTAGGCTGGTGTAATTAATTGTGAAAAGGATGAAAAATGAGAAAAACTGAAAGCGAGTCGCAAAATCTGGTTGAGACCCAAGTTGCAGACCCGATACAAGATAGGAGACCGTGAACAGTAGCCGCGTGTGAGGCCCACATGCAGAGGAGAGTGGCAGCACATAGGAGCGCATGCCACCGTGTCCCTTCTTCTAGTCAACATACTTTTTATAGTTTTTGATGTTATGAGTCCAACAATATAATTTTTGAGGCGATCGAATATCGTCTCGGGGCAGTTTTGACTATCCGAAAGTTTATGTATTATTTTAAATTCGGTTAAAATCTCGAAAAAATTGAGATATTAAAATATGAGTTTTTGGGGATGTTTAGTGAGCCCTATAAGTGAATTATGACAAGTTCTAAGGTTCTTGGAAATTACGAAAAGGCATGTAATGCGAGATTCGACTACATAGACAATGTGCAAGTGGACTTTTGTTTTCGTTAAATGATTATGCATGCAAATTTATGTATTTTAAAATGTTTTCCTTAGCAGTTGATTAGTCTCAGACGTCCAGAGTAGGGCTCTATTTTCCTGAGACTGGTTATTTGGGTTGTGACCCAAACGTCTAGAGCTGGGCTCTTTTTTTTTCTAGATTAGTCCACATCGAATGTCCAGATCTTGAGACTGGTATAGTGGTAACTCAAACGTCGAGCTGGAATCCTGATCCTGAGTCAATTCTCACTTAGACATCGAGTTAGACTCCAAATCCTGAGTGAAGTTACACTCGAACGTTGAACTGGGCTCCAAATCCCGAGTGGCTAACCTACCGGTAGTGCAGTTGATGTGATGACTGATATTGTATATCAATGATGGGTTGAATATGAATTGAATGTAAGACCCATGCTTGGAGCATGGTGAACAATCCCACGTAACCTAGGGGAGGAGGAATGAGGGATGTGCTTTATATGTGTGGGTTTGTGTAACGATCCTTCCCTAATTTTAGGGATTAACTAAGACTAATTATGGATTAGTGAGGCTAATCGGGAATTAGCCGAGGATTATCAAACGTTCATGGTGAAATTATGATTTTGCCCCTGAACAAGGGCAAAAAGTTGACTTTTGACTCGGGAGGTCCGACCCACGTGGGGCGAGGACTGTTACGTAGATCGGGTCGATACGAGTCCGTAGACATGCGACACGTCGAAATCGAACGTTCGACAGAAAATTTACGGTTCACGGAAGTTTCGAGGAACTATTGCACGTATTACGAGACATGTAGATATTTGTATTAAGTGGGCCCAGATATTGAGGGGGCAGGCCCAATGGATGAATGATAAGTGTCATTCATCCATTGCTCACCCAAAACACATACATGCATATCACCTCATTTCATCCCTTTCGACCTTTCACCCGATCTCACCCAAATCCCCATTGACCACAACCCCTATCCCTTCCCCTCACCTGGCTTTAATCTGAGAGAGAGACAGTGAGTGGCTAAGGAGCCAAGACACGTTGAGAGATGAGGCTACGACGCCGTGGACGGCAGAGGAGTCGTGGGAAATAGGTAAACCCGTGGCCTTTGAATTTCAAATTTTCGAATTGGACGTTAGGGGCTGTGTTTGTCGATTGGGGAGTGTTTAATGAGTTTGTAGGAAGGTTTAGAGGTTTTTTTGGACGGTGGAAGGCGGCTGAATAGCCCAGGGAATGCAGGGAAAAACAGAGTCGTGAAAGGGGGGTTGGACAATCGATCTCTAGGCCGTTTTTCTTGATTTTAATTGTGTAAATAGGTTGATATTGAGGAGATAGAAAGATTAGGATTGAAATGGGAGAAAACAGACCGAAATCGAGGGAGATAGGGGCCTGAATCGATTCCGCCAGTTCGGATGGACCGGAGTTACAGGGTTGAATCGGACCGGTCGGTCGACTGGAGGACAGGGATGAAGTGCAGGCGCGTGAGGGCGCGTGGTACATCTTCTGGGGAAGTGTCCAACATACAAAATCATCCTTTCGATGTAACGAATATTTTGGGATTGGTTTCGAGTTGATCAGACATCGTTTCGATATAGTTCGGGATGTCCGAAAGTTTAGGATCGAGTTTAAAAATAGTTAAAAATTCGGAAAAATTACGGGGCTTCAATGAGAGGTTAATGAGGTAGTTAGTAACCCTCTAAATTGATTTGGACAGGTTTTGGAGTCCCGGTGATAGTGATTAGCCCTGGAAGGCGTATCTGCACGCGTATCGAGGCGCGACTTTGGACAGTCTGTGAGTGGACGTTGTTTTCTAAATATTGATGCATGCATAAATGTTTTATATGTTTTATGAACATGATTTGAGATGCCTTGAGTGCATTTGATTGTGGTGTTTTGTATTTAAATATTTGCACGTATTTTGAGGTTTTCGATTTTATACGATACTTATACATACTACTATTTCTGTGGTGATTTGATGAAAGGTTTTGGATTTGGAAATATGGAATCAGGTATGAGACCCATTTGATTGGAAACCATCGGACTTGGAGTCCATTTGATTTAATGAGAAATCGGGCTAGAGGCTCATTTGAGTTCTATGATCGGGTCGGGGCCCCGTTGGTTTACGAATTCGGGTTTGAGGCCCAGTTCGTTATGATATCGGGCATGAAGCCCAATTATAGTTTATAAAAATGATTTCGAGTCAGGGATTCATATTTGGATTTACGATGGTTTATGGAAAACCCGGGCGTAGCCCTTTGAATGATTTGAAACAGTTTTCTGTACACCATCCTCACGAACGGATGCTCTCCAGACGTCCCATAGTATCCTGGAGTGGCAGATTGTCTCCTCCAGACGTCTCATAGTATCCTGGAGTAGTCACAGGGCATTGCTTGTGAGGGGTTATTGCACGGAGTGACCGGTCCGTATAGTGACTCAGGAGCAGGGATTGCCAGAGGTTAAAACCTCCCCCGTAGGGAGGGTCATTGATCTGGGTTGACCTTAGGGAGACTTGGGATTTGAGACCCCGGGTAGCACACGTAGCTTGGAACGGTGACAGTGGAATTGGTTGTGACATCTCGGATGTCAAGTATCAGGGATGTCGAGGATTGGTTTGGGCTGAGTCCCACTTGAAATGGAATTTTGGGTTGAGACCCACATGATTCGATTTTGGGCTGAGTTCCTACTGGTATCGGTTTTAGGCTAAGGCCATAATGGTTTAATGATTTGAGAAATGGTTTGATAAATGGTTTTCGAATGCATGCATTCTTTTTAGTGAAGGGCATAAATGTCTTCTTTTTATGAAATGTTTTATAAACTATTGTTTTGTCCACTCACAATTTTTCATGGTTTTTAATGTCTTTCAAGTTGATCGCAGATGCGGGCTGTAGCGGAGACCGAGACATCATATTCCTCCTCCGATCCTAGCGCACTCTGGAAGCCCTAGTTGGGGGTTAAAGTCGGAACTCTCCCTTGTCTGACACTTCGTGTCAGACAGGAGCAGGCATGTCCCGCGTTAATCCCGGGGGGATTTGGGAGGGGTCCTCACAGTTTGTCCGTATCTAGTCGAATGCCTTTTGGGGGTGGGACTTCCAGGTGCAAATCCATGTGGACAGGGGCCCATGTGTTTGTGGACCGGTTGGCCTGACAAGGTCGACAAGAAAGGATAAGGCGTGAAAATTTGGTATCTGAGCCCAACCCCGACCAAAATTGATTGTGTCAGCAAGGACGTTGGGACCTAAAAGATGTGGATTGTAAGACCCATACTTGGAGCATGGTGAGCAATCCCACATCGCCCATGGGGAAATGGGGGATGTGTCTTATATGTGTGGGTTTGTCCCTATCTAGTCGGAGGCCTTTTGGGAGTGGGACCCCCTAGGAACAAATATCTAGTCAGACAGGGGTCCACGTGCGTGCAGGCAGGGGTCCACGTACGTGCGGGACAGTACCTAGGGGCAAAATCGTCATTTTCTTCAAATTTTCCAAATTTCCCTTTTTTGAACGTCCAGGTCGTTGCAATCTACCCCCCTTAAAGAATTTCGTCCTCGAAATTCCAATTGGTGGGAGCCATAAAATTTTCCGAGGATACATGTCTATGATAATCCCGAACATAAACACTCTCAAACGGGTATAAGTCATACCCAACTTATAGAATTGTACCACCAGCACCAATCCTCCCGTAAACCCCTGCCCCATGGGCAATCGTACCATAAACTTACTCGAAATACGTAGCCTAACTCACGTTCGAGTCCACACAATCCAAGATCACGAAAATCCGTCAGATTTTCTCGTTCGCATGTTATCCACTCGTGACATGATCCCATGGCTAAATCCGCACATGTGTCATCAGGCCACCAGGCCAATAAACTCATAACGTTCAACAACTCGGAAACCCATTCTCATCACTAGGTCAATTATACCATATCCCCTTTCCCAAGGTCACTATGTATAATGATTTCAGCCTTTCCTCCTGATTCCTTCATATTGCCAATAAGCACCCAGTACAATCATAAGTATTATAATGTAATCACATCCCTTCTTAACTTCGACTCCACCATACACCAAGTATGGTCCTGCAGTTGGACGCCAACCGTCCAAGTTATCAGAATTCATGTACTACTCCAATGTACGGAGTTGCACAACTAACAGGATTCCACCTATCCTTAGGTTATCCAACATTACAATCTTTTCCCTAATAGTACCTGATCCGCCAAAGTGGTCGTAATCCCGATTTATTCCGACCATCACTCTATCACGCATTATGTCTTTCCTTTTTATCCATCCATACTAATCCTGATGGTTGATACAATACTCGTACAGTCTTTCCCAAAGGTATATGACCTCTGCATACTCAACCCCGTGGGTCGATCTCAACTCATACAAGGAAGGTCAACTTCTGAGGGTTTAACTAGTATCAACACACGACTCACCGAGTCCCAAATCTCGTGGTACATCTCTATATACACACATGAGGGATCACCATGGAACATAAGTCACTATTCCTCCATTCGTAACCATTCCACCTCAGTTCTCATTTCCAAAAAATCTGACCTCCTTCCGGGTCAATCGCCATAACTGGAGAAACATGGTAGAGAACCCCCTTACAATCCTCTGTGGTCTCCAACAAAACTCAGACCAACTCACGTTCCCCAAACCTACTCTGGTTTAATAGACCTAACACTTAATCCACTATCTCTTCATCTAAGGGCGTATCCATTTCATCTACTCAGTACATCACACGCCCATCGGTACACGTAAGTACTCCAACCAATCCTCAATCATGGTACCTTACATCACCTAGATGTGGTCAGACTACCCGACTCCTCGTCTCTCATCTACGGCTAGCCCAAATGGTTGTCCAAGGGTATCACCACCAACCAACCTTAGCCATACCAAATTCGGCCATTATCCTTTTCTCTCTTTTACTCAAAATCGACAATCACTACCATGTTGTCCTCTCCTAGTAAGGTCACTACTCACAACCTTCCCACGAAACCACAATTCCTTATCTCGTGATATGGAATCCTATCTCGTGATATGGAATCCTTAGTCCATACCGTTACCTTATTAAGTCGTCCATAACCAACATGTAACCTCAAATCATCATAAACTCAATTCCTCATCCTAGCAGAAACTCAGGAATATGTTGAGAAATCTGGGCATCCTCAGCCCTCACTAAGCGTCTCATACCCGAAGCTCATACACCACCCACGTGACCAACAAATTTGAGTACCTCATACCGACCATCAATTGGTTGTGAGGATCAAAATCATCCGAGAAGGTAACACCCTCAAGCCTCCCTGAAACTAATCCTCTGGAACCCTAGATTCCACATATCACTCCCTAATCAACAGACTCGATAGAGCTCTCATGAGTCATCAACCAATCCAATCCAAGGATGACATCCAATTCATCCAGATCTAAGTCAGCCACTAGGCGAATGACACCAGCCATCCCGGGTAACCTCACATCGATAGGTCTACCCCCCTTATATCTCACCAATCTTACCATACATAATTACCAAGGTTACCACATGACTATTATCAAGGTATCACATCGGTAACTCGAGTTGGTTCAACAACTTCCATACCAAAACCAATCATAACGACACAATATCCAGCCAATAACTAATCTCAAGGCATGGAAGAGTGGATAGCCCGGGACCTACCCGATACATACGTTCTGGTTAATCTTACATCATGACCATAAGTAATGGGTATCCAGGTCATCACTCCAGGGTTACTCAGGCTTCCTACGAAAGAAATGCAATCCCCGGGCAAGTGGTCCCAACTGACCACTCCTCTATGGTCCATCACGGGCCCCACCAACTCTTCCCTTGCCTGACATATCCACAGTCAATACAGGAGCCAATCCTTACTCTAACACACCCCCAACAGTGCCATCTCACTTATACCCATCAATCTACATCGCCATATCCTTATGACGTGACAAGACAACTCACAACCATAACTATTACTGTATAATTACCCTTGTTACTTTACCTCCCAGTAGACCCGACTTGCGTCCCACTGAATTGGACTATCTCCTAAGTCCAAATCATCGTATACCTCGGGTCCCCGCCCGAACCTCAGTCACTAAGGACACTCACCTAAAAGTCCAATAAACAAAGTTAACCAAGACCAAGCCACAATTTCCTAACTCAACAGTATCTGACCATATACCCGTCCTTGGCATCCCAAGTGCCAAACGTTCCTCACTCAGACTTTCTGGCTCCTCTCGAGCCTTGATACCTTACCATGACTCATCTCACGTTCCTAACCGATATCCGGACTCATTTTGAGTCCCGTACCCATATCTCGACTTCTCTTGAGTCCAATCTCATACCAATCAACATGTCATCACTGACATACCCAGTCGCCGAGCAAACACTAATGCTCAACCATATCTTATACGACCGATAAGGCCTAAGAGATATCCCATCACATTTTAGACTCTTAAAACATGCACTCCACTTAAGGATTTCACCGAAAATAATCCCATCACGGGTGCAACTAGCTACTGGGCTCATTCGTCTCTGCGACCCACACAATTCTACGACTAACAAACAGTAGTTCACAGTGTACTCCACATGACATCTGACCCTCAATCCAGGGTCAATCTCATCCGAGATCTATCACGAGGTCTCATACACCCTCGTCTACCCGTCTCACTACCAGGTCGCGCACGAGGCTTTCATTTCGGAGGCATGATGTGGTAACAGAATCAACAACCTAGTGCTCTGATAGCCACATCATGTATAATCATCATTAAAAACGGAACATGTATAATCATATCAAATCACTTTATCAAACCATCATCCATTCCCGAATTCGAATTCCCAATAATTATTCCGTAAGCTAGCATCCGGAACCGTCATTCCGAACCCAAACCAGAAATTCACTTTCAAGTTTCCGAAAACCGAAATCTCATTCTTCAATTTACTTTTATGCCTTGTGAATCAAGCCCGAAATCCACTTTTTCCAAAATCCGTTTTAAATATTTGAAATCACATCATATTTCAAATCCCGAGGTCAAAACATCAAATCAATGATCAAATCACAATATACTCGAAATCTCGTAAAACGTGCAATCCGTAAAAATCTCGAAATCCGTATCAACACCGTAAGGCATACTCACTATCATAATCAAACATCCTTAAAACATCATACACATAAGTCATGTAAAATCGTTCATCACACCATCATCAAAACATAAGAGAAACCATAGTCTCGAGATACGTGTAGTTTCGTATTGCATATTAAAATACATATAAATACGGAAATCGAAATCACCACAAGTCACAATCATAATCATAGCAATCATAGAAACATTTATGCATGCATTAAATTTTTGAAAGCAAAGTCCACTCACACACCGTCCATAACGCTCGTTTTCGTGTTGCACGCGTTTTCGTAATTTCCGGCATTTTCCAGAAATCTCGAATCCTGTACGAAATCATTCTTTAGTGTTACTAAGGACCCAAATAACAGCATACTAATTTCCCATAATTTCCCGGCAATTAAACGTTAATTAAAAACGCAACGTAAACCTTCGGACCCTCGAAATAACATTGAAACGGTGTCCGATTAATTTGAAACCAACGCTAAAATGTTCGTTACATTGTATAGGAAAAAAGTTGTGTTGAACTTACCTCGAAAATCGGGCCTACGTGCCCCACGCGTTGCTGCAAGCGGCTGCGCGTGAAACTCACGTGTCTGCTACAGTAGCCACACTGTTCATCGTTCTCACCCGGCTACCTGCGAAACGGGTCGTTCAACCCGCGCGATGACCCGTTTCAATCCAGCTCAAATCCAACTCCATTCCTTCAATTGATTCATTTGAAAGCATCGTTATGCATCTAATTACGGGTCTGTAATTTTAATTTCATTATACCTTACCTCAAACCGTCAATTCCAGCTTGAGTTTCTGATGAACCTCCGACCACTGTTCATTCCTTGGAGTTCATCAATCCTCATCGTTCTTCTGCAATTGATCAAACCAAAAGCTTCGCAGGATTACCAGAAACCTGTCTTCGATCTCAATTGCAAGCTCGAATCCCTCGAACCATTCCAACTCAACTGGAATTTCTAAAGCTGAACTCACAAGTCGTCTGGGCTCATCTCCTCACCAATTCCTTCACTGTCGATCCCGTTCGACTCGTTTGGACGTCTAGAAGCTAAACCTCACCTTTAATTTCATCAATTGGCCGCCCAAATCAAAATTTGAAAATGAAATTCCAAATTGGTGTTTTCGGGCGGTTCAGTATTTCCTGGGGCCTTCCTCCCCGTCTTCCTCTCCTGTTTTCACTCTCTCTGTTCCTCTCCTCCTTCCCAGTTAATTATTTCAATCCCACAATCGAAGTCACCCGTGCTCTGTTCACATGTACAAACAAATTCAAGTGCTCTGTTTTTCCTTTTCCAACAGCACCCAGCCTTAGAGAATTCAACCCGTGCACTGCCTTCAGCACGTCCATGTTTCCCACTCACTGCATAAAGAATGCAGTAGCACTCAGCCCAACTAGCCATTCCATAAACAATTCCCTCAGCCCATACTCTGTTTTTCAATTAAAAAATACCCACTCACGGCTGTTTCAACCTGCACCCTCAAAATGACCATTTTACCCCTCCTTTACAAAATGACCAAAATGCCCTTCACGCTTCTAGACTCGTAACTCGGTCATCCGAACTCCGATTGACACGTGCCGCCTGTCTACGAACTCAGCGTCTCGAGATCTATCCAACGGTCCTCTGCTTACGTGCAAAGTCTATGTCGTTTGA
Organism: Prinsepia uniflora; assembly: GCA_032719365.1. NCBI lineage: Eukaryota > Viridiplantae > Streptophyta > Magnoliopsida > Rosales > Rosaceae > Prinsepia > Prinsepia uniflora. Next base: position 75,855,831 of record CM064863.1, read on the forward strand.
AAGGTCAATAAATTCCCCCTTTTTGTCCTAATTACAAAAATGCCCTTGAACTTCCGAACGTCATAACTTCCTCCTCGAATGTCGGAATCGGACGTGCCACCTGTCTATGAACTCGTGACGTCCCGAGCTATGTCACGGTCATCGGTCAAAGTCCGTTTGACCTCCCCGAGCAAAAAGTCAACAGTTGGCCCATTACTTAGGGGCAAAATCGTCATTTTCTTCAAATTTTCCAAATTTCCCTTTTTTGAACGTCCGGGTCGTTACATTAGGTGTTAGTCTCGTTATTTATAAGCGTCGAATATGATACCACCAACAAAACATGCCTAGAAAATTTCACTAAGCCTTAGAATTAAATGGCTAATGGTACTCTTTTTTCAATTATATAACTCATTAAATCCTTTGAATTTCTACTTAGAATGAAAAACACACTCTCTCTCTAAAAAATTTATCTGCCTTCTTTCTAAAAATCAGTAGCTAAACCCTAGCCACCAATCCATTTTGGAGTCGGCGACAGCCCCTCATCTCATTCCCTTGTCTTTTTCTTCTTCTTTTCTTCTTTCTTTTCTTTTCTTTCTCTTCTATTCTCCTCTTCTTTCTTTTTCCCCTTTGTTTTTCATGCCTTACCGTCTCTAGCTTTAGGACCACAATCTGGTGTGCTCTCTTGGAAAATGGGTGATAGTAGGGAGGTTGGCTTGCAACTTGTGGTGGCCCATTTGGGTGGCTTATGTATGGATTCGTGGGTGAGTCCTATATTTGGGTTGTTTGTGATGTAAATCCAGTGTGTTTGAGGTGCTTGTAGGTAATGATTTCATGATGCGAGAGTGGTGGTGCGTGCAATATTTGCTACATCGATGTAGTGCTTGCAGCTACGTCTACGAAGATGCCCTTTAGCAACGACGGCAAGGAGACGCGAGATGAGGCTATGACTGCGGCGACGCTAGGGAAAAGGCATTGATGTGGCTGCAGCGAGGCCTCAAAGTAGCTTTGTTTTGGTTGTGATATGGTTTAGGGCCAACGTTGTTGCGGTTGTGGCGTGGCTTTAATGCTTGCTGCGATCGTTGTTTTTCTCATGTATTGGTTTTCTCTGATCAGCTTGCTCATATTGCTGTGATGGCGGCTGCTTTAGTTTCTGTAACTTTGATGACGACAGTTGTTACTGCACTGGCCACAACGGTTTCCTACAGCGCATGCGGTAGTGGCATGGATCTTATTGTAATTAGGTTTTCCAGTGTTATTGCTAGTGGTGCTTTTCTAGTCTTGCTCTGCTTGGGCTTTCTGGTAATTTGGTCAAGTTTTGGTCCAACCCATTTTTGGGATGGGTCTTGGTGCTAATTCGTTCTCTGGCCTTATTGGGCTTTGGGTTTGAATTAGTTTTATGTTAGTTTTTGGGCTAGGCCTTTGTTTACTTTAGGCTTTATCTGGACTTTAAATTAGTCGTTTGGATCAAAGTTCTTTTTGATTCATGGGTAAGCCATATGCTTTGAATTTTATGAGTTTATTTGTGAGTAATTGGGTTTCTTGCTTTTTTCGGAGAAATACTCCTTGTAAACTTGTAAACTTGTAATTTTTATTTTTTTAAAATGATACTTTTTGACCTATAAAAAAAAAATTGTATAGCGCATTATGTGAATATAGTATATCTACATTAAAAATTAGTGCCCATAAGGTGGTTGAATAGTATGAAAATATCAACACTATATCACTAGTACTATCTACTTGTATTGATCTCTATTATTTATTATTGCCTGCTTATTTCTCCTACACCTTAAATGTATGAAACTTTTAAAAATATTTGGATGTGTTATGAATGAAGGGGCTTTAAGATTATGATGTATGGATGAACAAACCTTGTTTGGAAAAATTATGCCCACCAATATAGATTGTGAATGTTTGTATGAAAAAATTGGAAAATGTTTTAGTTAGGAATGTGATTATTTGAGTCTATATGATCTATATATTACATATTTTTATTATGCCTGAACTATCTGTATCGATCCAAAGTAAAAATTTGGTTTGAAACAGTTTTATTTCTAATTTAAAAAAATCTAAATCATATTGAACCGTTAAAATTTTAGTAGTTTAAATTTAGGAAAAAAATGTTTAACTTTATATCACTTGGGCACTACAATAAGGCCAAGAAATTAATTGTGGCCGTGCAACTAAAAACACTTGATCGGTAGGGCTTTAGACCAACACATTTTTGGCCCAAATATTAATTCAGAGTCTTTCCCACCCAAGGAAAGAACCAAAAACAAAAAACAGTGCTATTTCACTTCTCCGAGCGGCCGAAAGCTCCTCGTGCATCGTGCTTACAGTTGGGTGCTGCTCCTCTTCCTCCTCCTCAATTTACCCTTTCAATTCTTCTTTCTTTTTCTCATTTCTCTTTGAATTTGGGTTTTGTAATTTGTAATTGAAGTCCAGAATAGTAAGTATGTGTATATGATGTGCACATTGGAGCATGAAACGAGCTATCTCATTATTTACTCTCTTCATATCCATTAATTTATACTTCTCTGTAATGCTATTTGATTGTTGATTTGTGTTTCTATGTGTTTCCCGATAACTCCAGGCCCTAGAATACCCTCTCCCTGCGTATTTTGCTTAACTCTATTTAGTTGCTGGGTAAGTGATTGATTTGGGCTTTTTATTTGATCGGGTATTTGGTCCATAGGAAAAAGTTTGTTTCTTATATATTTGTTTTCTTCATGTCGATGGTTTAAGCGACTCGTTACTTACTTTCATTTCATTGTGTTTCAGCTTGATTTTTTTTTTTTTTGGCTTTTTTTTGTTGCTCGCTTAATACCCTGATTTGGTTGCTTCTGGTACAGTGCTTATGTCGCTGATATAGAAAATGGTTTATGCTCAACTGGTCATTGGCCCTGCTGGCAGTGGCAAGGTACTTTCTCCCCCCAAAATTACTAAAACACTCGCATACAAACAATAGAATCGTTTATTATTTTTTGATGTTTTTCTGTAGCCATTGCTAGTTTTAAATTTTTAACAAGTTTGTTTGCTTCTTGGTATCAGTCGTCTGCTTTTTCCTATTCACTAGCACACTACGCGCCAGACTTATTACTTTAAAATCATCTGGGAAGTCTCCAGGAGTAGTGTTTTTAGATGTTCTTATACATTACTAATTTTGAAAGTTTGTTTTATTTTTGTAACAAGTGAATCATTGCTTGAATTTGCAACAGTACTGCTTGAATGTGGGATATATGATAAGCAGACCAGAAATCACTGCTATTAGTATTTCGTTGTTGTCGATATGTACCATTAATAGTTTTGATAAGGTTTTTTGCTCCTTGGAACCAGTCAGCTTTTTGTTCTAATCTGCACTAACACTGTTTGAATGTGGGATTCATCATAAACACATAAAGAATCACTATTACTGATGAGTTTCGATGGTTTTATGTACCAGTTACTAGTTTTGATAGGTTTGTTTGCTTCATGAAACTACAACTGTTTTGAGTGTGGGATACGTCATAATCAGATGAGAAATTGATATAATTGATATGTTATGATGTTTTCTTGGCTGCCCATTTATTAGTTTTGATGAGTTTGTTTACTTTTTGGAACTAGTCGACTTATTGCTCTACTTTGCACCAACATTGTTTGACAGTTGGGAGGAGTATCCATATTGTTAACTTGGATCCTGCTGCAGAAAATTTTGACTACCCTGTGGCCATGGGCAAGTAACCAACCTATTTATTTGCTCGCTTGTTTAGTTTTAGTTTCATTCACTGCACTAACTTTTTATCTTTCCCTCGTAGATATTAGGGAGCTTGTTTCCTTGGATGATGTTATGGAGGAGCTTGGATTGGGTCCCAATGGTGGACTTTTATACTGCATGGAGTATCCTTTTTTCAAATTGTTCGTTGTTTTTTCCTGTGATATATATTGCCTCCACTAGTGAGGGTTGCCATTGGCTTACATATGTTGAGTGTTTATGTGTGACAAAAGCAGTGAATCATTTATACCACTTGCTGTGATCTCTCTTTTAAAAAAATTTACTTCTTTGGTGACTGGCCTTAATCTTGACGAAGACACCTGGAAGACAATCTGGATGAATGGCTCACAGAGGAATTGGACAATTTCTTGGATGATGATTACTTAGTATTTGACTGCCCAGGTATGCAAGCTAACATGTATGTTTTGTTGTCTGTATTTAATATCATCAATAACCTGGTGAGATCTATAGATGGAAAAGTTTTTTCTCAAGGTTTTTAATGAAATTGTTACATTAAAAGGATAAAACTAAAGTACCAGCTAGTTGACATTAATGATTTTTTCTATAAACATTTGCTAATACTCAGCAGGTGTAGTAAAAAATGACACTTTTAACAGTTTACATATTTATCTTTGTTTTCTTAATCTATAGTTTCTCTGTCTTCATGTAAATATCTAAAGTATAGTATCATGATCATTGCATCTTGGTGGTTAGTAGCTAGCTCCCAATCTCATGTTGATAATTGGAAAATTGACAAGGTTACTTCTCATAATGATAATCATGTTTTCCATTTGAATAGCTAGCTCAAGTAGTGCCCATTGGCACCGAAGGATAAAACATGCAAGGCCCTCAGTCTCTCTTTATTGAACTCTTTCTTTTCGATTGTTTATTAATCCATTACAATGAAGCTATGGAGTTTTCTTTTTGATAATATTATGGACTAAAACCAATGTAAGTAGACAAAACTGGGGTGTCTTTACCCAATTATCTAGAGGGGCTGTTATTCTAGTACAATATGATGAAGGACCTTAGAGGCATACATGTGGGTATGTTTTCCTCGGTCAATTCTATTATCCAAAAGATAGTTATGGCTACCATGATGCACTGTACGAGCTTTAACTTCTTGGTAATGCATTGTTTCTCATGCTATAAAGTAGAATTATGTCTCTTGGTTCCTTATGTGTGTGTGTTAAACGCAAAATAATTTGAGATTTCCACTTGTCATAGGCCAGATAGAACTTTTTTCACATGTTCTGTGCTAAAGAGCTTTGTGGAGCATTTGCAGCGCAAAAATGTTAGCGTCTGTGCCGTATACTTGCTTGATTCACAGGTCCATTTCAGTGTTTCAGCTCTATGCTGTAATCTTTTCTTTTCCTGTCTTGGTATTATTGGTAATTCTATTTGTTCCCTAAGTAAATTGTTTCAATTTCTACTGAAACAGTTCATGACAGATGTGACAAAGTTTATTAGTGGGTGCATGGCATCTCTCTCTGCAATGGTTCAACTTGAAGTACCACATGTGAATATCCTCTCCAAAATGGACCTTGTCGAGAAAAAAAAAGATACTGAAGAGTGGGATACTCTATCCTTCACTACTGCTATCATCTTGCTTCTCTATTGATATGTGTTTAGTTTATTTTATTAGCTCAGATGTTTGCATCTTTAATATTTCAGTTACTTGAATCCGGAGCCTCAATTTTTGTTATCAGAATTGAATCGACGCATGGCTCCCCAATTTGCAAAGCTCAACAAATCTTTGATTGAACTGGTGAGTGGAAGCCACTTAAAAAGTACTTTTTGAACTTCAACATTAGTTGCTAGAATTTCAAATTTTCATGGTTTAGGTGACATATTTGAATTTGCAATATCTATACGGGTCCTACCAAGTCTTCTAGCATCAAGTTCTGTTTCAGTGGTTGTGACTTGTGGTGGTTACAGCCTTATAGACATCTCAGTATTCTGCTTTTTTTTTTTTTTTCGGCTAGACTTCGTAAGAACTAGTAACTATATTATGATTTTTGGTTGTTTAGGTTTATGAGTATATCATGGTGAGTTTTGTGCCATTAGACTTGACGAAGGAGGAATGGTCTGCATTTTATTTCTCTGTTCAGTTGCCTCGTCTATTGTTAATTTATGTTTTTCATTTCCGTTCAATATATTGAAACTTACATCAACAGGCAAACTTATAAATTTCTTCGTTTTTGTTTGTTTGTTTTTAAATTATCCTTTTTGGCAGTATAATATATGTGTTGGCTCAGATTGATACCTGCTTTCAGTACGGAGAAGATGCTGATGTAAAGATAAAGGATGTTGGTCCTGAAGATGAGGAAGATTAAGGAACTTGAGGAGCCAAAACCGTGATAATGACAGTAGTTTTTTTTTTTGGGATAGACTATTGATGTTAGTAGTTTTGTGCACCTATACAGACCTAGTTATGAAGTTTACAGGTCCAAGTATGGGTCCCATTGCAACATGCCTATCTATAGATTTTCTTATAAATAAAATAGGCAATAAACTCCAGGTTGAATTTGCCAATAAATAAAAAGCTTATTACTCAAAATACTCTCCTAGCAGACACTTAATTTCAATTTGCTCTCATAATCCGAAATCGTTGCAATATATTGTTAGAATTTCCATTATGTTGCCTCAGTTGCTTCAATCTTTATGCCATGTTAGTAACGTTGTTATTTGTGTTTATGTGGCACCTATGTGGTAATAAGCTAGCCCACTCGTAGTCTCAACTATAGTGACATGAAAACCCAACATTGCAAACTATTTTGCGAATTGGGGAAAATTTTAGGGCTGGACGATTTCGAGGCTTTTTGGTGGAGAGGGAAGAGGAAGATGAAGATGAAAGCAAAGTGAGTTCAACCGAGTCAATTGCTATTTAGGGTGTGAATCGGACAGGAAGGCGAGTTCGATTGCTGAAGATGGCTATCCCTTGAAAGCGTGGAGCACAACAGCCTCAATATGGTAAGTTAAGGATTTAAAATTCTAAATTTTGAAATCTAGGTTTGAATTGGAAGTTAAGATTAAATTTTCTTGGTGTTTGTCTGCAATGTGCAATGTTTTCCACTTCGAATTGTTTGAATTTATGGTTGTTGGTGGATGTGAATATAATAGACTCTGAGTGTTGGCTTTGGAAAGTTGTGAGTTGTGATTATAACAGTGTGTGGGGTTAAGGGATGGACATTTTAGGTTAGAGCTAAGGATTTTGGATTGGGCATTTCGAATTAAAGGGTTTAGGGTTGGGCTGTTCGGAATAGAGAATTCATAAATGAGTATTTTGAATTAGAATTGATATTGTGATAGTGCATTGGATTGTGATGTTGACTTTAAGTTTAGGCTTTAGGTTTAGGATGTAGGTATATGCTTTAGGCTTTAGGTTTAAGTTTAGGTTGTACGTTTAGGCTTTAGGTTTAGGCTGTACGTTTAGGTTTAGGGTTATGGCTAGGGTTTTGATTGTGTGTTATTTCATAGTTTCTGATGGATGTGGATTCTTTATGCTTATTAAGTAATGGTTGTTATTTGATTGCTTGTTGAAGGGGATTACGATGACAATATCTCCACCGCTTTACACCACGGTGGAAAGATACATGAACAAGGCTAGTGGACATATATGGAGGGGGCATTGAAATGGTTTGGCTAGTGTTGTTGGGAGTACTTATCTTTAGTAGAATTGAATGCACTAGTGAAGCAGGAATGCTACATTCAGGATAAGATGGATTTCTACATACAAGATGAAGGTAGAAGACAATTTTTCAAGCTATCCACCGATCAGCAGCTGTTGGCACTCATTAGAAAGTCTTCAAGGACATTTGAGAAGGTCGTGCATGTGTATGCTTCCCATCATGTGGACCAAGATATAATTGAGGATTTAGTGTATACATTAGAGGATGATCCAAGCATTAGAGAGGTTGGTCCAAGCACATAGCGTTGGCTGCCAAGCTGCAACTCGAGAAGATTGTTAGGGCCACTAACATACCGTGGCACAATGATGTTATGAGACAAATGGAACTCCTCAATGCATCTGCTCACAATTGGCTAAAGGAAAATGATGCAAAACAGGGTAGAAGTCATTTTGGGACATAAATTAAGTGCGACATTTTGCTGAATAATCTGTCTGAGGCTTTCAACAAAGCCATTCTCCCATTTAGGCCTGAGCCTGTCATATCTATGGTGGACAAGATTAGGCAATACCTGACTGCATTCATGACCAAGAGAAGAGATGCATGTGGTAATTAGGGGGATTAACTAGTTGGTAAAAGAATCCAGGGGATTCTGGAGGTCAATAAGAAGATTGGTCAAAACTTGATTCCTACTCATTGTAGTGGGAACATCTTTGAGGTGAAGCAATCCTATGGAAAAAGATTCTCAGTTGACTTGAATGCTCGCACATGTTCTTGTAGAAATTATCAACTTACTGGGATTCCTTGCGCACATGCTTGCAGTGCCATTAGTTGAGGCAATGGCAACCTAGTGGATTATGTCCACGAGTGCTACTCTCATGTAGCCTATACTAGGACCTGTGAGGGAATTATCAAACAAATACCTAGTGCAGATCAATGGGAAAACATTGGTGCTCCAACCCTAAAGCCAACAAAGTACCATAAGCAGCTTAGGAGACCACGAATGAAAAGAAAGCGAAGTGGGAACAATGATCCTCTTGCAGATGCTACAGAGTTCCCTCGATACCATTCTACCCTAAAGTGTGGTAATTGTGGTTCTAATGGCCATAGCCGAACTGTTTGCACACAATAATTGACCCTGCAGCTGACGTAAAATTCAAACATATGCAAGAAAAAAGGAAATAATGGGTTGCAACTGTGACTAGGTTGGACAAGCAGCCGATAAACATCCTATCATAAATCTCAGTTGCTTTGCATGCTTTCACGTACATATGCATAACATGTTTCTGTATTATAATAACCTGATTTAATATCACTTAACAGTCATGAACATTAGATTTAGTATCACTAAATTACCTGAGTCTCCATTATTGGGATCACTTAACACCTAAAACATGTCATTATAGTCTCAGTTTACTCCACATGTATTGTTATTTTGAGGCAGTCTGATTTTCAATGTGATTGAAGTAATTTGTGAAGTGTGATTGTTTTAGTTTGTGAAGTGTGACTGAATTAGTCTGTGAAGTGTGATTGAATTAGTTTGTGAAATATGATGGACTTAGTTTGTGATGTGTGATTGAAGTAGTTTTCTAAGTGTGATTGAAGTAGTGTGCTAAGTTTGATTGAAGTAGTTTGTGATGTGTGATTGTATTTGATTAGGTTCGAAGGCAAACAAGAAGCAGGACCTAGGGAAACGAGGAAGTCATGGCTGCCAATCCTCAATCAACCCAGATTTCCCCAACAGCTAATATATGACCCGCACCAGTAGCTAATACAGGACTTGCACCAACCGTAAGAGCACACCCAAATCCTCCTCCAGCAGCAAAGCCATTCACTGTCACAAGGACAATCTCAAACGATGCACCAGTAAACTAGTTCCCATTCACTACACCTAGTACTCAAACAACCACTAGCCAACAATCTTCTCCAACTCCACCGCTAGCCATTCCCATCATTACCCAGGACACTCAGCCATGTGATAGTTCAAAACATCAATCACTTGCTGCAAGTGGAAGAAAGTTAAGATTCAAGTCACCCGTAAAATGTGTGAAGAAATAGTTCTTTCACATATGAACCTTTAAGTCACTTGTTATTTTGCCTTGCTAACTTTCAAACTATTGTCATCATTTTTTGTTAAGTCTTGCATATGAACCTTTAAACAACTTTGATATATGAAGCACTATGGGATGTTTCTTTCACATATGGAGTTACTTGGTATTTTGAGGAATTGGTGCTCCCTTTGGAATCACTTGATATATGAATGATGACTATGAGATGTTTTCTTTCGCATATAGGAATTGATGCTTCTATTCATACTAGAAGAAAATTATTTGCATACAAATATTATATATTTCCACAATCGACCAAACAAACTTTCACATATTACAAAACACTGAACATGAAAATCATGATTGAAGATGATTGTAAAGGATTGAGGATAACCTAATACATAACTAAAGTGAAGGATTGAAGATGATTCCAGCCACTAAGACCCAAGTAACCAAGAATGAAATCCAAAGCCTAGTCACCTTCCTTTTCTCATTCAACAGTTGCTCTTCACATCTATCAACTTTCCTTAACAATATCAGAATTATTGTTATTGATCTCTTGCACATTTTCGGATCAAACCACTCCCAAAAATCACAACCTCTAGATCTTCTTCTACCTCCACCTTGTCCAACCTGCAAAACACATTACAAATTCAAAAAAATCACCAATCCATCAAAACAACAAGTGGAGAAAGAAAACGAGTTTCATATTCATATTCTTCTCATAAATCGAAGCCTACATAAACCCAAAACCTAAAACCGAAATTTAAAACCAAATGAAGCCATATGTGGAAACATATCCCATAACCCATAACCCATAAACAAAACTCATAACCCATAACTCAGGAATGAACCCAAAAATGAAACTGAAAACGAAGCAAGGAACGAAACTAGAACCGTAGCTAGAAACGAAGCCTCCAATCAAACCCTGAAACATAACCCTAAAGCCATAAACAAAACACAAAAAAATAAAATTGAAAATTGAAACCCATTACCAATTACCTTAGCATCTGGACAGACAACAAACCTTATTCTTGGGTTTTCATCCGTCCATGGCGTTTTCATTCTCTCCATTTTCCCAGAAAAACATCTTCACGGGTGGTAATTTTCACTCTCGTTCTTCGCCATACTTGATTTTTAACTGCAAATTGATTGAAAATGTTGAAGTCTTATGATTCACAAATGTTTATAAAGCTCGAATTTGCTCAATGTTTGTGGGATATAAGATGAAATTTTCAAATCCCCCCTCCCTCGTAAGGTTGCGCAGTCGCCTCAATTAGGATTCATTTTGCTGCCCAAATCCAAGCTCAACTTTAGCCTCTATCCTTTCCATTGAAGTATTGCCACATAGGTTCCAAATAAGAACAACTGACGTTGTTACTAACATGGCGTAACGATTTGGAGTAACAGATGTCACGACCCGATCTTCTCCAACAGGATATTGTCGTCTTTTGGCCCAGCCCTCAGGTTTTTTTTTGGGAACTCACGTGCAACTTCCCAGTAGGTCACACATCCGAGGATTACATCATCCTCAACTCGCTTAACTTTGGAGTTCCTAAGGAATCCAAAACCAGTGAGCTCCCAAAAGGCCACCTATTGGATATATACTCTCCAACACATATAATGCGCATCCCCCAGATTCCCCGAGCGATGTAGGATTACTAACCATACTCCCAAGACACGAGTCCTCACAATATACAACTGTCACAATAATCTACATGGTCAATCCAAACCACACAGCATTCATCACAGACATAACAAAAAATGCTTCCGATTCCCATTTGGCTTCCTATGTGGAGAAATTCCTCCACAATATTTTCGCTAGGGGAATAGTTTTCCGCTGTAACTCTTTATCCTTCTGATCCAAAACCTGTACTAATTGTTCCTTAAAATATCTTAGGTACATGAGACTCATAATACACATACTTTCAAAGCATCGACACATGAAATACATCATGAACTCTGGAAAGCTTTGAGAGTAATGCTAATCTGTATGCCACCGGGCCAATTTCTCAATAATCTCATAAGGCCCAATAAAACGGGGACTCAACTTCTCGCGTCTGCCAAATCACACCATACCCTTCCAAAGGGTTAATTTCAAGAAAACTCAAACTCTTACCTCAAACTCTAGATCTTTGATCCGGCAGTCAGCATAACTTTTTTGACGATCATGAGTGGCTTTTAGTCTAATTCTGATAATTCTCATCTTTTATTCTGTTACGTCTACCATCACAGGTATCGAAAATGCCCTCTCGCTACCTCAATTTAACAATTCGGCATCCTACACTATCGTTCACACAGTGCCTCAAACAGAGCCATTCCAATTTGAACAAAATGACACACCAGCACATACCCGCAATGCCACCAAGCTCAATTTGAGCGTGGCATATGTCACACAATAGGAGGGATGAGTCACACCTAATGATAATTCACCAAAATAACAAAAAGACCAATTTACCCCTTTAAGGTAAAATTACCAAAATACCCTTGGGCTTAAAATTACAAAAATACCCCTCATCAATCTAGACCCATAACTTCCTCCTCCGATCTCTGATTTCAGTATGCCGCCTGTCTACGGACTCAACGTTTTGAGACCAACACAACAGTCTTCGAAAAATGTGCAAAAAGTAATCCGATCAAAAATTTAACTTTTGACCACAATCAATGCAAGGGCAAAAACGTCATTATTTTCCAAAATTTTCTTTTTCGAATTTTCGGATCGTCACAATCTACCCCCTTAGGGAATTTCGTCCTAGAAATTCAAGTAAACAAGTGTGGAAAATATCTCTCAACGCAAATTACGTTCAACCTTATACAAGATCACAATCAATATCATAAGAACCACACCACAATTTCCAATAACTGGTTCTTCATCATCACAAAGTCTCTCATCAGACCACTACACCATAGGCAGGCACACCAAAACTCGCTTGGGATACAGATCCTAGCTCAACGTCCGATATTGTACACTTTGGGCCCAGCCCTCACAGTTTTGTTCTCGGGAGCTCACATGCAATTTCCCAGTGGGTCACCTATCCTAGGATTGCACCATCCTTAACTCGCTTAACTTTGGAGTTCCCAAGGAATCCACTGTAGTGAGCTCCCAAAAGGCCTCATATTGGATAGATGCTCGCCCACACATATAAGGCGCATCCCCCAGATTCCTCGAGCGATGTGGGATTGCTAACCATGCCCCTAAGGCATGGGTCCTCACAATCCACCCCCATTGGGGCCCAGCCTCCTCGCTAGCACACTTCCGGTCAGGGGTCCAGCTTTGATACGAAATTGTCATGACCCGACCTTTTCTAATAGGATATTGTCCGCTTTGGGCCCATCCCTCACGGTTGTGTTCTCGGGGAGCTCACGTGCAACTTCTCAGTGGGTCACCCATCTTAGGATTTCATCATCCTCAACTCACTTAACTTTGAAGTTCTAAAGGAATCCAAAGCCAGTGAGCTCCCACAAGGCCTCATATTGGATAGATGCTGGCCCGCACATACAAGGCGCATCCCCCAGATTCTCCGAGCGATGTGACATTGCTAACCATACCTCCAAGGCACGGGTCCTCACAAATTGTCATGACCCGACTTTCTCTAGTAGGATATTGTCCGCTTTGGGCCCAGCCCTCATGGTTTTGTTCTCAAGAGTTCACATGCAACAACCTAGTGGGTCACCTATCTCGGGATTGCACTAGCCCCTACTGGCTTAACTTTGGAGTTCCCTAGGAGTCCAAAGCCAGTGAGCTCCCAAAAAGCCTTCTACTAGATAGATATGTGCACACATAGATGAGGCACTTCACCTTTCCTTCCCCGATCGATGTGGGATTTTTCATCGTTCTTCACATGACACGGGTCTTACAATCCACTCCCTTGGGGCTCAATGTCCTCGCTGGCACAATTCCAGTTGGGGTCCAGCTCTGATATCAAATTGTCACGACCCGACCTTCTCCAACAGGATATTGTCCGCTTTGGGCCCAGGCCTCACGGTTTTGTTCCCGGGAGCTCACGTGCAACTTCCTAGTGGGTCACATATCCTAGGATTGCAATATCCTCAACTCACTTAAATTTGGAGTTCCACAGTAATCCAAAGCCAATGAGCTCCCAAAAGGCCTCATATTGGATAGATGCTCGCTCACATATATAAAGCGCATCCCACAGATTCCCCGAGCGATGTGGGATTGCTAACCATGCCCCGCACGGGTCCTCATAATATACAACTATCACAATAATCTACATGGTCAATCCAAACCACACAACATTCATCATAGACATTACACAAAATGCTTCGGATTCCCATGTGGCTTCCTTTGTGTTGAAATTTGTCCAAAATATTTTCACAAGAGGAATAGTTTTCCGCTGTAACTCTTTATCCTTCCGATCTAAAATCTGTACTAATTGTTCCTTAAAGTTCATATCCTCTCTGAGTTCCAAAGGTGGTCTCTCAGGTACATGAAACTCATCATACACATACTTTCGAAGCATCAACACATGAAATACATCATGAGCACTGGAAATTTCTGAGTGTAATGCTAATCTGGATGCCACCGAGCCAATCTTCTCAATAATCTCATAAGGCCCAATAAAACGGGGACTCAACTTCCCGCGTCTGCCAAATCACATGATACCTTTCCAAAGGGTTAATTTCAAGAATACTCAAGCTCTTACCTCAAACTCTAGATCTTTGATCCAGCAACTAGCATAACTTTTCTGACGATCATGAGTGGCTTTTAGTCTAATTCTGATAATTTTCATCTTTTATTCTGTTACGTCCACCATCACAGGTATCGACAATGCCCTCTCACCTACCTCGGTTTAACAATTCGGCATCCTACAGTGTCGTCCACACAGTGCCTCAAACGGAGCCATTCCAATTTGAGCAAAATGACTCACCAACACATACCCGTAATACCACCAAGCTCAATTTGAGCGTGACACATGTCACACAACGGGAGGGATGAGTCACACCTAATGAAAATTCAGTAAAACAGCAAAAAGACCAATTTGCTCCTTAAGGTAAAATTACCAAAATACCCTTGGGTTTAAAATTACAAAAATACCCCTCATCAATCTAGACCCATAACTTCCTCCTCCGATCTCCGATTTCAGTATACCGCCTGTCTACGGACTTAGCGTTTTGAGATCAACACAACGGTCTTCGAAAAATGTGCAAAAAAATAATCCGATAAAAAATTTAACTTTTGACCACAATCAATACAAGGGGCAAAAACGTCAGTTTTTTCCAAAATTCCCTTTTTTGACTTTCCAATAGTCACAATCTACCCCCTTAGGGAATTTCGTCCTCGAAATTCAAGTAAACTAGTGTGGACAATATCTCTCAAAGCAAAGTACGTTCAACCTTATACAAGATCACAATCAATATCATAAGAACCACACCACAATTTCCAACAACTGGTTCTTCATCATCACAAAGTCTCTCATCATATTACTTCTCCATAGGTAGGCACACCAAAAAGTCGCTCGGGATACGGAGCCTAGCTCGACGTCCAATATTGTCCACTTTGGGCCCAGCCCTCACGGTTTTGTTCTCGTGAGCTCACGTGCAACTTCCCAGTGGGACACCCATCCTAGGATTGCACCATTCTTAGCTCACTTAACTTTGGAGTTCCCAAGGAATCCAAAGCTAGTGAGCTCCCAAAAGGCCTCCTATTGGATAGATACTCGCCCACACATATAAGGCGCATCCCGCATATTCTCCAAGCAATGTGGGATTTCTAACCATACCCCAAGGCACGGGCCCTCATAATCCACCCCTTGGGGCCTAACATCCTCGCTGGTACACTTCCGGTTGGGGTTCTAGCTCTGAAACCAAATTGTCACGACTCGACCTTATCCAACATGATATTGTCCTCTTTAGGCCCAACCCTCACGATTTTGATCTCGGGAGCTCTCATGCAACTTCTCAGTGGGTCACCCATCCTCGAATTGCACCATCCTTAACTCACTTAATTTTGGAGTTCCCAAGGAATCTAAAGCCAGTGAACTCCCACAAGGCTCCTATTGGATAGATGCTCACCCACACATATAAGGCGCATCCGCTAGATTCCCCGAGCGATATGGGATTGCTAACCATGCCCCAAGGCACGGGTCTTCACAAATTGTCACGACCCGACCTTCTCCAACATGATATTGTCCGATTTGGACCCAACCTTTATGGTTTTGTTCTCGGGAGCTCACATGCAACTTCCTAGTAGGTCACCCATCTTAGGATTGCACCAGTCCCTACTCGCTTAACTTTGGAGTTCCCTAGAAATCTAAAGCCAGTGAGCTCTCAAAAGGCCTCCAGCTAGATAGACAAGTGCACACATATATAAGGCACTTCACATTTCCCTCCCCGAGCGTTGTGGGATTGTTCACCGTTCTTTACAAGACACAGGTCTTACAATCCACCCCTTTGGGGTCCAGCGTCCTCACTAGCACACTTCCGGTTGGGGTCCAGATCTAATTCCAAAATTTTCACGACCTGACCTTCTGCAACAAGATATTGTCCACTTTGGGCCCATCCATTACGGTTTTGTTCTTGGGAGCTCACGTGCAACTTTCCAGTGGGTCACCCATCCTAGGATTGGACCATCCTCAACACGCTTAACTTTGGAGTTCCCCAGTAATCCAAAGCCAGTGAGCTTCCAAAAGGCTTCCAATTGGAAAGATGCTCGCCTACACATACAAGGCGCATCCCCCATATTCCCCGAGAGATGTGAGATTGCTAACCATGCCCCGCACGGGTCCTCACAATATACAACTATCACAATAATCTTCATGGTCAATCCAAACCACACAACATTCATCATAAACATTACACAAAATGTTTCGGATTCTCATGTGGCTTCACTTGTGTTGAAATTCGTCCACAATATTTTCGCAAGGGGAATAGTTTTCCACTGTAACTATTTATCCTTCCGATCCAAAATCTGTACTAATTATTCCTTAAAGTTCATATCCTCTCTGAGTTCCAAAGGTGGTCTCTCAAGTACATGAGACTCATCATACACATACTTTTGAAGCATCAAAACATGAAATACATCATGAACACTGGAAAGTTCTGAGTGTAATGCTAATCTGTATGCCACCGGGCCAATCTTCTCAATATTCTCATAAGGCCCAATAAAATGGGGACTCAACTTCCCGTGTCTGCCAAATCACACCATACCCTTCCAAAGGGTTAATTTCAAGAATACTCAAGCTCTTACCTCAAACTTTAGATCTTTGATCCGGCAATCAGCATAACTTTTATGACGATCATGAGTGGATTTTAGTATAATTATGATAATTCTCATCTTTTATTCTGTTACGACTACCATCACAGGTATCGACAATGCCCTCACACCTACCTCGGTTTAACAATTCAGCATCCTACACAGTTGTTCACACAGTGCCTCAAACGGAGCCATTCCAATTTGAACAAAAGGACGCACCAGCACTTACCCGTAATACCACCAAGCTCAATTTGAGCGTGACATATGTCACACAACAGGAGGGATGAGTCACACCTAATGAAAATTCAGAAAAACAGCAAAAAGACCAATTTGCCCCTTATGGTAAAATGACCAAAATACCATTGGGCTTAAAATTACAAAAATACCCCTAATTAATCTAGACCCATAACTTCCTTCTCCGATTTCAGTATGCCACATGTCTACCGACTCAGTGTTTTGAGACTAACACAACAGTCTTCGAAAAATGTGCAAAAAGTAATCTGATAAAAAATTTAACTTTTGACCACAATTAACACAGGGGGTAAAAATGTCATTTTTTTCTTTCCAAAATTCCCTTTTTCGACTTTCCGGATCGTCACAATCTACGTCCTTAGGGAATTTCGTCCTCGAAATTCAAGTAAACAAGTGTGGATAATATCTATAACGATCCGTCCCGGAAATCGCAATTAGATTAGTGGTTAATGACGAATTAGTGAAGTTAATCGGTGATTAGTTGGGTACTCTCGGACGGATGGTGCGTAATTACAGTTTTGCCCTTGGAACGGGTAAAAAGGTTGACTTTTAGTTTGGACGGTCACATGGACTTTGAACGATGACTGTGACGTAGTTCGGGACGTCACGAGTTCATAGACAGGTAGCACGTCCGATTCCGACATTCGAGGAAGAAGTTATGGTGTTCAGAAGTTTGAGGGTATTTTGGGAATTTGGTTAAAAAGGGGCAATTTTTTGACTTTTCATACGACATAAATTTTTCATGCAATTTGAGGACCGTTAGGTAGGTCTCAATCCCCTGAATACAACGACATGCGGCATGTGTCACTTGGAGTTCGGACGACAGAGTTACGGATCTAGGAACATGTGGGGGAAAATGGTAATTTGTGAAGGCAGGGGCATTTTGGTCTTTTTGATGCATTGGGATCTGTGCCCAGTTGGATCTGGATACTTGGCTGTTCTTGGAAATACTGCCCACATAAAATTGGACACCTGGCTTCCTCTGGATAGGTTTGAAAACTGGGAATGGTTTTAAAATTGTGAAGGCTGAGATGTGTTGCACCGTTTGGGAAAAAACAGAGACAGTGTGTGTGCTAGTGAAATCCCACCCCGAGTAACCCCTTAATCCTCATCCTTTGCTCTTAAGTGAAGAATGAAAAAGAGAGAAGTTAGTGAGAGGGTTGTAGTGGTGTGATCACGGCGGCCTGCCGTGGACGGTAGCCACGACACCGTGAGGAACAGAACAGAGTGAACCGTGAGGAACCCACTCCACAACTCCCTTCGATCTTCATCAAGTGCCTTTGATGGGTGAATGAAAAGATTAGGGATGATGAGACACAGATGACGGTGGTGACACGGCTGCCCACGATGGCGAGGGGTGGTGAAAGCCTGAACAAAACCGTGAAGTCCCCTGTCTAAGTTTGAAACTGGTAAAGGCGGTTGGAAGGGATGATGATCGATTTGGTTCATTGGGTAAGGTATCTGAGGTTGCGAAAGTGTGTTTTAGTGATAGTTAATCAAATTGATTGTTTGGACGAGGTTCTGAAGGACTTAAGGGATTGAATGAGCTTGAAATCAAGGAAAATGGAGGCTAGGATCGTGCAGGTACGACAATCGACGGTGGGACGGTCTGTTCTTATCGGGAAGGTATTTTCTCGTACCTAAATCGTTGTTTTGACACCGTAGGAAGATAGGGAATCAATTGATGAAGTTAACAGGAGTAAAATGGTTGAAATCGGATTGAAATTGGACCCTGAACCGTGACCGCCGGTTCGGCTAAACCGGCCTGAACTGAACTGGTTCAAACTTGGTTTAACCAAGGTTGAAGATGAACAGTGACAGCGCGTGGCTCCCACTCGCAGTCCATTTGGGTGACGCATGAGGGTACGTGACACACCTTTTGAGGAAAGTTCCAACATGGATTTTAAAGTAATCGATGTAACGAACATTTTGAGACTGGTTTCGAGTCGATCGGACATCATCTCGATATGTTTCGGGATGTCCGAAGGTTTTAGGGCTCGTTTAAAAATATTTAAAAATTCGAGAAAATTACGGGGATTTAATAGAAGCATTATGAAGTAGTTAGTGACCTTATTATGGGATTTGAACAGGTTCGGGAAAGCCGGTGATAGTGGAGTAGCCAGGAAAGCGTAATTGCACACGTACCGAGGCGGCGACTCTAATGGTCTATGAGTGGACTTTACTTTCGAACTTCTGATGCATGCATAAATGTTTTATATGTTTTCTACATGTGATTTCTATATTTGTGATATGATCTTGATGATTTACAGTTTTGCACGTATTTCGATATATTTACGTTTTGCACGTTTTACGAGCTTACGATTTATGTTGTGATTTGACGATGATTTTGCTGATTTGATTTTGGGATTTGAAATATGATTTATAATGGATTTTGGAAAAGTGATTTCGGGCTTGACGTCCTGTTCATAAAAGTGATTTCGATAACTATGATTTCGGGTTTTGGAATCGGATTTTGGAAATATAATTACTGATTCGGTTTTGGAGCTTGAAAATGGATTTCTGGATTTGGGCTTGAAATGATGATTCCGGATGCCGGCTTACGAAATGATGATTTCAGATTCGTATTTGGAAATGGATTATGGATGTGATTTCCAGATTAGAATTCTGGATTTGGATTCGGAATGATGATTTCTGATTCGGCTTGGGATTCGAAATGGTGATTTCGAATTTGGGTTTGGACATGGATTTGGAAATGGTTTAAAAATGGTTTTGGATTGGATTTTCTGGATTTGGTTATTGGGTTTAAAGACCCGAATCTAATATATGACGGGGGCGGGCCCGGATTGGGTTTAAAGATCTGGATTGAGTTTAAAGACTCTGGAGTTTAAAGACTAGGATATTGTGATTTCCCCCGTAGGCCTATTGAGTTTAAAGACTGGGGAGTTTAATGACTCGGATTATATTGAGGCCTGGATTGAGTTTAAAGACTCGGATTGATATTGAGTTTAAAGACTCGGATAGATCCATCAGGTTCGATTGATTGAAATGGGTTTCAAAAGTGGTTTCAAATGTGTTTTGAATTTCGATGATAACTTGATGGTTTTCGATGATGATGGTTTTCAATAATGGTTTACAGATGTTTTTGGGCTATGCCCTGAATGATATGGATTTTGATGGTTTTGGGCTGAGGCCGAGGATTTGAGAAAATGAAAGGATTCCTGGCTTTTGGTTTCATAAAGGGTTATATTAGCTTGAATGTGAAATGGTTTTTTGAAACAGCTTTTATATGCATGCATTGGTTTTTAAATGGAGGGTATAAATGTCTTTTTATAAATTATTTTCTATACTTATCCTTTATTTTTATCCACTCACGGTCTTTTATGTTTTTCGATACCCTTCAGGTTGTTGCGGTGCGGGCTGATGTTAGAGAGAGACAGAGACATCACACAAGCGATCCACAGTAGGTTATGTGCGCTCTAGGAAGTCCGAAATTTTTTGGACAGTTTGCTTGGGAATCCCTTGTCTAGCTTACGTGTTACGTGGAGGTTGGACGCCGATTTAGCTTTCATGTCACACGTAAGTTAGACGGGAGCATGGCTTATCCCTTAATCCCGAGAGATTAGGGGTAGGTCGTGTCAAATTGTTATCAGAGCCAGGTCTTGTGCGATCTGCACGAGGTTTGGCTTCCAGAGCAGGTGGATTGTCATTTGATGTGTTGTGATGATGTTGTGGATGTGATGTCTCAACGCGAAACAGCCCGTCATCAACCTGGACACGCGAGTGTTAATAAGTAATCGTACGATGGTTAGTGGCTTAGTTAGTAGCAGAGTTACTAGTGACTGGGTGCTGGTCGCCTGATACGCGTTGGGGTGTCATGCTTGCCGGATTTGGACCAGAAGGGATAGCGTGTTTGGCGCTGGTTTTGCTCGATGGTTAGACCTTAGGGTCGGATGTATGCCAGAGTGGTTAACCAGGATGGTAAGCAGTGAGATTCGTTCCGGATGGCGGTGGCCTGTTGGGCCGAATTGTGACCACTTGGTCAGATTATTCGAGCTTGGACTTGTGCGGCTGGTTTTCGTGCTGCTGGTCGTAGCCGAGGTTTTGGTATGGTCGGGTTGACCATCCGTGAGGTTGGTTTTCGTGGACTCATCTTGATGTGTTAGAGATGTCGAGTGTGTGGGATTGTGTCAGCATATGCCGATACTTGGTGAATCCCTGAGATTGGTGATTGACGACTTTAAGGATAGTGACTCAGGAGTCCGGGGTGAGTAATCGTTGATTGTGATCCCGAGAATTGGTAACTCGTACTTGAGTGATGCTCGGAGTCGGACCTCGGGAAGGTTGATACGCGAGAATCAAGATACGTGATGATTGACATCCTTTTGGATGTGCACAAACGGTGAGAACCGACAAGCAACTTGGACGGTGAGTTGGTTTGGTTACAGACACGTAGTTGTGATCTGTAGGAGTTGTGGAGTTGCTAAGTGTAGTAGCAGAGTTGACGTTTGGACGGTTAGTCCGGAGGTGGTATAATTGAGGATGAAGTCCCATGGTTGGAAAAGATGGACATACTTCCAAAAAGGTTGGAATCTCGGAATCAGGAGATGTTGTGGTATAGATGATGAGATGTTGTGTTGATTCCGAGTTGGTGTTAGATGTTGAGTGTCGATTTGGGAGACTTATTGGAGGAACTTCAGGAGTTGTGACTCCCCTTGGTCCTTGGTAACGCCCAAACTACGCATTAAATTAAACACGTAATTTGAGTATTATGCAATTTAAACCGTTTTTGTGTAGATGTAGTATTAGTAAATAGGGATCATTCTTAACCGGGAAAATTAGGAAACATTAATAATATGTTAGTTAAAAAGAATAATGAATAATCAAAGAATAATGAATTAAATAACTAAATAATTAAAGAATAAATGAATTTAAGAATAATAGAATAAAAGAATTAATGAATTAATGAAATAAAGAATAAAAGAATAAAAGAATAAAGAATTAAATGGGGGGTTTGAAAAGATTGCAATCATGGGATAAAAAAACGAGTAAAAGTAATTAAGAACTTAATTCTACTTCTACTTTAACTTTTGTGCAAGTGAACTTTCTTCAAACACATATTTTTACCAACACTCTAACATCATGCTCATATTGAACCAATCACGAAATCCTACATTAATCATCTCAAATACATGCATACATTTTTCAATATTATAAATGCACCGAACATCGGTCATAAACACTTATAATATGATTCACCTTATGTTATTGATTTCAATGCGTGTCAAACATTTAAATCTCTTCAAACCTATTCTAAGTGCACCGAACAGCGGTCATAAACACTTAGCGTTAAATTGAAGGTTAAACACTAAAACATATGAAATAGATGAAATTCAAAAAGTAAAACACATGGAGATTGTATTCACATTTACAAATGTTAGAAAGAAAATATCAACACATATATTGAATTATAAGTAAAACCAAAACAATAACAAGAATTTAAGTAAAGGGAATAAAGTTACACTTTCGGAACCCAAGAACAACTTGTGATTCCGAAAGTGGATGGAAACAATGAAATGTTATTCATAAGGAACACCGAACAGCGGCTAGAACCTTATGAAGATGGAGGATAAAACATAAGAATGCGGACTTAAATTCTAGAATTATTTCGGAAATACTTGGCCTAGGTATTTCTTAAGGAAAGCATAAAAATGTGTTTAAGAGATCTCAAAGAAAAATCACAAGAACAAAGTAAAGAAGAAATGAAATCAAGAACTAACATAAAAATAACATAAATTGAGAATAAGAATTAAAAGGAAACTAATTAATAAGAAAATCAACAAAAAATTAAAATGGTCCCCAAAAATAAAGAATAAAAAGAAACAAGATGAATTAAAAGGAGAGAAGAACTAGAGAGAAACTACAAAAAGAGAAATAAAATGGGAGAAAATAGGGATCCTCGTTACATGAAATGAACCCCTATTTATAGGGAGAAAAAGCTACCAAAAATAAAATAAAAATTACAAAAAATAAAATAAAAGTGAAATGATGAATAATGATGAATAAGGATGTTTTTAGGGATGGTTTGGAGCTGGAAAAATCAGAAAAAATGGTTGAAAACGTGCAAAAGTGGAGTAGGTTGCAGTAGGGCATGGTTTGGCTGAGCTGGGCTGAAATTCAGAATCATAATTCGGTGGCAGGCGGTTGACAGGTTTGGTGGGAGTTGGTGGATTGCAGCTGAAAA
The DNA here is from genome assembly GCA_032719365.1 of Prinsepia uniflora. Classification (NCBI taxonomy): domain Eukaryota; kingdom Viridiplantae; phylum Streptophyta; class Magnoliopsida; order Rosales; family Rosaceae; genus Prinsepia; species Prinsepia uniflora. The sequence continues at coordinate 75,878,902 of CM064863.1, forward strand.
GGAGGGCTGACATTCAGAGCACGCGCGCTGACTTGGGAGATTCTATTCGGGATGCGCGCTCCGAAGGTGGAGAGGCGGCTTCGGTAGCAGGCTGCGCAGGTCTTCTGGGCTTGCTTTGGGCTGGATCGCTGCTGGGCCGCAGGCGTCATGGGCTTGCAGGGCAGGTGATAGCGGGCTGGAGCTGGATTTGATTTGGGCCGGCAACTGAGTTTTTGGGCTGAGAAAAATGGGCTGCAAATTTAATTACAAATTATATAATTTTATCTAAATTCGTCCATAATTTATTTGTTATAATTCCGATCGAGACGATTCTTTTGCCAAAACTCTCCAAGTTACAAGCTTGATTTATTTAAGCAAAAATATCAAGAAATAAATTATTTTATCTAATTATTTATTATTTTAATATTAAAAGTTAAGTATAAAGGGTATAAAATAATATAAAATAATGCTTATTTAAGGACCTATCAAATATCCCCACACTTAAACTTTGCTAGTCCCTAGCAAATACTAAAATTAAACTACGAAGTCAAAACAAGTAAACCCTTAACCATTTGTCTCCAAAATTTTGTGATTATCATGGCATAAAAGATTTTCACTTAAAGCGTTTAAGCATATGGAATTCAAGAGTTAATACATTGTAACAAAATGTTTAAACAAGTAAGATAATGCGTAAATATGATGAAATGGATCACATCATGAATAAAACAAGTATGAATCAACTCACAAGGATATGCACTCATAAAATCACTCAATTTTGTAAGGGTTTGTGTTTGCATTCAAAATATGTGAGAAAAATGCTCACATAATAGAAATGAAATACTTTTGAAAAATTTCAAACAAACACCTCAAGATAAAAACAAAACATACTTGCACAAATGAACCAAAAACCATAAGCTTACTCAAGTGATTGACTAAACTAATCAAAGTTTACCATCTTAAGGATCATAAGGTCTTTATGAAGGTTGTAATGGGGCTAAGTTTGGAGGCAAGGAATATATAGGACAAGTGGTGCTCAAATTCGTTCCAAGACTCAAAAGATTCCCAAAACATAACATAACTTCCCGACCTTAGTGTAATGATATCATGAATTCATCCCTTCGAACATAGGCCAAATTTCATCATGTTGGGCCTCGAATTCATTCTTTGTGTCGGATTTTACAAATGTAAAGGACTTAACTCAAACATTACATAATCAAACCTTATTACCTTGATAGAAACTCAATTATATATATATATATATATTTCTTTTTCATATATTAAGGTAATAACATGTGTCAATAATACAACAAAATTTGAGTAAGTAAATCCATATACATAAAAGTCTTCAAACCATCATCAATTTATCTTCACACAATCTTTATGTCTTCAACCGAGTCATTGGAACAAGGGTGAAAGATGTCTATACTAAGCTCAAGTGTTCAGATAATCATAGTGATGAAAGAAAGGCTTAATGTGGGCTCAAATGGGTTAAAACTAAGGGGGTCGCAACTTGTGAGCACAAAATAGGGAACATGGATGTTTAAATTTGTGGTGTTAACCCTAATGCTTTAATCAATTTTAAATAAACAATTTTTTTAAAAAAAATAATTAATTTTTTTTAAAACAATTTTAATGCACAATTAAAATTGTAAATCACTCCCCCACACTTAAATTCTACATTGTCCTCAATGTAGGAAAATAAGAAGTATTTGAACATAGAATTGAAGTAAGGAAAATGATTTACGAAAATAAAACAAGAAAAACATTAAGTAAACAAAATAAAGAGAGTGAAGGGTGAAAGATAGCAAAACTGCGCTGATGACTCCTTCACATCCCGGGAACACATTAGGTGGCCTCCCAACAAACGCTTGAAGTTTAACGTCCATCTAGCCTAGACAGAGATGCAAATTTAAATTAAAAATGAAAGTTAAATGAAAGATGTAATGTAAGTTAGAATGAAAGATGCAAGTTAGTTAAACTAAATATGCAAATTAATTTTTTCATGACAAATAATGTAAGTTAAGATATAAACAATATTTACATGTCGGGGGAAGTCAAAGATATATATGGTTCACATAGCTTCAAAGTTTAGATGGAGACTTATACGTCCGTGCGGCCCAAGTAAATATCTTGGATTAATTCAACTGTTTGGGCAAGTTCAAAGGTAACCAGGTTAGAAAGAATAAACACAAGATGCATGGCTAATTTCGAGACATCCGGAGGCTTAAACTCCATTGATGTCCCTTTCTTAGACCCAAAACCCGTTATGAGTGACACGACCCATCCCAATCCACCTGGGATTACCATGGAATGTGTCATGCTCCCATCTGATACGAGGTATCAGACAAGGGATAACCTATTGCCACTGCCCAAACGGCTTCCAGAGTGCGCAAGGATCGATGGATGAGGTGTGTGATGTCCTAGTCTCTGCTCCAGTCGCTTCCGGAATCAACCTGAAGGGCATTAAAAACAAAAGCTGTGGGTGGACGAAAATTAACAAGTCTGTTTAAAACATTTATAAAGACATTTATGCCCCTCAGTAAAAACATATGCATGCGTAAAAAACCAATAATCACATATTTATTTAGAAATAACCATTAGGGCCTTAGCCCGGAAACCATAAACATAGCTTCAAATCCCAAAAGTCAATCCAAGAGTTATTTCATAAATCCAGTAAGATACATTTATTATTTTTCCATCTCCGGGATCCCCGATGCCTAGCGTCCCTGACGCTTGACGTCCCCGACGTCATATCTCACGGTATTAAGCAACGCGTGCTGCCCGGGGTCTCACCGGGTCCATATTTCTGACATCTCCGATGTCTGACGTCGTTGACGTCAATCATAGCAATCCTGCTCCTGAGTCACTATACGGTCTGGCTGCTCCGTATAATGACCCCTCGCAGACAATGCACCGTGACTTCTCCAGTGTCCCCGACACTTGGAGGAGACCAATATATATCTTCGTATCGAGATGGTTTTATGGAACACATTTTATTATTCATTTCCAAAATATCACAAGGCCCTTGCCCCGAATTTCCATAAAACCGTCATAAGTCCAAATAGTCGATTATCAAATCCGAAATCATTTATTCAATTCCATTTTAGGGTCCCCGACCCGAAATCACATATATAAATCAACTGGGCCCCTGGCCCGAATTCTTAAATCAATTGGGCCTCTGGCCCGAATTCACTTTATCAAATCCGTAACCGTTTCATGAAATCATATCCGAACCACCATTATGGAAATCAGTGCAAATTCGGAAAATCTCGATTTCCGTGCAAACACGTAAATCGCCTCGAAATGCGTGAAATCATATAAATTCACCGATATCCAAAATAAATCATATAATCAAAATTATAAAAATCATGAAACCGTTATGCATGCATCAAATTTATAAAACCAATGTCCACTCACAGACCGTTTAACCGAGCGCCTCGATACGCGTGCCATAGGCCTTCCCGGGCCACACCACTATCACCGGGACTCCCAATCCTGTCCAAATCACATTAGAGGGTTACTAACCTCTTCATTAACATCCTATTCAAGTCCAGTAATTTTCCCGAATTTTTAAGTATTTTTAAACTGGATTTAAAACCTTCGGACACCCCGAACAATATCGAGACGGTGTCCGATCGACACGAAACCAATCCCAAAATGTTCGTTACATTGAATAGAACAAAAGTCATGTTGGAAGTTTCCCCAAATTACCTTACACGCGCCCCCACGCGCCGGTTGAGTTCCCTGCGCATGAAACCCACGCGCCGGGTACTGTTCATCATCGTCCAGCCCTGGACGGGTCCTGCAACCGGGTCGCCGTGACCCGCGGGTCGACCCGACTGGTTCTCAGCCGTTTCTCGATCATTTTCAACGGGGTTTTCACCTACAAGATCATCTGAGTTCAACTAAGGGTTCTGTGGAATCAAAAACAAGGAATAACGTCAAGATTTTTACCTCTGAACAAAAAATCCAATGCCCAGATTTTTCGGTCGTCCTTCCTCCCGATTTAGGCCACCTTGAGTCCCAAAATTACGTCCACAAGATCAGTTTAGGTTCCTAGAACACTGTAGGATCAAATCCAACGACTAACACCCATCCAGAACTTGATTTCCATTTTTGGTTTCGAACCGAGTTACGGGCACCGCCGTCCCCGCCGTGCCCAGCTCACTTTGAGTTTCGAAATCACGTCCCCTGGGCCTGTTTCTGACCCTAAGTCTCATTAGAATCAAGAAAGAGCTTAGAAACTCGACTAAAGGTCAACCTCTAAAACCTGGCCATAATTCTCCCTCGGGTTAACACACCCGCCGTGGACCACCGTAGTCGCCGTCGTCGTCTTGCCGCCTCCCACCTCCCGCCGTCTCTCACTCCCTCAGTCACTCCCACATGTGCACAGAGGAGATGAGCTGTTGTGTTTGCTCAAGTTTCTTCACGGGTAAAGGAAGAATGAGAATAAGAGAGAGATATAGCTGATGGTTATTCGAATAAAGTAGTGGACAGTGAGGATGGCAACAGCACAAGAGATGAAGGGCTGAGATTGAAAGCAGAGATCAGATGAAGGGCCCAGATCAATAGGTGAATTAAGTGGGAATTCTTTAGTTATTTAAATCCTAATATTTTAATCCAATCTCACCAATCCAGATCTGAGTCCATAATTTAAGGTTAGTGGTCCACATGTCCCACTCAGAATCTCTGACCAATCAGAAAAAGCCACGTGTCCTCGCCTCGTAATGCGTGCATAGTGAAACCGAACTTCCGTGGCCCATAACTTCCCCGTTCGAGGTTCGATTTCGGCGTGCCGCCTGTCCATGAGTTCGTATCGACTAGCTCTATGTAAGGGTCCTTAGCCCTCGGCCATCGGACATCCCGGTCAAAAAGTCAACATTTTCCCTTATTTTGTCCAAATTACGAAAACGTCCTTGGGCTTCTGAACGTCATAACTTTCACCACGAACATCGGAATCAAATGTGCCACCTGTCTATGAACTCGTGACGTCCCAAACTACGTCACGGTCATTGGTCAAAGTCCGTTTGACCGTCCGAATAAAAAGTCAACGTTTTGCCCACGCCTAAGGGCAAAACGATCATTTTGCACAATTCGTCCGAAATCACTCAACTAATCCCAGATTAGTCATTCTAAATCATAATTAAATAACATTAAATCCTGATCCTCGGGACGGGTCGTTATAATGAGTACCGTCTCTTGTCCTAGATATCACCCTCGAAAATTTCTTACTCCAGAGGAATTAATATAACTCAAGTGTTAACAATCACCGTAGGTGAAAGTTAACAAAAGAGTCTTCGCCGATTAAAGATCAAAATCTAAACTTCGAAGCACAAGTGATCGACATATAGCCGAGACTAATGTATGAATGCACGAATTATTTACAAGTATGTTTTTATTACAATTTACAAATATAACATGACAATTTACATACGAACAATTTATACAAGTATGAACAATTTATTTATAAGTATGGTTTTATTCACAAGTGATGAAATTTACAAAACAATTTCATATTAACAAACTAATATATGTACATGATTTATTTATGAATTTATATTTACACTAACACAAAGTTAAGATAAAATTCTATTTTTTTTTCGGAATTTAATAATTAAATAAATGAAGAAAATAATTTATTTTATTTTTTACGAATTTTATGTTTTTTTTATATTACAACAACTAATAAAACTAAATAAAGTAAAAATAAGGAAAAGTGAACATGTACAATATGCATTTATGAACAAGTAAAAAGAATGAAAATTATGTACAAGTATGAACAAGAATAATAAACAAGTATAAGAATTATAAACAACATAAATGAAAGTCAATTATTAACAAATATGTATAAGTATAAAATGAACAAGTAAAATAAAAACGTAAATTTATATAATCAATTATAATATGAACAAGTATATAAAAAAAATATGAACATTTATGAACAAATATAATAAGAACAAGTAAAGTGTGAACATAAACAAATGATATAAGAACAATTGTAATAATCAAACTATGAACAAGCATAAAAATAAAAGTTATGAACAAGTATAAAAATAAATAAAAATAATAAACAAGTACAATATGAACATGTATAAAGATAAACATTAAGAACAAGTATAATATGTACAAATATAAAAATAAAAATAAACAAATATAAACAAAAATAATAAGAACAAAAATAAGATGGATAAATAAAATATAAACAAGTTTAAGAATTATAAACAAGTAACTAAAAGTTATGAACAAATAAAATATGAATCAAAATAAAATAAAATAAATATAAACAAGTATAATATGAACAATTTATATACATACACCAACATATTAAAAATGATTTTCAATTTCCCCGGCAACGGCGCCAAAAATTGGTAACGCCCAAACTACGCATTAAATTAAACACGTAATTTGAGTATTATGCAATTTAAACCCTTTTTGTGTAGATGTAGTATTGGTAAATATGGATCGTTCTTAACCGGGGAAATTAGGGAACATTAATAATATGTTAGTTAAAAAGAATAATGAATAATCAAAGAATAATGAATTAAAGAATTAAAGAATTAAATAACTAAATAATTAAAGAATAAATGAATTTAAGAATAATAGAATAAAAGAATTAATGAATTAATGAAATAAAGAATTAAAGAATAAAAGAATAAAAGAATAAGGAATTAAATGGGGGGTTTAAGAAGATTGTAATCATAGGATAAAAAAAAAGTAAAAATAATTAAGAACTTAATTCTACTTCTACTTTAACTTTTGTGCAAGTGAACTTTCTTCAAACACATATTTTTACCAACACTCTAACATCATGCTCATATTGAATCAATCACGAAATCCTACCTTAATCATCTCAAATACATGCATACATTTTTCAATATTATAAATGCACCGAACAGCGGTCATAAACACTTATAATACGATTCACCTTATGTTATTAATTTCAATGTGTGTCAAACATTTAAATCTCTTCAACCCTATTCTAAGTGTACCGAACGACGGTCATAAACACTTATCGTTAAATTGAAGGTTAAACACTAAAACATATGAAGTAGATGAAATTCAAAAAGTAAAACACGTGGAGATTGTATTCACACTTACAAATGTTAGAAAAAAAAAATACCAACACATATATTGAATTATAAGTAAAACCAAAACAATAACAAGAATTTAAGTAAAGGGAATAAAGTTACACTTTCGGAACCGAAGAACAGCTTGTGATTCCGAAAGTGGATGAAAACAATGGAATGTTATTCATAAGGAACACCGAACATCGGCTAGAATTTTATGAAGATGGAGGATAAAATATAAGAATGCAGACTTAAATTCTAGAATTATTTCGGAAATACTTGGCCTATGTATTTCTTAAGGAAAGCATACAAATGTGTTTAAGAGATCTCAAAGAAAAATCACAAGAACAAAGTAAAAAAGAAATGAAATTAAGAACTAACATAAAAATAACATAAATTGAGAATAAGAATTAAAAGTAAACTAATTAATAAAAAATCTACAAAAAGTTAAAATGGTTCCCAAAAATAAAGAATAAAAATAAACAAGATGAATTAAAAGGAGAGAAGAACTAGAGGGAAACTACAAAAACAGAAATAAAATGGGAGAAAATGGGGACCCTTGTTACATGAAATGAACCCCTATTTATAGGTAGAAAAAGATACCAAAAATAAAATAAAAATTACAAAAAAATAAATAAAAGTGAAATGATGAATAATGATGTTTGTAGGGATGGTTTGGAGCTGGAAAAATCAGAAAAATGACTGAAAAATGGTTGAAAACGTGCAAAAGTGGAGTAGGTTGCAGCAGGGCATGGTTCGGCTGAGCTGGGCTGAAATTCAAAATCATAATTCGGTGGTAGGCGGCTGACATGTTTGGTGGGAGTTGGTGGACTGCAGCTGAAAAGGAGGGCTGACATTCAGCGCACGCGCGCTGACTTAGGCGATTCTATTCAGGATGCGCGCACCGAAGGTGGAGAGGCGGCTTTGGTAGCAGGCTGCGCAGGTCTTCTGGGCTTGCTTTGGGTTGGCTCGCTGCTGGGCCGCAGGCGTCATGGGCTTGCAGGGCAGGTGATAGCGGGCTGGAGCTGGATTGGGTTTGGGCTGGCAACTGAGTTTTTGGGCTGAGAAAAATGGGCTGCAAATTTAATTACAAATTATATAATTTTATCTAAATTCTTCCATAATTTATTTGTTATAATTCCGATCGAGACGATTCTTTCGCCAAAACTGTAACCCCCCGGAAATTCGGGAAATGTAATATTGTAAAATAATGAATAAAATGACGGTTTTACCCTTGTGATTCGTATGGTCAAATTGTTGACTTTTTGATTGGAGGGTCTAACGGACGTTGAGTGATGACCGTGACGTAGTTCGGGATGTCACGAGTTCATAGACAGGTGGCACGTCCGATTCGGACGAACAGGGTAAAAGTTATGATGTTCGGAAGTCCAGGGGCATTATCGTAATTTGGACGTTATATGGGAAAAAGTTGACTTTTTGTTGGACAATTGGTTTTCACATGATTCAAAGACCGTTAGGTTCGTCTCGAGGTCCCGAGTACAACGTCAGGCGGCACGCGGGAAACGGACGTCGGATGACCGAGTTACGGGTCACGGAAGTTGGAGGGCAATTTGGTAATTATTACACAGAGGGACATTTTGGTCATTTCACGGCGGTTACTGTTCACCACCGTGAAAAACAGAGTGCGGCCGTGGTGCTTGTGCGTGCAATTGTTTATAGCTTAGTGGACTTATCTGAGGGTTTGTTTAAGTTGATTGAGGTAGTGGATGCTGGACTGAGTGGCCTTGGTGCACGGTTTGGGCAGTGTTCAGTGCACGGGAGAGATTAGAAAATGGCTGTGGTCTCTGTGCTTGCGGGAAACCGTTTTCAGAGACCTCAGTTGGTCTCCCACGGGCTGTTGGCCACACTGAACGATTAACTGAGTATGGGAATGGAGAAAGGATTCATTTGGGGGTCATTGTGCATCAGTTGAGAGGGCTGAGACTGGGAGAAACCGTGAAGAACCATTTTCGGGTTTTTGGGGGGAAATTTCAGGGTTCAATTCCTACGGGTTTTGGGGCCAAACTAGACACACTGAGGGACTTCTGGGAGTGAAAGAATCACGACGGTGCAAGAATTGAGGGAGGATGATCGCTGTTGGCCCAAGAACCTGAGTTGCTGTTCAGGGAAGAACCAGTTGGAGGGAAAAATCACATTCAATTTCTGGGGCTTGTTGATCGAAACCGAGGGCCGTCCTAGTCTTCTGGGAGCAAAAGGAAACCAACCACATCGATTTCGAAGGACGTCACTCACGAATTGGCCAAGAACTGAGTTCCCTGGTTCTGAGTATTGTCGAGCTTGAGGACGACGACTTCCAGGTTAGTTTGGGGTTAATTGGTTGGATGTTTTGGTTCGTCTAGGTTCCCTTAAGCTGCTGGTGAAGTTAATTTGATAGTGGCACTGGTTTGGGTGAGTTCTGAGTGACGACCCGTTCGTCTGTTCAAGTCTGGGTTGAATCGATTTAGGGACAGTCGAGGTTAATCATCAATACAGACCTAAAATTAATGGATTAGAGAAGGTGATAGGATTGAAAACGGGAAGAATTGATTGAGAATTGAGCTTGAACTGGTCGGGTTGAGTCGTGGGTAATAGACCCGTTTATCAGTCTATCCGGGTAAGGACGAAGGTACTGTAGCTTGGCGCGTGGCCTTCACGCGCAGCCACTTTGGGCGGCGCGTGACGGCGCGTGGGATGTCAACTCCGATCACGGCCAACATGAGATTTAATCCTTTCAGTTTAATTAACATTTTATCTTTAGAGTTCGAGTTGTTCGGGAGTCGTTCGGGATAATTTCGGGAGTTCGGAAGCTTAGGTCCTTAAGGTTTATTTTGTCGAAAAATCCGGAAAATTAGGGAAAAATCATACAAGCTATTTTGGGATGTTTGTAACCCTTCTTGTACGTTTTTACAGGCCCGGACACTTCCGAAGCTACGGAGGAGCGCGCGGGACGCGATTGACGCGTCCTAAAACTGTGAGTGGACTTTTTGATTTCTAAACTGGGCATGCATGACTATTTTACGGGTTTATCTTATGGTTTTGCATATGACTTTATGATGGTGATATGATAATTCGGTTTTACGTATTTTCACGCTTTTCGAGATATTCTTCGTATTTCACGCAATTCGAGGTTACGGTTTTTGCTTATGCGTGAATGATGTTTTGATGAAGTATCTGGATATGATTATGCATGTTACAGATTTATGATGTTTTGATTATAATTGTGAAGTGATTTCGGAAATTGCATGTTTTGGAAATTGCATGTGAATTCGGACGTAAGTCCTATTATGACGTGATATGATTTCGGAATGATGTTGGAAAACGGTTTATGATGAATCCTGGCTTATTGTGTTTAAAAATGGTTTTGGGTTTAAAGACCCGGTTGATTGTTGGATCTGGTTTTGGGTTTAAAGACCCGGTTTTGGGTTTAAAGACCCGGTTTATTGATGACGGGGGCGGGCCCGAAAATTGGGTTTAAAGACCCGGATTGAGTTTAAAGACTCGTGAGTTTAAAGACTCGGTTATTGTGATACCCCCGAGGCCTATTGATCATGTTTTGAGTTTAAAGACTCGTTGATATCCCGGGAAGGCCTGATATTGAGTTTAAAGACTCGGATGGATCCAACGGCATAATTGTGATTATTGATTCACTTATTACTTGATTTGTGCAGTTGATGTTTCAAAATGACGGTTTCTGGATTCTGGTAATATTAAGTTGTTTTACATGAGTTATGACAAATCTCTATAACGTTTTTCATGTGTTTCGGAAAAAGAGTTTTCAAAGGTTTAATACGCGATTTTTGAATATTCGGTCATGCATGCGTGTTACAAAACTGGAGGGCGAAACTGATTTCGAAAAACTGTTTTTCCTATAAAACTTATGTTTTGGTCCACTCACACTTTGTTGTTTAAAATTCCCTCCAGGTCGTGGTACAAGTGCGGGGGCAAGCGCCGAGGCAGAGGCGGAGGCATAAAGTTTTCCGTTGCGGAGTAGTTAGTTCACAGAGTAGGATTTGTTCCTTAACCTGTTTTGTAATATTATTCTCTGTGAAACTGTGGACTTGACGTCCAGTCGGATGTATTTGTTTAATCTCCCTGGTCTGACAATGGGTGTGATGTAATATTAATTAGTTTTCCGGTCTTTTGGATTCGATTGTCAGACGGGAGCAGGATGCTTCCCGATTATCGAGGCGATAATCGGGGTGGGTCCTGTAAAAAACTCTCCAAATTACAAGCTTTCTTGATTTAAACAAAAATATCACAAAATAAATTATTTTATCTAATTATTTATTATTTTAATATTAAAAGTTAAGTATAAAGCGTATAAAATAATATAAAAAAATGTTTATTTAAGGACCTATCAGTCGTGGACACGTGTTGAGGTGTTCAGGAGTAGAGAGAGGACTTGGTGACGCCATGTTTGGCATGTGTGGCGAGTGTCAGGGGATTGTGTTAAGTTGGATTATGGTAGGCTGACTTGCGATGTCATGGTGGTGGACCCTTGTGAGTTTTGTGGTATAACTGATCGACATGAGGTTATGGAAGAGAACCCATGATCTGGACGTATCTCAAGACGTGTGGTAGTCTCGATTGATTTGATCCGATGCAGTAGTCTGATCATTGGTGGGAATTAAAGACGAAGTAGTGAGATAGTGAGTGGGATCCACTTAAGAGTGTGTGGATCGGGATTGGATCGTTTCTGCATGGAGTTATTATGGATCAGGCGAATCGTATGGGTAGTGTGGTCTGTTTTTGCATAGGTATGGGTAATTGGATATGGTTCTGGGTCTACCCTGTGATATGTGACTGAATTAAATGTTTTGGATGACAGTCAAGAGACCGGGAGACCGGGAGACTGGGAGACTAGGAATGGACTTGGGTTGGTAGGATTGGACCGCTGGACTTCGAAAGTGAAGCGTGTTTGGCTTGTAGTCAGGTGGTAAACCGTATGGATACAAGGATGCTTTGTGTGCCCTGGAGATACACTGTGATGGTGACGGGTACACCATGGTGTTGTTGGATGGACTTGGGGTGTAGTAGAGCTCGGTTGATGCCGATGTGGTTGATTGTTGGACTTACCGTAGGATGTCACTGGAAGTACTTGAGGATGTACTTTACGATCACTATGATTGAGGTATTCTAAAATATCTCTGTTTGATTTAAAGTTCGTAGGGTTGTTGTTGCATGTGTTTGGTGGTATGCAATGTGATTCTGGTTGGTTGTGATGGGTGCATGTACTTGAGATGTGTTCCGATGTGATTGGACGTGCATCGTGATGTTCTAGCAGGGAGTTGGTGATCAACTTAGTACCGAGGTATGTTGTGGTTGGATTGATGATCGGCGTAGTTCCGATATGAGTGATTTTGACAGAGCATGTGGACTGGATCAGGGTGATCTGAGTGATCTTTTTGGTTGTGGTAGGATTCCGTGTTGATGTGAGCTGGATGCTCAGAGCCAAGAGTGGCTGGTGGAACCCTGATGCGGAGATGTGTTGTGACGACTCAGAAATTCGAAAAAAGGAAAATTTGGAAGGAAATGACAATTTTGCCCCTAGTTATAAGGGCCAAAAGTTGACTTTTTGTTCGGAACTTTTTTTGGATTTTACAGAAGTACCGTTGGATAGGTCTCGGGACGCGGAATCCGTAGACAAGCGGCATGCTTTAATCGGAGTCCGGACGAAAAAGTTACGAACCTTGGAATATTAGGGGCATTTTGGTCATTTGTTAAGGCAAGGGCAAAATGGTAAATTGGGCTCGAATTGGCTATTCAGCAGTGATTGGTTACTCATTCAGTCCAGTAAGTGACACATGTCACTGCAGTTGAAAGATTGGTGGCCTGTTTGTGTGTCGTGTTTGAAGAATGACAGAGATAACAAAAAGAACCGCTCACCCCTTCGTTTAAATTCATCAAATTGATTGATGAATGAAGCTAAGTGTGAAACCTGAGACGGTGGGCCGAAGTTACAAAGAAAAACAAGTGGGAATTAGAAAAGAAAAGGGAAGGAAAAACCCAGAAAACCCAAAACCCACCCGAAATCCTTTGATGAACCTTAGGATCAAATTTGAAATTGTGGACATTCATGAGTGAAATTGATCTTGAATTTAGCCTTCTAGAATTCATTTGAGTAGACCCACGGAAAAAACGAAAGAAATGGGAGTCGTTTTGGACTAGAACAGAGAGGGGGAAGACTTTGGATTTTCGAGCTTGAGTCGAATGGATTGGAGACATGGAACGATGCAATTGATGTTAGAAATATGGTTGATAGAATCCCACTAAGATCCCTAATGCATCAATTGAAGGAAAACAATGAGAATTTGTGGAGATTGGACGATGAACAGTGTTCGATGTTCTTCGAAAAGTCGAGTTCTATTTGAAGGATCGAGGTAAGTGTTTGTGTAATTGAGGTTACAGAACCTTAATTAGATGAATAACGATCATAATGGACGGTTTAATTGTCGAAATGGATGTAGAATTGATCGGGATTGAATCGGGTTAGCATGCGGGTCACATGATCCGTTTACCAGTTAAACGGGTGAAGGTGGTGACACTGTAGCACGCACGTGGGTTTCACGCGCAGCCACTCAGGGCGACGTGTGAGAGCGTGTGGGCATGATTACCGAGGTGAGGTCAACATGACTTTTGTTCTATACAATTCAACGAACATTTTAGAGTTGGTTTCGAGTCGATCGAACACCGTTTCGATATTGTTTCGAGGGTCCGAAGGTTTATGTTACGTTTTTAATTCATAATTAATTCCCAAAAAATTTGGGGAAATTAAGAGGATATTAATTAAGTCATTAGTGACCCTGAGTAATGATTTTGGACAGGGTTCGAGATTCCTGGAAAGTGTTGGAAATTACGGAAACGCATGCAGCTCGGAAAGCGAGTGGTTTGGAGGGTGTGTGAGTGGACGTTTGTTTTATAAACTGATATGCATGCATAGTTAAATGTTTTACATGATTTATTGCATGATTTTAATTGCAATGATTTAGCATGATTATTTCTGGATTTAATGATTATTTTACTCAGTGTTTTGGGCATGTTTTTCGAGAAACTGTGAAATTGTTGTTTTGGGCGAAGGCACGGGATTTGAGATTGATTTTGACTTGGATTATGAGTCGGGAAATTGATTTTATGGATTTATGTGAAAATGGCAACTTAGGATGTGGTTGCACGGATTTGCGTGAAAATGAGCTTTGGGCACGAGCCCCCGTGATAAATGGTTTTGACATGGTTTTAATGATGCTTTTGAAATAAAGATTTTGATTTTGTATTGATGTTCAGTGCCCCCAGATGTGTAATTCCTGGGTAAACTTTGGATGTGTAATTCTTGGGTAGACTTCGGATGTGTAATTCCCGAAGTGACTCCGAATGTGTAATTCCCGGAGGGACTCAGGATGTGTAATTCTTGGAGGGACCGGATGTGTAATTCCCAGTGAGGCTGGATGTGTAATTCCCAGCAGGATGATGACTCTGGATGTGTAATTCCCAGAGGACCCTCGAATGTTTAATTCCCGAGTTATATGTTTTATTGTATGATAAAATGGTTTTATAAAATGATGCGTGTGCGGCTTGAGAGCCGAGATTTGATACTTTTCATGTGATTTGGCTTGGAAGCCGTTGATTCATGTGTTTAACCCTATGCATGCATGATTTGGTAAACTGGAGGGTAAATGTTGTATTTTGATAAATGTATTTTTAAATTATATTATTTTTGTCCACTCACACCTTTCCTGTTTTGATGACCCTCCAGGCCGTGGCACAACGTTCGAGGCTGATCGAGAGGCGGAGACATGAGCGAAAATCAGTGCAGTTATCCCTTGTCTAACAGGTGTTGAAGGGTAATTTCGGGACTTTAGTTGACTTGTCAGTAAGGAGCCGGACCGGGCACGGTTATCAAAGTCCAATAGGGACGGGTCCTATCAAATTGGTATCAGAGCATTGGGTTACTAATTTGCCATGCCTCCGAGATACGAGCCCTGTGATGACACGAGATACGAGGGTATAGGAAATCCCTATAGTAGGTATGAACCTAGATTGGGGGTCGAACATTTCATCTTGTGTTCTGGTTGTGTCAGACTTGTGTTGGTTCGGATGGTTGTTAATGATATGGTTTATGGATGGGCATGTTGGGCCCAGGCTACATTTGACCCATGGATAGGGGGTCAGATGAGTGACCTTTGGATTATGGATATCGCATGGGTAGTGGATGTTGAATTCAGACTCGAGAGGAGTCGAGACATTGGATAAGGACTCAATAGGAGTCAGGGGTTGGTCTAGGACTCAGAATGAGTCATGATATAATTGAGGGCTCGTGATGAGCTGAAAAATATGGAAAAGGTAATTTTGGTTGTACTTAACGAGTGAATGAAGGTTCAAGTGGGAACCCGAGGTATTGAATTGGATGTGAATTGAGTCTCCATGATTGTTGATGGAGAGATACACCTGAATTTCGGGGGCGAAATTCTTTAAGCGGGGAAGGTTGTGATGACTCGGAAATTTGAAAAAAGGAAATTTTGGAAAAATTAGAAGGAAATGACGATTTTACCCCTGGTTATAAAGGACCAAAAGTTGACTTTTTGTTTGGGACCTTGTTTGGATTTTTCGGAAGTACCGTTGGAAAGGTCTCGGAACGCTGAATACGTAGACAGACGACATGCGCTAATCGGAGTCTAAACGGAAAAGTTACGAACCTTCGAATATTAGTGGCATTTTGGTCATTTGTTAAGGCAAGGGCAAAATGGTAAATTGGGCTAGAATTGGCTATTCGGCAGTGATTGGTGACTCATTCAGTCCAGTAAGTGACACATGTCACTGCAGTTGGAGGATTGGTGGCCTATTTGTGTGTCGTGTTTGAACAATGACAGAGATAACAAAAAGAACCGCCCACCCCTTCGTTTAAATTCATCAAATTGATTTATGAATGAAGCTAAGTGTGAAACCTGAGACGGTGGGACGAATTTACAGAGAAAAACAAGTGGGAATTAGAGAAGAAAAGGGAAGGAAAAACCCAGAAAACCTGAAACCCCCCCGAAAACATTTGATGAACCTTAGGATCGAATTTGAAATTGTGGACATTCATGAGTGAAATTGATCTTCAATTTAGCCTTCTGGAATTCATTTGAGTCGACCCACTGCAAAAACGAAAGAAATGGGAGTCGTTTTGGACTAGAACAGAGAGCGGGAAGACTTTGGATTTTCGAACTTGAGTCAAATGGATTGGAGACATGGAACGAGCAATTGATGTTAGAAATATGGGTGATAGAATCCCACGAAGCTCCCTGATGCATCAATTGAAGGAAAACAATGATAATTTGTGGAGATTGGACGATGAACAGTGTTCGATGTTCTTCGAAAAGTCGAGTTCTATTTGAAGGATCGAGGTAAGTGTTTGTGTAATTGAGGTTACAGAACCTTAATTAGATGAATAACGATCTTAATGGATGGTTTAATTGTCGAAATGGATGCAGAATTGATGGGGATTGAATCGGGTTAGCACGCGGGTCACAGGATCCGTTTACCAGTTAAACAGGTGAAGGTGGTGACACTGTAGCACACACGTGGGTTTCACGCGCAGCCACTCTGGGCGGCGTGTGAGGGCGCATGGGCACGATTTCCGAGGTGAGGTCAACATGACTTTTGTTCTATGCAATTCAACGAACATTTTAGAGTTGGTTTCGAGTCGATCGAACACAGTTTTGATATTGTTTCGAGGGTCCGAAGGTTTATGTTACGTTTTTAATTCGTAATTAATTCCCAAAAAATTTGGGGGAGGATATTAATTAAGTCATTAGTGACCCTGAGTAATGATTTTGGATCGGGTTCGAGATTCCTGGAAAGTGTCGAAAATTACGGAAACGCGTGCAGCTCGGAAAGCGAGCGGTTTGGAGGGTGTGTGAGTGGACGTTTGTTTTATAAACTTATATGCGTGAATAGTTAAATGTTTTACATGATTTATTGAATGATTTTAATTGCAATGATTTAGCATGATTATTTCTGGATTTAATGATTATTTTAATCAGTGTTTTGGGCACGTTTTTCGAGAAACTGTGAAATTGTTGTTTTGGGCGAAGGCCCGTGATTTGAGATTGGTTTTGACTTGGATTATGAGTTGGGAAATTGATTTTATGGATTTATGTGAAAATGGAAACTTAGGTTGCGGTTGCACGGATTTGCGTGAAAATGAGCTTTAGGCACGAGCCCCCGTGATAAATGGTTTTGACAAGGTTTTAATGATGATTTTGAAATAAAGATTTTGATTTTGTATTGATGTTCAGTGCCCCCAGATGTGTAATTCCTGGGTAAACTTCGGATGTGTAATTCCTGGGTAGACTTCGGATGTGTAATTCCCGAAGTGACTCCGAATGTGTAATTCCCGGAGGGACCGGATGTGTAATTCCCAGTGAGGCTGGATGTGTAATTCCCAGCAGGATGATGACTCTGGATGTGTAATTCCCAGAGGACCCTCAGATGTGTAATTCCCGAGTTATATGTTTTATTGTATGATAAAATCGTTTTATAAAATTATGCATATGTTTGGCTTGAGAGTTGGGATTTGATACTTTTCATGTGATTTGGCTTGGAAGCCATTGATTCATGTGTTTAACCCTATGCATGCATGATTTGGTAAACTGGAGGGTAAATGTTGTATTTTGATAAATGTATTTTTAATTGATATTATTTTTGTCCACTCACACCTTTCCTGTTTTGATGACCCTCTAGGCCGTGACACGACGTTCGAGGCTGATCGAGAGGCGGAGGCATGAGCGAAAATCAGTGCAGTTATCCCTTGTCTGACAGGTGCTGTAGGGTAGTTTCGGGACTTCAGTTGACTTGTCAGACGGGAGCAGGACCGGGTACGGTTATCAAAGTCGAAACGGGACACGTCATGTCATGTGTGGTCACGGTTGGATAGGTATGTGATCGGGACCAGTTACATAGAGGAATTGTGGGACGTGGATGGTGTTCCCACATATTGGTTGAGTTGCTGATGAGAGCGAGTGCGTGGTGACTCCGGTGAGGTCGGCGTGGATCACTGACGAAAGTAGTACGGACGTTGAACGGATATCAGAGAATAGGAATACCGAGGTCGGTAGATGCCGTCTTATGAATTGGGTTGCGAGGTGATATTCGTGCCCGTTGACGGCAGACTCGCACGAAGTACTGAGGTGTTAGTACGAGGTACGCTTGAATCGAGAAGTGTTGAGTTTGACTAATAGTCATAGTGATTTGATTGGTATTGACTAAGCTGTGAGAGTCAGCTGGTGCAACGTTATAGGTACCGCGGATATGAGTTGGAAATGTGTTGACCTCGGTGAGTCTGAGATGATCGCTAGTTGGACCGAGGGTTAGTATGAGTTGTTTCGCCTGGTGGAGTACTGGTGACAGTTGGAAATTGTCAAGCAAAGCTGAATTGACAGTTGATGGACACCGGGTAGGAAACCCAGGTGTGAGATCGGTTGGATTTCCCCCTAGTAAGTTACTGACGTACGAGAGTTGGAATTCCGGGGATGAAATTCTTTAAAGGGGGGGGGGGGGGGGATTGTAACGACCCGTCCCCGAAATTGGAATTAGATTAGTGGTTAATGACGGATTAGTGAAGTTAATTGGTGATTAGTTGGGTACTCTCGGACGGAAGGTGTGAAATGACGATTTTTCCCTTGAAACGGGCAAAAAGGTTGACTTTTAGTTCGTACGGTCAAATGGAATTTGATCGATGACTGTGACGTAGTTTAGGACGTCACGAGTTCATAGACAGGTGGCACGTCCGTTTCCGACATTCGAGGAAGAAGTTATGGTGTTCGGAAGTTTGAGGGTATTTAGGGAATTTGGTTAAAAAAGGAAAATTTCTTAACTTTTCATACGACATGGATTTGTCATGCATTTTGAGGACCGTTAGGTAGGTCTCGATCCCCTGAATACAACGACAGGCGGTATGTGTCACTTGGAGTTCAGACGATAGAGTTACTGATCTAGGAACATACGGGGCAAAATGGTAATTTGTGAAGGCATGGACATTTTGGTCCTTTTGATGCATTGGGATCTGTTCCCAGTTGGATCTGGACACTTGGCTATTCTTGGAAATGCTGCCCATAGAAAATTGGACACCTGGCTTCCTCTGGTTAGTTGTGGAAGCTGGGAATGGTTTTAAAATTGTGAAGGTTGAGATATGTTGCACGGTTTGGGAAAAAATAGAGACAGTGTGTGTGCTGGTGAAATCCCACCCCGAGTAACCTCTTAATCCTCATCTTTTGCTCTTAAGTGATTAATGAAAAAGAGAGAAGTTAGTGAGAGGGTTGTAGTGATGTGATCACGGCGGCTTGCCGTGGACGGTGGCCACGACACCGTGAGGAACAAAACAAAGTGAGCCGTGAGGAACCCAGTCCACAACTCCCTTAGATCTTCATCAAGTGCCTTTGATGGGTGAATGAAAAGATTGAGGATGATGAGACACAGATGACGGTGGTGACACGGCTGCCCACGACGGCGAGGGGTGGTGAAAGCCTGTATAAAACCGTGAAGTCGCCTGTCTAAGTTTGAAACTGGTAAAGGCAATTGGAATTTCTGATGATCGATTTGGTTCATTGGGTAAGGTATCTGAGGTTGTGAGCAAGTGGCAGAGCCTGTTTTCGAAACCTAATATGGACGGTAAGTGAAAAACCCATAGAAGTCTCTTTTGAATTTTAAAATAGCAAAGTGTGTTTTAGTGTTAGTTAATCAAATTGATTGTTTGGACGAGGTTCTGGAGGACTTAAGGGACTGACTGAGCTTGAAATCAAGGAAAATGGAGGCTGGGATCGTGCAGGTACGACCGTCGCCGGTGGGATGGTTTGTTCTTGATCGGGAAGGTATTTTCTCGTACCTAAATCGTTGTTTTGACACCGTATGAAGATAGGGAATCAATAGACGAAGTTAACAGGAGTAAAATGGTTGAAATCAGACTGAAATTGGACCCTGAATCGTGAACGCCGGTTGAACTAAACCGGCCTGAACTGAATCGGTTCGAACCCGGTCTAACCAAGGTTGAAGATGAACAGTGCCAGCGCGTGGCTCCTATGCGCAGCCCCTTAGGGAGGATCGTGAGGGCGTGTGACACACCTTTTGAGGAAATTTCTAACACAACTTTTAAAGTAATCGATGTAACGAACATTTTGGGACCGGTTTCGAGTCGATCGGACATCGTCTTGATATGTTTCTGGATGTCCGAAAGTTTTAGGACTCGTTTAAAAATAGTTAAAAATTCGGGAAAAGTACAGGGCTTTAGTAGAAGCATTATGAAGTAGTTAGTAACCTTATTATGGGATTTGGACAGGTTCGGGAAAGCCGATGATAGTGGAGTAGCCATTTTGAGGAAATTTCCAACACAACTTTTAAAGTAATCGATGTAACGAACATTTTGGGACTGGTTTCGAGTCGATCGGACATCGTATTGATATGTTTCTGGATGTCCGAAAGTTTTGGGACTCGTTTAAAAATAGTTAAAAATTCGGGAAAAGTACGGGGCTTTTGTAGAAGCATTATGAAGTAGTTTGTAACCTTATTATGGGATTTGGACAGGTTCGGGAAAGCCGATGATAGTGGAGTAGCCAGGAAAGTGTAATTGCACATGTATCGAGGCGGCGACGCTAATGGTCTGTGAGTGGACTTTCTTTCGAACTTATGATGTATGCATAAATGTTTTATATGTTTTCTACATGTGATTTCTATATTTGTGATATGATCTTGATGATTTACGGTTTTGCACGCATTTCAATATATTTACGTTTTGTACGTTGTGATTTGACCATGGCTTGGTGATTTGATTTTGGGATTTGAAATATGATTTGATTTTAATGAATTATAATGGATTTTGGAAAAGTGATTTCGATAACTGTGATTTCGGGTTTCGGAATCGGATTTCGGAAATATGATTCCTCATTCGGTTTTGGAGCTTGAAAGTGGATTTCTGGATTTGGGTTCGAAATGATGATTCCGGATGCCGGCCGGCTTACAGAATGATGATTTCGAATTCGGATTTAGAAATGAATTATGGATGTGATTTCCAGATTAGAATTCTGGATTTGGATTTGGAATGATGATTTCATATTCGGTTTGGGATTCGAAATGGTGATTTCGAATTCGGATTTGGACATGGATTTGGAAATGGTTTTAAAACGGTTTTTTTATTGGATTTACTGGATCTGGTTATTGGGTTTAAAGACCCGGATCTGATATATGAAGGGGGCGGGCCCGGATTGGGTTTAAAGACCCGGATTGAGTTTAAAGACTTGGGAGTTTAAAGACTCGGATATTGTGATTTTCCCTGTAGGCCTATTGAGTTTAAAGACTCGGGAGTTTAAAGACTTGGATTATATTGAGGCTTGGATTGAGTTTAAAGACTTGGATTGATATTGAGTTTAAAGACTCAGATAGATCCAGCAGGTTCGATTGATTGAAATGGGTTTCAAAAGTGGTTTCAAATGTGTTTTGAATTTCGAAGATAACTTGATGGTTTTCGATGATGATGGTTTTCAATAATGGTTTTCAGATGTTTTGGGCTATGCTCGGAATGATATGGATTTTGCTGGTTTTGGGCTGAGGCCCAGGATTTGAGAAAATGAAAGGATTCCTGGCTTTTGGTTTCATAAAGGGTTATATTAGCTTGCATGCGAACTGGTTTTATGAAACAGCTTTTATATACATGCATTGGTTTTTAAATGGAGGGTATAAATGTCTTTTTATAATTTTTTTCTATACTTATCTTTTATTTTTGTCCAGTCACAGTCTTTTATGTTTTTCGATACCTTTCAGGTTGTTGCGGTGCAGGTTGTTAGAGAGAGACAGAGACATCATACATGCGATCCACAGTAAGTTGTGCGCGCTCTGGGAAGTCCGGAAATTTTTGGACGGTTTTCTTGGGAATCCCTTGTCCGGCTTACGTGTTACGTGGAGGTTGGACGTTGGTTTAGCCTTCATGTCGCACGTAAGTTAGACGGGAGTATGGCTTATCCCTTAATTTAGGGGGATTAGGGGTAGGTCATGTCAATATCTCTCAAAGCCAAGTATGTTCAACCTTATACAAGATCATAATCAATATCATAAGAACCATGCCACAATTTCCAATAACTGGTTCTTCATCATCATAAAGTCTCTCATTAGATCACTGCCCCATAGGCAGGCACACCAAAAAGTCGCTCGGGATACGAAGCCTAGCTCGACATCCGATATTGTCCACTTTGGGCCCAGCCCTCACTGTTTTGTTCTCGGGAGTTTACGTGCAATTTCCCAATGGGTCTCCCATCCTAGGATTTCACCATCCTCAACTCGCTTAACTTTGGAGTTCCTAAGGAATCCAAAGCCAGTAAGCTCCCAAAAAGCCTTCTATTGGATAGATGCTCGCCCACACATATAAGACGCATCCAGCAGATTCCCTGAGCGTTGTGGGATTGCTAACCATGCCCCCAAGGCACGGGTCGTCACAATCCACCCCCCTTGGGGCCTAGCGTCCTCACTGGTACACTTCCGGTTGGGGGTCCAGCTCTGATACCAAATTTTCACGTTCTGACCTTATCCAACATGATATTGTACGCTTTCGGCCTAACCCTCACGATTTTGATCTCAGGAGCTCACGTTCAACTTCTCAGTGGGTCACCCATTCTAGGATTGCACCATCCTCAACTTACTTAACTTTGAAGTTCCCAAGGAATCCAAAGCCAATGAACTCCCAAAAGGCCTCCTATTGAATAGATGCTCGCCCACACATATAAAGCGCATCCCCCAAATTCCCCGAGTGAAATGAGATTGCTAACCATGCCCCCAAGGCACGGATCCTCACAAATTGTCACGACCCGACCTTCTCCAATAGGATATTATCCGCTTTGAGCCCAACTATCGCGGTTTTGTTCTCGGGAGCTCACATGCAACTTCCCAGTAGGTCACCCATCTTGGGATTGCACCAGCCCCTACTCGCTTAACTTTGGAGTTCCCTAGGAATCTAAAGCCAGTGAGTTCCTAAAAGGCCTCATACTAGATAGATACGTGCATACACATAAGGCACTTCACATTTCCCTCCCCGAGCGATGTGGGATTGTTCACCGTTCTTCACAAGACATGTGTCTTACAATCCACCCCTTGGGGCCCAACGTCCTCACTGGCACACTTCTGGTTAGGGTCCAGCTCTAATACCAAATTTTCACGACCCGACCTTCTCCAACAGGATATTGTCCGTTTTGGGCCCAGCCTTCATGGTTTTGTTCTCTGGAGTTCACGTGCAACTTTCCAGTGGGTCACCTATCCTAGGATTGCACCAGCCTCAACTCGCTTAACTTTGGAGTTCCCTAGGAATCCAAAGCCAATGAGCTCCCAAAATGCCTCCTATTGGATAGATGATCGCCTACACATATAAGGCCCATCCCCCATATTCCCCGCGAGATGTGAGATTTCTAATCATGCCCCAAAGGCACGGGTCCCCACAACAGAGGTAACAGAAGAAAGGGTTCTGGCAGTACATTGCAATAATTTCGGGTTGTGAGAGCAAATTGAGATTTAGTGTCTGGTAGGGAGAACATTTTGAGTAATAAGCCTAAATAAAAATATTAACAATTCAAATTGAATTTCAACGATTTTGAAAATGAATTACCAAGACCAATCGTTATTAGTAAAATTGTTTAAATTTTCAATTATTTGATTTTTATCCGATCAAATATAAGTCGAAGAGTCAATAATTGTTTAAATAAAATAGATTTCTAGTTTTAATGGATTTATGCCTAATCCTAACATATATAGGTAGTATACTTAACTATTTGTGTATCCTATTTAATAGTTGTGTATCATACCAAAGAATTAACTTGTACTATGTTCACACAATCGTAAATATTTTATTATCCTTTTTGTAATAATGTAGTGGTCAGAGTGCGAACTAAAGGATATGTAGAACCAAATGATAGATAGAAATTAGAAAGTGCAAACTGGCGATGTGAGTTGTATCAAAGGCCAATGCTAGTTATACTCCAAGAAAATTCGGTTTAGTACACCAATAATTATATGCCTTTTGCCTCTATAGACACAAATATTTGTGTCCTATAACAAAGGGTATGTTGCAACCGATGTTATATTTTTTGATCAAAAGACACAAATAACTTACTTCGTGGTCAATTATCAAAGATCAAAGGATACTGATATTTTGTGTCTTTGTTCTGACAGTAGGCCCACGTGTTTTGTTAAACTCATGGATACAAATATATTATTGTGTCCTCTATTCTAATTTTTTTTAATAAAAATCATTCGTGCTATAGTATACAATTAATGTAGCACGAATTAGTCTTCTCTTACCATCTTACAATTAGTCTTCTCTTACCATCTTACAATTAGTCTTCTCTTAACATGCTTCTAACTTATCTTATTTATCACCCAACAAAATAGAGAGTAAAATTGGCAATTGCAATTGGTTCTCCAATGTTACATTATTGTGCTGCAATATAGAAGGAAAA
The DNA here is from genome assembly GCA_032719365.1 of Prinsepia uniflora. Taxonomy (NCBI): domain Eukaryota; kingdom Viridiplantae; phylum Streptophyta; class Magnoliopsida; order Rosales; family Rosaceae; genus Prinsepia; species Prinsepia uniflora. The sequence continues at coordinate 75,903,413 of CM064863.1, forward strand.
CAATGACAACACATAATGTCACTATAATGGCTATATACATCTCAGTTGAAATCCCTGCTCACCATCATAAAATCTCTCCAATGTTACAAATCATCATCTTTATCACCATGTCCATCATCATCATCTTTATCACCATGTCCATCATCATCATCATCATCATCATTATCATAAAATCCCTACTCACCATCATCTGAATCCTCCCCCACATTAAAATCCCTGCTCACTATCATCATAAAAGCATTCAGTATATTATGATGGTTTCAGGAGGAAAATTTAACCAAGAACAACCACCAAGAAAACTAGTCATAGATTTACAGTCACCAAATCTGTTTCACTCATTATTATACATAATAAATGTAGATAACACAAATGAATTCAATATATTTACCTTTTCGATTGCTTCTTTATGTTTCAAGAGAATGTGGGAACCTCCAGTATGATTATACTTTCTTTGACCTATTTGCAGCATTAGTCATGCGCTTTTTCTCTAGTACAAGGTGCCATGATATATTAGAAACATTAGCTTTTCTAATTAGAAAAATATCTTATCACTGTAAAATGTGCCATGATTAAAAGTTCTAATAATAAAAGTTATAGGAAAATCAGAAAAAAAAAAAAAAAAAACCACATTGAATACAACATCTAGATAAAGAAAATCCCATTTCCATTGTCCAACCTAAACTTGGTCATTCGTAGCTGATATAAAAAAATAACATCACGCTACCGATAAAAGAAGGATAAATTGGAAAATTGGGTGAATGAAGGGTAAAATTGGAAATACACTGTCCATAAACAGTACCAAGGATGCTTCCCTCTTATTATATAGAGAATTATAAAAGACACAACTATTTGTGTCTTATAAATGGAAGCACACCTCATAAGGGATAGATCAATGGACACAAATATTTGTGTCGTATAAGTTATTAAATATTTTTCGAGTCGTAATGATGGGGAAAAGGTATAAATTAGTGTTTCAAAAAGTTTTGGCAGATTGGCAAAAGAGGAAAAATCAATACATTTAGCTTATTTATTATAAAAGACACAAGTATTTGTGTCTTATAAGTCATTAAATAAGTTCAGGGTCATAATGAGGGGAGGGGGGAGGGGGAAACTAGAAATTAGGGTTTCAAAAAATTTTGGCAGATTGGAGAAAGAGAGAAATCAATACATTTAGTTTATTTATTATAAAAGACACAAATATTTGTGTTTTATAAGTTATTTAATATTTTTGAAGTCGTAATGAGGGGAAAAAGCTAGAATTTAGGGTTTCAAAAAGTTTTTGCAAATTGAAAAAGTAGGGAAAATCAATACATTTAATTTATATTTTATAAAAAGACACAAATATTTGTGTCTTATAAGTAGAAGCACACCTCGGAAGGGAGAGATCAAAGGACACAAATATTTGTGTCTTATAAGTTATTTAATATTTTTAGGTTCGTAATGAGGGGGAAAAGCTAGACATTAGGGTTTCAAAAAAATTTCGAATATTGGAAAAGAGGGGAAAAGTTATAATACAATCTTAAATAGATGAGAAATATGATACAAATAAATAAGAGTGGCTTAGTTACAAAATAATAGACACAATTAATTTTGTCCAAGAAAAGAGAAAGGTCTGGTAACTTTATAGCTAACATAATCTACTTGTGTATTGTACACGGGGCTCCGTATCTAGTAGCATGTTGGTGTGCATTAATAAAAGTATTTGACACAAAAGATTGTGTCTTATTTAATTAAAATGGAAACAAACATGAAATATTAGTGTTTATTAATTATTAAAGGACACTATTTGTGGCTAAGTGTAACGACCCGTCCCGAATATCGGGATTGAATATGAATTAATATTGATTTAGAATGACTAATCGGGGATTAGTTGAGTGGAATCGGACGAATTGTGCAAAATGACCGTTTTGCCCCTAGCGTGGGCAAAATGTTGACTTTTAGTTCGGCCGGTCAAACGGACTTTGACCGATGACTGTGACGTAGTTTGGGACGTCACGAGTTCATAGACAGGTGGCACGTTCGATTCCGACATTCGAGGTGAAAGTTATGACGTTCGGAAGTTGAGGGGTATTTTGGTAATTTGGCTAATAGGGGGCCAAATGTTGACTTTTGACCCGGGAAGTCCAATGGACGAGGGCCAAGGACCGTTATGTAGGTCTCGTCGATACGAATCCAACGACAGGCGGCATGCCGAAATCGGAGATTCGACGACGAAGTTATGGTCACGGGAACGGACTCGATTAACCGAACGAATCGGGATTAAAATAATATTTTAATATGAACAGTACCCGGTGACTAAACACATTTGGATGAGTGACAAGTGTCACTCATCCCTTAAATTAGGGCTTAAACACAGATCCATGTTTTTGGGGGAGACCTAATCATGATGTTTAATTATTTGTTTATTATAATTAGTTATACTAAATCCTCCATTAATCTCTTCTGTCCTTAACCCGTGAACAAGCAGCAAAACACAGAGAAGAGGGTCTGAAATTGTCCACCATTTCTCTTCCAATTCTGAACCTGAGAGTGGGAAATTGTGAGTTCAATTAGATTGGATTGAACTGGGATTACACGGGGGATTGAGAGGGAGAAGGTAGCTGGAAATTGAAAATTTGATTTTTAGGAGGGAAATTCGAATTGGAAGAATTGAGCCGTGAGGAGTGGAATTGAAGCTCGAGTTAGCTTCCTGAGATCAGTATGAGTCGATCCACATCAAGAACGGAAGAAATCGTGGCCCAATTGGCTCTGAACGGGCCTGGTAACAGAGAGCTTGAGTCGAGGTTGAGTCGTGATCATTGAGTGATCAAACGACGCAATTGATGAAGGGAAACTGTTTCTCTTAGTCCATTGAAGCTTCTGGATGAATCATTTTAAAGAAAACGTTTGACATTCACGAACTTCGAAGATGAACAGTGTTCGGGGTGTTCTTCGAATAATCAGCTTTGATTTGAAGGTTTGAGGTAAGGTTGTTTGTAATTAAGTTCACAGATCCCTAATTGAAACTAATTCGATGCTAATGGTCATTTTAATTGCTAAAAACGGTGTAGAATTGACTGACATTGAACCGGGTCTGTTCGCGGGTTAAAGGACCCGTTTTACAGACAAACGGGTGAGGACGATGGTTACTGTAGCAGGCGCGTGGGTTTCACGCGCAGCCACTCACGGCGGCGCGTGAGGGTGCGTACGGCCTAGTTTCAAGGTGAGGTCAACATGACTTTTGATCCTCTCATTGTAACGAACATTTTGACGCTGGTTTCGAGGAAATCGGATATTGTTTCGTTAATGTTCCGGGTATCCGGAGTTTTGTTTTACGTTAAATATACGTATTTAAATTCCGGAAAAATTGGAGAAAATTATATGAAGTATTTTGAGATGTTAGTAACCCTCTATAATGATTTTGGACAGGAGTTGTGATTTCCAGATTTTACGGAAAAACGTGCAGCTAGGAAACGGACCGTTTTGGACGGTGTGTGTGAGTGGACTTTGTTTTCTAACCGTGATGCATGCATATATGATTTTAAATTCCTTATTATATGATTTTATATGCTTTGGCATGGTTGATATTTCAATCCGGTAATTTCTCGGTTTTATGATTATTATATTATTATTGGGCGATTTTCGAGAAATTACGAAATTTGGTGAAAATAATGTTTGGACTTGGTTTATGAGTCCGAGATTGAAATTGATTGAAAATAATGTTTGGACTCGGATTATTGAGACATGGATTGAAAAATGATGTTGTGACTCGGGAATGAGTCAAGGGGCAATTTCGTGGATTTACGTGAAAATGGCAACGGAGGTTGCAACGCATGGATTTGCATGAAAATGATATTTTGGGCGTGCGACCCAAGTGAATAGTGATTTTGACTCGGATTGGAGTCACTTGTGAATTTGATGATTTTGTATGATTTATTGTGATTTTATGATTATTTTAATCAGCCTTTCGGGCACGTTTTACGAGGAACGTGCAAATGATGTTTTGGGCGAGGCCCGGAGTTTAAATGATTCCTAAAATGATATTTTAACTTAATTGGTGAGTCTGGATTATTTTATTGTTTTAAAATGTGATTTTAACGGTTTACGTGAAAATGGTAATTTGGGCTTGAGACCCAGTCGGGAATGATCTTGACTTTGTATGAAGTCAAGATTTGATTGAAATGTTTTGGGATGTAATTCCCGAGATGGTTTTCATTGTGATTGTGAAATGCCCAGACGATCGGAGCTTGGGGGGATTACCCAGACGACCGGAGCTTGGGGGATGTGATTGTAGGATCGGGAGTTGATCCTATGGTAGTCAGCTTCTCGGATGAGACTGAACTTGGATGTACCACTCGGATGGGTCTGAGCCTGGGGATGTGTTCGCCCAGAGGTGACTGAGCCCGAGGGGGGGTTGAGCCCAGAGGTGTCTGTTCCCGAGAGAGTGGCTGGATATTGGCCTACGCGTAGTGCAGCACTTGTGAGTAGTGCAGTTTGATTGATTGTGCACTTGTGAGTAGTGCAGATGTGATTGTGATAGGATGTGCACTTGTGAGTAGTGCGGATTGATTAGATTGATTGATTGACTGTGCACTTGTGAATAGTGCTGATTGATGTCGTTTGTGATGACGTACCGGTATTGAGTACGGGTTTTTGGTCTTTGTGGCCAGGTGATTATGTTTTCACATGTTTTGGCCTGAGAGCCGGGATTTGATGTTTTATAACATGAACTGATTTGGTGAACATGAGTTTTACGGACCATGGGTAATTATGTTTTGATTTTATCGGTCCACTGTTCATACTTGAATGATTTCATACTATTACTCATGTTTTACGATATGCATGCAAGTTTGTGAAAACTGGAGGGTAAGATTGTAATTTTGGAAAATATTTTTATCAGAGGTGATTTTTGTCCACTCACACCTTTTCTGTTTTGTGACCCTCCAAGCCGTGGTACGACGTTCGGGACTGATCGTGAGGCAGTGGCAGCAGCAGAAATCAGCACAAACATCCCTTGTCTGGCAAGCACTGAAGGGTAGTTTCGGGCCTTTGGTTCACTTGTCAGACGGGAGCAGGACCGGACACGGTTTTTGACGTCCAGTTGGGACGGGTCCTGTCACTAAGAGACTTGTGTCCAATGGCCAATTTTCTTGTAGTGTTAATTACAGGTTACATTTGTAAACTATATGTATATATAGGATCTATTAATATAAATAATATTTATTTGTATTAGTATATGATTTATAAATATGGTATTTCCATATAAAAATTTCCTTCTTAAAAGCAAGGATTCAACGATGTTATAAAAGCACCCTATATATCCTCTTGTACGGTTTTGAAATCAATCAATGAATATCACCCTTTTGTAAAAAAATTGCATTATTCCTTGTAATGAATATATATCACCCTTTTGTAATATATATATATATATATATATATATATATAGATGTCACCCTTTTGTCAAAAAACACCCTATCATGGAGACCCTGAACCTTCAGTTCACCACCAAGGCATTATAACCAGTTCGCTCGTACTCTAATTTTTTGTTCAAGAAAGTATTTTTCATTAATACGTACATTTACTAAATAAGGAGTATAAAGTATAAACCCTAATAATATATGACATTCAAAAATTTGATGTACTTTCCTATATTGATGCTTTCATTTGGACTGACGTACAAGGAGCTGAATGAATAGCTAATTAAGTTGAATATATTATTAAGGAGATAGAGATATATTGCACATTTACCTACATCTACTTTTTATGTTGTTTTGTTTGGGGTTTGCTCTTGATTAAAGCCTTAATAAACAAAGGATAAACTACATAAAAGTACTCAAATTATTGAATCGATTTTAAAAAGTACCCGAACTAAAAAAAGTTACATTTTCATACCCAAGCTATATATTGATTTCAAAAGAGTACCTTCGTTAAAAATTTCATCCAATTTTCTGTTAAGTGTCTACGTGGCAAAAAAAAAAAAGCCACTCAACATGTGATGTGGCAATTTGAAGGGGCAAATTGGGAATAATTCAAATTCAGTTCCGAATTTTTTTAAAAAAAGGATAAACTATATAAAAGTACCCAAACTATAGGCTCGATTACAAAAAGTACCCCAACTATTAAAAGTTTCAATTAAGTACACAACATATACTCGCGATTTCAAAATAGTGATTCCGTCACATTTTCCGTCCGAATGTCAGTTACATGCAGACGTGGAAACTTCTTAGTCCAGTCAGCTTCTGAGGTGACCAAAATTAGAAGGGCATTTCAGTCATATCACTATTTTATCATTTTCCCTAATTCATCATCTTCATCAACCATCAATCTCCTTTTTTCTCTTTCCCAATTCATCATTTGAACCAATTACATCACCAGGAAATTGAAAGAACAATAAAAAGAGAAATATCTTACCCTTCTTCCTGAGTTTCTATGAATTGGAGATAAAAAAAAAACTTCAAATTTTTTGAGTTTCTTTGAATCTGAGTTCTTTCTTCCCATTTTATGTGCAGATAGATGCTGTAAAAAAATCACGTCCAAAAAAATCATTTTTCCAATGGCCTCTAGATCTAAGTAATTACAAAACAAGTTCACTTACACATCTAACTAATCACCTATCGATGCCCAAAATTCACTATGAGCTTCGCACCTTTCCAATGGCCTCCAATTCCTTCCTCTTTCTCCTCACCCTCTTCACATTTCTCAAATTTCCAACTCAAATCACCTCCTAATCCGCCGACCAATCACCCAAGACCTTCATCTTCTTAGTTGACGGGCATTCTAACCCTTTCATTTCACCACCCATTATCACTAGCACACTTCTGGGTCGACTCGCCTTAGATCCTCCACGTCAAGCTCGCCAATTCGGTATTCCTCTTTCGGTGCTTGATGATCACCCAAAGATTGATTTGGCCATCGTTGGTGCAGATGAGGTTGACCAAAATCTTGACTTGGTTAAAGGGCGTGGTGGTGCTTTTCTCAGAGAGAAAATGGTGGAGGCTGCATTGGATAAGTTTGTGGTGGTGGCGGATGAGACCAAGCTGGTGCTGGTCTTGGAGGGAGTGGGTTGGCAATGCCAGTAAAGGTCGTACAGTTTTTCTGGAAATATAACTTGGCGAAGCTCTAGGAGCTGTTTAAAGAACAAGGGGTTGAAGCAAAGTTGAGATTGAATGGTGAAGATAAGTCTTATGTCACTGAAAAATTCAATTACATTATGGATTTGTACTTCAAGACTCTGATCACAGACGGGTATGTCGCTGGGAAGGAGATTTCGAAATTCAAAGGGGGTAGTGGAACATGCGTTATTCTTGGGCATTGCTACATCAGTCATTATTGCAGGAAAAGAAGGTGACAAGATGACACGACCCATCCCAATCCCCCCGGGATTACCATGGAATGTGTCATGCTCCCGTCTGACAAGAGGTGTCAGACAAGGGATAACCTGTTGCCACTGCCCAACCGGGCTTCCAGAGTGCGTAAGGATCGATGGAGGAGGTGTATGATGTCCCAGTCTCTGCTGCAGTCGCATCCGGAATCAACCTGAAGGGCATTAAAAACAAAAGCTGTGAGTGGACGAAAATAAACAAGTCTGTTTAAAACATTTATAAGACATTTATGTCCTTTAGTAAAATAATATGCATGCACCATCATTGAAAATCATAGATCATATAATATGAACCAAAAACATAATTTTAGCCACTGCACCATACACTCCAATCCGACATCCCTGATGTCTGACGTCCCTGACGTCAATAAGGTCACAATCACAAGGCTACGCGTGCCACTCGGGTCTCAATTTCCGAGTTCAATCCCCGAACCCCGTTCGGGTACAGCATCCTCGATGCTTAGCGTCATAGACGCTGGACGTACTAGACGTCCATGACCTCTCCGGGGTACCTCATCCGGAGGAGACAATATAATATGGAAGGATCTATACAGTGCAGTACCAAATACATTTTATTGATATCCAAATGCAAAGCATAAATATATACATAGATAAAATCCAAACCAATCTTTAAGTTTCATCAGACGGGTCTCAAGCCCAAATACCGTGAAACGTGCCATAACCATAATTTCAATATCATCAAAACCATTATAAGTCCAAATAGTTGATTTAAATCCAAAATCATTTATTCGATTCCATTTTAGGGTCCCCGACCCGAATCACATATATAAATCAACTGGGCCCCTGGCCCGATTTCATAAGTTAACTGGCCCCTAGCCTGAATTCATAAGTCCACTGGGCCCCCAGCCCGAATTCACAAGTTAACTGGGCCCTTGGTCCGATTCATAAGTTAACTGGGGCCCTGACCCGATTTTACTTTATCAAGTCCGTAACCGTTTCATGAAATCATATCCAACCACATTTATGGAAATCGGTGCAAATCCAGAAAACCTCGGTTTACGTGCAAATACGTAAATCACCTCGAAATGCGTGAAATCATTTTAGATCCACCGATATCCAAAATAAATCATTTAATCACAATTATAACAATCATGAAACAGTTATGCATGCATCGAATTTATAAAACCAATGTCCACTCACAGACAGTTTAACCGAGCTCCTTGATACGCGTGCCATAGGCCTTCCCGGGCCACACCACTATCACCGGGACTCCCAATCCTGTTCAAATCACATTAGAGGATCACTAACCTCATCATTAACATCCTATTCAAGTTCCGAAATTTTCCCGAATTTTTAAGTATTTTTAAACTGGATTAAAAACCTTCGGACATCCCCGAACAATGTCGAGACGGTGTCCGATCGACACGAAACCAATCCCAAAATGTTCGTTACATTGCATAGAACAAAAGTCATGTTGGAAGTTTCCCAAAATTACCTCACACGCGCCCCCACGCGCGGGTTGAACTCCCTGCGCGTGAAACCCACGCGCCGGGCACTGTTCATCATCGTTCAGCCCGAATGACTGGTAAATGGGTCGCCGTGACCCGCAGGCCAACCCGACTGGTTCTCCGCCGTTCCTTGATCATTTTCAACAGGATTTTCACCTACAAGATCGTCTGAGTTCTACCAACAGTTCTGTGGAAACAAAAACAAGGAATAACGTCCAGATCGTACCTCCCCGATCGAGAAGCTCACGACCAAAAATCCTCTGTCCACTGCTCTCAGCTCCGACCACCATTCTCCTCGAAAACGGTCCCTATAGACTCGTCTCATCCTCTGGATCATCATCCTGGTCACTAGATCGATCAACACACCGTAAAATCCAAGCTGCCACTTTTATACCCGAAAACGGACTCACGTGTTTAGGCTTACCTCACCGCCGTGGTCACCACCGTGGCCACCGAAACGCCTGGACTGATCACAGGAACATCCATCACCCTTCAACACGATCACAAACAGTCAACATCGACCTTCCCAATTTTTGAGTTTCGGACCTCCCCTGTTTTTCCTCTCCGTCGCCAACCCCGCCGTCCCCCGCCGTCACCCGGCTCACCACAGTCGTCCCTCCGCCCACACTAATGGTTGTTCTCACTCCCAAGCACAAAAGAGATGGGCTGGCGTGAGTGTGTGTTCAAATTCCTTCACGGGCAGAGGAAGAATGAAAATGAGGAAAGGGGTGTATTTGATGGCTTATTCGAATCAGACAGTGGACAGTGAGGATAACAACATCACAGGAGATGGAGGGTTGAGAATGAAGGCAGAGATCAGATAAATGGCCCAGATTAAAAGTTGAACAAAGTGGGAATTCTTTATTTATTTAATTCCTAATAATTTAATCCAATCCCCCCAATCCAGATCTGAGTCCATAATTAAAGGTTAGTGGTCCACGTGTCCCACTCAGAATCCCAGACCAATCAGAAAACGCCACGTGTCCCTGCCTCGTAATGCGTGCAAATCGAAACCAAACTTCCGTGACCCAAAACTTCGTCGTCGAATCTCCGATTTCGGCATGCCGCCTGTCATTGGATTCGTATCGACGATACCTACGTAACGGTCCTTGGCCCTCGGCCATCGGACATCTCGGTCAAAAAGTCAACATTTCCCCTTATTTCGTCCAAATTACGAAAATGCCCTTGCATTTCCGTACATCATAACTTTCACCACGAACGTCGGAATCGAACGTGCCGCCTGTCTATGAACTCATGACGTCCCGAACTACGTCACGGTCATCGGTCAAAGTCCATTTGACCATCAGAAATAAAAGTCAACATTCTGCCCACGCCCAGGGGCAAAATGGTCATTTTGCACAATTCGTCCGAAATCGCTCAATTAATCCCAGATTAGTAAATCATAATTAAATATTATTAAATCCCGATATTCAGATCGGGTCGTTACAACCTTCCCTCCTTAAAGAATTTCGTCCTCGAAATTACCAATAACCTTATTCCACAACCACCTTGTGGAAAACATTTCGACCTCATATCATATGTACACCTGTACACCCACTTACTGGGACAACACTAGCCTCGTCTGTACCCAGACATCCCATCACAGTCATACGTCATAACAACAACACTCGACCACCTCGAGTGGAATTGATCACCTAATCCGCGATAAAATCGCTTAACCATTTAACTGACTCATTAAACTAAACAATTCCTTTCAATCATCAATATATCCGACGTCTGCTCCCCCCTGGGAGTCACCAAAACTCACTTGTCAGTCCATGCTGACACCATCAGCCACACTGTCACCGCTAAGCTTTACCACCCTAGTAAAGCCCCAACCATCAGCCAGTCAGTGACAACACCACGCACTACATCACTCTCGATGTAGCGTAAGATCAACCACATGATCTCAATTCGCAAGGCAAGCCCAATCCGGCGACATATATTAATCTCAATGTCCATAATCGCCGACTCCCTCAGCGAACCAAGACGCTAGAAACATCACGGTGTGAAAACATCACACAAGGCTATTCGTGGTTACTCAGACCACCAATTCACTCATCCTGAGTGTACGTATACCGTCAACTTACACAATCAAGTGGTGTAACTGGAATACATTGAATACCAGCCCAGCAGTGATCACACATCTCAATACTAGGGTTCCACTAGCCAACCATGGCTAAGAGCGCCTGCCCGTACAATCACTGAACCCGACAAAATCACTCTGCACAGCGCACAGTATCCAATGTCCAGTCCACAACACAGCCAAATAAATGATATCGGAACCAAGCTGATTACCAACACGTTTAATCACATACCACGGGTACATCCCATGTACCGCCATTAGGCACCACTCAGCCTAACTAGTATCAATCCTCGGACAACGTACCCTGTACGCACCTCAATCTATCAATCTGCCTATAACCACCCAGGTCATAGCCAAACACGTTCCAATAATGGAGTACATTTGCCCAAACCAACATGAGGCAAAACGAAACTCCACCCATCATCCAGTTTCAGTTCCAAATCTGAATTCGCAATTTCGAAAGAAATCCCGAATCCAAACCCCGACATCATAATTTTATTCCATGTCCAAATCCGAATCCGAAATCATTATTTTGTAAGCTAGCATTGGAATAATCATTCCGCACCCAAATCCGGCAATCCACCTTCGAGCTTCGCAATCGAATCCTGAATCGTCACCCAGAAATTCGATTCCAAAACCCAAAATCTTGTTTACGTCCACCAAGACGTAACATAACCGATCCTATCGGTTACCTGCTCAAAACACTCGATTGACTTCATAGGGAAGCCAATCCCAATATCCATACGTCAAAAGTTGACAAAATCCGATCACATCGGAAACCTACTCAACCAATTCACAAACCATATGGACTCACTCTGAAAAGAAGTTCAGTCCCGTCATTTACGACTCACATATCAAGGTAAGAGTGATAAACTCACACCCAATCTGGATCATCACGATCACGACCTAGATCCATCACTACGTCATCCGACAAGTAACATCACGATCCTAGATCGTCACATCGACCAAAGTCGACAACATCACAAATCAGATCCACCTAGGATCCACACATGCTCACATAGCTAACAATCCATCTGAAAGCTGATCGTAGGGTCTTACACCCTCATTGAATCATTCGCCAAATTTCCCTTGGTGGAAAGATGACCTGCATTTCACCACCAAATCCAAAATCGTGCACAACCTCTTGTGTCCAATGACCCCAAGCCAAACATGGGTCCACCAACCAATACACGCTCAACGTACTGGTAGCAACAATCATCATCTGCCACAGCAGGAAATAAGATGTCATCCCCAATGACTTCGGAATACCAGTCACCGATGCGGAAACGAGCACTCCTCTCGTCTCCCAATCACAACTCTATCCGAATCGGGAGTTCCAACCATGTTGGAAACAGACATGCTCCCAATGAGATGTCAAGTCCAACCACTGGACTGCCCACGTCCATATCTCACTTGGGCCATCACGTGTCCAAAATCAATTCATTACTCGGACCTCACGTCCGCCAATAATCATTTATGCACATACCCTGATTCCGAACGGAATATCCACAACTCTGCTTGGATGTGCATACCCAACTGCCTCCGTCTCACATCTCAACCTTTACAGGTTCAATCCTCACATCAATACCACGAATGGTTTTCCTCGACTTTTCCAATTTCAATAATTTCCTTGTACTCTCAGGGGATATAAGCAGTACACAATCTTACCAATCTCGGAGTTGACAACAACTCCCCAAATCCACCAATACACATGACATAGGGAACATCATCCCTAGATTCCTCAAGTTTCAATCATACCTTCTGATCCATTCCTCACATGTCATCATATATATGTTGGGACTTATCCCAACACGACACAACCTCCACTGGATCCCATCCAGTCCATGATTCAACCACCACTGAGTCGCAGATACCAATCATATGTCCATCAGGACAGAGTCACACCCCAACTGGTGGCTCATCATCATCACACTCACCGACACCGGTACCAGCACCAGTGCTAGTACCAGCACCACGCACTATCATCAACACTAATATCCGCACACAGGCATCCATACTAGTATTGGCATAAAAGTACCAACATACCAACATCCATACATAGCACACGAACATCCACACTAGCACACGAACATCCATGCTAGCACACTGTGCGCAAAGTTGTTACCCTGGATCTCCGTTCATTCCGAACGACGAACCCGTAACACCACTCGTACCCCACGAATATGGGTACCCCCAATTTGGCCACTGGCACATCAGGATAATGGACGTTCCCTGAACATCCCCTGATCCCCAAGTGTCAAACCCACACTAAATACCCTCGATAGCCAGTTATCTCGACACAACTGTCGACCAACAGTCATCGTTGTCAAGATCCGTATCCACACTTCACACTAATATTCGATCCAACACGGGATTCCATATTTCCTCATAACCGTATCCGTAGATCGAAACCCATAAGACTCACTAGAGTCATCCACATGGTCATCCACGACCTTAGCCGCTCGTCGCATCACCAGTTCTCAATTAAAGTTCACTTATCCAATCCATCAATTATAAATTAGGGTTCCAAAATCACACCCCCCGAGTTCCACCGAACCCAACTGCCACCTGCAGTAAAATCCACAACCTGACCGACTCCGCAGTCCTGACATCGTATAGACGTCCAATCCAATCCAATCGTCAACTCAACGTGGGTACCACCACGAAGGTCATCGGCTAACTCCGATGCACCAACACCCCGCACACTAGCCAACACTACCAGGGTCCTCAATTTAGACCATTACTCAATTGAGTTTCACATTTCCAATACATTATTCAAATGGGGTTCCCTGAACCTAGCTGTGCCCAGTGGCACAACAATCCATCATCACGTGACCGAACCGAAGGTCCCACATTACCAGTTAATCGTATACAACCCCACTTGGGTTGAATCGCATCAATGCACGGCGTATCGGGCCAAACACACCCAATCCACCATACAAATCCAAAACTATCTATCAGGTTGACAACGGAACTGCAACCCAAAGAGACATCACACCCTCGTCCTTCGCGCACAAAAGAGCAAAACCTGATCTGATACCACTTGACACGACCCGTCCCAATTTTTGAGTTTCGGACCTCCCCTGTTTTTCCTCTCCGTCGCCAACCCCGCCGTCCCCCGCCGTCACCCGGCTCACCACAGTCGTCCCTCCGCCCACACCAATGGTTGTTCTCACTCCCAAGCACAAAAGAGATGGGCTGGCGTGAGTGTGTGTTCAAATTCCTTCACGGGCAGAGGAAGAATGAAAATGAGGAAGGGGTGTATTTGATGGCTTATTCAAATCAGACAGTGGACAGTGAGGATAACAACATCACAGGAGATGGAGGGCTGAGATTGAAGGCAGAGATCAGATAAATGGCCCAGATTAAAAGTTGAACAAAGTGGGAATTCTTTATTTATTTAATTCCTAATAATTTAATCCAATCCCACCAATCCAGATCTGAGTCCATAATTAAAGGTTAGTGGTCCACGTGTCCCACTCAGAATCCCAGACCAATCAGAAAACGCCACGTGTCCCTGCCTCGTAATGCGTGCAAATCGAAACCAAACTTTCGTGACCCATAACTTCATCGTCGAATCTCCGATTTCGGCATGCCGCCTGTCATTGGATTCGTATCGACGATACCTACGTAACGGTCCTTGGCCCTCGGCCATCCGACATCTCGGTCAAAAAGTCAACATTTCCCCTTATTTCGTCCAAATTACGAAAATGCCCTTGCACTTCCGTACATCATAACTTTCACCATGAACGTCGGAATCGAACGTGCCGCCTGTCTATGAACTCGTGACGTCCCGAACTACGTCACGGTCATCGGTCAAAGTCCATTTGACCATCCAAAATAAAAGTCAACGTTCTGCCCACGCCCAGGGGCAAAACGGTCATTTTGCACAATTCGTCCGAAATCGCTCAATTAATCCCAGATTAGTAAATCATAATTAAATATTATTAAATCCCGATATTCGGGACGGGTCGTTACACAAGACCCATCCCGATCCCCCTGGGACCACCCGGGGATGTGCCCTGCTCCCGTTTGATAATAACTCTAAAATACCGAAATTACCCTTAACAGACATAAAGTTTTTTGAATTAAAATAAATAAAGTCAAACATACGAGTTTAAAGTTCAACACTGTCAGACCAGGGATAGTACAAATACAAAATACGAGCACAAATGTTAGGTTACAAAATGGCGCTCAACCTACCCAACAGGGTGTACAGGTGCGCAACAACGAAATCTATGCCTCGGACTGTGGGTCCTCCTTCTCTACCTCATTTGCACGGCCTGGAGGGGTCAATAAAAAAATAAAGTGTGAGTTGGCCGAAAATAAACAATGTTTCCAAAACAAGTTTAATAATATAATAATCATAAGGTTTTACCCCTCCGTTTTCAAACTTGCATGCATTGAGTCAAAACGTAGTTAATCGTAATAGTATCAAAATCATATACTAATATATAACCGAATAGGGAAAACAATCATAATAATAGTGCACTGTAAACCCAACCCTGATATCCCTGATGTCTAGCATCCCCGACGCCCAATAATGTCACGGTCCTAAGGCTACGCGTGCCACTCAGGGTCTCAATCCCAAGTCTCCCCAGGGTCCACCTGTAACGACCCGTCCCGGAAATTGGGATTAGTTTCATAAGTAATGACGAATTAGTGAAGTTAATCGGTGATTAGTTGGAGGCGTTCGGACGGACGGTGCAGAATGACGATTTTGCCCATAGCATGGGCAAAATGTTGACTTTTAGTTCGGGGGTCAAATGGATTTTGACCGATGACCGTGACGTAATTCAGGACATTACGAGTCCGTAGATAGGTGGCACGCCAGATTCCGACGTCCGAGGAAAAAGTTATGACGTTCGGAAGTCTAAGGATATTTGGGTGATTTCGTTAAAAAGGAGTGAATGGTTGACTTTTTGGATGACAAGCCACTTTCACGCAATTCGAGGACCGTTAGGAAGGTCTCGATCTCCTGATTACAACAACAGGCGGCAGGTGTCGATTGGAGGTCGGATGGTTAAGTTACGGGTCTAGGAACTCGAGGGGCAAAATGGTAATTTATGTAGCAAGGGGCATTCTGGACATTTCCTGCATTGGGATTAGTGCCCAATCAGCAATGGACACCTGGTTGTTTTTGGTTGGAGTGACCACCAGGTTTTGGACACCTGGCCAGGTCTGGATGGTTGTGGAACAAACAGACCGCCATACACGTTTTGAAATAAAGGGTTGCACAGGTTGTTTGGGAGAAAAATAGGGGATGTGGGGGTATGGTAGTGTGAAGGGATTTGTCCTTTGGCCGTGAAGAATGAGATATGAGAGTTAAGGGAGACTGAAGAGGGTATTGGTGCTAGCGAGACGGGCCACCGTGGACGGTGGCCACACCACCATGAGAACAGAGCAGAAGGAAAATCGTGAGGAACCCAGGATTTGATCACCCCCAACCGTGGTCTTGAGCTCATGGTTTTCGAATAAAAAGTGTTTGGAAGGTTGAGATGAACTCCTTGGACGTGAATTTAGGGCTTGAGAAGAAGGTAAATGCAAGTTCCATGAAAACTCGATTTTGATTTTGGAAATGGTAAACTGAGTTTTGGTAATTAGTAACCGATATTATTAATTGGGTGTTGTTTTGGAAGCTGCAAAGAATGTTTTGGCATCAAAAGTAGAGGCTAAGCTAGCCGGAATCGTGGAACCAGAGAAGGGGGCCAGTTCACTTTTTTGCACGATGCTTGGGAGGTAATTTCTAGCACCCGTTTTCACTAATTAATTATAAGGAATTATTGGAAATGAAGGGACGAACGTGTTAGATTAATTAGGATTGAAAACGGGATTACAATGGATGACTTATAGTGTTAGACCGCTTGCGCCGGTTCGACTGGGCCGGTTTGGACTCGGTTCGGAGAGAGGACAGGGACGATGAATAGTGTCACGCGTGAGGGCGCGTGAGGGCCCTTTTTGGGGAAGGTTCCAACACGACTTTTAAAGTACTCGATGTAAGGAACATTTTGGCCCTGGTTTTGAGTCAATCGGACATCGTCTCGTTAGTTTTTGGGATGTCCGAAGGTTTTAGGGTTCATTTAAAAATAGTTAAAAATTCAGGAAAATTACGGGACTTTAGTATAAGCTTAATGAAGTAGTTAGTGACCTCGTTATGGGATTTGGATAGGTTCGGGAAAGCCGAGGACAGCGAAATGGCCGGGAACGGCGTAAGTACGCGCGTATCGAGGCAACGACGGAATGGTCTGTGAGTGGACTTTTTTTTCTAACTCTTAATGCATGCATATATGTTTTTATATGTTTTCTATACGTGATTCTATGATTTTCTTTCTGATCTTGTTGGTTTACAGTTTTGCACGTTTTTCGAGGAAATTACGGAATTTCACGTTTTATGGGATTTGACGGATGTTGTGATTTAAACCTGGTTTTAATAAATTGATTTTGGGATTCGAAATACGATTGATTTCAATGATTTCAAATGGATTTCAGAAAGTGTTTTCAGGCTTGAAGCCCAGATTAGAAAGTGGTTTTAAGGAACGTGATTTCGGGTTTTTGAATCGGATTTCCGGATGACGATTCGGGATTCGATTTGGGAGTTGAAAGTGGATTCCGGGTTTGGGTTCGGAATGGTTATTCCGGATGCCAGCTTACGGAATGATGGTTGTGGACTCGGATCTGGAAAGGAGATGGATATGAGTTCTAGGTTTGGATTCAGGATCCTAATGAGGTTTCGGATTCGGATTTGGAAATGGAAAATGGTTTTCAAACGGTTTTGGATTGGATTTGCTGGATCTGGTTATTGGGTTTAAAGACCCAGATTATGATAAAACGGGGGCGGACCCGGATTGAGTTTAAAGACTCGGGAGTTTAAAGACTCGGATATTGATATTTCCCCTATAGGCCTGTTGAGTTTAAAGACTTGAGAGTTTAAAGACTCGTATTATATTGAGGCCTGGATTGAGTTTAAAGACTCGGGAGTTTAAAGACTCAGATAGATCCAGCAGGTTCGATGGATGGAAATGTGGTTTCAAATATGTTTTGGTTTTCAATGAGATTTGATGATGACGGTTTTCGATCATGGTTTTCCGGTGTTTTGGGCTCTACCCGGATGAAATGGTTAGATGGTTTTGGGCTGAGGCCCGAGATTTGTGAAAAGAAAACTGTGTTCGGTTTTTCTTACATGGTTTGCTTAACCGGAATAGTGAATGGTTTTATGACATGAATTTGATATGCATGCATTGGTTTTAAATTAGAGGGTAGAACTGTACTTGTTTTATGAACTGTTTTCAAACTTATATTTTATTTTTGTCCCCTCACATTCTTTTCGTGTTTTCCATACCCTCCAGGTTGTTGCGGTACAGGCTGTCACTTGAGAGAGAGACGGAGACATCACACACGCGATCCACAGTAGCTCAGCACACTCTGGGAAGTCCGGAACCTTTTGTACGGTTGGCTCGAGAATCCCTTTTCCGACTTACGCGTCACATGGAGGTTGAACGTCAGTTTGGCCTTCCTGTCATGCGTAAGTTAGACGGGAGCAGAATTTAGCCCTTAATCCCGGGGGATTAGGGGTGGGTCCTGTCACCACCTAGGTCAATGACCCACATATTAATGACCCTTCCTGAGGGTATCATCCATAATTGCACTCTTGATCGTGAGCTACCCCTCGAGTCAACCCCTCTCAGGCAGTGCTCGTGACTACTCCAGGATACTACGAGACGTCTAGAGTAGACAATAATCATAAGGTAGGTATACACAGTGCAATACTATTAAATTCCACAGAAATCCCTGTTTGACTTCGAAAATAGAGTCATATATATACAAACGGGTCTCATGCCCAAAACATCATAATACGTATAAAGCATCATCATATAATACCAAGAATCGTCCCATCTCAATCGTAAAGTAAAACAGTGAAAACAGTTATGCATACAATCATTTCGAAATCAAAAACCCACTCACACACAGTCCTCGGTGCTCAAACGAACAGCCTAAACCTGTCCAAACACATCCAAAGGTCACTAAGGAACTCTAAAAGTTCAAACATAAGACCCTAGAATAGTACCGACCCGGGAAAGCAGCCTGAACACGTTTCCCGATGCATTAACCCCAATTTTGACCAACCTAACGGTTTTTCGATTGACACGAAACCACCACCATTGGACTTGTATTGTCGAAAACTTGAAAATGATGTCGGTTCCACCTCGAGATTCCCTTCACGCGCCCCACGCGCTGGTTAAAGGGAAAGTCAACGTTGGTCAACTGTGCTGACGTCAACATGACGTCATCTGATAGCTGTCAGGTCTGACACATGTCAGACTCTGACAATGCCACATGTCACTCCAAGATTGGTCCACATCACTGCCACATGTCAGGCTCTAACAGTACCACGTGTCAGGCTCTGACAGTACCACATGTCAGCTACTGGTTGGTCCACGTCACTAACATGTCAGTGACACATGACAGCCACTAATTGCGCCACATCACTAACATGTCAGTGCATAGTCAGCACTGAGATGTGACACGTGTCACTTCTCGATTGGATGATGGGCTGATAGATCTGATATGATGCTGACGTCATCATCCCCTACCTCTGGATGGTTTGACTCGTGGACCTACAACCCGGTGGTGTAGACCCGCGTTCTGACCTGGCTCCCAAATCCCCATTTCAAGTTCATTTTCGACGGAGTTTCTTCATATATGTTCATCTACTCCTAACTAAGAGATCCATCTAATTGAAAACACGAAAAATCTCACTAGAACCAGGCCACCAAAACTCCTCCAATTCAGTCCAATGAGCTCATCCTGGTCCATAGAACCACAACCAACCAACGAAAACGATCTTTAGACGTCAAACATCAAAGTTCCAAAAATGAGATTAAAACGAGTCTCGGATTTCAGGTTTTTCTCACCTCTCCGCCGTAGCCCCGTTGTGCTCAGCCCATCACCGTCGTGTCGTCCTTGTCCCTCTGGCCTCACACTCTGTCATTCATACTCTCACGGTCTCAAGATGTAGATGAATGAAGGTATGGTTATGGGGGTTTGTTTTTGGTTGCTCACGAGTTAGAGGAAACGAAAATGATGAAGAAGATGATAATTGATGAACGGTGAGAGATTTGAGGAAGTGTGAATTAAATAATAAAAAATTGGCCAATCAGACTAAGATCCACTAATTAGGGAAAAGTCACCAATGGGATGAGTGACACTTGTCACTCATCCAAGGGTCCCACTTTAACTTCCAACCAACCAACCAATCAGACTAAGATCCACTTCCGTCCGATGTCTGATTTCGATGTGCCACCTGTCTACTACCTCGTGACGTCCCAATCTACGTTACGGTCATAGGTCAAAGCCCAAGAAGAATCCTAATCCAAATGTCAACTTTTTCCCCATTAGGGGAAAAATGGTCATTTTGCATTAATTAATAAAAATTTACAATAATTTAATATTCGGGTCGTTACAGATGGAGTGGATGTTAAGACCAAGTAATTCTTTTTTTCATTTTCTTTTTTTGCTGGTGGCGAGTAGTGGAATCTCCAAATGTACTATGTCTTTTTATCACTAGCATACTTCTGGGTAGACTCGCCTCAGATCCTCCATGTATATGGCATAGTTTTCCAAAACTTCTCTGCCTCTCTCACCCCTCAACAAGTCAACTCCATCTCCAACCACCCTTCTGTCCTCGCCGTCCTCGAAGACCATCGCCTCCATCTCCAACCACCCATAACCCAAAGACGCCGTCTTTACTAAAATTCTCTTCAATTGGACTTTTTCTTGATGCCTCTGTTTGAATGACTGGGCTTCAGATACCCCAGATGCAGACGAAGAGTTGGAGAACATTGGAGACAATGTGGAGGGTGCTACCGTGCGCCATATGCTCAATAACAATGGTTGCTCTCTTATCTTTGTCCAAGATCCCCAGCTTCTCTGACCCCGTCAATCTCCCCACAGTGATCCCCCAACCCAACTCTTCTTTACTTTCCCTTTCTTCACTCAAAAAGCAAAAGCGAAGAAATCAGTCAATTTTATTTTTGGATCTAGTTTTGTTTATGGATCTGGGTTTTTTCAACTGAATTTACAGAGTTTTTTTTTCTTTCTTCCTTTGTAAATCAAATTTGTATATGTTTGTTATTTCGATTATGAATGGATAGAATCTTTGGTCGTAAAAATGCATTGTAGACTTTTATGAAATTGGATCCTACATCTGCATGCATGTTACCGAAATGAAAGATGAATGGTTGTTGTTTGTGTTTTGAGCTTGCTGGGGTGAGAGTTTATGGAGAGAGAGAGAAAAAGAGAAAGAGAGAGAGAGAGAGAGAGAAAGAGAATAGAAGAGAGAGCTTGCTGAATTTAATTTTTTTGATGATGATAGAGATGGAGATCTGAAGAAAAAGAAAAATGTAAGAAGAAGAAGAAAGGAAATAGGGAAGAAGATGATAAAATAGTGAAATGACTTAAATGCCTTTCTAATTTTGGCCACCTAAGAAGCTAACTGGACTAAGAAGTTGTCATGTCTGCATTTAACTGACATTTGCATAGAAAATGTGACGGAATCACTATTTTGAAGTCGCGAGTATATGTTGGGTACTTAATTGAAACTTTTTATAGTTGGGGTGTCACGACCCGACCCATCTAGCACAACATTGTCCGCTTTGGGCCCAACCATCACGGTTTTGTTTTCGGAAGCTCACGTGCAACTTTCCAGTGTATCACCCATCATGGAATTGTACTAGCCTCAACTTGCTTAACTTTGGAGTTCCCAAGGAATCCAACGCCAGTGAGCTCCCAAAAGGCCTTGTGTTAGATAGATATGTGTTCACACATATAAGACACTTCACATTTTTCTCCCCGAGTGATGTGGAATTTGACAGGACCCATCCCAATCCCCCCGGGATTACCATGGAATGTGCCCTGCTCCCGTCCAACAAGGGGTGTCAGACAAGGGATAACCAAGAGCTACTGCCCAAACGGGCCATCCAGAGTGCGCAAGGACCGATGGAGGAGGTGTGCAATGTCCCAGTCTCTGCTGCAATCGCATCCGTAATCAACCTGAAGGGCATTAAAACCAAAAGCTGTGAGTGGACAAAAACCAATAAGTCATCAAATACATTTATAAGACATTTATGCCCTCCAATAAAAACGTATGCATGCCACGAAAACCAGTAACCAAAACGTTTGCTCAACCGAGCCATTAGGGCCTTAGCCCAAAAACCGTTAACCAAAAACCAAGTGTGGGAACTCAGCCCAAAACTGTGGAATACCGCAACTATACATAAACAACCATGTGGGTCACCACCCACGACCATAAATTAACATCAATTCATTAAAATCACACAATCATAAATCCACCCGGAAAGCCATTTCATTAATTCGTATTTTACCATTACCATCTCCAGCATCTCAGATGCTCAGCGTCCCAGGCACTAGACGTCCCAGACGTCATGTCTCACGGTATAATAAGCTACGCGTGCTGCCCGGGGTCTTTCCAGGTCCATATATCTGACATCCTTGATGTCTGACGTTCCAGACGTCAATCATAGCAATACTGCTCCTGAGTCATCATACGGTCCGGCTGCTCCGTATAGTGACCCCTCGCAGGCAATGCACCGTGACTTCCCCAGTGTCCCAGACATCTGGAGGAGACCATCATATATCCTTGTATCCAGATGGTATATAGAAAACAGTTTTATTAATTCATTTCACAATATCACAATGGAATTTTCCATAAAACAACACATTTCCATTTAGGGTCCCTGACCCAAAATCACATTTATTAAATATAGGGTCCCTGACCCGAAATCACAATTTTAATCCAACTGGGCCTCATGCCCGACTTTATGAACCACTGGGCCCACGACCCGATTTATAAACCAACTGGGACCGCAGCCCGACTTATAAACCAACTGGGCCCGCAGCCCGATTACGTACTCAAATGGACTCCAAGTCCGAGATTTCCAAAACAAGTGGGCCTCAAGCCCGAATTCATATTTCCAATATAAAAACCGTTTTATCATATTATTTATTTAACCACAAGCACGCAAAATCACAAATAAACCGTTAATCCCGATATACGTGAAATACGGAAAACACCTCGAAATACGTGCAACATACCCGAAATCAATACTCACAAATACCATCATAGAAATCATGTATGTAAACCATATAACACATTTAAGCATGCATAAGATTTATAAAAACAAAGTCCACTCACAGACCGTTTTAACGGTATGCCTCGATACGCGTGCCATCGGCCCTCCCGGGCCACACCACTATCACCGGGACTCCCAATCCTGTCCAAATCACATTAGAGGGTCACTAACCTCAACATTTACATCCTATCAAAGTCCCGTAATTTTCCTGAATTTTTACTTATTTTTAAACTTAATTTAAAACCTTTGGACATCCCGAACAATATCGAGACGGTGTCCGATCGACACGAAACCAATTCCAAAATGTTCGTTACATTAAATAGGACAGAAGTCATGTTGACCTCACCTCGAGATTCGTGCCCACGCACCGTCACGCGCCACCGTGAGTGGCTGCGCGTGAAATCCACGCGCCGTGAACAGTGTCACCAGCCTAACCCGTATCTCTGGTAAACGGGTCCAAATTGCCCGCGACACGACCCGGTTCAATGTCCATCAATTCGATTCTAATTCCTTCAATGGATTATTCAGTTAGTTTCGTTCTTAGTTCAATTACAGGTCTGTAAACTCAATTACACAAATCCTTACCTACAATTCCACGATTCGATGATGAACACCAAGAACACTCCGGTTACTGTTCATTCATGGAATTCCTTCAATTCCAATTGATTTCCTTAAATTGAATCAACTAGAAGCATCAGTGGACCATGAGGAACAATTCCCCCACATCAATTTCGTCGTTGAATCACTAAATGGTCGCGACACAAGCTCGAACACCGTCCACTGTGCAACCATGGAGCTTCATCGATCTCAGCCGGTTTCCTTCAATTGATCCTTCCAGGAGCATCGTGGGATCCTCAGGAACACAATCCCCACATCAATTGCACCGTTCGAACACTCCACGATCACGACTCAACCCCGAAATTCCTCCTCTGTCACCAAGTGGGTTCAGAGCCAAAACGTTGCCAATTTCCTTCGTTCTTTCGACGAATTCTGATCGTTGTGATCCCAGGAAGCTGAATGTGAGCTCAATTGCGATCCTTACGACCTAATTCTTTCATTTCGAATTTTCCCTCCCAAAATCCACAAATTAAATTCTCACTCTCCAGCCCCTCTGTAACGACCCGTCCCGAATATCGGGATTTAATAATATTTAATTATGATTTACTAATCTGGGATTAGTTGGGTGATTTCGGACGAATTGTGCAAAATGACCGTTTTGCCCCTGGGCGTGGGCAAAACGTTGACCTTTATTTCGGATGGTCAAATGGACTTTTACCGATGACCGTGACGTAGTTCGGGACGTCACGAGTTCATAGACAGACGGCACGTTCGATTCCGACGTTCGTGGTGAAAATTATGATGTACGGAAGTGCAAGGGCATTTTCGTAAGTTGGCATATTAGGGGCCAAATGTTGACTTTTTGACCGGGAGGTCCGATGGACGAGGGCCAAGGACCGTTACGTAGGTATCGTCGATACGAATCCAACGACAGGTGGCATGCCGAAATTGGAGATTCGACGACGACGTTATGGTCAAGGAAACGAATTTACGAACCGAGGCTCCGATTAAAATATTAATATAATAATGAACAGTACCTGGTGACTGAACACACTTGGATGAGTGACAAGTGTCACTCGTCCCTTAATTTGGGGCTTAGGACCAGGATCCATGTTTTGAGGGAACATTATGATTGTGTTTTATTAATTAATTATGTTTAATTATTGTTTAATTTCCATTAAACCTCTTCTAATTTCCTAACCGTGTACAACCCAAAACCACAATTCATTCCACCCTTAATCTCCTCTCCATCAGCTGATCTTGAGTGTGCAAATTGGAGACATTTCAGAGACGGATTTGGTGAGGGAAACACGAGGGATTGAGGGGAACCGTAGAACTGGAATTCGGAAATTTGATTTTTGGGAGGGAAATTCAAATTGGGAGAATTAGGCCGTGGGGATCGCAATTGAGCCCACATTCAGCTTCCTGGGATCACAACGATCATAATTGTCGAAGAAACGAGATGAATTGGTGCCGTTTTGGCTCTGATCGAGCTTGGTGACAGAGGAAGGAAATCGAGGTTGAGTCGTGATCGTGGAGTGTTTAGACGACGGAATTGAGGTGGGGAAACTACTTCTCATGATCCCACGATGCTTCTGGGTTCGTCAATTGAAAGAAAACGGTTGTGGTTGACAGAACTCCATGGTTGAACAGTGACGATGTTCGTGCTTGAGTCGTGACGATTGAGCGCGGGATTGAAGCAATTGAGTTGGGGGAAATGCTTAACGGAGTCCATGGAAGCTTCTAGTTGAATCAATTTAAGGAAATCAATTGGAATTGAAGGAATTCCATGAACGAACAATAACCGGAGTGTTCTTGGTGTTCATCATCGAATCGTGGAATTGTAGGTAAGGATTTGTGTAATTGAGTTTACAGAACTTAAATTGAATTTAAAACGAAACTAACTGAATGATCAATTGGAAGATTTAGGGTTGAATTGATGGACATTGAACCGGGTCGTCTCGCGGGCTATTTGGACCCGTTTACCAGACATACGGGTTAGGCTGGTGACACTGTAGCAGGCGCGTGGCTTTCACGCGCAGCCACTCACGGCGGCGCGTGACGGCGCGTGGGCACGAATCTCGAGGTGAGGTCAACATGACTTCTGTCCTATTTAATGTAACGAACATTTTGGAATTGGTTTCGTGTCGATCGGACACCGTTTCGTTATTATTCGGGATGTCCGAAGGTTTTAAATCCAGTTTAAAAACACTTAAAAATTCGGGAAAATTACGGGACTTGAATAGGATGTTAATGGTGAGGTTAGTAATCCTCTAATGTGATTTGAACAGGATTGGGAGTCCCGGTGATAGTGGTGTGGCCCGGGAAGGCCTATGGCACGCGTATCGAGGCGCTCGGTTAAACGGTCTGTGAGTGGACATTGGTTTCATAAATTCGATGCATGCATAACTGTTTTATGATTGTTATAATTATGATTAAATGATTTACTTTGGATATCGATGAATTTAAAGTGATTTCACGTATTTCGAGGCGATTTACGTATTTGCACGTAAATCGAGGTTTTCTGGATTTGCACCGATTTCCATAAATATGGTTGGATATGATTTCATGAAACGGTTACGAACTTGAATAATGTAAAATCGGGCCAGGGGCCCAGTTAACTTGTGAAATCGGGCCAGGGGCCCAGTTGATTTCTACATACGATTGCGGGTCGGGGACCCTAAAATGGAATTGAATAAATGTTTTCTGGTTTACAATTTATATATGTTCACATGCTGGAATCAATAAATGGTTTTGATGATATTTCGGTTATGGCACGTTTCACGGTATTTGGGCATGAGACCCGTTTGATGAAACGTAACGATTGGTTCGGATTTTATCTATGTATACCTATATGTTTTGCATGTGGATATCAATAAAATGTATTTAGTACTGCACTGTATGAATCCTTCCATATTATATTGTCTCCTCCGGATGAGGTACCCTGGAGAGGTCACGGACGTCTAGTACGTCCAGCGTCTATGACGCTAAGCATCGGGGATGCTGTACCCGAACGGGGTTCGGGGATTGAACTCGGAAATTGAGACCCGAGTGGCACGCGTAGCCTTGTGATTGTGACCTTATTGACGTCAGGGACGTCAGACATCAGGGATGTCGGATTGGAGTGTATAGTGCAGTGGCTAAAATAATGGTTATGGTTTATATTATATGCCTTATGGTTCATATTACTGGATTTATGAAATAACTCTTGGATTTACTTTTGGAAATTGAAACTATGCTTTGGTTTCCGGGCTAAGGCCCTAATGGTTATTTCTAAATAAATATGGGATTATTGGTTTTGGTGCATGCATATGATTTTACTGAGGGGCATAAATGTCTTATAAATGTTTTAAGCAGACTTGTTTATTTTCGTCCACTCACAGCTTTTGTTTTCAATGCCCTTCAGGTTGATTCCGGATACGACTGCAGCAGAGACTTGAGCATCGCACACCTCCTCCATCGATCCTTACGCACTCTGGAAGCCCGTCTGGGCAATGGCAATCGGTTATCCCTTGTCTGACGCCTCTTGTCAGACGGGAGCATGATACATTCCATGGTAATCCCGGGGGGATTGGGATGGGTCGTGTCACCTTCTCTGTCCCTCGTGTTTACTCAGCTGTGTTAGCCTCATCAAGCAGACGATTTTCCCTTCCAAACCAGTTAGAGAAGACAGCCAAATCTCCCCAATCTGATTCCCTAAATTTGTGCACGGTTTGAAGACAAAGAGGAATTATTGGAAATTAAAAGAATAATTAATTAATAAACATAATAATTAGGTCTCCCCCAAAAACATGGATTCTGGTCTTAAGCCCCAATTTAAGGGATGAGTGACACTTGTCACTCATCCAGGTGTGTTCAGTCACCGGGTACTGTTCATTATTATATTATTATTTTAATCGGGGCCTCGGTTCGTTAGTTCGTTTCCTTGACCATAACTTCGTCGTCGAATCTCCGATTTCGGCATGCTGCCAGTCATTGGATTCGTATCGACGATACCTACGTAACGGTCCTTGGCCCTCATCCATCGGACCTCCCGGTCAAAAAGTCAACATTTGGCCCCAAACATGACAAATTACCAAAATGCCCCTCGACTTCCGAACATCGTAACTTTCTCTACGAATGTCGGAATCGAACGTGCCACCTGTCTATGAACTCGTGAAGTCCTGAACTACGTCACGGTCATCGGTCAAAGTCCGTTTGACCGCCCGATCAAAAAGTCAACATTTTGCCCACGACTAGGGGCAAAACGGTCATTTTGCACATTTTGTCCGATTTGGACCTACTAACCGCCGTTCAACCTCACTAATCGAGATTAGTCACTAATCTAATCCCGGAATTCGGGACGGGTCGTTACAGAATTGTTCACCGATCTTTCTTTTCCAAGCTCACGGGTCTTGCTCACCGTTCTTGCATCTCAAACTCACGGGTCTTACTCACTGTTCTTACTTCTCAAGCTCAGAGGTCTTACTCACCGTTCATGCTTTCAAGACCGGGTCTTACATCGGGTACTTTTTGAAATCGGACTTATAGTTTTGGTACTTTTATTTAGTTTATTCTTAAAAAAAAACCAAGTTTTCCAAAATCCGTAATCCATAAACCAAATCTAAATCCACATCCATACCAAATTGCTAGAATCAAATTGCCAAAACCAAATTGTCAAAATCATTTAATCCGAATCCAAAATCATCATCCATAGTCTCCCTAAAATCTTTCAAAGCCTCGCTTCCCAAATTGGGAAAGACGCCATTTTTCTTTGAAGGACTCACAACTACCCCAGTTGCATGGGAAGCTGCCCTCAATACTTGTCTTCGGCGCCCACAAGATCTTTTGCTTTGGAAGGGTGGTAATTTCCAGGGGCATTGTGCCTTGAAAGCAATTGAAGTCATCATCCATAGAATTCAATTGTTCCAAAGAGCCCACCATTGTATCATTTACTTGGGAAATTGGATTAAACATAGACGACAACATAAGGACAAACAACTGAGAACAGTTCCCCAACTCAATAGGTAATGAACCACTTAGACTGTTCCTCGACACATCCAACACCTCCAACGCCTGAAGTCGACCGAGTTTAGCAGGAATACTCTCTTCAAACATATTTGAATACAACAACAGAGTCCTCAATTGACTGCAATTCCCCAAACTGCTGGGGATTTTGTGAAACAAGAAATTATCCGCCAAATCAAGATGATCAAGCTTCCCAAAATTTTCTCTAATCACACTGGGAACATCACCACTAAGTGAATTGCAGGAAAAATACACGGCCTTTAATCTACCAATGAAACCTGGAATGGTCCCATTTACGAGATTCCCAGCCAAATTCAAGATCTCAAAGCTCATAGAATTTGACCACAAGGTCGGTATCTCACCTTCAATCATATTAAACCCAAGATTAAGAACCCACAAATTCGGACTTAGCTGATTCGGCAACAACCTAGTTATCAAATTGCCCTCGAGATCAAGAACCTCCAAATTTTTCAAGCCCAATACTTCACTAGGAATTTTACCATCGAAATCATTGAAGGGTAGCGACAAAACCCTAAGCTCAGTAAGCTACCCAATCATGGAGGGAAGCTTCCCAGCCATTCTTCCCCTACTGCTCGAACAGCTCCTTCTAATTCCGAATCTATAAAGCGGAAACTGAGAAAAGCCTACGCATGCAATACTTTTCAATCTACTTCCACTGCCTCCGCCGTTACTAGTAATGTTGAGTGAAAACACCCGAGAATCCAAGTTACAGAAGACGTTGAGCCATGAGCAGTGGCCTAAATTGACCGAATAATCCCAGGTGAAAAGCAAGCCTAACGGATCCAAGATTGAGCTTTTGAGCTGAAGGAGAATTGATTCGTTAGAATCGCCAAGAGCGACATTGATCTGGAAGGTGGAAAAGACCCATAAAAGAAAAACGAGCTTCAGAGCAAGCACCATCGAAGTGGGTCTTAGAAAAAAAGCAAAACGGCGTCTTTCCCAATTTGGGGATCGAGGCTTTGAAAGATTTGAAGGAGGCCATGGATGATGATTTTGGATTTGGATTAAATGATTATGGAAATTTAATTTGGATTTGGTTCTCACAATTTGATTTTGGCAATTTGGTATGGATTTGGATTTGGTTTCTAGATTTTGGATTTTGGCAAACTTGATTTTTCCTTTTTTTAATTCTAAACTGGATTTGAATTATTCCCATTTTTTCCCTTCAAATTTTGCCACATCACATCATGAGTGTTTTTTTTATGCCACGTAGACACTTAATAGAAAATTTGATGAAATTTTTAACGGAGGTACTCTTTTGGAATTGATATATAGTTTGAATACGAAAATTTAACTTTTTTAGTTCTGATACTTTTTGAAATCAACCCTATAATTTATGTACTTTTATGTAGTTTGCCCTAAACAAAACTAAAAAAAGGTACGCTACACTGGTTTTCTACGTTCATTTTAAACTTATTCTTTGTGATTAACACCAAACTTTGGTCATTTCATTTGGAAACCGACAACAATATCTCATGATTTAGTCATTATCATTGTAACCTTTTTATCTCTCTCTCTCTCTCTCTGCATGAATTCCTTTGATTGAAGAACTTAACTTGTTTTGGATTTGAGACATCACTCATCACAACAACATGCAACATCAATAAATTTCTTATGGGCTATATTTATCAGCCTTCTAAAGAAGCCTACCATAATGATCCATCTCACCCTCCCTACTTCATTAGGGAAACATATATATCATGACATCTCTCCTTACTAAATTTGAAATTTCTCCATTACTATGATCATTTATGAAGAAGAAAATGGTGATCCAATACTAAATGTTGAAGGCACCATCACTGAAGAAGAAACCTTGAACCTCTTACTCCTTGACCCCTCCTCCCCATCATCACCACCACTAACCCTACTGCCCATCTCATAATCTGGGCTGTCCATCCACCCCATAATTTGCTCCATAATGTTGTCTTCCCCAATCTCAGATCCTTCCGATGAGTCCACCCCTGCTTGCCGGAAACTGTGGGCCCAATCCGCGCTGCAATCCGAAATACTAGAGCTCTCCCAAGAGGATGGATCAGTAATACTACTAGTACTACCCTCTCCGTTATTATGTGGCACAATGATGCTAGGTTGCACCACTTTCTCTATATTCTTCATGTCTCGTAAAGGGTTGTTTATTTGGTTTTGGTATTGGTATTTCCTAAAGTGGAAAATATTTGCAAAGGTGAAGTGATCACTCACCCTACTTTTGTATGATTTGTTGTGATCACTACTCCTAGCCATGATGCTTTGGAGGTTCTTGCTTAACTTGGCCTTTAAGGAAGAAAAGCTAAGCCCTGTGCCACCATGCCTGCCATCAGACCCCGGCACAAACCCTGGCCCATTGGAAATAGAAGAGACCAATGGACTTGAGTTGGGGTTCTTACCAACAGGCCCAGGGGGCGCAAAGTTGGTACGGGCGTTTTCACCACGTAAAGCTCTAGCGGCTTCGTCATAGGCTCTTGCTGCTTCTTCCGGTGTGTCATAAGTTCCAAGCCATAGCCTCACACGTTGGGACGAGTCTTTGATCTCGGCTACCCATCTTCCCGACGGCCTTTGCCTAACCCCAACAAACCTCCGAAGGCCAGTTTTCGCACTTGCTGACGATTTGGTCACCATGCTTTTGGTGGTGGTGGTGTTTGTGGAAATAGTAGCTTTAGTGAGTAGTTCAGGTCCTGCCATTCACAAATCAAGTGTATATATGTCTGGCTAGGGTTTCAAGCTTGGAGCAAGCTAGCTAAAGTTGAATGGAGTTTGAGGTTTGATTTAGGCTATTTTTTTTTTCCCTAGATTATCATGTGAAAAACACCTGGGGTTGAGTTGTAATGGATTGGCACTATATATAAGGTTGATCCAAGTGATGAATATTAGTTTATAATAGGCATATACCATTCTCTATTATTTTTGTTGGCTTGCCTTTCATCTCCTATACAATTTTATATTCTTAAACGTGTGCATGATTTACTTCCAAGTCGCCGTAGATTGGCTTCAAAGTAAGTGTCACCCAGCTCGAGAGCTATTAGCTCTAGCTTGTTGCTGAGAACTCCAGAAATCCTAATGACTCTTAATTAATGACTAGGGATCGACATAAAGTCGAAAACTTTAGTGATTTAGTATATTCGATGTACCACGTAACAAATTATAGATATGAAATATCGATATTTTCTCATCCATTTTAATTTAACCACCTCCGAGTTATAGAATTTTGATTTTTTTAAATGGTTTTTTTTTTTTGAGTTTATTATCAATTTTATTCTTTACAAAATTCAAAACTAAGGAGAAAAAAAATGGCCACTTTAAATATTATCTCCATCTCCATGAGAATTGAATTTGAGGTATTTATTATACTAATTAAATACTTGTTTAAAGTGAATTATTAACTTACTAAACAACAAAAACTTAAAAGTGAAAACCGACTTGATCAGCCGAGCCGAAGTTGGTCGAGTCAGACAAAAATAAGGAGATAGGTAGAGAATGGGACAGAAGAAAAGGCGGTCCGAGCTTGGCAGCTTGTAAATGAAGAACGGATATGGAACGTTGGATTGGAATTTTAAAATCCGGCTGGTAAGTTAGTTTTAAACTTTATAAAATTATTGTATGATTACTGTTGACGCAAAGGCTAACCCTCGGATTTTAGTCTCTGGAGACTTGATCATACAATGATTGTGGGCCCTACTATTTCCTATTTTTGTCCTTTCTGCTGTTTGTGCTTTCCTGCCCCAAAATGCCCTCCAATTTCGACATATATATTTTTTGATCGATCAATTTCGACATATTAATGGCTTGCTTTTGGGACCTTTGATTTGTTTTGCAATGAGATTAGTGGGCTAATTGGACTTTGATTTTGTCTTAATCATGAGTTCGTGGCCCTTGGATAGTTGAAAATAGGACTCTAGTCGCTTAAATGCGGCCATAGATTCCTATTATTTCATTCCCTCTTCAGAGTCGAGTTGAGAAATTGTCAATTAGCACATCAACTTTTTTTTGTTTTTGGGCACATGACACATGCAAGAATCACACGTAGCACACATCAAATTGGTTAAATAAATTCCGATTTAGAAATGATAAATATTCTGCTGCTTAAAATTAATCTAAACTGTACAGGAGAGGATTTGAAATATAAGGTGTAGAGCATATTAAACTAAGTGATATATCATACAATCTCAAAATAATTAATTATCTCATCTCTTATTTAATGTAGGATAAACAAATGAGATAGGCTATATAAATTAACATTAAAAAAAAAATTGATCATCAATTTGGGGTGGGCTAGCTGAAGCAGACCCCAACCCCTTAAGGTGGCACGTTGCTGCGTGTACCAATTTATAATGATTGGCTATACTCCATCATCAATTAATTTAGAGATGAAATGATGTCAACTTTCTTTTCCGTGTATATCAAACCTATTGACTATATATATGCGCAAAAATATTTTTTTCCTTTTAGGTTACAGTACTCTAAGCTTGGCAGCTGATGAGTAAGTTGGTGGAAGCAGTACAGTACGTGTACTTGTAATGTTCAGCATCTAAACTAATAAGGCATGATTTGTCTGTTAATTGATGTTGTATAGCAGATTGAATCATTCACAAATTTACATGTCGATGTTATCAACAAAAGACTTGGTCTGTTTCTGGATTTTAAGCAATGGAGTTTTGTTAAGCTTCACCTATAATTGAGGCCTTGACTGCTCTTTACTTCTTAATACCCAGAAAACAACAATTTTCATTGTACTTGAGAAAATGACAACGCCATTGGCATAGTTTGCATGGCATTATTAATTGCATGCATAATCTAGTGGCATTTACTGCTAAATAATTAACTTATTAATTATAATTAGTTCGCCAATCGATTGAGGCTAATCACATTAGTTCACGCATAAAGACATATACCAAGCCAATTTCAAGGATAGAAAATGGAATCTAATGATCGACTGGTCTGATATATTATTAGGTTATTAATTAGCTGATCACAAACTCTGCAATCTACATGCAAATATTATATA
This sequence comes from Prinsepia uniflora, assembly GCA_032719365.1. NCBI lineage: Eukaryota > Viridiplantae > Streptophyta > Magnoliopsida > Rosales > Rosaceae > Prinsepia > Prinsepia uniflora. The sequence continues at coordinate 75,937,063 of CM064863.1, forward strand.
TATATATATATATATATATTGTAAATTGCCTCTTATTTCAAGGTGAGTATTTGACTATTTGATGATATTCATGCTCTAACAATTTGAGGTAAAAAGGGTGTATTATTGGAAGGTATTTTTTTGATTAATTAGGATGTCATACATTTATATTATTTCTCAAATTCAACATTTATAACGAATTAAGTTGATATACCTAATTTATTTATTTTCTTTCTCAATACCTGTCGTATTAAAAAAAATTATTTTGCTGCTTCTTTTAATTATACCCTTTATCAAATAAGTTTTCGATTTCTTGTAATATTTGTAATTGTGGTTTCTTAGCCCATATACAGGGTGGATTTTTGTCAAAATGTACAGGGTTGTCGTATTGAGTATTGACACCTTCAAATTTGCTGGAAGCAGCCGTCCGAGTTCAAATCCCGTGGTGCGAAGCACGTACAACACCTTACTCTTAAAAGGTGACGGCTCTACTAAAATATTTGGCTATTGCTATGAACCATCATATTTGATTTTAAAAAACTTGTAAAATATAGATAGATGAAGTCGTGGTCTCTAATCATTCAATCACGTATAAAAGGGAATACAAGACCAAAACTAACTATTGTGATCAAAATCAATTTGTGATATTACAGTAAAATTCATGCAATAACATGATAGAAGATTTAAGGGCACAAAAAAAGTGCATTAGAGGAAGTTTTTGGTAAGGGATAAATTGAAAAAATGGTGTATAACAAAATGAAGAAATGGAAAAATTACAATTACAGAGTTTTTAAATCCGAGCATGGATTAGACCAAACTATTGCCACAAAGGATTGTTACTATCAATGTAAGGCCTGTGAGCTTGGGAAACAAGATCCGTGAGTTTGGGAAGTAAGAATAGTGAGCCAAAGTCATGAGCTTGGGAAGCAAAACCGGTGAACAATTCCACATCAGTCAGGGAAGGAAATGTGAAGTGTTTTATTTTTTGGGGCACGTATCTTCCTAGCACGAAGCCTTTTAGGAGCTCACTAATTTTGGGTTTGGTTGGAACTCCAAAGTATGCCAACGAGGATGTTGGCCCCCAAGATGGGGGTGGATTGTAAGACCCGTGAGCTTGGGAAACAAGATCGGTGAGTAAGATTTGTGAGTTTGGGAAGCAAGAATGGTGAGTAAGACTCGTGAGCTTGGGAAGTAAAGACCAGTGAATAATCCCACGTCGCTTGGGGAGGAAAAGATGAAGTGTTTTATTTGTGGGGCACGTATCTTCCTAGCACGAGAGCTTTTGGGAACTCACTGACTTTGGGTTTGGTTGGAACTCCAAAATTAAGCAATATTAGGCTAGAGCAATCTCAGAATGAGTGACCCATTGTGAAGTTACGTGTGAGTTCCTAGAAACAAAATCTAGATGACTAGGCCCAAAGCAGATAATATCGTACAAGAGGAGTCGGGTCGTAACAATTATTCCCAAAAAAAAAAACAGTATACAAGAGGCCCCTTTCCCTCCACCCATATGATTATAAAAAGAAAGTAATAACATACGTTACAATGTTATTCACTCAAATGAAAAAGAAAAAGACTTTTTATTTCAAGTGCACCCTAGACTCGCACAGAAGTTACATTTTGCACCTTATGTGGGTTATTCGTACACTTAGCATCCTGAAACAGCCGAATTGACTCATTCAACTCATTTTTTGTTACAGATATTAAGTGGACATGAAAAAGAATTGTAGAAATAGAAATTTTGACACGTGGACATATTAAAGCAAATGTAACTAGTCTGGAAGAGATTTGTTAATGGTTATCTCGATAGTTGAATTGATTAGTTACTTGTTATACCAAGGACATCTTTATTTTCTAAGACAAAAACTCTACCTGGTACTCACAAGAAGTAAACGAACATTGGCTTTATTATTTGTTTTTCCAACCTCATTAGAGGAAGAAGATAAACAGTCAACTTCACTAAACATGTCTTGAAAAAGAACAAACCCCCATGGTGCAAAAAAAAAAAACCAAAAGTCTTTTCTTATTTCATTTCTTTGTGAATCCATGGTCAAGTCTGGAGTAGTGGAGCCCCAGAACTACGGTTGGTTTTCATGTGGTAGAATGACCCATGCCTTGCAAAATTTGGTGGTCAATGACACCTGATCCTTCCTTCCGCCGCCTCAGAGACTCCACCAGTCTCTGGATCGATGGGTCAAGATCAGAAACTCCATCGACTGGGTACTTAAGCAATATCAATCCTTTCCTTCCCCAGAAATTACACTAATTAATCTTATCCTTAATGGGCACCACAATGTTCAAAATTGAGGAGATCAAATTGTGGCAGCTCTTAGCTCCATCATAGCTAAAAGTCGCTAGTAGCACATTTTCCCACTTGCATAGAATTTGAACAAGTTTTGCCCTTCTCTCAATAGTAAGGGCGAGTCATCACCATCCCCGTTATCTCGGACGCCCAAAAGGCAGAAGTTATTCTCGAAAATGGAGTATTTAGTTGCAAATGTTGTCGCCCAAGCTAGGTGGATACACGCTTGGGAAGATTAGTTGACGGCGATTCCGAAGTGGGAACTGAATTGGGATCTGTTTCGGGTTGGGAGTGATCTGATGAGGGAGGTGGGTCGGGTTGGGATGGGCTAATGAGGCTTCACTCTTCTTCCAAACTAAGAACTACTGTAATGTGGAAGAATATATCCCTAATTTTTAATTTAGATGATGTTCATCTAAAATACCAATAATTAATTTCCATTCATTTAACCACCTCTTAACCAATTTCCATTTATCCAACCTATTGACGTGACATCTGACCAAGTAACGGGCTTACCAAGATACTACACTGGACTACGGGACAAGCCCACCAGAAGATCTCAAAGATCACATAAGGCCCATGCCTTAAAGCCCATCACTATTACTATAACCTAAACCCTAAACAACTTCTATAAATAGGGAGCCTCCTTCTTCATTCAGGGGATCTCTCTCTCCTTCTATTTAGACTCACTTTTTCCCTTCTCTCTACATGTATTACTATCTCTCAAAGGTTCATAAGCAATTCATACTTATACAAAACATCATATTATTACTGAGAGTGAGGCAACATCGTAGACGTAGCCCGATTTGGGTGAACCGCGTGCATTCTTATGTCTTGGTGTGTGTGTGTGTGTTTTTACAGTCTCGTTGGTACATTTTTTGCATCAACAGTTTGGCACTATCTGTGGGAATCGATACAAAAAGTTATGTCGGTTCTTTTCATTTTTTCTCACCTGCTGAAACACCATGGCCACCAAGAACACCAAGAAAAAGACTCAAAAAATGCTTCTGTCAAAATCCCTTAGAAAATACTGATAGGACCCATCCCAATCCCCCCGGGATTAATGCGGGATGACCCTGCTCCCGTCTGACACGAAGTTTCAGACAAGAGATATTTCCGACCTTTGCCCTCCCGGGCTATCAGAGCACGCCAGGATCCGGAGGAGGTATGTGCTATCTCGGTCTCTGCTACAGTCCACATCCGCTATTAACCTGAAGGGCAGTCAAAACATTAAAAACTGTGAGTGGACAAAACAAGAAGTTTATAAAAACATTTCCATAAAGACATTTGTACCCTTCACTAAAAAGCATGCATGCATTCGAAAACCATTTAACCAAATGAACCGCATGTGGGAACTAAGCCCAAATCATAAATAAACCAAGGTCGAAAGGACCACAATGACATCGACCATACGTGCCACTTCCCAAATCCATACGGGACTCAGCCCAAAACCTGTGTAACCACACATCACATCTCATATATCATATCATATATCACATATACATATAAGTCACACAACCAATCTTATCACGGTATCCAAAGCTACGCACGTGCTACCCGGGTCTCAACTCGAGTCTTCTCAAAGTCAAGGTCAATGTTCGCAGACCACTGATCCTACTCGAGGTTATAGTAACCATAGCCTTCCTGAGAGTAAGGAACCCAACTGGGGGGTGAATCCACTCAGTTGGTGCTCCGTGACTACTCTGGGGTCTACCCAGGCCAACGACCCTCCCCGGAGGAGATAATAGAAGTAAAGGAATGTATATGAACATATATATACATAACATAACCAGCCATGCCCGGTTCCCCTGAACCGTCATGATCCACAACATCCAATCCATTCATATACATATATAAAACAACCTCCATGCTCGGTTCCCATAAACCGTCATATACCACAATAACATAATCATGTCGGTTCCCATAAACCGTCATGTACCACAATAACATAATCATGCCGGTTCCATAAACCGTCATGTACCAACATAATATAACCAGTGTAACGACCCGTCCCAAATTCCTAGATTAGATTAGTGACTAATCACGATTAGTGACTAATCACGATTAGTGAGGTTAATCGGTGATTAGTTGAGCGAAATCGGGCGAACGATGCGAAATGACCGTTTTGACCCTAGTCATGGCAAAACGTTGACTTTTCAATCGGGCGGTCAAATGGACTTTGACCGATGATCGTGACGTAGTTCGTGACGTCACGAGTTCATAGACAAGTGGCACGTTCAATTTCGACGTTCGAGGAGGAAGTTATGACGTTCGGAAGTTTAGGGGCATTTTGGTAATTTTGGTTAAATGGGGCAAATAGTTGACTTTTTGACCAAGAGGTCCGAGGGCCAAAGACCGCTACGTAGATAAGGATGATAAGAATCCATAGACAGGCAGCACGTCGAATTTGGACGTTCGACGGCGAAGTTACGGTTCACGGAAGTTTCGGGATACTATTTACAACGACACGTTTTACGAGACAAAAAGTGCAGTTTGTCTCTAGTGGGCCCAGATATTTGTCCTGTTGCCAATGGATGAGTGACAAGTGTCACCCATCCAATGGACACCATATTTCATTCATGCACCAAAACCCATCCCCGTGCATCGTCCATTTTCTTTGTTCCCAAACACAAACCCGATCCCATTTCTCACCCAAAACCCATCCCACCTTAACCCATGACCAGCCGTGAGGACCAGGGAGACTGAGGGAGCTGAGGTGGCCGGCCTGGAGGCCAGAACCGCCGTGAACGGCGGCGTGGAGGAAGAAACCCGATCGAGGTAATCGGCTTTCACCGATTTTCACCATTTTCAATTATTGTGATTATGGGTCGTTTTCATTGTTTTCATTGATTTAAATAGGTTGTTTAGGGAGTATAGAGATGATTTTGGACGGTGGTTGACGGCTGTGAAGCCCATGGGGGATTTTTGAAAAGTTGAACCGTGAGGGGGTTTTTGGGTTCACGGGTTTTAATCGGTTTTAGGTCGTTTTGTTAATTGGAATAGATAGGAAATGAAGAAATAGGAATTTAGGAATTGAAATGGAGGCCAAAGGACCAAAATTGAGGGAGAAGGAGGCCTGGACCGGTTACGCCGGTCCAGTTGCAGGCGAACCAGCTGGTTCAGACCGGCTGCGCGAGGAAGAAGACAGCACTGTGCAGTGGAGCGTGAGGCCCACGCGCAGTACAATCCCAGGGCGTTTAAGGGCACATGGAAGGGAATCTTGGGAAGGTTCCAACATGTTAAATCATCTATTCGATGTAACGAACATTTTGGGACTGGTTTCGTGTCAATCGAACATTGTTTCGATAGGTTTCGGGCTGTCCGAAGGTTTAGGTTCGGTTTTAAAAATAGTTAGAAAATGGGGAAAATTATGGGACTTCAATGAGAGGTTAATGAGGCTATTAGTACCCTCTAAATGAATTTGGACAGGTTCGGAAGTCCCGGTGACGATGATCGGCTCGGGGAGCCGTATGGCAAGCAAATCGAGGCGGCAGCTCGGACGGTCTGTGAGTGGACCTTGTTTTCTAAATTGGTGCATGCATAACTGTTTATTATATGTTTTAAATACTTGTTTGTGATGTCATGAGTGTATTTGGATGTGTGGTTACGTATAGGCACGTATTTCTAGGTTTCGGCCCTATACGGTGCCTATACGGGTCTGTATGTCTTTCTTGGTCTTAATGAAAAGGTTTGGATTTCTAAAAGGATAAACCCGGGTATGAGACCCATTTGGTTTTGTCTCGGGCATATGACTCCAGTTACGACCTTCGGGTTTAAATCGTGGTCGCGGCGGGTGCTATGTGCACGGCGATCGACAATACGACGCTCGCCTCTGGATTGGGATGTGTTCCTTCCGGAGAGGTCACGATGCACGATTTGTGGTCAGACAGCCTGAGGAGGCTCGACTTCGGAGTGCTGACGGTTCAGGATATCGATCGGTGATGAGTGCACCATGATCTTGTGATGGTCGCGTCGGTTGATACGTTCACGGCGACATAACAGGATTGAGGGCGGTCCTAGATGGATGGTTGCACACATCACTATGATCAGAGTCGTGACTGACCCTTAGATATCGGGCAGGATGCCCAGTTGAGTCATATGTTCGGGCACGAGACCCAGTTGTTTTACACTGATGATTTCGGGTCAGGGACCCTAGATGGATTTCAAAGTTCATGACGGTTTATGGGAACCGGCATGAACTCTAGAAAGGTCATTGTGGTTCATGACGATTTATGGGAACCGGCATGAACCTTTTTCAGGTCATTATGGTACATGACGGTTTATGGGAACCGGCGTGAACCCTTGTTATGGATGTTATGGATCATGACAGTTCAGGGGAACCGGGCATGAACATTTATGTTATGTATATATATGTTCATCTACCTTCCTTTACTTCTATTATCTCCTCCGGGGAGGGTCGTTGGCCTGGGTGGACCCCGGAGTAGTCACGGAGCACCGACTGAGTGGAGTCACCCCCCAGTTGGGTTCCTTGCTCTCAGAAAGGCTATGATTACTATTACCTCGGGTAGGGTCAGTGGTCTGCGGACATTGATCTTGACTTTGAGAAGACTCGGATTGAGACCTGGGTAGCACGCGCGTAGCTTTGGATACCGTGACAGGATTGGTTGTGTGAATTATATGTGTATGTGATATAAATATGATATATGTTATGTGGATACAAGATTTGAGCAGGAGCTAGTGTATTTGATTTCATTATGGTTTTTCTGGATAAATGGTTTTCGAATGCATGCATGCTTTTTAGTGAAGGGTACAAACGTCTTCTCGTTAAAATGTTTTTATAAATTCTTGTTTTGTCCACTCACAGCTTTTAATGTTTTGACTGCCCTTCAGGTTGACATCGGATGTGGACTGTAGCAGAGACCGAGATATCACATACCTCCTCCGGATCCTGGCGTACTCTGATGGCCCGGGAAGGCAAAGGTCGGAAATATCCCTTGTCTGACACTTTGTGTCAGACGGGAGCAGGGTCATCCCGCACTAATCCCGGGGGGATTGGGATGGATACTGTCAACCAGGGTTTATGCCGGTCCCCATAATCCGTCATGAACCACGATACCATAACAAGGGTTCATGTCGGTTCCCATAAACCGTCATGAACCTGGAAATCCATTTAAGGTTCCCTAACCTGAAATCAAAACCGTAAAGTACCTGGGTCTCGTGCCCGAACATAGGACATCAGCTGGGCCCAGTGCCTGATATCTGAGGTCATATGCCCGAGACAAAATCAAATGGGTCTCATACCCGAGTTTATCCTTTTGGAAATCCAAAACCATTTCATTTAAACCAATAAAGAAATACCGACCTGTATAAGCACTATATAAGGCCGAAACCTCGAAATACGTGCTTATACGTAACCACATACAAATGCACCCATGACATCATCAAACATGTAATAAAACATATAATAAACGTTTATGCATGCACCAATTTAGAAAACCAAGGTCCACTCACAGATCGTCCGAGCTGCCGCCTCGATTTGCGTGCCATAGGCTCTCCCGAGCGAATCGCTATTACCAGGACTCCCGAACCTGTCCAAATCGTAATAGAAGGTTACTAACTACCTTATTAACCTCCTACCAAAGCCCCGTAATTTTCCGACATTTTTAACTATTTTTAATCCCAAACCTAAACCTTTGGATAGGCCGAAACATATCGAGACGGTGACCGATCGACACGAAACCAGTTCCAAAATATTCGTTACATCGAATAGAAGATTTCACGTGTTGCACATTTTCCCAAATTATGGCCCACGCGCCCTAGAAAGTCACCTGCGCGTGAAGCCCACGCGCGGGTACTATTCACCCGTCTTCAACCTTGAGACAAACCAGTTTTCTCTGGTTTTTTGGACCAGTTCTGGGTCCATTTTAGGTCCATTTCATCCCATTTTAATCCTAATATGTTCCTAATCTCATTTCTAATCTTCCTAGCTAATTAAAACGGAACAAAATGTCCAAAACCGTACCTTCATCCGTCATCAATGGCGGCCGGACCTTACCCCGCCGTTCACGGCTGTTCCAGGCCATCCCAAGCCACGAAAACAATCCCATTAGCTTCCTAGGGTCCCCAAAAACATTAACCAATCCTTAGGTGCGATTAAGATTCAATAAAACCAATTTTCCAATTTTTGAACAAACTCACCTTACGGGTTGGCTCTCCCCGCCGTGGCCTCCGCCGTGGCTGGCCGTCCAGCCTCTCAGTCCTCCCTCAATCACTCACACGGTCACACTTAGCTCACACACTCAAAGGATGGATGATGGAGGTGTGGTGTTTGTGTGTTTGAAGAAGAATGAAGAATGAAGAACATAGGGGGGTTCGGGTTTTTGAGGGAAAATGAAGAAAAATGAACAAAAATGAAGTGATGATGTTTGATCAGATGAGAGATGTCAGGACCGCCCCCGAAAGGGGCATCGATAACCGTGCCCAGTCCTGATCCCATCTGGCAAGATGACTGAAAATCCCAAATTACCCTCAGTACTTGCCAAACCAGGGATAGCCACACGTACTTACTCATGCCTCCGCCCCTCGTACAGCCTCGAACAACGCGCCACGACCTGGAGGGTCAATAAAAACCAAAAGGTGTGAGTGGACAAAAAAAATAAATCAGTTTAGCAAAACAGTTACAACAAGCGTTTTTACCCTCCGCGTAAAAACGAATGCATGCATACAAAAAATCATTTCGCAATCGGTTAAGATTTTCCACATAAGAAAAACTGTGTATCAAATTTCAACATAAGGGAAAACTCGTATGAATCTCAAAATCATTTTTCCTTTCTCAACCATCGGGTCTTAGCCCGCAATCATAGACACCGGGCCTCAGCCCAAAACCACAACTCAACCAGATGCACAACGTGATCCAAAACCATCAACCACATACCGGGCCACTGCCCAACTCAACCGAAACATCAGAAGTCATCAATAAAACATAAGTCAATCATTTTGCTGGATAACAAGTGCGCCCGAGTCTTTAAACTCAAAACCATGCGCATAAACAGGCATTCCCGGGATATCAACGAGTCTTTAAACTCAGAACATACTCAATAGGCCTCGGGGGTATCACAGTAACCGAGTCTTTAAACTCACGAGTCTTTAAACTCATTAAGGGCCCTCCCCCGTCATCAATTAACCGAGTCTTTAAACTCAAAACGTGCTCCAGCAATAGCACCGGGTTTTTAAACCCAAAACAGTTTTCAAACACAACAACGGGTCTTTAAACCCCAAGTAATTTTCAATGGGTCTTTAAACCCCAAAACAGATTGACAATCACGACAACGTGGGATCCATCCCAAAATCACATTTCCCGCAACAGGACCCATGGTCCGAATTTCCACGTTCATTTTCCCCAAATCATACTTTACAAACATGTTCAAATCATCATGAAACACGGGGCATGCAAAAACAGACCAAATGACTTTATTAAATCCTTTTTCATTCCCGAATTCGAATTCGCAACGATGATCCCGTAAGCCGGCATTCGGAAGCATCATCCCGAACCTAAACCAAGAATCCATTTTTTTCGAAAACTGAGATCTCGTAAATCAAAGTTACTTTTGTGCCCCGAGCATCAAGCCCGAAATCACCTTTTTCAAATCCATTTTAATTCTTAGAAATCACTTCTTTCTCAAATCTTATTTTCAACACATCAAAACCACAATCATAATCACCAAAATCACGATCCAATCAAAACATACTCACAACCCATTTTTAATATCCTCAAAATCACAAGTCTCATTTCAGTTCCCAGATTCAAACATCAACAGTGATCAAATCACAATAACTCGAAAATCTCGTAAAACGTGCAAATCCGGGACGTTCTCGAAAAACATGTCAAAATCGTAAGTCACACTCGCAATCATAAACAACCTTCTTAAATCATTTTACACCCATTTCATATAACTTCTTTCATTAAACCATCATTAAGCACACGAGTGACCATAGTCTCGAAATACGTGTAATTTCACAGGTATAGTAAAATACGTATAAATACGGGAATCGAAATCAACCACAACTTATAATCATAATCATAAACTCATAGAAATAATTTATGCATGCATTAAATTTTGAAAGCAAGTCCACTCACACACCAATTTTAAGACTCGGTTTCGCGCCGCACGCATGCCTGTAATTTCCGATATTTTCCAGAATTTCGAGTCCTGCCCGAAAACATACTTTAGTGTCACTAAGGGATTAGATAACAACATACTAATTTCCCATAATTTTCCAGGAATTAACCGTTAATTACAAACGTAACGGAAATCTTCGGACCCTCGGAACCACATTGAAACGGTGTCCGACAATTTCGAAACCAACGCTAAAATATTCGTTACAATGTGTAGGACAAAAGTCAGTTTGGACTCACCTTGAAATTCGGGTCCACGCGCCGCCACAAGCGGCTGCGCGTGACACTCACGCGCCTGCTACAGTGACAGGCACAGTCATCATCCTCACCCAGCTTCCTGATATACGGGCCGTTTAACCCGCGACTTGACCCGGCTAGCATTCCCTCAATTCGACACCATTTTGATCAATTCAGCAGTCCATTAGCTTCGCAACCAGTTTAATTAGGGATTTGCAACATCCATTGCAGTCGTCATCACCTCTAACCATCTTGACTTAACGCGATATCCTCAAACGAGTTCCTCATCTGAACTCATCGTATAACCAAGTAATTTCTCAATTAAATGATAGTATAGCATCGTAGCCTCATGGAAAGGATTATTTGGGAATCAATTTTACAACACTTACCTCCAATTGCACGAACACAAAGCTCGATTTTCCGGCCACCCACGACGTCCGTCCATGGCTCCAGGAGCTTCAAAGCTTGCCATACGCGATTTGGATCAGCTAACTAAGACCCCAGGAAGCTTATTCGAACCTTAATTCGACCTGGGCCAGCCTACAATTCAAATTCGGATTCGAATTTGCCCAAACACGAGTTTCGGGTTCCAGTTGTAAAACCTTCACTCAACCCCACCCCCCCCCCCCCCCCCCCCCCCCGGCGTTTTCCTCACCAACTCAACCTCTGTTTCTCTCATTCCTCCCCAGCGCTTATTTCCTTCCAAACCATTATTGGGGAGGTCGAAATGGCAATCCCTCCCCAGACTCTGTTTTCCCACTTCAAATGTAACAGCACAGTTCACTGTGCGGTTGTGCCCCGCACCTCTCCTCTACCAACACACCCGTGCACTGTCTTCAGTCTCTGCCCCCACGCTCAGTTAGATCAATTCGACGCACCAGGTACTCTGTCCTCCAAAATCAGAACACCCTCACGGCATCGTGCACCCATGCACTGCCCGAACACCCCTCTGCAACAAACACGTCCCCGCACTGTATTAAACAACTCTCTCTTCAGTCCATTAGCACCCATCATGAGCCATTGGGTTCCATAAACAATTTGCACGCTCAGACCCCCACGGCACGGCCGTGCAGGTTGTCTCCCACGGTGGTGAACAGTACCCAGTTGGTAAAATGACCAAAATGCCCTCAGTTGGCAAATTACTAAATTGCCCCTCACCTTCCGTGACCCGTAACTCGGTCATCCGATGTCCGTTTCACGCGTGCCGCCTGTCGTTGTACTCGGGGCATCGAGACCACCCTAACGGTCCTCGGTCCTCGATCCTCGGCCCTCGGACCTCCCGATCAAAAAGTCAACATTTTCCCTTATTTCGTCAAAATTACGGAAGTGCCCCTGGACTTCCGAATGTCATAACTTTCGCCACAAACGTCGGAATCAAACGTGTCGCCTGTCTATGAACTCGTGACGTCCCAAACTACGTCACGGTCATCGGTCAAAGTCCATTTGACCGTCCGACCAAAAAGTCAACATTTTGTCCACGACCAGGGGCAAAACGGTCATTTTGCACCGTTCGTCCGAGTTCGCCCAACTAATTACCGCTTGACCCTCATTAATCATGATTAGTTACTAACCTAACCCCGAATTCCGGGACGGGTCGCTACAAGAGATGAGAGAAATAATGGGTGGTGAGGATTTGAGAGATTAAGTGAAATGGGTGGATAGGATTTAGTGTGGTTAGGATTAATTATATAATAATAATTATAATATTATTTAATTTACTTAGATCCACAATTTAGGGGTTTGAACCAATGGGATGAGCGACACTTGTCACTCATCCATGGGACCCACTCAAAATATCTGGCCCAATCAGAAATTGCCAAATCATCCCCGTCTCGAAGTACGTGCATAGTGAAATCGAACTTCTGTGACCTATAACTTCCCCGTTCGAAGTCCGATTTCAGCGTGCCGCCTGTCTATGGATTCGTACCATCCCGATCTACGTAATGGTCTTTGGCCCTCGGCCATCGGACCTCTCGGTCAAAAAGTCAACATTTGACCCCATTTAACCAAAATTACCAAAATGCCCCTAAACTTCCGAACGTCATAACTTCCTCCTCGAATGTCAGAATTGAACGTGCCGCCTGTCTATGAACTCGTGACATCATGAACTACGTCACGGTCATCGGTCAAAATTCGTTTGACCGCCAGAATAAAAAGTCAACGTTTTGCCCATGCCTAGGGGCAAAACGGTCATTTTGCATCGTTCTCCGATTTCGCCCAACTAATCACGAATTAGTCTTACTAATTGTGATTAGTTACTAATCGTGATTAGTTACTAATCTAATCTAGGAATTTAGGACGGGTCGTTACAATACCATTTTTCCAGCTTAATTCATGTACTTGGCAGACTAACAAGAGCCCACTTGGGCAGCCTGGAGCCTCCACCTCCACCTCCACAAAACAAATATCTATACCTAGCCTTCTGTACTTAGCCTTCTATAGGCTCTGGGCGGTTTGAGGCGGTTTGTGGCCCGGCGAAATTAGGTAGCGGACTGCTCGGTCTCATGGGCGAGGCCCCGACCCGACTGCACCTCCAAAATGAACCAAGGACATCGCACAAGTTTGACTCCCCGAGGGTACCCCCCGATGATGACCCCTTGTCCCCATTAGCAAACCAGGGTGGCGTCGACGAGCTTGAGCCCGTCGATTAACTCGAACGACGACGAGGCTACCCACTGACCGACCCAACCAACTCGGTCTGTCATCTCTTCTATCAAACATGGGTTCTAGCCTCCTAGGAAGATGAAGATAAGTCTTCTCCTCTTATTTACAACTTTTCCATTATTATTTAGTTCACTTATTTGGGCAAAGAACAAACAAGACACAAAAAACGTGTGGCTCAAGGCCCTAAAACCACACTTTTATGTTAGACACAAACAAATTGGGCTACTCTTTTTTTTATTTTCCCCCCTTCAACACCACACACATGGGCTGGCCAGCAACCCACACGCATTAGGCTAAACACAAAACAAATTGGGCTACCCCTTTTTTCGGGTGGGCTACCACAAGGCTAAAACATTTCTAAAATAAAAACAAAAAAAAACACACACAAAACCACACTTTGGACTCAAATATACATTGAGCTACAGTTTTTTTTCACGCTCGTATACATACACTATACTTCTCTTACACATACAATGAGCGTGCTTATCTATGGACATACTTATGCAATTACTTCTCATTAGTTGTACAACACAAAAATATTTTACATTTTACGGATTTACGGATCCAAAACTTACTTTTTATTCCCAGAGATTGTCACATGGCTCGATTATTGGTCGACACTATCATCGAGCCTAATTCTTCGGTACGCCACACCACATCGTCCTATTCTCCAAACGCTGTGGGTTTCCGACCGGCGGCCCCGATCGGCATTCACACGGATCTGCCAACTGCATTCATTTGTTCATGGGTCTACCACCCACATTTATTTGCTCGCACTGAGCTATACATCAGGGCACACCTGAATACAACCGGGTAACACCTTAAATCCGAATATCCTTCTCACCATAAAAAACATAGTACACATACATACTCTCGTACATGCTGACATACATGCCACACATACATACTTACATACATGTCACACATATATACCCCCGTACATGCTAACATACATGTCACATATACATGCCCTCGTACATACTGACATACATGTCGCACATACATGTCACACATACATGCTGACATACATGTCACACATACATACCCTCGTACATGCTGACATACATGTCACACATACATACCCCCGTACATGCTGACATACATGTCACACGTACATGCCCTCGTACATGCTGACATACATGCCACACATACATACCCTCGTACATGCTGACATACATGTCTCACATACATGCCCTCGTACATGCTGACATACATGTCACACATACATTGTAACGACCCATCCCGAATTTCAGAATTATATTAGTGACTAATGAAGGATTAGTGAGATTAATTGGTGATTAGTCGTGTGACTAATGAAGGAAAGATGATTATCACTTGATTTCCATTGCTGATTCAGCTCTTTTATGAATCATGTATTTCATTAAGTGACAAGTGTCACTTGTTAACAAAGATTAGTGGCTTAGGTTTGGCTTAGTGGCACATGGAGTATAATTAATTAAATGAGGTTAGCACATAAGTGTTTGATAATTGATGAACAACCAAACCCGACCAAGACCAAGAACAATACACCCGAATATGGTTTTCCCCACTTTGATCAATTCTCAATCAACCTATTCGAAATTAGTATTCTGTAGTGATTAGCTAGTTTGAATTGGAGAGAAAAGTCGAATGAGGAACAAAGAAAACCTGGATAGAACCCTACTGTGAAACCCGAAAATAGTCCTTAAGCAATTAATATCGAATTTGACGTTCTTGACGGTTTCGATTGAATTGGATGTGATATTTAGCTTCTTGGGAGCTGGACGACTCGAACCAGGTCGATTGGAAGGTCAATTGAGGGTGGAATGACGGTGAACGGACTCTGTGACCATTCTGGAAACTGGAGCTTGAGTTGGATTACCTAGAGGATTCGAGATTCCTGGCAAGTGTCGGAAATTACGGAAACGCGTGCAGCTCAGGAAGCGAGCGGTTTGGACGGTGTGTGAGTGGACTTTTGTTGTCTACCCTGAATGCATGCATATATGTTTTAAATGCTTTATAATATGATTTGACATGATTTGGTATGATTGATGTTCCGATATGGTGAATTCCGGATTTTGGGGAATATTATATTATTTTAATCGGTGTTTTGGCACATTTTTCGAGGAAATGTGCAAATGGTATTTTGGGCTAGGGCCGGAGTTAAAAAGGTTTCCAAAAGAATATTTTGACTTAATTGGTGAGTCAAGGATGATTTTTGGGTTATTATAGTGTTTTCTATGTGCGGATTTACGTATAAATGCTATTTGGGCTTGAGTCCCGGTTGGTAACGATTTTGACTTGGTTTGAAGTCAAGGATTTGATTGAGATATTTTGGGATATGATTCCGGGATGATTTTCATTGTGATTGTGTTTGTGAATACCCAGACGGTCGAAGCTAGGGGTGTTCCCAGACGACCGAAGCTTGGGGATATGATTGTGATTGTTCCCAGGCAGCCGGAACTCGGGGTGTTCCCAGACGGTTGGTACTCGGGGTGAGATATATTCCCAGATAGCCGAGGCTTGGGGTGTTCCCAGACGGCTAACGCTCGGGGTGATGCGTGCCGGGGCAGTCGAAGCTCGGGGTGACTTCCCAGACGACTGAGGCACGGGTTATGGCCTACGCGTAGTGCAGATTTGACAATGTGATGGTTTGTGCACTTGTGAATAGTGCAGATTAATTGATTGATTTCTTGAGTAATTTCTTGTGAACTTGTGCGTAGTATTATTTGATGTTGATTGTAATTACGTACTGGTATTGAGTACGAGTTCTGGTATGTATAACCAGGTGCTTATGTTTTGGTATGTTTGGCCTGAGAGCCAGGAATTTGATTTGTTATGTGGTATGACTGGAAGGCCAGTGTTGGTGTTTCATATGTTTTTCCCTATGCATGCAGGTTTGATAAACTGGAGGGTAAATGATGTCTTTTAAAATGTGTTTTAACGAATATATTTTTGTCCACTCACACTTTTCTGTTTTGATGACCCTCCAGGCCGTGACACGACATTCAGGGCTAACCGAGAGGCGGAGGCATAAGCGGAGAAAATCCCTTGTATGATAGGTGCTGAAGGATAGTTTCGGGACTTCAGTTGACTTGTCAGACGGGAGCAGGACCGGGCACGGTTATCGAGGTCCAGTTGGGACGGGTCCTGTCAAGTCGTGAGATTTCAAACGGATAGTGAGAGAGATGACCGTTTTGCCCTTAGAATTGGATAAAACGTTGACTTTTGACTCGGGCGGTCAAACAGACTTTAGCCGATGACTGTAACGTATTTCAGAATGTCACGAGTCCGTAGACAGGCAGCACGTCCGATTTTGACATTCGAGGAAGAAGTTATGAGGTTCGGAAGTATAGGGGCATTTTGGTAAATTGGCATAAAGGGTAATTTGGTCATTTTTTCTGCCTTGGGAAGTGTGCCCAATGGAAGTGGGACACTTGTCCCTTATTTGGAATGTTGTGGAAGTGTCATTCACCGCCTTTCAATTGTTTTAAAAATAGATAAAATCGTGCAAAGTGTGTGTCGGTGGAAGTTGGCCAAGAGGAAAGGAAAACATAGGACTCGTGAACCCGTGAGAAACAATCGATCCAAACACCTTCAAAATGTCCTCCTTTTCCTGTGGTGTGTGAATGAGAATGGAAAGAGAGGTTGAGACGAGCATAGTGGTGCTATTGTGGTGGACCGTCGTGGACGGTGGCCATCGAACCCGTGAACGGTAAAATTTGGATTCAAAAATGGTAACTTGTGATCTAGTGATTGTTAATTGATGCTAACGCTTGGATGATGTTTCTGAGGTTGCAACGAGGCTATTGGGCTTGAAACTGAGGCTTGAGGTGGCCGGAGTCGCAAGAACGAGACGGTGGAAATGTGGAAGATGGTTCTTCGATTTAGACGGTAAGTTATGGACTTAGTTTCACAGTTTTAACTCTATAGATCGATCATAAAGGTTAGGACAAAACTATAGAACTTTGAAGGGTTGAAAATGGAGTCGAAATGAGTGAGATAGGGCGTTGAACCAGTCACGCCGGTCCAGTTGGACCAGCTGAACAGTTGGACTAAACCGGACCCGATTCACGCGAGGAAGAAGATGACCTGTAGCCGGCGCGTGAAGCCCACGGGCAATGCCTTTGGGCCGTGCGTGGGGGCGCGTGGGACATTTCTGGGTGAAGTTGTCTATGACGATCCGGAAATTCGAAAAAGAAAAAATTTGGAAAATTTGAAGGAAATGACGATTTTGCCCTTGGTTTTACGGGGTGAAAGTTGTCAGGACCTTATTTGGACTTTCCGAAATGACCGTTGGATAGGTCTCGGGATGCTGAATCCGTAGACAGGCGGCATGCGTAAATCGGGATTCGGATGAAAAGTTACGGGCCTGAGAAAGTGAAGGGCAATTTGGTAATTTTGCAAAGGAAGGGCAGAATGGTAAATTGACGCAGTGTTGGATTACTCAGCCAATTTGGTGAGTCAGTTAGCCCCTTGAGTGACATCTGCCACTGGAAGAATGTGGATTAGTGGCTTGTGACCGTGCGTAATTGGGCGGTGAAGAGGTTTAAAAATTGAGAAACAAATCGTGTGTGTGTGTGTTTGTGAAGAAAAACAGAGTATGCTCAAACCTGCAGACCTCAATCTCTTTGTCTGATCGATCTGTGAGAGGAATAAAGAAAGAGATAATTAGAGAGGAAGAACGAGAAAGATTGAGAGGAAAAGAGATGCAAAATTGTGACAGAAAACCCAGAAAAAACCCGAAACCCACCCGAAAACCTTAATTAATGACTTAAAATCGAATTTTGAAATTGGACGGTCAATTGATGGAATCAGAGATGAGGATGAGCTTCTAGAAGTCTAAACGAGTCGAATGGGATTGAAAGTGAAGAAAATGGTGAAGAAATGAGCCCAGACGACACTTGAGTTCAGTTTTGGCAATCCCAATTGAGTTGGAATGGTTAGAGGGATTGGAGCTTGAAATTGAGATTGGAAACATAGTTGAAGGAACCCTGCAAAGCTTCTGAGTGAGTCAATTGGAAGGAATCGTTGAGAATCGGCAAGAGAAAACGATGAACACCCTTTGACTTATCACGGGCTGTCGACTACCTTTGAGGTAAGGAATGGTGAAATTGATCTTACAAATCATTAATTAAGGATTAAAAGATGATGTTAGATGATTCAATTGAAAGAAATGAAGCAGAATTGATGGGAATTGAATCGGGTCTGTTCGCGGGTTATAGGATCCGTTTATCAGTTAAACGGGTAAAGAAGATGCACTGTAACAGGCGCATAGGTTTCACGCGCAGCCACTCACGGCGGCGTGTGAGGGCTCGATTCCCGAGGATTCGAGATTCTTAGAAAGTGTCGGAATTTACGGAAACGCGTATAGCTCAGAAAGCCAACGATATGGACAGCCGTGGCATGACGTTCGGGGTTGATTGAGAGGCGGAGGCATGAGCGGAAATCAATGCACTTATCCCTTGTCAGACAGGTGCTGAAGGGTAGTTTTGGGACTTCAGTTGACTTATCAAACGGGAGCAGGACTGGGCACGGTTATCAAAGTTCAGTTGGGATGGGTCCTATCATTGTTAACATGTGATTTTATCGTTTCGATGTAACGAACATTTTGGGACTGGTTTCGAGTTAATCGGATATCGTTTCGATATAGTTTGGGATGTCCGAAGGTTTAAGATCGAGTTTAAATATATTTAAAAATTCGGGAAAATTACGGGGATTTAGTGGAAGGTTATTGAAGTGATTAGTGACCTTATAATGTGATTTGGACAGGTTCGGGAAGTCTGGTGATGATGGATTTGCCGAAAAGGTGTATTACACGCGTATCGAGGCAGTAGTAAGAATGGTCTGTGAGTGGACTTTGCTTTCTAAATTTCAATGCATGTATAACAAATTTATATGTTTTCTATGCTTATGATTATGATATTTATGATTTACATAATTGGACGTATTTCGAGAATATGGTTTATGCTATGCTTTGATGATGATTTTGATGGATGATTTTATATTGTTTATACGTATTATGTTTTGTTAATGATTTGATGATATGATATTGGGTTTGAAAATGAATTTGAGCATAAGACCCATTTCGATAACAGATGATTTCAGATATGGATTTGGAAATGGATTTATGGATTTGGATTTGATTAAATGGTTTTGAATTGGATTTGCTGGATCTGGTTTTGGGTTTAAAGGCCTGGTGATTGAAGTGATGGGGGCGGGCTCGGATATGTGATTTGGGTTTAAAGACCCGGTGAATTTAAAGACTCGGTTATTGATTTCCCCCGGAGGCCTATTGAGTTTAAAGACTCAGTTATTGAAAGGCCTGTTGAATTTAAAGACTCGGATATATATTGAGTTTAAAAACTCGGTTGAGATTCAGCAGGTTCGATTGATTGAAATGTGTTTTGATATGTATTCTGAATTTATGTGATACACTGATGGTTTTCAAATGGTTTTCAGATGTTTTGGGCAGTGGCCCAGATGATTGGATTTACGGTTTTACACGTGATTTGGATCTTGAATTTTTGGGCTGAATTCCCAGACTTGATTTGATTTCTGGTTTTGGGCTAAGACCCGGGATTTGAGAAAAGGGAATGATTTCTAGTTTTCATAAATGGTTTTCTTATATTGAAAACGAAATGTTTTTTGGATGCATGCATTTGTTTTACGTGGAGGACATAAATGTCTTTTCTGATTAAAATGTAATTTAGAAACTTATTTATTTTTGTCCACTCACAGTCTTTTTTAGTTTTCGATGCCCTTCAGGTTGATGCGGATGCGGCTGTTATTGGTGAGACTGAGACATCACACACGATCCACGGTGGGTTCTGCGCACTCTAAGAAGCCAGAAGTTATTTTTGGATAGCTGACCTGGAATCCCTTGTCTGGCTTACGTGTTACATGGAGATTAGACGGGTGTTTAGCCTTCATGTCGCACGTGAGTTAGACGGGAGCATGGCACATCCCTTAATCCAGGGGGAATTGGGGATGGGTCGTTTCATACATGCCCTCGTACATGCTAACATATATGTCACACGTACATACTCTCATACATGCTGACATACATGCCCTCGTACATGCAGGCATACATAACACTCATCCATGACAAGCATACATGAACTCATACATCCGCTCAACGCATACCGAGCTGCTCAACACATTACCGAGCATCCACATAGGCTCAACATATTACCGAGCACTCACAACAGTTCAACACATACCGAGCTGCTAAACACATTACAAAGCATACACCCGCTCCACCCACTATCGAGCTACTCAACACACTTGGCCTCGACTAGAACGTCAACATTTGAGTATAGGCGCACGCCTACACTCAACACTCAGTCTATGCTCAGCGCATTACTGCGCCCCTCAACTACCGAGCCCACTTTCAAAGCTAAACTTAGCTCACATACAGACCGCCACACGTCTACAACAAAGACTCACCTGTAAGCATTCAGGCTCACACAGAGAGTCATACACATCGGGGGACTACCAGACCACAATCGCTATAGCATTAATTCACTCAGACATACACACTACAAGGCATCTTCTCTTCCACATCCTACCTCGACCGAGGATTTGGGGGACTGATGATAGTGTGTCAAGCGGAGCAATGCAAAAACGAGTAGTTGCTCGGTCAATGCACTTTACTTAAAAGTCCTCATCTGAGGCAGTCCGCCTTAGTCAAGAACTTGGGAACTTGTTGACGTGACATCTGACCAAGCAACGGGCTTACCAAGATACTACACTGGATTACGGGGTAAGCCCACCAGAAGACCTCAAAGATCACACAAGGTACATGCCTTAAATCCCATCACTATTACTATAACCTAAACCCTAGACAATTTCTATAAATAGGGAGCCTCCTACTTCATTAAAGGGATCTATCTCCCTCTCTCTAGACTCACCTTCTCCCTTCTCTCTACATATATTACTATCTCTCAAAGGCGCATAAGCCCCATATACTTGTACAAAACATCATATTATTAATGAGAGTGATGCAATACTGTGGACGTAGCCCAATTTGGGTGAACCACGTACATTCTTGTGTCTTGGTGTGCACGCGTGTCTTTACAATCTCGTTGGTACATTTTTTGCATCAACAAAACCAATTATCAATTACCCAAATCTGAAATATGAAATTGGAGAATAAGATGTGATGGGTTGCAGGAAGATGAAAACTGCTGAAATTTCATTATTGTGAAGTTTCACAATTGTCATTTTCCAAATTTATGTATTTTAATGTACTTATGCGCCACATAGTCATTTTGACATCAAATTGAAAGAAAGTAACAGAAAATGAGCTGAGTGAGTCAACTTAATTATTTCAAGGTGTGCTAAGTGAACGAATAACTAATATAGAATGTGAAATGTGGCTTTCATACGAGTCTATGGTGCACTTGAAGTATAAAGCTGAAGAAAAAATGCACTATCTTTACTAGTAAGGAAATTGAAAGGTCATCTCCATAATTCTGGTTGTAGATGAGGCAATCTTTGTTAATTAGCCCAATCTTCCCATCTAGGGATCAACGAAGCAATAAGGAGCCTGATCGACTGGCAAGCCCAATACTAGCATCGCGTTTTTAGTTCATGAAGAGGCCCATGCATTTCTTAGGATTAGGGAATAAGGAGAGGAGGCCCATTGATATATGAGGTCCATTTGATTTCCTCTTCCATTCTTAATCAAACTATAGCGTATAACGTTACTATAAAAAAATTGGTCGATGTTTATTATGTATAATTTAACGTACACAGTATATTATGTTTTGGGCAACACATGAGTAATAAAACTAGAAACAAGTCATTTATGAATGTGTTTGGGTTGCGTTTCTAACTACTTTAGCTTAATCCGAAATATACATTGAAGTTTTTCATTCTCATCCAAACATAAACCTTAATTAGTGATTGCATATTACCAACTGGTTACATTTTTAAAGGTGAAAGAGTTCCTATTTAAGTTCACATTGCCCTTAATTAAAAAAAAACGATACACAGTTCATATAACACTTGTTCTTACAAAATTCACAGTAAAAAAGTTAAAATGTGGAATTTGATGAATTGTAGTTGTTGAGATATGAGAAAAATATCTTACATCGGAAATCAATTTGTGCCTTAAATGATCTTGAGATATTATCTCAATAGCCAATTGGTTTTGGAGTGTAACCTCAATTTTTTATATGGTATTAAAGCAGAGTTATCTCATGTGATATGTTTAACTGTCACATGTGTCACATGTACTCATTCACAGCGTCACGTGGTTATTCCACGTGATAGGCTTAACCGTCGCACGTATCCATTCACCTCGTCACATGGTTATTCCACGTGATAGACTTAACTGTCACATATATTCACATCGTATTCATATAGTCATATAATAGACTGAAAAATTCACCACATATGAAGGGACGTGTTGAAAAGTAAGGAAAATGTCTCATGTCGAAAAAGAACAACTAAAATTTGTACCCTTATAATCTATTTCAAAGTTTCTCAAATTTTCTAATACTAAAATATTTTTCTTTCACATACTTATATATCATCATAATCCAACCAAATAATAAAAAATAAATGATAAAGTGTGGAAAACTAAATTTCTCAAATTTTCAGATGCTAAAACATTGATTTTCTTTCACACGCTTACATATCATCATAATCCAACCAAATAATAAAATTTAAAAAAAAAAAGATAGTGTGGACTGTGGAAAACTGGAGAGTGAGGTAGAGATATCCACGTTATGCATGTGAATTTACCTACTAACAAGGGTAAAAATAAATAAATAATGAACAGAAACACGTAGGTGAACAACATCAAAATTTACAGTATAAAATATAAATTAATTATATGATATTTGCAGGATCTCCAGCAGCACCAGCTACCAACAGCCTTTGATTCTGCTCATCCTATCAGAGAAAGGAGTTGCTCTATTCTCTCTCGACGAAGGACTCGTTTTCCAAGTCCGACATTCACCCGCACAAGTCGCCGGAAACCCTAGTCTTCCAGCACGTGCGACTTCATCACCCCATCATTATTATATTTATACTTGCAACAGTACCCTAACCCAAATTATTACAATAATTACAACCACACAATAATTAAACAAAGCAAGGAAGAACATAAAGCAAAGTTCAAGATATGACTGTCAGTCTAATACTATTATTACTACTACTTTTATTACTTAATACTATTATTATGTGCTTCATATCATTATCTACGAGTTTTTGTTCACATCCTAATAGATTAACAAAGCAAAAGAATCACCGGCGTAGCACAAGAGTAATATTTAATGGTTTTGTTTGTCCTTAATTAAGTGGGTGTTACTGACCTTATATCGATCTCATTTAAGTTATGAAATTTCATGAAGACGTACACCTTATACAATAAAAAAAATGAATAATGGCCTAATAATTGAATCAAGATGTTGCTTCCCCCGTTCAAATGTAGAGTAGAACTACGAATTTATAACTTATGGTTGTTCTTGACCAAACCAATTATGTAGTCAGGGATGAATGGTTAGGATTTTGGATTTTAGAAAGCTTATGAGAGGTTGATTTATATAACAACAAAAAAGATTATAATTTGATCATAAGTAATTAATTCTGAAAAAACGGGGATAAGAAGCTTGCTAACCCTAGTATCTATCATCATTAAATAATTAACTACAACAAACAGTGAGTTTGGTGTCTAAGATACTCATCTTGTATTAACAATTGGGTGAGTACGTCAGTCAAAGCTGAAACAAAAGCTAGGTGGTGGGTGTGGCCGACATAACTTGTTTGTAGGCCAAAAGAGAAAGGGAGGGAAACAAGGATCGAGACTCAACTTCAAAAAAATAGTACAAGCAAATAAAAGGGTCCCTCCCTCAGTCCCCCACACAAGTTTAATTCTAAAGAAAAGGCAACATACATGATCATTTGTTGTTGTACTACCACCATTAGCTAGGGTTTGTTCGCATTTGACTAATATTTCTTGCATTTTAAAACGTAGCCTTTTCAGGTAATGTCATGTGCTGCTTAGTGGTTGTGACTTTTAATTTGAAGACAAAGTTTTTGGTGGGCATGCATGCAGTGCAAAAGGACTTGCCACCCTTTCACTTATTCCTTTTTTTTTTTTGGTTTTATTCTCCTACAGTAATCACCAATAATATATATGTGTTAATTAACTACGTTATTATAATGTAATTATTAATGATACTCTCGTGTTCAAAGTTGAAATCCACGTAAATGGCGAAAATAATATACATTTATATTGAGTTCGATACTTATTTTATCTCACGTATTGTGGAGTTTAATTGAAATCCGTATTTCTAAATTATTAGAATGCAAAATTTATTTCTAGTCTATTTTGTTTAATTTGTTTAGGGTATACACTGAGATTCTTCTCTCTTTCTATTCTTTTCTTCTTCCCTTTTAATCAAAGGAGCATCCAGTAGACCAGCAGGTACTGAACAATCATGGTATATCTATCAATTTTGGTTTTTGATTCTTAAAGTACTGCGGATATTCCCAGAATTTGTACAATTCACTTCAAATGCATAATGAAGGAAGCTTTCAATTAGAGTTCCAGAGTTAAGCAAAGATTCTGAACCATTATATATGTTGAGCATCAATTAGTTTCTTTCTTTACGAATTATTAATTCCTCTATGTTTCTTTCTTTACGAATGATTAATTCCAGTTTGTCACTAGGTATTTGACTTAATAGGATTGTTCAGATCCTATAGAATCTATCACTATCCCTATGATAAGTATGGAGGAATAATTTCAAGTAATTAGGAGACCAAATTGGAGCGAGAATGTTAAAATATCAAAATAATTAAGTCCGCTCTGGTTGTTGAAAAATCCGGTGTGTCGATGTTCATGAAATACTTTGGAAGTGTGAGCCCTAGGTGGGTTTTGGCCATCGCTACCAGTAGCTAGCCGGCAGCTAACATCACATTAATTACATCAATTTTTTTTTTTAATTGACACCACATTTGTGTCATTCCCGACAACTTTCTTCCTTAAAATATTGATAGAAAACTGCAACCATCTCAATCAGTTTGTTTGACCAAAAACTTAATTTGGCCAATCGTGGTGAAGTAGTTCAATGTCATCTTCATAAACACTAGCTGAATGTGAAAATAAGAACTGGGTTTTTATATGAAGTGTGATGCATATATATGTAGTCGTTTTTTTATTATATATGTACCGGAATATTATTGTTAATATATTACTATACAGTTGAATATTATTGTACACATTAATTGAATTACTGACATGATGTTTATATATTATATATGTACTGGAATATTGTTAATGGATACAAATTATTAAAATCCAGAAGCTATATATACAACGTTGAATCAGGGCATTATTAGGTGAAGCCGCAAGGCAAGTTCGGCACCATTGGACTTCTGTGTTCCTACACTATCGATCCTATAATCCAAGAGAAACCAATAGGGCTAATATACATCCAGGATTTGAAGCCTCGGTTTGAGAAGAAAACGAGTTAACAAAGACAAAATTTCACTAGCTCAAAGCTGTATTCTTATGTAAGCCTTTCTTGTAACAAAAATTAAAATTTCACCTCAAATTGGTGATAGGGGAACTTTATAAGCATAATGAAATGGATTTTTAAATTTCCAATATTGGAGTCCATCATTTTATTAAATTATGAAAATATTACATTTCTATAAGCATTATTTGACTGCTTATTCAAACAATGGCACAAAATATAATTTTTAACAACCACATTCTATTTTAAAATAACTGTACGTGAACTCTCTGGTGGTCTTAATTAGAGAAATGAAGCTCGTGTAAACTTAATTTTGTGTGTGTGGTGAGAACTCAAAATGATGGTCAAAGATAAGGGCGCGCAGGTAGCTAAGGAAGATCTAATGGGCGCCGAAAGGTACAAAGGAAAGGACTGCATGCCATAATGCAATCTTAATAGGGATGATATCTCGTTCTCATATAATTAACGTACGTAATAAGAGACAAGAAAAGACACGATTCCTTATACTTGGAGCTCTCTCTCTCTCTCTCTCTCTCTCTGGCTAAAGGCTCTCTAGCTATAAAGCAAAAAGCTCACATAAATAAAAATGAAAACATATGCAATTGAAGATGGGTTTTGTTCTTGTCCCATTGCATATTATTATCTTCTGAGAAATTCTGTTATCTCTTAACTTTGGCTTTCTCGCTTTTGGTCAAAGCCAATCTTGCTCATCAGCCTTTATTCAAGACTAAAAGATAGTGGCGGAATGCCTTTTTGCAGCATACACACAAGAGTTGAGAATATAAAGAAGCAAATGTTAATTTTACGTTCATATGGGTTGACAAGTATGGTTTGAATTAGGAATTCATTTTAATTTACAATTATGAGTTGTTTTTGTTCTTTTTTTACGTTTGATTTACTTGTTAAAGTTGGTTTCTTGTTAGTAAGTATTAGTTTCTGTAGTATTGAGAGAAAGTTGGGTTTTTTTACCTTTTTAGATATTAGATTTGACGTTGTGAATATAAAACTTAGTTTAGACTTGTAATTTTTAACCCTTTAGAAGCCCTGGTTAGCCCTTAACATACAACATTATATTGGTTGATTTCTAAAATGCTTGCATCCCCTTATGGGTGTGTGGAGCATTTATTTGACATGATATTGATGGAGAGCAAGCTTTGTTCCGCCCGATCTTATTCTATATTCATTATGGAGTACTAATTAGTTTGATACAAAATGTTAATTTTACAATTAAAAATCTATTATGCATACTTCAGCATGAACTGCGCAATAACGAATAATATATACATATATATATATATATATATGTGTGTGTAACGAGCATCTCTTGTGAACCAGTATGGAAGATGAAGAAAGGCCCTCGATCAACAACGCGAAGTTATATTATAACGTTTAGGGTTATCAAAGACCTCTAAAGTCCAAACATTTTGAAATCAAAATTAAAAAAAAATTGAGTATAAATGATTTTTGTATTAAAAATATTTTAAGACATCTATATCAGGGCAATATATTTATATATTTGCATTCCACATTAATAGTATTTTCTCATATTATCTTTGAATACTTATCATATATATATATATTATAATTTAAACCGTTCAAACTTATTCTCAATTATCATGTCTCAATTATCATTTGAAGATTGTTTACACAGATCAACCAAATTAAAGATTATTTAATTATATATATATACATATATCAATTAATTAAGAATTTTTAATATTATTAAAATTATTGATTTATTTAATACATATAAATAATTAAACGACATTCAATTTTGTTGATTTTTAAAGAAAATAATTTTAAAATCATGACAATTTTAAAAAAAATGATCCTGACTAGAAGTGATTTAGATATTGTGTTGTTAGGTCAAGTCTTTTCTGCAGGATCTTCTCTGGAGTGGGGAAGAGATCGCCAGAGGGCAGAGTACGCCGTTTGTAGCCGTGTTGAGGCGTTGTTTAGGCGGAAGAAGCGGTAAGTCTGACGATACTTCACTTAGAGACGAGCAAGTAGAGAAGCTCAATTCTAATGGCCAGTCTCTTTAGAACTTTTAGTAAACGATCTGTTGGTAGCAGCAGCGGTTCTAGTAGCAATGATAGAGTGATGCGGGTTAAGAATGTGGAAGAAGTCACAATTCTTAATGTTGAAAAGGATCTAGAAAACTGGAGTATTCCAACAATGGCTATCTTGTTGTAAAATGGGATAGGGTTGGACATATTAGATTGATTAATATCTCCTTAGATCTATCTTGTTGTAATTCTGTGGATCCAACAAAATGGAGGGTGATGGTATAGATTAGGGTATTCACCGCATCCTCATGAGCTGTCAATTATCCATTAACCTCAGTGATTTTTGTTGCAGACAGAATCTCTCTCTTGGCTTCTTCGCTTAGATGGTTATCCTACCATCCTCGAAGCTGTCCAATGAATCCTGCAACAATGGCTTGAGCAATCCGATGATCTGAATTGCCATGAATCATGCTTGCAGATGAGAACATCATCATATGTCTCATTGTATTGAGAACTTGGTAATCTGTTTGTCCGTCAATGTTCCATTCAACAATTGACTTTCCATCATATTGAACTCTTTCGCCCATATCAGTATCCTCATACTGAAGATCAACAGGAGAAGGTCTCGGGTAGTAGTTTTTCATTATGGGATTCCTTGTGATCTTCGGTCCTTGATGTATCCTATTGATTTGTGATTCACTGTTGATATTGGCAAATTGGTCCTCTAATTCAGTAATCTCAGTTTCACTGATTACGGAAATCTTAGGATCCTTTTTTCCCTCTTGATCTGAGATCTTAATGGTTTTTAACCTATCGGCTAAAGCTGCGACAAAACTATCAGTATTGCCTAGCTTATAGTCCTTAAGATCGGGAACAGGTTTAAACATGGGTTGATCAATTTTCTCTTTTCCCTTTTCAGTGGTATTGGAAGAACTTCCAGAGTCTCGAGGGATTCCACTCTTGGAGCCGTCTTTCAACGTATTTTCAATGCGTGTTGTTTGTTCTCCAAGAGATTGAAGAAACAAATTGGTGTAGTTATTCTGGTGTATAACCGCAGTAACTCCACCGTGGACAGAGGCTTCTTGTGCGCCATCATTATATATATATATATATAAAATTCAATATACAAACTGAAAAAAGCACTCTACAAATAAATGCCATAAAAATAAAGGCAGGTAGTATCCTTTATATTATATTATGTTTTTGTATTCAACTTCGTATAGCCTGCCAGGGGATTATATTATATGATCGATGAAGATTTACAACACACGTTGAGCACATTTTTCATCAATTTTTAGAATTTTCTTTCCCTTTTTTTTCACATGGATAATTTAGATACTAAAAAAAAACAGAAGCTAGATTACAAAAGGATTTCTTTTTCATTATAACCATATAAAATCATGTCAGTAAAAAGAAAAAAGAAAAAGAAAAAGAAAAAGAAAAAGCTAAAGATCGAGAGAAGCAAAGGAAAAAAAAATTAAAAATTAAAAGGGTAAAAGAGAAGAAAAGAAAGGTGGCACCGTCTGGGGAAAAAGAAGTTGAGTTAGTACAGTAATACAGTCAGCAGCTGGCCTTTATATTCAACTAAAGTTGTTGACTCTCCCATGTGCATGCAAACTCCAAATATTGTCATTTTCCATGAATTTCATAATTTGCTTCCACACCCTCTCGCTCCTGTCCTGTGATATCACCTTAAGTTATTCCAAGGCCAAATAAACGCAACCAAAGAGGATAAGAGGCCACGGCACGGCACGGCACGTTACTGTGTCCGCGTCGGACGCGTCTTCTTGTCCGCTTCACGTAAATGCCCTTACATAATAATTATTCCATGCCAAAAATTGGTGTCTGAAACAGATTGGTCTTTGCATGGGTCTGAAATGTGTGGAGACTTGGCCCGATCCACCCTCCATACCCAGAAGAAGTTTCATAGGCGCCATTGTTGTTGCTATTCAGGGCAATGGGCGTGGCAAATGGGATTGAGTTGGTGCTTTGTTCTTGTTGATCTTGATGTTGTTGTTGCTGCTGCTGATCATGGGGATTGTAATTACCAAAATACCCATCGTTGGTCCCAGAGGGAGAAGTGCTGGAAGTGGCTGAGAAGCCCATGTTGAATGGAAGTGATAATGACAGGGGATTGTTGTTGTTGTTGTTTCCATAAGACCCACTGGGACAAGATTGGAACAAGGATGGCGAGTGTGGAATTGGAATTGTACTATTAGGGTTTTTAGCACCGGTTAGAGAAGGGTTGTTATTGGGGTGGTACCCGAAAATGTTGGACCAATAATCGGCTGATGGGTCTTGTCTGATGGGAATTGCAAAGCTTAGGTTGGAGGAGCTAGGCTGCTGAGAAGCAAATGTGACGGAGGACGCCGAGGAGAGATCGCGGTCATCGGCTGAACGGCTACCTTCAATGCTCTTGCTTTCGGAGTCCGACAAGTTCTTGGATTTCCCGGACATTCCTCCGATCGGAAGGTTGCTATTGGCAATGCTTTTTACGTCGTAGCGGCTCATATCAAAGTTTGTCACGGCGTTTAGGCCCCGGAACTTGATGGCTGCAATGTCATAGGCCTCAGCTGCTTCTTCTTGAGTGCCTGTTGTTGAATTAAATTTAAATTAATTAAAGTTTTATTAGATGTTAATTAATATAATCGAAATATTAATTAAGCCTCGCATTGGATCTTAAAAGAAAAGAGTGTGGGGACTTACTGAAAGTGCCAAGGTAGAGATCTTTGTTGCCGGCAACCCTTCCGATTCTTGCTTGCCACCTACCATGTTGGTGGTGCCTGAAACAAAAATAGGGTTTAACTTTTAATTAATCGTCATTACTATCTTAGGAATTATAAATAAATAAAATTGATTAGTTCTAATTTAATATACACAATGGTAGCTACAAACCTTGTGACTCCTCTGTAAATAGAAGCTCCTCTAGAAAATCCACTACTTTTCCTACAACAATTTAAAATAAAAATACTATCAGAAGAAAAAAACGATGGATCAATTGGGGAAAAAAATAAAAAAAGGCACGTAAAAAGAACCCGGTGTACCCAGAATTATGCGTTTTGAGTACATATTACCTACGGAGAGAAGCAACAAATTCCTGCCTAGTCATGTTCTTCATCTCCACCAATTCCTTCTCGTAGTTAGTAACCTTCAAAATTGAACATACATTTAGATCAGAGAGCTTTTCAACAAGGAAAAGAAAAAAAAATAAGTATTGAAAAGATAATAATGACTAATTAAAAGGAAAAAAACCATATTAATTAATAAGCTAATATTTTGCATGTACAGCTTATCTTACCGGAAAATTTGTGGTGGTGGTCGGACCCCAATACTTGAGAGCTGCCATATCGTAGGCTCTTGCTGCTTTATCTTCTTTATCATAACCACCTGCACACATTATTCATAAAATTTAATAATGCAACAAACTATTTATTGAATCACTTTTTCGAAGGAATCATGCATGCGCTTGAGACAGTCGCTCAGATTGACACTGTGTGTTGCTAAGAACAGTCGCCTAAGAATCAACGGAATCTGACCCATGATTTGATGCATTCATGCATAGAATGTTTTCTGATACAGTGGCCAAAAGCATTACTAGATCTAATTTTGATCATGATCCATCCCTTCCATGCACATATATGTACTTGATGATGATGATGATTTTCATTATAGAGGGCAAAATAGTAAAATAGAAAGGGCCAACAGCGAACTAAACTCACCCAAATAAACTGCAGAAGAGATGAAGTTGATGATGATTATAGCATTATCCATAGCAGCAATCATTTGCGTCGTGTACATGCGCACAATAGCAAGCAACCCACATCAGAAACTAAACTCATACTGCGCACAATAGTAGAACCAGATACTTCAACTCTAATGTGCGCCTATGGTGTCAAAAGCAAGACCGTCTAATATCAATATGAGCCCTTTGATATGGCCGTAGGGACCCAGAAATCAATGGATCCAGTGGACCCATTTGATTCTGAAGCAATATGGTACGCCTCAGGCGCACGTTATAATCACATAGAGGACCATAAAGAATCTCAGAACCCTAAAAAATTTAATGGTAAATAATAATATAGTAAAAACAAAAATATACAAGTAAATAAATAAAAATTACCTTGTCTGCCCTTCCTACTTTGTCCTTCTCTTCTGCAACTGTTATCCCACAGATGCGCTTCATACCTTCCTGTCCACCTATGCCTAAATATTCAAACCCACCACCAACAACCCCACCGCCCCACAAAAAAAAAACAATCTAAATAACTAATAAGGAAATACCCTAAAAAGATCAAACATTGAAAAAACCCTTAAAGTTCAGAATCATCAACTTGTAGTTCCTTTTCGGAAAAATGTTCGAATTGCTAAAAGCATTTATCCAGCCAGTGTAAAAACAAAAAGATTCACGAAGGAAAACATTTAGATAATTTTTTTAAAATTATTTACCGTGTGACGCCGCGGTAGATGGAGGTGCGTTGGCCGAAGGTGTCGGCAGTTTTTTTGGGGGTGAGGTCGGAGGAAGTGACGGGGTCGTGGCTTTGGGGTTTGGTAGTTTGAAGAGTGGTCGTACTGGCGGCGGCGGCGGTGGAGAAGCCGCGAAGGAAGCTAGCGGCTATTGTTTTGAGTTCAGAGTCATAAATCTCGTTCTCGGTCAAAACAAGAGGAGTAGTGGTTTGGTGATGGTCAGAGGGAGAGAAGTGAGCGAGAGAAGCCGTTGTTGTGACGGTGGTGGCGGTGGTACAGCTGCTTCCGAGAAAGTCCTCGAGCTTAGGGTCGTTGACGCCGGAAGTGAAGATGGAGAGGTCGGTTGGAGAAGCTGGAGTTGCACCACCAGCAGCAGCAGCAGCTGCAGGGTTTGAATGATCTTGATGTTGATGAGCTGCAAGGCCAAAATCCAAAGAAAAAAACAAGAAGAAAAAAGACGATGTATAAGTGATTGGTTTTAAACTAAAAATATAATAGGGGTACGAGTAATAATAATAATATATTTTGGAGAGAAATAAATGAATAATTTCGGGACCTGTGGGAGAGTTGGAGGTGGTGAAGGCCTCGAAGAGGGAGAGATCATGAGAAGGGTGATGATGAGAATGGTTGGAAAGAGAGAAGCCAAGGAGCCAATTCTGAGGGGAAGAATCCATGTTTTCGTATGTTCTGTTTTCAATGTGTTTTTGATGAAAGAGATGTGTGTGTTGGAGGTTGTGGGTTTTTTTTTTCTTTGGCTTTGGAAATAGAGCAAAAATATAGAGAGGATTATTTTTGGTTTTGCAGAGGATGGATAGTGAAGTGAAGGTGAAAGTGTTGTTGGGCTGGGGTTAAAAATGGAGCAGAAGAAACTAGCAGTGTTTGCAGAATAAGAAGGGAAGGGAAGGGAAGGGCAGGGTGAGAGAATTATGAATCAAATGTGAGAGTGAGATATTAAGCCTTGCACGAGGATCGAGATTTTATTTTTATTTTATTTTATTTATTTTACGTATGAGTGAGCAGAATTGAATACTGCAGTAAATGGGTGAGAGAGGGAGAGGGGGGCAAGGAAAGCAAAGTGGAAGCTTTTGATGGGATGACTGGGCGGTGTCCATTTCTCTCTCTTCTCTTTAGGTCATGACCCAACAGACGTATGACCTAAACAAAACTTATATCATATCAAAGAATATTTGAATCAGTAATTTAAAAAACAAATCAAGAAATTTATGTTAGGTTAGTTATAAATGAGGACTTTTAAAATAAGATAATAAAATAAAAGAAATAAGGAATTTTAAAAATAATACTTAATAGATGGTAATAGATGTTAAAAATAATAAACGTATCGTATGTCGATTTTGCAATTTATAAAAATTCAACTCAAAATCTCCAATATAATGCATAAAGAGAATTACCATTGGGTCATAATTTAGTTGACATTATACAATAATATGATTATTTACTTGGATCTCATCCATATGAAGGGTAGGTAAGCTCGCTATTTTTATTTTAGTAATTTTTACTATATATATCATAACTAGTAATGCCTTATGATGGGATGAAAATTTTGTTGAACTATTACGGCAATTAGATTTTTCATTTTCATAAAAATATTTCTTAAACATATTATAAGTCAAATATGAAAATTTTATTGCTAAACATATTATAAGTCGAGTATGAAAAGTTTATTGCGACGATGCACGTAATTGCAATTTGGATCTCTTGACCGAAGAAATGATAATTTATGTAGGGTTTTGAGGGGTATACAGATGATAATAAGCGTATGCATGAATGCGGGGAAGCAAGAGGGATATAGAGGGGACACCGTGACCCATAACTAGGTTGATGTGTAGGACTTTTCTTTCGGACCCCGGCCCCTCCCTAATTGAAATCAATTCAATACCTTTCCCTTAGGTTGCCGCGTGTCATATCCTTTTGTCCCTGCAACTTTAGGACTATACCCTTCATTTCTTTATTTTACTTTCCATTTTCCGTAACAGTCAAGTCTCGGGCGCCCGTCCTTTTTTTTTACCACAACCAATCATGTTGTGGAAGGCATCCAGGTGTCAACCTGTAATCCGCCATCCACACGCCAACACAACTATTCATGAACAAGCTCGAACACCACTCTACGGCTCTACCTAATTAGTAATTATTGTTGGAATTTGACCGTGTCTTTTAGGCATTCTATGGAACATATTATCTAATTAATGATCCCAACTAACAATATGGAACTTCTCTAATCAGTAATACTAATAGTTAAGATGAAGAGAAGCTGATATCCTGTTGTTATCAGGTTGTTATATCAGTTATCCTTGATTAAATATGTTGTATGATTGTTAGAAAGGTTGTTGCGATTAGTTAGTATTTGTAGTTAGCTTCTTACTTAGGCTCTAAGTAACCATAACAGTCTAGCATATATAAGGACTTACGAAATCTTGTAACCATAGCAGTCTCGCATATATAAGGACTTATGTAATCTCTACAATTTAACTACCCATGATCATTCAATACAATATATCTTCCTTCTCTAGAAAATCTCTTAAAACTATTTTTTCCCCCTTCGATTCTCTCTTCTTTCTCTTGCTTTTCTGCTTCAATTCTCTTCTTCTTGTTGTTGTCATCAATCCTAACATGGTATCAAAAGCCTTAACAATGACTAACCCCAATTGATCCTTTGTCTCTTTCAATGCATTCTTTGATCAACCTTCTTCAACCTGTTTCTTTTTATGTTTGTTACCTGTTTGATAAAAGATCACAATGAACACATCTGTCTTTCTAACCTCTTCAAAATACTTCCTCTAAAATCTTCGATATAAAAATCTGCAAGAATTTTTTCTTCTATTTATTCTTTCTTCTATCACAACAATCTAAATCATGATGGTGAGTGTCTTTCAAGTACAAATCTTGCACTCTCCAATTTCATGTCTCATTTCAACCGTGAAAATTTTTGTTCAAGTCAAGCTTGATGATCTTAATTACCAGACTTGGAGTTTTCAAATGGATTTGTTGCTCAATGTGCATAACCTGATGGGGTTTGTCGATGGTTCCAATCCTTGTCCTTGTTCATCAGATGGTGATGAAACAGCAACTCAACTTGCTCAGATTTAGAGAATGCATGATCGATCGATCCCTTATGTAGCTGATCACTGCCACATAATCTCCAGCTGCCGTGGCTTTTATCATTGGTTGCAAGAACTCTCAGGAAATGCGAACCAATCTTAAGGACGGGTTTGCTTCCATTACTAGAGTCACGATCTTTCAAATGAAGACTGATCTCCAAAGTGTCAAGAAAGGGTATGAAAGTGTAAGTAACTATTTGCAAAGAATTAAAGATTCTAAGGACATGTTAGAATTAAAGATTCTAAGGACATGTTAGAATCTTGTGGTGTGCATTTTGAAACAGATGATATTCTGATTCTTGATTTGAGAAGCCTTCTTATTGAGCATAACACGTTTATATGTGTCACTAGAGGTAGAGAAAACATAATTTCCCTTAAAGAGTTCAAACCTTAGCTTCTTGTTGAAGAAGCTATATTAGAACAATCTAGTGATCATGTTCCTTTCCTATCTGATATGGCTGCCACCAGAACCTCGTTTTTGTTGGAATTCTGGTTTTAAATCTAGTTCCTATAATTCATCTCCTACAAGTTCTTCCAACGCTACTCCATCAGTTACACCACTTCAAGTTGCATCATAGGGTTCTTCTATTTCAAATTCCTTCACTAGTTACCACAATGGTTGATAGTCTCAAGGAAACTTCCTACAGTTGACAGGACCCGCCCCGATCCCACGGGGACCACAAGGGGACGTGCCCTGCTCCCGTCTGACACCCAAAATAACATTCCAATTTTAACCTCAAAATTTCAAATGCATAAATAACCAAATTAAAGTTATACATCAAATCCAAATTTAACAGATGTCAGACAAGGGATGAAAACCAAAATTACAAATTCCGAGAACGACTCTAAAATAATCCTGCGGGTCAAACCACCCGACAGGGGTTCAGATACGCAGAAGTAGATCTATGCCTCAGCCTCAGGATCCTCCTCTACCTCGGTAGCACAGCCTGGAGGGGTTACCAAAACATTAAGGGTGAGTGGGTCGAAACTTAAGTTTATAAAACAGTTCAATAAGTAAAACATATAATTTACCCCTTCATTTTCCAAACATGCATGCATCAGAATTTAAAACCATAAGCCATATAATATGAACCATAAGACATGTAATAAAACCATCAACATAATTTTAGCCACTGCACTATACACTCTGATCCTGACATCCCAGATGTCTGACGTCCCTGACGTCCAATATGGTCACAGTCTCAAGCCTACGCGTGCCACTCGGGGTCTCAATCCCGAGTCCAATCCCCGAACCCCATCCGGGTACGGCATCCCAGATGCCTAGCGTCCCAGACGCTAGACGTCCCAGACGTCAAATTATAGCAATCCTGCTCTTGAGTCATTTTACGGTCCGGTTCCTCTGTAGAATGACCCCTCGCAGGCAATGCGTCGTGACCGCTCCGGGGTACCACATCCGGAGGAGACAGTATCACATGAGTGGATCTATATAGTGCAGTACCAAATACATTTTATCGATATCCACATGCAAAACATATATATATATATATATAATCCAAAACCAATCTTTAAGTTTCATCAGACAGGTCTCAAATCCAAATACCGTGAAACGTGCCATAACCATAATTTCAATATCAACAAAACCGTTTCTTGATTCCAGCATGTGAATATATAAGTAAATCAGAAAACATTTATGCATGCAAGGGTTTAATGAAATCGGGCCCACTCACAGTACAATCCTGCTGAAAACCGAACGTATACCCTCGTCTTGGTACTATTGTACAATCCCTGTCATGTCCAAAGTATACGTAAAGGTCAATATAAGCCCCTAACATTCAACCATGAAACCCTAGACTGAAACCTAAAGAATGGTGGTGGTCCCACCAAAAACACTGTTCACACGCGCCGGTCAACGCGTCGGTCAACGCAGGAACAGTTCCTGCTAACGTCATCTGACAGATGTCAGGTCTGACGTGTCAGACTCTGACAGGTGCCACGTGTCATCAGGTGATTGGTCCATGTCACGGATCTGTCAGTTCCATGTGTCAGATCTGACATGTGCCACGTGTTAGCACGGGACTGGTCCACGTCACTGACATGTCAGTGACACGTGGCAGCCCCTGATTGGGCCACGTCACTGACATGTCAGTGCTGACTGTGCACTGACATGTGACACGTGTCGGCTAAGGAGTGGTCCACGTCACCTGACATGTTTGACAGGGTGCCACGTCATCACCATCAACATCGCGAAAGGTCAACCCGTTTCTCTGAAACCGGGTTGGTCAGACCGACGATCTGACCCGGTCACCAATCCTTAATTTCTTGACCATTTTAGCTCAGGTTTCTTCCTAATTACTCGTTTCAATCCCAGCAAGGGTTCTAACCAATCAAAATCATCAAACAAACACTAGATCAGAGGCTTACCTCGATGAACAGAAGTTGGATTTCTCGTCGCCATTTAACCTCCGTTCAGGTAACCTCTGGTCACGAAATCAAGTTCTAAAGGTTCCTATTAGTCCAGAGAAGTGAATAGAGTCAAAAGGAATTGGAAGTAAACGTTGAAAAACAAACTTCCATTTCTGAGTTTTCAAACCGTCTCGGGTTTAGAACCGCCTACCTCGCCGCCGTCAGCCACCGTGAGCACCGCCGTCTCTCAGCCTCACCAGCGAGTCTCTCACACACGGTCACAGAGAATGGGTGATACGCAGGTGTGTTGGTCGAATAGGTAGTATGTGTGTGTCGAGTAGGAAACTATATAGTATGGAGGGAATTTGATAAAATGAAATGGATGGTCCAAATTTAACCTTGGAAATGAGATCAAGGGTTCTGATGCAATCTGGGGTTTAAGATGGATGGCTGAGATTAAAAGGTAGTTTTAATCCTATTAAATTACCTTAGTGGAGCTTGATCCAGTCTAGCCAATGGATGAGTGACACTTGTCACTCATCCAAGTGTCCTCCAACCTTTAATTCCGAATAAAATAATTGACACGATTACCGAGACACAAACTTCCCGATTTCACGTTTCAGACCATAACTTTTCCGTACGAAGTCCGATTTCGGCGTGCCGCCTGTCAACGGACTCAGGGCATCGAGACCTACCTAACGGTCCTTGAGTTGTGTGAAAATTAGTTGTCAAACGAAAAGTCAACATTTTCGCCCCTATCGTCCAAATTACGGTAATGCCCCTAAACTTCCGATAGTCATAACTTTTTCCTTGATCGTCCGAATTGAACGTGCCACCTGTCTATGGACTCGTGACATCCCGAACTACATCACGGTCATCGGTCAAGGTCCGTTTGACCCACCCATAAAAAATTCAACAATTTGGCAATACAATTCACAGGGGTAAAAACGTCAAATCATGCATTAATTTACAATATTA
Source organism: Prinsepia uniflora (assembly GCA_032719365.1). Classification (NCBI taxonomy): domain Eukaryota; kingdom Viridiplantae; phylum Streptophyta; class Magnoliopsida; order Rosales; family Rosaceae; genus Prinsepia; species Prinsepia uniflora. The sequence continues at coordinate 75,975,783 of CM064863.1, forward strand.
AAATACTTGAATTTTCGGGGCGTTACAACAGTTCATCAACAACTTTAAGTAGTATGGTTGCAATGGTGGACACAACGCACATTTTTTTCACAACAATCAATATAGAGGTAATGGAAATGGCAACAGGAGTTAGAAGAACAAGTACTACAACAACAATGGGAACAATGGACGTGGAAAAGACCAGTATTCCTCTAGTCCTGGAATGCTTAGTTCTCCTACTCATCAGTATCAGGGTTCTCAATCTTTTCTAGTGTGTCAAATCTATGAGAAACGAGGTCATAATGCAAGTGATTGTTACTATAGGCATCACACTCAAAATCTTTAAAGACATGAGACTGGTATGAGAAGGCTGACTCAGACGTCGAGTAAGACTCTGGTTTCTGGGTCTCGGCTAAAATGTATCAATTATGATCCCTAATTTATGCTCGCGCTCAGCCCACTGTGCGCCTGCAGCCCACCTACCATGTCCAACCCATACCTCGTAGTGCTCAATCCGCTGCAAAGCCTACACCATTCCGCTGCAAAGCCTGCACCATTCTGCTTGGGGCGTTGCTCCATCACACCAAACGTGCAGCCCAGCCATTTCATGCACTTGCTCAGCCTAATATGCATCAAACCCACTCCAACCTGCTCCATTTTATGCTATTTTCCAGCTTATACAAATCAGCCTTTTCCCATCAACTCCTAATTTAATTTAATTGTTTTTATTATTTATTATTTATGACTTATTATTTAATTTGTATTTTATTGTGGCACTTCCTCTATAAATAGGGAGGTCATTTCATTATTTAGGGGCCCTCTCTTAGTCCCCTTTTGGTACACTTTTATCTCTTTGTAAATATATTTTGAGAGCTTCTTTTTTCCTTTCTTTTTCATTTTGTTTCTTAGTTTTTCTTAGTTATTTTCTTTACTTTTTCTTAGATTTTCTTAGACTTCTCTTTATACACATTTTATATTTTCCTTAAGAAAACCTAAGACTAGGTAATTCTAAGGCAATTTGAGAGTTTTTAAGACCGAATTCCTCGTATTTCTTCCTCCATCTTCACAAGGTTCTATCTGCTGTCATGAATCCTTGTGAAAAAATCATCTTTTTCTACTTAAGCTCTTGTTATTGTTTTAGTTTTACTTATAATTTAATATATGTGTTGGTATTTTCTTTCTAACATTTGTAAATATGAATACAATCTCTGTGTGTTTTACTTAATCAATTTTAGTTATTTTGTACGTTTTAGTGCTTAAACTTCAATTCAACGCTAAGTGTCGGCTGTTGTTGGTGCACTTAGAATAGGATTGAAGAGATTTAATGTTGATCGTTGTCGGCGCATTTAATAAAAAACTTAAAGTGAATCATACTGTAATTGTCAACCATTGTCGGTGCAGTTATAATATAGAAAGACGTATTTTTGTAATTGAAGTAATTGAGGTAAGATTTCGTGATTGGTTCAATATGTCCAAAATGTTAGAGTGTTGGTAAAATTTGTGTTTGAACAAAGTCTAAGAGTAGTTTCAATAATGACACGACCCATCCCAATCCCCCCGGGATTACCATGGAATGTGACGTGCTCCCGTCTGACAAGAGGCGCCAGACAAGGGATAACCGATTGCCATTGCCCAAACGGGCTTCCAGAGTGAGTAAGGATCGATGGAGGAGGTGTGCGATGCTCAAGTCTCTGCTGCAGTCGTATCCGGAATCAACCTGAAGGGCATTGAAAACAAAAACTGTGAGTGGACGAAAATAAACAAGTCTGCTTAAAACATTTATAAGACATTTATGCCCCTCAGTAAAATCATATGCATGCACCAAAACCAATAATCCCATATTTATTTAGAAATAACCATTAGGGCCTTAGCCCGGAAACCAAAGCATAGTTTCAATTTCCAAAAGTAAATCCAAGAGTTATTTCATAAATCCAGTAACATGAACCATAAGGCATATAATATAAACCATAACCATTATTTTAGCCACTGCACTATACACTCCAATCCGACATCCCTGATGTCTGACGTCCCTGACGTCAATAAGGTCACAATCACAAGGCTACGCGTGCCACTCGGGTCTCAATTTCCGAGTTCATTCCCCGAACCCCGTTCGGGTACAGCATCCCCGATGCTTAGCGTCATAGACGCTGGACGTACTAGACGTCCGTGACCTCTCCGGGGTACCTCATCCGGAGGAGACAATATAATATGGAAGGATTTATACAGTGCAGTACTAAATACATTTTATTGATATCCACATGCAAAACATATAGGTATACATAGGTAAAATCCGAAACGACCGTTACGTTTCATCAAATGGGTCTCATGCCCAAATACCGTGAAACGTGCCATAACCGAAATATCATCAAAACCATTTATTGATTCCAGCATGTGAACATATATAAAATGTAAACCAGAGAACATTTATTCAATTCCATTTTAGGGTCCCCGACCCGCAATCACATGTAGAAATCAACTGGGCCCCTGGCCCAATTTCACAAGTTAACTGGGCCCCTGGCCCGATTCATTAATTAACTGGGCCCCTGGCCCGATTCCATTTATCAAATCCGTAACTGTTTCATGAAATCATATCCAACCACATTTATGGAAATCGGTGCAAATCCAGAAAACCTCGATTTACGTGCAAATACGTAAATCGCCTCGAAATGCGTGAAATCATTTAAATTCACTGATATCCAAAGTAAATCATTTAATCATAACCATAAAAATCATAAAACAGTTGTGCATGCATCGAATTTATAAAACCAATGTCCACTCACAGACCGTTTAACCGAGCGCCTCGATACGCGTGCCATAGGCCTTCCCGGGCCAAATCACTATCACCGGGACTCCCAATCCTGTTCAAATCACATTAGAGGATTACTAACCTCATCATTAACATCCTATTTAAGTCCCGTAATTTTCCCGAATTTTTAAGTATTTTTAAACTGGATTTAAAACCTTCGGACATCCCGAACAATATCGAGACGGTGTCCGATCGACACGAAACCAATCCCAAAATGTTCGTTACATTGTATAGGACAAAAGTCATGTTGACCTTACCTCGAGATTCGTGCCCACGCGCCGTCACGCGCCGCCGTGAGTGGCTGCGCGTGAAAGCCACGCGCCTGCTACAGTGATTGCTACAGTGTTCCTTCTTCACCCGTTTGTCTGGTAAACGGGTTGGAAAGCCCGCGATAGGATCCGGTTCAATCACCCTCAATTCGATATCAATTCAATCCGTTCTTGATCCTACAACAATCATCAATCCACCAATTTCAGTTCTGTGTCCAAGATTAGCATCAACCATCGATCAATCGTGTCAACAACCCGTGATCACCCAAAACGGGTCGATCACCAAAACTCCTCCAATCCTTAACCATTATCAAATTAACTTCACAGGAAGTTAATAAGGACTAATACGAACTAATTAGCATGATTAATTGAACTCGACAATACCTCAATCGTCACAACTCAAGCTTGAGTTTTCCGGCCGTCCACCATGTCCGTTCACGGCCCTAGGAGCTCCCAAGCTTGCCCCATTTGATCTGGTTCGACGCGTTGAAGTTCCAGAAAGCTTAATCCATCAACAATTAGGCTTGGGCTGGCCTAAAACTGGAAGTTCGAATTTGAATTTCCCAGAAAACTAGTTTCGGGTTTTTGAGCATTCCACCACCATTTCCACTCCAATTTTCCCTCTCTCAATCTCAGTGAACTGCCCACGACTCACTCTTCATTCCTTTAAGTCAATTTAGCCGTTAAAGGCATCCAAAAGTGTCCAATTTCCACTGTGCAAAAGTTCCCGCACTGGCCAGAAAATCATAGAAAACCCAGTGCCCATGTCGTGCAATCGATGCCAACTCATTCCCATGTGCAATTCCACCCCAAACCGGTCCAATTCCATCATTTAATTGATAAACAAACATGGGATCGATCGCACAAGGCATCCACCACACGGCCAGTTCAATGAAACAGTGACCCATGTGAAATTACATTTCTGCCCTTGTGCAGAAAATTACCAAAATGCCCCTCACGCATCCTGACCCGTAACTCGGTCATACGGACTCCGATTGATGCGTGCCGCCTGTCATTGGATTCGTATCGACGATACCTACGTAACGGTCCTTGGCCCTCGGCCATCGGACATCCCGATCAAAAAGTCAACATTTCCCCTTATATCGTCCAAATTACGAAAACGCCCTTGAACTTCCGCACATCATAACTTTTACCACGAACGTCGGAATCGAACGTGCCACCTGTCTATGAACTCGTGACGTCCCGAACTACGTCACGGTCATCAGTCAAAGTTCTTTTGATCATCCGAAATAAAAGTCAACGTTTTGCCCACGCCCAGGGGCAAAACGGTCATTTTGCACAATTCGTCCGAAATCGCCCAACTAATCCCAGATTAGTGAATCATAATTAAATATTATTAAATCCCGATATTCGGGACGGGTCGTTACAAATAATGTGATTGATAATTTGAATTTACTTACGTAAAAGTGTCGATTTTGTCTATGAAACTAATCTATTGTTTGTATGTTCTAATTAGCATGAGTATTCGCATTTTAATTCTTAATTTGTTTAAAAATGTAATTTCTTCTACAAATCTCTCCAAAATCATGTTATTCTTTAATTCTTTAATTGATTTATTATTTTATTCTTTGATTATTTATTATTCTTTTTCACTAACCGTTATTAATATTCTCTAATTTCCTCGATTAAGAACGATCCCTATTTACCAATACTACATTTACAAAAAAATAAATTAAAATTACAAATACTTGAATTACGTGTTTATTTAAATCTGTAGTCCAAGCGTATCAAGTTCTCACTCAGCCGTCGAGTTTGGGGTTCCGGTTCCTGAGTGAAGAGTGAAGTTGCAATCAGACATTGAGCCTGGGGCTTCGGTTCCCCAGTGATGTGTGGAAATACCCCTGGGGGAACTGTTTGTCTGAATGATATTTTATCATAGATATCAATTACGGTTTGGCCTACTAGTAGTGCCGTTGTAAAACGTGAGTTATGGATGGTATCAAAGATCATTAATTGGTTGAGTACATTATGTGATTGGATGATGTTTGGTACTAGATATTGATTGTGATTGTGGTCTACGCATAGTGTCGTTGTGCATTAGTACTTGAGATATTACTTGACTAAGCTTCGCTATGGGATGGTGAAGCTCTTAACTGTGATTCGAAGGATGCAAAGGGAAAAGTTGGTTATGTGAATTAGCTAGTTAAGTCTATACAGGATCCCGGTCTTATTACGTCTGCATGAAGTCAGGAGTTAGTCAAATGGATTTTTATTTTGCATGCATACTTATGTGTTTTAAGAGCGTTATTACGTACTTTCAATGATAACGGATTGTTTGTATCTTTGTGTGATTTTACAAGAATTATGTTATGACATATTTTACGAGATTTTGTGTAAAGTATGTTTTTGGGCTTTAACACTAGTGTCTGAATATGAATTTGGTTTAGCAAATGGATATGTACAATAAACTCGTGATCTCATGATGCTCGTATCTCGTGGTACGATAAGTTAGGCTTTGATTCTTGAATGATGTGCTCACGGATAAGCACACTGGTTAAGACAATTTATACTTAGTTTTGTGGGTAAATTGGTTGTGTGTACTTATGTTGTCTAGTGTTATGATTATTGATGTCGTTATAAGCAACTTAAATTGTGTAATTTTGGTCTGAATACAAGATTAATTTTTTTTTTAAAATTTCGATGACGAACTTTTTTAGAGAGGGGGGTGGGGGCATTGTAACACCTTGAATATTCGAGAGAATGAAAAATGACCATTTTGTCCTTAGAAGTCAAATAGTTGACATTTTGACTAAAAGTCAAAGTGTTAACTTTTTTATCGGGCGACTTGTTAAAAGTGTCGTGAGAACTATTATAAAGGTCTCGAGCTCCTGAGTGCGTAGACAGACAGCACGCCAAGAATGGAGTTCAGATAAATATACTATAGGTTAAGAATATGTACGGACATTATGGTAATTATGGTCGAAATGGTAGTTTGGTAAATTCACATTTTGGACATGTGAATCATATGGGGATGGTCTAGAAAGTTCTTTAAAATTCTCCCACTCTCAATCACCGACATGTCATCATTCTATATATATATATATATGTATGTATGGTTTAATTAAAAGGCAAGTTCGGTGGTCATGCTCCGAAAATTACCAAGACACCATGACCAAGCAACTATGAGAGTGAGAGGCCGGGATGGGAGAAGGAAAGAGAAAGGAAGAAAAAGGGATGAAATCCTGAGAAGAAAAACGAGGGAATGATGGTACGAGAAGTAGGAAGATGTAAAGAAGGTGTGGGCCAATATGCTTCTGGAAGTTGTACGATTTTTTGAGCCTAGAAGGCGTGGTTTTGAACGTGGATAGGCCATTCAGCTGACTCTGGACTCCATGGCCAAAAGCCATGATTTCAGAATGCTTGATTGAGGTTTGTAGCTTTTGATGACGTAGATCTCTTCCTTGAATTCCCTAGATAAGATTAGACGATTCGATCACGAGAAAAAAACGTGAAAAATGGTTATTTGAATCAGGTCTAGTCGCGGGGTTGGGTAACCCGTGTTGCAGACACAGGTCATGACAGGACCCGTCCCAACTGAACTTTGATAACCATGCACGGTCCTCCTCCCGTCTGACAAGTCAATTGAAGTCCCGAAACTACGTTTCAGCACCTATCAGACAAGGGATAACTGCACTGATTTATGCTTATACCTCCACCTCTCGATCAGCCCCGAACGTCGTGCCACGACCTGGAGGGTCATCAAAACAGGAAAGGTGTGAGTGGATAAAAATAATATCATTTAAAACACATTTATCAAAACACATCATTTACCCTCTAATTTATCAAACCATTAGTAACAACACGTCCCGAATTCCGGGATTAAATTAATAACTAATCAGGATTAGCAGGGTTAATTGGTGATTAGTTGGGCGAAAATTGGACGAACGATGCAAAATGACCGTTTTGCCCCTGGTCGTGGGTAAAACGTTGACTTTTATTCGGACGGTCAAATGGACTTTGACAGATGACCATGACGTAGTTTGGGACGTCACGAGTTCATTGACAAGTGGCACATTCGATTCCGACGTTCGAGGTGAAAGTTATGACGTTCTGAAGTTCAAGGGCATTTCCGTAATTTGGACGAAAAGGGGGAAAATGTTGACTTTTCGACCGGGAGGTCTGATGGCCGAGGACCGAGGACCGTTAGGAAGGTCTCGATGCCCTGAGTCCGTAGACAGGCGGCACGCGTCAATCGGAGTTCGAATGACCAAGTTAAGGGTCTGGATGCGTGAGGGGCATTTTGGTAATTTTGAGCAGAAGGGCAAAATGGTAAATTGCCAAGCCCAGTTTGAACAGCCGTGGGTTTGTGCTGTGTAATTGTTTAAATTGGACCTCTGATCAAGGAATTGTTTAGGAATTCTCTGAAGCTAGGAATTGTTTATGTGATTTGAGCTTAGTGGGAGCATGGTGGTGTGTTTTAGATAGAACGGGAAGGTTTTAAATAAAACTGGGTTTTGGTCCGTGCGGGAAACAGTTTTACAGTTAGGCCAGGGAGATTCCCACAGGTGTTTTTGTTTAGGAAATCAATTTCTTGGGCGGAGTGTGATGAATTGTTTATACACTTGGGTGAAGTGGAGTGTTTGTGGGTTTGTGCGAGTGCCGTTGGAAATGGGAGGAACAGAACACCATGGAATTGTTTTATCCGTTTGAGAATTTTGAACAGAGCACTAGTCGGTTTGGGTGGATTAATTTCTTGGTTTGATCGTTTCTGGGGTGTTTGAGATGGGCAGAGGACTTCAGAGAAACAGAGAGGGAGGAGAAACGGGGAAACTGGGTGAGAAAATTCTCTGGAAACCCGAAGTTCATGTTCAAACAAATTCAAAATTTCAATTCGAATTGTAGGCCAGCCCAAGCCAATTTGAGACTCAATTCAGTCTTCTGGGACTTCACTTAGTCGATCCAAATCAAAGGGACCGAAGCTCGAAGCTTGGGAAGCCATGGACAGTCACGACTGAGTTTCAGAAAATCAGGCTTGTAGTCGTGGTCAAGGAGGTAAGTTCTTGTGAAATTGAGTTCACAATCATCTTGAGGGTGAGTCTACGATGCTTCCTATCTAATCAATTGAAGGAATCAGTGGCGGTGTGATGAACGGGGACGATGAACTTCGATTACGACTCGAGTTCAATTAAGTTGGTTTTAGGCCGTGTCGAGTGAATTAATTGATACAGACCTTTAATTGAGTCCCTTGCGAGTCTACTTGATGGATTAATTGAGGACATTAGGTTGTGCTTGACAGGAATTGGAACGGGTCCAGTCGCGGGTCGCATACCCGTTTTACAGTGAAATCGGGTGAGGAAGGTGAACAGTGTCTGTCACTGTAGCAGCGCGTGGATTTCACGCGCAGCCGCTTGCGGCGGCGCGCGACAGCGCGTGGGCTCGATTTTCGAGGTAAGTTCAACATGACTTTTGTCCTACACATTGTAACGAACGTTTTAGCGTTGGTTTCGGAATTATCGGACACCGTTTCGATGTTGTTTCGAGGGTCTGAAGGTTTAGGTTACGTTTTTCATTAACGATTAATTCCCGGAAAATTTTGGGAAATTAGTATGATATTATTTGAGTCCTTAGTGACACTAAAGTGTGATTTCGGACAGGATTTGAGACTTCTGGATATTGGCGGAAATTACGGAAACACTTGCAGCGCGAAACCGAGCATTAAGAACGGTGTGTAAGTGGACGTTGCTTTCAAAATTTAATGCATGCATAAGTATTTCTATGATTTTTATCATTATAATTATGAATTGTGATTGATTTCAATTTCCGTATTTATACGTGTTTTTGCTACACATACGAACTGCATGTATTTCGAGGCTATGGTTTTCCTTACGTTTTGATGATGGGCTAATGAATGATTTGATATGATTTGTGCACGTATCATGTTTTAAGGATGTTCATTTATGTTTTGAGTATGTTACGGTGTTGACGCAGATTTCGAGATTTTTCACATATTTGCACGTTTTCGAGGTTTCGAGTATGTTGTGATTTGATCGTAATTTTGGTGATTATGATTGTGGTTTTGATGCTTTGACCTTGGGATTTGAAAAATGATGTGATTTCAAGGATTTAAAATGGATTTTGAAAAAGGTGGTTTCGGGCTTGGTGTAAGTGATTTTGGTGAACGAGATTTTGGTTTGGGTTCGGGATGATGCTTCCGGATGCCCGCTTACGGAATCATTATTGCGAATTCGAATTCGGGAAAGGAAAATGATTTAATAAAGTAATTTGGTATGATTATACATTCCCGTGTTTAATGATAATTTAATTATGTTTGTGAAGTATGATTTGGGGAATTGAATGTGGAAATTCGGACCATGAGTCCTGTGTTGACAAAATGTGATTTCGGATGGATCCCGCATTGTTGTGAAAGAAAAATGTTTTGGGTTTAAAGACCCGGTGCTACTGTAGGAGCACGTTTTGAGTTTAAAGACTCGGTTAATTGATAACGGGGGAGGGCCCTTAATGAGTTTAAGGACTCGTGAGTTTAAAGACTCGATTATTGTGATACCCCCGAGGCCTATTGATTATGTTTTGAGTTTAAAGACTCGTTAAAATCCCGGGAAGACCTGTTTATGCGCATGGTTTTGAGTATAAAGACTCGGGCGCACTTGATATCCAGCAAATTGGTTGATGGTGATTCATTGTTAATTTATGATGCTCGGATGTGTTGGGCAGTGGCCCGGTTATATGGTTGATGGTTTTGGATTGTGTTGTGTACTTGGTTTTGATTCATGGTTTTGGGCTGAGGCCAAGTGTTTATGATTACGGGCTAAGACCCGAAGGTTAAGAAAAGGAAAATGTTTTTTATTTTCGTTTATGGATTTCTTATGTTGAAAATGTAACGGATCGCAGAACGATTTTTGTATGCATGCATTGGTTTTACGTGGAGGGTAAAAACGTCTTTCCGTAATTGTTTTATAAACTGATTTATTTTTGTCCACTCACACCTCTTGGTTTATATTAACCCTCCAGGTTGTGGCGCGTTGATCGAGGCTGATCGTGAGGCGGAGGCATGAGTAAGCACGTGTGGCTATCCCTGGTCTGGCACGTACTGAGAGTAACTTGGGGATTTCAGTCGTCTTGCCAGACGGGAGCAGGACCGGACACGGTTAACAATGCCCTTTTCGGGGGCGGTCCTGTCACCATGCATGCATAGAATCAACATATGAAAAACATCACCGGCTTTCTAGCCAAATCTCATGAAAACATCAAATCCCGGCTCTTAAGCCCAAATGCAATTTAAATCATTTTATAAAACCATTTTCTCAAACAATAAAGCATATAACTCACGAATTACACATAAAAGGATCCTCTGGGAATTACACATCCAGAGTCGTCATCCTGATGGGAATTACACATCCAGTCCTGCTGAGAATTACACATCCAGCCTCACCGGGAAGAACACATCCGGTCCCTTCGGGAATTACACATCCGGAGTCCCTCTAGGAATTACACACCTGGAGTCACTTCGGGAATTACACATCCGAAGTCTACCCAGGATTTCACATCAGGGGGCATCAAATAATTAAATAATTCAATGCACGTAAATCCTTAAAATCCGTAAAATCATTAAATAATTCAATGCACGTAAATCCGTAAAATCATTCTATTCCATCAAATCATCTTTAATTCACAATACAATTCAAAATATCCATTGAATATCCCGGGCCTAGCCCAAAATCATCAATGTCACGCAAATCCGTACAACCGCAACCATAGTTGCCCTTTTCACATAAGTCCATAAAATGTCCCAAAAAATTACAAATCCATCAAATCATTTTCCCAACACGTAATTCAAGTCAAAACCAATCACAAATCCCGGGCTTTCGTCCAAAACAGTCATTTCACATTTTCTCGAAAAACGTGCCCAAAACACTAATTAAAATAATCATTTAAATCCAGAAAGAATCATACCAAATCATTGCAATTCAAATCATGCCATAAATCATGTAAAACATTTTACTATGCATGCATATCAGTTTATAAAACAAACTTCCACTCACACACCGTCCAAACCGCTCGCTTTCCGAGCCGCACGCGTTTCTGTAATTTCTGAAATTTTCCAGAAATCTTGAATCCTATCCAAAATCATTACTCAGGGTCACTAACGACTTAATTAACATCATACTAATTCCCCATAATTTTTTGGGAATTAAATATTAATTAAACACGTAACATAAACATTCGAACCCTCGAAACAATATCAAAACAGTGTCTGATCGACTCGAAATCAAAGCCAAAATGTTCGTTACACTGCATAGAACAAAAGTCATGTTGACCTCACCTCTGGAATCGGTCCCACGCGCCCTCATGCGCTACCATCAGTGGCTGCGCGTGAAGTCCACGCGCCTGCTACAGTGCAGCTACAGTCATCATCCTTACCCGGCTGTTCTGCAAACGGATCCTTCGACCCGCGACACGACCCGTTTAATTCGCCATCAATTCAACGTCAATTCCTACAATTAAATCATCCAATAGCATCGTTATATATCCAATTCAGGTTCTGTGAACTCAATTACCTGAAACCTTACCTTAATCCCCTCGAACTGAACTCGAATTCGCGAAGAACACAGAACATTGTGCAGTCTTCGAAGGTCATCAATCTCCATCGTTTTCCTTCAATTGATGCATCCAAAAGTTTCGTTGGACCCTCATAATCATATTTCCAAGTCCAATTGCATCATTTAATCCCTCTAGAATCACAACTCAATCTCTAAAATTCAAGGTCCTCCCCTTCTCTGTTCTAGTCCGAAACAAGTCCAATTTCCTTCAAATTTAATTGGGTTCAACTCGTCTCACTCCCAGGAAGCTAAACTTAACCTCAATTTCACTCACAAACATCCACAACATCAAATTCGATCCTAAGGTTCCTCAAAGGTATTCCGGTTTTCTGGGTTTAGGTTCAACGGATTCAAGGTTCAGAACTTGTCTTATTCTTTTCTATAATTCCTCACGGTTTCACTCTCAATTACATCAGTTCTCAATCAGTTTTGGTTGCAAGTAAGATCGATCAACTAAACTTAAGGTCTCTGTTTTTCCCTCCAAGGTACACACGGGTCTAATTCCCTTTTATTGCACTTAACCAATTCACACACATCACTTGCCACAAATCTCACTTAAACAGTGACAGATGTCACCAGCAACAAATCCTCATCCAATTTAACAAGCCCAGGTGTCCTCAATCCAGTTTAACACAACATGAATATGTCTGAATTAGCCAGGGTTAGTTAAAGTACCATTTTACCCTTCTATATACAAATGACCAAAATGCCCCTAGCATTCCTCAATCCATAACTTTTTCACCCGAACTCCGTTTGACACATGCCGCATGCCTACAGATCCAGCGTCCCGAGACCTATCCAACGGTACTTCCGGAAAGTCCAAACAAGGTCTCGAACAAAAAGTCAACAAATGGCCCCCTTTTAACCAATTTACCAATTTACCCTTAAACTTCCGAACATCATAACTTTCTCCTCGAATGTCGAAATCGAACGTGCCACCTGTCTATGAACTCGTGACGTCCCGAACTACGTCACAGTCATCGCTCAAAGTCCGCTTGACCGCTTGAACCAAAAGTCAAGAGTGTGCCCAATTCCAATGACAAATCGTCATTTCCTTCAAATTTTTCCAAATTTTCCTTTTTTGAATTTCCGGGTCATCACAACCTTCCCCCCTTAAAGAATTTCCCTCTCCATCATGGAGACTTAATTCACATCCAATTCCATACCTCGGGTTCCCATATGGACCCTCATTCGTTATGTGCAACCAAAAGTACCTTTTCCATCTTTCCCCGGCTCATCCGGAGCCCTCAGATCACATCATGACTCATCCCGAGTCCTAAACCAACTCTTAACTCCTTTTGTACCGACCCGAAACTTCAAAAAGGGAAAATATGTAAATTTGGAAAAGATTTGTATAACAATGACGATTTTACCCTTGTGAATAGTGTGGTTAAATGTTGACTTTTTGATTGGCATGTCGAACGGACGTTGGCCGATGACCGTGATGTAGTTCGGGACGTCACGAGTCCGTAGACAGGTGGCACGTCCGCTTTCGACGACCGAGGAAGAAGTTATGATGGTCGGAAGGTCGAGGGCATTTTCGTAAATTGGTTAAAAATGGAGAATTTGTTAACTTTTTCAACGACAAGTATTCTTCACCCAAATTGAGGACTGTTAGATAGGTCTTGATGTGACAGGACCTATCCCAATCCCCCTAGGATTAATGCGGGATGACCCTTCTCTCGTCTGACACGAAGTGTCAGACAAGGGATATTTCCAACCTTTGCCCTCTCGGGCTATCAGAGTACGCTAGGATCCGGAGGAGGTATGTGATATCTCGGTCTCTGTTACAGTCCACATCCGCTGTCAACCCGAAGGGCAGTCAAAACATTAAAAGCTGTGAGTGGACAAAACAACCAGTTTATAAAATCATTTTAACGAAGACATTTGTACCCTTCACTAAAAAGCCTGCATGCATTCGAAAACCATTTAACCAAATGAACCATATGTGGGAACTAAGCCCAAAACCATAATGAAAGAACTAATCATACGGGCCACTGCCCAAATCCATGCGGGACTCAGCCCAAATCACAAAGAAACCAAGTATACAGGCCACTACCCAAAACCTGTATCCATCACACATCATATTTCATATCTCATATCATATACATCATATATACATATAATTCACACAACCAATCCTGTCATGATTTCCAAAGCAACGTGCGTTCTACCCGGGGTCTCAAACCCAAGTCTCTTAGAGTCCAAGGTCAATGTCCGTAGACCAACGACCCGTCCTGAGGTTACGATCCATGCCTTCCTGAGAGTAAGGAACCCAACTGGGGGGCGAGTCCACTCAGTCCGTGCTCCGTGACTACTCCGGGGTCCACCCAGGCCAACGACCCTCCCTTAAGGAGATAGTACAAGTAAAGGAAGGTATATGAATATACATACATATATATATATATACATAACATAAACATTCATGCCCGGTGCCCATGAACTGTCAGGATCTATAACATCCATTTAAGGGTTCATGCCCGGTTCCCATAAACCGTCATGAACTTGGAAATCCATCTAGGATCCCAGACCCGAAATCATCAATGTAAAACAACTGGGTCTCGTACCCGAACATATGACATCAGCTGGGCATCGTGCCCGATATCTAAGGGTTAGTCACGACTCCGATCGTAGTGATATGTGCAACCATCCATCCAGGACCGCCCTCAATCCTGGTATGTCGCCATGAAAGAATCAACTGACGCGACCACCACAAGATCATGGTGCACTTATCACCGATCAATATCCTGAACCGTCAGTACTCCGAAGTTGAGCCTCCCTCGGCTACCCGACAACGAATCGTGCATTGTGACCTCTCCGGAAAGAACACATCCCAATCCGGAGGCGAGCGTCGTATCGTCGATCGCCGTGCACATAGCACTCACCACGACCACGATTCAGACCCGAAGGACATCAATAGCGTCATATTCCCGAAACAAAACCAAATGGGTCTCATACCCGAGTTTATCCTTTTGGAAATCCAAATCCATTTCATTTAGACTAATAAAGAAAGTACAACCCCGTATAGGCACCGTATAGGGCCGAAACCTCGAAATACGTGCCTATACTTAACCACACATCCAAAAGCACTCATGGAATCACAAACAAGTATTTAAAACATATAATAAACATTTATGCATGCCCCAATTTTGAAAAAAAATGTCCACTCACAGACCGTCCGAGCTACCGCCTCGATTTGCGTGCCATACGGCTCTCCCGAGAAAATCACCGTCACCGGGACTCCCAAACCTGTCCAAATTGTAATATAAAGTTACTAACTACTTAAATAACCTCCCACTAAAGCCCCGTAATCCTGATCTTCTGCCCTGAGAGCCCCCACGTCGACCTGACCAGCCACAACCCTTAAAGGATTAGGGTGCTCCCCTGTAGCCTCCTCCCTTAGTGTTCTTCTGGCCCGTCGGTCCAAGATGTGGACGATCCCGACGATGCCCCTCGCCCGAAGGCTGTCGTGTCTGGTGTGTCGCCAGACTGGCCTCGACACGCACCGCAGCGTCGACCATGTCTCTCAGATAAGCATGACTGGCAGCAGTCACACTCGCCCGAATATCCCCTCGGAGTCCAAGCTCGAACCTCTGGCACTTGTCTTCCTCAGTGCTCACGAAAGGTGCAGCGAACCAGGAAAGTTTTCCAAAAGTCTGCTCATAGTCCGCAACGGACATATCCCCCTGCTCCAGCCGCAGGAACTCCGCCTCCCGTGCCCCGCGAAACGATCGCGGGTAATACTGGTCCAGAAATCGGGAATGGAAGACTTCCCAGGTAGTGGAGTGGACAGACCATCTAGACATTTCAAGGCCATGCCACCACTGATAAGCTCCTCCTTCCAGTAAGAAGGCCGCCAAGGTCACCCGCTCGCCTGGAGGGCAGTGCATTACCGTGAAGATCCTTTCCCACTTGGTAATCCATTCCTGAGCATCTTAGGGGTTTGATCCCCCGTTGAAAGGAGTGGCTCCCAGACGCTGAGCCCGTTCAATGCTTGCGCATTCCATTTCCCTCTCCAGATCCTCGTCAGTTCATGTATGAGGAATCCTCCTTGGAGGCATAACCAACTGTCAAGAGGCATAGATCAGATAACATTATCGTTAAACTCGAAAAGTAACTAGTACTAATCGCTAGTCTAGCATGCTGACCACAACCTAGTGCTCTGATACCAAGCTGACAGGACCCGCCCCGATCCCACGGGGACCACAAGGGGACGTGCCCTGCTCCCGTCTGACACCCAAAATAACATACCAATTTTAACCTCAAACGTTCAAATTAATAAATAACCAAAATAACGTTATACAACAAATCTGAATTTAACAGATGTCAGACAAAGGATGAAAACCAAATTACAAATTGCGAGCACGACTCTAAAATAATCATGCGGGTCAAACCACCCGACAGGGGTTCAGATACGCAGAAGAAGATCTATGCCTCCGCCTTAGGATCCTCATCTACCTCAGTAGCACAGCCTGGAGGGGTTACCAAAACATTAAGGGTGAGTGGGCTGAAACTCAAGTTTATAAAACCGTTTAATAAGTAAAACATATAATTTTACCCCTCCGTTTTCCAAACATGCATGCATCAGAATTTAAAACCATAAATCATATAATATGAATCATAAGGCATGTAATAAAACCATAAACATAATTTTAACCACTGCATTATACACTCCAATTCCTGACATCCCCGATGTCTGACGTCCCTAACGTCCAATAAGGTCATAGTCTCAAGGCTACGCGTGCCACTCGGGGTCTCAATCCCGAATCCAATCCCCGAACCCTGTCCAGGTACGGCATCTCAAATGCCTAGCGTCCTAGATGCTCGACGTCCCTGACGTCAAATTATAGCAATCCTGCTCCTGAGTCATTTTACGGTCCGGTTCCTCCGTAGAATGACCCATCGCAGGCAATGCGCCGTGACCGCTCCGGGGTACCACATCCGGAGGAGGCAGTATCATAAGAATGGATATATACAGTGCAGTACCAAATACATTTTATTGATTTCCACATGCAAAACATATATACATAGATAAAATCCAAACCAATCTTTAAGTTTCACCAAAACGGGTCTCAAACCCAAATACCGTGAAACGTGCCATAATCATAATTTCAATATCATCAAAACCGTTTCTTGATTCCAGCATGTGAATATAAGTAAATCAGAAAACATTTAAGCATGCAAGGGTTTAATGAAATCGGGCCCACTCACAGTACGATCCCACTGCGAATCTGCGCGTACGGACCTGTACCGGGATTATCGTACAATTCCTGTCAGTCCAAATCACACGTAAGGGTCACTACAAGTCTTAAACATTTATCCAAAAAGTTCGAAACAGAAACCGGCTCGGGGAAACCGTCCAACACGTTTCCCGAGACAACCGGCCCTAAACTGACCCATCAAACTATCTCAGATCAAAATGGTTAATTCACCAAAAATGTTCAGAATGATGAGAGGAATAAAAGTCATGTTGATCGTGATCGGAGATAAGGCCCAACGCGCCCTCACGCCCCGCCCAAAGTGGTTGCGCGTGAAAGTCACGCGCCTGAGACTGTAGCTACAGTGTCACCACCTTCACCCGTTTGTTTGTAATACGGGCCTGCCACCCGCTGCTTGACCCGGTTGATTACCCATCAATTCCTACTCGATTTCAATCCAATTTGATCCTAACATGTTAATCAATCATCCAATTTAAGTTCTGAGACATTAGTTAGCCAAAACAATTCCTTAAATGGCCCTTCGACCCGTGATCATCCAAACGGGTTGATCACCCCAACTCACTGGTTTCCAAACCATAATCAAATTAACCTTACAGGAAGCATCATAGGATCAAAACGAACTGAAAAACACAATCAATGGAACCAACACTCACCTGGAAGTAGTCGTCCAAACCTCTGAAATTTCTCTGAACACGGCAGTCACCGTCCCAGCTCACCTGTGGCTGGTTGCCTTCGGTTTCGACATGGATGTGTTCTAAACACTCCCAGAAGACTAAACTAAGCCTTGGCTCAGTCCAACAAGCACCAGAAATTGAAAACCCGATTTCCCTCCAAATTTTCCCGAAATGGTTTCTCTCTGATTCCTCACCAATTCTCAGTTCTTTCAACGGCAGAGTGAAGCTCACTCACATTCTACTCAGTTTTAAACAACCTAAGCCGTCCCAGAGGCTCGTGGAAGTCCAATCTGTCCACTGAGATTTGTTCCCTGAAAAGCTTCAATCGAAATTAAACAATGTGGCCGTGCTGGGTGGATGAATCAGACCACGTTCTGATGCTCCTAAAGTTTTAAACATTCATTTCTTTCCAGCACACACTTGCATAAACAATTGGGCACTCAGAACCACCGCACATGGTGGTGCCGCCCATGTGGCCCCGCGGTTGCTACAGTACCAGGGTAAAATGACCAAAATGCCCCTAGTTCAAAAATTACCATAATGCCCTTCACTTTCCAGACCCGTAACTCAACCATCCGAAGTCCGATTTCAGCGTGCAGCCTATCAACGGACTCAGGACATCGAGACCTACCTAACGGTCCCTGAGTCGTGTGAAAATCGGTTGCCAAACAAAAAGTCAACATTTTCGCCCTTATCGTCCAAATTATGGTAATGCCCCTGAACTTTCGATAGTCATAAATTTTTCCCTGATCGTCCGAATTGGACGTGCCACCTGTCTATGGACTCGTGACGTCCCGAACTACGTCACGGTCAATGGTCAAAGTCCGTTTGACTCACCAATCAAAAACTCAACTAATTGGGCAATACAATCCACAGGGGTAAAACGCCAATTCATTCATTAATTTACAATATTGAAATCCTCGAATTTCCGGGTTGTTACAGTTACTATGTTTTGTACTACTGTTGGCTAGTTGTATTATAACTTCTCCCTGGTCTGACAATGTATGCTTTGTGGTTGTTGAGGTTATTTTGGTGTTTTGAGTGTGATTGTCAGACGAGAACAGGGTTCGTCCCGGTTATTGAGGTGGTAATCGGGGTGGGTCCTGTCAATTAGTATCAGAGCATAGGTTGACGGGTTGTGTCTGGCACGTGGTTATGTCTAGGTCGTTATACTGACTTTATTCCTCTTTCAGAGTACGATCGACTATGCCTCCGAGACGCGAGCCCCCTACACGACCTGCAGAAGACGTTGCGAGAGATGCGAAGAGTGCTACGATTGAGCGAGCCCAGCGTCTA
This sequence comes from Prinsepia uniflora, assembly GCA_032719365.1. NCBI lineage: Eukaryota > Viridiplantae > Streptophyta > Magnoliopsida > Rosales > Rosaceae > Prinsepia > Prinsepia uniflora. The sequence continues at coordinate 75,994,605 of CM064863.1, forward strand.
GGGGCTACTACGTTTAGTGGTGGGACAGACCCTAAGGAAGCCCACAGGTGGATTACTCGACTTGAGCGGATTTTCACGGTGATGCGATGCCCCCCAGAGGATCGAGTGTTGTTAGCCACTTTCTTGCAGGACGGTGCAGCATTTGAGTGGTGGTATACTCTTGAGTTATCGGGATGGGATGCCCACACCATGACTTGGGAGACATTTCGGGAGCGGTTCCTTGATCAGTACTATCGCCGCTCGTTCCGCAATGCCAACGAGGCAGAGTTTCTACAGCTTAAACAGAGGAGCACGACAGTAGTCGAGTATGAGCAGAGGTTCCAGATGTTATCCCGTTTTGCTCCTGCTTTTGTGGCTATGGAAGCTGAGAAGTGTCGCAGGTTTGAGTTGGGCCTGCGATGAGAGATTCGAGCCATTATGACAGCTGGATCATTTGCTACCCTCAGAGAGTTATCAAATGCCGCGGTGAGGGTGGAGGCTAGTTTGCGGGCACGACCACAGTTTTTGAGGGGTGTGCGACGCCGAGAGCGTTCTTTTTCTGGAGCATCGAGCGAGGACCCCGAAGCGGGGCAGTTACAGTGGTAATTCATCGGCGGGTGGTGCTCGTTTTAGTAGACATGACAGGTTCCAGGGTTTCGGTTTCCGAGGAGCTAGAGCGCAGCCGACTCCGCAGGCGAGTGCGACATCTGTTGCTTATACTGGGAGACAGAGTGGAGGACCCAGTCGGGATGTTTGCTATTGCTGTGGAGAGCGAGGTCACTTCTGGAGAAAGTGACAGGACCCATCCCCTAAGGACGTGATGACCGTGCCCGGTCCTGCTCCCGTCTGACAAGTCAACTGAGGTTCCAAAAATACCCTCCAAAACTTTCCAAACAAGGGATAACTGCACCTGTGCCCATTCATACCTCCACCTCTCAAATAGCCTCGATCATCGCGCCACGACCTGAAGCTTCAATAAAACAGAAAAGGGTGTGAGTGGAAAAAACAAACTTTTATAAATATGTTTACCAAAACACATTCTTACCCTCCAGTTTTCACAAATATGCATGCATATCATAAAACATGAGTAATAGTATGAAATCAATCAAGTATGATTAGTGGACCGATAAAACCAAAACATTTTTCTAAATTCCAAATCCACACTTTCCTTGAAACTCATGTTCATCAAAATCAATTCAAATTTCCATAAAACCACGGGACTTATTTCCATATCCAATCTCATAGTCACGTTTATCCCTGCAACGCGTGCAAATCAAATAGGCTCAAGGACCGCTCAAAATCCGAGCATCTGTCGCTGTGAATACCTCTTCAGCTGACAATACAGATCATCGTGAACACATCACTGACCGATCTCCACATAATCCAGCACATCTGGTCTGAGTCGAGCCTCCCTCGGCTGCACGACAACAGACCGTGCTACGTGACCTCTTCGGGGTAAACACTTCCATCCCGAAGGCGAGCGTTATCTCCAGGGTGCACTCTGAGGAAAAACATATTTCCATCCGAAAGTCCTAATATCTGTAACACATCACCATTATGAAAACCAGTGAAAAACAGTTGCATTGAAAATCAAAATCATTTATTAACACAGGATCTTAGCCCCAAAATATAGTTTCCTTAAATCAGGAAAACCAAAGTCCCGATTTATTTTATAAATTCGAAAAATCATCAATATCATCATGTAATCACATGGAAATACAAATCCAAAAAAAATCACATCTCCAATGAGTCTCAAGCCCAAAATATCATTTTCACGCAAATTCGTGCAACTATAAACCGAGTTGCCATTTTCACGTAAAACCATAAAATATGTCCGGAAAATATCAAATCAAGCATTTTCAATCCCTGACTCATAACCCGAGTCAAAACATCATTTTCAATCCCGGGCCTATGCCCAAAACATCAATTTCACAATTTCTCGAAAATCGTGCCAAAAATAATATAATAATCCAGAAAATCGAGAAATCACCGGATTGAAACATCAATCATGTCAAAATATATCAAACCATATAATAAAGCATTTAAATAATATATGCATGCATCACGGTTAGAAAACAAAGTCCACTCACACGCACCATCCATATCGCTCGCTTTCCGAGCTGCACGTTTTTCCGTAATTTCTGGAAATCGTAATTCCTGTCCAAAATCATTAACGAGGGTCACTAAAATCTCAATATACCTCATATAATTTTCTCCAATTTTTTTGAGAGTTAAATACGTATTTTAAACGTATAATAAAACTTCGGATACTCAGAACACTATAGAAACGATAACCGATTTCCTCGAAACCAGTGTCAAAATGTTAGTTACATTAAATGGGACAAAAGTCATGTTGAACTCACCTCGAGATTCGTGCCCAAGCGCCGTCACGCGCCGCCGTAATTGGCTGCGCGTGAAACCCACGCGCCTACTACAGTACCTTCGTCCCAACCGGTATCTCTATAAAACGGGTCCGGTTGTCCCGCGAGATGACCCGATCTGTTCTCTGTCAATTCAACATCAATTCTTTCAATTGAGCATTCAAATAGTTTCGTTTTAAGTCCAATTATAGTTCTGTAAACTTAATTTCACCAATCCTTACCTTAATCCTTCAATTCTAAGATGAATGTTCGAAGAACACTTGGGTACTGTTCACCCTTCGAATTTGATCAGTCCCACTTAATTTCCTTCAATTGATCCACCCAGAAGCTTCCGTGGACAAATATAAACTCGTTTCCCAATCCAATTTCATCGTTTGATCACTCCATGATCACGACTGAACCTTCGAATTTGCTTTCTCAATCCCTCAATTTCTCACTCTCAAGCTCAGCTGTGGAAGGGAAAAATCAATTCTCTCATCTCTGTTCAAAGAAAATGTAAAGAAGAAGATGGCTAATTAAGGATGAAAAATGATAATTAAGTATAATGGGTAATGATTAAAGATGACAAAGCATCATGATGATGTTTCATAGGAAACATGGAGCATGATTTAAAAGTCCTCAAAACAAGGGATGGGTGACACTTGTCAATCATCTAAGTGTCCTCAATCATCGGTCACTGTTCATTATTTTAATAATATTTTAATCGAAATCCTGGTTCGTTCGGTTAATCGTTTTCAGTCTCGTGACCATAACTTTCCTGTTCGATGTCCGATTTCGACGTGCTGCCTGTCTACGGACTCGTGACATCCCGAACTACGTCACAGTCATTGGCCAAAGTCCATTTGACCGTTCGAATCAAAATGCAACATTTTGCCCTTACCTTTCAAAATTACCAAAAGGCCCCTCACCTTCGTAGACCCGTAACTTTCACATCCGATCTCCGATTGACACATGCCGCTTATCTACGGATTCAGTGTCCCGAGACCTACCAACAGTCTCTTCGGAAAGTCCAAAAAGTATTTCGATCAAAAAGTCAACTTTCGGCCTTTATAACTAGGGGCAAAATCGTCATTTCCTTCAAATTTTCCTTTTTCGAATTTCCGGGTCGTTACAGAGAGTGTCCGTCGTTACCCCAAGAGGGTGGCGTAGGCCGAGGTACGGCGGAGCCGGGACGGAGTACGACATTAGTTTCAGGGGCAGCAGGAACTAGAGGTGGTGGTGGTGCTACTAGTGGTTCGAGGGGACGCCTTATCCTCGGGTCAAATTTATCCTAGGACCAACATGCCCATCTATATACCATATCGTTATTGTAAACAACCATCCGGACCATCACAAGTCCGACCCAACCAGAACACGTGATACAATACCCGACCCCCAATTTAGGGTCCTAATCACTCGAGGGATTTCCGACACCCTCATATCCCGTCGAATCACCAGGCAGCGCACAGGGCTCGTATCTCAGAGGCATGACAAATCAGTAACCAAATGCTCTGATACCAATTTGACAGGACTCGTCCCAACTAGACTTTGATAACCGTGCCCGGTCCTGCTCCCTTCTGACAAGTCAACTGAAGTCCCGAAACTACCCTTCAGCACCTGTCAGACAAGGGATAACTGCACTGATTTTCGCTTATGCCTCCGCCTCTCGATCAGCCCCGAACGTCGTGCCACGGCCTGAAGGGTCATCAAAACAGGAAAGGTGTGAGTGGACAAAAATAATATCATTTAAAACACATATATCAAAACACATCATTTACCCTCCAGTTTATCAAACCATGCATGCATAGTATCAACATATGAAAAACATCACCGGCTTTCTAGCCAAATCTCATGAAAACATCAAATCCCGGCTCTCAAGCCCAAATTCTATTTAAATCATTTTATAAAACCATTTTCTCATACAATAAAGCATATAACTCGGGAATTACACATCCGAGAATTCTCTGGGAATTACACATCCAGAGTCGTCATCCTGCAGGGAATTACACATCCAGCCCTGCTGGGAATTACACATCCAGCCTCACCGGGAATTACACACCCGGTCCCTCCGGGAATTACACATTCGGAGTACCTCCAGGAATTACACATCTGGATTCACTTTGGGAATTACACATCCGAACTCTACCCCGGAATTACACATCTGGGGGCATCAAACATCAGTACACAATCAAAATCTTTCTTTCAAAATCATCATTAAAACCATGCCAAAACCATTTATCATAGGGCCACATGCCCAAATCTCATTTCTCATTTCTCGTAAATCCATAAAATCATTAAATAATTCAATGCACGTAAATTCGTAAAATTATATCTGAAAATCATTCAATTCCATCAAATCATCTTTAATTCACAATACAATTCAAAATATCCTTTTAACATCCCGGGCCTAACCCAAAATCATCAATGTCACGTAAATCCGTACAACCGCAACCTCAGTTGCCCTTTTCACATTAGTCCATAAAATGTCCCAAAACATTACAAATCCATCAAATCACTTTCCCAACTCATAATTCAAGTCAAAACCAATCACAAATCCCGGGCTTTCGCCCAAAACAGCCATTTCACATTTTCTCGAAAAACGTGCCCAAAACACTGATTAAAATAATCATATAAATCCAGAAAGAATCATACTAAATCATTGCAATTCAAATCATGCCATAAAACATGTAAAAAAATTCACTACACATGCATATCAGTTTATAAAATAAACGTCCACTCACACACCGTCTAAACCGCTCGCTTTCCGAGCTGCACGCGTTTCCGTAATTTCTGCCAATTGTCAGAAATCTCGAATCCTGTCCAAAATAATTACTCAGGGTCACTAACGACTTAATTAACATCATACTAATTCCCCATAATTTTTCGGGAATTAAATATTAGTTAAACACGTAACATAAACCTTCGAACCCTCGAAATAATATCGAAACGGTGTCCGATCAACTCGAAACCAAAGCCAAAATGTTTGTTACATTGCATAGAACAAAAGTCATATTGACCTCACCTCTGGAATCGGTCCCACGCGCCCTCACGTACCGCCGTGAGTGGCTGCGCTTGAAGTCTACGCGTCTGCTACAATGCAGCTACAATCATCATCCTTACCCGGCTCTTCTGCAAACGGATCCTTCGACCCGCGACACGACCCGTTTAATTCGCCATCAATTCAACGTCAATTCCTACAATTAAACCATCCAATAGCATAGTTATATATCCAATTCAGGTTCTGTGAACTCAATTACCTGAAACCTTACCTTAATTCCCTCGAACTAAACTCGAATTAGCGAAGAACACAAAACACTGTACAGTCTTCAAAGGTCATCAATCTCCATCGTTTTCCTTCAATTGATGCATCCAAAAGCTTCGTTGGACCCTCATAATCATATTTCCAAGTCCAATTGCATCATTTAATCCCTCTAGAATCACGACTCAATCTCAAAAATTCAAGGTCCTTCCCTTCTCTGTTCTAGTCCAAAACGAGTCCAATTTCCTTCAAATTTAATTGGGTTCGACTCGTCTCACTCCCAGGAAGCTAAACTTAACCTCAATTTCACTCACAAACATCCACAACATCAAATTCGATCCTAAGGTTCCTCAAAGGTATTCGGGTTTTCTGGGTTTAGGTTTAACAGATTCAAGGTTCAGAACTCGTCTTATTCTTCTCTATAATTCCTCACGATTTCACTCTCAATTACACCAGTTCTCAATCAGTTTTGGTTGCAAGTAAGATCGATCAACTAAACTTAAGGTCTCTGTTTTTCCCTCCAAAGTACACACGGGTCTAATTGCCTTTTATTGCACTTAACGAATTCACACACATCACTTGCCACTAATCTCACTTAAACAGTGACAAATGTCACCAGCAACAAATCCTCATCCAATTTAACAAGCCCAGGTGTCCTCAATCCAGTTTAACACAACATGAATATGGCTGAATCAGCCAGGGTTAGTTAAAGTACCATTTTACCCTTCTATACACAAATGACCAAAATGCCACTAGCATTCCTCAATCCATAACTTTTTTAGCCGAACTCCGTTTGACGCATGCCGCCTGTCTATGGATTCAGCAAACCGAGACCTATCCAACAGTACTTCAGAAAGTCCAAATAAGGTCTCGAACAAAAAGTCAACAAATGACCCCTTTTTAACCAATTTACCATTTTACCCTTAAACTTCAGAACATCTTAACTTTCTCCTCGAATGTCAGAATCGAACGTGTCACCTGTCTATGAACTTGTGACGTTCCGAACTACGTCACAGTCATCGGTCAATGTCCGTTTGAACGCTTGAACCAAAAGTCAATTGTGCGCCCAATTCCAGGGGCAAAATCGTCATTTCCTTCAAATTTTCCTTTTTCGAATTTCCGGGTCATCACAGGTCAAGCTTCAAGCTTGAAGATGAACAATGATGGCGCGTGGCCACCACGCGCATAGGAAAGGGTGGCGCCTGCGGGCGCATCCGACCCTATCTCAGGGTGCGTTCAACACGAAGATTAATCCTTATATTATTTGGAGTATAATGGTGTAAAAATTGAGTTATTTGAACAATGTTTGGTTATAGTTTTTTATTTTTCAAAGTGTTAAGTTATAGTTTAATTATAAGTTAAATATGGGAAGATTAGAAGGACATAATATGTAAGACTAATATGGACAATTAGTCACAGCAAATTTGGATATTAAAGAGTTATAATGGAAACTATTGTAATTAGGAAGAGTTGTAAAGATTGTGGAAAAAGCCTAAGGCTAATAACGTTTTATTTACTTTTTTATGTGTTAATTATGAAATTGGTAATGAAATAATATGTATGATCTACATGAATACTTAAAGAGATGGTTAAAGAACTAATGCATGTTGTAATATGATTATGGTGCAAAGAACCTAATTATGTTTGTGTATGATTACTTGTAAACGACAAACTTGTGAAGGTGGACAATAGGGAAGACTTCTATTATTTCAAAAGATTGAATTATAATTTATTTTACAATACATGCCGAGTATAATAAGGGGTATAAGACTCGTTTATGATCAACTAGCAGAATCTACTCCTCAAATATAAAGAATATATTCGAAGATTTTAAGGCTATATTTAGTGGATCATTGAAAGGAAGGTAACACTTTAAGTATTCATATTGAATTAAGTGATAAAGAGAGTTTTTGGGGAGTTATGTATTTGTTTTGAGATTTAGTGTATAATAGATGATGCAAGTCGTGACAATATAAGTATGAAAATGATATTGATTAAAGTTAAATTAGTGATTCCCGTCCTTATTGGAGTTAGTGGGTTAGATGTAGACGGTAACCCCACAAAGGTGGATTAATTTTGGTTTATTCACTGAGCTTTGAATTTGAGTAAAAACCGGAAAGATCCCTTATCTAACAAGAATTATTAGACGGAAGCAGGACCAGTTTGATTTGTTTTAGAATTTATGGACGGGTTCTGTCACTTAGCACCTCAAGCATATCCTCGGAAGGTATGTCGGTTCTTGTTTTGTTGCGGTCTCCTTGGGGACTATTGTTGAGCTCACCATTATCCTGCTCGACAGGCATTTCAATCGGCAGGTGGATGAAGTTGAGGTATGTGAGCTGGTGGGAGGAACTTAGTCACTATTCCTACAAACAACGTGATAACCCCCACACTATGCATTAAATTAAACACGTAATTTGAGTATTATGCAATTTAACCCTTTTTGTGTAGATGGTGGTATTGGTAAATAGAAATCCTTCTTAATCAGAGAAATTAGGGAACATTAATAATTTGTTAGTGAGAAAGAATAATGAATAAAAGAATAAATTAATAAAATAAATAATGATTAAATGAATTAAAGAATAAATGAATTAAAAAATAAAGAATTTAAAAATAATGAATAAAAGAATAAAAGAATAAAGAATTAAAGGGGGGTTTGAAAATATTTGTAATCTAAACTAAAGAAAACACTAACTAATAATTAAATTAAAATTAACAATAACATTATTTAAAACTACTCCTAAAATAAACTTCCCTTAAATACAATTTTTACTAACACTCTAACATCATACTTATATTGAATCAATCACGAAATCATACCTTCATCATCTCCATTATATGCATACGTTTTTCATATTATAAATGCACCGAACGGCAGATTATTATTTACAATATGATCTACCTTAAATTTGTGATTAAATGGACCGACAACGGCCGATATTAAAATCTCTTCAATCAAATTTTAAGTGCACTGACAACGGCCGACACTTAGCATCAAATTGAAGTATGAAACACTAAAACATATGAAGTAAAAGAAATTCAGAAAGTAAAACACATGGAGAATGTATTGATACTTACAAATGTAAGAAAGAAAATATCAACACATATATGAAATTATAAATAAAACTAAAACAATAACAAAAATTTAAGTAGAAAAAAATGGGTTTTCACAAGAATCACCGAACAGCAGCAGGAAACTTGTGAAGATAGAAGAAGAAATTCGAGGAATTCGGTTTTAAAAACTCTTGAATTGCCTTAGAATTATCTAGCCTTAGGTTTTTCTTAAGGAAAGCATACAAATATAATTAAAGAGAAGTTTAAGAAATTCTAAGAACAAAATAAAGAAAATGAAACTAAGAACAAAATAAAGAAAATGGAACTAAAATAAATAATCAAAGGAAGTTACAAATAATCCCCAAAAATGTCTCTCAAAAGAGAGAAACAAAAAAACTAAACCAAGAACTAAGAAAAATGGAAGAAATGGAAAAATGGGGACTTCCCAACAATGATAATGACTTTCCTATTTATAGAGGAAGTTTCGAGAACTAAAAATAAAATACAAAATAAAATATAAAATTAATAATAAAATAGTACAAAAAGAAATTATGAAATTTAGGGTTGATTTTGGCTGAAAAATGCTGGAAATCTGCCAAAACTGATGCAAAAAGGGAGCAGTGGATTCGGTGGCTAGCTGCAGAGATGGGACACGGTAGAGACCAGCAAAAAAAGCTGGAAAATTCGGAGCATGCAGGCTAATAGGACGGGGGGTAGGTTGGCAGGCGTGCGCTAACAGCGACAAGGACTTTCGGCGTGTCAGGAGGGTTAGGGGAGTAGCTTTCGGCAAGGAACAGCTGGTGCAGCGTGGTTTGTTAGAGGGTTAGGCGCTGAATGGGTGAAGACTCTTTCGATGCACGCACACCGAACTCGTGTGGTTACGATCGGTACGCGCGCAACGAAGTCGAATGTGGGCTAAGGGGGTCAGGTGCGACTTGGGCTGGGCTGCTTGGCATGATTTGGGCCGATTTTCTGGGCTTTTGGGCTTGACTTTTGGGCTGGACGAACATGGATTGGGCTTCTGTGACAGGACCCGTCCCCGAAGGATATAGATAATCGTGCCCGGTCCTGCTCCCGTCTGACAAGTCAACTGAGGTTCCGAAATTACCCTCCAAGACTTGCCAAACAAGGGATAACTGCACCTGTGCCCACTCATACCTCCACCTCTCGAATAGCCTCGATCATCGCGCCACGACTTAGAGGGTCATTAAAACAGAAAAGGTGTGAGTGGACAAAACAAACTTTTATAAATACATTTACCAAAATACATTCTTACCCTCCATTTTCACAAACATGCATGCATATCATAAAACATGAGTAATAGTGTGAAATCAATCAATTATGAATAGTGGACCGATATAATCAAAACATGTTTCTAAATTCCCATGGTCCACACTTTCCCTGAAACTCATGTTCATCAAATCAATTTATGATATAAAGTATCTGAACACAAATGTCAATAAATCACAAATCTCAATAAATCCGCATGACTTATTTCCATATCCATTCTCATTAGTCACGTTATCCCTGCAACGAGTGCAAATCAAATAGGCTCAAGGATCGCTCAAATCCGAGCATGTCACTGTGAACACATCACCAGCCGACATTCCAGATCGTCATGAACACATCACCAGCACATCTGATCTGAGTCGAGCCTCCGTCGGCTGCACGACAACAGACCGTGCTACGTGACCTCTCCGGGCGAACACATCTTATCCCGGAGGTGAGCATTATCTTCAAGGTGCACTCCGGAGAAAACACATTCCCAACCGGAAGCCCTAAATATTCGCAACAAAGGGTGCACTTCGGGGAAAACATATTTCCATCCAAAAGCCCTAAATATCCGCAACACATCACCATCATGAAAGCCAGTGAAAACAGTTGCGTTTGAAACTCAAATCATTATCAACACAGGGTCTCAGCCCCAAAATACAGTTTCCTCAAATCCGTAAAACCAATGTCCCAATTTATTCCATAAATCTGAAAAACCATCAATACCATCATGTAATCACATGGAAATACAAATCCAATCAAAATCACAATTCCATTGGGTCTCAAGCCCAAAATCTCGATTTCACGTAAATCCGTGCAACCGTAACCCGAGTTGTCATTTTCACGTAAATTCATGAAATATATGTCCTGGAAATATTACGTAAATCCATCAAATCAATCGCTGACTCATAATCCGAGTCAAAACATCATTTTCAATCCCTGGCTTATGCCCAAAACATCAATTTCATAATTTCTCGAAAATCGTGCCAAAAATAATATAATAATCCAGAAAATCGAGAAATCACCATATCGAAACATCAGTTATGTCAAATCATATCAAATCATATAATAAAGCATTTAAAACATATATGCATGCATCACGATTAGAAAACAAAGTCCACTCACACACACCATCCAAACGGCCCGCTTCTGAGGTGCACGTTTTTTCGTAAATTCTGGAAATCACAATTCCTGTCCAAAATCATTATCGAGGGTCACTAACAATTCAATATATCTCATATAATTTTCCCCAATTTTTCTGGGATTTAAATACGTATTTAACACGTAAATCAAAACTTCGGATACACAGAACTCTATCGAAACGATATTTGATTTCTTCGAAACTAGTGCCAAAATGTTCGTTACGCTGAGAGGATTCAAAGTCATGTTGACCTCACTATGAAACAAGGCTCCACGCTCCCTCACGTGCCGCCGTGAGTGGCTACGCGTGACCATCACGCGCCTGCTACAGTATCGTCGTCCCAGCCCGATTTCCTGCAATTCGGGTTCTACAACTCGCGAGATGACCCGACTCAGTCCCTGTCAATTCTTCATCAATTCTTTCAATTGATTTAGCTAACATCATCATTTTAATGTTAATTAGAGGTATGTATGTTCAATTACACAATTCCTTACCTCAATTCAATCAATTCGAAGATGAACATTCGAAGGATGTCTGTGCACTGTTCATTCTTCGAAATTCATCAATCCTACTTGTTTTTCTTCAATTGATCCATCAAAAAGGGTCGTAGGACTATGATAAACTTGTTTTCGATCTCAATTTCATCGTTCAATCCTTCTAAATTCACAACTCAATTCTCGAAATTCTTCACTTTCGCCATGTCTGTTCTAAGCTAAACAGACACCAATTCTCTTAGTTCTTGATGTGGATTGGCTCGAAATGATCTCAGGAAGCTAACTCAAACTTCAATTTTGATCCTCAGTGCTCACAGTTTGAAATTCGAATTCTCACCCCATTTCCCCAATTTTCGATTCTGGGTTTCAATTTCCCTCTCTGTTCCCCGTGTTTTCCTTTCTATCTCAATCTCCTACTTCTCTCACATCTCCTCTCAAGGTTAGTTGTGGAAAGAAGTTAGCTATGGAAGGAAGCTCACACAATCATACTCTGTTTTTCACAGTTCAAAGAAGAAACAGAGAAGATGATCGATAATGAAGAAGAAAATGATAATTGAGGATGAAGATGGACAATTAATAATGGATTAACGGGAAACATGATCCACAATTTATGGGTCTCAAAATATGGGATGAGTGACACTTGTCACTCATCCAAGGGTCCATAATCATTGATCAAACTTCAATATTTTATTATTATTTCAATCGAATTTTCAGGACGTAAGTTTAACCGATTTCACTCCCGTGACCATAACTTTTCCGTTCGATGTCCGATTTCGACGTGTTGCCTGTCTACGGACTCGTGATGTCCCGAACTACGTCATAGTCATTGGTCAAAGTCTGTTTGACTGTCCGAGTCAAAAGTCAACATTTTACCCACCTCCAGGGGCAAAATGGTCATTTCGCACCTTCCGTCCGAAATCGCTCAACTAATCACCGATTAGTCTCACTAATCCTTCATTAGTCAGTAATACAATCCCGGAATTCAGGACGGGTCGTTACATTCTGCAAAATATTTTTATTAATATAAAAGATAATTAATATAATTTCACCGAATTTCGTCTATAATTTCTTTGTTATAATTCCGATCTAATTTCTTTGTTATAATTCCGATCGGGATGATTCTTTCGCCAAAACGCTTCAAATTCCAAGTTTTATTTAATTCTACAAAAATATCTCAAAATATATTATTTTCTTCAATTGTTTATTATTTTAATATTAAAAGTAAAGTATAAAGGGTATTAAATATTATAAAATAATGCTTAACTAACGACCTATCACAACGCCAAATGTTTTATCCCAAAATGGACCTAACGTGATGAGACCCGATGGGGTATCAACGACTCGTTGAGGGGTGTCCGAAGCCGCCGAGTGTGCTGATTAATCTCCTGGTTTTTCTTAGCTAGTGACTTGCAAGGCAGAGACGAAACACTAGACACTGATGGGGTGCCAGCCTAAGAGACTTCGATGCATAAGTCAATAAGCGTATGGAACACCTAGTAGGCAGATCACAACACAAGGCCTGCCGAGTGGAGCTTGTGCGTGCTTATAGAGAGAGAAGTATTGAGAGAGAGTTACCTTTATGAAAGGTTCTGGGGGTATTTATAGTAACCATGAATGTGGTAGTTGAGCACTATTTGTAGCAAGTTCCAAGTTGTGGTTGGAGATGCAGCCATATACCCCTCAAATTTGGGATATGTGCCAGGTGGCAACCAACTTCTTGGTGTGTCAGGGAGTTGGTGTTGATAGCTGGCCTAATCAGATCGAGGGGTACCGATCACGTATGCCGAGTAGTGTAGGGTTCAAGTACCCCGAGTGGGGTGCACTGATGTTCATGCCGATTTATGTCTGGTATTGCATGTTGACTAACATTTGGCATTTCATGACAGGACCCATCCCAATCCCCCTGGATTATCGTGGGACATGCCTGCTCCCGTTTGACACCGCGTGTCAAACCAAGGATAAACTCGTCACCCGCTCGGAGTCCATCAGAGTACTTCAGGATCGGCGGTGGCATGTGATGTCTCGGTATCTGTCACAACTCGTATCCGCTATCAACCTGAAGGGTGTTAAAACCATAAAAGTTGTGAGTGAATAAAACAATAGTTTATAAAATCGTTTATATCGAAAATATAATTTATACCCTTCACGTAAAAGCATGCATGCATCATAAAACAGTCATTTCAAATACTTTCTTGGAAGTAAGACGAATTTCTTCCCAAATCAAAACACAGTAACAAATAGTTCTTAATCGAAGCCATCATCTCAGTAGGGTCTCAACCTAAAAACCGAATCATATAAGGCCGCAGCCTAAAACCAAAATCAAGGAAAACGAGAAAGGAACCTCAGCCCAAATCATAGAACACGTGGGAACACATCCCATGGGAACTCATCCCAATGTCAGTCACGATTCTAATCCTAGCACATGTGCGTATAGCTCAGGACCGCTCACAATCCAAGCATGTCGCTGTGAACAAATCACTCTCCGCAACCGTCTCTAGATCATCGCGAACACATCTCCAATCGATCTCAGATGATACCATCAGCACTCCTAAGTCGAGCCTCTCTTGGTCATTGCTTCCCGCGGCTGCTTGACAACAGGCAGTGCAACGTGACCTCTTCGGAAGGAACACTTCTGCAGTCCGGAGGCGAGCATCACCATCATCAATATGGTCTCAAGCACGAAACATGACCAAATGGGTCACAGCCCGAAAACTAGTGTCCTACGACACTTCATATCCCATGATTCCTCGAATCCTATTAAACCCACAATGGGGTCTCATGCCCGAAATATCTTTCATAAAACTCATAATTAGGTCACAGCCCGACTTATCTCACGTTTGACTATACTTTAAGTTAAACCTCAAATCAACTGGGTCATACGCCCGAAAGATATTTCCAAAGCTGAAAACCAGTTCTCATTTTCAAAAAACTTTCAAATAGTAGTTTAATTGGGACTCGTGTCCGAATCTCGATTTCACCCATCCTCGTGAAATCCTCCAAAATTGTAAATCAATTCCTCGGTTTCACGCCTCTTCATTAAACCTTCGGAATCACATAAAACGCAAGCAGGTAGTACACTCGGTCGAAGCCCAAACATCATATAAAACAAAAATATCGAACTACGTGCAATAACGCATTTTCCTCCGAAAATGCCAAATAATTCATATTTAAATCACATGCACTCATGGCATCTCAAAAATATTCATAAACACATATAAAACATTTATGCATACAGCATGTTCATAAAACAAAGTCCACTCACAGACCGTCCATGCTACGCCTCAATACGCATGCTAAGAGCCTCTCCGAGTTAATCCGACCTCTCTGGGTAATTGAGAACTATCGAAAATATGCTCAAATGTTACTATCAACCTAGAAAATTCCTAAAAAAGAACCTCCAACATTCCCGAAAAAGTTAACGTGTCCCAAACAGGCTTTACTAGGCTTTAAATCTCAGTTTGGTCAACCTAACGATCTCCGATCGACTCGAAACCACCACCATTGGATTTGTATCGTTGAAACCTTTAAAATGGTCCTAATCTTACCTCAAAATACGTGCCCACATGCCCCCACGTGCGGATTAAAGTGGCTAGTCAATGTTGACCAAAAAGTTAATGCTAACGTTAGCAAAGTCAATGCTGACGTCAGCACTGAACAATAAAGTCAACGGCTGACATCATCACTGACGTCTGACACATGTCAGTTTAATATGTCAGGTCCGACATAATGATGTCATCATCGTCCTTAAGCTCTATTCAGGTCGACCCGGTTAACTGTACCGGGTCACACGACTCGCAAACCCGACCCAACTTTTTCTCTCTAGTTCCTGGTCCGATTTTGAAGTTGTTGCTTCCTGCGTGATCGTCCAAGCATCCTCAATCGATCTATGGCTTCAAAAACACCCAAAACGGGCTAGAAATTTACCTTAAACTCGAAGAACACTTGCCCAATTTTTCAGCTTCCTATCCGGGCTGCTCCGCCGTCTTTAGCCCTCGATTCTGATCCCTAGTGGCTTGTCCCTATCCTAGAAACACAACCCAATCAATGGATATGTCCCAAACACACTCAAATTTCAATTTTAAAATTAGAACAAAAATCATACCTTCTCAGGTTTCCGGCCACCGTCCACGGTGGTCCTCGCCGTGGCCACCTCCCTGCTCGCCTCAGTCCATTCTCTCACCCCCTCATTCAGGTCACCAACAGATGATGAAGGTTTGTGAAGATCGGGGTGGGTTATGGTGTTTGGGTTTCGGGTTAGGGAGAATGAAACAGAGAAGGGAGGTTGGGTGCATGTATGTATGTTTGTGGGCAATGGATGAGTGACACTTGTCACTCATCCATTGGGCCTGTTCAAAATATCTGGGGCCCACAGTAAATGACAAAAGTTAACCTTGCCTCGTAAAATGTGCCATTATAAATAATTCTTGAAACCTTCCGTGATCCGTATCTTTCCCGCCGAATGTCCGATTTTGACGTGCCACATGTCTATGGACTCGTATCGATTCGATCTACGTAACGGTCCTCGATCATCGAGCATTGGACCTCTCAACTCAAAAGTCAAATTGTTGCCCATGTCTAGGGGCAAAATCGTAATTTCGCCCTGAACGTCCGACAATTCTCGACTAATCCCCGATTAGACTCGTTAATCCACAATTAAATCTTAATTAATCCCAAAAATTTGGGACGGGTCGTTGCATTTCATGGCGAATGGGCCCCTACTGACTGATGGTTGTCTTTATTTGTACGGGGGCCTGATTGTTCGATATGGTATCAACAGACTGCTTTGGGGCTCATAGGTGTGCTGCTTCCAGTGCTTGTGCTCGAGCTCTTTGACTACTCTGACTGTGCCAAGTTTCAGGTTAAAGCCTTCGAGCTTGTCATCATCGCCTCACAGGCTCACAGGATTCTGGCAGCTGTGTCTTTGCTTTACTTCTAGCACAATCTCCACAAGAATGGCATTCAAAAGTTCATTTTTTTCGATCGCCAAACTTATGGTCGAAGGAGCAACCGAATTCGAATCACTCGAGAACTTACTGGAGGACGATGACAAATAATTAGATTGATCCGGAAATTTGAATGTTCTAGTGTATCTCATATACCCACCAAATACGAGTTTGTGGTTTTCTTTAGCGCTTTCCTTCTCGTTCTAGTGTATCTCACTGGAGAACAGCCATCAGTTTGCTAACCTTGTCCGTGGAAACCAAAGGGGTGCCTATGTCATTTTCGAGGATGAAGCCACCTACCGGTCTTTCAAAAATTTAGAAACTCAAATTTAGAACATCCAATGACAAGGGAGAAAGAAAGAGATGTTCTATAAGATTAGGATTTGGGTTTGGTTTGCAGATTGAGGATTTGAGAAACCCATATTGCCATCAAACCCAGATTGGGATTATGATTTAGGATTGCATTTTTCGTAGAATTCATCATCCCATTTCAATTAGTTGAAAAAAAAGAAGATGATAGTGGAGAAATCTAGATTCACCATTCATCATCTTCTTCCTTAATTTTTTTTAATAATAGTTTTAATTATTTTTGGTAAAATAATTAAACAAACAATCAATCTCTTTCTAACATGTTGATAACATCGACGCCGTTGTTAAAATGATATAATGATTGGAACAATAGAAGTAATAGAAGGAAGATTCTAACAGTACATTACAATAATTTTTGGCTATATGAATAAATTAATATTCGATATTTGATTAGATGAGCATTTTGAATAATAAGCCTTTTCAATATCAACATTATCTATGCTTCCATTTTTTCCCCAAATGTATTGGTAAAATGGAATTTTCAATTTGTTGATGCAAAAATTGTACCAAGGAGACTGTAAAAACACGCACGCACGCCAAGACACAAGAAAGTACGTGGTTCACCCAAATCGAGCTACGTCCATGGTGTTGCCTCACTCTCATTAATAATATGATATTTTGTACATATACATGAGGCTATGAGCCTTTGAGAGATACTAGAGAGAAGGGAGAGAAAGGTCCCTTTTAATTGGAGAGGGGCTCCTTATTTATAGAATTTGTCTAGGGTTTAGGTTAGGGGAATAGTATTGGGCTTTTGAGGCATGGGCCTTGTGTGATCTTTGAGGTCTTCTAGTAGGCCTATCCCGTGGTCCAGTGTAGTATTTTAACAGGCCCGTTGCTTGGTTAGATGCCACGTTGACAAGTCCCCAAATTCTTGACTGAGGCGGACTGCCTCGGTTGAGGACTTCCAGGTAAAGTGCATTGACCGAGCAACTCCTCATTTTTGTACTGTTCCGCTCGGTATACCATCAGTCCCCCAAGTCCTCGGTCGAGGTAGGATGCTGAAGAAAAGACACCTTGTAGTGTGTTGTACGTTTGATGCGATGGACGTTGTAGCGATTGCGCTCTGGTAGTCCCCTAGTGAGGATGACTCCAGGTATGAATTTGACTGCTTGTGAGTGATTGTGGCTGTAGATACGTCTCAGTCGATATGTGTGCTGAGTGTAGCATTGAATGTTGAGCAACGAGTGCTTGGTAATGTGTTGAGCAGCGGGTGCTTGGAGCAACAGGTACTCGGTAATGTGTTGAGCGGTGGGTTCTCGGAGCAACAGGTGCTCGGTAATGTGTTGAGCAGCAAGTGCTCGGAGCAACGGGTGCTCGATAATGTGTTGAGCAGCGGGTGCTCGGAGCAAGGGGTGCTTGGAGCAAGGGGTGCTCGATAATGTGTTGAGCAGCAGGTGCTCGGAGCAACGGGTGCTTGATAATGTGTTGAGCAGCGGGTGCTCGGAGTAGTAGGTGCTCGGAGCAACGGGTGCTCGATAATGTGTTGAGCAGCAGGTGCTCGGAGCAACGGGTTCTCGATAATGTGTTGAGCAGCGGGTGCTCGGAGCAGCGGGTGCTCGGAGCAGCAGGTACTCGGTAATGTGTTGAGCAGCAGGTGCTCAGAGCAACGGGTGCTCGATAATGTGTTGAGCAACACCTTCGTCGGTGGCGGCATCTCCATCCTAGCCTCTTTGGCCTTCTCCCTTGGCACCTCAGGGGCCGTTAGCCCCGCCTCCCTCTTCCGCCGGCATTCGGCACTCATTCTCCGACACACCTGCCGCCGGGGGAGACTGCCTCTGCCGAGCCTCCAAAAGCTTCCTACGGCGCTCACGGGCTTGCTTTAACCCACCGATCACTGGACGCTTCATGCCGACCAGAGGACTCTTCACCTCGCCACCCTGCTTTGCTTCAAGCTTAGTCGGCTTCTGAAGACCGTCTGGTCGGCCACCCGCACTCGAACCTTGGGGGGGCTCCTCTCGACCGGTCCTCATTGGCTTCAGGGCCACGGTCTTCTGCCTACGTGCCGGCTGAGGAGTCACCTCCGGTTCTTTGCCCTTGCCATCGGCCGCGGGAGCATGCTTCGCCACTGCTTCACTCAATTTTTTCTGGGCGGCTTGCTCAACTTGGGGATGCACTGGAAATCAAACTGTTAGTCACTCGGCACCCCTACACAACATTACTTTACACTACTGCACTTACCAGGCGGAGAGATCAGGCCCATGGCAACTAGGTTGGCCGATAGCTTCAGGACACAGCGGCTGCGCTCTAGGTCAGACAGCTTCTCCCGGACCAGGTTACACGCCTCCAGTCTTCCGCTGTTACCGTTGCCTTTGACGGACCTGCAAAACACCATCAGACCCCGTCTCGGCAGACCCAACTACCAAACGGTGGCCACCGGCCGAACGGAAGGCGGACAACCTCCGGACTGAAAGTGGCTGGGAATCCTCGCTCGGACTGCGCTCACATCTCCCCTCCCCCCCAACGACCCTGACACCCAACAAAACCGATGCCTCCCGCTCTTCTGCGACGTCGACACGTCGTTGATGAACGCACCCCGGGTGGTCTTGTGCAGGCACTCTATCTGGTACCACCCCGGGCCGTAGGTCTGCCTCTTGAAGCGGTACAGCGCGCACAACTATCCCCAGGTCAGTTCCGGCAGTCCCGCCAATCGGAAGGCCGTGTACAGACTGACCAGGATGATCCAGTTGTTCGCGTTCAGCTGGCCCATGGCTAAGTTGGCCCTCGCCATCATGTCTTGGAGCCATGGGTGCAGAGGCAGCCTCACTCCGTGCTCAAAGCAGTGGACGTAAAATAACGTCGACCCTTCGGGAGGATCACTCGGCCTGCTGCTACCGGGCGGCAGGGTCATCATTATGTCCGTCGGGATATTGTACAGCTCCCGAAACCTTTCCAAGTCGGCCTACTGGATGGTGTTCACCTCGTAATCAACGACATACTCCATCTTCACCACACCATCGGCATCCAGCTCCATCGGTGAGCGTGTGTCCATCCCACTATCTTCGTCTTCCGAGTCGACCACGATGGCCGGCGGGGATTGGGGTGTGTCCTTCTCTCGATGCGTTGGTCGGCCCCGGACGTGCTGCACTCCCCCTGTCTCCGTACCTCCTTCCTCGGCAACCTATGAGCTCTGTCTAGGCAATCACTACTACTGGATGACGAGGAACTTTCGGATGTGGACTCACTAGTGGACGTTGAACCACTACGCTCGCTCGACACATCGCTTGCCGAGCGAGACGGTGCTTCCCCACCAAAAGTTTGAGGGGACCTAACCCCAGATCCACTAGTTGACTCTGACTGTGACATTTACAAATTACCAAAA
Source organism: Prinsepia uniflora (assembly GCA_032719365.1). Taxonomy (NCBI): domain Eukaryota; kingdom Viridiplantae; phylum Streptophyta; class Magnoliopsida; order Rosales; family Rosaceae; genus Prinsepia; species Prinsepia uniflora. The sequence continues at coordinate 76,014,798 of CM064863.1, forward strand.
AATAGAAGCTACGACTAAGAACCTATGCTACCGAACACATATTTAGAAGAGGTGCCGTTCGGCAAGAATTTACCTGTTACGTAAAGTCTCGGCGGAATCGGTCGCGAGTATGTCTCATTTCCTGTCGGCAGATACAAATCCAGTGGGCACGAGAATTTTCTTCACAAATGAACTGAGTAAAAAGTGAAAAAGTCCAAAACTTCCACCCCCTTTTATAGGCCCCTAGCACTCCTCGAGATGCGCACTTCCGATCTGACGGTCACCAGGCCGATTCGGCCACCTTCCAACTACGGATACGTCCTTGTACCGTATGCAAATCGTATGAAAATCTGTACTGTATATTCCCACCAACATATGTACAACCTCCTCTACATCACCCAGCTACATCACTACAGCATGCCGACCGGTGTCTATCGCCACTCCCTCGATGACATGCTTCCTCTCTCTGTCGGCAAGCATGCGCTGCGATCGACGGGTCCCCGCCATCCCCCCTCGGCCGCCATTACACGATCGACTGGTCATCCAGGTGGCACAACGGCGGGACTCGGCAACAGGGACTCCCTTCACATCGGCCATAAGGTTCACCTCCTTGATCCATGACTTGGGGGGCTACTAGGGGAAAGGGCGCACCGCCTTGGTCGGTCAACAGATATCGGCCGTCATCACAAGTCCTCGACCGAGGAAATCCACCTCAGTCAAAGACTTAGGGGACTTACGTTGATACCATATCGACCGACCACCCTCTAGGCATAGGGCTCGCTAGGACAGGATGGACATCGAACGATACCCTGCTCGGCAACCCTACAAAGTGGCCCGCCGATCGACATCTCCCTACAGACCTGTCATTTGGCACCTGACAGGGTACAGGCACCAGCTGGCTGCAACAGTCGCCTGACCAACTCTGCCATAACCACTCCCTGACGGAGGCAGGTTGAAACTCCAGCTGGCGCCTACTCCAGGGCTTGTCACGCGACTCTCAGCCACAAAGCATAACCTTCTCCCAAACAGTAGCCCACCTACCATAGTCATGCTACTATAAATATCTTGAAACCCTTCACAAAGGTAAGAACTCAGAGACCCTATTCAGATTACTGTATTCCCTTACCCTTCGGCGTGCAGATACTAACTTGGGCATCGGAGTCCCTTTGGCGGACACCACACCGGTGTCAAGTATTTGCAGGGTCTCAGCCAAGCGGCAGCGCCCCCAACGGGCCCAAAACACCACGTAGCTGGTGCTAGATCCCCCAGCGGATCTCATCAAGTTGGTCCATTTCCAGATCAAACACAATTATAATCGTAATGTAATTTGTATGCTGATATGAAATAAGAAAACCGGTGCCTCCAGCTCTTCTGCGACGTCGGAACGTCGTTGATGAACGCACCCCGGCGGTCTTGTGCAGGCACTCCATCTGGTACCACCCCGGCCCGTAGGTCTGCCTCTTGAAGCGGTACATCATGCACAACTGTCCCCAGGTCGGCTCCGGCACTCCCGCCAATTGGAAGGCCATGTACAGACTGACCAGGAGATGAAGCTGTTCGCGTTCAGCTGGCCCATGGCTAAGTTGGCCCTCGCCATCATGTCTTGGAGCCATGGGTACCGAGGTAGCCTCACTCTGTGCTCAAAGTAGTCGACGTAAAATAACGTCGACCCTTCGGGAGGATCACTCAGCCTGCTGCTACCGGGCGGCAGGGTCATCATTATGTCCGTCGGAACGTTGTACAGCTCCCGAAATCTTTCCAGGTCGGCCTGCCGAACGGTGTTCACCTCGTAATCCATGACATACTCCGTCTTCACCACACCGTCGGCATCCAGCTCCATCGGTGAGCTTGTGTCCATCCCGCTATCTTCGTCTTCCGAGTCGACCACGACGGCTAGCGGGGATTGGGGTGGTGTCCTTCTCTCGGTGCGTTGCTCGGCCCCGGACGTGCTGCACTCCCCCTATCTCCGCACCTCCTTCCTCGGCAACCTAAGAGCCTTGTCTAGGCTATCACTACTGCTGGACGACGAGGAACTTTCGGATGTGGACTCACTAGTGGACGTTGAACCACTACGCTCGCTCGGCACATCGCTTGCCGAGCGAGACGGTGCTTCCCCACCAAAAGTTTGAGGGAACCTAACTCCAGATCCACTAGTTGACTCTGACTCCGACATCTATAAATTACCAAAAAATAGAAGCTACGACTAAGAACCTACGCTACCGAACACATATTTAGAAGAGGTGCCGTTCGACAAGAATTTACCTGTTACGTAAAGTCTCGGCGGAATCGGTCGCGAGTATGTCTCATTTCCTGTCGGCAGATACAAATCTAGTGGGCACGAGAATTTTCTTCACAAATGCACTGAGTTAAAAGTTAAAAAGTCCAAAACTTCCACCACCTTTTATAGGCCCCTAGCACTCCTCGAGATGCGTGCTTCCGATCTGGCGGTCACCAGGCCGATTCGGCCACCTTCCATGTAACGTCCCGTCCCGAGAGCCGGGATTAGCAAAGCGTTTAAGGTAGGATTAGTGAGCCTAAATGGAGGTTAGTCTGGTACTTTTGGACTTTGGTGTAGAATGACGATTTTGCCACTACTTTGGGCAAATTGTTGCCTTTTAGTTCGGGCGGTCAATTGGACATTGACCGATGACCGAGACGTAGTTCGGGACATCACGAGTCCGTAGACAGGTGGCACGCTCGATTTCGACATCCGAGGAGGGAGTTATGATGTTCGGAAGGTTGAGGGCATTACGGTAATTTGGAAAAATAGGGGGGAAATGTTGAATTTTTGCTAGACTTGTCATTTTCACGTAGACCGAGGACCTTTAGGTAGATCTCGACGTCCAGAGTTCAATGACAGGCGGCACGTGTTCATCGGACATTGGACGGGCGAGATACGGGTCTAGAACGGCAAGGGCAAAACGGTAATTTAACTCACAAGTAGGGGCATTTTGGTCTTTTGGTGCATTGGGATTCGTGCAAATGGGATCAGGACAAGTGTACAGTGGATATTGGGATATTTTGAGATAGGGTCACACGATTGTGACACGTGGCAAAGGGCTAAAGGTTTCTACAACTTTGCACGGTTCAAATTACTTAGGCTGTGTAGTCGTGCTTGTGTAGCCGTGTTCGAAGAGAGAAACAGACGGTGAGATTGAGAGGAAATTGAGTGTTGGCCGTGGGTGTTTGTGTGACCTGGTGGTTGAGTGAGTGAATAGGGATCGAAAGAGAGGTAGTGAGTGAGTTGTGAGGGCGGCTTGTGTGTGTTGAATGTGTGAGGAGAGGGTGAATTCTCAGGAATACGGGGAGGACAGAACCAGAGAACCACCGTGCACGATTGTGCACTTCTCGTGACTAAGCCATCAATTGAACCCGTGGTGACGTTGCTAGAACGGAGGAGAGTCGAACAGACCCAGTAGGGCTCACGGCAGCTGCCTAAGCACAGGTAAATCCTTCCACCCGTTTAGATGCTCTGTTTTTTGGTAGTTTTCAAACTGAAAATCGTGAAGATAGGGGCTGAGTCGATGTGTTTGGTGAGTCCTAGTGAACTCAGTAAGGTCCTAGGAAGCTCTAGGGTTCGAAACCGTGATGGGGGGTGACACGGGTGGCTGGGAGTGAAAACAAGGGAGTTGAACGGGTTTGGTTTCGAGCTTGGGGAGACAGCTTAGAGGTCGTGTTGGTGCGTTTGGTTGTGGGGAATAAGTTGCTTAGGTTAGGACGAAGCTACTGGGCTTGAAAGGAAGAAGAATGGTGGACGGATGGCGGAGAACCGGCCACGCCGGTCCGGAACAGTGCACGGGTCGAGAGGTTGAAGATGAACAGTGACTATGCAGGCGCGTGAGGCCCACGCGCAGCCACTTTGGGCCGCGCTTGGAGGCACGTGCGGCAGTTTCTGGGGGAACTTCCAACTAGGTTTTTGGTCTAGAAGTTGTAACGGATCTTTTGGGACAGGTTTCGGGTTAATCGGACGTCGATTCGAGTTAGTTCCGCGAGGTTGAAGGTTTAGGGTCTCGGTTCGTTACGTTTAGAACCCGTGGTTTTTGTGGGAAGTTAGGAAAACCTTCGTTAATGTATTAGTAACGTACTTTGGTGACTTGTGACAGGATCGGGAATCCCCGAGGAGGTCGAGGAACGTGCAGAATGTTCGGGACGCGAGTGACGTACCCGGTAACTGTGAGTGGACCCCTTCTCTATAACTAAGCATGCATAATTGCTTTTCATTACGTGATTTATGGTTTTATATGTGATTTCCTGGTTATTTGAATATGCTATAACTGTTTTACTTAATTGCACATTTTTCGAGGAAGTACGGTTTTCAGTATGTTTTACGAGAAAGGTTGACTTCTGATTATGATGTCATGGTTTTGGGATTTCAAATGATAAATGGTTTTTAATGATTATAAAGGGATTTTGGAACATGATTTCGATGATCAAGGTTTTCGGTTTTAGAATCGGATTTCGGAAAGCGGAATTTGGTTTTAAAGTTGAAACGTGGAATTCCGGATTTGGATTCGGAATGACGGTTCTGGATACCGGAAGGGCGTCAGACCAGTGGTTTCGGATTCGGGTTTGGATGTGGATTTAGAAATGGTTTTCAAATGGTTTTGATTGGATCTGCTGGATCTGGTTATTTGGTTTAAAGACCCGGATATTGTAATTGACGGGGGACGGGCCCGGATTGGGTTTAAAGACCCGGATTGAGTTTAAAGACTCGGATATATTGTTATTTCCCCCGTAGGCCTGTTGAGTTTAAAGACTCGGAGTTTAAATACTCGGATTATTGAGGCCTGGTTATTGAGTTTAAAGACTCGGGAGTTTAAAGACTCAGATAGATCCAGTAGGTTTGATCAGATAATGATTGCTTGGTATTTATGCTTTATGATGGTCTTCTGATGCTTCTAACGTGATTTCTATAACTGTTTTTACGGTGATTCTTATGTGATTATGAATGTTTTAAGGAAATGGGTTATGCATGCATCGGAGGGCCAAACCCTGTTTTGTTATAAAATGGTTTTTGAAACTTTTATTCTTATGGTCCACTCAAACTTTCTGGTTTTAACTGCCCTCCAGATCGTGGAGCTAACGCGGGGGTTGACGTTGAGGCAGCGTCGGAGGCTTAGAACACTCGAGAGTCTTTCCGGAGTGATTTAAGTTTTCCGTTGTGCGTATATTCTGTATATCGGTTTTGTTTTCCTTTGTTGGGTACTATGCTCTGCATACTGTTGACTCTGGGATTGTTTTAAATTCTCCTACGTCTGACAGAGTAATTTTTGGTTTTTCGTGTGAGTGTTTCGGTTTTCGTTCTGGGTTGTCAGACGGGAGCAGAGTTTAGTCCCTAATCCTGGGGGATTAGGGGTGGGCCCTGACATTCCAACTATGGATACGTCCTTGTACCGTATGCACATCTGTACTGTTTATTCCCACCAACATACGTACAACCTCGTCTACATCACCCATCTACATCACTACAGCATGCCGACCGGCGTCTATCGCCATCTCCCTCGACGACATGCTTCCTCTCTCTGTCGGCAAGCACGCGTTGCGACCGACGGGTCCCCGCCATCCTCCCTCGGCCGCCATTACACGATTGACCGATCATCCAGGTGGCACAACGGCGGGACTCGGCAACAGGGACTCTCTTCACATCGGCCATACGGTTCACCTCCTCGATCCATGACTTAGGGGGCTACTAGGGGAAGGGGCGCACCGCCCTGGTCGGTCAACAGATATCGGCCGTCATCACAAGTCCTCGACCGAGGAAATCCACCTCAGTCAAAGACTTAGGGGACTTACGTTGATACCATATCGACCGACCACCCTCTAGGCATAGGGCTAGCCAGGACAGGATGGACATCGACCGATACCCTGCTCGGCACCCCTACAAAGTGGCCCGCCGATCGACATCTCCCTACAGACCTGTCATTTGGCACCTGACAGGGTACAGGCACCAGCTAGCTGCAACAGTCGCATGACCAACTCTGCCATAACCACTCCCTGACGGAGGCAGGTTGAAACTCCAGCTGGCGCCTACTCCGGATGTCCAGGGCTTGTCAGGCGACTCTCAGTCACAAAGCATAACCTGCTCCCAAACAATAGCCCACCTACCGTAGTCATGGCTACTATAAATACCTTGAAACCCTTCACAAAGGTAAGAACTCAGAGACCCTATTCAGATTACTGCATTCCCTTACCCTTCGGCGTGCAGATACTAACTTAGGCATCGAAATCCCTTCGGCGGACATCACACCGGTGTCAAGTATTTGCAGGGTCTCAGCCGAGCGGCAGTGCCCCCAGCGGGCCCAAAGCACCACGTAGCTGTGCTAGATCCCCCAGCAGATCTCATCAAGTTGGTCCATTTCCATATCAAACACAATTATAACCGTAATGTAATTTGTATGCTGATATGATATTACCATGCGAGCCAATAATTTGTATTTTTTTTTATATTTTTTAATAGAGAGAGAGAAGAGAGAGAGAACGCGAGAGAGCGCGCGCCGTCGAGGTGGAGGTGGTGGATTTGTCTGCGAGAGGATAGATTTGGTAATGGCAACCACATGCGTGCATGTCATCTCAAGGACACGTGTGCATTATAAATATGAATTGTTTAGGAATGTGATGCGTACGTGTCATGGTGCATGCACGAAATGAGATGGGATTCATTAATTAATTAATGTATTTATGGGATGGGGTATATGAATATGAATATGACATGCAATAGAGAGTGGGTTCTGTGGTACCTGGAGAGACTACGTACGTTGGCCAGTCCCACACCTGCTGCCTGTTGCCTGCTCTCTGCTCTGCTGTGCCTACATGCATTCTCAAATCTCTATCAATCAACTAGGTCTTCAATTAATTATTATAAATCCCATCAAGATCTTCTTGATGCGTGAATTTATGTTGTCAATACGGGAAGTAAATCAATATCTATGTTCTCAAACTAAAGTTTAGTTCGTTGGTTTCATTTTTACATAAATAATTTGCGCTTAATTACAATTTATTAATTAGTGTCAACAAAATCATATATTATAAGTCACCTTAAGTCATAACACATACCTAATAATGACTTAAGATGAGTGAGTAATAACCACATTTGATATGTAATACTGTTCATATTTCATGTGATCGATCAGCTAACTTCTGATGACTTAATAGAAGAATAGATCGAAGATAATGAGATTGGTACCCACCTCGTCACCCCCCGAGCTCAGTACCAAGAACTTCCTACCAAGGAAACCCTTCAGAAGAAACAAATCACATGCACGCCCAACTTAAACAAATCACATGCATGCCCAACTTATTAGCACACCCAGAGGTCGGTAAGGCTCACTAACCTAACTATCCGCAGATGATTCTCAAATTCGTATCAACTTTACAATATGAAACGTTATTCCCACTACGAAAAATAACGAATATTTTTTCTCTCGTTAATAATTATATATACAATAGGTTTCTCTAGTTAATTAATTATATATTCACAATATATTCCATCATCATTCAACCTATATAGAGCATAGATATGTTGTGAAAATCTAATATATTATTTTCATCTGAATAAGTGGAACAAAGAAATATTTATTAATGGTTTACTATGAAGATATTTATATATATTATTAAATCAATTTTTTTTTTTGAAAACTAAGGTATCCTCGCATGTAGGCGGACTAACCCCCGAGCAGTATAAGACCCTAATACGGGGGAAGCTTTCCCTAATGTTGACTACTTCATTCATAAGGTTCGAACTCGAGATTTGCTTAAAGGGAATAAGGTCATTTCCAATTGAACCATCAACCATTAGTATAAACCGAAATTTTGTCTATATATTATTATTCAATTATCTTTAAAAGTACAATTTGAATTCATAATCTAACAATATTAACAAGAATTACAACATATATATAGACACACACATTATGTAATGACTTAAAAAATGTCGTACTCATAACATATTAATAATGAATGTAAAACCAACTCTTGTATGCTGTAATATTGATCTTTCAAAAAGTACCATACGTACGTACTCCTTTGTAGATAGACAAGGAAGGAGTAACACAATGACATCTGAATTAAATTACTAATTAATAACAAGTGTAGTTGGTGATTGACTCACTTAGAATGGGTGGCTGGTGATCTTTACAAAGTATAGCAAACAATTGAACGCAAAAGGTTTAGATTGTGCGCATATAATTTTTGGTCGCCGGATTTCATTTCTAGAAGATACGGATTGATTTGAATTGAGTTCTTTTCTTAGCTAAGAGATCGTACCGCTGGAAAGTTTATGAAATCTTTTGATTCTCTCATTCTACCCTTTGTGGACCATGCATGGTTACTTAATTTTACTATTTTTATTACAGAGGGAATAATAATGAAGTGTATGAGTTAAAGTTACAGAAGGGTAAAAGTAAAGAAATTACTTAGTTAAAAGAAAATTATAAATTAAGAGGTTGTTTGATAATTATTTGTTTTCAGTATTTTGCTTTTATTTTTTTATATTAAAATGTGAGGAAATGACAATTAAATGATGGAGGGAAATATGATTAGAAAACTAAATTACAATTTTAGAAGAAAAAGTAGACTGAAATAATAATTAAAATTCACTCACGATAAGTAAATAGTCTAATAAAAATTCGGATTTCAAATTAGATTTACTTCATAATTTTAAATTTGAAACACAAAATTGATATTTGATTTATAATCAAGAGAATGCTAATTAAAATACCTTTGTGAGTCTTTCCATCCTTCGATATCGATTAGTCCTTAGTTTCAAAATGTTGGAATATTGCGTGACCATAACAAAATCATTTTTCTAGGTTTCAGCTGTTTTTTTTTTCTTGGCTTTTATTATTCCTTATTTATTTCTTCAATCTATACATATGACACAGTTATTTTTCTTCATCATTAGTTATTACTAGCAATTAAGCTCGCGCATTGCTGCGAGATTATTGAATTGAGTATTACTAATTTTCCATAAATGAGCAGTGCATGATTTTTTTATATCTATAAAAGAAAGGGAAAAAAATACAGAATCGGTAAAATATTGTAAGTAAACAATGTTTTTTTTATCTCTTTTATGATTTTTTTTGATATGTATAAAGGAAAAGAAAAAAAAAGAAAAGGAAAATTTTCTTTTGATACGTATAAAGGAAAAAAATATATATATAAAGGAAATGAAAAAAAAATAAAGGAAAAGAAAAAAAATTTTGATATGTATAGAGGGAAAAAAATAATAATAAAGGAAAAGAAAAAAAAGGAAAGGGAAAAAAATTGATATGTATAAAAGAAAAGAAAAAAAAAATCAAGGAAAAGAAAACAAAATAAAGGAAAAGAAAAAAAAATTAAAGGAAAAAGAAAAAAAAGGGTAGAAGTGGAAAATCACTGTAGATATACCGTGATTTTTCCGCTTCTTATTTAGTATAGATATAATGTGATAAACGTGAGGTTGATATTCAATATATATATAATTTTATTTTTTAAATATTTTTTTATAAATAGTAATTATTATGTGTCCTTAAATAAAACTATTTTTATATATAACAAAATTTGTAACATAATATGTGGAGAAAATATTATATTAATATGCATATTTATATGCTTTTATAAAAATTAAATTTGAAATTTTTAACATATCTGTAGAGAAAATATTACAAAATTGTAAGACAAAGGCCTTTCTCTTTCCTCATCCCCTATAGTCACCGTCTCTTTTGTATGGATACCCAAATGCGCAGCATCTGTGTGTGTGTCTGTCGGAAAATCCAAATGCCACCTCTCATCCGGAGGCTGCGGGCACATGCCCCCCCAAGTGCATGTTTGATCAATAATATATACGGGGAGAAAGATAGAGATAGGGCGTTGTGAGTGTGAGAGAGTGAGTGAGGACAAAGCAAGACCAAGTTGACCAACCACCCAATGGAAGCTGCAGTCTGCAGGACAAAGCAAAATCCACGTGTTAAGTGTAAGCAAATAATCAAAAGATGGATTAAGATTAATTAATTAAGATTATATCACAAGGACAAGGTGGGCACTGGGCAGGGCAGGCAAAAGGGGCAGAGCCTCAAAACCCGGATAAGAGCTTAAACTGCTTTTACACTAAGCAATCAAAAAGCACAAAATTACAAAAAAGGGTACAAGCAATCAACCCTTCATCTACATTCAAAGGGAAAAAGATAATTAATAAAAGCACAGATCCATATTCATTGCCAGACGACACTTTGATCGGTGTTTTTAGGAAGGAACATAATTCCGTTGAAATCACTAATCGAATTACTTCACATTACTATTTGTTCAATAATTTTATTGCTTTGTTTTTTACGGTTTAATTTTAGATTTGTATTTTGGAAAATTATTAAATTTGAATAGAACTGTTAAAGAAATATATATTTTTTAGTTTTTAAATCTACCATATATACATAAGTATATTCTAGTTGCTATGTTTTGATTGGTTTCATTTATTATGTTTATATTTTAGTTGGAATGTTTGAAGCAAATTTGGTAAATATTGTTGTATTTTGTTGGTTATAAAGATTTCAAATGTTACTGTATTTTGTTGATTTCATTTCTGATGTTGTTTTATCTTTTATATTTTGGTTGGAATAATATTTGAAGAAAATTTGGTTGGTATGTTTGAAAATTTGATTCTACAGATTGTGAAAGTTGGAATGAAGAAACCTTAAAATGTTTTAGTTGGGAATGTGCAGTGAGTGCATATATATAGTTTACATATACGACAAATTTTTTATTATACCTAAATCGTCCGTGTCGATTCAAATCAAACTGTTAGTAACAATTTGGTTTGAGACGATTTTATTTTTAATTTTAGAAAATTCAAATTGTATCGAATCGTTAGGATTTAAACGGTTTAAATTTATATACTACGTACCAATGTATGGATCGAAGTGCACCATGCCTACCCTTATATGTTTTTATAATATCTTCAATATTACTGTCATATTCATTGCAGATCACCAATTATAGAGTTTAAACTAGTTCATGTTTATCAAAGGTGGTTAATTATAAGTGAATAAACAACTACTGTGGTTCAAGTATGATTCTCTGCGACGTCAAAAAAATGTAAACTCAGACATCAGCTGATTGAATTCATGCTATTTTGTAACGTATAAAAGTAATTTTTATTCTTCTTTTGTGGTATATATGGTATGGACTTTAAAATTGATGAAGAATACAAAATGAAAAGGCAAAGGATAAGAGTAGTGAGGAAATGGGTCCAAAAATATTAGTAGGAAATTGGGTGGCTCTCGTAATTGGAATTCAAAGTTCAAACCCTAAAATGGTTTTTGTTGACGGTCAAACTAAGTTTAAAGTAATAATGAGTAAAGCAATAATGTGCAAATGTGCATGGTGGGTTTGTGCTGTGGTCAGACTGTCAGAGAAACGAATCATTCCTCACGTTCGCACCCCATTTCTTTATTATTATTTCATCATCGCATCTCACATGACATTTTTTATTTTCTATTTTTCAATTACATTTTTGTTCTCTGGAGGATAGATACCATTATTGTGACTTGAATAAAACTTTAACATATTGCATTTACATTCTCTGTGTGTATGCTGGAAAAAGGAACAGTGTTGACTGCCTGATGTGAAGATGAAACATGTCTTTATGTGTGTGTGGACACGTGAGAGCTCTACGGCATTTTTGAGGCTGGTCATCATTTTCAACTATTTGATAAATAAATACAGCTTTAATGGAGATTAGAGGATAAACAAATTGGGCAAACCCAGTTGTGCCAAACTTAAGTTTGATTGTTTTGACTTTAGAACTTGTATTTGATTTTATCAATCGAGTGATGTGGTGTATGTAAACATGCACAACCGATGCCTTTGGTTAAGACGTCACTGAAAAAATGGTGTGATTTTGGATAGTGACGCAAGGAATTACAGTAGGGGTTATATGGAGTATGAGATTAAGCTTTAGCAAGGTCTTCTATAAAAAGAAAATTTTGAGTTTTGCTCCTAATGGACCGCAGGACTAGAGACGTTCAAAAATACATTTGAATTCGATTACTCCGGACGATAAAATTTGAGTTCAATAAAAATGGGTACAACTACTGAACGTGTCTCATGAGTATGATTGTTATAATATAGTGGGGTAGAGCTAATAAGCATTTAAACTCACACCTCCACAGCATGTATTATTGATCAATCGAACTCAAAAGACAAAATGATTCCTACCTATGTGAATCAAACCCACACAAATCATTGTCGAATAGCTTGGAAAGAGCTTAAAATCAGCAAACCCAAAGCTTTGAATGCTCACAAACTAGACTGGTACAATTCTAATAGAAGACAGTAACCCCTATTCACTGGATTCTTAACCCCAAAGAAAGAAAACTACATCAAGTTAATTGGATTCTTAATCACAAAGAAATAACAAGACATGAAATATAAACCGCAACACAAACGAAGAAGAGGCTGGTGAGGTGGAAATATTAGTAATATCTTAGGTGTCCACAATTTAGATAGCTAGCCTACATGTACACAAAACAAAATGCTGATAGTTACTTGAATACAGCCATCGCCTGTATTTCAAGTTTTCACTTGTTTCTAGTGTACTTTTAAGCATTCACGCAGCGAAGTAAAAGAGCACAACCTAATTGAGGTAGTCGCAATCACTTTACTCAAGCATTGGCAGTTGATTTGTAGTGATAGTCATCAACTGTTGAGTAAATTTTGCCTTCCTGTACAAGGTTCTCGATAGCTAACCTACAAATAACGAACGACTTAAGATTCAGATATCGGTTTGGATGAATAATTATGCAGGTAAATGTGTTTAAGTGTGTGCAAACGGGAAGGGAAAGAGAGAGAGAGAGGTGAGATCATTCATTGGAATTTTCAGTTGTCGAGCTATATCATCAAGGTGTGCCCCTTCTTCCCTTGCACGAAACAAGCAATGTCAGATCCAATTAAATGGGAAAAGAAACAAAGACGCCACAATATAATCAAGTGCAGATAGATATGTATACATTCAGTACATCATTGATCTGCATGCAAGAATTTCTTAAGCATCTCCCACCCTTTGCCTAGTTTCATACTGAGGAATTAAAAATCTCATTGCATTCATTATACAAGGCGGCCTACAGTAGAACCCATCTAGCCCATTGGATTTTGGTCATTATTTACCTCTTCAAAGCTGACAAAATTAAGTATGCCCCGTAGACTAATATTGAAACAACAAAGATCATGCCAATAATTAAAGAAATGCCCAAGACAGAAAAAGATACTGAACATTAGCACATACTGTTATTACTGTGACTGGAATCACTTGACAATGATCTTTGTATCCAGAATCAAGAAGGTTGAGGCTTGAGTGAGAATTCCTATGCTATGTTTGGATGAGGAACTTACAAGTATCAAGCGATTTAGGCTAAGTTAGTTAGAAATGAAAATTTTCAAATGGTTAGATGCCATGCAATTAGATGGATAAGTAGACGACCATACATTCATGGTTTAGTGGTTTTTTTATGCTCATGTGGTGCATGTGCTACCTTGCTAGTTTCCAACTACTTACTCAGTCACTCAGATTCAATTGTTTTTAGTGCATTTCTTAGTAATATACCATACATTATTATATTCCTTGGTACTTTGAAATTCCTCATCCAAACCTACCCTAATTATTCTATTTATTAAAGAGAAAATAGAAATGCCACGGACATAAACATTCTTGAGTTTTAGCCAAGGACAGGTAATAGCCACATTATTATCAAAAACTTTGAGCGACTTTTGAAACAAAGACTAAACATTTAATAGATGATTGTATTATCACAATTTGGATTAACCATTCAACAACGTAGAATTGGTATTTGACAGAGAATACTAAGACCAACCTATTCCATAATCGAACAGAATACTTGATAAGTAAAATACTCTTGTGCAGGGTCCTTTTTACCCCTCAGGGTGTGCTGTTTCAAGTAATATTCCTGGTAGATAAATGAATTGACCAACTATGTCATGGACCAATATCATCCCAATCTGTTTAGTTATGAGACAAACGTGAGTACCATCTACATATGTAGAAGATATTCAATCTTGCCTCAACCTTACAGATAAAGAAATAAACATCTTACATCCCAGCAAGGTCAAAATGTAACTCGATAGACCAATACAGGCCATCTAAATTCTAAACATGCAACTTTTGAACTGAACGCAAGTATTCTTTTTAATGAATTGTCCCAAAAACCCATATAATGCCAATACAGTTTTGATTACACTGGAGGATGTTTTGACAGCGATACACAATCGTGAGATTCTTCATGAAAAATTTACTAAATAGTAAGACTGGTTTTCCACTTGGCCCACTTCACAACAATGTTCTTAACTTCTTACAGATAAACATAATTATCACAAGGTTACAGGTACTCACAGGTATGAATGGTGGCTCAAAATTTCTAACACCTTTACTTCAGTGCTACTCTGTCCATCATAAGTATATTGGCCAGAAAATTGAAGGAAACAATGAAGTTGACAGTAAGGAAACATTATAAACTACATTAGACTGAAATCTATAGTTAAAAAACAAACCTGATTTGTGGGGATTGTCATATGTGTTTGAGTAGTGACACCAACATCAACCTGTGGTTTCTATCACAATATTCACAAAGACATCAGAAAACCAGAGCATATACTTCCATATCAATGTAATAAGTATGCAACCAAGACAATCACATTTTCAGTAGTTAGACCAATACCCGTAACCTGCTGTTGTAGAAATGGACGTAGATGCACTCAATGAAGTGGATTGCAATCTCATTATAATCACCCACAGGCCTGGAAATCACACCAGCTTCAATGTTTCAACCTCAATATGAACTGCAGCACATTCTAGGAAAAGATGCTATTGGTCTTAGTGGTCACACCTTAGGGGTGATTCTCACAAGAAGCATTTACATTTTCACTTATTAAGTGACCTTAAGGCTTAAGGACACTGATTACTTAATGAGATCAAGAACACAATATCCTAGCAGATGTTAAATTCTTACATTCTCCCTGAAAATTGTCAACTCCAATATCATGGGCCCTTATTAATTCTTTATAAAACAAAACTATTCCACATAAGTTTGTTGTCACTACCTCATGTGCCACACACAGCTGTAAAGAAAATACTTGGGACAACATATTGTATTTACACAAAATGAGATATACTGAGTATCTCAGAGCAGGGTTTTTAGAAGGTAACATGACCGACATAGCGTGCGTCTCAATTCTAGTTATAGCAAGAATATGAGCCACAGAATTCTCATCAAATAAACAACTCAAGATCTGGAAAGATACGAGAACAAGCATACCTACGAATCATATTATCCTATCAACTGTACCATATCATAAGAAAAAATGTAAACAACTATAGAGCTTCTTCATAAAGATATTACAAAAAGATAAAAGTGATAGATTCTTTTAAAATATAACTAAGTTTAGCTGCTTCAACAATTTTATTATTTTTTCCCAGACAGCCACCTTATAGGTCATGCACTGCCTCCACAAATTACTACAAACTTTACTAACACTGACAAAGGGAACTAGTCAGAAGCAAAATCTATTAAAGCGTGAAGCAAAGGGTATTAGTCAGTACCTAATTCAGAAGACATTTAAGGTCTTCTTACCCTGAAAGCTCTTCAAGCGTCCATGGACACGGACATACATTCCCTCCCTAGTATTAAAGATGAATATTATAAAATAAAATTTCCCTTGATTTCATAGTAAATTGGAAGCAAAAACACTGCAATATGTCTTGGCAAAAATAGAATAAAATGAACAGCTTCACGTCTGAGATATTAAAGAAAAAAATTGAAAATGAAAGTAGTTTTTCTCAAATGAATTTGTGGGAAACACCTAAATAGAACTACATGTCAATTGAAGTACAATGTAGAAAGTGGTGCAATTGATTAGGCAAGAAAGAAGCATACAAGATCCCTTCCATTTCCTCTGCGTCTGCTGGTTCATGAAACCTACACAAACACGGAAGCCGTGATTAACTTAGACTACTAACCTATAAATTATCAAACTAGTGACAAGAAGAGGCTCGAGAAAACTCACCACTTGGTACAATCTATTCGTCCAGTCCCGTCATCCAGACTGAAAGTAACATCTGTAATTCTTCCAGCTTTGTCATACACCATTCCCACAAGGGTAACCTAAAGAAAAATAAAAGTAAGGAAACCCACCGACCATTTAAGAAGGAAAAAAAAAAAGAAACGAAAAATATAAACCTTCATTGTTCACGTCGACACCATCAATAAAAAATTCTGATTTCTCACTTACTGAGGCAAACGCATTGTTAATTTGCTTCACGGTCAGTGGAAGCAATGATTGAACATCACGATTCTGCAAAAAAGTAGCAAACAACTTAACAACCGCACTTCAATTGGTCACTGAAAGATACACATATATGCTGCAATTGAGCATTTCCAATCTCACAAAACACATGACACACAACAAAGCATATCCCTAAGTCTCCGTTTGGGTCACAGTAAGGGGTCATGAAAAAAATTGATGGTTTTCTAAACTACCCATCAGTTTAAAAACTCCAACGAGTCCTAATCAACTGGATGGGCAGTTTGGCAAAAAATAAAAATAAAATAACTGGATGGGTAGAAACCCCAATTACTCAATTGAAAATTTAACTTTTTCGAACCAAATATAGAGCAAACACAAGTGAGCTAAAGGGAGATACCTTGGAGGTATTGGAAGAGAAGTCAGTGGTCTGGGTTGCCTGAGGGGGCATGAATCCACCGCCAGAGAAGGCCGCACTGCCATCGAATTGGGTAAAGCTCATGTCTTTCTGAAATGTTAGAAACCCTAAGATTGATCCAATGACCCACCCTATTATTGAGTACCGGAATTGCTGTAATGGAAATTGGGTTCCCGCCACCTTTTTTTTTTCTCCGCTTTCCCTTTCCCTTTTTCTCTGTTGTTCTCTTTTAACAACGAAAAATTGTTCAACTTCAATTACAAAACTTTTAGGTTTCACAAAAATAACACAGATGTTTTCATCATGAGTATAATCTTCAATTTCATTTTTCTTCCTCTTTAGAAATATCATTTTAGAATGAGCTTAATTATTTAAAGAATTAATATTGGCGTCGTAATTCTTAAATTATAGGCTTATAAATTTATTATCCTATTTACCCCTTGAATTTTCTCGCAATTTCCAATTTGCCTCTCAAAATTATTTTCGTATCAAAAGATCCATACCTCATTTCGTAAAAAAATTCAAACGGTGTTATAACTGGCTTGTGGCACATATGTGGAGAATCTTAACTTGCATACCCAATAGACTTTCGTCACGTGGCACACTAATTTTTAAACTATAGAAAGTCACAAATACCCTCATCTTTCTCTCATCTTCTTCTCATCTTTGTCCTCCCTGCAAGAACACAACCCTAGAAAAACACTGGGATTCTGGGTTCTATGCATCGTGCTGGGAATTTGGGTTCCATGCATCTCATACAAATTTCTTGTTTCTTAATTTTCCCCTTCCTCGCCCTCTTCCCTGGGACATTCCTCATCACCTCCTACTTGTCCTACATCTTCAACTCCCTCTCGCTCCTTATCTCTAACTCCTCCCTTCTTCACCTTCACCACATTCTGATCCTCTACGTCCTCGGATTTTTCGCTTTCTTTGCCATCGCGCTATCCATATCCGAGTTCTTCTGTAGTGTTCGCTCGATAAAGTGCGATAGGTCTGGTTGCAAGGGCTTGAAGAAGGCCATGGAATTCGATTTGCAATTGCAGGCGGAGGATTGCCTCAAGACTAGGTCTAAGGATATCGATAAGCTACCATGAAAGGGAGGGAGCGAAGGGAATTCGGATTACGAGTGCCTCACGTCTGAATTGCGGAAGATGGCTCCGTCCAATGGTCGCGCTATTCTGCTGTTTCGGGCACGATGCGGGTGCCCTGTCGCCAAGCTCGAAGGCTGGGGACCCAAGACGTCAGCATAAGAAGTTAGTTTCCCGATTTTCTTGGAAATGTGTCTTTGTTTTGTATGTCATATGTTTTCTTGATCTCTTGTGATCTTCCTGCCACATCTGCATTGGCTTGATCTGAATAATTTCATTTCAGCAAAGACGTATTTTTATATGCAACTTAATGGAATAATATTGTGACCATGTTAAACTCTCTCTCTCCCTCCCGCTCAAGCTAATGTTTTTTTTTTCGTTAACTCAAGCTAACATATACTACCAACCAAATAGGCAAAAAAAAAAATTCAGATTAAAAAAAACAAATACAAAAAAATAGACACCGTAAAGCATCACTTATCATATAAAATAGTCAAAACTCTCCGATTTACAAATTATTCTATCCCACTAAAATAAATAAGATGAATCAGAACAAAGTACACAAGAAAGATTCATTATATCAATATTTTATTTATATACATATATGTATTTGAGAGATAAAATTCATTATATCATTTCTGATTAGGTGTATTTTTTTATATTTACTAATAAAATACACGCGAATATTCTATCGAATTTATTCTACATCTAATATGTAAATTTAATCCTATTTAAAATTCATATTCAAAAACCGTCTCTAATATTAAGACTTAATTGTACCATTCATCATGAATGATTCATGTTAACAAATGTTAGAAATAAATTATTTCAACAATGAAGAACTGAATTGTTAGATGGACAAGTGGTTGACAAGTACGGATTTGATTTACTTTAAGGATATATATATATATATATCACTCTTTTTCTACAATGGAGGATTTATTTCTTACGTGCCCTCTTCTTCCATGAGCGTTAAGCGGCCAACCCATAAGCATTTTGTAAAGTTGGGAGTTGGAATCACCAGAAGATATACATACAAAACAAAGCAATTTATCATTTTCAAACTTCTTTTACGTTGAATATCAAATTGAAGAATAATAAATATCATTTTAATTCTATTAAATGTTATGATCTGCTCCCCGACCCTGGCTTACTGCTGTGCACGCAGTGTGAACTGGAAAAGTAAGGATAAGTTTTAATTATTATTTTTTACATGAGAAAATAAAAACAGGTTATAATTACTCGCAAGTGAGGGCACCAACCGTGCGGCATGCGCCTAGTACAGAAATTTATTAGTTTTTTTTTGTGGTCTCCAAATTAGATACGATATTCGAGGAGAGTTTCGCCTTCTAAAGTAGCTAGGGTAACTGAGAGGAAGGCCTAGAATGTTACTTAATTATGTATGTACGTATGTACTGCAAATCTGCAATTCAAAGCTATATTTTATTATAGATATATCTCAGCCACCCAGCAAGTATATACTTCGATGAATCTATATCATTCAACTGCTTATTTCTCACTCCAACGAGTGCATTAAACTTAAAATCAATTAATTTAATAATTAATTAAAAAATGATAATTTATTAAGGTACGAAGAAATAAGATTAGACGAATAACAGTGAACTTCAAAAATACTTCTTCCTTTTTTTTGGCAAATAAATCTTGCGAGAACATGAGCTTATAAAAAAGTAATCAAAACGGGCACACATATTTTTTTCTTGTTGCTAATAATCTTACAATAGCAGAAGCTTATAAAAATAATCCAAACGGGCCCTTTTAATATTTGGAGATTCACAAGACTTTTTATATTCTTCGTGATTGAAAAATTTACCATTGCATGCTATTATTAATTATACGTGGTGATACATATTGAACAAGTAAATAAAATAAGAATTATATATATATATATATATATATATGTGTGTGCGCGCCGTACTAATTAACTTGTATCCAGATTGGTTCTGTAACCTTATTATGATGAAATTAAGAACAACAGCCAATGATAGCCAGATTGAATTGGAAAAATGGGTTCAACGTACATTTATCTCTAAATAATATATTAATATTCTTAATCCAGACACAATATTAATAGAAATTAGTTTAGGCTTCTCGATCTGATCATGAGAAATTAATGAAAAGAGAAAAAAGAAAGTAGCATAAAACACTAAACTGCAGCTCGGCGTGGCGTGCCCTTACGTTGTCTCCGGCGCTTTGTATGCATGATGAGCACCGGATGACTAGTAACTCCGGCAGCCTCTCGATCATCCTCATCCTCATCAACCACATCAACATCAACATCAGGGGAAATGGATTCTTCAGCTTCCGCCAGCTTCTCTGTATCGTTGACCATAAGCTTACCACCTTTGCCACATTTCTTTGGCCTTCCTCTCTTTTTTTGTAGGTTGTTAATCTTCACTTTGCTACTGTTCTCTTCACCACTACTGTTATTTAGCCTCCGCTCTTCTTTTTGCACCTCCATCGTCTCTCTCTCTCTCTCTCTCTCTCTCTCTCTCTGCTAGCATTCTGTAAGGCAATATTCTATAAGTAGATGAATATAACACACAGTGATGTAAAGTGTAAAGTTGATTTTGTGGATCGAATAAGCAGTTGTAAGCTGTAAATGTTGAATCCCCCAAAACTGGAAAGGAAGTGCTTTAGGGGTTGAGAGAATTTATGTTACGTATAATTGTCCAATTTAATTGAGGTACATTTGCAGAAAATATATCATCAAGATTAAATTCTCGGGCTAGGGCGATGATTTTTTAAGAAATAAATTTCAATTATTCTCAACTCGCCATTTAAATAAGGTATTTATCACCAATAATCTTCATGTTATTCTTTCTCAAAAAATAATAATGATATTAATATTATGTATTATTTTCAACTCGCCAATTTCTTCATCATTTTTCCATTCAATTAATGTCATCCCTAATCATATCAATTATGTTAACTTTTTTCGCTAAAATTAGAGGCAAGTCATCAAATCAATCGGATTTCTTATTTCAATATATCAATTAAAAATAAAAAATACAATTAAAAATGAACATAAAAACTAGTTAAATTAAATAAAGTAGAAATAGAACATAGCTAGCCATCTTATTTTTCTACTAGTGATATTAATTAGGAGGTGGATTATATATATTTAGTTTCAAGTTAGTCCAATCCGAAATCACATATTTACTACACAATATGAAGAAAATTAATCTATTATTATTTTTTAACCTTTAGTTTGTTTTCTTAATTTTCTTTTGTTTTAATTAAAATAATTTTTGTATTAATTTATTATTACCAAGATTTGTTGCATGTAAAAGGAAAAGCTAGCTAGATATTGGATGGATTAATAACAATGATACATATACCTATGGATGAAATATATTATCCTTATGCTGAAGAAATACGTAAATGAAGGAATATATAAGAGTAATACATAAACCATTGATGATAAAAACTCTTAAATTAAAATATTATAACTTTAATGGGTGAAAATTTCAATACACTAGCAATTAGGGAAAATAGGAAATTTACATAATAATGCACCATAAATATGGGTAGTTGGGTAGAACCTAGAAAATATTGAATACTATTTAACTTGCATTAGAGTAAGCAATTTGGGTCCTTTGTAGACCATTATCTGCTGAGCCTGTAATAGCATTAATCTTTCTTCATTATTAACACTGCTTATGCTCAACTCACATCTGACATAATTTCTATGTCTGAAACATGTCATAATATTATTTAGTTTTTTTACTATAGATACACTAGGAACGTGTTAGTATGTTTCAAATTGCATTAAAAATGAAAATTCATTCCACCTTGCACCATGAATGGATGCAACGGTAAATCTGTTGCACTATTTAACTGAAGTCGTCTTTGACACTGTTAAAAATACTATTTTTTTCCTTAAATGCTCATAAGTCAATCTTCATCTTCTTCCTCCCTCATTTTTCACACACGGACACATCTTCACCCACCATTTTTCGTTACTTTATCACTCTTTTTCTCTCAAATGGGTAATGAAATTTAACAATAATGAGCAAATAAGTAAAAACCCACATCATAATTGCCCCAAATTAAAATCTTTCATAAATCAATCAAAAAACCTAGAAACTTCAATGGCGGATTGAAAAAAAAATCTTCCACTTGAATAAAAAAATCTCACAAATAATCTTTTAGTTTTCCTCACAGATTGCAAATTCATGGAATAATTTGTTCAACGTTACCTAGTGCTATTGTAAAACAAGAACACAATTTGAACTCGAAGAACCAAAGAACCTCTAACAATGGCAACAACAGCTCAACTTGACATCCTATTCGCAAATTGAGATGATGATACCAACATGCCTCAAGTTCCCTATTATCTATATGGCCTTTCTCCTTCCCAAATGGACATGTTCATGACAGAAGATAATTCTGCTCGACATCAATCGGAGAAAGTTGCTGAGGTTCATTCACTATACACTTCAAAAATTTCTAAGCAGCTTGTAATGATAGATGTGCTAGTGGATTTCAATTCAACCTAATTAAATGTGGAAAATTCAGCTTACTTTAGGTTTTCTTGTCTTGATTAATTCTTTCACATAAGGCATTTTATCTGCAAACAACTACTTGAATCATGGAGGGATGTATATTATGTCAGGCATGGATAACAAGGGCCCCTCAGAATATAGTATAAGTGTGACCATGTATCGGGGAGGTGCAAGAGGAAATGGAAGAACCCGATTTGCTCCTTCAAATCTGCCTTCCTTACTTCTAGATGTTGGAACAGTTGAAATGTTGGAAAAAATGAGAGGTTTAGAGAGAATGGAGAGAAAAAGATGAGAAAGAATTTTTTTGATGCTTATTATTCAACATACTCATTACAATCATAAAACACTTTAACTTTTATACTAGGACAAACAAGGATCTACTTTCTTAGAGCCTAAGCAATGACTAACATCAAGCCTAGCTGTCATAACTAACTATAACAACAATGTACATCTAGGACATACAATGTAACTAACTCCTAACAACATTATGAGTCAACAACCTTCGAACTTAGTCCTTATGACTTCAGACTTAGTCTTCATGCTAATATCCCCCCTCAATCTGAAGGTACATCAGATTGGACGAGTGGACAAGGAACATCTTATCATCTAAGGCTTTGGTAAACATATTAGCTGTTTGATAAGCAGAGGTAACATGTTGAATGTCCAAATCACCAACGACCCTTTCACAAACAAAATGATAGTCGACCTCTATGTGTCTTGTTCTTGAGTGGAAGATCGGGTTAGCAGAGAGGCTCGTAGCAGAGGTGTTATCACATTATATTAAGGGAGGAGACATAAGAGGAACATGAATTGCACAAAGTAACTATATGATTCAAGTAAGTTATATCGTTGTTATAGCAAGGGTCATATATTTAGCCTATATACTTGACTTGGATACTATGTTTTTCTTCTTGGAAGACCAATAAATTGGATTAGAACCAAGGAACACCACCATGCCCGTGGTTGATCGACGATCATTGGGATCCCTAGCCCAATCAGTATCAGTGTAAGCAACCAGATCAAGGGTACCAACCTGAAATTGAAGTCCACGATGCTGAGTACCATGTAGATATCTAAGGATTCATTTCACTGCCATGAAGTGGGACTTAGTAGGGGAGTTCATGAATTGACAGACTTGGTTTACTGAGAAGGCTATGTCTAGTCGTGTGAATGTGAGGTACTACAATGCACCAAAAATACTCTTGTAGTTTGATGGATTGGAGTAAGAAGGACCATCATTGTATTTTAACTTGGATCTAGGAGCACTTGGAGTGTCCACATAACGACAGTGAAGCATGATGTTTTTGTTAAAAGATCACTTATGTACTTGGCCTGGGACACGAACAAACCAGACTCATTTCTCTTGATCTGGATGCCAAGGAAGTAGTTGAGGTCTCTTAACTCTTTCATATCAAACTCTGAACTGAGAGTAGAAATGAAACTTTGAATTGCTGATGAAGAGCTGCCTGTAAGAGTGATGTCATCGACATATAGCAGTAAGATCGCAATAAAATAAGTGGTTTGTTTGACAAATAGAGATGAATCAAATCAAGTGGACTGGAATCCTAATTGTAACGATCCGTCCCGAATCTACGGGATTAATTAAGGATTAAGATTATCGGACGATGGGGGTAAAATTATGATTTGCCCCTAGAAAGGTAAAAAAAAGTTAACTTTTGACCCGGGAGGTCAAATGCACGTGGAACTGAGGTCCATTACGTAGATCTAGATGATATGAGTCCATAAACAGGCGGCACGTCGAAATCGAATATCGTACGAAAAAGTTACAGGTCAAGGATGGCCATTCAAACTATTCATAATTGCACGTTTTACGAGGAGTTGACTTTGGACTTTATTGTTTAGTGGGACCCATAATATCAGATGTGAACTAATAGATGTCACTCATCCATTGATCCTCACCTACATACATGCATCTCACATTTTCCTTTCATATTTTCATCCATCTGAACCCCTTACCCAACCATTTCCTTCCTTCCCACATCATCTGTGGCTGCATGAGATGGACTGAAAGTGAGAGTGAGGCAGACAGACCGTGAGAGGCGGACGATGTAACAACCCGTTCCGAGAATTGGGATTAGTAGAGTGATTAAGGTTAATCAAGGGTTAGGTGGTCCCGAGGGGTCCGGGAACTTAGAATGACGATTTTGCCCCTGGGTCGGGCAGGAATGTTGATTTTTATTTTGGGTGGTCAATTGGGGATTGACCAGTGACCAGGACGTAGTTTAGGACGTCACGAATCCATAGGCAGGTGGCACGCCTGATTCCGACATCCGAGGAGGAAGTTGTGATGTTCGGAAGGTCGAGGGTATTACCGTAATTTGGGTAAAGTAGGGGGAATAGTTGACTTTTTGTATAATTGGGTTTTGGTAGGTTGACCTAGGATGGTTAGATAGTTCTTGTCGTCCTGAGTTCGATGACAGGCGGCACGTATTCATCGGACTTACGAGGCGAGAGTTACGGGTCTAGGAAGTTTCGGTAAAACCGTAAAAATGTGTTTAAAAGAAGGGTATTTTGGTCATTGTGGCACATTGGGATTTGTGCACAGAGGACAAGAATGGACGGCTGGGATTAGGCCATGTGGGAGTGTGTGGAGTGGATGGTGACACATGGCATGTGTGTAGAGGATTCTGGTGGAATCCTGTGCGTTCACGGCCCAATTAATTGGGGTGCACCCGTGCTATGCATTTTGGTGCTTCGACACACAGAGGGAAACAGAGGGAGGAAATTGAGAGAATTGGAAGGCTGATTGTGGTGGCTGGTGAGTTTGTGAGTGTGTGAGGGAGATTAGAGAGTGGGAGAGAGCAGTTGAGACGGTTGGGAGGTGAGAAATCGTGGTGTGTGCGAGTGGGGAGCCACGGGAACCAGAGAGGAACTCAGGGGGGAAAACGGAGAAGATTGAGGGTTTGTGGTGGTGCGATGGCCGTGCACGGTGCAACGAAGATTGTGGTGGTGTCGTGAGGGCTGTGGGGAGTCGACCAGCCCCGGAGGAGCTCACGGCGGCAGCAGGAGGCAGGTAATTCCCTCATCCCCGTTTCGGTACTCTGTTTTCCGTTGAGGTTCAACGTGGAAGTCGTGGGTCTAGGGTGAGAGTCGAGGGAATTGGAGGTCAGGGCGAGGTTCAGGAGAGTCCTAGGCGTCGACTAGGTTGGTCGCCGTGACGGGGAGGTACACGGCGGGGCTCAGACGACGGCAGACACTCTGGTGCTCTGTTTTGTTGCGAGGTTTGAACCCAAAGTCGTGATGATTGGGGTTGAGTCGAAGGTTTAAGAGAGTTGGTTTAGGTTTAGTGAGGTTCAGGGAAGCGGTTGGTGAAGCCACCGTGAAGGGTGGTGAGCTGGGTGGTCGGATCGTGAAACAGAGTTTTGGGGAGGTTTGATTTCGAGCTTGAGACGACGGGTAGGAGGCTGTGTCGAGGTGTTTGGAGGATGGGGATGCTTAGAGTAAGGTTGGACGAAGCTTTAGGTGAAGAAAGGGAAGGAAATCGTGCAGGTACGACGGTGAACCGCCGACGCCGGTCTGAGTTGCAAACCACTGTGGCGAACCGGGTTTGTCTGAGGAAGAAGGTGCACTGTAGCTGGCGCGTGGGGCCACGCGCAGCCACTTTGGGCGGCGCGTGGAGGCGCGTGCGGCGGTTCTGGGAGAAACGGTCAACATCGTTTTTGGTCTAGGAGTTGTTGTGAGTTCAATGGAATTGGTTTCGGGTTAATCGGAAGTCGTTTGAGTTGAGTTCCGCGAGGGTGAATGTTTAGGGTCCCGGGGTTTTAAGTCTTTGGTTCGGGGATTTTTGAGGGAATTTAGGTGAACCTTCGTAGATGTGTTAGTGACGTTTTTGACGGTGTTTGACAGGATCGGGATTTCCCGAGGAAGCCGAGGAACGGGCTGGACGTTCGGGACGCGAGTAGGGCTCAGTATGTGAGTGGACCCTTTCCTTAAACTCGATCATGCATAACTGTTTTTATAAATGTATTTTATGGTTTTACTTATGACTAGACGTTTCTTGAATATGTTATGATGGTTTTATGTGTTTGCACGTTTTTCGAGAAAAAGACGGTTTGGCACGCTTTTCGAGAAAAGGGTGCTTTTGGAAATGTTTTCGGGATTTCAAGGGATTTTGGAACATGATTTCGATAATAAAGGTTTTTGGTTTTAGAAACGGATTTGGAAATGGAAGTTGGTTTTAAAGTTGGAAAGTGGTATTCCGGATTTGGGCTCGGAATGACGGTTCTGGATGCCGGAAAGGCTTCGGACCAGTGATTTCGGATTCGGGTTTGGATGTGGATTGGTAAATTGTTTTCAAATGATTTTGGGATTGGATTTGCTGGATCTGGATATTGGGTTTAAAGACCCGGATATATGTGACGGGGGACCGGCCGGATTGGGTTTAAAGACCCAGATTGAGTTTAAAGACTCGGGAGTTTAAAGACTCGGATATGTATTGATATTTCCCCCGTAGGCCTTGAGTTTAAAGACTCGAGAGTTTAAAGACTCGGATATGATTAAAGCCTGGATTGAGTTTAAAGACTCGGGAGTTTAAAGACTCGGATAGATCCAGCAGGTTTGATCGGGACATTTATGAGTTAATGTTCATGATTTATGATATAGTTTTCTGATACTCATGTTGTGGTTTCTTATGATATTTTATAGTGTTTTTGTTTCTTATGATGTTTTATGATAATTGATTTATAACTGTGTTCAGAACTATTGGTTATGCATGTGGTTTCAAAACGGAGGGTTTAACTCGGTTTTCTTATAAAATGGTTTTTGAACTTTTGTACCTTTTGGTCCACTCACATTTTCTGTTTTAATTGCCCTCCAGGTTTGTGGAGCTAGCGCGGGGTCTCGACGTCGAGGCAGAGTCTGAGGCATAGAAGCGACGTGAGGGATCCTAGAAGAGTTTAAAGGCTTCTGTGTGCGTGTACTTTATCGGTTTTTATTTTCCTTGTAATTTAGTACTATGCTCTGTAAACGATAAGGTTGGGATATTTTGTAAGTACTCCTGCGTTTGACTGGGTTAGAGTGAGTTTTACTTGAGTTTTGCGTTGGGGAGTCAGACGGGAGCGGGATTTACCTCGGGTTTCGGGGTGAAACCGGGGTGGGTCTTGACAGACGAGGACGGCTAAGCCGTCGTGGATGTGGCCAGAGATTGTGAACCAAGTAAGGCGAGTGGGTGTTGTTTTCGGGTTTGGCTTTTTGGATGCTGGATCGTGAAACTAAAGCCAGGGTTTTGTTTCTTGACTCTAGACAAACTCACAAGGCCAAGAATAAAAAAGAATGGACGTCTGAGTCTTGCTAAGGACGAGTTCAAAGTTGACCCGTGAAGGTTTGAATTGAACATGTGAGTTTATGGTTCTTTTTCTTAGTTATGAGGTCTTAGATTGCTTGCTGGGTTATAGGCGAGTATATTAGGAGAAAAATGGTGAAGAATGGTGGTCGAACGGCTGAGAACGAGTCGGGTCGAGTCGAGGGTCAGAACGACCCGTTACAATGAACCGAGTTGAAACAGCCAGAGGTAGGCAATGATGACTTAGCAGTCCACATAATCACATGTCAAACCATGTGGCCAATCATAGGACGACACGTGGCATAGGTGTTAGGTCCAGTCGACGTGGCAGTCCACATCAGTGTTGACCACCCACGTGGACTAGTGATGTCAGGACCCGTCGCCAATCCCCCTGGGATTAACGAGGAACGCCCCTGATACCGTCTGACACGAAGTGTCAGATAAGGGAAATTTCCAACCTTTACCCTCTCGG
The DNA here is from genome assembly GCA_032719365.1 of Prinsepia uniflora. Lineage (NCBI taxonomy): Eukaryota > Viridiplantae > Streptophyta > Magnoliopsida > Rosales > Rosaceae > Prinsepia > Prinsepia uniflora. The sequence goes on from CM064863.1 coordinate 76,042,864, forward strand.
GCTATCAGAGTAACGCCAGGATCCAGAGGAGGCATGTGATATCTCGGTCTCTACTACAGTCCGCGTCGTATTCAACCTGAAGGGTATTAAAAACAGAAAGACTGTGAGTGGACAAAAAGTAATAAGTTTCGTAAACACATTTTATAAAGACCTTTATACCCTTCACTAAAAAGCATGCATGCATAGTAAAACCATTTATTCAATCACAAATGTTTAAACAACCATATTTAGGGTCTCAGCCCCAAGTTCCGTAAATACAAGTCACACGGGCTATTGCCCAAAACCATTTATAGAAAACCTTAACATAGTAAACATATGTGGCATCTCAGCCCAAATCCATTTATCATCATAAAAAACAATTTCCCAAACCACTTGAAATCATGTTTATCCATTATATTTCATATCACCGAACCTGTCACGGTAAAATAGAGCTACGAGCGTGCTAACCGGGGTCTCAAACCCAAGTCTCTCCAGGGTCCACCTAGATAAATGTCCGTAGATTAATGACCCTCCCTAGAGGTAACGAACCATGCCCATCCTGAGAGTAAGGAACCCAACTGGGGGGCGAATCCACTCAATCAGTGCTCCGTGACTACTCCGAGGTCCACCCAGGCCAACGACCCTCCCCGGCGGAGACAATCATATATAAAGGATGGCATATGAAAAACCTTTTGAAATCATTCTTTAAACCTTTCATGGATTCATGTCCGGCCCCCCATAAGCCGTCATGATCCATAAAATCCTTTCAAGGGTTCATACCAGTTCCCATAAACCGTCATGAACCATAAATCCATTTCAAGGGTTCACGCTGGTTCCCATAAACCGTCATGAACCATAAAAACCATTTGTGGGTCCCTGACCCAAAATCACCATCGTAACACATAACTGTGCCCTAGGCCCGAATCCACATACAAACTGGACCTCCGGTCCGAATCGTAAACCAACGGGGCCTCCAGCTCGATGCCTTATTAAATCAAAAGGACCACAACTCCGAAAGTTCGTAATTCAAATGGGTCTCATGCCCGAGTTTAACTTTTCAATTCCAAAACCATTTCATGAAATCATATCCAAAACCATACGTACGGAAAATCAGTATAAAACTAGAAAACCTCGATTTACGTGCAAGCACGTAAATCGCCTCGAAATGCGTGAACCCATATAATTCACAATCATCCAAATCATCATCATATAATCACATTCACAATCCATATAAAACATTTATGCATGCATCACAGTTTAGAAATCAAGGTCCACTCACAAACCGTCATATGCTGCTGCCTTAGTTTGCGTGCCGTAAGCCTCACTGGGCAAATCGTCGTCACCGGGATTCCCAAACCTGTCCAAATTGTTATAGAAGGTTACTACCTACCTTATTAATCTCTCAGTAAAGCCCCGTAATTTTTCAGAATTTTTAACTATTTTTAATCCCAATCCGAAACCTTCCGAAGCCCCGAACATTATTGAGAAGGTGTCAGATCGACACGAAACCAGTCCCAAAATGTTCGTTACATCGAATAGAAGATTTCACGTGTTGAAAACATTCCCAAACAGTCTCTCACGCGCCCCCACGGACCCTAGGAAGGTTCCTGCGCGTGAAGCCCACGCGCCACTGTTCATCGTCTTCAACCCACAATGAACAGGGTTCGCCTGCAACTGAATCGGCCGAACCGGTCTAGACCGGTTCAAGGCCCAATCCTTCATGTTTTCGATCCTTTTCAACCCATTTCAATCCCTACGTGTTCCTATCATCCAACCCAAACTTTCTAGCCGTTAAACACACCAAGAATCGAAGGAAAACCTTACCTCCATACGTCGACAATGGAGACGGTGACTTCCTCCGCCGTTCGCCGTCCTTCCCAGCTGTTCTAAGCTTCGAAATTATTCCCTTTCGACTCACAGAAACACCAGAAGAAAAACCCAACGTTAGGTTCGTCCAAAATCTCACAAGAACCCAGTTTTCGAATTTCAAAACTAAGACCTACCTTCTCGGGTTTCTCCCCCCGCCGTGAGCCTCCGTGGACCCCTGTTCCTGTCTTTGTCCTCATCCTCTCACTCCTTCCTTTCACTCTCATTCCTCGCGGTCACACACAAGCACTGATAATGAATGGTGGTGTGGTGTTTGTTTGTATGGAGAAATGGCGGAAATGGGGAATATGGTTTTGGGTGGTTTTGAAGAACAGAGAAGATATTTTATATCTGATGAGAGAAGTGAGGATTAGATGAAGGGTGAAGATTGAATGATTAAATTGAAATGGATGGCTAGGATTGAGTGATAGATGGATTAGATTATAAAATTAATTACATAACATTATTTAATTAAGTTAGATCCACTTTTTAGGGGATTAGCCAATGGGATGAGTGACACCTGGGTCCCACCAAAATATCTGGCCAATCAGAATTTGCCATGTCATCATCGCCTCGAAGTACGTGCATAGTAAAATCGAACTTTCGTGATCTATAACTTCCCCGTTCGAAGTCCGATTTCAGCATGCCGCCTGTCCATGGATTCATATCGTCCCAATCTACGTAACGGTTCTCAGCCCTCGGCCATCGGACCTCCCGATCAAAAAGTCAACATTTGCCCCCTTTTAACCATAATTACTAATTTGCCCTTAAATTTCCGAACGTCATAACTTCTTCCTCGAACGTCGGAATTGAACGTGCTACCTGTCTATGAACTCTTGACGTCCCAAATTACGTCACGGTCATCAGCCAAAGTCCATTTGACTGCCAGAATGAAAAGTCAACGTTTTACCCAAGCCCAGGGGCAAAACGGTCATTTTTCATCGTTCGTCCGATTTCGTTCAACTAATCACCGATTAACCTTACTAATCGTGATTAGTCACTAATTTAATCTTGGAATTTGGGTCGGATCGTTACAACCTTCCGTCCTTAATTAATTTCGTCCTCGAAATTCCAACCGACCTAATTCCAACAGTTCTTCCCTCCTTAATTAGTTCCGTTCTCGAAACTCCAACTATTCTGATTCCACATCCACCTCGTGGAAATAATCCGATCTCACGACACGTGTACACTCGTACACCAACCAACCAGAACAAAACTCGTCTACACCCAGACGTACCACTAACACTCACGTCGTATCGACTACATTCGACCACGTCGAATGACAGAAACCACACGTTCCGAGTTGACACCACTTGTCAAATCTACCATTCCTTTGACACAACAACTCGACGGTTCCTTTCTCAATCACCAATCTATCTTGATGTCTACACCCATTGGGAGTCACCAACTCTCACTCATCGATCCACGTTGACACATCCGACAAACTGTCACCACTTGACAGTAGTCAGTCGCAAACTGACACCATACTTACCTGTGGTTACTCTAACCACCAATTTACTCAACCTGAGTAAACAATTACCAACATTTCACTCGACCTATGTGTAACTAGACCCATCAGGAATACCATGACCTAGTGCACAGTATCTGATGTCCAGTTCACGTACGCGACTCATCCAATGGTATCGGAACTAAGCCGACTACCAACACGTTCACTAACGTACCACTGGTATAACCTATATACCGCCACCATGCACGACAAGCCTGCCTAGTATCGTACCCCGAGAAACGTACAAGGTACGCACGTCTATCCACCAATCAGCCTACAACAACCACCTAGGTCGTAGTCAAACACGTTTCTATCTTGGAGTCCATCTATCCCATCCAGTATTAGACAAATCAAAACTCCAACCCATTATCCATTTTCAAATCTGAATCTGAAATCATCATTCCGTAAGCTAGCATTAGGGATAACCATTCTGAACCCAAATCCATAAATCCACTTTCAAGTTCCAAAATCGAATCCTGAATCGTCATCCAGAAATCAGATTCCAAAACCCGAAATCTCGTACTCGTCTATCGAGACGCACCAAAATGGAACCTATTGGATACCTATTCAAACGATTACCTCAATTTGTTCGATTGACTTCATAGGAAAGCCAATCCCAACATCAACACATCTAGGCTGACCAAATCTGACATCGTCGGACACCTACTTGCTCGAGTAGCAAGTCATATGGGATTTACCTCGAAAAGGAGTCCAGTCCCAACTTCCTCAACTCAAACATCCACGTAAGAGTGATAAACTCTCCACCTATCTGGATCATCAAGATCACGATCTAGATCCATCACTACATCACCTGACTATAGACGTCACGATCAAGATTCATCACTGCGTCACCCGACCATAGACATCACGATCGAGGATGTCACGACGCCCAAAGTCCTCAACCATTTCTCACATCTAAACAGATCAGTCAACGACAGACACGTCGAGACTGTGGGTTCTCTCCGATTACCTCGTATCGATCCTTGGCATTCCACTAAGGAAAATCAAGGATGATCCAACACGATGACATCAACATCCATCCTACGTGAATGCAACCAAAACTCTCTGCACTCACCACACCACGTAATCAACATCATCTGCCACCATGCAGAAAGTGAGAAATCTCAGTCACCTAACTTCGATATACTCAATTCCTCCTGATGACCCAAGACAAATCCCGGGTCCACCAACCAATACACGACCAATGTACTGGTGACACAGCTATCATCTACCATCCTCTGCCATCATCTGCCATGGCAGAACCTGAGAAGTCACCCAAAATGACTTCGAAATACCCATTACCAATGCGGAAAACCTGCACTCCTCTCATCACCTCAATCGCAAACTCTCTCGATTCCGAAGCTCCAACCATGTCGGAACCATGCTTAACTATTTCTATTCATGTACTAGAGTCATTCTCAGACCTTTCTGTCCAACAACGGTCATCGATAACTACCATAATGACCCATTCCATTTCTCACAATCCAATTTCACCACAAATAATCCTACCCGAAGCTCAGGAGGTATGGTCAACCGCAGTCAACCATAACTAATCCGAAATGGACTCTCAAGTCCTTAGCTCATCCGGACACCATCCACGTGTTCGAGACCAGTATAACTCACTACCAAGTTTGCATATCGGTTTACACCGTATATGTTGGTACACTCATTCCGAGTGAAGTTCACGCGACTCAAGCTTAAGCCTTGTATACTATTTACGAATGTGCATATACGGTCTCCAACACTCGTATCTCATACCTCGAGTCTCAACTACTACTGGATCCTATCCAGTCCATCATTATCCATGATCCACTCTTGAACCACAGATACCGAACATAAGCCCATCTCGACGGAGTCACATCCCGACTCGTAACTCATACCTAACAATCACCGGCACCAGCACCAGCACCAGTACCAGTATCGTCATATGTCAGCATCAACACAAAGTGTGAGAATCATACAAACCTAGATCTCCGCTCATACCGAGCGACAATCCCGTACCTCTGCTCGAATGGGAGAAACTCTGCCTCCCTCGTACCCAACAACTCTGGGTACAGTCACCCTGACAACTCATACGAGAAAAGGAAATGTTCCCTGAACGTCCCCGATTCCCAACAACCGTAACTACAACCACTCTCGGTAGTAGTGCCTGCCACATCCTCGTGCAGACCCAACTACCAGACATCACGATCTAAACTCCGCATCCAACGAAATTAATCGCTCGTACCAACTACTCCGTATCCCCGCTCCGGGATTCCATCGATAAGTACCAACCCTGGTAACTTGTCCAACCAATCTCTAACCTGTCGTAACTCGACTAAACCAATGTCGTCTACCAGGTTATCCATGACCTTAGTTGTACCAACTATCCATCACAACTACGGTAGTACGACAACCTACTAGGTCTAACCGATAAGTACAACCTCGACTGCAGAGTGCAGTCTCGTCACAAGCTAATATGACTAGACCTGACATGACCAAACATGATCGAACATGTCCAAACATGACCGTCGGTCGGTCTCAACATCGTAAAAACGTCAAAGTCTAACCATTCGCCAACTCACATTTCCGAACCATACACACCAAGGTAGGGTTCCACGATCACACCTAGGGTCTCCCTGAACCCAACTGCGAAAAACAGTATAATCCACAATCTGACCGACTCCGCGGTCTTGACATCGTAAGGACGTCAATCCAATCCTACCGTCAGTTCAACTAGGATTCCTCGAATCCGGTTGCTAACTGCCAGGAGCAGTAAATCCATCTAACTCAACAAAATCCGACCAGCTGATGGTCACAACTCCGAACCAGTCATCGGAACCGATCCTATGACATCGTGAAAGACGATCCCAACTAACCGTCTCACGATCAAAACTCTCAAGTACCGTTACGTTCATCCCTCCGTAGGGTCCCACACTGCCATCCGCGACAGAACTATGGCAACCCCGACATCAAATGCCAAACCAAAATATTCCACGATTCAATCCTACTAACTATCGAACCAGAATCTCAACTATCAGGTTGATAACGAATTGTAGCCCATTGAGACATCACATCCTCGACCTGCGTACGGAGTATCGCGCAAAATACGCTCTGGAATTCAGAGTAACATGAGCAAACCATGCTTTGATAGGAAATCCTATGCTCTGATACCATCTGTCAGGACTTGTCCCCAATCCCCCTAAGATTAATGAGGAACGCCCCTGATCCAGTCTAACACGAAGTTTCAGACAAGGGAAATTTCCAACCTTTGCCCTCTCGGGCTATCAGAGTACGCCAGGATCTGGCCGAGGTATGTGATATCTCGGTCTCTACTACAGTTCGCGTCGTATTCAACCTGAAGGGTATTAAAAACAGAAAGATTGTGAGTGGACAAAAAGTAATAAGTTTCGTAAACACATTTTATAAAGACCTTTATACCCTTCACTAAAAAGCATGCATGCATAGTAAAACCATTTATCCAATCACATATATTTAAACAACCATATTTAGGGTCTCAGCCCCAAGTTCCGTAAATACAAGTCACACGGGCTCCTGCCCAAAACCATTTACAGAAAACCATAACATAGTAAACATATGTGGGATCTCATCCCAAATCCATTTATCATCATAAAACACAATTTCCCAAACCACTTGAAATCATGTTTATCCAGGGTCTAAAACCCAAGTCTCTCCAGGGTCCACCCAGGTCAATGTCCGTAGATCAATGACCCTCCCTGGAGGTAACGAACCATGCCTATCCTGAGAGTAAGGAACCCAACTGGGGGGCGACTCCACTCAGTCAGTGCTCCGTGACTACTCCGGGGTCCACCCAGGCCAACGACCCTCCCTGGAGGTGACAATAATATATAAAGGATGGTATATGAAAAACCTTTTGAAATCATTCTTTAAACCTTTCAAGGATTCATGCCCGGCCCCCCATAAGCCGCCATGAACCATAAAATCCTTTCAAGGGTTCATGCTGGTTCCCATAAACCGTCATGAACCATAAATCCATTTCAAGGGTTCATGCCGGTTCCCATAAACCGTCATGAACAATAAAAACCATTTGTGGGTCCCTGACCTGAAATCACCATCGTAACACATAACTGGACCCTAGGCCCGAATCCACATACAAATTGGACCTCTGGTCCGAATTGTAAACCAACTAGGCCTCCGGCCCGATGCCTTGTTAAATCAAAAGGACCACAAGTCTGAAAGTTCGTAATTCAAATGGGTCTCATGCCCGAGTTTACCTTTTCAATTCCAAAACCATTTCATGAAATCATATCCAAAACCATAAGTACGGAAAATCAGTATAAAACTGAAAAACCTCGATTTACGTGCAAGCACATAAATCGCCTCGAAATGCGTGAAACCATCATCCAAATCATCATCATATAATGACATTCATAATCCATATAAAACATTTATGCATGCATCACAGTTTAGAAATCAAGGTCCACTCACAAACCGTCATATGCTGCTGCCTTGGTTTGCGTGCCGTAAGCCTCACTGGGCAAATCGTCGTCACCGGGATTCCCAAACCTGTCCAAATTGTTATAGAAGGTTACTAACTACCTTATTAATCTCTCAGTAAAGCCCCGTAATTTTTCAGAATTTTTAACTATTTTTAATCCCAATCTGAAACCTTCCGAAGCCCCGAACATTATTGAGAAGGTGTCAGATCGACACGAAACCAGTCTCAAAATGTTCGTTACATCGAATAGAAGATTTCACGTGTTGAAAACATTCCCAAACAGTCTCTCACGCGCCCCCACGGACCCTAGGAAGGTTCCTGCGCGTGAAGCCCACGTGCCACTGTTCATCGTCTTCAACCCGTAGCGAACCAGGTTCGCCTGCAACTGAACCGGCCGAATCGGTTTGGACCGGTTCAAGGCCCAATCCTTCATGTTTTCGATCCTTTTCAACCCATTTCAATCCCTACGTGTTCCTATCATCCAACCCAAACTTTCTAGCCGTTAAACACACCAAGAATCGAAGGAAAACCGTACCTCCATACGTCGACAATGGCGACGGCGACTTCCTCCGCCGTTCGCCGTCCGGGTTTCTCGGGTTTCTCCCCCCGCCGTTCGCCGTCCGGGTCAAAACTAAGACCTACCTTCTCGGGTTTCTCCCCCCGTCGTGAGCCGCTATGGACCTCTGTTCCTGTCTTTATCCTCATCCTCTCACTCCTTCCTTTCACTCCCATTCCTCACAGTCACACACAAGCACTGATGATGAATGGTGGTGAGGTGTTTGTTTGTATGGAGAAATGGAGGAAATGGGGAATATGGTTTCGGGTGGGTTTGAAGAACAAAGAAGATATTTGATATCTGATGAGAGAAGTGAGGATTAGATGAAGGGTGAAGATTGAATGATTAAATTGAAATTGATGGATAGGATTTAGTGATAGATGAATTAGATTATAAAATTAATTAAATAACATTATTTAATTAAGTTAGATCCACTTTTTAGGGGATTGGCCAATGGGATGAGTGACACGTGTCACTCATCCATGGGTCCCACCAAAATATCTAGCCAATTAGAATTTGCCATGTCATCATCGCCTCGAAGTACATGCATAGTGAAATCGAACTTCCGTAACCTATAACTTCCTCATTCGAATTCTGATTTTAGCATGTCGCTTGTCCATGGATTCGTATCGTCCCAATCTACGTAACGGTCCTCATCCCTCGGCCATCGGACCTCCCGGTCAAAAAGTCAACATTTGCCCATTTTTAACCATAATTATCAATTTGCCCTTAAACTTCCGAACGTCATAACTTCTTCCTCGAACGTCGGAATTGAACGTGCTACCTGTCTATGAACTCGTGACATCCCAAATTACGTCACGGTCATTGATCGAAGTCTATTTGACAATCAGAATGAAAATTCAATGTTTTACCCACGCCTAGGGGCAAAACGATCATTTTGCATTGTTCGTTCGATTTCGTTCAACTAATCACCGATTAACCTCACTAATCGTGATTAGTCGTTAATCTAATCTCAAAATTCGGGACAGGTCGTTACAAGTGAGGTGGTGCCATGTGGTGAGCTATCAGAGTGTGTCAAATGACGTGGCAGCTGACGGTGTAGGTCCACGTCAGCATTGCCAGACCACGTGGACCAATGAGATGGTGGTACGTGGCAGGGTGTCAAATAGGTGTCAAGTTGTCAGAGTTGACGTGGCAGTGATGATGTTAGAAGGTGATGTCATCATATGACGTGGCAGTGTCATATGGCGACATGTGGCACCAGTCAGGGAGTGCCACGTGGCAGTTTCAGCATTGACCATCGTTGATCGAATTTTAACCAGTACGTGAGGGTGCGTGGGCACGAATTTTGAAGTCAAACCGGTCTTGTTTGAAAGGTTTCGAAGATCTGAATCTAAGGGTGGTGGTTTCGGGTTGAGCGAAGGTCGTTTGATAAGTCTTTTGAAAGTTTTAAGCCTCAAGAAATGAGTTTGGGACACGTTGACTATTCTGGAAGTTTTGACGGTTTATGATTTAGACTTGTATGGATGGTTAGTGGCCTTTGGGTATGGTGTGGACAGGTCCGGACGTCCTGGAGATTGTGGATTAGCCTCGTAGTGGCTTACAGAGCAGAATTTGAGCACACAGTATGGACGGTCTATGAGTGGGCTTTTGATTTCTAAATGATGCATGCATATATATGTATTTTAATGTTTTATGAATATGATTTGAAATACACTGTTTGCATATGGTTGGATTGACGATATGCATAAATGTTTTATATGTTGGTTGGATCAAGATTTGAATGATGTTTTGATTAGTGGTTTTGAACAATTTTCACGGGGATGCGTGAAATCGGTATTTTGGGCTTGAGACCCTGTTGATTTAAGGTTTGACTTAGAATATAGTCAAATGTGAAACTGAACAATGTTTTGATTTGAAAATGAGATTTCGAGCTTGTGACTCTGTTGGAAAAACATTGGACTCCGGGAGTGAGTCCATGTGTATTTGAAAACCATGTTTCGGGCGAGGGCCCTAGTGAGATGATTTTTTAGATTGATTTTGGGGCGGAGACCCTATGAGATTGATTTTGGGCTGATACCCTACGTGGTTTGAGATGTTTTCACTGAAACCATCCTCTTGAGATTGATATGACTCTGACGTGACTATGTGTCCCCCGAGAAGGCCTCCGGTACGATAGTGTTCCCCTAGAGAGGACCCTATGATGATAGCCTCTGGAAGTCGACCATCATGTGTGATGTGTGATCTTGGAGAAGATATGATGATAGCCTCCAGAAGTCGACTATCCTGTGTGATGTGTGATCCTGGAGAGGATCTGATGATAACCTTCGGATGTCGACCATCCTGTGTGATGTGGGATCCTGGAGAGGATATGATGATAGCCTCCAGACGTCGACCATCTTGTATGATGTGTGATCCTGAAGAGGATGTGGTGATAACCTCCGGACGTTGACCATAATGTGTAATGTGTGATTCTGGAGAGGTCACGATGCATTCCCTGTTGTCGTACAACCGAGGAAGGCTCGACTCAGGAGTGCTAATGTTATATGAGATCGATCGTTGATATGTTCAAGATGATATGTGGAACGTCGGCCGGTGATGTGTTCACATCAATATACTCATATGTGAGCAGTCCTGGAGCTTATGTGCACGTGTTGCTTGGATATCGTGACTGATGATGACTGATGATGATTGAGATAAGACATATGTTGGATACGAGTATTGGTCATGTTTTTTATGGGTGCTTTATACACGGATGATTTCACTATTGATTAATGTGAAACACAAATTGATTGATTTGCGTTCAGATGCTTTTAAAATGTGATGGTTTTCCGATGATTGCATCGATTTTATTATTAATGTGTTGTCAAAAGAAATGGTTTTAAATTGTTATGCATGCACACTTTTAATTGAAGGGTATAAATGTTTATTTCGAAAATGTGTTTTCCAACTGTTTATTTTTGTCCACTCACAACTTTTATGGTTTTTGATACCCTTCAGGTTGATCATGGATGCGGGCTGTAGCTGAGACCATGACATCACACGCCGCTGCGTACTCTGGGAATCACTACGCACTCTGGTAACTCCTAGCGGGTTACGGTTTTATCCTTGGTATAGCACGTGGTGTCAGACAGGAGCATAGCACATCACACAATAATCCAGAAGGATTGAGATGGGTCCTATCACTAAACTAGGCAGAAAACTTGTGAAATCTCTCATTCCAGGCCTTAGGAGCCTATTTTAAGTCCATACAAGGATTTTTGAAGCTAATAGACATAGTCTTTGTGACTAGCAACCTCAAAACCTAGAGGTTGAACCATGAATACTTATTCTTTAAGGACAAAATGCAAGAAAGCATTTTTTACATCAAGTTTCTTCAAGGACCAATTGAATTGAGCTGCTAAGGCCAATACTAGCCTCATTATTGTAGGCTTTACTATTGAACTGAAGGTTTTCCCATAATCTAAACCAGGCTCTTAGCTGAAGCCTTTTGTAACCAACCTGGCCTTGTCATGTGTAATTGATGAGCTCTTTTTTATTCTATAAATCCACTTACATCCCTCCAAGTTCTTGTTGGCAGGAAGATGCACCAGGGACCACATTTTTTGAGTAACTAGAGCATTAATTTTGCCCCACATTGTAACATTCCAAATTGGAGATGAAGATGCACTTTTGTAGGATGAGGGTTCTGTATTAGATAGATCAAGGTCAATGTGAAACTCAGAAGTGAGAACTAAGCTCAAGGCATTTTTCTTGATAATTCCATTCTTAAATCTATTCTGCATAGGATGCATATCAATCCCTGATATGGAGAGAATAACTTGGAACTATGTAGAATCAAACTTTGGTGAATGAGATGATTTTCCCACTGAGCTGGAAGATGTGGGAGGTGCAATAGAAGAGTGTTGAGATAACTATGGTGTACTATCAGGTAATGTAGTAGAACTAGGATTCAAGGAACAGATTTGGATTAGGAACAACAAGATTAGAAGTTACTGAGGAACTGAGCTGTTCTGAAGGTTGTGAGCCTGTATGGACCCTTGAATTGGGAAAACTGAGAAAGTAGAGTAGGAAGGGAGATGGGGATCAAAGGGTTTGACACAAGGTTTAGATTGGGACAGTGGGTTTGATAAGGAAAGACAAATTCATCAATAAAGCATGCCTTGAGACATACATCTTGGAAGAGGAGCGGTGATAACATAGTTAGCCTTTAAACTGACTGGCATACCCTACAAAGACACATTTGATAGTCTTAAGTTGGATTTTATTAGAATTGTAAGGTTTAAGTAAGGGAAGACATGCACAACCAAACACCTTAAGCAAGGAAATATCATGTATAGAATGAAAGAGGTTTTCATATGGAGAAATAATGTTAAAGATAGAGCATGGCATTTTATCTATTAGAAAGACAGAAGTAAGACAAACATGAGCCCAAAACTGCATAGGTAGTTTGGTAGATTGCAAAAGTGTAATAGTTGTTTCTATAATGTGTATGTGTTTTCTATCAGCCATACTGTTTTGTTTAGGGGGGTTGGGGCATGATTTTTGGTGTCTTATCCCCTTAGATAATAAGAATTGATGTAATCTGTTCCCTATGTCACAATTTTATTTCCATGCACAGGCTCGTACTAGGCATAGACTTAGAAGGTTCCTCCAAGTACTGATTGCAGGTGTGGAATTTGTGGAGCGCATGATGAGTCAATTTAGAACTACCCACAGATCGTTGATTGATTGGCTTACTTCTTTGAGAAATTTAGAGAAAAACAAATTTCCCATCTCATTCAATGTCTAATGACCTATTGGAAAATTTGCCAAGCTAGAAATAAAGCAATTTTCTCAGATGTTAGGCCTAATTGTGCAAGGACTGTAGCAATTTCTAAATTGGTTGGATCTAGGTTCTTTGAAGCCAATATGAAGCTTATTTCAAATCATAGTCCTTACTCCATTATAAAATGGACTCGGCCGGATAATAGTTGCTTTAAACTAAATTTTAAAGACTGTTAAATCTGACGATAATTGTGCAATGGGTTTTGTTATTAGAGATTCTGATAGACTTCTGATTGTTGTTGGGGCTAAGAATGTGGGCAAAACTAACAGTCTAGTATCTGAAGAGCTAATGTTCTTGGAAGGGCTCAAAATAGCTTATAATCTTGGTTACCACAATTTCATCATGGAAAATGACTCTAAAATTCTCAACGATTCCATCCTCTCTAATATTGAAATGCCTTGGAGAATCAAAAGTATTATAAGGATGATAAAGAAACAGATAAAGTTTTTTCACTCTATTGTATTCTTTCATATTTTCAGAGATGCAAATTTTGTTTGAATCGTTATCTAATCTTAATCGACAGGATGATATGGATTAGATCTGAAATAGCGGTTTATGCTTCTCAGCGTCTATAAGTACGAGCTGTTCGTTTATTTGTACTTCAACCAAAAATTGACAATGAGAAAGCCAATTAAAGACTAGGGTGGGCCCAATCGATCCCCTTTTTTTTTTACCTTCCCTTTCTATTTTTACCATGTATATTGGTGTATAAGGTAATAAGCCCATATTCATCGATCCTTGTTACTAAAAGGAAAAAAAAAAAAAAAAACTTGTAGAATCCAAAACCTCATTCTAAATATTTTGTTCAATTAATTAATTAATTAGTTTTGTTCCTTTTTGTTGAAACTATTAAACCATCGACGTCCGAGTTGCACTCCTAATTTACGTTGATCGCGGTTCGACGCTACTAATCGGAATGGATTAAATTTAAAATTTCAGAATTTCCAAATTAGAATGATTTTTTATTATGATTTTTTTTTTTTGGATTGAAAGTGGGTAGCGTATCAACTAAGGAAAATATAGGGTATAACTTTATCAAAAAAGGAAGATAAATCGTAAAAAAATGGAAGTCCGTTGAAATTTTAACCAAAGAAATAGTATTACCCTCAGGAAAAAAATTTCGTCATTTTAGTTTTTTTTTTGTTAATTACGAGTTTAATGGAATTTCCTATCAAAATTTCGATTCGCCTATAATAGAATCCAAGTTGAATATATCTCTCATTAAGAGCAAAAAAAATAATCTCATATCAATACATACCAAGTAATCTATGAAATCACAAATAAAAATACACCAAAGTGTAGAAGTGCGTGGTGATTACGCCATAATCAATTATTGCACTAATACACATACAATGACTAATACACATTAATAACAAAATACCTAAAATGCCCATCTGATGAAACCCCTAGCTAGCCTGTGTAACTTGGACAGTCGAAAATTGCCTAGGGCTAGATCAGAGGCAGTAGTAGCACTAGAAGACGATGATGATGAACAAGCAGAAGAATTACACGAATTTGATGAACCACGTTTCATATTTTCATCATCAAACTTGCACAAATCAGCCCGATTATAAAACCGGTCTGACCTGGCTCCGTTGCCCTTGCCATGAGCCTCTCCACTTTTCTTCTGACTCTTGTGAACCGTTTGCTTCTTTAACTTCTTCCATACAGAAATCTTGGAGTGGCCCGACATCGGGCCAGAATAACTACGCCTGGCTATGGTCAGGCTCTGCATGGCTGGCGAAGGGCCCGATATCAAGGGATAGTCAGGCACGAAATCGAAATATTGTTTTTGTTCCTCATCTTGGGGAATCAATTTGGGCTTGCCAGGCCTTGTTTCCCATTCAAAAGGAACACCTCCAGCCACACGACCAAAATAAGAAGGTGAAGAAGTGCTGCCTACAGATGTGTTTCTTGAGAGAATTTTGTGTGAAAAGAAGTCATTTTGGAGAAGTGAAAGAGTTTTGAGATCACAATTTTGAGTTGGCGATTTCTCCATGGAGTTCTTTTCTCTCCTTTTCATTTTCCATTGACGAATGACACATACTTATTCATGTTTATATTAGAGAGAGAGAGAGAGAGAGAGAGAGAGAGAGAGAGGCCTTCATAGTAGGGAAGGTAAAGCGAAGTCATACCAATTTCATCATATATTTAGGAAATTAATCCCGGAGATATCACACCTTAAATTCATTAATTATTTGTTTACTCACTTCCCAATTTTATTAAAAGAAAAAAAAAAATTATGAGATAATGGGAGTGAGTTTTGGATTTCCAAAATTTTCTACCTATTAGTTAAACACTCTTGGTTCATTTGAAGCCATGGTCCTTCAAGCTATCTTGAATTACACTTTAGTCCTCAAACTTTTCTCTTCTTTGATTATTCCTTCAATTTTACCATCTCTCACTCTCACACACTTTGTTGCCATTTTTTGTCCTAAGTTTTTTCCAAGTACTGCCTTCTAGTTATGCTATATGAGACCATTCTCAAATTAAGGTACTTTTCTTTCAAAAAATAACTTTTATTAATCAACACAAATAGATACATTAACATTTTTTCTTAAAGTATTAAATGATTATTCTAACCGGGATAACCTTATCAATAAGATTTATTTACTTTATTAATAAATGAAATTACTAAATAGTGCACTGTTTTGTTATTCAGGTTATATTATGATATATTTTTGTCGGTTCATCATCAAAACGCATGTCTAGAAATCAACCAAAATTGTAACAAATCTCACGATTGATCAAGTGAGCTAGCTAGGTTGAGATCACATGAACCAACAACAAAATTGAGTGACTCAAATGTAATTCAAGAATAAGTTCACAAGGACCGTCATTCCTATTAGCGAGCACTCTTTTATTTCTATATTTTAAGAATTTCCCATATTACAAAAGTAATAATTCCTAAATTATTATATGGCTTAATCATAGCCACAAACTCAAGAGAAAAATAAAGTAGCTACCTCATAGGAGTTTGACCAAGTGTTCCCACTTCCACACGATCTTGAAAAGTTTGTGAAATCAAGTTTTGACTAAATGAGGAATTTATTCTTTAAGGGAGTCTTATTATATCGTCATTTTAGGGAGAAAGTAAATAAATGGGAAAAATAAATCATGAGCAAGTAATTTAATATAAATTCGGATTTCAAGTTAAGTTTATTCCCTGATTTTGAATTCGAGATATAAAATTGGCATTTAACTTGTGGTTAAGGGAAGCTAAAATTTCTCTTTGAGTTTTTGTTTACACCCGAAAAAATCCCCTCTAGACCCAAGTCACTGCTCACGGAAATTAAAAGCCCAAAAAACGATTTTTGGTCCAAGACCAAGCAGTTCAAGTGTGAAAAAGAAGGAGATTTGGGTGGTGCTGACAGGATATGAAGAAGACAGAGGTGAAGGAGAAAGTACCTTATCTGAAAAAATGAGAAGGTAGGTCTCGCATGGGTCCCAATCTAGCAAGTTGAAGAACTCCCTTGACCGCCTATAAATGAAGAACGACTTGACTTTTCAAAGGACATCAATCAACCAATCAAAACTCAGCAAATTGATCTCCACCAATTCCTGAACCTATGAACACCTTTAACCAAGGTTTCATGGTTTAAAAACAGTTGTCCCTTGTGACAAAAACTGCTTCTTTCGACCAATGAAATCAAGATGCAGCTTCTCTTCTCACCCCTTCGAGGCATTTATGCAACTGCCTATACGTCTTTCTGACCGCTCCAGCAGCATTTTCAGAATGCTTAAGCTTCATTTCCTGTGTAAACCTTCTTTCTAACCATCTGTGTCATAAAGGGTTGATATTATAACCTACCGGTTCACGACTGACCAATTCTTAGGCTTTCGGGAGAAGTTCACAAGAAATCAACCTTCTTCCTGGCCATTTCGAGTCATAAGGGTTGATATTATAACCTACCGGTTCATGGAAAGTCATCCCGACTACGGGTTCATGAATAATGTTCAGTCACCGTTTTTAAGGAAAACCATCCCGACTATCGCTGGAAAGTCATCCCGATTTCCAGTTCATGGTCGATCACTGAGGAATTCAAACCTCCATTTCGACGTATCACCGTAGCATTTGAGTGCTCTTCCATCTTATGGCATGATTTCCGATTGATATTCTTTTCAGTTGATGGTTCCCGAACTTCTTGCGTCTTACGAGTTTGAAACATGAATGGAATAATTTACTTCCTTGTACTTGTAATTTCAGTTAAATTCAAGTACTTTTATGTTCCTGTATTTGTACTTCCGTATTCATTTCAATATATTAAAAAAACCATATTTTCTTAAATAAGTAATTGGTTTTCGAAACATACTATCCAAACATGGTTTCCGACTTCATAAGTCGTGACACGACCCACCCCCAATCCCCCGAGATTAAGGGCTAAGTCATGCTTCTGTCTGACCCACGTGAGACATCAAGGCTAAACACCAGTTCGACCCCCGTGGAACACGCAAGCCAGACAAGGGATACCCAGATCAACGTACCGATAACCAACTTGAATTAACTAGAGTGCGTAAAACCACTGTGGATTGCGTGTGTGATGTCTCCGTCTCTCTAATAACAATCTGCACCGCATCAACCTGAAGGGTATAAAAAATAAAAAAGATTGTGAGTGGACAAAAACAAATAATAAGTTTATAAAACATTTATAAGAAAAGAAATTTATACCCTCCATTTAAAAACCAATGCATGCATATAAAACCCATTTCATAAAACCATTTCATATTTAAGCTAATATAACCATTTATGAAACCTGAAATCATTTCATTTTCTCAAATTTCGGGCCTCAGCCCAAACCATCTAGAAACCATTTGAAAACCTTTATTATTGAAAACCATCAAGTTATCACAGAAATCCAAACATATTGGAAAACACTTTTGAAACCCATTTCAATCAATCGAACCTGTTGGATCTATCCGAGTCTTTAAACTCAATATCAATCTGAGTCTTTAAACTCAATATCAATCCGAGTCTTTAAACTCAATCCAGATCTCAATATAATTCGAGTCTGAGTTTTTAAACTCAATAGGCCTACGGGGGAAATCACAATATCCGAATCTTTGAACTCCCGAGTTTTTAAACTCAATCCGGGTCTTTAAACCCAATCACACATCCGGGCCCGCCCCCGTTACATATCATATCCGGGTCTTTAAACCCAATAGTCAAATCCAGCAAATCCAATTAAAAACCATTTTATCAAATCCATAATCCATTTCCAAATCCGAATCCGAAATCATCATTTTGAAGCCAATTCTGCATCCGGAATCATCATTCCGAATCCAAATCCAAAATTCCACTTTTCAAGTTCCAAAATCGAATCCCGAATCATATTTCCGAAATCTCGTTTATCGAACTCACTTTTCAAAATCCATTACAAATCCTTAAAATCAAATCATAATTCAAATTCCAAAATCACTGTATCAAAACCATTATCAAATCACCACATAAAAGTAAATCTTGTAAAATATGTAATTACGTAAATATCTTGAAATACGTGCAAAATCGTAAATCATCAATAGCATAGCATTAACATAGAAATCACATATAGAAAACATATAGAAACATTTATGCATGCATCATGAGTTAGAAAGTAAAGTCCACTCACAAACCATTCCCGATGCTGCCTCGAGATATGCTTGCAATTATGCCTTCCTGGCTAATCCCCTATCACTGGCTTTCCCGAACCTATCCAAATCTCATAATAAGATCACTATATACTTCATAAGCTTATACTAAAGCCCCGTAATTTTTCCGAATTTTTAACTATTTTTAAACTAGCCTTTAAACCTTCTGACATCCCGAAACATATCGAGACGATGTCCGATCGACTCAAAATCAGTCCCAAAATGTTCGTTACATCGAATACTTTAAAATTCATGTTGAACACTTCCCAAAAGAAGCCCCACACGCTCCCAAAGGGGCTACGCGTGGGCTTCACGCGCCGTTACTGTTCAATAAGTTTATAAAAAACACATTTCATAAAGAGATATTTATGCCCTTCACTAAAAAGTATCCATGTATCGTAAAATCAGTAATCAAAACATTTACTCAAATGAACCATTAGGGCCTTAGCCCAAAAATCGTAACTCCAAACCAAGTGTGGGAATTCAGCCCAAAATAGTGGAATACCAAAATCCGTAAATCCAAAACCAAGTGGGCCACTTCCCAAATCCATAACCACAAATCCACAAATACGGAAATACCATTTCATGAATCCAATAATCCATATTTACCACATAACCATCCTCGGCATCCCAGATGCCTAGAGTCTCAGACGCTTGACGTCCCAGACGTCATATCTCACTGTAATAAGCAACGCGTGCTACCCGGGGTCTCTCTGGGTCAATATCTCTGACATCCCAGATGTCTGATGTCCCAGACGTCTAATCATAACATTCCTGCTCCTGAGTCACTATACGGTCCGGTAGCTCCGTATAATGACCCCTCGCATGCAACACACTGTGACTTCACCAGTGTCCCAGACACCTGGAAGAGACCATCACATATTCTCGTATCAAGATGGTATATGGAAAACAGTTTTACAAAGCCATTTCAAAACATCTCAATGGGCCCTGCCCGAAATTCCCATAAAACATCCAAAATCCAATTAGGGTCCCTGACCCGAAATCACGTTTATAAAATATACCCAAAATCACATTTATAAAATCCAACTGGGCCTCATGCCCGATTTTGTAAACCACTGGGTCCCCAGCCCGATCACATAACTCAAAAGGGTTTTAGCCCGATTTCGTAAACCAACTGGGCCCCTAACCCGATCACATAATTCAAATGGGTCTTATGCCCGAGTTCATCATTCCAAAACCAAAACCATGCCATAAAACCATTATTAAACTCACAATCACATAGAAATAGCATAAACTCGTAAACCACGAAATACGTGTAAATACGGAATTACCTCGAAATACGTGCAATCATGTGAACCACCAGTGCCGTAATCATCATCATAGAAATCACGTATGTAAAACATATAAAATAGCTATGCATGCATCATAGTTTAGAAAAAGAAGTCCACTCATAGTCCGTCCTACGCTGCCGCCTCGATACGCGTGCCATAAGCCTTCTCGGGCCACACCACTATCACCGGGACTTCCAAACCTGTCCAAATCATACTAGAGGGTTACTAACCTCTTCATTAGCCTCCCATTAAAGCCCCGTAATTTTCCCAAATTTTTAACTATTTTAAAACTCGATCCTAAACCTTCAAACACCCCAAAATGTTCGTTACATCGAATAGATGATTTCACGTGTTGAAAGTTTCCCCAAAAATCCCTTCACGCACCCCCATGCGCGGCTTGAACCTTCTGAGCATGAAAGCCACGTGCGGCACTGTTCATCATCTTCTTCACTGAGCAAATAGGTCTGGTCCAGTCTGGTTCGGTTGGTCCGGTCTAGTCCAACTAGACCGGCGTGACCGGTTCCGGCCTATATCCCTCGTGTTTTCGGTCCAATTTCTTCCATTTTCATTCCTAAACCATCCTTTAAACATTACTAATATTTTTATGATTTTAAAATAGGAAAAACAAGTCTAAAAACTATACCTTTGATTTCCTCTTTGAACTGGCGACCCAAGCCTCGTCGGTTTTCCTGGATTCCGGCCACCTTTGGCTACCAATTCAAGCCTATTCGTCTCCTAGGAACCTCAAAAGCATCCCCCAATTAATGGAATCGATCAAACCTCACTAAATCCTGCGTTGCCATTTTTGAATTCAAAAACCATAGTTTTGGTGCCTTACCTCCGGATTGCGACCACCGTGCACGACGGTGCAAGCCCTGGTCGTCATCCTCCACGTCTCATCTCACTCTCACTCTTTCACTCACACCACAAACACAGATAACAGGGATTGGAAGGTTGTATGGAATGGGTGTTCGGGTTTTGCAGAGAATGAAGGAGATGGAAATGGTTGCACGGGTGGGAAGAGAGATGTGAGGGGTGAGTTAATTAATTAATTAAATAATCAAGTGGCCAATGGACATAGATCCACCAATTAAGGAATAGTAACCAATGGGATAAGTGTCACTCATCTAAGGGCCCCACACAAATATTTGCCCAATTGGATTAAAATAATATTTAATAAGAATCCCAAGACGTAAATCACCGTTTTCGCTCCCGTGACCATAACTTCTCCGTTCGACGTCAGATTTCGATGTACCACCTGTCTACGGACTCGTGACATTCCAAACTACGTCACGGTCATCGGTCCTCGTACATTTGACTCCCCGAGTCAAAATTCAAAATTTTACCCAAGACTAGGGGCAAAACTATCATTTTGCAACGTTCATCCGATTTCGCTCAACCAATCCTCAATTAATTTCACTAATCCTTCATTAGTCACTAATCTATTCCTGGAATTTGGGACGGGTAGTTACAACCTTCCCCCCTTTAATAATTTCGCCCTCGAAATTCCAACTATCATGATTCCACATCCACCTCATGGAAAAACAATTCGATCTCACAATATGTGTACACTTGTACACCCACTAATCAGAACAATACTTTTCTGCACCTCGACGTTCCACTAACACTCACGTCGCATCATCTACACTCGACCACTTCGAGTGAAATTGATCACAGATTCAGAGTTGATACCCTCCGACAATTCTACCATTATGCTGACACATTTAACTTGAAACATTCAGCTTAACGGTTTCTCTCAATCACTAATATACTCTAACATCCGCACCCATTGGGAGTCACCAAATCCTACTCATGAATCCATGCCGACACATTCAGCCAAATTGTCACCACTTAGCCATTTGTAAATCAATCTGACATCTCTCCCACCTCGCGAGTTACCAGATCTCACAATTTCTCCACAATTCCTGAATTTTTACCATGTCAGCATTACATGCTCCATCACGATGCGCTCAGCCGTCACTCACGGCTCCATGGTCACAATTCGAATCACTGACACACATTGACTCACTTTAGAGTCGCACCAAGATACCTCGTACCAAAACTTCCTCTAATCCATGCTGCCATTAGTGAAAGTCACCAAGTAGCCGATCCACGCAAAACAACCTGTGGTTACACCAACCACCAACTGACTCAACCTGAGTATACGTATACCAACATCTCACTTGACCTGTATGTAACTGGACCCCATCGAATACCTGCCCCGCAGTAATACATACCCCAACTCTAGGGTTCCATTAGCCATCCACGGCTCTGAGCACCTGCATACAATCACTGAATCCGTCAAAATCACTCTGCCCAGTGCATAGTATTCAATGTCCAGTTCACGTCCTCAACCAATCCAATGATATCGGAACTAAGCCGACTACCAACACGCTCAACCACACACTTTGGTACACCCTATGTACCATCATCAGGCACCACTCGGCCTATCCAGTATCGATCCTCGCACAACGTACAGGGTACGTACATCCATCCTCCAACCTGTCCACTACATGGTTCGTAGTCAATCACGATTTAATACTATGGTTCATCTGTTCAATCCCGTACTAGATAATTCGATTACTCCAACTCATCATCCATTTTGAGTCCCAAGGTCACCCGACCAGCATCACAACATTTACTCCCATACACGTAATCCAACACGTACCAATCTGACTCACGCCTACCAAGGCATACCCATTTATGCCAATTGAGCATCCATTCTCACCCACGTCTACTGAGACGTCATAACACCAAACGTATCGATTACTTGCTCAAACGATTTTCGTACCACATTCGATTGACTTCGAAAGAAAGCCAATCCCATTGTCCACATATCTAAGGCTGACTAAATCCGACCCCCATCGGATACCCACTCGTTCACAAAGACAAATACCTAAGCCAAATCGTAAACATCTCAACTCACTCAAGTACTGTCTCATATCGGATTAACTTCGAAAAAGAAGTTCAGTCCCAACATTCCCATATCCAAAGATCCATGATAGGGCAATAAACTCTCCACCTAACCTGATCAACAAGATCACAATCTAGATCCACCACCACGTCATCCGACTAGTAACATCACGATCCTAGATCGTCACAATGCCCAATGTCCACATCATCACAATCCTGATCCACCTAGGATCCACATATGCTCACTTAGCTAACAATCCACCTGAAATCTGATCATAGAGTCTTACACCCTCTTGAATCCTTTGTCAGCCACAACACTCCTCAATCAATTCTCACATCTAAATAGATCAGTCAACGACGAGACATGTCGAGACGTAGGACCCCTCCGATTACCTCATATAGATCCTTGTCATTCCACGTCATCATTCTGCTCATCTTGTCCTATCCAGACTCCCTCGTCTTAATTCCCTAGGTGGGATGATAGTCCCGACATCCACCCCTAATCCAGAATTAAACACAACTTCTCTTGTCCAATGACCCAAATCCAATCATGGGTTCACCAACCAATACACGCTCAACGTACTGGTGACAACAACCATCATTTTCCATAGGTAGAAAATAAGAAATCGCCCCAATGACTTTAGAATACCCATCACCAATGCTAAAACAAACACTCATCTCATCTCCTCAATCACAACTCTCTTCGATTCTGAAGTTACAACCATGTTGGAAAATCGGTATGCTTCCAACTAAGTGTCAAGTCCAACCACTAGACTTCCCAATTCTTTAACTCACTCGGACAACCACGTGTCCGAAACCAATTTATTACCCAGGCCTCTTATATGTTTATTACCGTTTATGCACATCCGAAAGGATGTAATTTGTTACTATCTCGTTCTCACATCTCAACCTTTACAGGCTCAACTCTCGGGTCTCCATGTTATTCACAATCTCAAAATCTCACATTAACACCACCATTGATTCTCTTCGGCTTCTTCCAATTTCCATGAATTCTTTGCAATTCTTCATGATACTAGAAACACACAACCACTCAAGTTTTGGAGTTGACGACAACTCCCTGAATCCACTAATTTCCATGAAGTCCCCATGCGTCATCCAAAAACTTCTCGTGTCTCAATCATACCCTTTCATCCATTCATCACTTTGTCATCTCATAACTCTTGGGACTTATCCCAACACATCACAACCCCTGTTGGATCCCATCCAGGCCAACTCATCCACTACTGAACCTCAGATACTGAGCATACGCCCATCACGATGGAGTCACATCCCAACTCATGGCTTATCGTCATCATAACCACTAGCACACAGTGTACGAATCAAACAACCCTGAGTCATTACTCATACCGAGAAACAACCCCGTATCTTCGCTCAGGTGAAAGGGACTCTGCCTCTCTCGTACCCCACAACTATGGGTACCACCATTCTGAAAATCCACAGCAAGATAATGAACGTTCCCTGAACACCCCCTGATCCTCAACTACCACCACTACATAAATCACCCTCGATAGCTAGCCACCTCCACACGACTGCCTACTAACAGTCATCGTTATCAAGATCTGCATCCACACATCACACTATTATCCGGTCTAACCCGGGATTCCATATCTTATCTCAAAACCGTACTCGTGGATTGAATCCCATCATTTCACTTCATGTCGGGCCAACCAACCTCTATAGTTTCGACTAGACTCACTAGAGTCATCCATATGGTCATCCACGACCTCAACCGCTCTTTGTAGCACAAGTTCCAATCCGCCAGTCACAATCTGAGGTTCGACCCAACAAACCACCTCGACTTCGGAAAGTCGCCCAATCCACTACAATTACGAACTCACAATTCCAATTCATCAATCACAACTAAGGTTCACCTTTCCAGTCTATCCTTCATAAATTAGGGTTCCACAATCACTGACAGGACCACCCCGATTATCGCCTCGATAATCGGGGAAGCATCCTGCTCCTGTCTGACAATCGAACACAAAAGACCAGGAAACCAGATAAAATTACATCACACCCATTGTCAGACCAGGGAGATTAAACAAATACAACCGACTGGACATCAATTCCATAGTTTCACAGAGCATAATATTACAAAATAGGATAAAGATCAAATCCTACTCTGTGAACTAACTACTCCGCAGCGGAAAATGTATGCCTTTTCCTCTGCCTCTGCGCTAGCCCCCGAACTTCTACCACGACCTAAAGGGTATTTAAAACAGCAAAGTGTGAATGGACTAAAACAAAAGTTTACAGAAAACAGTTTAAAGAAATCGGGGTTCACCCTCCAGTTTTATAATACACATGCATAACTGGATATTCAAAACCGCATACTAAACATTCGAAATCCCTTTTTTCGTATCATATGGAAAACATTACAGCAACAGTTATAAACTCGTATGAAATGATATAATATTATCACAAACCAGAAATCGTCTTTTCGAAACATTAACCAAACCAAATCATGTAAAATTGAATTAATAATCACAATCAAGCCGTTGGATCTATCCGAGTCTTTAAACTCAATATCAGGCCTTCCCGGGATATCAACGAGTCTTTAAACTCAAAACATAATTAATAGGCCTCGGGGGTATCACATTAACAGAGTCTTTAAACTCACAAGTCTTTAAACTCAAATCCGGGTCTTTAAACCCAATTTCGGGCCCGCCCTGTCATCAATTAACCGGGTCTTTAAACCCAAAATCAGATCCAACAATCATTCCGGGTCTTTAAACCCAAAACAATTTTATAAAGCACAATAAATCAGGATCCCTCGTGATCCGTTTTCCAAAACCATTTCGAAATCACATATCGTCATAATAGGACTTATGTCCGGGTTTCACATGTAATTTCCGAAAATTACTTCACAATTATACTCAAAACATCATAAATACGTAACATGCATAATCATCTCAAATTACTTCATCAAACCATCATTCATGCATAGGAGAAAACCGTAACCTCGAAATACGTAAAATACGATAATCCTCGAAAAACGTGAAATTACGTAAAACCAAAATATCATGATTATCAACATAATTCATATATGGAAACATAAACAAAGGAGTAAAAATAGTCATGCATGCACGGTTGAAAATCAAAAGTCCACTCACGATTTTCGGAAGCGTCAATCGCGCCCCGTGTGCTCCTTGGTAGCCTCGGGAAAGTTCGGGCCTGTAAAAAGGTACAAGAAGGGTTACAACCATCCCCAAAAAGTTCGTATTAATTTCCCTAATTTTTTTGGATTTTTCGACGTAATTAAACTTAAGGACCTAAACTTCCCAACCCTCGAAACTATCCAGAACGACACCCGATCAACTTGAACTTTAAATAAAAAATGTCCAAAACATTAAAAGGAAGAAAACTCCAGTTGACCTTGACTGGAGATGAGGTCACACGCGCCGTCACGTGCCGGCCAAAGTGGCTGCACGTGAAGGCCACGCGCCTGCTACAGTGTCGTCTTCCTCACCCTCACACCTACTAAACGGACCTTCAACCCGCGACTCGACCCGGCTAATTACCCTTCAATTCTCAATCAATTCCTTTCGTGGTTGATCCTAACATCTTCTATAATCATTTAATTTAAGATCTGTGTCAATGATTTCCCTCGACAAGCACTAAATCGATCAATCCAGACTCGAACAGTCAAACGGGTTGACTTCTGGAACTCACCCAACACGGTTCCATTCTCGAATTAACTTAGATAGGATCTTAAGGAGATCTAAATGAACACTCTAACACAACCAATTGAACGAACCTTTACCTGGAAGTAGCATCCACAACACTGGATTTTCTTCGAAACTGGAACTTGGGTTCCTAGACAAACAGCGATCGACCTCCTTCAATTCTTTCGTGGTTGAGTTCGTAGTGAACCCAGAAGACTAACCCCACTCTCAGTTTAGCCCAACTCACCCCACAAATTGAAAACCAAGTTTTCCCTCAAATTTCCAAAAACGGGTTCTTCACGGTTTTCTCTCAACTCTCAGCCCTCAAACTGATTCGAAATGAACCCTCTCACTTCCCCTAACTCAGTTAATCGATCAAATGGATGGCAACCCGTGGGAATCCATCTGATTCCTCTCTGAACTTGTTTCCCGCAAACAGAACCCAAAGCCAATTTTTAAACTTTCCCGTGCTCTGTGTGGTTTCAGTCCACACCATTCAACCCTGTCTTCATTATCCTCAATCCAATTAAACAATCCACTGAGACAGTCCACTACTGATTAATCAATTGGGATACTCAGAACCACCACACACGGTGGTGCAGCCAATGTCCCCCACGGTTTCTACAGTAACCCGTGGTGAAAAAGACCAAATTGCCCTCAGTTCAATAATTACCATAATGCCCTTCAACTTCTGTGACCCGTAACTTGATCATTCGATGACCGTTTGACGCATGCCGCCTGTCGTTGTACTCAGGGCACCGAGACCTACCTAACGGTCCTCGAGTCGTGTGAAAATCGATTGTCAATCAAAAAGTCAACATTTTCCCCCCTAATCGTCCAAATTACGGTAATGCCCTTGAACTTCCAAACGTCATAACTTTTTCCCTGTTCGTCAGAATCAGACGTGCCACCTGCCTATGAACTCGTGACGTCCCGAGCTATGTCACGGTCATCGGTCAACGTCCGTTCGACCCTCCAATCAAAAAGTCAAAAAATTGACCACACTAATCACAGGGGTAAAAACGTCATTTTATTCATTATTTTACAAAATTACATTTTTCGAATTTCTGGGGCGTTACAATCACACCCTAGGGTTCCCCTGAACCCAACTACTTTCTGCAATAAAATTCACAATCTCACCGACCCCGCGGTCTTGACATCATATGGACGTCAATCCAATCCTACCATCAACGCAACTGGGGTTCCACCACTAAGGTCATCAGCTAACTCTGATGTACCAACATTCCCCACACCAGCAATCACCACTAGGGTTCACATTCTCAGACCATCACTCAATCGAGGTTCACATTTCCAGATTACCACTCGAATAGGGTTCCTCGAACCCAGCTACTCCCAGCAACATCACAATCTAACATCACATGAACGAACCAACGATCCCACATTACCAATTCGTCACATACAACCCCACTTGGGTCGAATCACACTAACGCACGACATATCGGGCCAATCACACACTATCCACTATTCAATCCCAAGAACTACTAAACCAACATCCTACTATTAGGTTAATAATAGGCTAATCACGTAGAGACATCACATCTTTGACCTGCGCGTACCACAAGAACTACACAGTTTGCTCGCATAGCGACAACCTCGCTCTGATACCACTTGACATGACCCATCCCAATCCCCCCGGGATTAACATGGGATGTACCATGTTCCCATCTGACACGAAGTGTCAGATAAGGGATAATACATACCTCAACCCATACGGGACTCCCAGAGCGCGCCAGGAACGGTGGAGGAGTGCGATGTCTCGGTCTCTGCTAGGGCCCGCATCCGTGATCAACCTGAAGGGCATTAAAACCATTAAAAACTATGAGTGGACGAAAATCAATTAGTTTATAAAAAACACATTTCATAAAGAGATATTTATGCACTTCACTAAAAGTATGCATGTATCGCAAAATCAGTAATCAAAACATTTACTCAAATGAACCATTAGGGCCTTAGCCCAAAAATCGTAACTCAAACCCAAGTGTGGGAACTCAGCCCAAAACAGTGGAATACCAAAATCAGTAAATCCAAAACCAAGTGGGCCACTGCCCAAATCCGCAAACACTGAAATACCATTTCATGAATCCAATAATCCAAATTTACCACATAACCATCCTCGGCATCCCAGATACCTAGCGTCCCAAATGCTTGACGTCCCCGACGTCATATCTCACGGTAATAAGCAACATGTACTACCCGGAGTCTCTCCGGGTCAATATCTCTGACATCCCAGACGTCTAATCATAGCATTCCTACTCATGTGTCACTGTACGGTCTGGTAGCTCTGATGTGTCACTGTACGGTCTGGTAGCTCTGTATAATGGCCTCTCGTAGGTAACGCACCGTGACTTCCCCAGTGTCCCAGACACCTAGAGGAGACCATCACATATCCTCGTATTAAGTTGGTATATGGAAAACAGTTTTACAAATCTATTTCAAAACATCTCAATGGGCCTTGCCCGAAATTCCCATAAAACATCCAAAATCCAATTAGGGTCCCCGACCCGAAATCAAGTTTATAAAATATAGGGTCCCAGACCTGAAATCACATTTATAAAATCCAATTGGGCCTCATGCCCAAGTTCATAAACCACTAGGCTCCCGGCCCGATCACATAACTCAAAAGGGTCTCAGCCCGATTTCATAAACCAACTGGGCCCCTGGCCCAATCACATAATTTAAATGGGGCTCATGCCCGAGTTCATCCTTCCAAAACCAACATCATGCCATAGAACCATTATTAAACTCACAATCACATAGCAATAGCATAAACTCGTAAACCTTGAAATACGTGTAAATACGAAATTACCTCGAAATACGTGCAATCATGTGAACCCCCAGTACCACAATCATCATCATAGAAATCACGTATGTAAAACATATAAAATAGTTATGCATGCATCATAGTTTAGAAAACAAAGTCCACTCACAGACCGTCCTACGATGCAGCCTCGATACGCGTGCCATAAGCCTTCCTGGGCTACACCACTATCACCGGGACTTCCAAACCTATCCAAATCATACTAGCGGATTACTAACCTCTTCATTAACCTCCCATTAAAGCCCCGTAATTTTTACGAATTTATAACTATATTAAAACTTGATCCTAAACTTTCGGACACCCCGAAACATATCGAAACGATGTCTGATTGACACGAAACCAGTCCCAAAATGTTCGTTACATCGAATAGATGATTTCACGTGTTGAAAGCTTCCCCAAAAAGCCCTTCACACGCCCCCAAGCGTGGCTTGAACCTCCTGTGGGTGAAAGCCACGTGCGGCATGGTTCATCATCTTCTTCACTGAGCAAATCGGTCCGGTCCGGTCCGGTTCGGTTGGTCTGGTCTAATCCAACTGGACCGGCATGATCGGCTCGGGCCTGTATCCCTCATGTTTTCTGTCCAATTTCTTCCATTTTCATTCCTAAAACAAGTCTAAAATAAGAAAAACAAGTCTAAAAACTATACCTTTGATTTCCTCTTTAAACCGGCCACCCAAGCCTCGTCGGTTTTCCTGGATTCTGGCCATTATTGGCTACCAATTCAAGCCTATTCGTCTCCTAGCAACCTCAGAAAAATCCCCCAATTAATGGAATCGATCAACCCTCACTAAATCCTGCGTTGTCATTTTTGAATTCAAAAACTATAGTTTCGGTGCCTTACCTTCGGATTGCCACCCCCGTGCATGACGGTGCAAGCCCTGGCCGTCATCCTCCACATCTCATCTCACTCTCACTCTTTCACTCACACCACACACACAGATAACAGGGATTGGAGGGTTGTATGGAATGGGTGTTCGGGTTTTGCAAAGAATGAAGGAGATGGAAATGGTTGCACGGGTGGGAAGAGAGATGTGAGGGGTGAGTTAATTAATTAATTAAATAATCAAGTGGCCAATGGACATAGATCCACCAATTAGGGAATAGTAACCAATGGGATGAGTGTCACTCATCCAAGGGCCACACACAAATATCTGCCCAATTGGATTAAAATAATATTTAATAGGAAACCCAAGACGTAAATCTCCGCTTTCACTTCCGTGACCTCAACTTCTCCATTTGACGTCCGATTTAGACGTGCCGCCTGTCTACAAACTCGTGACGTCCCAAACTACATCACGATCATCGGTCCTCGTACGTTTGACTCCACGGGTCAAAAGGAAACATTTTTCCCAAGACCAAGGGCAAAATAGTCATTTAGCACCGCCCGTCCGATTTCGCTCGACCAATCCTCGATTAAATTCACTAATCCTTCATTAGTCACTAATCTAATATCGGAATTCAAGACGGGTCGTTACAGTACGTCCATAACAAACTGGGGGAATCCAACTGAGCTCACACTTAGGTCTCCTACCCGGTTTCCATCACCTGCCACTCCAACCTTATATGACATTTTCCAAACCGTTACCAACATTGTTAACGTATCGCTACCAAGAAAACCAACTCAATCAACTTTCGGTCCAACTGGCCATCATCTTATTCTCATCGAGGTTAACATATTTCCAATTTGTATCTGTGGTACCTCGAACATCGCACCAGTCGACACTCACGGCTCAACCATTACCAAGTGAATCACTAAAGCTACCAGTCACATCAACCTAGACTCATCCTCGAGTCATGCGTGCCTCGTACCAACTCATTCAGTAACGTAAGATCTGTCGTCTTCTAGTACGAATTTCACTTCGCAAACCAATTCTCATGACGACATCTACCGGCCTCGGTACTACTCTCGTCAGCGATCCGCGCCGACCTCACCGGAGTCACAACGTACTCGTTCACACCACTAACTCAGCCAATCATCTCACCAGTGGTTCCACTAACCACCAACACCATCAACATGTGGGAACACCATCCACATCTCACACTACCTGTCTACAACTAGACCCTATCACATACCTTTCAAACCGTGATCGCACATCCCAACATTAGGGTCCCACCAGCCAATCGTGGCTCTGAGCATCCAGCTCACATCAACACTAAATCCTGCCATAACCAATCAGATCACTCGGGATCACCCTAATCCAGTCCATATGCTTAGTCAATCAATCACATCGGCACTAGCCGAGCTCCAACACACTTAGGAAGATCACGATGTATCTCGTCTCCATCTAAGAATTATCCTAAGACATTTTTCGATCGTCACACTGTATCCTCGGGCACGTAACATCCTCGTATCCACACTGACTACCACCTGACTACGAGCCAATCACCCTTCACTTTTGAGATCCATTGGTCCCACTAATACTAGACCAACACTTCAGGTCCAACACGCCTTCCGAGGAATACCAACGTAAGTCCGTTTCGAGTCTCCTGGTCTCCTAGTCTCCTGGGCCTCCCGACCAACATCAAATCCAACCACATCTCATTTACATACACAGGGCAGACCCAATGCTAGATCAAAGTCCAATAACCATATGTATGAAAGAAAGACCACACTCGTCTTGCACATATCCAACATATTCAAGAGATCCAACTTGCCCATCACTAAGTCCACATCATATCACTTCTGATATCCAGCCATGTTCACTCCTTCAGGACAGAGCAATCTCCTCATCTTCATGTTTAACATATCCAACCTCTATCTTGTCATCCTACTAACATGTCCACGTTTTGTGATAAGTGGATCCCATTTACTATCTCACTACTTCGCCTTCAATTCCCACAAATGATAAGACAACCACATCAAATCAAATCGATCAAGAATACCACACGTCTCG
This sequence comes from Prinsepia uniflora, assembly GCA_032719365.1. Taxonomy (NCBI): domain Eukaryota; kingdom Viridiplantae; phylum Streptophyta; class Magnoliopsida; order Rosales; family Rosaceae; genus Prinsepia; species Prinsepia uniflora. Next base: position 76,075,269 of record CM064863.1, read on the forward strand.
AGACACGTCTAGATTGTGGGTTCTCTGCAATTACCTCATATTGATCAGTTATAGTCACTCCTACCTCAATCCAACTTAACACAATCTCATGACACTCACCACACATGCCAAACATGGCATCACCAAGTACTCTCTCTACTCCTGAACACATCCACACGTGTCCACGATTAAGGGTGGTCACAACTCCTGAAGATCCATCAATGAGTCTCCCAAACTGATTCCAGAGTGAGTATCCATCACTCAACATCTAACACCAACTTGGAATCAACACAACATCTCATTGTCTCAACCACAACATCCCCTGATTCCGAGATTCCAACCATGGGACTTCATCCCCAACAAGTATACCACCACCGGACTAACCGTCCAACGTCAACTACTTTACTACACTTAGGAAATCCACAACTCCTACGGATCACAACCACGTGTTCGTAACCAAGCCAACTCATCGACCAACTCGCATGTCGGTTATTACCGTTTATGCACATCCAAAAGGATGTCAGTCATCACGTATCCTGATTCTCACGTATCAACCTTTCCAAGGCTCAACTTCGAGTCACCAACTCTCGGGATCACAATCAACGATCACCCACCTCGGACTCCCCAGTTACTATCCTCGAAGTCGTCCATCACTAGTATTAGGGAATCACCAAGTATTGGCCTCGACATCACCCAAATGTCAACCTCGACATATGCCGACACAGTCCAACACACTCGACATCTCCAACACATCAGGATGAGTCCACGAAAACCAACCTTGTGGATGGTCAAACCCGACCATACACTCTAAACCGAAGCCTAGGTCCACCGTGCTTCCGCTGCGCTACTCTGATCAAACTAACGGTATCCTAACCGTTCATCCTGAAACATGACCTGCCATGGTCATCGCATCTCCCATCTCGATTAGTGGTTCCTACCAGACACCGGCACCTCACGCCTGGTCACAACCTCGACTCACGATGTGCCCATCGTACCATTACAAGCATCACAACTCGTGGCACATAATCTCCGATCTAGGGTTCACAACACACTAATCCCGAAGTTTCGCTCATACCGAGTCAAAACCCTCAATCTATGCTCGGGTTGAGGAAACCAACCTCCTTATATTCCACAACTCTAAGCAACTAAACGTTCCACGGTACCTAGATGAGATCGCAACCAGATCCACTACACCACACTCTACTAGTCGGGTCAAGCCAAGTCATCCAATCTCCACAATATCACTAGACTCGACCAGAGTCATCCACCAAGCCATCCAATACCTCGATTGCGCCTAGCGGCACCATCTCGAGTCTGGCCGTAAGTCAGCCCAAGCCACAACAACTGACTCACCACAAACCCCAACTCATGTTTTCCAAACTAAGCACTCACACTGGGGTTTCTCACAACAACATCACCACTCGGGTCGTCACACCTAGCTAAGAACATCCCTTAACATACTAGCTACACACAAACGTCAAGCAGTAACCATCGCTTGGGGGGAATCCCCCAACTCCTACAAGCAGGTTCCTTTACACTCGCAACTCGAGGCATCCAGCTACTCGTAGCCGCACAAGTCCAATCTCAACCAATCTGACCAAGTGGTCATAAGTCCACCCTATCGTCTTCTGATTGCCACCCGGCCCAAAAGGCTAGTCGGCCAACCATCGATCGTATCTCTCACACCTAATTCACTGGCACATCTGACCCTAAGGGCCAACCAACGAGCATATCCCGCACCAAACACGATATCGCTCTCGCCACTAACTATCGAACTATAACTTGCTATCAGTGGTGTATCCAAGTTGATGACAGGTTGTTCCGCGTCGAGACATCACATCCACAGCAGCATCACAACACGCAAGTCGACGAACCAACTACGCTGGAAGCCAAAACCTTGTGTAGAGCGTACAAACCACGCTCTGATACTAAATTGACACGGCCCACCCCCAATCCCTCGGGATTAAGGGCTACGTCATGCTCCCGTCTGACCCACGTGCGACACGAAGGTTAAACACTCGTTCAACCCCCGTGGAACACGCAAGCCAGACAAGGGATACCCAGCTCAACGTACCGATAACCAACTTGAGTTAACCAGAGTACGTAGAACCACTGTGGATTGCGTGTGTGATGTCTTCGTCCCCCTGACAACAGTCCGCACCGCATCAACCTAGAGGGTATCGAAAACACAAAAGACTGTGAGTGGAAAAAAACAAATAATAAGTTTATAAAACACTTATAAGAAAAGACATTTATACCCTCCATTTAAAAACCAATGCATGCATATAAAACCCATTTCATAAAACCATTTCATATTCAAGCTAATATAACCATTTATGAAACCTGAAATCATTTCATTTTCTCAAATCCTGGGCCTCAGCCCAAACCATCTAGAAACCATTTGAAAACCTTTATTATTGAAAACCATCAAGTTATCACAGAAATCCAAACATATTGGAAAACACTTTTGAAACCCATTTCAATCAATCGAACCTACTGGATCTATCCGAGTCTTTAAACTCAATAACAATTCGAGTCTTTAAACTCAATCTAGGCCTCAATATAATCTGAGTCTTTAAACTCAATAGGCCTACGGGGGAAATCATAATATCCGAATCTTTAAACTCCCGAGTCTTTAAACTCAATTCAGGACTTTAAACCCAATCACATATCCGGGCCTGCCCCCGTCACACATTATATCCGGGTCTTTAAACCCAATAACCAGATCCAGCAAATCCAATTAAAAACCATTTTATCAAATCCATAATCCATTTCCAAATCCGAATCCGAAATCATCATTCTGAAGCCAAGTCTGCATTCGGAATCATCATTCCGAATCCAACTCCAGAATTCCACTTTTCAAGTTCCAAAACCGAATCCCGAATCATATTTGCGAAATCTAATTCCAAAACTGAAATCTCGTTTATCAAACTCACTTTTCAAAATCCATTACAAATCCTTGAAATCAAATCATAATTCAAATCCCAAAATCACTGTATCAAAACCATTATCAAATCACCACATAAAACTAAATCTCGTAAAACGTGCAATTAAGTAAATATCTCGAAATACGTGTAAACCCGTAAATCATCAATTGACAGGACCTATCCCAATTCCCCCGGGATTAACGCGGGATGACCCCGCTCCCGTCTGACACGAAGTGTCAGACAAGGGATATTTCCGTCCTTTGCCCTCCCGGGCTATCAGAGTACGCCAGGATCCAGAGGAGGTATGTGATATCTCAGTCTCTGCTACAATCCACATCCGATGTCAACCTGAAGGGCAGTCAAAATATTAAAAGCTGTGAGTGGACAAAACAAGTAGTTTATAAAAATAGTTTATCGAAGAAATTTGTACCCTTCACTAAAAAGCATGCACGCATTCGAAACCATTTAACCAAATGAAACCATATGTGGGAACTAAGTCCAAAACCATAATGAAAACGACCATACGGGCCACTGCCCAAATCCATAAGGGACTCAGCCCAAATCAGAAGTAAACCAAGTACACGAGCCACTGCTCAAAACCTGTGTAACCACACATCACATATTATATATCATATCTATATCATATACACATATTATTCACACAACCAATCCTGTCACGGCTTCCAAAGCTACGCGCGCTGCCACCCGGGGTCTCACACCCAAGTCTTCTCAAAGACAAAGTTAATGCCCGTAGACCACTGACCCTACCTGAGGTTATAGTACAAGCCTTCCTGAGAGTAAGGAACCCATCGGGGGCAACTCCCACTCAGTCAGTGCTCCGTGACTACTCCGGGGTCCACCTAGGCCAACGACCCTCCACGGAGGAGATAATAGAACAAGTAAAGGAAGGTATATGAACATATATATACATAACAAAAACATTCACGCTCGGTTCCCCTGAACCGTAATGATCCATAACATCCATTTCATGCCCGGTTCCCATAAACCGTCATGTACCATAATGACCTGACAAGGGTTCATGCTAGTTCCCATAAACCATCATGAACCACAATGACCTTTCCAGAGTTCATGCCGGTTCCCATAAACCGTCATGAACTTGGAAATCCATCTAGGATCCCTGACCCGAAATCATAAACCGTAAAGTAACTGGGTCTCGTGCCCGAACATATGACATCAGCTGGGCACCGTGCTCGATATCTAAGGGTCAGTCACGACTCCGATCGTAGTGATGCGTGCAACCATCCATCCAGGACCGCCCTCAATCCTGGTATGTCGTCGTGAACGTATCAACTGACGCGACCACCACAAGGTCATGGTGCACTCATCACCGATCGATATCCGGAACCGTCAGCACTCCAAAGTCGAGCCTCCCCAGGCTACCCGACCACGAATCGTGCATCGTGACCTCTCCGGAAGGAACACATCCCAATCCGGAGGCAAGCGTCGTATCGTCGGTCGCCATGCACACAGCACTCGCCGCGACCACGATCTAGACCCGAAGGTCGTAAATAGCGTCATATGCCCGAGACAAAACCAAATGGGTCTCATACCCGAGTTTATCCTTTTAGAAATCCAAAAACATTTCATTTAGACCAATAAAGACATACAGACCCGTTTAGGCACCATATAGGGTCGAAACCTCGAAATACGTGCCTATACATAACCACACATCCAAATGCACTCATGGCATCACAAAAAAGTATTTAAAACATATAATAAACATTTATGCATGCACCAATTTAGAAAATAAGGTCCACTCACAGACCGTCCGAGCTGCCGCCTCGATTTGTGTGCCATAGGCTCTCTCGAGCCAATCGCTATCACCGGGACTCCCAAACCTGTCCAAATTGTAATAGAGGGTTACTAACTACTTAATTAACCTCCTACCAAAGCCCCGTAATTTTTCCAAACTTTTAACTATTTTTAAACCGACCCTAAACCTTCGGATAGCCCGAAACCTATCGAAACGATGTCCGATTGACGCGAGACCAGTCCCAAAATCTTCGTTACATCGAATAAAAGATTTCATATGTTGAACACTTTCCCAAACAGTGCCTCACGCATCCCCACGTGCCCTAGGAAGTCACCTGCGCGTGAGATCACGCGCGGTGAATAGTGTCACCAGCAACCTCCCGCCCACCGGGTTTGCTGGTTCGAACCGGACCAGACCGGCTCGACCGGTTCAATCCTCAAACCTCCATGTTTTCGATCCATTTTGTCCCATTTTCATTCTAATACCTTCCTAATCCCATTTCTAATCTTTTTAGCCATTAAAATGGGATAGAAAACATCGAAACTTGTACCTTAAAGCTCGGCCATGGCGGCCGGATTTTCCCCCTCCGTTCACGACTGTTCCAGGCCGTCCAACGTCTCGAAATCAATCCCATTCATCTCCTGGGATCCCCAGAAACCTTACCCAATTAAAGAAATCGAGTAAAACCCATTAAAACCAAACTTCGAATTTTTAAATATTTTTACCTCACGGTCGTCCTCCTCCCGCCATGAACCGCCGCGTCCTCCGCTGTCCTCAGTCTCACAGTCCTTCCTCTCATTCCCTCACGGTCATGTTCAGCTCAGATAATGGGTGGTGGTATGTGTGGGTTGTGTGTTAGAGAGAAAATGAAGAAAATGGAGGGTTATGGGTTATGGGGTTCGGGTTTGAGGATGAACAAAGTAGAGATGATGGCTGATGGGAGAGAGAATAATGGATGATGAGGATTAATTGAGGGATGGAATGGATGGTTAGGATTAGAGATGAGTTAATTGGATTAATTATAAAATATTAAATTAATATTATTTAATTAAGTCAGATCCCCTTTTTAGGGGTTTTAGCCAATGGGATGAGTGACACTTGTCACTCATCCATGGGACCCACCTAAAATATCTAGCCCAATCAGATTTTGCCAAATCATCCCTGTCTCGAAGTACGTGCATAGTAAAATCGAACTTCTGTGACCTATAACTTCCCCGTTCGAAGTCCAATTTCAGCATGCCGCTTGTCTATGGATTCGTATCATCCCGATCTACGTAATGGTCCTCGGCCCTCGGCCATCGGACCTCTCGGTCAAAAGTCAACATTTGCCCCTTTTAATCTAAATTACCAAAATGCCCCTAAACTTCCGAATGCCATAACTTCTCCTACGAACGTCGGAATTGAACGTGGCACCTGTCTATGAACTCGTGACGTCACGAACTACGTCACGATCATCGGTCAAAGTCCATTTGACCGCCAGAATAAAAAGTCAACGTTTTGCCCACGCCTAGGGGCAAAACCGTCATTTCGCATCGTTCGTCCAATTTCACCCTACTAATCACCGATTAACCTCACAAATCGTGATTAGTCACTAATCTAATCCTGGAATTTGGGACGGCTCGTTACATCAATAGCATAGCATAAACATAGAAATCACATATAAAAAACATATTGAAACATTTATGCATGCGTCATGAGTTAGAAAGCAAAGTCCACTCACAGACCATCCCCGATGCCACCTCGATACACGTGTAATTACGCCTTCCCGACTAATCCCCTATCACCGGCTTTCTCAAACCTATCCAAATCTCATAATAAGGTCACTGACTACTTCATAAGCTTATACTAAAGGCCTGTAATTTTTCTGAATTTTTAACTATTTTTAAAGTAGCCTTTAAACCTTCGGACATCCCGAAACATATCGAGACGATATCCGATCGACTCAAAACCAGTCCCAAAATGTTCGTTACATCGAATACTTTAAAATTCGTGTTGAACACTTCCCCAAAAGAAGCCCCACGGGCCCTCACGCGCCGCCCAAAGGGGCTACACATGGGCATCACGAGTAGTTACTGTTCATCGTCTTCAACCTTGGTAAACCGGTTCAGGCAAATCCAGACTGACTCGGTCCAGATATGAACCGACGTTCACGATTTTCAGCCATTTCCAACCCGATTTCGATCCTTTCTTCACCAATAGCATCGTCCCCTAATTTCTAATCGTTCTAACTAATAAAAACATGAAACTAGGGCTAGATGATTAAATTCCAATGTTGAAGAACAAACCCGAAAGCTTCCTCCCCTGTTCCCGGCCACCACAATTATCCTCCGACCACGGTTTCACGTCCTCTAGGCTCGTCTCAACTTTCTGAAGCTAACCTAGTCAACCAAGTCATGCCTTAACCGATAAACCACATATTACCATTTTCTGAACAAAACAGAGAAACAGAGCTCCAGAAAATAGCTTACTTACACCTTTGCTCCACCGTGGACACCACCACGATCCTCACACCTCCCTGAGTTCCTTTTGTTCACTAATCACGACCACAGCTGAAGTTCACAGAGGTTTGTACGTATGGAGTTTCACGGAGAATGTCACGGTTTCCTCTCTGCGTTTCAATCTGCTTCTTTTTCCCTCCTCACTGTCTTCTCTATATTTCTTTACTTTCACGCCACCACTCTCTCTATTTCTCACTCAATCACACACACACAACTACTGGTAGCCCTCTCTCGGCTAAACCATCAGACAAACACTCTCCTCTCTCTTGTTTTTAATCGATCATTTTTTGAGAGAATGGGCTGGAATCCACTAGAGAATGGACATATGTCCATATCTTACTGATCCCAGGTGAAAAATATCCTACCAGGGACAGGTGTCCTCATCCCATTGATCAGAATTTAAACAAAGGCAGACAAAAGACTATTTTACCCTTAATGCCCAAATTACCATTTTGCCCTTCACGTATTAGACTCATAACTGAACCGTTCGAAGTCCGATGACAGCGTGTCGCCTGTCGTTGTACTCAAGGAATGGAGGCCTACCTAATGGTCCTCGAAATAAGTGAAAAACACATGTCATATAGAAAGTCAACAATTTTTCCATTTCAACCAAATTAGTAAAATACCCCCGAACTTCCAAACATCATAACTTCTTCCTCGAATGTCGGAATCGGATGTGCCACCTGTCTACGGACTCGTGACGTCACGAACTACGTCACAGTCATCGGCCAACATCCGCTCGACTGTCCGAACTAAATTCAACATTTTTCCCATTCCAAAGGTAAAACTGTCATTTCGCACCGTCCGTCCGAAAGTACCCAACTAATCACTGATTAATTCCACTAATCCATCATTAACCACTAATCTAATTCTTGTTTCCGGGACGGGTCGTTACAAGTCGGGATACCATCTTTATGAATTGGTTTGATTACTTCGATTTTGACTCAAGGGAACTTGGGACCACTAACCACCTTAATGAACTGAAACAACAACGTCAACAATCAGAGTATCATAGCGAAATCAAGTTTACTATTTTGGGGAACGCTGGAAAAGAATGTTAAATCCTTGAAAAAGGCATAAAAAAGAACAACGCAGAAGAATTCTTGTCCGCCTGCTCCACGATCGTTTTAATCGGAAGAAAGGGCCTTGGGCCGAAAACGAAACCAATCTATACTGTCTAGTAGCAGTTTCCTCTACTAGTGGCACACATACACTTTGAGCTGAGAAAACCCATTTTCTTTCTAGTCTGCCCATTCAGGGATTGACCGTAGCATCAAGGCCTGCTACCCTTAGCCCATCTAGTATCGTTATACACCCATCACGACAAAAGAGATCCCCACGAGTGATCTGCCTCCCTCGCTTCCGCAGACCAAGTTCCACGCGAAGGCCCAGCTAGGGTTACCGCGGGACATTCGCCTCGTAATACGATAAAAACATTTTGGGCAGGAACAATCTTCTCAACCCCTGGTATAGGTTAGTCCTTAGTTGAAAACTTTGATATACTGCATGTCAATGACAAAAAAAATGAATAAAAATAAAAGAGAAAATTTACAACTAATTTTAGTATTAGTATTTACTATTTTTTTGGGTACTTGGGAGAATTGATATGTGGTCAATGAATAGTTAGTGAATAAGCTGATTAATTGGATTTATTCATGTTCCCTTATGACTGAACAAATTAATCGACCACACTTTTTATAAAAACCAACTTTAGGTGAAATCTCTAGAAGGGCCATATGCCCAAAATGCCTAAACTCATTCTCGGCAAAGTGCCATCAACCAAGCCCAAAACAAAAACCAAGCCCTATAGGCTAAAGGGTCGGCTACATGTACCTTGGATTTTCATGTGAGCATGGGGATGTAATTGTTCACCCCGAAGTTAATCTAACTTCCAATTTTTCAGATACTTATGATTCTAAGGAAATTCAGAGTATATCACATTTTTAGACTATATTTGTAAATCATGCGAGAATAAAGGTGGATTCTATTTATGTTGATAAGTAAAATATAAGCTAGTGTGTGGTATACAAATATTGTATTACTAGCATTGTCCTGATTCTCATGTCATGTACAGTAGACATTGATAATGTGTGTGTTTCTTGAACTAAGTTACACAGTGGGCTAGTTATAAGGTATCAATAAACTCAAAACAAAGGTATCTTTGCTGCAATCAAATACCATTATACTGTAGTGCTATTAATGTGTTAATAAACATCTAGACTTCCTACACGTGTTGTACTTGTAATATTATTATTTAAGCTTGAGTATGTTTTTAAGTTTTCTTTGTATTAAAGTCAATAGAAAATTATTTTATTTTTTAGTTTATATATATGTAGAATTTACAGAAATTGGATTGATTTCATTCATAATCCAAAGGGCTAATTTATACAGTTTGAGGATTGAGATAGCTATGAGCAGTTATCTCTCTTTATCTGCTTCTAGGAGATAACTGCCTAGAAACCATTTAGATAAATAACTAGGGACATATGTTCGATAACTAACTCTATCTAACTGTTATGTACCGAGGTATACAATTCTACAATGTACTAAAGTATAATGTACAAATGTATACTATTCGACATCCCCCTGTAAACGTAGCACCACGTGGGTGACAAGTTTGGATGTGAGAGAGAAATGGAAATTGACAGGAATCCTTTTGGTAAAAAGGTTAGTAAGCTGGGCAACAGAGGGAACCAACTGGACTTGATGAGTTCCTAAAGCCACCTGTTCTCGGAGAAAACGGTAGTCCAAGGTAACATGCTTGGTGCAATGACAGGACCCACCCCTAATCCCCCGGGATTAAGGGCTAAATCCTGCTCCCGTCAAACTTACGCATGACACAAAGGCTAAACCGACGTCCAACCTCCATGTGAAACGTAATTCGGACAAGGGATTCTCGATTCGACCGTCCAACAACATCCAGACTTCCCAGAGTGCATAGAATCTACTGTGGATCGTACGTGTGATGTCTCTGTCTCTCTCGACCAACAGCCCGCACCGCAACAACCTGGAGGGTATCGAAAACATGAAAAGACTGTGAGTGGACAAAAAGAAATAATAATTTAGAAAACAGTTCAGAAGAAATTACATTTTTACCCTCCACGTAAAAACCAATGCATGCATATCAATTCAAGTCATGAAAACATTCATATCAAAAACCATCATTGAAAACCATTTGGAAACTCGAATTAAATCTGTTAGTCAAATCCAGGCCTCAACCTCAAATCACAAATAAAGCTCAAATACAGGAACTCAGTCCCAAAACTCATCAAATCCATATCATCCGAGCCACTGCCCAAAACATCTGAAAACCAGTGAAAATATCAATCATGAGAGTTTGCTGGATCTCAAGTGCGCCCGAGCCTTTAAACTCAAAACCATGCGCAATAATCAGGCCTTCCCGGGATATCAACGAGTCTTTAAACTCAAAATACAATCACAGGTCTCGGGGGGTATCATAACCGAGTCTTTAAACTCAAAACATATACCGAGTCTTTAAACTCAAAACATATCAATCCAGGGCCCTCCCCCCGTCAATCAACTGAGTCTTTAAACTCAAAACCAGATCCATCGGTTTTTCTTTTCTTTTCTTTTTCCGGGTCTTTAAACCCAAAACCATTTTTCGTTCAACATTGAAAACCATAGAAAATCCTTGTCTGAATTCGCAACAATGATTCCGTAAGTCGGCATCCGGAACCACTGTCCTGAACCCAAGTCCAAATTTCCTTTCCAAGCCTCAAAACCAAATCCGAAATCTCAGAAATAGGGCTCCAAGCCCGAAATCACTTTTCCGAAATCCATTTCAAATCCTTGAAATCAAATCATATTTCAAATCCCGAAATCAAATCATTAAAACCATGATCAAATCACAAGATCAATCGAAATTTCGTAAAATGTGAAATTTCGTAAATACCTCGAAAAATGTGCAAAACCGTAAAGCATCAAGATCATAAATCAAATCATAAAATCACATATAGAAAAACATATAAAAACATATATGCATGCATCATGAGTTATAAAGCAAAGTTCACTCACAGACCGTTACGCTGCTACCTCGATACGCGCGCACTTATTTCATTCCCGGCTAATCCGCTATCCTCGGCTTCCCCGAACCTGTCCAAATCTCATAATAAGGTCACTAACTACTTCATAAAGCTTATACTAAAGCCCCATATGTTTCCCTTAATTTTAACTATTTTTAATCGAGCCCTAAAACCTTCGGTTATGCTAAAACCTATCAAGACGATGTCCGATTGACTCGAAACTAATCCCAAAATGTTCGTTACATCAAATACTTTAAAAGTCGTTTTGGAACCTTCCTCAAAAGGCATGCCACGCGCCGACATGCGCGTCCTAAAGTGGCTGCGTGTGGGCCTCACTCGCCTAAGTTATTGTTCATCGTCTTCCTCAGTCGACCGGTCTGAACCGGTCTGCAAATCCAGTCCAACTGTTGAACCGGCGTGAGCGGTTTCCTGCTTAATCCTTGTCCAATTTCATTCTTTTTTATTCTATTAGGTTCGTTCAATCATGTAAAATCGAATTATCGAATGAAATCGTGAATTTAGGGTCGATTGGTTACCTTCCAAGTCGACAATTCCTCAGATTTTCTTCCAGGTTCGAGCGTCCCCTTCTCCGGCGACCATTCCTCTGTTTTCCAAGCTCTTTAGCTTTGTCTTTACCTCCAAAGTAAAATCCAATAAGCCAAACATATCAATTAGCACGAAAACAAGTTCCATCATTTTTGAATTCTAATGAAGGTTTCTTTGTAACTCACCTTACCTTCCATTAGTAAGTCTCAAAACCAAGCTCAAAAGCTCCCTGACGATCTTAAAAACATAACCCAATTCATCAATTCGATCCTTATCCCTTAAAACACACTTTACTCTTACCACAAGGAAACATCGGACTCCCGATGTTGTTTGACTTTTTCACCGCCTCTTACCGTCGTGGGCAGCCGTGCCGCCACCAGCATTTATGTCTCATCATTTCTAGTCTTTTTCATTCACTCAGCAAAGGCAAAAGAGAAAATCAAAGGGAGTTGTGGAGTGGGTTCCTCACGATTTTACTCTGTGTTATGTTTTTCTCTGTGCTTTTGCATTCCAAACCCGTGCACAAAAAAATTTGTTTTCATTTTAAAACAGAACGTGAGGCGGCAGGGAGGTTCTACAACCATCCAGGTAAGGCCACGCGTCAAAGTCTATGAGGGCATCATTTCCAACAATCAGCCAAGTGTCCACTTCTCACTGGGCACAGATCCTGATGCAAAAATGACCAAAATGCCCTTCTTTCACAAATTACCATTTTGCCCCTCATGTTCCTAAACCCAAACTCGCTTCATCTGAAGTCCAATTGACGCATGCCGCCTGTCGTTAAATTCAGGGCATCAAAACCTATCTAACGGTCCTTGAATTACGTGAAAATTCCTTGTCGTCCAAAAAGTCAACCTGTTGCCCCTATTCGATCAAATTACCAAAGTACCCTTGAACTTCCGAACGTCATAACTTTTTCCTCGGATGTCGGAATCAGACGTGCCACCTATCTATGAACTCGTGACATCCCAAAATATGTCACAGTCATCGATCAAGGTCCATTTGACCACCCGAACAAAAGTCAACATTTTTGCCCATTCTATGGGCAAAATCGTCATGTCGCACCGTCCGTCTGAACGCCTCCAACTAATCACCGATTAACTTCACTAATCCATAATTAACACTAATCTAATCTCGATTTCCGAAACAGGTTGTTACATGCAAGCATGGAAGAAAAGATTGTGTGTGATGTAGGTGGCACTTAGATTGTCACATTAGGGTTGAATAGGCATGGCAGGTAGGACACGGAGCTCGCGAAGAAGACTAAAGAGCCAGAGACTATCAGCACATGTATAGGCTAGAACACGGTACTCTTCCTCAGAACTGGAGCGAGAAACAGTCTTTTGTTTCTTGGCACACTAGGAGATGAGAGTAAAGCCAAGAAAGATGCATAATGTAAGACTCGTGTCTTGGCAAGAACCGTGAACAATCCCACATTGCTCGGGGAAGCAAAGGTGAAGTGTCTTATATGTGTGGACACGTATCTATCTAGCATGAGGTCTTTTGGGAGCTCACTGGATTTGGATTCCTTGGAAACTTCAAAGTTATTCGAGTTTGGGCTAGTGCAATCCCAAGATGGGTGACTTACTGGGAAGTTGCACGTGAGTTCCCAGAAACAAAACCGTGAGGTCTGCGCCCAAAGCGGACAATATCGTGCTAGATGGGTTAGGTTGTGATAGTTTGGTATCAGAGCTGGACCCTGATCGGAAATGTGCCAGTGAGGATGACAGGACCCACCCCCAATCCTCCGGGATTAAGGGCTAAGTTCTGCTCCCGTCTAACTTACGCATGACACGAAGGCTAAACCAACGGCTAACCTCTATGTGACACGTAAGTTGGACAAGGGATTCTCGATCCGACCGTCCAAAAAGCATCCGGACTTCCCAGAGTGCGCATAATCTACTGTGGAGCGCACGTGTGATGTCTCCGTCTCTCTCGACCAACAGTCCGCACCGCGACAACCTGGAGGGTATAAAAAACATGAAAAGACTGTGAGTGGACAAAATAAATAATAATTTCAGAAAATAGTTATCAGAAAACACCATTACATTTATACCCTCCACGCAAAAACCAATGCATGCATATAAAATCCATGTTATGAAACCATTTCATATTCAAAACCATTAATGAAAACCAGAATCATTTCTTTCTTTGAATCCGCAATTCAAATCCAGGGCCTCAACCAAAAATCACAAATCAATCTCAAAGTACGGGAACTCGGTCCCCAAAACTCGTCAAATCCAAATCATCCGGGCCACTGCCCAATACATTCTGAAAACCAGTGAAAAACATCAATCATACGAGTTTGCTGGATCTCAAGTGCGCCCGAGTCTTTAAACTCAAAACAATGCGCAAAATTAGCCCTTCCCGGGATATCAATGAGTCTTTAAACTCAAAACACAATCACAGGCCTCGGGGGGTATCATAATCGAGTCTTTAAACTCAAAACATATACCGAGTCTTTAAACTCAAAACATATCAATCCAGGGCCCTCCCCCCGTCAATCAACCGGGTCTTTAAACTCAAAATTAGATCCAGCGGTTTTTTTTTCTTTTTCTTTTTTCGGGTCTTTAAACCCAAAATCATTTTTCAATCAACAGTGAAAACCATAGAAAATCCTTATCCGAATTCGTAACAATGATTCCGTAAGCTAGCATCCGCAACCATCATCCCTAACCCAAATCCAGACTTTCCCTTTCAAGTTTCAAAACCAAATCCAAAACATCGTTTTCGAAATCCAATTACAAAACCGAAATCTCGTTTCCGAAATCACATGAACATGGCTCCAAGCCCGAAATCACTTTTTCGAAATCCTTGAAATCAAATCATATTTCAAATCCCGAAATCAAATCATTAAAACCATGATCAAATCACAAGATCATTCGAAATCTCGTAAAACGTGCAAATGCGTATATATCTCGAAATACGTGCAAAATCGTAAATCATCAAGAACATAAATCAAATCTTAGAATCACGTATAGAAAACATATAAAAACATATATGCATGCATCATAATTTAGAAAGCAAAGTCCACTCACAGACAATTTCGACATTACCTCGATACGCACGCACTTATACCGTTCCCAGCCAATCCACTATCACTGGTTTTCCCGAACCTGTCCAAATCCCATCATAAGTTCACTAACTAATTCATAACGCTTATACTAAAACCCCGTAATTTTCTCAAATTTTTAACTATTTTTAATCGAGCCCTAAAACCTTCGGACATCACGAAACATATCGAGGCGATGTCCGATCGACTCGAAACTAGTCCCAAAATATTCGTTACATTGAATACTTTAAAAGTTTTGTTGGAACCATCCTCAAAAGGCATGCCACACGCCCACACGCGCTGCTTGAAGTGGCTGCGCGTGGGAGCCACGTGCCTAAGCACTGTTCATCGTCTTCCTCAGTCGACCGGTCTGAACCGGTCTGCAAATCAGGTCCAACCGTGAACCTGCATGGGCGATTTTCTGCTTAATTCTAGTCCAATTTCATTCCTTTTTCTTCTATTAGGTTCGTCCAATCATCTATGACAGATCTAGTTACTTTAAACATGAGAATAAGGTCGGTTTATTACCTTGCAATTCAATACATGATCGATCCCTGTTCCATTTCCAGTTTCCACCTTCCCGGCCGCCATAAGCCTGGGTCTCGACCTAAACCGACTTCTAGGACCTCCAGCAATAGGTTTCAATTATCCCTATCGATCATTAAACAATGGATCGCAAGGTGCCATGTTTGCTTCCAAACTGCCACTTTTCGGTTTACACAGTCACAGTCCACAGCGGGCCTCCAAATCGAGCTCAAAGGCCTCCTAACAACCTTAGGAACACTGCCCAATTAATCAATTCAATCCCCAACCTCAAAATCAAACTTCATTAATAACACAAACAAACAGGGGACTTACGGGTTGTACCTCCTTCCGCCGCCGTGGCTCCGCCCTGGCCTCACCGTGGCCACCAATAATCTCAGCACAACCTTTCCTCCAGCTTTCCTTCACACCCTATCCTCATCCGATCAAGTTTTGAGAGGGTTAAGGTTCAAAAATCATCCCTGTCTCTGTTTTTCCCAATTCCCTAAACCGTGCAAATGTTTAAATCCTTTGTAGGCGGTGGGAGATGGTTCTACGGCCATCCAGAGAAAAACACCTGTCAACAATCTGGTGGTCACCTTTTCCAAAGCAGCCAAGTGTCCTACTGACATTGGGCACAGATCTCTAGGCCACCAAATGACCAAAATGCCCTTTATTGCGTAATTTACCATTTTGCCCCTCCGGTTCCTAGACCCATAACTCAGCTGTCCGAAATTCAATGACCGTGTGTCCCTGTCGTTATACTCAGGGAATCGAGACCTTCCTAACGGTTCTCGAAGTTCGTGAAAATTCCATGTCGTATGGAAAGTCAACAAATCGCCCTTTTTCAGTAAAATTACCAAAGTACCCTCAAACTTCCGAACGTCAAAACTTTCTCCTTGGATGTCGGAATCAGACGTGCCACTTGTCTATGAACTCGTGACGTCCCAAACTACATTATGGTCCTCGATCAAAGTCCATTTGACCGCCCGATTGAAAAGTTAACATTTTACCCACTCCAAGGGCAAAATCGTCCTTTCGCACCGTCCGTCTGAAAGTACTCAACTAATCACCGATTAATTTACTAATCCTTCATTAATCACTAAACTAATCCCAATTTCTGGGACGGGTCGTTATAGAGGACGCTGGGCAACAAAGGGGGATGGATTGTAAGACTCGTGTCTTGGGAAGAATGGTGAACAATCCCACATCGCTTGGGGATGGAAAGGCGAAGTGTCTTATAAGTGTGGGCACGTATCTATCTAGCATGAGGTTTTTAGAAGCTCACTGACTTTAGATTCCTTTGGAACTTCAAAGTTAAGCGAGTTTGGAATGGTGCAATCTCAAGATATGTGGCCTATTGGGAAATTGCAAGTGAGTTTCCATAAACAAAACCGTGAGGGTTGGGCCCAAAGCGGATAATATCATGCTAGGTGGGTCGGGTCGTGACACAGAAACCTGTGACAGATCTTCGAGTGTCCTTACAACTAGTCCATTTGGCGTCTGAAAAGGCTCGAAAACGCAAGGGAAAAAAAGAGATGTCTATGTTAATGGCGTGTCCAAGAGTACCCTTCAGGTATCGGATGGTCCTTTTTTACAACAGTGAGGTGGACATCAATTTGAGAACTTAGGAATTGAGCCACCTCCAGAACAGCGAAAGAGATGTCTAATCTGGTTAAAGTCAGATATAGAAGAGCGCCCACAAGTTGACAATAGGCAGAGGCATCAAGGATGTGCTAGCTAACCGTGGCAGAGGAAACCTATTTGGGAGCCATATGGGTGAGAATTGGCTTGCAGTCAGGATTCCCACTGCATTAGAGGATGTCCAGGGTGTATTTGTTCTAAGTTAGGTGAAGGCCAGAGGCATTGGAGGTGGCTTTGCTACCCAGGAAGTAGTGGAGTAGACCTAAGTCCCTGATGGCAAAGGCATGGGCCAAAGTAGCCATAAAAGAGGACAGTTCAGCCTGGGGGTTTCCTGTCAAATTATGTCATCGACATAAAGGAATAGACACATAAGAGTGGAGTCTTGACAAAAAACAAACATTAAGGGGTCAGCTAGACTTTGGATAAATCCATAGCAAAGGATGAAGGAGCCAAACCAATCAAACCATGCCCCGGGGAGCCTGTTTCAGCCCATAGAGTTCTTTGTGTACGTAGCAGACATGGTTGGGACATGCAAGATCAATGAAGCCAGAGGGCTGGACCATGTAGACTTCCTCTGTAAGGGTACCGTGGAGGAAGGTATTGGTGACGTCCATCTATCAAAGAGGCCAGCCTTGGGAGACAGCAAGAGCTAGGACAACTTTGATGGTTTTCGGCTTCACAACTAGGCTGAAAGTTTTGGTGTAGTCAGTGGAAGACCTTGGCAACTAGACGGGCCTTGTCACGCTCGATGGTGCCATCATCATGTCTCTTAAGGCGGAAGACCCACTTGCAACCAACAGAGTTAGAGTGGGGTGGTAAAGGAATAAGGGACCAGGTTTGCTGTTTGAATAAGGCAACAAACTCAATCTTCATGGCTTATGTCCACTTAGGAGAGCGAGAAGTCTGTTTGAAAGTAGTGGGCTCATTGGTGTCGTTGGTAGTGGCATGGAATGCTTGGGGAAGGGGATATCGTGAAGCAAACCGGAGGTGTCTAGATTTGGAGATACCTGCCTTGTTGTGGTTATCACTGGGTGAGTGTTTGGGGGTCGAGAGATAAGAGGGACAAGGGCAGAAGGGTCTAGAGTTTGTGTAATGGGTTGTGTTTGTATTGAGTGATCGGTTTGGGTGGAGTGAGATGGGGTGGTTGATGGTGTTTAAGGCGGAGCTTGTATTGGTGAAGGAAGATGAGAGGACTAGTTCGATGTTGTGTGGGGGTTGGGATGAACCACAAGCTCGATAAGAGGGACAAAGGAGAAATCAATGGTTGGTTTGGGGTGAGGTGTGACATTTGGGAAGTGGTGCTCATTGAAAACAACATGGTGACTGATGTAAACTTTACCACTAGGATTGAGATTGAGATAACTATGAGGTTGACATTTGGGAAGTGGTGCTCCTTCATAAGCCAAAGGGTTGATTTATAGAGTTTGAGGATTGAGATAACTATGAGCAGTTATCTCGCTGTATTTGTTTTTAGGAGATAAATGTCTAGAAATCACCTAAATAACTAACTTGGGACATCTGTCCATTAACCAACTCTATCTAACTGTTATGCACCGAGGTATACAATTTTGCAATGTACTAAAGTATAGTGTACGTATGTATATTATTCTACAATATATATATATATGAAAAAAAAAAATTTAAAAAACATGAATTAGTGGGAAGTGGGGGGTTGACCACTTAAAAATTGGATTACAATTCTACTCATTATTTATATTTAATTGAGCTATTTTATATTGAATGAAATATACATATGGAAAGAAAAAGGCTTCACCAACCTACCCTCGAAAAAATCTTTCGAGAAGAAATTCAGCAGGTTCTTGGCTAAACTTCTTGCCCCGTACAAGATTGAGTAAGGACATGCACTTTGAGTACGGAACTTCGCTAAACGTGGGATATGAGAGCATGGGTAGTACCTCTAGCTGTTGATTCTGTATTGATGGCCTTATATCCCACGAAATTGATCAGTTTCAGATCGCTTCAATTGGTTTTGTCCAATTTAGATTTAACCTATTTGATTTTTCTTTTCCTTCAAACTTGTGTCATCCTCCTTAAAGTCCAAGCCTAAAAATCACTCTCTAGTA
This sequence comes from Prinsepia uniflora, assembly GCA_032719365.1. Classification (NCBI taxonomy): domain Eukaryota; kingdom Viridiplantae; phylum Streptophyta; class Magnoliopsida; order Rosales; family Rosaceae; genus Prinsepia; species Prinsepia uniflora. The sequence continues at coordinate 76,094,338 of CM064863.1, forward strand.
ACCAAGAATTGAATTCAGAATCTTATTAAAAATAAATCATATACAATATATTACAAATCATATAACAAAGCTAAATGAAGTCATTTGTATTTTATCAAACGCGCCTTGCAATACTAATGAGAAAAGGGCTCAAACTCCAAGGACTGCAGCTCATGAAATGACCAGAACTACCGAAAGAATCCCTTGCCGGAGTACTTCTCAAGCTGGAGCACTGCCTCGAAAGCCGGCCTTTTGAAAAACAAAACGATGACGAGGAGGAGGAGCTTGAGTTCCTAGGCGAAGTTGACGATGCCATGAATTCAGAATCAGAGCTACAAAACTCAAACTTATCAAACTTATGATGTGATGATCCACCAACAACGTTATCAACATTGTCATGAACATGATTACTATTTTTATGTTGTTTATTTTTCCTACTTTTTTTTCTCCAAAACTTGAGCCTATGTAGAGGACTTGTTGGGGGCTTCTTGTTGTAAAGAGCTTGTTGACCAATGAAGGGCTTGGGAAACCCTAGGCTGATCACTGCCGGGGGAGGACTTATGGGCGGGATGGCTTCCTCTTTTTGTGGGTTTCTTGGGGTCCCAGGCTGCATTTCCCAATTGAATGGAACCCCTACAGAGCTTCGGCAGTAATAAATCCTAGAAGAGCAACCAACTGAGGAGTTCCTTAAAAGGTTTCTGTTTGAAAAAAACTCTTGGCCCCCTACCGAAACTCCGGTCATCTCCATATTCTTTCGATGCTCGTAATCCATTGTTTTCGGGGCGAAATTGGGGACTTGGAATAGATGACTGTGTGCCTCACAGTTTGAGTTTTTGAAGCAATATATTTTATGATGAAAAGGGTTAGATGGAAGTATAGTATGAGGAATAGTTGTGTATAAATACAGAGGTTTGCTTGTGATTTTAAGTGCGGTTTTTAGGGCATGTGATGGTTTGTTGGGGCGCATGATCCTCTTGTTTTGATGATTCATTCATTAACAATCTTAAATGTAGTACATTTCGTTTTAATTTACTTATCATTTTGTTACTTCTATTTTGAATTACTTGAATACTGTAGGCAAGCAAACTCACCAGATTTTCATGTATGTGGTGCTCCTAGTTATTCCAATGTGCCATGAAAAGTTTCGTATTTGATTTCGTAAAGAATAAGATTAATCCCAATATGTATAATTCCCTCTCTAATATTCTGTATATTTAGGAAAAAAATTCTTACAATTATAATATGGTATATTTATGTAAATTCTGTTGATCTATACTCCCCTCTTCTTTTCTATTAGTAGAATCTAAATTGTAATCAAACATAAGAAATTTTTTTTTTTTTTTTGAAGACCAGAAAGAAAAGAGTAAATTTATTGTTGTTGGTAAGGTTACGTTAACCAGATGCATAACTTTTGGGTGTTTTTGGGCGGCCTGTGTGGCATGTGCAATTTACCAAGACCGTAAGACAAGTCCACACCTTTGCTTCTGCCTAAGATCATCAACTGCTTATATATTTTATTTACCCAAAATAAATTAAATTGACCACTATTTGTTAACTTCTTGTTGTTCTTGGGATGAGAAAGTGCTATGCCATCAACTTAGGAAAGGATCTGGAAGGTTAAAAATCCCAAGTTTTTTTAATTTCTTAATAAAAATCTACTGTAATTTTGGTTTTCTAGTTTTGAAGAGGCGAATCAAGTGGGGTTCTGCAGTGAATCAAATTTTTTTTATACAATAATATAAGTGGAAAAGGATTATACCATATACATTAAATATCGACTTTATTTTTTATGAAATTTCAAATACGACATAAATTTTGAAAATACTGTGCCTTAAATTTTCAATCCTTGCGAACTCGTATAGTCCGTCAACCATAAAATCTCGGATAAAGTTGACTTTACATGTTTCTCTCTCTTGCATTTAAAATTTATATTTTGGGAAAGTTTACATAAAGTAATGAGATTAGAGAGGAAATGGTTAACCAAATTGTAATAAGAAATACTAGACTTATTAACTACACGAAAGGTGGATGTGTAAACGCCGTCCTCCCAAAAAGCTCTCCACTGATGGAGTGAAGTTTTAAAAAAAAAAATTTAAAAAGTAGCCATTAAATAAAAACTCACAAAAAGTCATACCAAGACGAAATGGTTTTGACGTATTTGGATGAAAACATTTTTAATTACTAAAAGTTTATTAAATAATAGAATTTAAATTATACAAAATTAAGTTTTCAGAATTTATAGTTTTATATTTGGATAATTTAAAAATAAGATGAAATTAAAAAATTGAAATTTAGATGCCAGAAATTCCAAATTTAAATTCCATAAAGAATTTTATATTTGGGTAATTTATAGAGATTTATATTTGGGTAATTTAAGATTCTATGAAATTAAAAAAATTGGAATTTAGATGCGAGAAATTCCAAATTTAATGTTATATATAGATTGTAATTATAAAGATAAAATTTTGAAAATAACACCTTATATGGAATTTAAATTTGGAATTTCTGACATCTAAATTCCAATTTTTTAATTTCATAGAATCTTAAATTCCTATATGTACGCATCCAAACAAGAGAATTTGTACATTGGAAACTTGAAATTCTAACCTTTTAGCAAATCCCATTTTTTTTTCCTCATCCAAACACACCTTAGGGTTAACATGTTAACGGATTCGAATTAAAACTGCTGGAAACATGCATTCATAGAAAGCTAGAAAATAATTACATTGGCAAACAGATTAATAGTGGTCTAGATTATACACACTGGTACGGTCAGAAACAAGTCTACAATACCTTACAAGTTTGCTTCCATTCATCTCACCTTACATGTCAAACTTCAAATCATCTATGGCATTAGCTAAATGAGGCGACACCGAGATTGTTAATTTCTTACCCCCTGTGAGTATCAATGAAGAAGAAAATCAGACCAATACTGCTACCAAAATTCATAGTTGACAACTCCCTTCTAACATTGGCTACTATATTTACTTGCTTAACATAGGTCTTAAACCATAAAGTTGTTGGATAATAAATACCTCATTATGGGTCTTTTAAAGTCAAAGACAATGGGGACTAACTTATAAAAGTAGTCAGAGAAATATGTGGGGAAACTCTACAAGCATATATCTGAAATATGAAAAACCTAGATGACCATTTTAAACGATGGACTTGACATTGAGGCATGCCACTATCCAAGGCTATCCATGTTTAACACTAAATTTTAGAGATATCTACCATGGAGCTCAAAATCATAAAAAACAAGATATCACAAACAAACAAAATTTGTTTATCTTATTTTTACCTCAGGTGATGAAATGATAGACTCCCTGCCAGAATTAAAATGGCCATTTGTATTCCTGTATAAATCCATAACCATATAAATATCTCATTCACAGAAAAATTAAAAGGGGCAAGGGGAATACCTTGGTCTTTCAGACTTAGCCAATTGTTTTGACATTATGGATGCCTGCGATATAAACAATTATGTATGTTATTCCCTGAACCAAAAACTTAATAGTCAGTAGAATTAGATCACTGCATTAATACATGGTTAGCGTAATTGCACATTGAAAGAGGAAACAGAAAAAAACATTGCTGAACAGGTAACATGTATATGAACTTTGAAGAAACTGTAGTATTTGAAGGAACAGAATTAGAAAGTAGGAGATTCAGCTGCTTCGAAAATTGCAATTTTGCACTTTTCTAGTGACAATTAAAACTTCTATAAAGAAAGAGGTAGGGGATACAAGAGGTGATAGAGATTAAGTCCATCTAAGGGTAGTTTACAGAAAATGCTAAACAAGCCTAAAAACATAATCATTACATAAGATGTCAGAGAATCTAGCAAGTTATGTTGCCTGACAGTGGATCAAAACTATTGATTAGGTAGCATAATGTTTGAATGTGTGGTCATGACTCACAGCCTGCCAATTAACATGTCAAACACCTAGCAAGCAACCTTTACTCTCTATATATATACACATAGAAATGTAGAACAAAGTACAGAGTGCATCTTTCAAAAAATATTCATTTATCTGTACACAAACTAACACGTGGATTGCCTCATATCTATTTTTTTTTTTTACAGAAGAGTAAAAGAGCGAGACCTGCTCTTGGATTATGCTCCTTGCCTCAACAAGTTGAGCTTCAAGCTCAAGCTCCCTCTCAGTTGCTTCAGACGTAACCTCTGCTCCTTTTTGAGCATCTTGCAATTGAACCATGCGCTCCTTCCAATTTATAAGAAGAAACAAAACCCATCAATAGTTCATCTTTTGCAAGATTCAGAACAGACATGTGTTAATGGAAAAGAAACTACCTTTATGGAAGTCATCTTATTTCGGAGACTTTCTTCTATTTGATCTCTAGCCATGTGGAAAGGCAGGTCAAAGACATCCTGCAAGGAGAAAACTAAGTGATATAGTTTCACATGAACCAATGAAAAATTTCACTCATACACTTTTTAGAAAATGTCATACCGTCCTCCCACCCAGCAGAGACTGTGTGTGGTCAGTGTCAACCCGTTCATTGGCTGGTGAAGACTGCTTGGACAGCCCATCTGGAGCATTTATGAAATCACGCATGTCCACCTATAAAGCAACCATTAGTATAACTTCTGACACATTGACTTGCAAAGAAAATGAAAAATGAAGAATTCTCACTACAAAATATGACTAGAAAAATGAAATAACAAGAAATTAAACTGGTGTAGTGCAGATGCTGGATAAGGGGAGGTTCAAGGGGAGGAATTCCTAAATGGTGACTAGAGTACGACTTTACGTGCACATAAGCAAAAACATCAGATGATCAGAAACTCTACAAAATGCAGAAGTTGAATACCTAGTAAAAGAACCCTGATGTCAACCACTGCATATACAGACCAACTTCCTATATCGTGTAAGGATAAATGCCCAAAAACTAAGAAGACACAAGAGTTGCAAAAGACTTTTTCATCTTTCAAAATCTATTAGCATTATCATGGTTAGAGGATATTTTACTAACACGACAGCCATTATCATGCAATAGGACAGTCAAACTGATAAGTAAATGAGGACCAACAAAAATATTATGCATTAAAGACAGCAGGAGAATAGGAATTAGAATATGAATACATATATGAACAAACATAATTACGAGATGATAGCAAGTTAAAGCCCGCTGCATAACACAATCTGGCACGATGGATATACAAAATCTTTTAGGGTGTGTACTACAACAAACTTAACATCACCCCTCTCCCTATGTAGGGCTCTTGCAGGAAAATCAACTAGAGGATATCACTTTTTTATCTATACTCTGTTTCAGATACCTCAAAGAATTTTTCTTTAACATAACAGCCATGTTTCCAGAATTCTTTTTAATATTTTCCCCACACCCAGTGGGATAAGTGTATTAAACAAAGCTGATTTCAGTTATTAATGTAACTGAAAGCCAATAACTCATATATCCAATGATTTTTGTTATGAAATAGAAAAATATAATTCACCAGCATAGCAGTCAACAAAATGCTCTAAAATTGCTGCCACATAAAGCTATACCCCTAGTAAAGATTGGGAGTCGTGAAGCCACAAAATTGACCATAACACTAATAACAACTTTAATAATGATTAACATCACCTGCATTGATCGCAATAATGCCTTTAAATCAGCATTTTCTGCCATCAGTTCTTGATTTTTTGCCTCATAAGTATCCACCTGCAAGTAATGATAAGTCAAAAATCAAAAAAGAAAGGGTGTAAACGCCAAAATACGGAAATCAAGCTACATACAATCTTTTTATAAATATCATTATCAGCCTTCTTTCCATTCCATGTTCCGCGCTGTCGCCCTTCTTTCTGTTTTCACACAATATTAAGGGAGAAAGAAAAAAAAAAGTTAAGTTAGGTGGTGGAATTTGAAATGTAGGTCATTTGAGTAAGTAAGCCCATTAATACCTGAAGCAAATTCATTATCTCCATGCCTGATCTAGATTCCTTCTTTTTCTCCATCAACACTTGGTTTAACCTCTCCTGAAATTAAACTGGCATGATTATGTCTTTCCAAATCTCATATCCACTCATGTGTAGTCACATATCCTAATCTGTAAACATATCCACTATTCTCCTCACAGGACAAGAATGCACGTAGAAAAAAAAAAACCGTACCTGCAACTTTATGTACTCCTTTTCTTTTTTCTTCATCTCATGCATTTGTTGAGTCCTAACTTGCTTTGGAAGCATAGATCATTGATACTTGTCAGGACATGTCGAGTTGACATAGTAGTTACCAAAAATCATTTAGAAACGTTATTCAACACAAATTTTCCAACCTGATTGCCAATAACCATCCTCTGAAACTCATCTCGCTCCTGCTGTAACTTCTCAATTTGGGACTTAAAAGCTGCTGTAGCTTTAGCTTCCTAATCATAGGGAACTTCCAAAAGAATCAATGAACCAACCAAATCAATATCAAGTCTCTTTTGAAAAGATGAAAATTTCTAACCGTTCGTGTTATGGTTGCTATCTCCCTATCTTTGGCTTGTAACTGCCCCTCAAGCCTCTCAACTTTAGCTTCTAATCTTGATATGTCTGACAATAGCCTATCGAATTAAAAATTAGAAAATAAATAGATAAAAAGGAAAAAGATCATTGGTATCATTCTGGATACTGAAATGCAGAAAAAATTTCACCAAACAAAGAGTCCATACAAATTAGAGAGATAAAATTAAGTGACTTTTGCTCAATCAAATACATATTTAACGGTTAATTAACCAAAAATGATGACTTTAAACATTATTACCACTCAAAGTTACAAATTCACATATCTAAATCGAAACAAAGAATCCACAAGTTCTAGGGAGAATCACACCGTTGCCTCTGATCATTAGCGGACTCTCGAAATTCCACATCGCGTTGTCTCTGCTGAATTAACGCATACATACAATTGCAAGTACGAGCAACAGAAACCTACAAATTGCAACAGATAAACCTAAATGAATAGACCACCACCCAAAAAGAAAAGGAAAAAACATAAAAAAAAAAAATCTTCAGCAAATTCAAAAGGTAAAGCAAAACTCACCGGATCATTGGCAAAGAGATCAAGCGAAGCCGGGAATCCGAAGGTAACAAGCGTCTGATTCAAATACTTAATACAATGATCCAAATTACCCACATCGGCAAATGCGTACTCTCTGAAGCCAAAGATCAGACGCCCAGACATCAAAACATCTACACGAATACGCCTATCCACATTGCCTATATAAATACAATAGAAACCCTAGAAAGAAGGTGCGGAACTGACCCGATTGTGAAGGCGGACTGCGGAGACGGCTGTACCAAACCAGAGAGAGACAATGTGAGAAAGTTAGAGATGAAAATGGAAGAGCATTGTTAGGGTTAGGAAGAATACTACTCTGGGATCGAAGTCTGCGTCAGTCGCTGGCATTGTCAAGAACCCTTTCTTCAAGCTCCAAGAGACAGAGAAAGCAGACTTGTCCCAACTCCCAAGTGTGTGAGTGTCTCTCTCAGTAGATCTGAGAGCGGTGACCAAACTTCAATGCTTTCAAATTTCTTTGGACTTGGTTGGACTCCGGTGGTTAGGTTATTCACCTGTGGACCAGTCTACTTACGTATTATGTAGAGGCCAATAGTCTTTGGACAGTTTGACAGACTTTAGCTAGTATGGTGACGTGGTGAACTCCTAGTGGTGTTCTTGTAGAATAATGGCTATGTTGGGACGCAGAGGATATGCAGTAAATGGCGCCAGACCCCATGAAAGGCGTGAGTAAAGTGATTATAGTGGACCCTTCGGTGTAGTGTATATTAATATTTTTATTTGATAAGACGGTTTATTATTATTTTTTTTTAGGAGATTTGATAAGACGTTTATTCTTTGGTCGCCAATGCTATGTTCATCCTACTAAAGCTGAGTTGGATAATTGCCAACCTTTGCTTAGTGTTGATCGCTCCAATGCTGATCTCGTAGTTTAAGAGGGCTTGCTCTTTTAGAGAGCTTCTCTAGCGAGGATGAGAGCTTTTTAGAGAAAAAACTCATATCAACGAGACGAAGAACGGTGATCAGAATTCTTCTTTCTTTCATAAAATTGTGAAGAAGCAAACAATGAATTATTTTAAAAGCATATTGGGCTCGCCTAGCCGTTGTGTTAGTGTTGAAACAGTTAATTATTTTAAAAGCATATTCATTTTGCTTTGAAATCAATGTGCTTTTCTTCGATTGGGTTTTGGATTGGGTTCCTGCAGAATTCAAATTCCAATTTTAATTAAATGAAAAAGAAGAATATGATGATGATGGTGATCGAGAGAAATGGTGTTTTTGGGATTAATGAGTTAAACGATGATGATGATGCTGATGGTGGAGAGAAACTATATTGGATTCGGAGGTTTTGGAATGGGTTGAGAAACCGAGACTCATTGTTCATCATCTTCTTCTTCATTTTTTTAGTATTTAGTTTTAATATTTTTCTACAAAATGATTATTTATCTAATTCATTGTTGCAAGTCTCAAGACGGTAATAAAAAGAGTGTAACTTTTGGTGCAACGAACTTTACAAAATGAAAGTTCATAGAGTACATTGTTACGATCTGGCGTTGGGAAAACAAATTGAGACTCAACGTCTGATTCAAGCAACATTTTAAATAATAAGTCTTAATTTAAATACGTGACATATGAACATCATGTGAAACAATTAATAATAAATTAATTTTAAAAACTAGTTTATTTATTAAAAAAAAAAGTAAAAAATTAGCCCTTCATCTTCTTTCCATAACTCGACCCACCAACAACCTTTTTCCCCTCATCTTCTTCCAACCACCACTGTTAACATGTTCCTCTTCCTCGTAGTCCTCTTCACTTGCTCATCTTATCCACAAATGACATGGTACAAGAGAAGGACGATTGGCCATGCCTCCGCGACGTGAACCCCCTCCACGACCTGACGGTGATGCGGAGAGTGCTTCGATTGAGCGAGCCCAGCGTCTTCGGGCTACGGTGTTTAGTGGTGGAGCGGATCCCGAGGATGCCCACCGTTGGATTTCTCAGTTTGAGCGGATTTTTGCTGTGATGCACTGTCCTCCTGAGGAGCGAGTTGTGTTGGCCACCTTTTTGCTTGATGGATCTGCTTATGAGTGGTGGTATACTCTGGAGTTGTCGGGTTGGGATGCCCGTACAGTGACTTGGGAGACATTTCGTGAACGGTTTCTGGATCAGTATTATCCCCGTTCATTCTGTGATGCTAGGGAGACCGAGTTTCTGCAGCTCCAGCAGGGGAGCATGTCGGTAGCTGAGTATGAGTAGAAATTTCAGATGCTAGCCCGTTTTGCTCCTACCTTTGTGTCTACTGAGGCTGAGAAATGTCGTAGGTTTGAGCTTGGCCTACGGGGTGAGATACGGGCCATTGTGACGGCCGGAGCTTTTACTACTCTCAGGGAGTTGTCTGATGCCACAGTGCGGGTTGAGGCTAGTCTCCCGACACGTCCACAGTATTCTGGTGGTGGACAACATTGAGAGCGTTCATATCCTGGATCGTATGGTCAGAGAGCCCCGAAGAAGGGACGTTATGGTGGAGCCTCATCTGCAGGCAATGATCGTTATGGTAGGCCTGGTAATTTTCAGAGTCCTGGATTCAGAGCGCCTAGGGCACAGACTGCTCCGCAGGCGAGCGCGACATCGGTTGCTTCCACGGGACGGCAGAGTAATGGGTTTGCTCGAGATGCCTCTAGTGTTATCTGTTTCTTCTGTGGTGAGCGGGGCCCCTATCGGAGGGAGTGTCCATCCTTGCCACATGGTGGTGGCGCAGGTCGGGGTGGAGCAGAGCAGGGACGGAACACAGCTGCAATTTCTGGGACTGGGAGTACTAGAGGAGGAGGTACTGGAGCGACTAGTGGACAGAGAGGCCGGGGCCGTGGGCGAGCAGCTGGACCACAGGCCCGAGTTTTTTCTGTTACGCAGCAGGAGGCCAGGGCAGCACCTGGTGTTGTGACAGGTACACTCACGATCTTTGGACATGATGTTTGTGCTTTAATTGATCCCGGAGCTACTCATTCGTTTATATCACGGGACTGTGAGTTGTTGGCGGGTAGAGAGATGTCCGCACTGGACTGTGACATGGGTGTGAGTACGCCCACAAGAGATGTATTTGTGGTAAATCAAGTGTTACGGGAGTGTCCCGTAATGGTAGGTGACGTTGGGTTGGTAGCAGACTTGATACTCTTGGACTTGCACGACTTTGATGTCATTTTGGGAATGGATTGGTTGACACTCCATCATGCTTCTGTCAAATGTGTCGATAAGAAGGTTACTTTTCGGAGCCCGGGGCTACCGGAAACCATCTTTCAGGGAATACAGCGAGCAACTCCTGTTGAAGTGATTTCAGCCCTGAAGGCAAGTAAGTTGTTGAGGAAAGGGTGTCAGGGATACTTAGCACAAGTGATGGACGCACGAGTTGCACCATTGAGAGTGGAGGATATACCGATAGTACGGGAGTTTCCGGATGTCTTTCCGGAGGATCTACCGGGATTGCCACCGCATCGAGATGTCGAGTTCACCATTGATCTGGTTCCAGGTACGCAGCCTATATCTCAGACTCCCTATCGTATGGCGCCAGCTGAGTTGAAAGAACTGAAGGCGCAGTTGCAAGAGTTACTTGAGATGGGGTTTATTAGACCGAGTGTATCCCCTTGGGGAGCCCCAGTGTTGTTTGTGAGGAAAAATGATGGGAGTTTGAGACTCTGCATCGATTACAGGCAACTAAATAAAGTAACAGTCAGGAACAAATACCCGTTGCCTCGGATCGATGACTTGTTCGATTAGCTGCGAGGAGCGCAGTATTTCCCCAAAATCGATCTTCGTTTTGGGTATCATCAGTTGCGGGTTAAGGATGAGGATGTACCCAAGACAGCCTTTAGAACCGGATATGGTCATTATGAGTTCCTTGTGATGCCGTTTGGTTTGACCAACGCACCCGCAGCATTTATGGATTTGTTGAACCGAGTGTTACAGCCATACTTGGATCACTTCGTCATCGTGTTCATCGACGATATTCTAGTTTACTCGAAGAGTGCGGGAGAGCACGAGGAGCACTTAAGGATGGTGATAGGTACCTTGAAGGAAAATCAGTTGTATGCGAAACTTAGCAAGTGTCAGTTCTGGTTGACGAGCGTGAGTTTCTTGGGGCATGTGATCTCAACTGATGGAATCAGTGTAGATTCTCAGAAAGTTGAAGCAGTGGCAAAGTGGGAACAACCGAAGACCGTCACTGAAGTCAGAAGTTTCTTGGGATTGGCTGGCTATTACAGGAGGTTTGTAGAGGGTTTCTCCTCCATTACTGCCCCGTTAACACGACTGACGCGGAAGGGAGTCAAGTTTGTCTGGGATGACGACTGTGAGCGTAGTTTTCGGGAGTTAAAGAAAAGGTTGACCTCTGCTCCTATACTGGCCCTTCCAGACGACAGTGGGGAATTCGAGGTGTACAGTGATGCATCCTTATAGGGATTGGGATGTGTACTAATGCAGCATGGGAAGGTGATTGCCTATGCTTCGCTTCAGTTGAAGCCACATGAGCGCAATTATCCTACGCACGACTTGGAGTTAGCCGATGTCGTGCATGCACTGAAAATTTGGAGACATCACTTGTATGGTGTGACTTGCAGGTTGTTCCCGGATCACAAGAGCCTGAAGTACTTGTTCACCCAGAAGGACTTGAATGTGAGGCAACGACGATGGCTGGAGCTAATTAAGGATTATGATTGCACGATTGAGTACCACCCTGGAAAAGCCAATGTTGTGGCTGATGCTCTAAGCCGGAAGTCAATGCATTCTGTAGCATACCTACGGACGGTTCATTTGCCGCTTTTGGTTGAACTCCGTAAGACTAGCATTGATTTGGGACTGGATAGCCAAGGTGTCTTGCTGGCTAGTTTTCATGTGAGACCACTCCTAATCGATCGGATCGTTGAGGCTCAATCTCAAGATCCTGTCTCGTGTGTACTTCGGATCGAAGTGGAAGCCGGTGAACGGCAAGATTTCACAGTCAGGGAGGATGGAGCCTTACTAAAAGAAGGATGGTTGTGTGTGCCGGACGTTGAGGCACTGAAGAAGGAAATCTTGGACGAGGCTCATAGTTCGGCCTACGCGATGCATCTTGGTGGGACCAAGATGTATCGTACATTGCGAGAACATTATTGGTGGTCGGGTATGAAACGAGTGATTGCCGAGTTTGTTAGTAGGTGTCTAATTTGCCAGCAAGTGAAGAATGAGAGACAAAGACCTTATGGAGCCTTGCAACCACTACCTATCCAGGAATGGAAGTGGGATCACATAACGATGGATTTTGTGTTTGGACTTCCTAGGACACCCAGAGGTCACGATGGAGTTTGGGTGATTGTGGACAGGCTTACAAAATCAGCTCATTTCTTGCTAGTGCGAGAGAACTTCAGGATGACACAGTTGGCTCAATTGTTTATCGATGAGATCATCCGGTTGCACGGTACTCCGGAATCAATAGTATCATACAGAGATCCGAGGTTTACTTCTCGGTTTTGGCAAAGTCTGCAGGAAGCCTTTGGGACGAAACTTTGTTTCAGCACTGCATTTCATCCTCAGACTGACGGCCAGTCTGAGCGGACCATCCAGATATTGGAGGATATGATGCGAGCTTGCGTTTTGAAATTTCAAGGCACTTGGGAATCACACCTATCCTTGATGGAATTTGCCTATAACAACATATATCAGGCGAGCATTGGGATGGCTCCTTACGAAGCCTTGTACGGACGACAGTGCAGAACCCCGTTGTGTTGGACGGACGTGGGTGAAAGAAAGCTGACTAAATTCGAACTGGTGGAATTGACAACAGAGAAGGTCAAACTCATCAGAGATCGGCTCAAGGCAGCCCAAGACAGACAAAAGAGCTATGTGGACCATCGGATTCGAGATCTTGAGTTTGCGGTCGGAGATCGGGTATTTCTGAAACTGTCCCCTTGGAAAGGTGTAGTGAGATTTGGCAGGCGAGGAAAGTTAAGTCCTCGTTATATTGGACCTTATGAGATTAATGAGAGGATTGGCCAAGTTGCCTACAGGTTAGCATTACCGCCAGAACTTTCGAAAGTCCACGATGTTTTCCACGTGTCGATGCTGCGGAAATACGTGTTTGATGAATCTCATGTACTGGAGGAACAACCTATTGAACTCCGAGAGGACTTGAGTTTTGAAGAACAGCCGGTACAGATTTTGGACCGAAAGGATAAGGTGCTACGCCGGAAGACCGTTCCACTGGTAAAGGTTCTCTGGAGGAACCAGAATGTGGAGGAAGCCACATGGGAACCCGAGGCGCAGATGCGAGAATAGTTCCCCTATTTGTTTCCTTGAATTTTCGGGACGAAATTTCTTAAGGGGGGAGATTGTAACGTCCCGGAAATTCGTAAAATGTAATATTGTAAAATATTGAATAAAATGACGTTTTTACTCCTGTGTCTCGTATGGTCAAATTGTTGACTTTTTTATTGGAGGGTCGAATGGACGTTGACCGATGACCGGGACGTAGTTCGGGACGTCACGAGTTCGTAGACAGGTGGCACGTCAAATTCTGACGTTCGTGGTGAAAGTTATGACGTTCGGAAGCCCAGGGGCATTATCGTAATTTGGACGGTATAGGGGAAAAAGTTGACTTTTTGTTTGACAATTGACGTTCACATGACTCGAAGACCGTTAGGTTCGTCTCGAAACCCCGAGTATAACGACAGGCGGCACGCTTGAAACGGACATCGGGTGACCGAGTTACGGGTCACGGAAGTTGGAGGGCATTTTGGTAATTATTGCCCTGAGGGCATTTTGGTCATTTCCAAGCGGTTACTGTAGCACCACCGTGAAAAACAGAGTGCACGGCCATGCCGTGGTGTTTGTGCGTGCAATTTGTTTAATTGTGTAGTGGTCTGTCTGGGATGAATTGTTTATGGACTTTGAGGCTGTGGGAGGCATTCAGGCGTGTCTGGGCAGAGTCTCAGAGCACGAGTTGGTATTACAAATGGCCATGGTTTCTGTGTTTGCGGGAAACCATTTTCAGAGACCTCAGTTGGTCTCCCACGAGCTGCAGGCCACACTGATCGACTAACCGTGTAAGGGAGTGGAGAGAGGATTCATTCGGCGTCATTTGTGCATCAGTTGTGAGGGCTGAGATTGAGAGAAACCGTGAAGAACCATTTCAGGTTTTTGGGGTGAAAAATTCAGAGTTCAATTTCTACGGGTTTTGGGACCAATCTAAACACTGAGGAAGCTTTCTGGGAGTGACAGGAACATAACCGTGCAAGAGTAAAAGGGATTTGATCAAGGATTGCTCAGGAACTCAAGTTCCAGTTCAGAGAAAAACCAGTTTGGAGGGAAAATCGAAGATCAAATTGTGAGGCCATTTGCGCGAAACCAAGGTCTGTATTAGTCTTCTGGGAGCAAAAGGAAACCGACCACATCGATTTCGAAGGACATCACTCACGAATTGGCCAAGAACTGAGGCCCCTGGTTCTGAGAATTTTCGAGCTTGAGGACGACGACTTCCAGGTTAGTTTGGGGTCAATTGGTTGGATGTTATGGTTCGTCTAGGTCCCCTTAAGCTACTGTCTGAGTTAATTGGATAATGGAACTGTTTTGGGTGAGCTCTAGATGAAGACTCGTTCGACTGTGCGAGCTTAGGTTGGTCGATTTGGGGACAGTCGAGGTTAATCGATCATACAGAACTAAAATTAATGGATTAGAGAAGATGATAGGATTGAAAATTGGAGGAATTGATTGAGAATTGAACGTTAACTGGTCGGGTTGAGTCGCGGGTAATAGACCCGTTTAATAGGTTATTCGGGTGAGGGAGAAGACACTGTAGCTGGGCGCATGGCCTTCACGCGCAGCCACGTTGGGCGGCACGTGACGACGCGTGTGAGGTCTTTTCCGATCATGGTCAACTGAGGTTTTCTTCCTTTTAATGTTTTTAACATTTTATCTTTAGGGTTCGAGTTGATCGGGAGTCGTTCGGGATAATTTCGAGGGTTCGGAAGTTTAGGTCCTTAAGTTTAATTACGCGGAAAAATTCGGAAAAATTAGGGAAAATTTTACGAGTTATTTGGGGATGTTTTTAACCCTCCTTGTACGTTTTTACAGGCCCGGACATTTCCGAAGCTACTGAGGAGCGCACGGGGCGCGATTGACGCGTCCTAAAACCGTGAATGGACTTTTGATTTCCAAATTGTGCATGCATGACTATTTTACTTATCTATCTTGAGTTTTCACTTATGATCTTATGTTGATAAATATGCTATTTCGGTTTTACGTGATTTCACGCTTTTCGAGATAATTATCGTATTTCACGCATTTCGAGGTTACGCTTTTCGCCTATGCATGAATGATGTTTTGATGAAGTATTTGAATATGATTATGCATGTTACGTATTTATGATGTTTTGATTATATTTGTGAAGTGACTTTCGGGAATTGCATGTTTTGGAATTGCATGTGAATTCAGACATAGGTCCTATTATGAGAAGATATGATTTCGAAATGATTTTTGGCAAACGGATCATGATGAACCCTGGGTTGTTGTGTTTATAAATGGTTTTGAGTTTAAAGACCCGGTTGATTGTTGGATCTGGTTTTGGGTTTAAAGACCCGGTTAATTGATGACGGAGGCGGGCCCGGTAAATTGGGTTTAAAGACCCGGATTGAGTTTAAAGACTCGTGAGTTTAAAGACTCGGTTATTGTGAAACCCCTGAGGCCTATTGATTATGTTTTGAGTTTAAAGACTCGTTGATATCCCGGAAAGACCTGATATTAAGTTTAAAGACTCGGATGGATCCAACGGTTTAATTGTGATTATTGATTCACTTTTTACTTGATTTGCTTAATGGATGTTGCTAAATGACGGTTTCTGGATTTTGGAAATATTATATTATTTTATACGAGTTATGATGGTTTTCTACAATGTTTTCCATGTGTTTCGGAAAAAGGGATTTCGAATGTTTAATAAGCGTTTTTTTTTTATTAACTGGTTATGCATGCGTGTTGTAAAACTAAAGGGCGAACCCCGAATTCCTTAAACTGTTTTCTGCAAACTTTTGTTTCAGTCCACTCACATTTTTTTTGTTTTAACTACCCTCCAGGTCGTGGTACAAGTTCGGGGGCTAGCACCAAGGCAGAGGCAGAGGCTTAAAGTTTTTTGTTGCGGAGTAGTTAGTTCACAGAGTAGGATTTGTTCCTTAACTTGTTTGTAATATTATGCTCTGTGAAACTATGGACTTGATGTCCAGTCGGTTGTATTTGTTTAATCTCCCTGGTCAAATTGACAGGACCCACCCCGATTATCGCCTCGATAATCGGAAAGCATCCTGCTCCCGTCTGACAATCGAATCCAAAAGACCAGAAAACCAAATAATAATACATCACACCCATTGTCAGTCCATAGTTAAACGGTCTGTGAGTGGACTTTGGTTTTATAAATTCTATGCATGCTTAACTGTTTTATATGGGATTGTGATTGTACGATGTTGATTTGGATATTGGTAAATTATACAATTTCACGTATTTCGAGGCGATTTACGTGCTTGCACGTAAATCGAGGTTTTCCGGTTTTGCACGAATTTTCCATACTTATGACTTGGATATAATATGATGAAATGGTTTTGAAATTGGAAAGATGAACTCGGGCTTGAGGCTCAATTGTTTTGGAAACCTTGGACTTGGAGTCCATTTGAGTTACGTAATCGGGCCGGGGGCCCAGTTGCTTTATGAAATCGAGCCAGGGGTCCAGTTGTTACGAAATCGGGCTGAGACCCATTTGAGTTATATTATCGGGCCAGGGGCCCAGTTGATTTACGAATTAGGGTCGTGGGCCCAGTGGTTACAAAATCGGGCATGAGGCCCAGTTGGGTTATAAATGTGATGTCGGGTCTGGGACCCTATGTTAATAAATGTGATTTCGGGCCTGAGACCCTATGTCTAATAAATGTGATTTCGGGTCAGGGACCCTAAATGGAATTGTGATGTTTTATGGAGATTTCAGGCAGGGCCCATTGTAATGTTGTGAAATGATTTAATAAAACTGTTTTCCATATACCATCTAGATACAAGGATATCTGATGGTCTCCTCCAGATGTGTGGGACTCTGGGGAAGTCACGGTGCATTGCCTGTGAGGGGTCATCGTACGGAGTTACCGGACCGTATAGTGACTCAGGAACAGGATTGCAATGATTGACGTCTGGGACGTCAGACATCTGTGATGTCAAAGATATTGACCCGGAGAGACCCCGGGCAGCACGCGTCGTGTATTATACCGTGAGATATGACGTCTGGGACGTCAAGCGTCTGGGATGCTAAACATCTGGGATGCTGGAGATGGTAATGTGGTAAATATGGATTAATGAATCTATGAAATGGCTTTTCGGTTGGATTTGTGTTTATATGGTAAAAATGGATTATTGGTTGATGAAATGGTATTTCGGGTCGGGGACCCTAAATGGTTTTGGATTTATGGATTTACGTTAATGAATTTGGGCGGTGGCCCACATGTTTTTAATATGTCTGGATGTGGTATTCCACAGTTTTGGGTTGAGTTCCCACACTTGGTTTTGAGTTACGGTTTTTGGGCTAAGGCCCTAATGGCTTGGTTGAACAAACGTTTTGGTTACTGGTTTTCGTGGCATGCATACATTTTTATTGGAGGGCATAAATTTCTTATAAATGTGTTTAATGAACTTAATGATTTCCGTCCACTCACAGCTTTTATTGGTTTTAATGCCCTTCAGGTTGATTACGGATGCGACTGCAGCAGAGACTGGGACATTGCACGCCTCCTCCATCGATCCTTGCGCACTTTGGAAGCCCCGTTTGGGCAGTGACTCTTGGTTATCCCTTGTCTGACACCCCTTGTTGTATGGGAGCAGGGCACATTCCACGGTAATCCCGGGGGGATTGGGATGGGTCCTGTCAAGGGATATTACCGTGACGCACTCGGGGTTTCCAGAGTACGCAGCTTCATGTCATGTATCGGTCTCTACTACAGTCCAGATTTGTGATCAACCTGTAGGGTGCCAAAACCAAATAAAACTTGTGAGTGGACAAAAAATAAACAATTTAGAAAACCAATTTCGAAAATCACTATTTAACCCTCCGTTTTACAAAGATGCATATCAATTTAAAACCTTTCTTTCCAATAAAACAGTACATAAATGAAAACCTTTGTAATCATTGCAAAACCAACACATTTGAAAACCTCTGAACATAAATAAAAAACGTGACACATTCTTATATCTCACATCTATCCCATATCATCATATCATTATCATCAGCCACGATACCCAAGTAACGCGTGCACATAAGGTCCAGGATAACTCACGTTCGAGCACGTCGTTGAGAACAAATCTATGGCCGACGTTCATATCGTCGTGAATAAATCAACGAACGACCTCATACATCATAAGCACTCCTGAGTCGAGTCTCCTACTGCTGCTCGGCAAAAGCCAGTGCATCGTCACCTCTTCGGGTGGGGGGACACAGTGCATCCCAGAGGCGAGCAACAATCATCATAGGGATCTCTCCTGGGAAACATATTCACAACCGGAAGCCCTCTCCGAGGAAACACATTTCTATCAGAGTCATATCAATCATCCCGAATAATGGTCATAGTAAAAACAGTGGAAAAATTTATCAAATCTTATAAACGCAATTTCACAAACATTTTGCTTTCAAATCAAATCATGTGTTTCACGTAGGGTCTCAGCCCAAAACATAGTTTCCACAAATCTCATATAAAAAGTGTCTAGTCTTCATTTCACAATCTCAAAATAATTTCACACACAAATCACATTTCAATTTCACTTTTGACTATAAACTAAGTCAAAACCATAATCCAACTAGATCCCAAGCCCAAAAAGCCATTTTCACGAACATCCATAAGATTTTTCAAAACCGATAATCAACCAGTATATAAAAAATTTATGCATTTCATCAATCCAACCATATGCAAACATTGCATTTCAAACCATATTCATAAAACATTAAAACATATATGCATGCATCATATATGCATGCATCATTTATAAAACATATATGCATGCATCATATATGCATGCGAGTTCAAAACCCGCGCTGTATGCCAATCTGAAGCCTTCGGAACATCCGGGCCTGTCCAAATCACACCCCAAGGATCACTAACGACCTATACAAGTTTATAACAAAAACCCCTAACAATCCCGCAACCGAGAGTTCGTCCCAAACACGCTTTTTGAGAAGAAAAACCTCCAAAACACTAACCAAACGATCTCCGATTGACCTGAAACCACCACCATTGAATTTAGAACCTCAAAATCTTTCGAACAAAATCAATTTGACCTCGAAATTTGTGTACATGCATCCTCACGTGCCTGTTAAAGTTCGATCAATGAAAGTCAACGCTGACATCATGCTGACGTCATCTGCTGGCGTCTGCCTGACATCTGGCAACTCTATCAACACGCCACGTGGCACACCATGATTGATGCCACGTGGACTCTAACAAACTTCTAACAACCTGCCACGTGGCACCACCTCACTAGCCCACGTAGACTGACATGTCTGACGTGGACTGCCACGTCAGATGATAATTTCTAACACAATGCCACGTGACACCATCTCACTGGTTCACGTGCTCTGACAAGTATGACGTGGCACTGCCAAGTCTGCTACTAACTGGACTGACACCTAGCCATGTGTCACCCTCTGGTTGGTCACGTGGTTAACTGCCACGTCATCATCTTCAACCCTCAGAAGGGTAGACCCGTTTTACTATAACAGGTCGTTCGACTCGCGAACTTGACCTTACTCGTTCTTCTTCCTCCGACCACCAAAACTTGCCATTTTTCTTCCAATCTCATCGTTTCTCACCTAGAAACATATCCATGGCCTTAAAATTAAAAAAATCATACATGAAATCCCTTAGCCAAAGTTCAAATCCTCACGGTTACTTTCAAACTCGAACCCAGACCCGTCCAGTCGTCCATTCCTTCTGTTTCCTGGCCCTACACACTCGTAAGGGCCCACTGAACATAACCAGGGCTTCAGTTCCTATCCAAAACGTCCAAAACCCAAATTTGAATTTCAAACATAAATGGGGTTTAGGTTTACCTGGGTTTCATAGCCAGCCAGCCATCATTGTGGCTCCGCCACCACCACCGTCTCTCTCAATCCCTCTCGAACTCACTCTTCGTTTCTCTCAAGCAGCCCAGCTGCTGGTTAAAATGAACAAAAATGGGATAGGGTAAGTGAGATGCATGTATTAGGGGAAATGGGCCAATAGGATAAGTGACACTTGTCACTCATCCATTGGCCCAGAATGGATATTTTGGCCCCATTGTTCAAAAAACCAAGGTCAACTCTCATTGTAAAACGTACAATCGTAACAGTTCAAAAAATCATTCTAGACTCGTAACTTTCCCGTATGGCGTCTAAATTCGACGTGTCGCCTATCTACGTGACCTTAATCTCTCGATCTATGTAATGGACCTCGGTCCACGTGCATTTAACCTCGCAGGTCAAAAGTCAATATTTTTCCCTTCTAAGAGTAAAATTGTCATTTCTCCTAGACTAATCCAGATTAGTCTTGATTAATCCTTGATTAGTCTCTCTAATCAAGTAATTTCGGGACGAGTCATTACAACCGACCCATCCCTTTACTTATAAATGTGTGTGTGCTGGTTGTGGGTTTCGTTGGAACATGGCTGAAGCCATGGAAGGCTATGAACCGAGAGAGAAAAACGCAGAGGATAAGGGACGAGAGATCAGGAACTGGGAGAGGAATTTGGGGAAAGAAAGTCTGAGAAGAAAGGAGCACATTGGTGGTGTTTTGAGGGGGGAAACACCATCAAAACTAACAGGACCCGTCCCAATCCCCTCGGGATTAACGCGGGACGACCCTGCTCCCGTCTGACACGAAGTGTCAAACAATGGATATTTCCAACCTTTTCCCTCTCGGGCTATCAGAGTACGCCAGGATCCGGAGGAGGTATGTGATATCTCGGCCTCTGCTACAGTCCACATCCGCTGTCAACCTGAAAGGCAATCAAAACATTAAAAATTGTGGGTGGACAAAAAGTAAGAGTTTATAAAAACATTTTAACGAACATTTGTACCCTTCACTAAAAAGCATGCATGTATTCGAAAACCATTTAACCAAAAGAACCATATGTGGGAACTAAGCCCAAAACCATAACCGAAAGAACCATCAAGAACCAACCATACGGGCCACTGCCCAAATCCATAAAGATACCAACCATACGGGCCACTGCCCAATTTCATACGGGACTCAGCCCAAAACCTGTACACATCACATATCATATATCGTACACATCATATATCATATATCGTACACATCACATATCAAATATCATATATACATATAATTCACACAACCAATCCTGTCACGGTTTCCAAAGCTACGAGTGTGCTACCCGGGGTCTCAAACCCAAGTCTGTCAGGGTTCAAGGTCAATGTCCGTAGACCAATGACCGGCCCTGAGGTTATGTTACAAGCCTTCCTGAGAGTAAGGAACCCAACGGGGGCGACTCCACTCAGTGAGTGCTCTGTGACTACTTCGGGGTCCACCCGGTTTATTGATGACGGGGGCGGGCCCGAAAATTGGGTTTAAAGACCCGGATTGAGTTTAATGACTCGTGAGTTTAAAGACTCGATTATTGTGATACCCCCGAGGCCTATTAATCATGTTTTGAGTTTAAAGACTCGTTGACATCCCGGGAAGGCCTGATATTGAGTTTAAAGACTCGGATGGATCTAACGGCATAATTGTGATTATTGATTCACTTTTTACTTGGTCGTGCAATTGATGTTCCAAAATGACGGTTTCTGGATTCTGGTAATATTAAATTGTTTTACATGAGTTATGACGATTCTCCGTAACGTTTTTCATGTGTTTCGGAAAAAGAGTTTTCAAAGGTTTAATACGCGATTTCTGAATATTTGGTTATGCATGCGTGTTACAAAACTGGAGGGCGAACCCGATTTCGGAAAACTGTTTTCCTGTAAAACTTATGTTTCGGTCCACTCACACTTTGTTGTTTTAAATTCCCTCCAGGTCGTGGTACAAGTGCGGGGGCAAGCGCCGAGGTAGAGGCGGAGGCATAAAGTTTTCCGTTGCGGAGTAGCTAGTTCATAGAGTAGGATTTGTTCTTTAACCTGTTTTGTAATATTATGCTCTGTGAAACTGTGGACTTGATGTCCAGTCGGATGTATTTGTTTAATCTCCCTGGTCTGACAATGGGTGTGTTGTAATATTATTTAGTTTTCCGGTCTTTTGGATTCGATTGTCAGACGGGAGCAGGATGCTTCCTGATTATCGAGGCGATAATCGGGGTGGGTCCTGTCAACCTGTCTATGAACTCGTGACGTCACGAACTACGTCACGGTCATCGGTCAAAGTCCATTTGACCGCCCGATTGAAAAGTCAACGTTTTGCCACCACCAGGGGCAAAACGGTCATTTCGCATCGTTCGTCCGATTTCGCTCTACTAATCACGGATTAGCCTCACTAATCGTGATTAGTCACTAATCTAATCATAGAATTTGGGACGGGTCGTTACAACCTTCCCTCCTTAATTAATTTCGTCCTCGAAATTCCAACCGATCCAATTCTAGCCGTTCTTCCCTCCTTAATTAGTTCCGTTCTCGAAACTCCAATTATCTTGATTCCACATCCACCCCGTGGAAATAATTCGATCTCACGACACGTGTACACTCGTACACCCACTAACCAGAATAATACTTACTCGTCTGCAGCCAGACGTGCCACTAACGCTCTCATCGTATCGACTACATTCGACCACGTCGAATGACAGAATTCGTACGCTCCGAACTGACACCACTTGTCAGATCTACCATTTCGTTGACATAAATAACTCTACGGTTCCTTCCTCAATCTCCAACCTATCCTAACGTCTACTTCCACCCAGAGTCATCAGACCTCACTAACCGATCCACGCTAACACTTCTGACAATCTGTCACCACTTGACAATCGTCAGTCACAAAATAACACCATACTTACCTGTGGTTACACTAACCACCAAATTACTCAACCTGTGTGTAACTAGACCCATCAGAAACACTATGACCCAATGCACAGTATCCAATGTCTAGTTCACGACCTCGATGAATCCGATGGTATCGGAACCAATCTGACTACCAACACGCTCACCAACATACCTCTGGTATGACCTATATACCGTCAATAGACATGACAAGTTTTCCCAGTATCGTACCTCGAACAACGTACAAGGTACGCACATCTACCCATCAATTAGCTTACAACGACCTAGGTTGTAGCTAATCACGTTTCTACTATAGAGTCCATTTGTCCAATCCAGTATTAGACAAATCGAAACTCCGACCCATTATCCATTTCCAAATCCGAATCCGAATCCGCAATTTCGTAAGAAATCCCGAATTCAAACCCAGAAATCATATCTATAATCATGTCCAAATTCGAACCCGAAATCATCATTCCGTAAGCTAGCATTTGGAATAACCATTCCGAATCCAAATCCATAAAAAAAATCCACAGTCAAGTTCTAGACCCAAAATCCGATTCCAAAACCCAAATCTAGAAATCCTCTTTCAAGTTCCAAAATCAAATCCTGAATCGTCATCCAGAAATCTGATTCCAAAACCCAAGATATCGTTCATGTCTACCAAGACGCATCAAAACCGAACCTATCGGTTACCCGTTTAAACAATTACCTCAATACCTTTGATTGACTTCATAGGGAAGCCAATCCCAACATCAACACATCTAGGTTGACCATATCCAACCACGTCGGAAAACTACTCATCGGACAACTACTCAGGCGAGTAGTAAGCCATATGGGATTTACCTCGAAAAGAAGTTCAGTCCCATCATCCTCAACTCAAACATCCCAGTAAGAGTAATAAACTATCCACCTATCTGGATCATCAAGATCACGATCCAGATCCATAGCGATACCCAAAGTCCTAAACCAATTCCCACATCTAAACAGATCAGTCAACGACGAGACACGACGAGACTGTGGGTTCTCACTGATTACCTCGTATCAATCCTTGTCATTCCACCTAGGAAAACCAAGGATGATCCAAGGTAATGACATCAAAAGTCATCCTACGTGAATGCAAACAAAACTCGCTGCACTCACCACGCCACGTAATTCAACATCGTCTGCCACCATGCAGAAGATGAGAATCTCAGTCACTTGACGTCGATATACTCAATACCAATGCGGAAAACCCACATTCCTCTCGTCACCTCAATCGCAACCTCTCGCGATTTCGAAGTTCCAATCATATCGGAACCGACACACTAGGACATCAACCCTGCGACCATAACGAGTCAAACTCACTACCAAGTTCGACTGTCGGTTTACACTATTTATGTAGATACACTCATTCCGAGTGGAATTCACGCAACTCAAGGTTAAACCTTGTATATTATTTACGAATGTGCCTAAACGGCATCCAACACACGCATCTCGTACCACGAGTCCCAACTACTGCTGGATCCAATCCAGTCCGTCACTATATGTGATCCACTCCCGAACCACAGTTACTGAACATATAAGTAACTCGATGGAGTCACATCCCGACTCGTGACTCACCGTCATCACAATCACCGGCACCAACGCACTGTCATCAACACTAGTATCAATATCAGCATCGGCACACCATGTGCAAAACAGACAACCTTGGATCTCCGCTCATACTGAGCGACGATCTCGTACCTCTACTCATATTGGAGAAACTCTGCCTCCCTCGTACCCAACAACTCTGGGTACAGTCATCCAGACATCTCATATGAGATAAGGAAACGTCCCCTGAATGTCCCCGATTCCCAACAATCGTAACTACGACCACACTAGGTAGTAGCGCCTGCCACAAACTCATGCAGGCCTAACTACCAGGTATCACTATCGAGGCTCCACGTCTAACGGAATCACTCGTCCGTACCAAATACTCCGTATCCCACTCAGGGATTCCATCGACAAGTACCACCCCTGGTAACCTGTCCAACTAATCACTAACCAGTCGTAACTCGACTAAACCAATGTCGTCTACCAGGTCGCCCACGACCTTAGTTGCACCAACAGTCCATCACAGCTAAAGTAGCACGACAACCAACTAGGTCTAACCGATAAGTACAACCCCGACTGCGAAGTGCAGTCCCAACACAAGCTGACATGACTAGACCAACTAACGAATCCAAATCCGAATAGTCGTCTAAGTCACACCACTCGTCAACTCACATTTCTGAACCATACACCCAAAAGTAGGGTTCCACAATCACACTCTAGGGTCACTCTGAACCCAACTGCGAAAAGCAGTAAACTTAACAATCTGACCGACCCCGCGGTCTAGACATCGTAAAGACGTCAATCCAATCCTACCGTAAGTCCAACCACGATTCCTCAAATTCGGCTGCCAACTGCCATAAGTTCAACCAGAGTTCCCCGAACTCGACTGCTCACAATAGTAAATCAATCTAACTCAACCAAATCCGATAATCAGATAGTTACAACATCCAACCAGTCGTCGGAACCTATCCTACAACATCGTGAAAGACGATCCCAACTAACCGTCTCACGATCAAAATATTAATGTACCGTTACGTCATCCCTTCCGTTAGGGTCCCACACTGTCAACCCTGACAGAACTATGGCAACCCCGGAATCTAGTGCCGAACAAAGACATATCACGATTCCATCCTACTAACTATCGTACTGGCACCCTAACTATCAGGTTGATAACGAACTGTAGCCACTTGAGATATCACATCCTCGACCTGCCTAAGGAGTAGTACGCAAAACACTCTGGAATACAGGGTAACACGAGCAACCATGCTCTGATACCACGTTGACAGGACCCATCCCAATCCCCCCCGGGATTAGTGCGGGATGACCCTGCTCCCGTCTGACACGAAGTGTCAGACAAGGGATATTTCCGTCCTTTGCCCTCCCGGGCTATCAGAGTACGGCAGGATCCGGAGGAGGCATGTGATATCTCGGTCTCTGCTACAGTCCACATCCGATGTCAACCTGAAGGGCAGTCAAAACATTAAAAACTTTGAGTGGACAAAACAAGAGTTTATAAAAACATTTGCATAAGAAGATATTTGTACCCTTCACTAAAAAGCATGCATGCATTCGAAAACCATTTATCCGAAATAAACCATATGTGGGAACTAAGCCCAAAACCAAGATTGAAAGAAACATAATGAAAATGACTATACAGGCCACTGCCCAAATCCATAAGGGACTCGGCCCAAATCATAAGAAACCAACCATACGGGCCACTGCCCAAAACCTGTGTAAACACACATCATATATCATATCATATAGCATACATCATATATACATATAATTCACACAACCAATCCTGTCACGGTTTCCAAAGCTACGCGCGTGCTACCCAGGTCTCAATCCGAGTCTTCTCAAAGTCAAGATCAATGTCCGCAGACCACTGACCCTACCCGAGGTAATAGTAATCATAGCCTTCCTGAGAGTAAGGAACCCAACTGGGGGGTGACTCCACTCAGTTGGTGCTCCGTGACTACTCTGGGGTCCACCCAGGCCAACGACCCACCCCGGAGGAGATAATAGAAGTAAAGGAAGGTATATGAATACATATATATACATAACATAAACGGTCATGCCCGATTCCCTTGAACCGTCATGATCCATAAAATCCATAACAAGGGTTCATGCCGGTTTCCATAAACCGTCATGAACCAGAATGACCTTTCCAGAGTTCATGCCGGTTCCCATAAACCGTCATGAACTTGGAAATCCATCTAGGGTCCCTGACCCGAAATCATCAGTGTAAAACAACTGGGTCTCGTGCCCGAACATATGACTCAACTGGGCACCATGCCCGATATCTAAGGGTCAGTCACGACTCCGATCATAGTGATGCGTGCAACCATCCATCCAGGACCGCCCTCAATCCTGGTATGTCACCGTGAACGAATCAACTGACGCGACCACCACAAGATCATGGTGCACTCCTCACCGATCGCTATCCTGAACCGTCAGCACTTCGAAGTCGAGCCTCCCCAGGCTGCCCGACCACGAATCGTGCATCGTGACCTCTCCGGAAGGAACACATCCCAAACCGGAGACGAGCGTCGTATCGTTGATCGTCGTGCACATAGCACCCTTCGCGACCACGATTTAGACCCGAAGGTCGTAAATAGTGTCATATGCCCGAGACAAAACCAAATGGGTCTCATACCCGAGTTTATCCTTTTAGAAATCCAAAACCATTTCATTTAGACCAATAAAGACATATTGACCCGTATAAGCACCGTATAAGGTCGAAACCTCGAAATACGTGCCTATACGTAACCACATACAAATGCACCCATGGCGTCATCAAACATGTAATAAAACACATAATAAACATTTATGCATGCACCAATTTAGAAAACAAAGTCCACTCACAGACCGTCCGAGCTGCCGCCTCGATTTGCGTGCCATTCGGCTCCCCGAGCCGATCACCATCACCGGGACTCTCGAACCTGTCCAAATCGTAATAAAAGGTTACTAACTACTTAATTAACCTCCCACTAAAGCCCCGTAATTTTCCCGTATTTTTAACTATTTTTAATCCCGAACCTAAACCTTCCGATGCCCCGAAACATATCGAGACGGTGTCCGATTGACACGAAACCAGTCCCAAAATGTTCGTTACATCGAATAGATGATTTCACATGTTGGAACATTCCCCAAATTCCTCCCCACGCGCCCGTACGCGCAGCCGCGCGTGGGCTTCACGCGCTAGCTACAGTATCGTCTCCTACTTCGGTCAGACCAGTCCGAACCGGTCCCGTCCGGTTTTTCTTGCAACTTGGACCGGCGTAACCGGTCCAGGTCTCCTTCTCCCTCATTTTCGGTATGTTTGCTTCCATTCCAATTCCTAAATTCCTATTTCTTCATTTCCTATCTAACCCAATTAACCAAAACTCCTAAAATCTTCGAAATCAGTCCGGTCCAATTTGAACCTCACGGTTCGATTCTCCAAACTCCTCAAAACCGTCCTAATAGCTTCCTAACAACCTTTTTAATTCATTGAAAGCAACCAAAACAACCCATAATACATTTATTGAAAAATGGGAAGAATCGGGCTTACCGTGCACCCGCACGGGTTCGCGGCTCCACTGCCCACGGCGGCGCCTTCCTGGGCCGGCCACCACGTCCTAAATCCTCCCTCACTCTCTGGTCTCAGTCCTGGTCGAAATGGGGTTGGGTTGGCTGAGTTTGGGTGGATGGTTTGGGTGAGATCGGGTAATGGGTTTGGGTTTGGATGAAGAAATGAAAATGAACGGGAAGGTTGGATGCATGAATGGGAAAATGGTAGCCAGTGGATGGGTGACACTTGTCACTCATCCATTGGTTTCTGAAAAGTAACTGGCCCACTAAAGACAAATGGTCCTCGTAAAACGTGTCGTCGTGAATAGTAACATGGAACTTCCGTCAACCGCAACTTTGCCGTCGAACGTCCGAATTCGACGTGCCGCCTGTCTACGGATTCGTATCGTACTTATCTACGTAATGGTCTTTGGCCCTCGGCCATCGGACCTCCCGTTCAAAAAGTCAACATTTGCCCCCTTTTAACCAAAATTACCAAAATGCCCCTAAACTTCCCAACGTCATAACTTCTTCCTCGAACGTCGGATTTGAACGTGCCACCTGTCTATGAACTCGTGACGTCACGAACTACGTCACGGTCATCGGTCAAAGTCCATTTGACCGCCCGATTGAAAAGTCAACGTTTTGCCACCACCAGCGGCAAAACGGTCATTTCGCATCGTTCGTCCGATTTCGCTCTACTAAGCACGGATTAGCCTCACTAATCGTGATTAGTCACTAATCTAATCATAGAATTTGGGACGGGTCGTTACATTATCCTTTTGAAATCCAAAATCATTTCATAGAACCCAACAAAGAAAGTACAAACTTGTATCGGCACCGTATAAGGACGAAACCTCAAAATACGTGCCAATACGTAACCACACTCAAATGCAGTCATGGCGTCACCAAACAAGTATTAAAACATATAATAAAAATTTATGCATGCACCAATTTAGAAAACAAGATCCACTCACAGACCGTCCGAGCTGCCGCCTCGATATACGTGCCATTCTGCTCTCCCGAGCCAATCATCATCACCAGGACTCCTAAACCTATCCAAATCATAATAGAAGGTTACTAACTACTTAAATAACCTCCCACTAAAGCCCCGTAATTTTCTGGAATTTTTAACTTTTTTTAATCCCGATCCTAAACCTTCGGACACCCCGACACCTATCAAAACGATGTTTAATCGACACGAAACCAATCCCAAAATGTTCGTTACATCGAATAGAAGATTTCTTGTGTTGAAGACATCCCCAAAATGTGGGCCACGCGCCCACACGTGCCCAGGGAAGCCACTGCGCGTGGGCTCACGCGCCATATTGTAGCATCACCATCAAGCTCGGTTGAACCGAGTCTGGCCGGTTCGGCTGGACCGGCATGACCTGTCCGGCCTGGTTCCTCACTCATTTCTGTTCCGTTTGCTTCCATTTTAATTCCATTCTTCCTAGTTCTTAAATCCCTATCTATTCCTATGAAGAAAAGTAAGAAAAACCTACAAAATCCCATCCAACTGATTTTCCCTTTTCGGTCCAAACTCCCATTTTTGTTCCCAGGCTTCACAACCCTCAAACCCCATCAAAAACCTTCTCTATACCATCTAAGCAACCTAATAAACTCATTATAAGCACTAAAAACCAAGCCTAACGTCACAGATCGAAAAATTAAAGAAAAATGAGTAAACTGAGTACCTCGTCGGGTTTACCTCCTCCACGCCGCCATCCACGGCGGTTCCAGCCTCCACCAGTCCTCAGTCACACTCTGCCTCCATCTCAGGTTGAACTAAGTGAAGGGGAATGGTTTGAGTTGTACAGAGGAGAGGAAATGGTGAGATCGGGTTCTTGGGTTTGAAAACAAAGAAGATGTTGATGCATGAATGTATAAGGGTGGCTTGTGGATGGGTGACACTTGTCACTTATCCATTGGGCAGGGATTAAATATTTGGTGTAACACCCCGGACATTCGAGGATTTTAATATTGTAATTTAATATATGAATTGACGTTTTTACCCTTGTGAATGGTATGGTCAAATTGTTAACTTTTTGATTGGTGGGTCAAATGGACTTTGACCAGTGACCATGACGTAGTTCGGGACGTCACGAGTTCATAGACAGGTGGCACGTCCAATTCAGACGATCAGAGAAAAAGTTATGACTATCGGAAGTTCAGGGGCATTACCGTAATTTGGACTTTTGGGGGGAAAACGTTGACTTTTCGTTCGGAAACTCATTTTAACATGACTCAGGGACCGTTAGGTAGGACTCGATGTCCTGAGTCCGTAGACAGGCGGCACGCCGAAATCGGACTTCGTATGGCTGAGTTACGGGTCTAGAAAGTGAGGGGCATTTTGGTAATTATTTGAACCAGGGGCATTTTGGTCTTTTTGCCCTGGTTACTGTAGCAAACCGCGGGGACCATGGACAGCACCACCATGTGCGGTGGATCAGTGTGCAATTGTTTATGCAATTGTGTGCTGGAAAGAATGGGTTGTCTATTGCTTTAGAACGTGTGATGAACCATCCACCTGCACGACCGAATTGATTAATGGGATTCGAAGCTTTTTCGGGGAACAAAATTCAGTGGACAGTGAGGCTTCCACGAGCCTCTGGGACGGCTTGAAATTGTTTAAAACTGATTATATAGTGTATGAGCTTCACTCTGGTGTTGAAAGGACTGAAAATAGGAGTGGAACCCGAGAGAAACCATTTCGGGAATTTTTTGAGGGAAATCGGGTTTTTGATTTCTGGTGATCGTTGGACCAAACCAAGGCCTGGTTTAGTCTTCTGGGAGTGTTTGGAACTCAACCACATCGAAATCGAAGGCCATCAGCCACGGGTGAGCTAGGACTGTGTCTGCCGTGTTCAGAGAAATTTCAGAGGTTTGGACGACTACTTCCAGGTGAGTGTTGGTTCAATTGATTGTGTTTTCCAGTTCATTTTGATACTATGGTGCTTACTGTAAGGTTAATTGGATTATGGTTTGGAAACCATTGAGTTCTTGTGATTGACCCATTTGGATGATCACAGGTCAAATGGCCATTTAAGGATTTGATTTGACTAATTAGTGTCTCAGAACTTAAATTGGAAGAATAATAAACATGTTAAGATCAAAAACGAAGGAAATTGATTAAGGATTGGGGGTTGATTAACTGGGTCGAGCCGCGGGTGGCAGACCCGTATTACAGACAAACGGGTGAAGGTGGTGACACTGTAGCTACAGTGTCACGCGCGTGACTTTCACGCGCAACCACTTTGGGCGGCGCGTGAGGGCGCGTTAGACCTTATCTCCGATCATGATCAACATGACTTTTGTTCCTCTCATCATGCTGAACATTTTTGGTGAATTAACCATGTTGATTTGAGATAGTTTTGATGGGTCAGTTTAGGGCCGGTTGTCTCGGGAAACGTGTTGGACGGTTTCCCCGAGCCGGTTTCTGTTTCGGGTTATTTGGATAAATGTTTAAGACTTGTTGTGACCCTGGACTGACAGGAATTGTACGATAATCCCGGTACAAGTTCGTACGCACAGTTTCATTGCGGGATCGTACTGTGAGTGGGCCTGATTTCATTAAACCCTTGCATGCTTAAATGTTTTCTGATTTACTTATATGTTCACATGCTGGAATCAAGATATAGTTTTGATGATATTGAAATTTCGGTTATGGCACGTTTCACGGTATTTGGGCATGAGACCCGTCTGATGAAACGTAACGATCGGTTCGGATTTTACCTATGTATACATATATGTTTTGCATGTGGATATCAATAAAATGTATTTAATACTGCACTGTATAGATCCATTCTTATGATACTGTCTCCTCCGGATGAGGTACCCCGGAGTGGTCACGGACGTATAGAACGTCCAGCGTCTATGAAGCTAAGCATCGGGGATGCTGTACCCGAACGGGGTTCGGGGATTGAACTCGGAATTGAGACCCGAGTGGCACGCGTAGCCTTGTGATCGTGACCTTATTGGACGTCAGGGACGTCAGACATCGGGGATGTCGGGATTGGAGTGTATTGTAACGACCCGTCCCAAATTCCGGGATTAGATTAGTCACTAATCTTGATTAGTGAGGTTGATCGGTGGTTAGTAGGTCGAAATCGGACAAAATGTGCAAAATGACCGTTTTGCCCCTGGTCGTGGGCAAAATGTTGACTTTTTGTTCAGGCGGTCAAATGGACTTTGACCGATGACCGTGACGTAGTTCGGGACGTCACGAGTTCATAGACAGGTGGCACGTTCGATTCCGACATTCGTAGAGAAAGTTATGGCGTTCGGAAGTTGAGGGGTATTTTGGTAATTTGGCTTATTAGGGGCCAAATGTTGACTTTTTGATCGGGAGGTCCGATGGGCGAGGGCCAAGGACCGTTACGTAGGTATCGTCGATACGAATCCAACGACAGGCGGCATGCCGAAATCGGAGATTCGACGACAACGTTATGGTCACGGAAACGAACTAACGAACCGAGGCTTGGATTAAAATAATAATATAATAATGAATAGTGACTGTTGACCCTACACACCTGGATGAGTGACAAGTGTCACTCATCCCTTGAAACCAGAATCCATGTTTTGGGGGAGACCTAATTATGATGTTTTAATATTAATTAATTAATTAATTAATCATTTTAATTTCCATTAATCCCATTTATGTTTTCTTAACCGTGTACAACCAAATCCAGTTTTCTCCCACCCTTAATTCCTCTGCCATTGCTGAGCTCGTGAGTGAGAAACTGAGGGATTTGTGAGGTTGAACTGAGTTGGGTAAACACGAGAGATCGACAGAGAAGGGAGACTCAAATTTCGGATTTTTGAGTTTTGGGAGGGAAAATCAAATTGGACGAATTGAGCTGCGACGATCGAATTGGAGCTTGGAAACATCTTCCTGAGGTTGTGACGAGTCGATCCACATCAAAAACGAGAAGGATTGATGCCGTTTTGGCTCTGATTGAGCTTGGTGACAGAGGAAGAAATCGAGGCTGAGTCGTGGAGTTTGGGGCTGTGATTGACTCAATTGTTGTGGGGAAATGATTTCTCATGATCCCACGATTCTTCTGGGATCATCAATTGAAGGAAACCGGCTGAGAACGATGAAACTCCATGGTTGCACAGTGGACGGTGTTCGTACTTGAGTCGTGATCATTTACTGATCAAACGACGAAATTGATGTGGGGGAATTGTTCCTCGTGGTCCACTGATGCTTCTGGTTGAACCAATTTAGGGAAATCAATCGAGATTGAAGGAATCCCATGATTGAACAGTGACCGGAGTGTTCTTCGTGTTCATCGTTGAATCGTGGAATTGTAGGTAATGTTTTGTGTAATTGAGATTACAGAACCTTAATTTAACTTAAAACGAAACTAATGGAATGATCAATTGAAGGAATTAGGATCGAATTGACAGGATTGGAACCGGGTTGTGTCGCGGGTGAGTTGGACCCGTTTACCAGACAAACGGGTTGGGCTGGTGACACTGTAGCAGGCGCGTGAGTTTCACGCGCAGCCACTCACGGCGGCGCGTGGGCACGAATCTCGAGGTGAGGTCAACATGACTTCTGTCCTATTTAATGTAACAGACATTTTGGAATTGGTTTCGTGTTGATCGGACACCGTCTCGATATTGTTCGGGATATCCGAAGGTTTTAAATTAAGTTTAAAAATAAGTAAAAATTCGGGAAAATTACGGGACTTTGATAGGATGTTAATAATGAGGTTAGTAACCCTCTAATGTGATTTGGACAGGATTGGGAGTCCCGGTGTTAGTGGTGTGGCCCGAGAGGGCCGGTGGCACGCGTATCGAGGCACACGGTTAAAACGGTCTGTGAGTGGACTTTGGTTTTATAAATCCTATGCATGCTTAAATGTGTTATATGGTTTATATACATTATTTCTATGATGGTATTTGTGAGCATTGATTTCGGGTATGTTGCACGTATTTCGAGGTATTTTCTGTATTTCACGTATATCGGGGTTAACGGTTTAATTGTGGTTTTGCGTGCTTATGGTTAAATAAATAATATGATAAAATGATTTTTATATTGGAAAGATGAATTCGGGCTTGAGGCCCACTTGTTTTGGAAATCTCGGACTTGGAGTCCATTTGAGTACGTAATCGGGCTGCGGGCCCAGTTGGTTTATAAGTCGGGCTGCGGGCCCAGTTGGTTTATAAATCGGGCCGTGGGCCCAGTGGTTCATAAAGTCGGGCATGGGGCCCAGTTGGATTAAAATGATGATTTCGGGTCAGGGGCCCTATATTTAATAAATGTGGTTTCGGGTCAGGGACCCTAAATGGAATTGTGTTGTTTTATGGAAAATTCGGGCAGGGCCCATTGTGATGTTGTGAAATGAATTAATAAAAACTGTTTTCCATATACCATCTGTACACATGGATATATGATGGTCTCCTCCAGATGTCTGGGACACTGGGGAAGTCACGGTGCATTGCCTGTGAAGGGTCACCATACGGAGCAGCCGGACCGTATGATGACTCAGGAGCAGGATTGCTATGATTGACGTCTGGGACGTCAGACATCAGGGATGTCAGATATATGGACCCGGAGAGACCCCGGGCAGCACGCGTAGCTTGTGAAACCGTGAGACATGACGTCAGGGACGTCTAGCATCAGGGATGCTGGTGATGGTAATGGTAAAATACGAATTAATGAAATGGCTTTCCGGGTGGATTTATGATTGTGTGATTTTAATGAATTGATGTTCATTTATGGTCGTGGGTGGTGACCCACATGGTTGTTTATGTATGGTGGTGGTATTCCACTGTTTTGGGCTGAGTTCCCACACTTGGTTTTTGGTTAACGGTTTTCGGGCTAAGGCCCTAATGGCTCGGTTGAGCAAACGTTTTGGTTACTGGTTTTTGGTGGCATGCATACGTTTTTATTGGAGGGCATAAATGTCTTATAAATGTATTTGGTAAACTTATTGGTTTTTGTCCACTCACAGCTTTTGGTTTTAATGCCCTTCAGGTTGATTACGGATGCGATTGCAGCAGAGACTGGGACATTGCACACCTCCTCCATCGGTCCTTGCGCACTCTGGATGGCCCGTTTGGGCAGTAGCTCTTGGTTATCCCTTGTCTGACACCCCTTGTTGGACGGGAGCAGGGCACATTCCATGGTAATCCCGGGGGGATTGGGATGGGTCCTGTCATGTATAGTGCAGTGGCTAAAATTATGTTTATGGTTTTATTATATGCCTTATGATACATATTATATGACTTATGGTTTTAAATTCTGATGCATGCATGTTTGGAAAACGGAGGGGTAAATTATATGTTTTACTTACCCCTCCAGGTCGTGATACTGAGGTAGAGGAGGAACCTGAGGCTGAGGCATAGATCTACTTCTGCGTACCTGAACCCCTGTTGGGTGGTGTACCCGCAAGTTTATGTTAGAGTCGTGCTCGCAACTTGTAGTTTTGGATTTCATCCCTTGTCTGACATCTGTTTATTCCGGATTTGATGTAAAACTTTAATTTGGTTTTTATGCATTTGAATGTTTAAGGTTAAAATTGGAACATTATTTTGGGTGTCAGACGGGAGCAGGGCACGTCCCCATGTGGTTCCAGAGAGGATCGGGGCGGGTCCTGTCAGCTTGGTATCAGAGCACTAGGTTGTGGTCAGCATGCTAGACTAGCGACTAGTACTAGTTACTTCCCGAGTTTAAGGATAATGTTAACTGATCTATGCCTCTTGACAGTTGGTTATGCCTCCTAGGAGAATTCCTCATACACGAACTGACGAGGATCTGGAAAGGGAAATGGAATGCGCAAGTATTGAGCGGGCTCAACGTCTGGGAGCCACTCCTTTCAATGGGGGATCGAACCCCGAAGATGCTCATGATTGGATCACCAAATGGGAAAGGATCTTCACGGTGATGCACTGCCCTCCGAGCGAACGGGTAACTTTGGCAGCCTTCTTGCTGGAAGGAGGAGCCTACCAGTGGTGGCACGGCCTTGAAATGTCTGGGTGGTCTGTCCATACCACTACTTGGGAAGCTTTACGTTCTCGATTTCTGGACCAGTACTACCCGCGATCATTTCGCGCGGCACGAGAGGCTGAGTTCCTACGGCTGGAGCAGGGGGATATGTCCGTTTCGAACTACGAGCAGACTTTTGGAAAACTATCCCGGTTCGCTGCATCATTCGTGAGCACGGAGGAGGACAAATGCCAAAGGTTTGAGCTTGGACTCCGAGGGGAGATCCGGGCAAGTGTGACTGCTGCTACTCATGCTTCACTGAGAGATATGGTCGACGCTGCGGTGCGTGTCGAGGCCAGTCTGGCGGCACACCAGACACGACAGCCTTCGGGCGAGGGGCAACGTTAGGATCGCCCACACTGTGGCCCATCAGGCCAGAAGAACAACAATGGAGGGGGCTACAGGGGAGCACCTTCATCCTTCAAGGGTCGTGGCTGGTCAGGTCGACGCGGAGGCTCTCAGGGCAGAGGATCAGGATACAACTCTGGGCAGCGTTCATCTTGGAGCGGTGCTTCTGGTGGGCATTCGGACAGGCCGAGGCCAGTAACCTGCTTTGCTTACGGAGAGGAGTGCCACTATGCTTGTGATTGCCCGCTGTTGTCCAAGAGCAACGACGCTGGGGGCTCTAGTGTGGTGCAGAGCACGGCTTCCCACACTAATGGAGGTCGCGGTCAGGGAGGTGACCGTAGTGCTGGGCGTGGCGCGCGCGGGCGCGGACGGAATGGAGGGCCTAGGGCTCAAGTGTTTGCAATGACGCAGCAGCAGGCGAGGACTGCCCCAGGCGTGGTTACAGGTACACTACATATCTTAAACTTTCTTGTACGTGTGTTGATGGATGCGGGGGCTACACATTCTTTTATTTCGAAGAGTTGTGCTGGTATGCTTGATTGTGTGGTATCAGCCTTAGATTGTGAAATGGGTGTTGGCACCCCGGTGGGCATCGTGTACCTTGTGAATCAGGTGATTCGGAGGTGCCCGGTGAGAATTGAGGATGTGAATTTGCCAGCAGACTTAATTATTCTGGATATTCACGACTTCGATGTAATTTTGGGAATGGATTGGCTATCGGAGCATGGGTCGCTCATCGATTGATGTAGCAAGCAAGTTATTTTGCGAAGCCCGGGTTTGCCGGAGGTTATCTTCCAGGGAGAACGTGACGGTTCACCTCCTGAGGTGATTTCTTCACTTACTGCTACCAAACTTCTACGGAAGGGATGCCAGGGTTATTTGGCGCATGTCGTGTCGGATCAGGTTGATACTCCGGGTATCGACGAGATACCGGTGGTGCGTGAGTTTCCGGATGTGTTCCCGGAAGACTTACCTGGATTACCGCCATCGCGGGAGATCGAGTTTACAATTGAACTACTCCCCGGTACCCGACCTATATCCCAGGCACCATATCGGATGGCGCCGGCCGAGTTACGAGAACTCAAAACTCAGTTGCAGGAGTTGGTGGAATTGGGATATATCCGACCGAGTACTTCACCGTGGGGAGCACCGGTGTTGTTCGTAAAGAAGAAGGAGGGAAGTCTCCGTTTGTGCATTGACTATCGGCAACTCAACAAGGTGACACTGAGGAACCAGTATCCTCTACCCAGGATCGATGACCTTTTTGACCAGTTGCGGGGAGCTCAGTGCATCTCGAAGATTGATTTGCGGTCTGGGTATCACCAACTGAGGATTTCGGAGGAGGATATTCCGAAAACTGCTTTTTGAACCCGTTATGGACACTACGAGTTCATGGTTATGCCTTTTGGTTTGACGAATGCTCCAGCAGCATTCATGGATCTAATGAACCGGGTCTTCCGACCCTACTTGGATAAATTCGTGATTGTGTTCATCGACGATATCTTGGTGTACTCGAGGAGTGCGCGAGCCCATGAGGAACATCTACGGTTAGTGTTGGAGAAGCTGAGACAAGAGCAGTTGTACGCCAAGCTGAGCAAGTGTCAGTTTTGGCTAAACAGTATTGGTTTTCTGGGACACGTGATATCGACGGATGGGATTAGCGTGGATCCCCAGAAAACAGAAGCGGTGACTAACTGGGCTAGACCGACAACGGTAACGGAGGTGCGGAGTTTTGTCGGGTTAGCTGGTTACTACCGAAGATTCGTGGAAGGTTTCTCCAAAATTTCTGCACCATTGACTCGTTTGACTCGGAAGGGAGTAAAGTTTATTTGGGACGAGCAGTGTGATCGGAGTTTTCAAGAATTGAAAGATCGATTGACCACTGCACCTGTCCTTGCATTGCCGGATGACAGTGGAGAATTCGTGGTCTTTAGTGACGCTTCACTACAGGGATTGGGCTGCGTGTTGATGCAGACTGGCAAGGTTATCGCCTACGCATCCCGACAGCTAATGACTCATGAGTTGAACTACCCTACTCATGATTTGGAGTTGGCAGCGGTGGTTCATGCTCTAAAAATCTGGAGACATTACCTATTTGGCGCAACGTGCCGGATATACACCGACCACCAGAGCCTAAAGTACCTATTCACTCAGAAGGAGCTTAACATGAGACAACGGAGATGGTTAGAGCTGCTGAAGGATTATGACTGTACAATTGAGTACCATCCGGGTAAGGCCAATGTGGTGGCAGATGCACTCAGTAGGAAGTCAGCGGGATCTGTTGCACACCTAGGGATGGTGTATCTTCCTTTGCTGGTGGAACTCCGGAAGGCGGGAGTTATGTTGGATACTGATG
Organism: Prinsepia uniflora; assembly: GCA_032719365.1. NCBI lineage: Eukaryota > Viridiplantae > Streptophyta > Magnoliopsida > Rosales > Rosaceae > Prinsepia > Prinsepia uniflora. The sequence continues at coordinate 76,133,179 of CM064863.1, forward strand.
AGCATGGAGCTTTGTTGTCCAGTTTCCATGTACGACCTATACTGATTGATCGGATCATCGAAGCACAACTCCAGGATCCGGTACTCTGTATTTACAGGATTGAGGTCGATGCGGATGGGAGAGGGGATTTTACCATCCGGGATGATGGGGCACTTGTGAAGTTGGGCCGTTTGTGTGTACCTGCGGTGGCAGAGTTACGGGCCGAGATTCTTGAGGAGGCCCATAGTTCGGCTTATGCTATGCATCCGGGAGGTACAAAGATGTACCGTACCCTCCGGAACCATTATTGGTGGCCAGGGATGAAGAAGGATATTGCTGAGTTCGTGAGCAGAGGCTTAACTTGTCAGCAGGTTAAGGCGGAACGGCAGAGACCGTATGGGGCTATGCAGCCACTTCCGATTCCCGAGTGGAAGTGGGATCACATCACCATGGACTTCGTCTTTAAGTTACCCAAGACTCAGAGTGGAGTCGACGGAGTATGGGTGATTGTGGATCGGCTAACCAAGTCAGCCCATTTTCTGCCAGTTCAGGAGACTTATAAACCTAACCGACTGGCTCAATTGTTCGTAAAGGAAATCATACGATTGCATGGTACGCCGGAATCGATCATGTCCGATCGTGATCCGCGTTTCACTTCCAGGTTCTGGAGGAGTCTGCAAGCTACTTTGGGAACAACCCTACGTTTCAGTACTGCATTCCATCCACAGACCGATGGACAGTCTGAACGGACCATTCAGACCCTGGAGGACATGATGAGGTCTTGCGTACTACAGTTTCAGGATTCTTGGGATACTCATTTACCATTGATGGAATTCGCTTACAACAACAGCTATCAGACAAGCATCGGGATGGCACCTTATGAGGCACTGTATGGTCGACAGTGCAGGACACCTAGCTGCTGGATGGAGATAGGGGAGCGAGCGGCTGTAGGGCCAGAATTGATGGACTTAACCCTGGAGACTGTTCGAGTTATCAAGGAGAGATTGAAAGCGGCACAGGATCGCCAAAAGAGTTATGCTGATCGACGGATTCGAGACTTGGAGTTTGAAGTGAGGGATTCTGTCTTCCTGAAGTTATCTCCGTGGAAGGGGATTATCCGTTTTGGTCGACGGGGAAAACTGAGTCCGCGTTTTATCGGACCATATGAGATCGTGGAGAGGATTGGCAGGGTTGCATACAGACTGGCGCTACCTCCAGAACTTTCTAGAGTTCACGATGTGTTTCACGTATCGATGCTGCGGAAGTAACTGGGGGAACAACCTATCGAACTCCTAGGGGATTTGAGCTTCGAGGAACAACCAGTGCAGATTTTGGATCAGAAAGACAAGGTACTACGTCGGAAGACGATTCCTCTCGTGAAGATTCTCTGGAGAAACCAGAATGTGGAAGAAGCCACATGGGAGCCTGAGGCTCAGATGCGAGAACAATTTCCTCATTTGTTTCTTTGAAATTTCGGGACAAAATTTCTTAAGGGGGGAAGGTTGTAACATCCCGGACATTCGAGGATTTTAATATTGTAATTTAATATATGAATTGACGTTTTTACCCTTGTGAATGGTATGGCCAAATTGTTGACTTTTTGATTAGTGGGTCAAATGGACTTTGACCAGTGACCGTGACGTAGTTCGGGACGTCACGAGTTCATAGACAGGTGGCACGTCCAATTCGGACGATCAGGGAAAAAGTTATGACTATTGGAAGTTCAGGAGCATTACCGTAATTTGGACTTTTGGGGGGAAAATGTTGACTTTTCGTTCGGCAACTAATTTTCACATGACTCAGGGACCGTTAGGTAGGTCTCGATGTCCTGAGTCCGTAGACAGGCGGCACGCCGAAATCGGACTTCGTATGGCTGAGTTACGGGTCTAGAAAGTGAGGGGAATTTTGGTAATTATTTGAACCATGGGCATTTTCGTCTTTTTGCCCTGGTTACTGTAGCAAACCACGGGGACCATGGACAGCACCACCATGTGCGGTGGATCAGTGTGCAATTGTTTATGTAATTGTGTGCTGGAAAGAATGGGCTGTCTATTGCTTTAGAACGTGTGATGAACCATCCACCTGCACGACCGAATTGATTAATGGGATTCGAAGCTTTTTCGGGGAACAAAATTCAGTGGACAGTGAGGCTTCCACGAGCCTCTGAGACGGCTTGAAATTGTTTAAAACTGATTATATAGTGTATGAGCTTCACTCTGGTGTTGAAAGGACTGAAAATAGGAGTGGAACCAGAGAGAAACCATTTCGGGAATTTTTGGAGGGAAATTGGGTTTTTGATTTCTGGTGATCGTTGGACCAAACCAAAGCCTGGTTTAGTCTTCTGGGAGTGTTTGGAACTCAACCACATCGAAATCAAAGGCCATCAGCCACGGGTGAGCTAGGACTGTGTCTGCCGCGTTCAGAGAAATTTCAGAGGTTTGGACGACTACTTCCAGGTGAGTTTTGGTTCAATTGATTGTGTTTTCCAGTTCGTTTTGACACTATGGTGCTTACTGTAAGGTTAATTGGATTATGGTTTGGAAACCAGTGAGTTCTTGTGATTGACCCGTTTGGATGATCACGGGTCGAATGGCTATTTAAGGATTTGATTTGACTAATTAGTGTCTCAGAACTTAAATTGGAAGAATAATAAACATGTTAGGATAAAAATGAAGGAAATTGATTAAGGATTGGGGGTTGATTAACCGGGTCGAGCCGCGGGTGGCAGACCCGTATTACAGACAAACGGGTGAAGGTGGTGACACTGTAGCTACAGTGTCAGGCGCGTGACTTTCACGCGCAGCCACTTTGGGCAGCGCATGAGGGCGCGTTAGACCTTATCTCCGATCACGATCAACATGACTTTTGTTCCTCTCATCATGCTGAACATTTTTTGTGAATTAACCATGTTGATCTGAGATAGTTTTAATGGGTCAGATTAGGGCCGGTTGTCTCGGGAAACGTGTTGGACGGTTTCCCCGAGCCGGTTTCTGTTTCGGGTTATTTGGATAAATGTTTAAGACTTGTTGTGACCATTACGTATGATTTGGACTGACAGGAATTGTACGATAATCCCGGTACAAGTTCGTACGCACAGTTTCACCGCGGGATCGTACCGTGAGTGGGCCCGATTTCATTAAACCCTTGCATGCTTAAATGTTTTCTGATTTACTTATATGTTCACATGCTGGAATCAAGATATGGTTTTGATGATATTGAAATTTCGGTTATGGCACGTTTCAAGGTATTTGGGCATGAGACCCGTCTGATGAAACGTAACGATCGGTTCGGATTTTACCTATGTATACATATATGTTTTGCATGTGGATATCAATAAAATGTATTTAATACTGCACTGTATAGATCCATTCTTATGATACTGTCTCCTCCAGATGAGGTACCCCGGAGTGGTCACGGATGTATAGAACGTCCAGCGTCTATGACGCTAAGCATCGGGGATGCTGTACCCGAACGTGGTTCGGGGATTGAACTCGGAATTGAGACCCGAGTGACACGCGTAGCGTTGTGATCGTGACCTTATTGGACGTCAGGGACGTCAGACATCGGGGATGTCGGGATTGGAGTGTATAGTGCAGTGGCTAAAATTATGTTTATGGTTTTTTTATATGCCTTATGATACATATTATATGACTTATGGTTTTAAATTCTGATGCATGCATGTTTGGAAAACGGAGGGGTAAATTATATGTTTTACTTACTAATGATTTTATAAACTTGAGTTTCGGCCTACTCACCCTTATTGTTTTGGTAACGCCTCCAGGTCGTGATACTGAAGTAGAGGATGAACCTGAGGCTGAGGCATAGATCTACTTCTGCGTACATGAACCCCTGTTGGGTGGTGTACCCGCAAGTTTATGTTAGAGTCGTGCTCGCAACTTGTAGTTTTGGATTTCATCCCTTGTCTGAGATCTGTTTATTCCAGATTTGATGTAAAACTTTAATTTGGTTTTTATGCATTTGAATGTTTAAGGTTAAAATTGGAACATTATTTTGGGTGTCAGACGGGAGCAGGGCACGTCCCCATGTGGTTCCAGAGAGGATCGGGACGGGTCCTGTCATCTGGGGCCCACTAGGATCCAAAAGTTAAGTCATTTCGTAAAACGCGCAATAGTGCCCTGAAACTTCCTTGAACTGTAACGTCGTCGTCGAACGTCCGAATTCGACGTGTCGCCTGCCTACGGATTCGTATCGTCCCGATCTGCGTAACGGTCCTCGGCCATCGGACCTCCCAGTCCAAAAGTCAACTATTTTCCCCTTTTAATCACAATTACCAAAATGCCCTTAAACTTCCGAATATCATAATTTTTTTCTCGAATGTCGGAATTGAACGTGTCACCTGTCTATGAACTCGTGACGTCCCGAACTACGTCACATTCATCCGCCAAAGTCTATTTGACCACCAGAAAGAAAAGTCAACATTTTACCCACGCCTAGGGGCAAAACGGTCATTTTGCATCGTTCGTGCAAAAGTATGCTACTAATCACCGATTAACCTCACTAATCGTGATTAGTCACTAATCTAATCCCAGAATGCGGGACAGGTCGTTACAAAAACCGTGAGCCTAAAATCAGCCCGTGAGGTGTGAACAATCACCATCGAGTTCTTTGGCGTGGAAATTGGGAACTGAGCATCTTGGAAGTTCCTATGCATCCATGTAACTCGAAAGGATGGTTAGAACGATGGTTTGAGGTGCTGGAATGGCCCAAGCAGGGAGGTCGATGGTGGCCGCCCGTTCTTGAATTGAACAAGGAGTTAAGAGGTAAGTTCTTATGTTTTTTAACATGTAAATTTCTTCTTGGGCTAGGGTAGAGAATATGGAACGAAACAGAATTGAAAAAACTTAAGAAATGAAGATACCAGAGAAATGTGTGAAATATGATATGAACAGTACATGCGCCTGAAGCCACGCATGGGGAAGAAACGTGGTGCGTGAGGGCGCGTGGTAGCCTACCTCAAAATCAGAGAAACATGAAAGTTCATGTTCTCGACGATACGAGTCCAATGGTACAATTTTTGAGATAATCAGGTATCATCTCGAGGCAGTTTTAGCTATCCAAAATTCATGTTTCATTTTAAAAACCGTTTAAAAATCCTGAAATTATGGAATAAAAGTAAGAGTTACTTGAGATGCTTAGTAACCTTAAGAGTGAATTATGACAGGTGGGAGAGGTTTCGGGAGTTACAAAAAAGTGTTCAATTGGTATGCGTGGATTGATTATGAGTGGACCCTTTCATTCTTAAACTTACTACGAATGCATATTTAATTGTTTTAAGTGGTTTTCTATGTGATTTGGATGATTTTTCATTGATTAGAATTTTATATGATTTTCGATGATTTTATGAGTATTTAATTATTATCTTAACAGCACGTTTTACGAGATAATATTTTATTGGTGTTTTGGGCTTAGGCTCGGGGTTGAAGTGTGATTTTGACTCGACATGCCTTATGTGTGTTTTAATCGTGTTTTCTCGATAATGGTAAGTTTTGGACAATTTTATAATAATTATTTCATGCACGTTTTTTGAGAAACTGTATATGTTGTATTTGTTGATACTTTCGATTCTGGACTTGGTTTTGAAAATGATGTGGATTATAAGAATATGTTCTTCGGTATATGAGATTTGATTTTGGATATGATCTATATGTGATGTGATGTGAAAACCCTACTTGAGATGCCAGATTGATTGGACAGTCTCGGACGTCGAGGTAATACTCCGTAGTCCCCGAGATCGGTATTGTGATGGGTAGTCTAGGTCGTCAAGGTAATGCTCTGTAATTCCCGAGACTGGTGAGTAGTCTCATATGTTGAGGTAATGCTCCGTAGTTGCTGAGACTAGGACTGTGACTCAGATGTCGAGCTAGACTCCATAGTTCCTGAGTTGGTCTGTACTTGGACGCCGAACTGGGCTCCGTAGTTCCCGAGTGATTTTGTCTACTGGTAGTGCAGTATGACATACGTGATAGGACATTCAGATGCTATATCCTCAAGTGGGCCCTCGAATGCTGTATTCCTGAGTGGCTTTGTGATGTGATGAGTTGGCTTGCATGCATCGATGATGGGTTATCAGTGTGTGGTTGTGGTCATGGTACATTAGCATGGTTTTTATGGTTGCTCTAGTTTGTGACATTAGTGGTTTCTACTATTGCACATACTTTGAGGTTTTATGTTTTATTACCTATTTACTATATTTTATGGAAATTTTCTTTATGCAAGAATATCTTTCTAAAACTAAAGGTAATGTCTATGTTTTACGATTGAATTTTTGAAACTGTGTTTTTTGTAAAATATTCTTTATGGTCCACTCACACTGGTTTTTGGTTTTGTAACCCTGTAGGGGTGTTGCACGAGAACCGAGACTTCTTGTGAGGCGAAGGTATAAGCTTGATAATACGAGTATCCCTTATCTGACAAGATTTCAAGGATAGTTTGACATTTTGATGTACTTGTCAGACGAAAGTAGGGCCCGGGCATGATTTACGACTTATTTATAGGTCGGGTCCTGTCACTTGCATTGCCCCTAGAAATTTCTCGAGTTCACGATATTTTTCATGTGTAGAGGCTTCAGAAGTACTTGTTCGACGAGTCACATGTGTTGAGGGAACAACCTATAAATCTTAGGGTAATTTAAGTTACGAGGAACCACATGTATAGATTATAGATCGAAAGGATAAGGTCTGGTCTCGTAAGGTTATTCCCCTGGTGAATGTTCTATGGAGGAACTACAACATGGTGGATGACAGGACCCGTTCCCAAAATTACCAGAACAACTGAACTGATCATGCTCCCATCTGACAGTTCTTGTCAGACAAGGGATATATTTTTGTTATTAACCAAAATATATGTCATACAAAATTAACCAAATAATATCCATTCTTCCGGAATTACTGCCCACATCCAACCGACTCGCCCTGCTAGAAAGACATTTACGAATTCAACTATATACGAGTTTCTATATCCATTATTGAAATCTCATTATTCGCATTGTCAACTCATAAGACCATTTTAAGGACTCCTTACATTATCAAAATCACATGAACAAATATAAAATTGTAACCTTTACATAAAGTAAATCATGCTAATAAGACATACTCATAATAAACCAGAAGAAATACGTTTACTCACTTCCGTTAGACATAGTAAGATCAAGAATTATCACATACTTGTAGAATAATATGCATAGTTAACCTTATGTACAAACAATTCTCTTAAATCCTTATTTCTTATGTAATTACACTCCTCATAACTTGCCTACCCTTTCTATTTATCATAAGACATTTGTAAGGCTCATTAATACCAATATAAGCCCTAGGTTTAGTTCCCATAATTTTCCAAAATTAAATACACAATTAGAACATTAACATACTAAGTTAAACGACTAAAACTGTACCTAAACGAAGTCTGATTAATCCAAGGAATATACCATTAAACTCAGAATTCATAACCTTAAACTCGCACACATCACCACAAGTGACTGCACGTGGTGGCCACACGCCAACTACAATACCACATTCAACCTCAGACTTCGACCCGATTTCCTGCAACCGGGTCGCCCGCGACCCGCGATTTTGAACCATGTTGTATATGGGCCCTTTCTCAACCTTTTCCAATGAGCCAAACATCAAAATTCATCGTTCCTATCCCAGGAAGAGATCTAGGGTATAAAAAAGGAGAAATACTTACCTCAACTGACAGTTCAAGCTTGTCATCTCTCAGTCATAGCTTCCTAAACTTGAACTCTCACTTTCCCACATTCAAAACACCCCATTCTATCCAAACATGATCAAAGGGACCTACTTAGCATATCAAATCCTCATATTCACACTAAGCAGCCCACAAGACCACCTTGACATCCATTCTCAAAACTTGGGTTCTCGGGTCACAGTTTTCTCTCATTCATTCTCCCTTGTTTTCCATTCTTCTTCCTTCCTTTCCTTCCTGGTTTCTCTTCTTCTTCCTCTCTTTCTTTTCTTTTCTTTTCCTGGTTTTCTCCCTCATCTCTCTGGTTTCTTTTTCTCGTATTTCATTTTTTCATCCTTTTGGCTCACAACCACCAAAATCCCTTTTCCACACACAACTCCACATATATATAGATACAATAAGTCGGTGGAATATTTTGGGAGGGAAGAATCATGAGAAGCCTAGAACATTCTAGGTCTTTCTTACCAAATTACCAAAATACCCTTATGTGCAAAATTACCAGAATGCCCTTACTCATTCTTGACTCATAACGTACTTATCCAAACTTCTTTTTCGGTATACTTTCTATCTATAGATTCAGAATTCCGAGACCTTCGTAACGGTCCTCATGATACGTCCACAAGGTCTCGCAATCAAAAAATCAACATTTTGGCTTTATAAGGACAAAATTGTCATTTTTCATTTTCTCTAATTTTCGGGGTGTTACAGAGGCTACTTGGGAGCCTGAAGAATTAATGCGGGCCTAGTATCCGTAACTTTTTCGGTAACATGTATGAATTTTACGGACAAATTTTTTTTTAGGGGGAATGAGTTGTCACAACCCGATTTTGTTGTTTATTTACTTTTTTGGTACATTTTTTGTGAAATTACCTTCTTACCCTTTATGGGACCCGATAGTAATTTTAGGTTTGAGATTGCAATTGAGGTTATTTTGAGGACCACAAGAAATGTGAGGTAATCACGAGTCCGCAGGCAAGAAACACGGGTATTTCAGATTTCATTTGAGAACTTAAGCGATATTTTTGGTGAGGAGGGGCATTTTGGTCATTTTACCATATGAGATATTTTTGGTAGGAGGATAAGGATCAATCTTATCCTTATTCCTATCCTTTTTCAGCCACAAAGTCCTTTGAGCAACACACACTATCCCTTCTCTCAAAACTCTTTTTTTTCTCGTGGAAGCAAAAAAAATCCCAACCAAATTCACACCTTTAATTGTAGTCATTCACTCTTCAAACTAAGAGCATAATTCAATTTCTGGTACTCTTGTGATCACTTTCAATCAAAAACTGAAGGAGGAATGATGCTAGGAAGGACTATATTCGAGAAGGAAGAAAAACAAAGTTTTTGAGCTTGATTTCGAGAAATCTAGGTAATTATTCTCATTTCTGGGCATATATTTAGATTTTTGGGCTCGCGTAGATGAATTTCGACTATTAGAACATCGAATTTGGTTAAGAATTGAGGAAGTTATGAAGCTTCAAAATTTGGGCTTCAATAGTGGATTCTAGCCAGCCAGGCGGCGACGCTGACGACGGTTAGTCATCTTCTCCGGCAAACTGGATGACATTAGCAATGATATCATCAATTGTAAGTCATGTGTCTTGGGAAAACTAGTGAGTAATTTCACATCACTCGGACTGGGAAAGGTGAAGTACCTTATATATGTGGGCACATATCTTCCTAGCACGAGACCTTTTGGGAGCTCACACTGGCATTGGGTTTGGTTGGAACTCCAAAATTATGCGAATTTGGGCTAGAGCAATCCTAATATGGGTGACCAACTAGGAAGTTGTGCGTGAGTTCCTATAAACAAAACTGTGAGGGCTGGTGACAGAACACATCCCAATCCCCCCGGGATTAGTGCGGGATGACCCTGCTCCTGTCTGACACGAAGTGTCAGACAAGGGATATTTCCGACCTTTGCCCTCTCGGGTTATCAGAGTACGCCAGGATCCGGAGGAGGCATGTGATATCTCGGTCACTGCTACAGTCCACATCCGATGTCAACCTGAAGGGCAGTCAAACATTAAAAGTTGTGAGTGGACAAAACAAAAGTTTATAAAAACATTTCCATAAAGACATTTGTACCCTTCACTAAAAAGCATGCATGCATTCGAAAACCATTTAACCAAAGAAACCATATGTGGGAACTAAGCCCAAAACCAAGATTGAAAGAACCATAATATAAATGACCATACGGGCCACTGCCCAAATCCATAAGGGACTCAGCCCAAACCAGAAGTAAACCAAGTACACGAGCCACTGCTCAAAACCTATGCACACCACATATCACATATCATATATATCATATCTATATCATATACACATATAATTCACACAACCAATCCTGTCACGGTTTCCAAAGCTACGCGCGTGCTACCCGGGTCTCAATCCGAGTCTTCTCAAAGTCAAGGTCAATGTTCGCATACCACTGATCCTACTCGAGGTAATAGTAACCAAGCCTTCCTGAGAGTAAGGAACCCAACCGGGGGGTGACTCCACTAAGTCGGTGCTCCGTGACTACTCCGGGGTCCACCCAAGCCAACGACCCTCCCCGGAGGAGATAATAGAACATGTAAAGGAAGGTATATGAACATATATATACATAACATAAACATTCATGCCCGGTTCCCCTGAACCGTCATGATCCATAACATCCATTAAACAGGGTTCATGCCGATTCCCATAAACCATCATGAACTAGAATGACCTTTCCAGAGTTCATGCCGGTTCCCGTAAACCGTCATGAACTTGGAAATCCATCTAGGGTCCCTGACCCGAAATCATAAACTGTAAAATAACTGGGTCTCGTGCCCGAACATATGACATCAGCTGGGCACCGTGCCCAATATCTAAGGTCATATGCCCGAGACAAAACCAAATGGGTCTCATACCCGAGTTTATCCTTTTGAAATCCAAAACCATTTCATTTAGACCGATAAAGAAATACCGACCCGTATAGGCACCGTATAGGGCAGAAACCTTGAAATACGTGCCTATACGTAACCACACATCCAAATGAACTCATGGCATCAAAAAACAATTATTTAAAACATATAATAAACATTTATGCATGCACCAATTTAGAAAACAAGGTCCACTCACAGACCGTCCGAGCTACCCCCTCGATTTGCGTGTCATAGGCTCCCCGAGCCAATCACTGTCATCGGGACTCCCAAACATGTCCAAATTTTAATAGAAGGTTAATAACTACTTAATTAACCTCCCATTAAAGTCCCGTAATTTTCCCGAACTTTTAACTATTTTTAAACCGACCCTAAACCTTCCGATGCCCCGAAACATATCGAGACGGTGTTCGATCGACACGAAAAACAGTCCCAACATGTTCGTTACATCGAATAGAAGATTTCACGTGTTGAACACTTTCCCAAATTATGGCCCACGCGCCATCACGCGCTCCTAGAAGGGCCAGATCACTATTTATCATCATTAACCTCAGAAAACCGGTCTGAACCGGTCGGGTACTGTGCTGAACCGGCGTGACCAGTTCAGTGCTCTCCCTTCCTCGTTTTCGGTCTGTTTGGTCCCATTTTAATCCCTAAATTCCTATTTCCTCATTTCCTTTCAATTTCAATCCTTAAAACTAAGTAAAACGCCCTAAAACTCATGGTTTAATTATGAACCAAACGGTTCAATATTCCCAAAACTCACCCACGGCTTCACAGCCGTCCAACCACCATAGAAACCTTCTTAAAACTATCCTAGCAACCTATTTGATTCATTAAAACCATTAAAAATGAACCATAACAAGAAAAATGAAAATTGGATCGAAAATGGACTAACCGGGTACCCGCACGGGTTCGTCCCTTCTAGCTGCCGTTCACGGCGGCCCTGGCCATCCAGGCCGGCAACCTCAACTCTCTCGTCTCCTGGTCCTCTGTTCTGGCCTTGGGTGAAATTTGGATAGGTTTGGGTTGCACGGGAATGAGAGAAATGGTGAGATCGGGTGGATGTTTGGGTTTGAATGAAAATGGAATGGTTTGCACGGTGCATGAATCAATTTGGGTGTCCATTGGATGGTCCATTGGGCATCAGGACAAATATTTGGGCCCACTAGAGTCCAAAAGTGAACTCATCTCATAATTCGTGCAATAGTGCACTTGAACTTCTCTGAACTGTAACTTCGTCGTCGAACGTCAGAATTTGACGTGCCACCTGTCTATGGATTCGTATCGTCCTTATCTATGTAACGGTCTTCGGCCCACGGCCATCGGACCTCTTGGTCAAAAAGTCAACATTTGCCCCTTTTTAACCAAAATTACCAAAATACCCCTAAACTTCCGAACGTCATAACTTCTTCCTCGAACGTCGGAATTGAACGTGCCACCTGTCTATGAACTCGTGACGTCACGAACTACGTCACGGTCATCGGTCAAAGTTTGTTTGACCGCCCGATTAAAACGTCAACGTTTTACCACGCCTAGGGGAAAAACGGTCATTTTGCATCGTTCGTCCGATTTAGCCTAACTAATCACGGATTAACCTCACTAATCGTGATTAGTTACTAATCTAATCTTGGAATTTGGGACGGGTCGTTACAACCTTCCCTCCTTAATTAATTTCGTCCTCGAAATTCCAACCGACCTAATTCCAACCGTTCTTCCCTCCTTAATTTAGTTTCGTTCTCGAAACTCCAACTATCCTGATTCCACAACCTCCACCTCGTGGAAATAATTCAATCTCACGACACGTGTACACTTGTACACCCACTAACCAAAACAACACTTACTCGTCTGCAGCTAGACGTACCACTAACACTCACGTCGTATTGACTACACTCGACCACGTCGAATGATAGAAACACACGTTACGAGTTGACACCACTTGTCAAATCTACCGTTTCATTGACACCAGCAAATCGACGGTTCCTTTCTCAACCACTAACTATCTTGACGTCTGCTCCCGCTGGGAGTCATCAGACCTCACTCAACGATCCACGCTGACACCTCCGACAAACCATCACCACTTGACAGTCGCTAGTCGAAAACTGACACTATACCCATTTGTGGTTACACTAACCACCAACTCACTCAACCTGAGTATACACTACCACAAAACACTCGACCTGTGTGTAACTGGACCCACCAGAAATACTATGACCCACTGCACAGTATCCAATGTCCAGTCCACGTCCTCGACAAATCCAATGGTATCGGAACCAATCCGACTACCAACACGCTCACCAACATACCTCTGGTATAACCTATATACCGTCACTAGACATGACAAGTTTGCCCAGTATCGTACCTCGAACAACATACAAGGTACGTACATATACCCATCAATCAGCTTACAACCACAACAACAACGACGTCAACACGACGACCTAGGTTGTAGGCAATCACGTTTCAACCATGGAGTCCATCTGCCCAATCCAGCATTAGACAAATCAAAACTCCAACCCATCATCCATTTCCAAATCCGAATTCGAATCCGCGATTTCATAAGAAACCCCGAATCCAGACCCAGAAATCATATCCATAATCATATCCAAATTCGAATCCGAAATCATCATTCCGTAAGCTAGCATTTGGAATAACCATTCTGAACCCAAATCCATAAAAGGAAATCCACTGTCAAGCTCCAGAATCAAATCCTGAATCGTCACCCAGAATCCGATTCCAAAACCCAACTCCAGAAATCCACTTTCAGGTTCCAAAATCAAATCCTGAATCGTCATCCAGAAATCTGATTCCAAAACTCGAAATATCGTTCACGTCTATCGAGATGTACTATATCTGAACCTATCGGATACCTGCTCAACCGATTACCACAATACTATCGATTGACTTCATAGGGAAGCCAATCACAATATACGTACATCTAGGGCTGACCAAATCAGACCACGTCGGAAAACTACTCACCTGAGTAATATACCATACAGGATTCACTTCGAAAAGAAGTTTAGTCCCATCATCCTCAACTCAAACATCCAAGTAAGAGCGATAAACTCTCCATCCATCTGGATCATCAAGATCACGATCCAGATCCATCACTACGTCACCCGACCATAGACGTCACGATCCTCGATCGTCATGACGCCCAAAGTTCACAACATCAAAATCCCACATCTAAACAGATCGGTCAACGACGAGACACGCCGAGACTGTGGGTTCTCACTGATTACCTCGTATCAATACTTGTTATTCCACCTAGGAAAACCAAGGATGATCCAAGATAATAACATCAAAAGTCATCCTACGTGAATGCAACCAAAACTCATTGCATTCACCACGTCACGTAATCCAACATCGCCTGCCACCAAGCAGAAAATGAGAAATCTCAATCACCTAAAACGACTTCGAAATATCCATTACCAATGCGGAAAACCCGCACTCCACTCGTCACCTCAATCGCAACCTCTCGCGATTCCGAAGTTCCAACCATACCCAAACCATCACACTATGACATCAACCATGTGTCCAGCACCAATTTAACTCTATCTAAGATCCACTGTGGGACCACATATACCGAACATATACATAACTCGATGGAGTCACATCCCAATTCGTAACTCATCGTCACCACAATCACCAGCAACAGCGCCAGCACTAGTACCAGCATCAACGCACTATCATCAACATTAGTATCAATATCAGCATCGGCACACCATGTGCAAAACTGACAACCCTGGATCTCCGCTCATACCGAGCGATGACCCCGTACCATGGCTCGAATTGGAGAAACTCCGCCTCCGTCGTACCCGACAACTCTGGGTACAGTCACCCTGATAACTCATACGAGAAAAGAAAACGTTCCCTAAACGTCCCCGTCTCAATCTGCGATCGCACTCAGCCGTAACCGAGTCGAATCCAGAATCACTGCTCGTACATATGCGTTACTCACGCACCACGTATTATCGTCACGACTGACAATCTCATCGTCACAATCATCACGGTAACCTGAGTCTACTCGACCTGATAAGACCTCGACTACGTCCATCGTTAGTAGCGTCTGCCACAACCTCGCGCAGACCTAACCACCAAACATCTCGATATCCACCAAACATCTCGATATCCATACTCCGCATCCAACGGAATCAACCGCCCATACTACTACTCTGTATCCCCACTCTGGGAATCCATTGACAAGTACCAACCCTGGTAACCTGTCCAACAATCTCTAACCTGTCGTAACTCGACTAAACCAATGTCGTCTACCAGGTCGCCCACGACCTTAGTTGTACCAACAATCCTTCACAACCAAAGTAGCACGACAACCAACTAGGTCTAACCGATAAGTACAACTTCGACTGCAGAGTGCAGTCCCAACATAAGATGATATGACTAGACCGGCTAACGAATCCAAATCCGAATAGTCGTCCAAGTCAAACCACTCGTTAACTCGCATTTCCGAACCATACACTCAAGGTAGGGTTTCATAATCGCACCTAGAGTTCCACTGAACCCAACTGCATAAGGCAGTATATTCCACAAACTGGCCGACTTTAGGGTCATGACCTCGTAAAGACGTCAATCCAATCCTACAGGCAAATCAACTAGGATTCCACGAATCTGGTTACTCTCAATAGCATAGCCACCAAACACAACAAGATCCGACCATCGAATGGTCACAACACCAAACTACCGTCAAAATGATCCTACGACGTCGTGAAGACGATCCCAACTAACCGTCTCACAACCAAAACCCTTAAGTACTATTACGTTAATCCCTTCGTAGGGTCCCATACTGTCAACCTTGACAGAACTATGGCAACCCTGGCATCAATTGTCGAACCAAGGTTGATCACGAACTGTAGCCACTTAAGATATCACATCCTCGACCTGCGTAAGGAGTAGTACGCAAAACACGCTCTGGAATTCAGAGTAACATGAGCAACCATGCTCTGATAAGCAATCCTATGCTCTGATACCACGCTGACAGGACCCATCCCAATCTCCCAGGGATTAGTGCGGGATGACCCTGCTCCCGTCTGACACGAAGTGTCAAACAAGGGATATTTCCGACCTTTGCCCTCTCGGGCTATCAGAGTACGCCAGGATCCGGAGGAGGCATGTGATATCTCGGTCACTGCTACAGTCCACATCTGATGTCAACCTGAAGGGCAGTCAAACATTAAAAGCTGTGAATGGACAAAACAAAAGTTTATAAAAATATTTCCATAAAGACATTTGTACCCTTCACTAAAAAGCATGCATGCATGCATTCGAAAACCATTTAACCAAAGAAACCATATGTGGGAACTAATCCCAAAACCAAGATTGAAAGAACCATAATATAAATGACCATCCGGGCCATTGCCCAAATCCATAAGGGACTCAGCCCAAACCAGAAGTAAACCAAGTATACGAGCCACTGCTCAAAACATGTGCACGCCACATATCACATATCATATATATCATATCTATATCATATACACATATAATTCACACAACCAATCCTGTCAGGGTTTCCAAAGCTACGAGCGTGCTACCCGGGTCTCAATCCGAGTCTTCTCAAAGTCAAGGTCAATGTCCGCAGACCACTGATCCTACTCGAGGTAATAGTAACCATAGCCTTCCTGAGAGTAAGGAACCCAACTGGGGGGTGACTCCACTCAGTCGGTGCTCCGTGACTACTCCGGGGTCCACCTAGGCCAACGACCCTCCCCGGAGGAGATAATAGAACATGTAAAGGAAGGTATATGAACATATATATACATAACATAAGCATTCATGCCCGGTTCCCCTGAACCGTCATGATCCATAACATCCATTAACTAGGGTTCATGTCGGTTCCCATAAACCGTCATGAACCAGAATGACCTTTCCAGAGTTCATGCCGGTTCCCGTAAACCGTCATGAACTAGGAAATCCATCTAGGGTCCCTGACCCGAAATCATAAACTGTAAAATAACTGGGTCTTGTGCCCGAACATATGACATCAGCTGGGCACCGTTAGCCCTCATCATTTGGCCCAGAAGCCCACGGGCTTATGGGTACCCGATGACAAAAAGCCTGACCCGGCCCGATATGGGACGAGGCCCTGCCCGGCCAGCATGTTGACGGGCTGGACTTGGCTTAGGGTATTCAAGCCCGCTAGGCCCGATAGGCCCGAGCCCGATAAAGCCCGGTAAGCCCAGCCCGACCCGCCCAAGTAAACCCGACCCATAAGCCCGAAAATATAAAATAATTATAAATTAAGAATTGATACCCAGTCCAATCTTGTTACTACTATCATAGCCAAAATCTAAAACTCCAACCAGATCTCAATCTAGTGTCATTTAAAAGCCCAATGCCCAAACCAAACCCTAACCCTAAATTCAAAAAAACTCACTAGGTCTCTGACTCTCTTATCGACCTCCTTATCCTATCTCGGCTTTATGGTCGAAAAGTTAAGTCAATTCTCCAAATCCAATAGTACTCCTCCTTAGCTTATTTCAATATTCGATAATAATATTTAAGTTCAACTCACTTTTTTTTTTTTACAATTAGGTAGGTACAAATGGGCTTAGTAGGCCCGGCCCAAGTGGGCTTAGTAGGCACGACCCTTAAAGTCCGATAAAAGCCCGGCCCAAAATCGGCCCGACAAAAGGCATGGGCTTTCATATTTATGATCAAGTCCACCCGACCCGGTCCGGTATTTTTTAAATTATGAAATAGGCCCGGCCTGGCCCGGCCAAAGCCCAAAAATTTTGGGCCGGGCTTGCCCTAACCGGCCCAATGACGAGGCCTAGGCACCGTGCCCGATATCTAAGGTCATATGCCCGAGAAAAAACCAAATGGGTCTCACACCCGAGTTTATCCTTTTGAAATCCAAAACCATTTCATTTAGACCGATAAAGAAATACCGACCCGTATAGGCACCGTATAGGGCAGAAACCTTGAAATACGTGCCTATACGTAACCACACATCCAAATGCACTCATGGAATCACAAACAAGTATTTAAAACATATAATAAATATTTATGCATGCACCAATTTAGAAAACAAGGTCCACTCACAGACCGTCCGAGCTACCGCCTCGATTTGCGTGCCATAGGCTCACCGAGCCAATCACCATCACTGGGACTCCCAAACCTGTCCAAATTTTAATAGAAGGTTAATAACTACTTAATTAACCTCCAATTAAAACCCCGTAATTTTCCCAAACTTTTAACTATTTTTAAACCGACCCTAAACCTTCCGATGCCCCGAAACATATCGAGACGGTGTCCGATCGACACGAAACTAGTCCCAAAATGTTTGTTACAACGAATAGAAGATTTCACGTGTTGAACACTTTCCCAAATTATGGTCCACGCGCCCTCACGTGCTCCTAGAAGGGCCAAATCACTATTCATCATCATCAACCTCAGAAAACCGGTCTGAACCGGCCCGGTACTATGCTGAACCAGCGTGACCGGTTCAGTGCTCTCTCTTCCTCGTTTTCGGTCCGTTTGGTCCCATTTTAATCCCTAAATTCCTATTTCCTCATTTCCTATCAATTTCAATCCTTAAAACTAAGTAAAACGCCCTAAAACTCATGGTTTAATTATGAACCAAACGGTTCAATATTCCCAAAACTCACCCACGGCTTCACAGCTATCCAACCACCATAGAAACCTTCTTAAAACTATCCTAGCAACCTATTTGATTCATTAAAACCATTAAAAATGAACCATAACAAGAAAAATGGAAATTGGATCGAAAATGGACTAACCGGGTACCCGCACGGGTTCGTCCCTTCCAGCCGCCGTTCATGGCGGCCCTGGCCATCCAGACCGGCCACCTCAACTCCCTCAGCCTTCTGGTCCTCTGTTCTGGCCTTGGGTGAAATTTGGATGGGTTTGGGTTGCACGGGAATGAGAGAAATGGTGAGATCGGGTGGGTGTTTGAGTTTGAATGAAAATGGAATGGTTTGCACGGTGCATGAATCAATTTGGGTGTCCATTGGATGGGTGACACTTGTCACTCATCCATTGGGCATCAGGACAAATATTTGGGCCTACTTGTAACGACCCGTCCCGAATTCCGGGATTAGATTAGTGACTAATCTTGATTAGTGAGGTTGAACGGTGGTTAGTAGGGCGGAATCGGACAAAATGTGCAAAATGACCGTTTTGCCCCTGGTCGTGGGCAAAATGTTGACTTTTGATCGGGCGGTCAAATGGACTTTGACCGATGACCGTGACGTAGTTCGGGACGTCACAAGTTCATAGACAGGTGGCACGTTCGATTTCGACATTCGTAGAGAAAGTTACGGTGTTCGAAAGTTGAGGGGTATTTTGGTAATTTGGCTTATTAGGGGCCAAATGTTGACTTTTTGATCGGGAGGTCCGATGGGCGAGGGCCAAGGACCGTTACGTAGGTATCGTCGATACGAATCCAACGACAGGCGGCATGCCGAAATCGGAGATTCGACGACAACGTTATGGTCAAGGAAACGAACTAACGAACCGAGGCTCGGATTAAAATAATAATATAATAATGAATAGTGACCGTTGACCCTACACACCTGGATGAGTGACAAGTGTCACTCATCCCTTGAAACCAGAATCCTTGTCTTAGGGGAAACATCATTATGATGTTTTAATCATTATTATTATTTTAATTAATTAATTATTAAATCATTTTATTATCCATTAATCTCCTCTGTTTTCCTTAACCGTGTACAACCAAATCCAGTTTTCTCCCACCCTTAATTCCTCTTCCATTGCTGAACCTGAGAGTGCGAAATTGTGAGTGAGTTGTGTGTGAATTCAACTGGGTAAACACGAGAGATTGACAGTGAGGAGGAACTGGGAATTCGAAAAATTAAGTTTTGGGAGGGAAAATCAAATTGGAAGAATTGAGCTGTGATGATCGAATTGGAGCTTGGAAATATCTTCCTGAGGTTGTGACGAGTCGATCCACATCAAAAACGAGAAGAATTGGTGTCGTTTTGGCTCTGTTCGAGCTTGGTGACAGAGGAAGAAATCGAGGCTGAGTCGTGATCGTGGAGTGTTTAGACGACGGAATTGAGGTGGGGAAATTACTTCTCATGATCCCACGATGCTTCTGGGTTCATCAATTGAAGGAAAACGTTGGAGAATGGCAGAACTCCATGGTTGAACAGTGACGGTGTTCGAGCTTGAGTCGTGACGATTGAGCACAGGATTGATGCAATTGATATGGGGGAATTGTTCCTTAGGGTCCGTTGATGCTTCTGGGATCATCAATTGGAAGAAACCTGCATCAATTGAAGGAATTCCATGAACGAACAGTAACCAGGTGTTCTTGGTGTTCATCGTCGAATCGTGAGGTTTGGAGTATGTAATCGTGTAATTGTGATTGCAGACCTTTAATTAAACTAATAACGAAACTAACTGAATGATCAATTGATGTAATTAAGGCTGAATTGATGGACATTGAACCGGGTTGTGTCGCGGGTGAATTGGACCCGTTTACCAGACAAACGGGTTGGGCTGGTGACACTGTAGCAGGCGCGTGAGTTTCACGCGCAGCCACTCACGGCGGCGCGTGACCGCGCGTGGACACGAATCTCGAGGTGAGGTCAACATGACTTCTGTCCTATTTAATGTAACGGACATTTTGGAATTGGTTTCGTGTCGATCGGACACCGTCTCGATAGTGTTCGGGATGTCCGAAGGTTTTAAATTAAGTTTAAAAATAAGTAAAAATTCGGGAAAATTACGGGACTTTGATAGGATATTAATAATGAGGTTAGTAACCCTCTAATGTGATTTGGACAGGATTGGGAGTCCCGGTGATAGTGGTGCGGCCCGGGAGGGCCGGTGGCACGCGTATCGAGGCATACCGTTAAAACGGTCTGTGAGTGGACTTTGGTTTTATAAATCCTATGCATGCTTAAATGTGTTATATGGTTTATATACATGATTTCTATGATGGTATTTGTGAGCATTGATTTCGGGTATGTTGCACGTATTTCGAGGTGTTTTCCGTATTTCACGTATATCGGGATTAACGGTTTATTTGTGGTTTTGCGTGCTTGTGGTTAAATAAATAATATGATAAAATGGTTTTTATATTGGAAAGATGAATTCGGGCTTGAGGCCCACTTGTTTTGGAAATCTCGGACGTGGAGTCCATTTGAGTACGTAATCGGGCTGCGGGCCCAGTTGGTTTATAAGTCGGGCTGCGGGCCCAGTTGGTTTATAAATCGGGTCGTGGGCCAAGTGGTTCATAAAGTCGGGCATGAGGCCCAGTTGGATTAAAATTGTGATTTCGGGTCAGGGACCCTATATTTAATAAATGTGATTTCGGGTCAGGGACCCTAAATGGAAATGTGTTGTTTTATGGAAAATTCGGGCAGGGCCCATGTGATGTTGTGAAATGAATTAATAAAAACTGTTTTCCATATACCATCTTGATACAAGGATATATGATGGTCTCCTCCAGATGTCTGGGACACTGGGGAAGTCACGGTGCATTGCCTGTGAAGGGTCACCATGCGGAGCAGCCGGACCGTATGATGACTCAGGAGCAGGATTGCTATGATTGACGTCTGGGACGTCAGACATCAGGGATGTCAGATTTATGGACCCGGAGAGACCCCGGGCAGCACGCGTAGCTTATGAAACCGTGAGACATGACGTCAGGGACGTCTAGCATCAGGGATGCTGGTGATGGTAATGGTAAAATACGAATTAATGAAATGGCTTTCCGGGTGGATTTATGATTGTGTGATTTTAATGAATTGATGTTCATTTATGGTCGTGGGTGGTGACCCACATGGTTGTTTATGTATGGTGGTGGTATTTGTAACGACCCGAACTTTCGTAATTATTATTTTATTGTAAAATGACCGTTTTGCCCCTAAGGGGGGGGAAAAGTTGACTTTTACCTCGGGGAGTATTTAGGACTTTGACACGTGACCGTGACGTAGTTTAGGACGTCACGAGTTCATAGGCAGGTGGCACGTTAGATTCCGACGTTTGAGGAAGAAGTTGTGACGTTCGGAAGTCGAGGGGCATTTTGGTAATTTGGCCATTTGGGGGCCAAATGTTGACTTTTGACCCGGGAAGTCCAACGGACGAGGGCCAATGACCGTTACGTAGGTCTCGTCGATACGAATCCGTAGACAGGCGGCACGCTGAAATCGGACTTACGACGAAAAAGTTATGGTCAAGAACGTAACCGAACTAACCGAGACTCGGAACTTAAAATAATAATAAAATATTAGAATCTGATTCACTTTAACCCAATCAATCTGGACCCTTGATGAGTGACACATGTCACTCATCTACCTCATCCACATCATCCCCAATAATCTGGATCTTGGTCTGCCATGTGATTAATTAATTAGTTTAATTTCCTTAAATCCTCACCCTTCATCCTTAGGTCAGATTAAATCCTAGCCGTTGGTTTCTATTCTCTATTCTGTTTTTAAAAGCATCAGAGACTCACTTGTTCATTTTCATTTCTTCCTTCAAACCGTGCAACCTCTCATTCTCTGCACAAACACACCAGCGATCACACCATCCCTCAGCCTCAACCCACACACCAGCCTACCTCTCAGCCACCTCCAGACGGCCATCACCACCACCACGGACGGCGGAGCAACCCGGAAAACCCACAAACCCGAGAGGAACCCGTGCAGCCCAAAACCATCCAACCATCCAAACCGTGACGTCTGGGCTCGAACCAACCTAGGGTTAGGACCGTTGTGACCTCTGGACGGCGTAGGACTGGACTGGGCAGCCCACGGCGGCGGCATGGCGGCGGTAAGCCTGCAAACCCGTGAAGGCCGATTTTCCTTCCCTGCCTCAAACCGTCCGTTTTTAACGTTAAACTTGTTTGGTTGTTTTTGAGACTTAACCTAGGGGACTAGACGAGCGTTTTGGACCTGAGTTTGTGGCTGGAAGCGTGACGGCTCGCCGGAGAAGACGAACCAGAACCGGCAGCTAGTTCCCCGTCGTTTTTCAGGTGATTTCTCGAACTTAAAAATCTGTTTTGATTACACAGAGCCATAGAACATGTTCAGACGAGTCCATAGGAACAAACCCCATCGATTTTGGTGGTCGAAATCACGATCTGTGAGCGGGTCGAACCGTGGGTCTGCGGTGACCCGATTCGCAGACCCAGTTACTGTAGTTGATGACGTCATCATGCTGACGTCAGCAGTGACGTCATGATGACGTCATCATGTCAGAATATTGTCAGACCAGGGACCAATGGGCTGTTGACACGTGTCCTCTGACACTGTCAGTGATGACGTCATACTGACGTCAGCAGTGACGTCATGCTGACGTCAGCATCACTGTAGCACTGTTGACCGGCACGTGGGGGGCGCGTGTGAACAGTATTTTGTGTGGGACCAGTGCCATTTTCAAGGTTTCGACGATACGGATCCAATGGTGGTGGTTTCGTGTCGATCGGAGATCGTTAAGTTGGTCAAATTAGGGTTTGACGCCTTGGGAAGCGTGTTCAGACGGCTTTCCCGGGCCGGTTTCAGTCTAGGGTTTCTTAGTTGTTTAGTAGGGACTTAAAGTGACCTTTACGTATGTTTTGGGCATGACAGGAATTGTACTTTAACCCTTGGACGGGGCTTTACGCTCGGGATTGCAGCGGGATTGTACTGTGAGTGGGCCTTTGATTTCACTAAACTTCGGCATGCATAACTGTTTTACTTTCTACTATATCTATATGTGATTTGAGTAAAAGTATCTGTTTATCTTGTGTATGATTTATGGCACGTATTACGATGTTTGGGCATGAGACCCGTCTGGTTGTTTATGAATGGTTTGGAGTCATATATATATATAATGGATCTCGATATTATCTATGGTACTGCACTGTATGGATCTACCCTAGGATTCTATCTCCTCCGGATGTAGGTACACCGGAGTGGTCACGGCGCATTGCCTGTGAGGAGTCATTCTACGAAGGGACCGGACCGTAGAGTGACTCAGGAGCAGGATTGCTACTATTGGACGTCTGGGACGTTAGGCATCTAGAATGCCATGCTCGGACTAGGTTCGGGATTTGGACTCGGGATTGAGACCCCGGGTGGCACGCGTAGCCTTGAGACTGTGACCTTATTGGGCGTCTGGGACGTCAGGCATCTGGGATGTCAGGGTTGGGATGTATAGTGCAGTGACTAAGATTATATTATGTTGATATTATTCTGCTTATGACTATATGGTTTTGTGGTTTTGATACTATGCATGTCTTTTCGGAAAACGGAGGGGAAAAGCTATATGTTTTCGAAATGGTAAACTACTTTGTAAACCTTGAGTTTCGGCCCACTCACCTTTGTTGTTTTACTACCCCTCCAGGTAGTGCTTTCGAGGAGGAGGATCCCGAGGAGGAGGAGGAGGATCCCGAGGAGGAAGAGGCATAGGTTTACGTTGCGTACCTGAACCCTACTGCTGGGTAGGTTGGCACGTAGTGTGTCTAGAGTCGTGCTCAATAAACTGTATTCGGGAACCATCCCTTGTCTGACACTATTTGTATTTGAGTATTTGTGTGGTGTGCTATGTATGACTTAACTATGGTTTTTCTTTATGCATTTTATCTTCAATAAGGGTATTTTTGGTATCTTAATAACGGGTGTCAGACGGGAGCAGGGCACGTCCCGGGTGGTCCCAGGGGGTCGGGGCGGGTCCTGTCAGTATTCCACTGTTTTGGGCTGAGTTCCCACACATGGTTTTTGGTTAACGGTTTTTGGGCTAAGGCCCTAATGGCTCGGTTGAGCAAACGTTTTGGTTACTAGTTTTTGGTGGCATGCATACGTTTTTATTGGAGGGCATAAATGTCTTATAAATGTATTTGGTAAACTTATTGGTTTTTGTCCACTCACAGCTTTTGGTTTTAATGCCCTTCAGGTTGATCACGGATGCGATTGCAGCAGAGACTGGGACATTGCACACCTCCTCCATCGATCCTTGCGCACTCTGGATGCCCCGTTGGGCAGTGGCTCTTGGTTATCCCTTGTCCGACACCCCTTGTTGGACGGGAGCAGGGCACATTCCACGGTAATCCCGGGGGGATTGGGATGGGTCCTGTCAACTTGGTATCAGAGCACGGTTGCTCTTTTGTGTGCGCAGGTCGAGGGTGTGATGTCTCTTTGTGCTGCAATTCGTTATCAACCTGATAGATAGTTTTTGGGTTTGGATAGTGTGTGATTGGCCCGATACGACGTGCATTAATGTGATTCGACCCAGGTGGGGTTGATTGTGATGAACTGGTATAGTGGGACCGTCGGTTCGGTCATGTGATATTGGATTGTTGTGCTGCTAGGTGCAGCCAGGTTCGGGGAACCTCATTTGAGTAATGGTCTAAAATGTGAACCCTAGTGGTGGTTGTTGGTGTGAGAGATGTTGGTTCATCGGAGTTGGCCGGTGACCTTAGTGGTGGAACCCACATTGAGTTGATGGTAGGATTGGATTTGACGTCTATTCGATGTCAGGACCGCGGGGTCGGTCAGGTTGTGGATTTTATATTACGGAAAGCTGTTTGGTTCGGTTGAACCATAGGGTGTGATTGTGGAACCCTAGTATTAAAAAGGTAAACCTTAATTGTGACTGGTGGATGAGAACTTGTGCTGCGACGAGCGGCTGAGGTCATGGATGACCATGTGGATGGCTCTGGTGAGTCTAGGCAGAACTATGGGATTCGATTTACGGATACGGTTCTGAGATAAATTATGGAATCCCGTGTTGGATCGGGTATTGGTGTGATGTGTGGATGCGGATCTCGATAGCAATGACAGTTAGTCGGTAGTCATATGGAGATGACTGGCTATCGAGGGTAATTAGGTGGTTATAATACTTGGGGATCAGGGGACGTTCAGGGAACGTTCATTTTCCTGATGTGGATTGTCAGAATAGCGGTACCCATAGTCGTGAGGTACGGGATCGTCGTTCGGTATGAACGGAGATCCAGGGTTGTCATATTTGCACACGGTGTGCAAGTATGGATGTTTGCGGGTTGGTACTTTTGTGCTGATGCTAGTATGGATGCCTGTGTGCTGATACTAGTATTGTTGTTAGTGTGTTGGTGCTGGTACTAGCGCTGGTGCTAGTGTCGGTAATGGTGTTGACGATGAGCCACAAGTCGGGGTGTGACTCCGTCATGATGAACATATGTTCGGTCTTTGAGATTCGGTAGTGGTTGAGTGATGGACTGGATCGGATCCAGTTAAGAGTGTGATGTGTTGGGATAAGTCCCAATAGTGGTGAGATAACCAGCGATGAGTGGATAAAAAGGGTATAATTGAGAACTTGGGAAACCGAGTGTTGAACCTGTAAAGGTTGGGATTTGCGAACGGAACAATAACGGATTGATTGTGGACACGGGGTTGTCCAAGTGAATTGAGGAGGTAGGAAGTCTAGTGGTTAGACTTGACGTCTTGTTGGGAGCATGTCTGTTTCCAACATGGTTGGAACCTTAGTGTCGAGGAGAGTTGTGATTGGGGAACGAGAGTGGTGTTCGTTTTTGGTGATTGGTATTCCGAAGTCATTGGGGTTGACTTCTTGCTTTCTGCCCTGGCAGACATTGACTGTAGTTACCAGTACGTTGAGCGTGTATTGGTTGGTGAACCCATGTGTGTTGTGAGGTCATTAGGAGGAGCTACGTATTTGAAATTAGGTAAACGAGATTTCTCATTTTCTGCTTGGTGGCAGAGGATGTTGTGAGTGCAGCGAGTTTTGTTTGCATCCACGTAGGATGAGTATTGGTGTCATCATTTTGGATCATCCTTGGTTTTCCTAGGTGGAATGACAAGGATCGATACGAACTTGGGTGTGTGAGTCGTAAACGGCGGGGTTGAACTTCTTTTCGAAGTGGAGCCCGTATGGTATTCTACTCGGGTGAGTAGGTTTTCAAGGTAGTTGAATTTTGTCAACCTTAGATGTGTGGAGGTTGGATTGGCTTCCCTATGAAGTCCATCAAGTGTATTGAACGGGTAACCGATAGGTTCGGTTTTGGTGTGTCTTGGTAAATGTGAACGAGATTCGGGATTTGGAATCGAATTTCTGGGTGACGATTCAGGATTCGATTTTGAAACTTGAAAATATATTTCGGGATTTGGGTACAGAATGATTATTCCAAATGCTAGCTTACGGAATAATGATTTCGGATTCGGATTTGGATAAGAATTAAAATTTGATGTCTGGGCTTGGATCCGGGATTTCTTACGAAATTGCGGATTCAGATTCGGAATTGGAACTAGATGTTGGGTGGAGTTTCGATTTGTCTCATGCTGGATTGGGCAAACGTACTCCATTATTGGAACGCGTTCGGCTATGACCAAGGTGGTTGTAGTCTGGTTATTAGGTAGATGTGTGTACTTCGTACATGGTTCGAGGTACAATACCTTGTAGACTTGTGATGTCTAGTTACGGTATACGGGATATACCCGAGGTGTGTCGGTGAACGTGTTGGTAGTCGGATTGGTTCCGATACCATGGGATTGGTTGTGGACCGGACATTACTATGCAATGGGTCATGGTAATTCCGATGTGTTTAATTACACACAGGTCGTGTGAAATGTCGGTAAGGGTATTGGTGAGTCCAGTAAGTTGGTGGCTTGTGTGGCCACGAGTGAGTCTAGTGTCAGTTTTCGACTGACAACAACTGTGTGGTGACAGATTGTCAGGATGTGTCAACATAGATTGTTGAGTGGGGTCAGCTGACTCCTAGTGGGAGTGGGAAAGGAACCGTCGAGTTGTTGCGTCAACGAGAGGGTTGATTTGACAAGTGGTGTCAAATTCGAAACAAGTAGTTTCAGTCATTCGACGGGGTCGAATGTAGTCGTTCCGTTTTGAGTACTAGTGGTACTTTTGGGTGCAGACAAGTTTTGTCTGATTAGTTGGTGTACAGGTGTACACGTGTCGCGTGGTCGATTCCACTTTCCACGGGGTGTTTGTGAAATCAGGATAGTCGAGTTTCGAGAGCGAAACTAATTAAGGAGGGAAGTACGTCTGAGTTTAGATCGGTTGGAATTTCGAGGACGAAATTTATTAAGGAGGGAAGATTGTAACGACCCGTCCCGAATTCTGGGATTAGATTAGTGACTAATCTTGATTAGTGAGGTTGAACGGTGGTTAGTAGGGCGGAATCGGACAAAATGTGCAAAATGACCGTTTTGCCCCTAGTCGTGGGCAAAATGTTGACTTTTTGATCGGGCGGTCAAATGGACTTTGACCGATGACCGTGACGTAGTTCGGGACGTCATGAGTTCATAGACAGGTGGCACGTTCGATTTCGACATTCGTAGAGAAAGTTACGGTGTTCGGAAGTTGAGGGGTATTTTGGTAATTTGGCTTATTAGGGGCCAAATGTGGACTTTTTGATCGGGAGGTCCGATGGGCGAGGGCCAAGGACCGTTACGTAGGTATCGTCGATACGAATCCAACGACAGGCGGCATGCCGAAATCGGAGATTCGACGACAACGTTATGGTCAAGGAAACGAACTAACGAACCGAGGCTTGGATTAAAATAATAATATAATAATGAATAGTGACAGTTGACCCTACACACCTGGATGAGTGACAAGTGTCACTCATCCCTTGAAACCAGAATCCTTGTCTTGGGGGAAACATCATTATGATGTTTTAATCATTATTATTATTTTAATTAATTAATTATTAAATCATTTTATTATCCATTAATCTCCTCTGTTTTCCTTAACCGTGTACAACCAAATCCAGTTTTCTCCCACCCTTAATTCCTCTTCCATTGCTGAACCTGAGAGTGCGAAATTGTGAGTGAGTTGTGTGTGAATTCAACTGGGTAAACACGAGAGATTGACAGTGAGGAGGAACTGGGAATTCGAAAAATTAAGTTTTGGGAGGGAAAATCAAATTGGAAGAATTGAGCTGTGATGATCGAATTGGAGCTTGGAAATATCTTCCTGAGGTTGTGACGAGTCGATCCACATCAAAAACGAGAAGAATTGGTGCCGTTTTGGCTCTGTTCGAGCTTGGTGACAGAGGAAGAAATCGAGGCTGAGTCGTGATCGTGGAGTGTTTAGACGACGGAATTGAGGTGGGGAAATTACTTCTCATGATCCCACGATGCTTCTGGGTTCATCAATTGAAGGAAAACGTTGGAGAATGGCAGAACTCCATGGTTGAACAGTGACGGTGTTCGAGCTTGAGTCGTGACGATTGAGCACAGGATTGATGCAATTGATGTGGGGGAATTGTTCCTTAGGGTCCGTTGATGCTTCTGGGATCATCAATTGGAAGAAACCTGCATCAATTGAAGGAATTCCATGAATGAACAGTAACCAGGTGTTCTTGGTGTTCATCGTCGAATCGTGAGGTTTGGAGTATGTAATCGTGTAATTGTGATTGCAGACCTTTAATTAAACTAATAACGAAACTAACTGAATGATCAATTGATGTAATTAAGGCTGAATTGATGGACATTGAACCGGGTTGTGTCGCGGGTGAATTGGACCCGTTTACCAGACAAACGGGTTGGGCTGGTGACACTGTAGCAGGCGCGTGAGTTTCACGCGCAGCCACTCACGGCGGCGCGTGACCGCGCGTGGACACGAATCTCGAGGTGAGGTCAACATGACTTCTGTCCTATTTAATGTAACGGACATTTTGGAATTGGTTTCGTGTCGATCGGACACCGTCTCGATAGTGTTCGGGATGTCCGAAGGTTTTAAATTAAGTTTAAAAATAAGTAAAAATTCGGGAAAATTACGGGACTTTGATAGGATATTAATAATGAGGTTAGTAACCCTCTAATGTGATTTGGACAGGATTGGGAGTCCCGGTGATAGTGGTGCGGCCCGGGAGGGCCGGTGGCACGCGTATCGAGGCATACCGTTAAAACGGTCTGTGAGTGGACTTTGGTTTTATAAATCCTATGCATGCTTAAATGTGTTATATGGTTTATATACATGATTTCTATGATGGTATTTGTGAGCATTGATTTCGGGTATGTTGCACGTATTTCGAGGTGTTTTCCGTATTTCACGTATATCGGGATTAACGGTTTATTTGTGGTTTTGCGTGCTTGTGGTTAAATAAATAATATGATAAAATGGTTTTTATATTGGAAAGATGAATTCGGGCTTGAGGCCCACTTGTTTTGGAAATCTCGGACGTGGAGTCCATTTGAGTACGTAATCGGGCTGCGGGCCCAGTTGGTTTATAAGTCGGGTTGCGGGCCCAGTTGGTTTATAAATCGGGTCGTGGGCCAAGTGGTTCATAAAGTCGGGCATGAGGCCCAGTTGGATTAAAATTGTGATTTCGGGTCAGGGACCCTATATTTAATAAATGTGATTTCGGGTCAGGGACCCTAAATGGAAATGTGTTGTTTTATGGAAAATTCGGGCAGGGCCCATGTGATGTTGTGAAATGAATTAATAAAAACTGTTTTCCATATACCATCTTGATACAAGGATATATGATGGTCTCCTCCAGATGTCTGGGACACTGGGGAAGTCACGGTGCATTGCCTGTGAAGGGTCACCATGCGGAGCAGCCGGACCGTATGATGACTCAGGAGCAGGATTGCTATGATTGACGTCTGGGACGTCAGACATCAGGGATGTCAGATTTATGGACCCGGAGAGACCCCGGGCAGCACGCGTAGCTTATGAAACCGTGAGACATGACGTCAGGGACGTCTAGCATCAGGGATGCTGGTGATGGTAATGGTAAAATACGAATTAATGAAATGGCTTTCCGGGTGGATTTATGATTGTGTGATTTTAATGAATTGATGTTCATTTATGGTCGTGGGTGGTGACCCACATGGTTGTTTATGTATGGTGGTGGTATTTGTAACGACCCGAACTTTCGTAATTATTATTTTATTGTAAAATGACCGTTTTGCCCCTAAGGGGGGGGAAAAGTTGACTTTTACCTCGGGGAGTATTTAGGACTTTGACACGTGACCGTGACGTAGTTTAGGACGTCACGAGTTCATAGGCAGGTGGCACGTTAGATTCCGACGTTTGAGGAAGAAGTTGTGACGTTCGGAAGTCGAGGGGCATTTTGGTAATTTGGCCATTTGGGGGCCAAATGTTGACTTTTGACCCGGGAAGTCCAACGGACGAGGGCCAATGACCGTTACGTAGGTCTCGTCGATACGAATCCGTAGACAGGCGGCACGCTGAAATCGGACTTACGACGAAAAAGTTATGGTCAAGAACGTAACCGAACTAACCGAGACTCGGAACTTAAAATAATAATAAAATATTAGAATCTGATTCACTTTAACCCAATCAATCTGGACCCTTGATGAGTGACACATGTCACTCATCTACCTCATCCACATCATCCCCAATAATCTGGATCTTGGTCTGCCATGTGATTAATTAATTAGTTTAATTTCCTTAAATCCTCACCCTTCATCCTTAGGTCAGATTAAATCCTAGCCGTTGGTTTCTATTCTCTATTCTGTTTTTAAAAGCATCAGAGACTCACTTGTTCATTTTCATTTCTTCCTTCAAACCGTGCAACCTCTCATTCTCTGCACAAACACACCAGCGATCACACCATCCCTCAGCCTCAACCCACACACCAGCCTACCTCTCAGCCACCTCCAGACGGCCATCACCACCACCACGGACGGCGGAGCAACCCGGAAAACCCACAAACCCGAGAGGAACCCGTGCAGCCCAAAACCATCCAACCATCCAAACCGTGACGTCTGGGCTCGAACCAACCTAGGGTTAGGACCGTTGTGACCTCTGGACGGCGTAGGACTGGACTGGGCAGCCCACGGCGGCGGCACGGCGGCGGTAAGCCTGCAAACCCGTGAAGGCCGATTTTCCTTCCCTGCCTCAAACCGTCCGTTTTTAACGTTAAACTTGTTTGGTTGTTTTTGAGACTTAACCTAGGGGACTAGACGAGCGTTTTGGACCTGAGTTTGTGGCTGGAAGCGTGACGGCTCGCCGGAGAAGACGAACCAGAACCGGCAGCTAGTTCCCCGTCGTTTTTCAGGTGATTTCTCGAACTTAAAAATCTGTTTTGATTACACAGAGCCATAGAACATGTTCAGACGAGTCCATAGGAACAAACCCCATCGATTTTGGTGGTCGAAATCACGATCTGTGAGCGGGTCGAACCGTGGGTCTGCGGTGACCCGATTCGCAGACCCAGTTACTGTAGTTGATGACGTCATCATGCTGACGTCAGCAGTGACGTCATGATGACGTCATCATGTCAGAATATTGTCAGACCAGGGACCAATGGGCTGTTGACACGTGTCCTCTGACACTGTCAGTGATGACGTCATACTGACGTCAGCAGTGACGTCATGCTGACGTCAGCAGTGACGTCATGCTGACGTCAGCATCACTGTAGCACTGTTGACCGGCACGTGGGGGGCGCGTGTGAACAGTATTTTGTGTGGGACCAGTGCCATTTTCAAGGTTTCGACGATACGGATCCAATGGTGGTGGTTTCGTGTCGATCGGAGATCGTTAAGTTGGTCAAATTAGGGTTTGACGCCTTGGGAAGCGTGTTCAGACGGCTTTCCCGGGCCGGTTTCAGTCTAGGGTTTCTTAGTTGTTTAGTAGGGACTTAAAGTGACCTTTACGTATGTTTTGGGCATGACAGGAATTGTACTTTAACCCTTGGACGGGGCTTTACGCTCGGGATTGCAGCGGGATTGTACTGTGAGTGGGCCTTTGATTTCACTAAACTTCGGCATGCATAACTGTTTTACTTTCTACTATATCTATATGTGATTTGAGTAAAAGTATCTGTTTATCTTGTGTATGATTTATGGCACGTATTACGATGTTTGGGCATGAGACCCGTCTGGTTGTTTATGAATGGTTTGGAGTCATATATATATATAATGGATCTCGATATTATCTATGGTACTGCACTGTATGGATCTACCCTAGGATTCTATCTCCTCCGGATGTAGGTACACCGGAGTGGTCACGGCGCATTGCCTGTGAGGAGTCATTCTACGAAGGGACCGGACCGTAGAGTGACTCAGGAGCAGGATTGCTACTATTGGACGTCTGGGACGTTAGGCATCTAGAATGCCATGCTCGGACTAGGTTCGGGATTTGGACTCGGGATTGAGACCCCGGGTGGCACGCGTAGCCTTGAGACTGTGACCTTATTGGGCGTCTGGGACGTCAGGCATCTGGGATGTCAGGGTTGGGATGTATAGTGCAGTGACTAAGATTATATTATGTTGATATTATTCTGCTTATGACTATATGGTTTTGTGGTTTTGATACTATGCATGTCTTTTCGGAAAACGGAGGGGAAAAGCTATATGTTTTCGAAATGGTAAACTACTTTGTAAACCTTGAGTTTCGGCCCACTCACCTTTGTTGTTTTACTACCCCTCCAGGTAGTGCTTTCGAGGAGGAGGATCCCGAGGAGGAGGAGGAGGATCCCGAGGAGGAAGAGGCATAGGTTTACGTTGCGTACCTGAACCCTACTGCTGGGTAGGTTGGCACGTAGTGTGTCTAGAGTCGTGCTCAATAAACTGTATTCGGGAACCATCCCTTGTCTGACACTATTTGTATTTGAGTATTTGTGTGGTGTGCTATGTATGACTTAACTATGGTTTTTCTTTATGCATTTTATCTTCAATAAGGGTATTTTTGGTATCTTAATAACGGGTGTCAGACGGGAGCAGGGCACGTCCCGGGTGGTCCCAGGGGGTCGGGGCGGGTCCTGTCAGTATTCCACTGTTTTGGGCTGAGTTCCCACACATGGTTTTTGGTTAACGGTTTTTGGGCTAAGGCCCTAATGGCTCGGTTGAGCAAACGTTTTGGTTACTAGTTTTTGGTGGCATGCATACGTTTTTATTGGAGGGCATAAATGTCTTATAAATGTATTTGGTAAACTTATTGGTTTTTGTCCACTCACAGCTTTTGGTTTTAATGCCCTTCAGGTTGATCACGGATGCGATTGCAGCAGAGACTGGGACATTGCACACCTCCTCCATCGATCCTTGCGCACTCTGGATGCCCCGTTGGGCAGTGGCTCTTGGTTATCCCTTGTCCGACACCCCTTGTTGGACGGGAGCAGGGCACATTCCACGGTAATCCCGGGGGGATTGGGATGGGTCCTGTCAACTTGGTATCAGAGCACGGTTGCTCTTTTGTGTGCGCAGGTCGAGGGTGTGATGTCTCTTTGTGCTGCAATTCGTTATCAACCTGATAGATAGTTTTTGGGTTTGGATAGTGTGTGATTGGCCCGATACGACGTGCATTAATGTGATTCGACCCAGGTGGGGTTGATTGTGATGAACTGGTATAGTGGGACCGTCGGTTCGGTCATGTGATATTGGATTGTTGTGCTGCTAGGTGCAGCCAGGTTCGGGGAACCTCATTTGAGTAATGGTCTAAAATGTGAACCCTAGTGGTGGTTGTTGGTGTGAGAGATGTTGGTTCATCGGAGTTGGCCGGTGACCTTAGTGGTGGAACCCACATTGAGTTGATGGTAGGATTGGATTTGACGTCTATTCGATGTCAGGACCGCGGGGTCGGTCAGGTTGTGGATTTTATATTACGGAAAGCTGTTTGGTTCGGTTGAACCATAGGGTGTGATTGTGGAACCCTAGTATTAAAAAGGTAAACCTTAATTGTGACTGGTGGATGAGAACTTGTGCTGCGACGAGCGGCTGAGGTCATGGATGACCATGTGGATGGCTCTGGTGAGTCTAGGCAGAACTATGGGATTCGATTTACGGATACGGTTCTGAGATAAATTATGGAATCCCGTGTTGGATCGGGTATTGGTGTGATGTGTGGATGCGGATCTCGATAGCAATGACAGTTAGTCGGTAGTCATATGGAGATGACTGGCTATCGAGGGTAATTAGGTGGTTATAATACTTGGGGATCAGGGGACGTTCAGGGAACGTTCATTTTCCTGATGTGGATTGTCAGAATAGCGGTACCCATAGTCGTGAGGTACGGGATCGTCGTTCGGTATGAACGGAGATCCAGGGTTGTCATATTTGCACACGGTGTGCAAGTATGGATGTTTGCGGGTTGGTACTTTTGTGCTGATGCTAGTATGGATGCCTGTGTGCTGATACTAGTATTGTTGTTAGTGTGTTGGTGCTGGTACTAGCGCTGGTGCTAGTGTCGGTAATGGTGTTGACGATGAGCCACAAGTCGGGGTGTGACTCCGTCATGATGAACATATGTTCGGTCTTTGAGATTCGGTAGTGGTTGAGTGATGGACTGGATCGGATCCAGTTAAGAGTGTGATGTGTTGGGATAAGTCCCAATAGTGGTGAGATAACCAGCGATGAGTGGATAAAAAGGGTATAATTGAGAACTTGGGAAACCGAGTGTTGAACCTGTAAAGGTTGGGATTTGCGAACGGAACAATAACGGATTGATTGTGGACACGGGGTTGTCCAAGTGAATTGAGGAGGTAGGAAGTCTAGTGGTTAGACTTGACGTCTTGTTGGGAGCATGTCTGTTTCCAACATGGTTGGAACCTTAGTGTCGAGGAGAGTTGTGATTGGGGAACGAGAGTGGTGTTCGTTTTTGGTGATTGGTATTCCGAAGTCATTGGGGTTGACTTCTTGCTTTCTGCCCTGGCAGACATTGACTGTAGTTACCAGTACGTTGAGCGTGTATTGGTTGGTGAACCCATGTGTGTTGTGAGGTCATTAGGAGGAGCTACGTATTTGAAATTAGGTAAACGAGATTTCTCATTTTCTGCTTGGTGGCAGAGGATGTTGTGAGTGCAGCGAGTTTTGTTTGCATCCACGTAGGATGAGTATTGGTGTCATCATTTTGGATCATCCTTGGTTTTCCTAGGTGGAATGACAAGGATCGATACGAACTTGGGTGTGTGAGTCGTAAACGGCGGGGTTGAACTTCTTTTCGAAGTGGAGCCCGTATGGTATTCTACTCGGGTGAGTAGGTTTTCAAGGTAGTTGAATTTTGTCAACCTTAGATGTGTGGAGGTTGGATTGGCTTCCCTATGAAGTCCATCAAGTGTATTGAACGGGTAACCGATAGGTTCGGTTTTGGTGTGTCTTGGTAAATGTGAACGAGATTCGGGATTTGGAATCGAATTTCTGGGTGACGATTCAGGATTCGATTTTGAAACTTGAAAATATATTTCGGGATTTGGGTACAGAATGATTATTCCAAATGCTAGCTTACGGAATAATGATTTCGGATTCGGATTTGGATAAGAATTAAAATTTGATGTCTGGGCTTGGATCCGGGATTTCTTACGAAATTGCGGATTCAGATTCGGAATTGGAACTAGATGTTGGGTGGAGTTTCGATTTGTCTCATGCTGGATTGGGCAAACGTACTCCATTATTGGAACGCGTTCGGCTATGACCAAGGTGGTTGTAGTCTGGTTATTAGGTAGATGTGTGTACTTCGTACATGGTTCGAGGTACAATACCTTGTAGACTTGTGATGTCTAGTTACGGTATACGGGATATACCCGAGGTGTGTCGGTGAACGTGTTGGTAGTCGGATTGGTTCCGATACCATGGGATTGGTTGTGGACCGGACATTACTATGCAATGGGTCATGGTAATTCCGATGTGTTTAATTACACACAGGTCGTGTGAAATGTCGGTAAGGGTATTGGTGAGTCCAGTAAGTTGGTGGCTTGTGTGGCCACGAGTGAGTCTAGTGTCAGTTTTCGACTGACAACAACTGTGTGGTGACAGATTGTCAGGATGTGTCAACATAGATTGTTGAGTGGGGTCAGCTGACTCCTAGTGGGAGTGGGAAAGGAACCGTCGAGTTGTTGCGTCAACGAGAGGGTTGATTTGACAAGTGGTGTCAAATTCGAAACAAGTAGTTTCAGTCATTCGACGGGGTCGAATGTAGTCGTTCCGTTTTGAGTACTAGTGGTACTTTTGGGTGCAGACAAGTTTTGTCTGATTAGTTGGTGTACAGGTGTACACGTGTCGCGTGGTCGATTCCACTTTCCACGGGGTGTTTGTGAAATCAGGATAGTCGAGTTTCGAGAGCGAAACTAATTAAGGAGGGAAGTACGTCTGAGTTTAGATCGGTTGGAATTTCGAGGACGAAATTTATTAAGGAGGGAAGATTGTAACGACCCGTCCCGAATTCTGGGATTAGATTAGTGACTAATCTTGATTAGTGAGGTTGAACGGTGGTTAGTAGGGCGGAATCGGACAAAATGTGCAAAATGACCGTTTTGCCCCTAGTCGTGGGCAAAATGTTGACTTTTTGATCGGGCGGTCAAATGGACTTTGACCGATGACCGTGACGTAGTTCGGGACGTCATGAGTTCATAGACAGGTGGCACGTTCGATTTCGACATTCGTAGAGAAAGTTACGGTGTTCGGAAGTTGAGGGGTATTTTGGTAATTTGGCTTATTAGGGGCCAAATGTGGACTTTTTGATCGGGAGGTCCGATGGGCGAGGGCCAAGGACCGTTACGTAGGTATCGTCGATACGAATCCAACGACAGGCGGCATGCCGAAATCGGAGATTCGACGACAACGTTATGGTCAAGGAAACGAACTAACGAACCGAGGCTTGGATTAAAATAATAATATAATAATGAATAGTGACAGTTGACCCTACACACCTGGATGAGTGACAAGTGTCACTCATCCCTTGAAACCAGAATCCTTGTCTTGGGGGAAACATCATTATGATGTTTTAATCATTATTATTATTTTAATTAATTAATTATTAAATCATTTTATTATCCATTAATCTCCTCTGTTTTCCTTAACCGTGTACAACCAAATCCAGTTTTCTCCCACCCTTAATTCCTCTTCCATTGCTGAACCTGAGAGTGCGAAATTGTGAGTGAGTTGTGTGTGAATTCAACTGGGTAAACACGAGAGATTGACAGTGAGGAGGAACTGGGAATTCGAAAAATTAAGTTTTGGGAGGGAAAATCAAATTGGAAGAATTGAGCTGTGATGATCGAATTGGAGCTTGGAAATATCTTCCTGAGGTTGTGACGAGTCGATCCACATCAAAAACGAGAAGAATTGGTGCCGTTTTGGCTCTGTTCGAGCTTGGTGACAGAGGAAGAAATCGAGGCTGAGTCGTGATCGTGGAGTGTTTAGACGACGGAATTGAGGTGGGGAAATTACTTCTCATGATCCCACGATGCTTCTGGGTTCATCAATTGAAGGAAAACGTTGGAGAATGGCAGAACTCCATGGTTGAACAGTGACGGTGTTCGAGCTTGAGTCGTGACGATTGAGCACAGGATTGATGCAATTGATGTGGGGGAATTGTTCCTTAGGGTCCGTTGATGCTTCTGGGATCATCAATTGGAAGAAACCTGCATCAATTGAAGGAATTCCATGAATGAACAGTAACCAGGTGTTCTTGGTGTTCATCGTCGAATCGTGAGGTTTGGAGTATGTAATCGTGTAATTGTGATTGCAGACCTTTAATTAAACTAATAACGAAACTAACTGAATGATCAATTGATGTAATTAAGGCTGAATTGATGGACATTGAACCGGGTTGTGTCGCGGGTGAATTGGACCCGTTTACCAGACAAACGGGTTGGGCTGGTGACACTGTAGCAGGCGCGTGAGTTTCACGCGCAGCCACTCACGGCGGCGCGTGATCGCGCGTGGACACGAATCTCGAGGTGAGGTCAAGATGACTTCTGACAGGACCCATCCCAATCCCCCCCCGGGATTAGTGCGGGATGACCCTGCTCCCGTCTGACACGAAGTGTCAGACAAGGGATATTTTCGTCCTTTGCCCTCCCGGGCTATCAGAGTACGCCAGGATCCGGAGGAGGCATGTGATATCTCGGTCTCTGCTACAGTCCACATCCGATGTCAACCTGAAGGGCAGTCAAAGCATTAAAAACTGTGAGTGGACAAAACAAGAGTTTATAAAAACATTTAATAAGGAAGACATTTGTACCCTCCACTTAATAGCATGCATGCATTCGAAAACCATTTATTCAAAACAAACCATATGTGGGACTAAGCCCACAGCAGATATAAACTAAGGTCGAAGGGACCACAATAAAAACGACCATACGAGCCACTGCTCAAATCCTGTGCACACCTGTACACACCACATATCATATATCATATATCCATCACATACATATATATAAGTCACACAACCAATCCTGTCACGGTATCCAAAGCTACGCGCGTGCTACCTAGGTCTCAATCCGAGTCTTCTCAAAGTCAAGATCTATGTCCGCAGACCACTGACCCTACCCGAGGTAATAGTAATCATAGCCTTCCTGAGAGTAAGGAACCCAACTGGGGGGTGACTCCACTCAGTCGGTGCTCCGTGACTACTCCGGGTCCACCCAGGCCAACGACCCTCCCCGGAGGAGATAATAGAAGTAAAGGAAGGTAGACGAACATATATATACATAACATAAACATTCATGACCGGTTCCCCTGAACCGTCATGAATCCATAAGATCCATAATCAGGTAACATGCCGGTTCCCATAAACCGTCATGTACCGTAATAACATAACAAGGGTTCATGCCGGTTCCCATAAACCGTCATGAACCTGGGAATCCATTTAAGGTTCCCTGACCTGAAATCAAAACCGTAAAGTGACCAGGTCTCGTACCCGAACATAGGACATCAGTTGGGCACCGTGCCCGATATCTGAGGTCATATGCCCGAGACAAAACCAAATGGGTCTCATACCCGAGTTTATCCTTTTGAAATCCAAATCCAGTTCATTTAAATCAATAAAGAAATACAGACCCGTATAAGCACCGTATAAGGCCGAAACCTCGAAATACGTGCTTATACGTAACCACATACAAATGCACCCATGGCATCATCAAACAAGTAATAAAACATATAATAAACATTTATGCATGCACCAATTTAGAAAACAAGGTCCACTCACAGACCGTCCGAGCTGCCGCCTCGATTTGCGTGCCATACGGCTCCCCGAGCCGATCACCGTCACCGGGACTCCCAAACCTGTCCAAATCATAATAGAAGGTTACTAACTACTTAATTAACCTCCCACTAAAGCCCCTTAATTTTCCCGTATTTTTAACTATTTTTAATCCCGAACCTAAACCTTCCGATGCCCCGAAACATATCGAGACGGTGTCCGATCGACACGAAACCAGTCTCAAAATGTTCGTTACATCGAATAGATGATTTCGTATGTTGAACACATCCCCAGAAACCCCACCACGCGCTGCCACGCGCCGCCCAAAGGCCCCTGCGCGTGGGCTCACGCGCCGGTGAACAGTACCTGCTGACGTCAGCATGACGTCATCTGACAGCTGTCAGGTCTGACATGTCAGACTCTGACAGGTGCCACGTGTCATGCTCCCATTGGTCCACGTTACTGTGTTGTCAGTGCCACGTGGCAGTCTGACATGTGCCACGTGTCATCACGGCACTGGTCCACGTCAGTGCCACGTGTCAGCCCCTGATTGGGCCACATCACTGACATGTCAGTGCTGACTGTGCACTGACATGTGACACGTGTCGGCTGATGAGTGGTCCACGTCACCTGACAATCTGACAGGTGCCACGTCACCGCCTTCAACCACTCGACGGGTCGACCCGAACCCTACAACCGGGTCGCCATGACCCGCGACTTGACCCGGCCGGTTCTCCACCGTCCGACCACCAAAATGCTTCCCGTTTGTCCCATTTTCATCCTCTAATCCTAACCTAGGGTTCTACGACATTAAAATGGAAGGAAAACACCGAAAACCATACCTTCGAGCTTGGCCATGGCGGCCGTGTATTCCTCCGCCGTTCACGGCCATTCCAGGCCGTCTAATGCCTCGAAACCAATCTCACTCATCTCCTGGGTGTCCTAGAAACCTTACCCAATTAATGGAATCGAGTAAAACCCATTAAAACCCAATTTCGAATTTTTGAAATTTCCTTACCTCACGGGTTCTCCTCCGCCGTGTCCTCCACCGTGGGCCACCGTCCATCCTTTCCGTCCTCAGGCCTTCACCCTTCCCCCACGGTCATTCCCAGCTCATGCAAGTGATGAATGGTGAAGTGTGATTGTGTGTTTTGGTTTTTGAAGGAAAAGGAAGAAAATGGAGGATTATGGGTTATGGGTTTCGGGTGATAAGGAACAAAGAAGAAGGGGATGGCTGATGAGAGAAGGAGAGATTGATGGTGAGGATTAAAAGGTAGGGTTGAAATGGATGGTTAGGATTAATAGTTGTTAGGTTAAATTATAAAATAATTAAAATAATAATATTTAATTATTTAGATCCACATTTTGGGGGATCAAAGCAATGGGATGAGTGACACTTGTCACTCATCCATGGGGCCCACCAAAATATCCACCCAATCAGATTTCGCCGTAATGTCCCCGTCTCGAAGTCCATGCATAGTGAAATCGAACTTCCGTGACCCATAACTCTCCCGTTCGAAGTCCGATTTCAGTGTGCCGCCTGCCTATGGATTCGTATCGTCCTCATCTACGTAACGGTCTTCGGCCCTCGGCCATCGGACCTCCCGGTCAAAAAGTCAACTTTTGACCCCTTTTATCCAAAATTACCAAAATGCCCCTAAACTTCCGAACGTCATAACTTCTTCTACGAACGTCGGAATTGAACGTGCCACCTGTCTATGAACTCGTGACGTCACGAACTACGTCACGGTCATCAGTCAAAGTCCATTTGACCGCCCGATTAAAAAGTCAACGTTTTGCCACCATCAGGGGCAAAACGGTCATTTCGCACCGTTCGTCCGATTTCGCTCTACTAATCACGGATTAGCCTCACTAATCGTGATTAGTCACTAATCTAATCTAGGAATTTGAGACGGGTCGTTACAACCTTCCCTCCTTAATTAATTTCGTCCTCGAAATTCCAACCGACCTAATCTAACCGTTCTTCCCTCCTTAATTAGTTTCGTTCTTGAAACTCCACTATCCTGATTCCACAACCACCTCGTGGAAAGTAGAATCGACCGCAAAACACGTGTACACTAGTACACCCACTAGTCAACATAAACCTCGTTTGTAACTAGACGTACCACTAACGCTCTCGTCGTATCGACTACATTCGACCACGTCGAATGACAGAAGTCGTACGCTCTGAACTGATCCCACTTGTCAGATCTACCGTTTCGCTGACACAACCAACTAGACGGTTCCTTGCTCAACCACTAACTATCCTGACGTCTGCTCCCACTGGGAGTCATCAGACCTCACACCATGATCCACGCTGACACCTCCTACAAACTGTCAGTACTTGACAGTTGTCAGTCGCAAACTGATATGACACACACTCGTGGTTACACTAACCACAAGCATTTCACTCGACCTGTGTGTAACTAGACTCATCAGAACCACTATGACCCAATGCACAGTATCCAATGTCCAGTCCACGACCCCGACTAATCCAATGGTATCGGAACCAAGCCGACTACCAACACGCTCTCCAACGTACCACCGGTATCTCCTATATACCGTCGCCAGGCACGACAAGTCTGCCTAGTATCGTACCTTGAACAACGTACAAGGTACGTACATCTACCCATCAATCAGCCTACAACCACCTAGGTTGTAGCCAATCACGTTTCTACGATGGAGTCCATTTGTCCAATCCAGTATTAGACAATCGAAACTCCGACCCATTATTTATTTCCAAATCCGAATCCGAATCCGCAATTTCGTAAGAAATTCCAAATCCGAACCCAGAAGTCGTATCCATATCCATGTTCAAATCCGAATCCGAAATCCTTATTCCGTAAGCTAGCATTTGGAATAACTATTCCGAACCCAAATCCATAAAAGAAAATCTACAGTCAAGCTCTAGAATCAAATCCTGGATCGTCACCTAGAATCCGATTCCAAAACCCAAATCTAGAAATCCTTTTTCAAGTTCCAAAATCAAATCTTGAATCGTCATCCAGAAATCTGATTCCAAAACCTGAAATATCGTTCACGTCTACCGAGACGTACCAAAACCAAACCTATCGGTTACTCGCTCAACCGATTACCACAATACGATCGATTGACTTCATAGGGAAGTCAATCCCAACATCAACACAACACTAGGTCAGACAAAATCCGACCTCGTCAGACACCTACTCATCGGACAACTACTCAGGCGAGTAGTAAGCCATATGGGATTTACCTCGAAAAGAAGTTCAGTCCCATCATGCTTCACTCAACATCCAAGTAAGAGTAATAAACTCTCCACCTATCTGGATACCCAAATCACCATCCAGATCCAACACTACGTCAACCGACCATAGACGCCACGATCGAGGATCGTCTCGCCAACCAAAGTCCTAGACCATTTCCCACATCTTAAATAGATTAGTCTACGACGAGACACGCCGAGACTGTGGGTTCTCACTGATTACCTCGTATCGATCCTTGTCATTCCACCAAGGCAAAACAAGAATGATCGAATAATCCATCCTACGTGAATGCAACCAAAACCCCGTTGCACTCACCATGCCACGTAATCCAACATCGTCTGCCACTAAGCAGAAAATGAGAAATCTGAGTCACCTAATACACGATCAGTGTACTAGTGACAACCAACAACATCTACATCATCAATATCATCTACCACCATCAATTATGGTAGAACCTGAGAAGTCACCCAAAACGACTTCGACATACCCGTTACCAATGCGGAAAACCCGCATTCCACTCGTCACCTCAATCGCAACCTCTCGCGATTCCGAAGTTCCAACAAGATTGGAAACAACATACCCGGACATCAACCACGTGTCCCCTAACCAGTTTAACTCTATCTGAGTTCCACTCCTGA
This sequence comes from Prinsepia uniflora, assembly GCA_032719365.1. Lineage (NCBI taxonomy): Eukaryota > Viridiplantae > Streptophyta > Magnoliopsida > Rosales > Rosaceae > Prinsepia > Prinsepia uniflora. The sequence goes on from CM064863.1 coordinate 76,176,502, forward strand.
ACCACAGATACCGAACCTATGCCCATTACGACGGAGTCACACCCCGATCCGTAACTCATCGTCAACACGATCAACCGGTACCAGTACCAGCGCTAGTACCAGCACCACGCACTATCACCAAAACTAGTGTCAGTATCAACACGCCGTGTGCAAAACTGACACCCTGGATCTCCGCTCATACCGAGCGACGATCCCGTACCTCTGCTCGAATAGGAGAAACTCTGCCTCCCTCGTACCCGACAACTCTGGGTACAGTCACCCTGACAACTCATACGAGAAAAGGAAAACGTCCCCTGAACGTCCCCAACTCATTCTGCGATCGCACTCAGCCGTAACCGAGTCGAATCCAGAATCACTGCTCGTACATATGCGTTACTCACGCACCTCGTATCATCATCACGACAACCTGACTCTACCCGACCTGATGAGACTCGACTAAGTCCATCGATAGTAGCGTCTGCCACAACCTCGTGCATACCTAACTACCAGACCTCGCTATCGAGATTCGCATCCAACGGAATCAACAGCCCGTACCAACTACCCTGTATCCCACTCAGGGATTCCATCGACAAGTACCAACCCCGGGTAACCTGTCCAACCACACTCTAACCAGGCGCAACTCGACTATCCCAATGTCGTCTACCAGGTCACCCGCGACCTTAGTTGCACCAACCCATAACTGAAGTAGCACGACAACCAACTCGGTCTAACCGATAAGTACAACCTCGACTGCGAAGTGCAGTCCCCACACAAGCTGACATGACTAGACCGACTAACGAATCCAAATCCGAATAGTCGTCCAAGTCAAACCACCAGTCAACTCACATTTCCGAACCATACACATAAGGTAGGGTTCCACAATCACACTTAGGGTCACTCTGAACCCAACTGCTGCTACCCACTACAGTACACTCCAAGAATTGACCGACTACGCGGTCCCGACATCGCAAAGACGTCAATCCAATCCTACCGTCAATCCCACTAGGATTCCACGAATCCGGCTGCCAATTTCCAACTGTAGTAAATCCATCTAACTCGACCAAATCCGATCATCGAATAGTCACAACTCCCAACCAGTCGTCGGAACCAATCCTACGACATCGTGAAAGACGATCCCAACTAACCGTCTCACGGTCAAAACTCGAAAATACTATTTATCCCTTTGTAGGGTCCCACACTGTCATCCACGACAGAACTACGGCAACCCCGGCATCGAATGCCGAACCAAGGCATGCCAATCCTACTAACTATCGTACCGGCACCCCGACAATCAGGTTGACCACGGACTGCAGCCCCTTGAGATATCACATCCTCGACCTGCGTACATACTCCAAGAGCTACACGGTTGCTCGAATAGAGACAACCCCGCTCTAATACCACGTTGACAGGACCCATCCCAATCCCCCCCCCGGGATTAGTGCGGGATGACCCTACTCCCGTCTGACACGAAGTGTCAGACAAGGGATATTTTCGTCCTTTGACCTCCCGGGCTATCAGAGTACGCCAGGATCCGGAGGAGGCATGTGATATCTCGGTCTCTGCTACAGTCCACATCCGATGTCAACCTGAAGGGCAGTCAAAACATTAAAAACTGTGAGTGGACAAAACAAGAGTTTATAAAAACATTTAATATGGAAGACATTTGTACCCTCCACTAAAAATCATGCATGCATTCGAAAACCATTTATTCAAAACAAACCATATGTGGGACTAAGCCCACAACAGATATAAACTAAGGTCGAAGGGACCACAATAAAAACGACCATACGAGCCACTGCTCAAATCCTGTGCACACCTGTACACACCACATATCATATATCATATATCCATCACATACATATATATAAGTCACACAACCAATCCTGTCACGGTATCCAAAGCTACGCGCGTGCTACCCAGGTCTCAATCCGAGTCTTCTCAAAGTCAAGATCAATGTCCGCAGACCACTGACCCTACCCGAGGTAATAGTAATCATAGCCTTCCTGAGAGTAAGGAACCCAACTGGGGGGTGACTCCACTCAGTCGGTGCTCCGTGACTACTCCGGGGTCCACCCAGACCAACGACCCTCCCCGGAGGAGATAATAGAAGTAAAGGAAGGTAGACGAACATATATATACATAACATAAACATTCATGACCGGTTCCCCTGAACCGTCATGAATCCATAAGATCCATAATCAAGTAACATGCCGGTTCCCATAAACCGTCATGTACCGTAATAACATAACAAGGGTTCATGCCGGTTCCCATAAACCGTCATGAACCTGGGAATCCATTTAAGGTTCCCTGACCTGAAATCAAAACCGTAAAGTGACTGGGTCTCGTACCCGAACATAGAACATCAGTTGGGCACCGTGCCCGATATCTGAGGTCATATGCCCGAGACAAAACCAAATGGGTCTCATACCTGAGTTTATCCTTTTGAAATCCAAATCCAGTTCATTTAAATCAATAAAGAAATACAGACCCGTATAAGCACCGTATAAGGCCGAAACCTCGAAATACGTGCTTATACGTAACCACATACAAATGCACCCATGGCATCATCAAACAAGTAATAAAACATATAATAAACATTTATGCATGCACCAATTTAGAAAACAAGGTCCACTCACAGACCGTCCGAGCTGCCGCCTCGATTTGCGTGCCATACGGCTCCCCGAGCCGATCACCGTCACCGGGACTCCCAAACCTGTCCAAATCGTAATAGAAGGTTACTAACTACTTAATTAACCTCCCACTAAAGCCCCGTAATTTTCCCGTATTTTTAACTATTTTTAATCCCGAACCTAAACCTTCCGATGCCCCGAAACATATCGAGACGGTGTCCGATCGACACGAAACCAGTCTCAAAATGTTCGTTACATCGAATAGATGATTTCGTATGTTGAACACATCCCCAGAAACCCCACCACGCGCTGCCACGCGCCGCCCAAAGGCCCGTGCGCGTGGGCTCACGCGCCGGTGAACAGTACCTGCTGACGTCATCGCTGACGTCAGCTGTCAGGTCTGACATGTCAGACTCTGATAGGTGCCACGTGTCATGCTCCCATTGGTCCACGTTACTGTGTTGTCAGTGCCACGTGGCAGTCTGACATGTGCCACGTGTCATCACGGCACTGGTCCACGTCAGTGCCACGTGTCAGCCCCTGATTGGGCCACATCACTGACATGTCAGTGCTGACTGTGCACTGACATGTGACACGTGTCGGCTGATGAGTGGTCCACGTCACCTGACAATCTGACAGGTGCCACGTCACCGCCTTCAACCACTCGACGGGTCGACCCGAACCCTACAACCGGGTCGCCATGACCCGCGACTTGACCCGGCCGGTTCTCCACCGTCCGACCACCAAAATGCTTCCCGTTTGTCCCATTTTCATCCTCTAATCCTAACCTAGGGTTCTACGACATTAAAATGGAAGGAAAACACCGAAAACCATACCTTCGAGCTTGGCCATGGCGGCCGTGTATTCCTCCGCCGTTCACGGCCATTCCAGGCCGTCTAATGCCTCGAAACCAATCTCACTCATCTCCTGGGTGTCCTAGAAACCTTACCCAATTAATGGAATCGAGTAAAACCCATTAAAACCCAATTTCGAATTTTTGAAATTTCCTTACCTCACGGGTTCTCCTCCGCCGTGTCCTCCACCGTGGGCCACCGTCCATCCTTTCCGTCCTCAGGCCTTCACCCTTCCCCCACGGTCATTCCCAGCTCATGCAAGTGATGAATGGTGAAGTGTGATTGTGTGTTTTGGTTTTTGAAGGAAAAGGAAGAAAATAGAGGATTATGGGTTATGGGTTTCGGGTGATAAGGAACAAAGAAGAAGGGGATGGCTGATGAGAGAAGGAGAGATTGATGGTGAGGATTAAAAGGTAGGGTTGAAATGGATGGTTAGGATTAATAGTTGTTAGGTTAAATTATAAAATAATTAAAATAATAATATTTAATTATTTAGATCCACATTTTGGGGGATCAAAGCAATGGGATGAGTGACACTTGTCACTCATCCATGGGGCCCACCAAAATATCCACCCAATCAGATTTCGCCGTAATGTCCCCGTCTCGAAGTTCGTGCATAGTGAAATCGAACTTCCGTGACCCATAACTCTCCCGTTCGAAGTCCGATTTCAGTGTGCCGCCTGCCTATGGATTCGTATCGTCCTCATCTACGTAACGGTCTTCGGCCCTCGGCCATCGGACCTCCCGGTCAAAAAGTCAACTTTTGACCCCTTTTATCCAAAATTACCAAAATGCCCCTAAACTTCCGAACGTCATAACTTCTTCTACGAAGGTCGGAATTGAACGTGCCACCTGTCTATGAACTCGTGACGTCACGAACTACGTCACGGTCATCGGTCAAAGTCCATTTGACCGCCCGATTAAAAAGTCAACATTTTGCCACCATCAGGGGCAAAACGGTCATTTCGCACCGTTCGTCCGATTTCGCTCTACTAATCACGGATTAGCCTCACTAATCGTGATTAGTCACTAATCTAATCTAGGAATTTGGGACGGGTCGTTACAACTTCTGTCCTATTTAATGTAACGGACATTTTGGAATTGGTTTCGTGTCGATCAGACACCGTGTCGATAGTGTTCGGGATGTCCGAAGGTTTTAAATTAAGTTTAAAAATAAGTAAAAATTCGGGAAAATTACGGGACTTTGATAGGATGTTAATAATGAGGTTAGTAACCCTCTAATGTGATTTGGACAGGATTGGGAGTCCCGGTGATAGTGGTGTGGCCCGGGAGTGCCGGTGGCACGCGTATCGAGGCATACCGTTAAAACGGTCTGTGAGTGGACTTTGGTTTTATAAATCCTATGCATGCTTAAATGTGTTATATGGTTTATATACATGATTTCTATGATGGTATTTGTGAGCATTGATTTCGGGTATGTTGCACGTATTTCGAGGTGTTTTCCGTATTTCACGTATATCGGGATTAACGGTTTATTTGTGGTTTTGCGTGCTTGTGGTTAAATAAATAATATGATAAAATGGTTTTTATATTGGAAAGATGAATTCGGGCTTGAGGCCCACTTGTTTTGGAAATCTCGGACGTGGAGTCCATTTGAGTACGTAATCGGGCTGCGGGCCCAGTTGGTTTATAAGTCGGGCTGCGGGCCCAGTTGGTTTATAAATCGGGTCGTGGGCCCAGTGGTTCATAAAGTCGGGCATGAGACCCAGTTGGATTAAAATTGTGATTTCGGGTCAGGGACCCTATATTTAATAAATGTGATTTCGGGTCAGGGACCCTAAATGGAAATGTGTTGTTTTATGGAAAATTCGGGCAGGGTCCATGTGATGTTGTGAAATGAATTAATAAAAACTGTTTTCCATATACCATCTTGATACAAGGATATATGATGGTCTCCTCCAGATGTCTGGGACACTGGGGAAGTCACGGTGCATTGCCTGTGAAGGGTCACCATACGGAGCAGCCGAACCGTATGATGACTCAGGAGCAGGATTGCTATGATTGACGTCTGGGACGTCAGACATCAGGGATGTCAGATTTATGGACCCGGAGAGACCCCGGGCAGCACGCGTAGCTTATGAAACCGTGAGACATGACGTCAGGGACGTCTAGCATCAGGGATGCTGGTGATGGTAATGGTAAAATACGAATTAATGAAATGGCTTTCCGGGTGGATTTATGATTGTGTGATTTTAATGAATTGATGTTCATTTATGGTCGTGGGTGGTGACCCACATGGTTGTTTATGTATGGTGGTGGTATTCCACTGTTTTGGGCTGAGTTCCCACACTTGGTTTTTGGTTAACGGTTTTTGGGCTAAGGCCCTAATGGCTCGGTTGAGCAAACGTTTTGGTTACTGGTTTTTGGTGGCATGCATACGTTTTTATTGGAGGGCATAAATGTCTTATAAATGTATTTGGTAAACTTATTGGTTTTTGTCCACTCACAGCTTTTGGTTTTAATGCCCTTCAGGTTGATCACGGATGCGATTGCAGCAGAGACTGGGACATTGCACACCTCCTCCATCGATCCTTGCGCACTCTGGATACCCCGTTGGGCAGTGGCTCTTGGTTATCCCTTGTCCGACACCCCTTGTTGGACGGGAGCAGGGCACATTCCACGGTAATCCCGGGGGGATTGGGATGGGTCCTGTCACTACTAGAGTCCAAAAGTGAACTCATCTCATAATTCGTGCAATAGTGCACTTGAACTTCCATGAACCGTAACTTCGCAGTCGAACGTCCGAAGTCGACGTGCCGCCTGTCTATGGATTAGTATCGTCCTTATCTACGTAACGGTCTTCTGCCCACGGCCATCGGACCTCTTGGTCAAAAAGTAAACATTTGCCCCTTTTAACCAAAATTACCAAAATGCCCCTAAACTTCCGAACGTCATAACTTCTTCCTCAAACATCGGAATTGAACGTGCCACCTGTCTATGAACTCGTAACGTCACGAAATACGTCACGGTCATTGGTCAAAGTCCGTTTGACCGCCCTAGGGCCAAAACGGTCATTTTGCATCGTTCGTCCGCTTTAGCCTAACTAATCACGGATTAACCTCACTAATCGTGATTAGTCACTAATCTAATATTGGAATTTGGGATGGGTCGTTACAGCTGGGCTAAAAGCGGACAATATCACGCTAAGTGGGTCGGGTCGGGAGAAAATGGTATCAGAGTTGGACCCCTACCAGAAGTGCGCCAACGAGAACACTCGGCCCCAAGGTGGGTGGATTGTAAGACCCGTGTCTTGGGAAGACCGATGAGCAATCTCACATCGATCGAGGAGGGAAATGTGAAGTGCCTTATAAGTGTGGGCACGCATTTTCCTAACACAAGGCCTTTTGGGAACTCACTGGCTTTGGGTTTAGTTGGAACTCTAAAGTTATCGAGTTTGAGCTAGAGCAATCTTAAGATGGATGACCTACTAGGAATTTACGCTTGCGTTCCCAAAAACAAAATCGTGAAGGCTGGACCTAAAGCGAACAATATCATGCTAGGTGGGTCGGGTCGTGACATCGATGACATCAGTGATGATGTCAGCATGTTAAGCCAAGTCAGATGTCAGTGCCACATGGTAGGCTGACGTCAGCGCCATGTGGGCATGTGGGGAAGGCCGCCGGCCTTTCCCCGGTGCGTGGTGGCTCATCGATGCGATTTTTAGGGTGAAACTAATCTTGTTGAATAGGTTTTGACTTCCTACATCCAATGATGGTAGTTTCAGGCCGATCGAAGTTTGTTTAGGGGTAGTTTTGGATGTTTTTATCCTCAAATTGCGTGTTTCAGACACGTGTACTTCTCCGAAAATTTTCCGAAAACTAGGGTATTTTAATGGAAGGCTATTTAGGACGTTAGTAACCCTTAATTGTTACTTTTGACAGGAGATTCTGCTCGAGGGACCTCGGAGGATCCTGCAACTCGAGTTCCAGCTTGATCGGTTGTATTGTGAGTGAACTTTTGGTTTCTTAAATATTTTGAATGCGTACTTAACTATTTAACATGTTTTCCAATAGTATCTGGTTGAAATGAAATTAGTATAATTCTGTGGTTATTTCTTTTGGACTTATGTTCTGTGGATTTTTAGTGGAAACTGTGTTATGGATTTAGGTTCTCATTAGGGCATTGAATTGGATTTTTTGGTAGACCTTAGGTAAATGTATGGTTTGGTTTTCTATTGGCACTATTATTTCCACTAATGACTATCCTCGATATGATGATTACATTTTTCTGGACTGGCGTCCTGAGTGTGTCTCCGCCAATATCTAAGGATTGTCTACGCATAGTATGGGTTTTCCCAACCATGAAAATTGCGACTACGGCCTAGGGTGGAACTTTTCCAATTGGCCGACTAGTTTATCCGATAACTAAAGGGAATGAGGATTGGTCGGATGTGTTATATCCAGGTTTTCAAGTGGCTTTTAACGGAGGTTTTCGGGAAGTGTGGGTCGTGGGTATCTTATTATGCATCTCATGTTTCTACATTTGGATGGTTCACCACATTTTAGATTTGATAACATCATTCGGAAACCTTGTGTTTAAAGATTTATCATTGATTGTTTCTTTCTGGTATGCATGCATTGTTTCTTTTAAAACTGGAGAGCAAACCTTATTTTGCTCGATAGTCTGTTTTGTGGTTTACTCTTTATCCACTCACATCTTCTTGTTGTTTTACTTACCTTGGACAGAGGCTTGTTTTCGACGTGCTGCGCACTCTTATCTATTTGTGTAGGAACCTTGCACCTGTTAAGTATTTTCCCTAGCAGCTCTGTTATGTTATTTTAGCTCGACTACTTAACACATTTATATTCGAGTTGACCTTTAGATTTTTTTTATAAGTTATTCCTTTTTTGACACGTGTCAATGTTATTTTGGGGGTTTCCTTATATGTGTGTGAGACGGGAGCATGTCCCTTAATGATCTTTATGGATTTTCTTGGTCAGATCCTGTCAATCAAAGCATTTTCGGGATAGATCATGTTACGTTACTTTACATTTGAGAACGATTTCAGACTTTTCAACACATTAAAAATAATCCAAAAAATTCCACTAACACTAAAATTCCTATTAATGGCTTATTATTCCCATTTAATCTTCTCCTTCTTTGTTGTTTCCACCAATTTGCTTCCTCTCTCTCTTCAATTCCACTTTTAATTCTTTTTTTGCTGTTTAGTTTTCTTTTCGGGTGAAATGGACGCCTAAAGCCAAAGAACAACTAAAAAGGTAAGTTATGGCACACAGTAGTGGAAATGGGTGGTGGGCTGGTTGTAGGCGTGTTTGTTTTTATAATAAATAGTTTCTTTAAATTTTCAAATAATTATTTATTATTTAAATAATAGGTCCTATTTTGTTCACATTAACATTTAACAAAAAGTTTAACGAAATAGTTAATGGAGGGTTCATCTTGTAGAAGTGTTACTTGGTTTATACAATAGGGTAGTAAAGTACAATTCTCTATTTTTTAAAATAAAATTTATGTATTTTTTCGATATATACGTCGATTTTTTTTTTAAATAAAGTTTATGTACTTTGTCAATATATATTGACACTATTTGATAAGTGTCCATATTTTGACGATATATATCGACACTTTTATGATAAGTTGTCCGTATTTTGTAAATATATATCGAAATTTTTTCATAAGGTTTTTGTACTTTGTTGATATATAGACATTTTTAAAACAAGATGTTTGTACTTTGCCCATATAGATCGAGACTTTTTTATACAGTTTTTTTGTACTTGTGGATATATATCGACATTGTTTGGTAAATTGTTCGTACATCGACACTTTTATGATGAGTTGTACGTACTTTGTCAATATATATATCGACACTTTTATAATAAGTTGTTCATACTTTGTTAATATTTATCGACAATGCATGATAAGTTATCAATATCTTTTCCATACATAAGGAAACTTTTATAGTAAGTTGTATGTGCTTTGTCGATATATACATCGACAATTTTATCGATATATACATCGACAATTTTATATAATTTGTTCATGTTTTGTCGATACATATAATATCAACACTTTTATAAGTTGTCTATTCTTTATTGATATGTCAATATTTTGTAAGTTATATGTATTTTTTCGATATATACTGACACTTTTATAAAATAAAATAAATGTGTATGTATTTTCAAATTAAATTGAATTTTTACATGATTTTGAACTCTCTCTTTTTTTCACAGGTTATCTTTTTGGATTTAGAACATCTACTGACGGCCTGAGCTACTTTATGTTTTTAGCCCAGCAGTTAGCCCATGGATAGAGTTGGCTTTAATCTGTTGGATTTCGATCTACAACTCGGCCTTCGGCCCTCCGTCGGAGTTTTTCCCTCTTTCTTGGTTTTCTCGTGTCGTGGGCTTTGTAATGTTTTGTAGGTATTGCTCTACTTTGAGATGTTATGTGAAAACGTTTTCAGCCGCTGGTTCTTTATATATTTGGTCATGAATAGTTATTCAGTTTTTAATATTATTAAAAAATTTCTATATCTCAAAAAGTTTTCAAAGTATCTCCAGCAGAGTAATTTTTAATTTTAATTTTGAATAAATTTGACACAAATTTTGTCAAAAAACACAAAACAATCCGACAATAGGTTCTCTATTTTTAACGTTAAATTTAATGTGGTGACTATAATAAACAATATTAACTACATAATGAATAGTCTTGCAATAGATTCTCTATTTTTAATGTCAAATTTTAGGCCGAATTTATTCAAAAGTTATATGTGAAGAATATAATATGAATGCTCAGAATTGTATATAATGATTGAGCAAAGATGCATCTGTCTGTATTTATCATTAGTCTCCAAGTAGTTTTTTCTTGGGCAAAATTACCCGCACATTGAACTATGAACTCTCCATGTGGCTGAGAGAGGCCAGCTTTTAAAAGATGAAAGCCAGCGATGCCATGAAAGAGGCCAACCGTGGTACCCCCAAAAAGAAATTAAGAAGTTTGTTCGATGGTTTCACATATATACAATCAGGTCAGACAGACATAAGAAACACACATTACATGTGAAGATGGAGACCAAGGCAGCATGGGTCACAAGTGGCGCATATGGATTTCGTGGTTTTCAAATATAATTATCGTGGTGAATCAGTGGTGTGTGACTCCTAGTGTGAGTGAATGGCTGCTGTATAATCAAATTATTATTTGAAATGTATACAGTGATAAACTGATAATGTACTCTTTAGTCATATTATACAAGCTAGTTAATCGTTTAGTTTCGAATTTCATACAAATATATAATATTCTTATTACCTATATGAATTTAATTGACACATTTCACTTATATAAATAAAAAGAAGATAAAATTACATTTAAGGACATAATTATAACCAAATTTAATTGCGTAGAAATACAATCATTTGTTTTCTTACAATCAAGGATGTACATTCTCATTTTTTTAAAATTGTAATTTTACTTATTTTATCTTTAAAGGAACCAGGGATGTTAATTACTATATAAAAGCCCAAACTTTTTTAATTGTAATTTGCCGTCGATGAAATTAAGGATGTCGTATAAAATGTAACGATTTAAAATTTATAGTTTATAAAATTTTAGGGAAAGACGAGGACAAGATGCTTTTGGGTAGCAATTTGGTGGGAAAGTTTACTATGACTAGCGAAGTATTTAATCCTCCGGTTGTCAGTGAGTTCAAAATTTGAGGCTATATTATAAGTCATAAGTGATTAATTCGATATATTTTAGTTATTATAAGTATTATAAAAATTTGGAATTTGGTGGATATGAGGTTTTTTTTTTTTGCTCGATAAAATTTTTATTTTTAATTGTCAATTATGAAATTCGATTGTTCTTATTTGTTAAAAATTTAATCTTATATAATTTTTTTGTGAAAATATATTAATTATTATAAATCTTTATGTCATCATTTTTAAAAAGAAGTGCGCCGACTAATAAGATTAGTTGGTATTATTTTAATAATGAAAGATGTAAAGTTGTATAATCGATCGATGTATAATTGAGAATTGAGAGAGTGGGAGGCCCACACATATTTGCTCCACAAACGCGGTAGATCAAGATCTTGTATCATGTGGCTCCATGTGGAGTTCTGTTTTTTCATATGGACGAACACTAGCCTTTTTGCAGATGACAACTACAAAGATCTGGACCCAACAGAAAGAGACATTTTTTTTTTTAATAATTAGGCCAATAATTAAATTAAAGGTCGAGGGTGATGACGTAGATCCTAATGGGACTATGGGAGGGATATTGTCGATCCATAATGTTTACTCTTTTTTTTTTTGGGTTGAAAAAGATGTTTCTATTGAAACATCTAGACTTGTTTATAATTAAGAGCTGCTTCGTGTAAAGTAAGACTAACATATTTATAAAAGAGAGATAAGGAAGATTGAAGACATACGTTTGCCATATCTTGTTGATTACTTAAAACAAAACGGAATTATAAGTGTTTAGCTTTAACGGTTATAGAATAATAAATCGCTTAAATTTTTTTAAGTTTATATATGACGTGTAATTTCTATAATATTTTAATTATCTCTAGTATTGACATTAATGATATATAAATATTCATAGATTAGATAATATATTATTTAATCGAATTATCACTCCATATAATTGATAATAAATCAAATTATCACCCCATATCATAGATAATATATTATTTAATCAAATATTCATTGATAATAAATCACTTAAATATTCATTGATGATACATAATTTCAAGAATATTCATAAATATTCTTGAAAATTATTTATTATTAAAAATTAATTCTAATTAATATAATTTAAAAGAATTTTTTAATAATTAAAAAACCTCTCGACGAATTAGAATTCTCTCATTCACTGTACATCTTAAAATTTAATAAAAGAATATTCTATGAATCTTAAATTACAGCATGAACCGATTATAAATCTTACAGTATAAATGTATGGCTACATATTAGGCTTCTTGTGCTGCGCGCCTGCGCCTCTATGATTGTCCGGCCTGAATAAAACCCATGGGAATATAAAATGAGAAAGGAGGTTGATTCTAATTCCGGTCAAATTTAAGATCATGGGTGGACACTGGACAAGGAATTTGACCTTGTTTCAAGGGTGGAGCCACTCAACGATTTGAAGTCCCCAAACCTTTTAGCCCTTATAAATAAATAAAGTGTATTATGTTAAACAAAAAATTTACACAACGACATTTGACTATATAATATTTTTAATCTAAAAAAAGTTACTGCTGAAATTTAGAATTTTAATTTTTCTAATCTACGATTAGGGATGACAATGGGTCGTGTTAAATCATAAATTTTATTTTATCCATTTATACCCAACTCGAATCCGCCCCGTTTAATAATCGTGTCAAGAATGTCCAACCCGAATCCGACCTGTTAATGACCCGTGTAACCCATTTAATAAACAAGTTATACTCAAAACTCAATTAACTTATGACCCGTTTAACATATTTAACTTATTTAAATTATAAGATTTAATAGATATTTAGGTAGGTAAATGGGTAGATATATGAGTTCGTAATGACACGTTTATTAAATGGGTCAATATAGTCAATATATAAGCCAATATACAGATTAACCTGTTAACCCGAAATCTACCCATTTATTAAACGAGTTAACATGTCATTATACGGGTTAACAGGTTGAATAGCTATTAAAAAAAATATTAGAAAAATATAAATATATATTATTAGCTTAATAAAAAAATTAAAAATATATTATATATCAATTTTATTATTTATAAGAGTCAAATCTAAAATCTCTTACTTTCAGAATACATTACTTCTTAATTCTTCGTTTCTTATGAAACATGACCGTTTTCGCCTATCAATCCATTTTCTCTCTTTTTTAAATTGTTATTATAGGAATTCTATCGGACTGCTAGTATTAATCCACCTCTATTCGATTATGTCTTCAAATTTTATAAAATTATCACATTTGTGAGTTCACACATAAATCTATATATAGAACTGACAGGACCGCCCCCGAAAGGGGCATCGATAGCCGTGCCCGGTCCTGCTCCCGTCTGGCAAGATGACTGAAAATCCCAAGTTACCATCAGTACTTGCCAAACCAGGGATAGCCACACGTACTTACTGTAACGACCCGTCCCGAATATCGGGATTTAATAATATTTAATTATGATTTACTAATCTGGGATTAGTTGAGTGATTTCGGACGAATTGTGCAAAATGACCGTTTTGCCCCTTGGCGTGGGCAAAACGTTGACTTTTAATTTGGATGGTCAAATGGACTTTGACCGATGACCGTGACGTAGTTTGGGACGTCACGAGTTCATAGACAGGTGGCACGTTCGATTCCGACGTCCGTGGTGAAAGTTATGAAGTACGGAAGTGCAAGGGCATTTTCGTAATTTGGCATATTAGGGGCCAAATGTTGACTTTTTGACCGGGATGTCCGATGGCCGAGGGCCAAGGACCGTTACGTAGGTTTCGTCGATGCGAATCCAACGACAGGCGGCACGCCAAAATCGGAGATTCGACGACGAAGTTATGGGTCACGGAAGTTTGGTTTCGTTATGCACGCATTACGAGGCGAGGACATGTGGCGCTCTCTGATTGGTCTGAGATTCTGAGTGGACACGTGGACCACTAAACTTAAATATTGGGATCATATCTGGATTGGTGAGATTTGATTAAATTATAGGATTTAAATAATTAAAAGAATTCCCATTTATTTTCACCTTTTGATCTGGGTCATCCATCTGATCTCTGTTTTCAATCTCAGCCCTTCATCTATTATGCTGATGCACATCCCCACCGTCCATTTCCTTATTCATCTGATACCTCCCTTCCTCATTTTTCATTCTTCCTCTGCCCGTGAAGAAATTGAACACACACTCACACCAGCCCATCTCCTTTGTGCGTGGGAGTGAGACCAACTACTGGTATGGGCGGAAGGACGACTGTGGTGGGCTGGGTGACAGAGGGAGACGGCGGAGATGACGGCGGAGGGGAAAACAGAGGGATCCGAAACTCAGGAAATTGGAAGTCGATGGAGACTGGTGTTTGACCGTGTTGGAGGGGTGGAAGGAGTTTTTGGGATCAAGCTAGGCGTGCTGGTGGCCACGGCGGTAGCCACGGCGGCGAGGTAAGCCTCGAACCCGTGAACCTGTTTTCGGGTGAAAATGGCAGTTTGGATTTTACGACGTTTTAATCGATCTAGTAACCAGGATGATGATCCAGAGGATGTGATGAGTTGACTACGCTCAAACTACGCATTAAATTGAACATGTAATTCGAGTGTTATGCAATTTAAACCTTTTTTGTGTAGATGTAGTATTGATAAATAGGGATCGTTCTTAACCGGGGAAATTAGGGAACATTAATAATATGTTAGTGGATTATGAATAAAAGAATAATGAATTAGAGAATTAAATAATCAAAGAATTAAATAATCAAAGAATTAATAAATTAAAGAATAGATGAACAAGATAATAATAAATTAATGAATTACAAAGAATTAATAAATTAACGAATTAAAGAATGAAATAATAGAAGAATAAAGGACTTAGTTAATCAAAGAATAAAGGAATTAATTAATCAAAGAATCAATAAATTAAATAATAAAGGAATGAAAGAATAAAAGCATCAAAGAATAAAAGAATAAAGAATAAAAGAATAAAGAATAAACAAGGGGGGTTTTGAAGAGGTTTGTAATTATGTAAATAAGTAAAAGCATAGATAAACTCATTCTATTTCTATTCTAACTTATGCACAAAGTAGACTTCCCGTAAACACAAACTTCAACAACATACTACAATTGCAAATATTTGAATTAATCACGAAATTATACCTTCACAAACTCATATTTCTTCATACATTATTCATATTATAAATGCACCGAACAGCGGATTTTTACTTATAATATAATTACCTTAAGTTTGTGATTTAATGCGCCGAACAGCGGTCATACATTAAATCTCTCCAAATCTACTCTAAATGCCCCGAACAGCGGATCAACATTTAGTTTCGAAATGAAGTTTAAGCTCTAAAATGTAAGAAGTAAATGATTTTTAGAAAGTAAAACACATGGAGATTATACTCAATTTTCACAAAAGATAGGAAGGAGAAACCAATACATATATTGCATTATCATTAGAACCAATAACAAATAAGAGAGTTTAAGAGAATGGAGAGCAAATGTTACACTTTTCAGATTGGATGAGAACAATGGATTGTTTTTCACAAGGAACACCGAACAGCGGCTGGAACCTTATGAAGATGGAAGAAGATTAAACAAGGAAATTCGGACTTGAACTCTCAAAATTGTATTGGAACTATTTTGCCAAGATTTCTCCTAAAAGAAGCTCAATTTTGTGCTACTTGGAAGTGATCTCAACAAGTGAAATCAACTCCTATTTATAGGGGAAAAACACAAATTAAACCCTAAAAAATAAATAAAAACTAAACAAAAATTATAATAAAAATATTCAAAAGTGAAATGATGAGTATGGGTGGTTTTTGGGGAAGAGAAATTAAACAAAACAAAGGAAAAAGCTTGAAAAACAGCAAGAAAATCCACTTAATTACTGCTGAAAAGAGATTTCGGTGGGTGCAAGCTGGAAAGGAGGCGGCTGGTCGGCTGGCGTGAGCTGGAAAGGAGGCGGCTGGTCGGCAGGCGTGAGCTGGAGTGCAGAAGCTGTCTTCGGCAGGCGCGCTCCGAACGGCAGAATGGCAGGCTGGCGTGATTTGGGCCTGGGCTGCGCTGACGCGGGCCGCACGGGCTGCGCTGACGCGGGCCGCCTGGGCTGCTGGTCACGCGGGCCTGGGCTGCGCGCCTTGGGCTCGCGGGCTGGTTTGTCAAATGGGATTTGGGCTGCAGAAATTAATTAATTTAACTAAATTAATTAATTCATCGAATTTCGTCCATAATTTATTCGTTATAATTCCGATCGAAACGATTCTTTCGCCAAAATGCACCAGATTACAAACTTTATTTATCTAAGCATAAAAATCACAAAATAATTTATTTTATCAATTTATTTAATATTTTAATACTAAAAATCAAGTATAAAGGGTATAAAATAATATAAAATAATGTCTTTTTAACGTCCTATCATGAGTCTATAGGGATCGTTTTCGAAGGAAATGGTGGTCGGAGCCGTGAGCAGTCGACGGTGGAGTTTGGCCGTGAGGTGAATTGTTTTTGTTTTCACAGAACCTTTAATTGAACTCAGACGATCCTGTAGGTGAAAACCCCGTCCAAAATGATGGAGAAATGACCGAGAACCATTCAGGTTGGCCCGCGGGTCACGGCGGCCCGTTTTACAGACGTTCGGGCTAAACGACGGTGAACAGTACCCGGCGCGTGGGTTTCACGCGCAGGGAAGTTCAACCGGCGCGTGGGGGCGCGTGTGAGGTAATTTTGGGAAACTTCCAACTTGACTTTTGTCCTATACAATGTAACGAACATTTTGGCGTTGGTTTCGTGTCGATCGGATTCCGTTTCGATATGGTTCGGGACGTCCGAAGGTTTTAAATCCAGTTTAAAAATTCAGGAAAATTACGGGACTTTGATAGGATGTTAATGAAGGGGTTAGTAATCCTCTAATGTGATTTGGACAGGATTGGGAGTCCCGGTGATAGTGGTGTGGCCCGGGAAGGCCTATGGCACGCGTATCGAGGCACTCAGTTAAACGGTCTGTGAGTGGACATTGGTTTCATAAATTCGATGCATGCATAACTGTTTTATGATTGTTATAATTATGATTAAATGATTTACTTTGGATATCGGTGAATTTAAAATGATTTCACGTATTTCGAGGTGAATTACGTATTTGCACGTAAACCGAGGTTTTCTGGATTTGCACCGATTTCCATAAATGTGGTTGGATATGATTTCATGAAACGGTTACGAACTTGAATAATGTAAAATCGGGTCGGGGGCCACGTTGAACTATGAAATCGGGCCAGGGGCCCAGTTAACATGTGGATCGGGCCAGGGGCCCAGTTAACTTGTGAAATCGGGCCAGGGGCCCAGTTGATTTCTACATACGATTGCGGGTCGGGGACCCTAAAATGGAATTGAATAAATGTTTTCTGGTTTACATTTTATATATGTTCACATGCTGGAATCAATAAATGGTTTTGATGATATTTCGGTTATGGCACGTTTCACGGTATTTGGGCATGAGACCCGTTTGATGAAACGTAACGATCGGTTCGGATTTTATCTATGTATACCTATATGTTTTGCATGTGGATATCAATAAAATATATTTAGTACTGCACTGTATAAATCCTTCCATATTATATTGTCTCCTCCGGATGAGGTACCCCGGAGAGGTCACGGACGTCTAGTACGTCCAGCGTCTATGACGCTAAGCATCGGGGATGCTGTACCCGAACGGGGTTCGGGGATTGAACTCGGAAATTGAGACCCGAGTGGCACGCGTAGCCTTGTGATTGTGACCTTATTGACGTCAGGGACGTCAGACATCAGGGATGTCGGATTGAAGTGTATAGTGCAGTGGCTAAAATTATGGTTATGGTTTATATTATATGCCTTATGGTTCATATTACTGGATTTATGAAATAACTCTGGGATTGACTTTTGGAAATTGAACTATGCTTTGGTTTCCGGGCTAAGGCCCTAATGGTTATTTCTAAATAAATGTGTGATCATTGGTTTTTGGCGCATGCATATGGTTTTACTGAGGGGCATAAATGTCTTATAAATGTTTTAAACAGACTTGTTTATTTTCGTCCACTCACAGCTTTTGTTTTTAATGCCCTTCAGGTTGATTTCGGATGCTACTGCAGCAGAGACTGGGACATCATACACCTCCTCCATCGATCCTTACGCACTCTGGAAGCCCGTTTGGGCAGTGGCAATAGGTTATCCCTTGTCCGACACCTCTTGTCAGACGGGAGCATGACACATCCCATGATAATCCCGGGGGGGGGGGGGGGGGGATTGGGATGGGTCGTGTCACTTACTCATGCCTCCGCCCCTCGTACATCTTCGAACAACGCGCCACGACCTAGAGGGTCAATAAAAACCAAAAGGTGTGAGTGGACAAAAATAAATCAGTTTAGCAAAACAGTTACAACAAACGTTTTTACCCTCCGCGTAAAAACGAATGCATGCATACAAACATCATTTCGCAATCGGTTAAGATTTTCCACGTAAGAAAACTGTGTATCAAATTTCTACATAAGGAAAAACTCGTATGAACCTCAAAATCATTTTCCTTTCTCGACCATTGGGTCTTAGCCCGCAATCATAAACAGGCCTCAGCCCAAAACCATGAATCAAAAACCAAATGCACAACATGATCCAAAACCAACAACCCTATACCGGGCCACTGCCCAACTCAACCGAAACATCAGAAATCATCAATAAATCACAAGTCAATCATTTTGTTGGATATCAAGTGCGCCCGAGTCTTTAAACTCAAAACCATGCGCATAAACAGGCCTTCCCGGGATATCAACGAGTCTTTTAACTCAGAACATAATCAATAGGCCTCGGGGGTATCACAGTAACCGAGTCTTTAAACTCACGAGTCTTTAAACTCATTAAGGGCCCTCCCCCGTCATCAATTAACCGGGTCTTTAAACTCAAAACGTGCTCCAGCAATAGCACCGGGTCTTTAAACCCAAAACAGTTTTCAACGGGTCTTTAAACCCAAAACATTTGTCAAACACAACAACGTGGGATCCATCCCAAAATCACATTTTTCACAACAGGACCCATGGTCCGAGTTTCCACATACAAATTCCCAAATCTTACTTCACGAATCATATTCAATTCATCATTACACACGGGGCATGTACAATCACACCAAATCACTTATTAAATCCTTTTTCATTCTCGAATTCGAATTCGCAATAATAATTCCGTAAGCCGGCATCCGGAAGCATCATCCCGAACCCAAACCAAGAATCCGCTTTAAATTTTCAAAAACCGAAGTCTCGTAAATCAAGTTACTTTTGTGCCCCGAGCATCAAGCCCGAAATCACCATTTTTCAAATCCATTTTACTTCTTAGAAATCACTTCTTTCTCAAATCTCATTTTCAACACATCAAAACCACAATCATAATCACCAAAATCACGATCAAATCAAAACATACTCAAAATCAAAAGTCTCATTTCAATTCCCAGATCCAAACATCAACAGTGATCAAATCATAATAACTCGAAATCTCGTAAAACGTGCAAATCCAGAACGTTCTCGAAAAACGTGTCAAAATCGTAAGTCACACTCGCAAATCATAAACAACCTTCTTAAATCATTTTACACCCATTTCATATAACTTCTTTCATTAAACCATCATTAAGCACACGAGTGACCATAGTCTCGAAATACGTGTAATTTCACATGTATAGTAAAAATATGTATAAATACGGGAATTGAATACGTATAAATACGGAAATCAAAATCAATCACAACTTATAATCATAATCACAAAATCATAGAAATAATTTATGCATGCATTAAATTTTGAAAGCAACGTCCACTCACACACCGTTCAATAAGCTCGTTTTCCCGCGCTGCGCGCATTCCCGTAATTTTTGATATTTTCCAGAAATTTCAAATCCTGCCCGAAAACATACTTTAGTGTCACTAAGGGCTTAGATAACAACATACTAATTTCCCATAATTTTCCGGGAATTAATCGTTAATTACAAACGTAACATAAATCTTCGGACCCTCGGAATAACATCGAAACGGTGTCCGATAAATTCGATATCAACGTTAAAATGTTCATTACAATGTGTAGGAAAAAAGTCATTTTGAACTCACCTTGAAAATCGGACCCACGCGCCGTCACGCGCCAGCTACAGTGCCAGGTACAGTCGTCGTCCCAACCCGACTGTCTGGTAAATGGGTCCGGTTGGCCCGCGGCGTGACCCGGATGGAAATCCATCAATTTCGACCTATGAGCATCAATTCAAACGTTCAGTAGAATCGCCAAGCATCTAATTTGGGTCATGTGACCTCCAATCAGTGACATCATACCTGAATCCAAACGATTAGAATTCGAACAGGTGGGTACTGTTCGATCATCAAACTCGACCAACCTCGATTGTTTACTTGAAATTGGCCCACCCAGAAGCTTCGTAGTGTTCGTATGAATTTGTTTCTCCTGCCAATAGCTCCTCTAAACTCCTCCAAAATCACAACTCAAGCTCGATTATCTTCCCGGTCAGCAGGTCCCTTCAGAGTCGAAAACGACATCAAATCTCTTCCCACTAGTATGCGATCGACTTGAATCAATCCCAGAGGACTCATTGAAGCCTTAATTTGCCATGGGCTGGCCTACATTTTGAAACTGGATTTAAATTCACTCAAGAACAAGTTTCGGGTTTTTGGAACTCCCTCTCCCAGTTTCCTCCTTTTCTTCCTTCTCTCCTTCTCATAATTGTGTTCTCCTCTCCATGACCCCTTTCTCGTTCACTATTTCACTCAAATTGGACTTGGAAGGGAAGATCACACCCTGCACAAAGTCCCTGTTTTTCCCAGTTCAATGGCACTCTCCCCGGCTTGTTTCCCGCACTTCTCTCGACCAGCACACTCGTGCCCTGTCTACTGTCTTTGTTCCCGCACCAAGACAATAACAATTTGCCCCAAACTGTCCTCAGTTCATCATGGTCTCGCGAAATTGATCAACGTGGGAAGCAGCCTCTGCTTTCTTCCCAATTTCAGAAGCACCAGCCGCACTCCACCCTTGCACGCCGTGCACAGCTCCACTCAAGGCCCTAAACAATTCACCCGTGGCTTTAAATTCCACACCACACTCACACACACTGATCAAGGTTGGTTAAACAATTCACGCTCTGTCCAACAAAAATTCCACCCACGGCTAAATCAAATTCACAGTAAAGATTACCATTTTGCCCTCACTTGGCAAATTACCAAAATGCCCCTCACCATCCGTGACTCGTAATTTGGTCAATCGAACTTCGATTAACGCGTGCCGCCTGTCGTTGTACTCGGGGCATCGAGACCATCCTAATGGTCCTCGGCCCTCGGCCATCGGACCCCCCGATCAAAAAGTCAACATTTTCCCTTATTTCGTCCAAATTACGGAAATGCCCCTGGACTTCCGAACGTCATAACTTCCACCACGAGTGTCGGAATCGAACGTGCCACCTGTCTATGAACTCGTGACGTCCCTAACTACGTCACGGTCATTGGTCAAAGTACATTTGACCGCCCGAATAAAGAGTCAACGTTTTACCCTCGACTAGGGGCAAAATTGTCATTTTGCATCGTTCGTCCGATTCCACCCAACTAACTACCGATTAACCTTCATTAATCATGATTAGTTACTAACCTAATCCCGAATTCCGGGATGGGTCGTTACAAGAACTCCATATGATTAACATAAGATTAAAAATATAATATTCATTAACACCCATCATCAACTCATAAAATTTTGCGTGACAAAGGTGAAGATGTGCTATTAGCATTAGAATTGAGTGGTATTTTTCTTCAAAGTATAGTAAGAATTAGGGGTGGGCACGGTTCGGTATGGTACAAAATTGATCGATACCAGAACCATACCATTTAATTTTAATCGGTACGGTACGGTTCGGTATTCAATATTTTGAAAGTGAAACCAGATCGTACCGTACCAATTAAGTTCGGTACGGTTTCGGTATGGTTTCGGTTTTGAGCCAAAATTTTGTTTGTGATTATAAAGCAAGGAAAAGACTAAAGAAAAAGCAAAACTACATTTATGAAGGACTTAAGTTTTCAAATATGTATTGAAAAAGTTGCACTAAGTTGAAGATATCAACTCTTAGAAGCTAAATTAAGACATGTATGGTCATATCAACTCTTGAAGAAGGCCTAATAAACCAATAAGAAATAAATTTAATTATTAAAAAAAATATTCTAATTCGGTACGGTATCGGTACGGGACGGTTTTTTAAAATATCGATACCGAAACCGTACCGAATTATATCGGTACGGTTTCGGTACCGTACCAATCATACAACGGTTTTACTATTCGGTTTTTTTTCGGTATGGTTTGATCTGAAACGGTACGGTTTCGGTATTTTGGTTCCATGTGCCCAGCCCTAGTAAGAATTCTCATATTTCGAATTTAATATTCATAAAAGGTATACTTATAATACATAATATGTGTATTGAAACTAATTTCTGCATTTTATTTATAGAAAAATTCAAAGAGAAAATAGAGTGCATAAATTAATATATAGAGGGTAGAAATCAGCTCTATATGTATATCATTATCTCCTCTCTCAATCACGTTATATAAAAAAAAAACAACAAGTACGTTAGAGTGCAACTCGATCATATGTCAAATTTCACTCTTTGTCGTTGGGGATTTGATTATGTGAAATTTTTAGGTAAGCTCACTCTACAAATATTGACAGTATACGGCACGAGAACTGGTTTTGTTAATTTACAAATTACTCATTGCACTTCATTTTTTTATCTTAATTTTTTTCTTATTTTTTATAAATCAAACTTCCAAATTTACCCATTATCTTTTAATTTACTTTATTTTATAAATATTTAAAAATTAAAAAAAATAGCCTAACTATAAATCATCTACGAGTATTACTATTTACAGTAACCTATACTTCTTTTTATCATATTGCAACAAATTTTTATGCTATATATATATATGTATATATATAATAAAGTGTCTATATAATTCAAGAAGCCTAAAACTACCACTATACTTTTAGTTGCAAAATGATGGTACTTATATTTGTGAGAATATAAAACGGGGAAAACATGAAGCGGGAAAGTAGAATTTATTGAGAAAAAAAAAATTCATATGTTTTAATAAACAAATAAAATAAAATAAAATATATTACATTAAAAAAGAATATGGGTAATTTGGAAATTTAATTCATGAAAAAATAAGAAAAGATTAAAAAAAAATATAGTGCATGTACATCCAATAATTTATAAAATATCAAAATCAGTTCTTTATACATATAACTAAAGATGTTAGTGTTTCTATTCGTGCTTAATCAATGAATTTGTTGGGAATAAAAAGGGTTGGAATTGTAAATAAGATTCCAACAGGCTACATTATACAGAGTTGTAATTTTTTTCCAGTCAATGAAAGTTACCTCCATTTACAAAGAATATATATAAATACACACATAAGTATAACCTATATATTGTGCATTAGACCATAACCTCAACTTTTTTTTTAAGCTTAGATATCTATATATTCGGTTGTTTATCATTTGTCAACAATTTGAATCGACGGTAAATAATTCCTTTAAAAATTTTATTTTTTTGAGAGGGTAATAAATTAGTTATTTATTAAATTAAATTAATTGACTGTAAAATCAATATCAAGTTTATATTTTGAAACCAAAAAAAAAAGTCAATTAAAATTTTGATCTTTATTATGACAAGATGTAAGTCAATCAAACTCATTGCGGCGTGTTTATAATAATTAATTAGTAGTAACGACAATCTTAGACTGTGAATATGAGCAAAATTGCTATGAATCTCACTGTCTACGACAGTCCACTCCATCTGGCAGGAACGCAACAACCGCCATATAAGTTCGATAATTCATGGCGTCCGCCTCATCAAGTTGTTTTTATTCTTGTTATTTCCTTGATTCGTAGCAAATTGTGTAGTATCAAGACTCAAGTTTAGTCCTGGTCTCTACCGCTGCTGTGAAATGGAATATTGCTTTGTAATTTTCTGTTTCTCCCTTTACCGCTTGTTGGCTCTGTCCTGTTGTTTGCTGGTGTCTTGAGCTTTGGTGCCCCCTTTTGGTTGCTTAGTTGTCCCCTTTAATACAAATTTTTATTCAACAAAAGAAAAATATATATGAGCAACAATGATAAGCTGAGGAAATGCAGGCCAGAGATTCAACCTTCAGCTTACAACCAGATATTAAAAGTTTGTGTATGTTTAAACTACAAAAGGCCGACCTTTGCCACCTATAGCATACACCGGTTCTTTAATATCTGGACTTTTTTTTTGCGATAATATTCACATCTATGCTTTATTATACTATTCTTTTGATTTATCGATAACATTTAGATATATATCATAATCGGAATCATTCAACTCTTAAATCATCATTTCAAAATTATTTATACAAAATATATATTAACTAAATTGAAGATCATCTAACATACTTTTCATACTAAATGAACTGTTCGCTACAAGGATCTTGTTCCTTAATAATATCGTTGAATTATTATTTGATATATATGAATGATTAAATGACCGTTAACGTTGTTAATTTTTTACGAAAATGATCTTGAAATGATTATTTAGTAAGATGAACGGTTTTGATTATAATATTATACAAATTCATATATCAAAATGATGGTATGCAAAGGTATTATCAGGGTGCGATCAATGCAAATACTGTTTATTATTTTTTTTATCTAAGAAAAATTTATAATAATTTAAGATAAAGATTTTACAACTCAAAATGGGAGGCCAATTACAAAAATCATCCTAAATAACAAAAGGCTAATGAAATACAGATGCAAGCTAGATATAATAATAATATTGGTCTAAAACAACAAAAACCCTAAAAATAAAAACCCTATCATCAACATTAACCCTAAAGCAACCAAAGCAGGAGCAGAACCGCCATATTGATTGCTCTTTTGTCACCACCACCACGAGGAAATCAGAAAAAGCGGGTCATGAGAGAGATGGTCGGTAGATGATGGTGTTGGGCAACAAGTCACTCTACTAATCTGCATATTTAAGCGATACAAACAATCATCAAAGAGCGTAGACCAAACCAAACCAAAAATGGAATGAAGTACTTGTAGACGGGGGTTGGCCGTTGGAAAGAGGGGTACGTGTCGCTAGGACTTTACTTTTGGATGAAAAGATACATATCAGTAGTGGAGGAGACATGGAGGTTGGGGGAGTGGGATGCAAGTGTTGGTTATACTTTGTTTAGATGTGTTGGGACCTGGGAGGAAGTTGGGGAATTCAATGGTATGCACCTACATAACAAATGACTAGCATCCTCCAGAGATCTAAAAATATTGCCACAATGAAGATCATTGTATTCCGGCGTTTAATTAGATCCAACAGTCAAAAATTGATTTGAATTGTTCTCTCATTTTCAATGTGACCAATGTATCCGATCAAGAGACAGTCTACATACAGTAATTCTCATGATGATGATTTTATCAGATCCCTAGATGATCCTTACCCTATGACAAAACGCATGAATTCTTGTGAATGCGTTCAATGTGACCAATGTATCCGATCAAGAGACAGTCTACATACAGTAATTCTCATGATGATGATTTTATCAGATCCCTAGATGATCCTTACCCTATGACAAAACGCATGAATTCTTGTGAATGGATACGCACTCTCCACGTAGCGTATCTTAGAATGGAGTTTTTGTTAATATTTCAATGAACACTCGTTCGCATTAGAGTTGAGTTTTTGGTGTCTTTGAGCCAAGTTTGTTGACTCATTATACATTCCCATTGTTTATGTAGCTAATGAGTTTGTCACCAGTTTAGATTGCTTTTAAAAGGAATGTTAGCAATATGAATAATTGGTATATAGTGAACTTACACTTATAAAGTTATAAGTAGTACGTCTTAATAGTACACTCAATGATTCAAAATTTAAAATGCAATAAGAAAGACGTAATTAGTATAAGTTATTGGACAGGATGGATCAAGATTGATAAGGGAGCTAGTAAACGTATTTAACGTTGTTGACTCATGCCCTTAAGTAATACTAACTTGAAGTATTTCCTTAGGCTTATTTCCAATGAGTAAGGTAACAAAATATTTGGCCTAAAATATGTTGAGATTTGGTTGTTATTTTTACTAATATATATATAATTTGTAGTTGCTTTGTTTAATCTAATTTAACTTATAATGCACATATTAGAAAAAACTCATAATGTATATAAAATATTCAAATGGTTCAAATTCTTATAATAATATCAAACTAAATAAAGATTTAAAAATTATATTCTATTACTGTTTCATTAAATTATTATTTCCAATGAGTTCTTATTTTTTGAAAGCTTAGTAATTTTTTTTTTTATTTTGAGATATCTTTTCATAACTGACTAATTTTAAGTTAAAACAATTTTAATAAATAAAATAAAAAAGATCAACATAAAGTTCATAAGTGCACACAATTAATTAATTGATTAATTTAATAAAAAATGAAATTATAAGGGAAGTTTTCTTTAAATGGGATATATTTGATGTTTATTTAAGAAAAAATTATTAAATATATGAATATTGTATAATATATATGTGAAATTAATATATTGGTGAGTAGGGACTTAGGACGTAAATATTAAGTGACGTCTATATGATGTCGATATCAAATTAAGGACATTCATTACACACTGCAAATGAATATGAGTATAATTCGGACAATAGAATTGGAAAAGAAAAAAAATCAAACTAATACTTCAATCACAACCACTAAATCACCTCTCGTGGTTTATAAAATGAAATTAAAAAAATATCTTAATAAATCATCGTCAAGGCTTCCTAATTAAAACTTGATTTAATTTTGAAAACATAGACAGACAAACCGGTCATAAATCATAATGACGATGCTGCTACCAACATTCTTACTTTCCTATATTTTTCTACCATGAAAGGAAAAGGGCTGTGAAAGGTGGAAGGTGGAAGGTGGAAGGTGGAAGGAGGAGGAAGTCTTATAAAGTAGTTTTGTTAACCATGGTTAGTGTTGGGTGGGTTTGACCAGTCTGGTTTGGTAGGCGTTTGGTTCAGTGACACCCGCATAACCACGCCCATACGCACACCCCTTGGCCAGTTGGCCTTGCTTCTCTTCCCTCCTCTTAAACATTTATAAACCCCACCAGGCCCCCCTCCCTTCCTTTCATCCGTCTTCAACTACCCCAACTACCTCGCCTTCCCTCTCCAATTCCTGACACTACAGTTCGTACAGTTTGTCCTTCGTCACCGGAATCCGGCCACTCTGTCACTCTGTCTGTGACACTACCATTTTCCCCACCGGATTCCGGGCCCCACCGCTTCATTGTAAATTATTAGCTTCTGCGTTTGGTATGGATTCCTCTTCTAACTCGATGAAAATCTCACCGCTGGATCTAATGGCAGCAATCATCAAGGGCAAGATGGACCCCACCAATGCCTCCTCCGAATACTCCGGCGCTCAAGTCACCTCAGTCATTCTCGAAAACCGCGAGTTCATCATGATATTGACCACTTCCATTGCCGTCCTCATCGGCTGCGCCGTCGTTTTGTTTTGGAGGCGATCCAGTACTCAGAAGCCCAAAGCCATCCAGCCTCCTAAGCCAGTCATCGTGTTAGAGCCTGAGCCGGAGGTGGACGATGGTACAAAGAAGGTCACCATCTTCTACGGAACCCAAACCGGTACCGCTGAAGGCTTCGCCAAGGTCTTTTTTTGCATCAGAACACTTCAATTTAATCAATATGTTTGCTTTCTCAGCTCGTTTCATTTTTCGTTTGACTTTTTTGATGGTAGTGATTTGTTGTCTCAACGTGTTGTTTGATTCAAAATGTAGGCTTTGGCCGAGGAAGCAAAAGCTCGATACGAAAAGGTCACCTTCAAAGTTGTTGATTTGGTATGCTCGAATTTTTTTTTACTTATATTTCTTTCTATGCTGCAATTGGTCTCTTTTTTTTTTCTTTTAAATTGTATTTGAAATGATGAGATTGGATGTTGTGTTCATGGTAGGACGATTATGCTGCCGATGATGAAGCATATGAAGAGAAATTGAAGAAGGAGACTTTGGCAATTTTCTTCTTGGCCACGTGAGTTTAAATTCATCTAGAATCTTATTATATTCAGACGTTGATTTAAATTTTTTGTTTTTTGGTTTCATAAATAATATGTATGGTTGGTTGTGGATACAGATACGGTGATGGTGAGCCAACCGATAATGCTGCTAGGTTTTACAAGTGGTTTACAGAGGTAAATTTTGTGTCTATAATGTTTTATTTTGAAATTCATTTAATGGAATTTTCAGTCTGTTTTGATTCAATTGTAGAATGAAATTTGATATATTTTATTTCAGTTTCTTTCTAATTGTTCGAATTCTGATGAATGTAGGGTAAAGAGAGAGGAGACTGTTTTAATAATCTTCACTATGGAGTGTTTGGCCTCGGAAACAGGCAGTATGAGCATTTCAATAAGGTTTGAATTGAAATTTAGTTTAAGTAACTTCTAGATTCGTGTTACTCAAGCTTCCGGACTTGAATTGTACTTATAAGATCTTTGGTTTTCTGCTGCATCATGTTTAATTTGTTTTTCTTTGTTTTTTTTTTAATCAGGTTGCCTTGGTTGTGGATGAAATCCTCCATGCGCAGGGTAATGCCTTACTGCTTTATTTTTGTTCTCAATTTTTTCGGGTGCTTTTGTTCCTTTGGGATGAAAGTCATGTGGGAGACGGACCGTGTGGATTTTGTGACGAATTTTACTGCTGTGTTGCTACTTCATCCCTCATAGGAGTTGTTGATTTTTGCACGCTAGCTGAGCATCAGAGATAGGTTTGGTTCAGTGTTATTGTTTGCTCATTTACTGTTATCATTTTCAGGTGCGAAGCGACTAGTTACAGTGGGCCTTGGAGATGATGATCAATGCATTGAGGATGACTTCACTGCATGGTATTGAGAAGTTTGGTAGCCATTTTGACTTAATAGCTTCAAAGCTAACCCTTTCTGAGTTTTATAGCAAAATCTCATAAATTATTACATTGACTGATGCTCTTCTAGGCGAGAGTTGATGTGGCCTGAGTTGGATCAGTTGCTTCTAGATGAGGATGATGCAACAACACCTGCTGCTACACCTTACACTGCTGCTGTATTGGAGTACCGAGTTGTAATTGAAGATGCTCCATCAGTAGAAAATAACAGTTGGTACAGTGCAAATGGTCATGCTGTCATTGATGCTCAACATCCATGCAGGTACTAAGACAGAAAAAACCGTTTAAGATCCCAAGATCACAACATGCTCTTTAACTTTTTCGCATATGTTATCTGACTTTTTTTTTTTGGCATGAAGGGCTAACGTGGCTGTCAGAAAGGAACTTCATAGTCCTGCATCTGATCGTTCTTGTACCCATCTTGAATTTGATATTTCTGGCACTGGACTTGCGTAAGTTGCTTTTCGCAGGCTATATTTTTCTTCTGGTCTTCTGAGAACGGAAGCTATCTAAGGCTGTAAATGAAAGTGGAATGTAAACTGCCCATTGTTTACACATGGCGCTTAATATATGCTTGTTCCTTTTCTCCTCAGATACGAAACTGGGGATCATGTTGGTGTTTATTGTGAGAATCTTCCTGAAGTTGTGGAAGAGGGGCTAAGGTTGTTGGGCTTGTCCTCGGAAACATACTTCTCGATACACACTGATAAAGAGGATGGCACACCACTAAGCGGAAGCTCATTGACACCTCCTTTCCCCCCATGCACATTACGAACAGCACTAACCCAATATGCTGATCTTTTAAGTTCTCCCAAAAAGGTTGGCCCTTCCCCCTTGTATTTCTTTTATAATAGTGGTTAATTAATACTTAAAAGTTTCTCTGACGGAAACTTGTGTAACTTTGGGTGCTTGCTATTTTCCAGTCTGCCTTACTCGCTTTAGCAGCCCATGCATCTGACCCAACAGAAGCTGATCGATTAAGACATCTTGCATCACCTGCTGGGAAGGTAGTAAATATGCACTTTGATATTTGCTAAGTACCTTTGTTAGTATTACTTCACTAATATCTGATCTTGGATATTTGTCAGCGTGTAACTTTTTGTTGTAAATGTGCAGGATGAATATGCACAATGGGTGGTTGCAAGTCAGAGAAGCCTTCTTGAGGTCATGGCTGAATTTCCATCAGCCAAGCCCCCACTTGGTGTCTTCTTTGCAGCAGTTGCCTCACGATTGCTGCCTAGATACTATTCAATCTCGTCATCCCCAAGGTAAATGTTTGTTTCTCCTTCCTTCTTTCCTCCCAAGGGGTCTCCCCATGGTTAGTAGCTTGAATTTGCGAGTCAGATACCAAGGATGTTTTTCGTGAATAGAATTGCTTTTATACAATAAGAACATTCTATAGCTGAGATTGATCGTATTTAAAAATGTGTTGTCGAGCAAAGACCTGTTTCAAGGTTCTTTAATGACTGGGAAAAAGTTGATGTACATCAGGTCCTAGTGATTAGCTATCCAGGAAAAAATTTCGAAAAGAAAAGGGAAACAAATAAATGGTTGTTTTTCAACAAATTATTAAAAATCCAATGACATAGAGAAAAGAACTGCTTGGTTTTAGATGAAAAGTAATGTCTCAAAACTGAGATATCTTAAAGAACGTAAACCAAAGAATTTGCTGGGGAATGTTTTAAGGTTTAGAGTGACCTAATTTTCTCCTCTGTGGTTGTATTGTTCTTTTATATCTTATTTAATATATTTTTGACCATGTACTCACTATAAATATATTCCACAGGATGGCGTCTTCTAGAATTCACGTTACATGTGCTTTAGTTTATGAGAAAACGCCAGCAGGAAGGGTTCACAAAGGAGTGTGTTCAACCTGGATGAAGGTACTACACATGTTTTCTTTCTGAAATTTCTGAGATCTCTCAGGCTCAAAAATAGTGAATAGAGTTTTCCTGTTTATAAATACTACAGGAAATGGATTTGAAAATGTCAGGTTGATTTTATTACGTTTGTTCAATTTCCAACAAGAAGAAAACGCAGAGGACTTGCTTATAATCTGTTTTTAATGCGGCTACACATTTCCATTTAGTACACTAAAAGTAAATTGATTTCTTCTTTCACCCCTTCTCAGAATTCCATGCCTCTGGAGAAGATCGATGAATGTAGTTGGGCACCTATTTTTGTTCGGCAATCAAACTTCAAACTGCCTGCCGATGCTACAGTACCTATTATTATGATTGGTCCTGGAACTGGATTTGCTCCTTTCAGGGGTTTCCTGCAGGTATTATTGGCTGACTTGATTATCATGTACTTTTCCGGTCACCCTTTATAAGTCTCAATATCTAATGAAGCTATAAATTATTATGGATTTACCCTTCCAGGAAAGATTTGCTCTTAAAGAAGCCGGAGCAGAACTCGGACCTTCCACACTATTCTTTGGGTGCAGAAATAGTAAAATGGTATGTATGCCTAGAAAGATCTACTATGGTTGTGGTGGGTGAATGGGTGTGCTTGGGTTTATCTGCGGAATTTTCTTTGTTGTATTTGATAATGGATATGCTCTCTTATTGCAGGATTACATTTATCAAGATGAGCTGAACAACTTTTTACAAACTGGTGCTCTCTCTGAACTGGTGGTTGCATTCTCACGCGAGGGACCTACCAAGGAATATGTGCAGCATAAAATGATGCAGAAGGTTTGTTACCTTCTCTCACGGAATACCACCTTCTTATTCCTTTTAAGTTTCGTCCATTCGGAATA
The DNA here is from genome assembly GCA_032719365.1 of Prinsepia uniflora. NCBI lineage: Eukaryota > Viridiplantae > Streptophyta > Magnoliopsida > Rosales > Rosaceae > Prinsepia > Prinsepia uniflora. The sequence continues at coordinate 76,208,387 of CM064863.1, forward strand.
TTAACGACATATTTTGGTTTGTGTTCAGGCCTCAGACATCTGGAACATGATCTCTGAGGGAGCCTATATTTACGTCTGTGGTGATGCTAAGGGCATGGCCAGGGATGTCCACCGTACTCTTCACACAATAGCGCAAGAGCAGGTATGCAAATATGTGTGGATATTAGAATTACACGTTTCGCTAATGTGGTTGCATTTGTCACCTACCAGTTACGAAGGTGACAATGAACATAAAAACCACCTAACGCATCTTTGTGGTCGCAATGAGCAAATGAGTCCACATCATAGGGAGCTGTATGGTTGGGGGGTCTGGGAGACTGGGACCAATGAAACTGCATTTGGCATATGAAGATAAAATGATATAAAGAAATCTGTGGTGTAATTTTGCTTTGGTTGGGGGGTCTGGGACCAATGAAACTGCATTTGGCATATGAAGATAAAATGATATAACGAAATCTGTGGTGTAATTTTGCGTTGGTTGCGTAATTTTCATACGTGTGGTAAAAACTGTCGGGATCATATAAAACTAAGCGGGGTGATTTCTTTAATTTTGTTTCAGGGATCTATGGACAGTTCTAAAGCTGAGAGCTTGGTGAAAAATCTGCAAATGAATGGCAGGTATCTGCGTGATGTGTGGTAATAGCTTGTGCCGAACGAGAGAAGTGAAGTTACAGTAATAACCCTCTAGAATATTTACCTGCCGATTGTAGTTTGGGATAAACACATATGGGATGGGAGGGCTATTCCTGGTCTTCTTGTGATTATAGCTGTGGAATCTGCGATTCTTTTTATCAAGGATTTTTTTTTTTGTTCTTGTAATTTATTTATACATATTAATATAATAATTAGGATTTAGTGTATGGAGTTTAATTTTGGTTGTACGAACCTACAAGAAGGGTTCAAATGACAGACAAATGTGTTTTATGTTCCATCTGTAATTGTATTACCTATGGATCATTGTAGTTCAAGTTTGGTATCTCAGGTACAATACTTCTAAATCTTCCTTCTCTTCTCAATATAACACAAGTGCTCTAGGGGAAAACTAAAACAACTATACTCAGTGACTTAGTTAGAAATTCATCATAATATACGTTAAATTGATTAAATTATAAAATATAAAAATCGTATTATACTACTAATTTATTAAAATCATATATAGTTGTTTTGGAAAAATTATCTGAGTTAAAATAGACTATAATTGGAATGTTAAAATAAAATAAATATGCCTAAAATTTTAAAAATTAAAACAAATTATTTATTATAATACAAACTATATATTCATATATTGAAGTATCTCTAGAATTTTTATAAATCAAATATAATAATGATATATATTTATTAGGAAGTCTGAAATTCCATTTCCAAATTAAATGGGAATTCTAAAATATATAATTAACTATAATTATATAATAAGCCTATTTATTAATAAATTTATAATTAATTAAAACACATTATAATATATATACTTATTATATTAAAATATATAAAAATCAATGGCGGCCCAGGACCCCTGGCCCCATCGCTAATGATTATACTTATACTTTTCTCTAGTGGTTGCTTCTTATATCATTTTTAGAATAATTTTTACATATATATTATAATTGGTATCGTTCAATTCATAAATAATTATTTCAAATTTGGAAGTCTTATAGTTATTTATATGTATTGAACAAATTAAAGGTGTTGATAATAATAAAGTTTATATATGTGAATGAATAATCTCTAATTTGATTGATTGTTTTATATATGTAATCTTGAAGTTATAATTTATGAGTGGAAAGATTTCCGATCACAATATATGTCTACGAATTATTTGATAAATCCAAAAAATAGTAAGAGAATGTACCACGAGGTGTGAAATGTAAGTAATTATTAAAAAGAAATGGAAAAAAAAAGAATATTCCGTATTTTTTTTATAAGTGTTATTAAAAAAAAAAAGGAAAAATGAATATTCCGTATATTATTTTTATTTGGGACTTTGGAGTTCATGACTAAACACGCTTTTAATAACAAGTGCGCTTGTATTCAAATGAATTCAACGGAGTGAAGGTCCATCACTCCATCCAACTCGCTTACTATTTGTGTCGTAATCTCATATCTTCTTTTATTACAATGAGCCTCCGACCTAACTTGTAAATCAAGTATCAATGCCTTTTAATTTGAGTCGCCATCAAAGGCAGCAAATAGCATTGGGCTTCCCGTATCATGTGGTCAAATAAATAAATAAATCCCTAAATGGTTAATAGCCATTTATTAAGTAATTATTAACAAAGTATCAAATTTTTTAACACTTTATTATTTTACTTTAATGAAAGTAGAGGATCTGAAATTAAGCTACAAAACAAAGTAATTATTACGTAAATTTTTTTTTCCCCAAAGTATCGATTTTTTTTCTTTTCAAATATTGAAATCTATACAACTTAACAACCTTTTCACTATTTATGAAAATCTTAGAATAACCTTCATTTCAATCGCATTGACTTAAAAAGAATATTACTTGTCCGTGATGGATTGATGAGTGGTCCAAATCTTTAACTACAAAATGTGGTTGGCGAAAGCTCAACTTGAGATGCAGGAAATTAGGACAAATGACTTGGTTTAGCCTAATAATTTAGAACTGCTTAATTAAACTTTAAGACCATAAGATTGAAGGTGCCAAAAGCATTAAAATTTACACAGCAATTTCAAAAAGTTGTTGTCGGCTGATCCCATTGTGATTATGTGATGTTAACACTTCCTCACATTTGCTCACTTGTTTGAAAAAGAAAAAGAAATGTAATTGGGGAGGGGGGGGGGGGGGGGGGGGGGGGGGGGGGGGGGGGGGGGGGGGGGGGGGGGTGGTATTAGGTGAGCAAGAATTTCAACCACATAAGTAGCTCTCTTTTTCAGTGAAGCCTTTTCTACACCCACCAAAAAAAAAGAAAAAAAGAGAGGCAAATTTAGGAAATATTTAAGAAACTCTTCGCTAAACAAGCATTAGGCTTCACAAGTTTATAGTTAGATAGTGTTGGATAATATGTATCAAACTAACTCTCTTTTTAATTACTTACTTGTAATTATCTATTTCATACATAACATGATCTGTGGCGGATCCAGGAAATAATTTCGGGAGGGTCAATATTCAAAGAGTTTCTAAATTTGTTAAATAAAAATAATAGAAGGTGGAATTTAGATGTTCTTGTTGACTATTTGACTTGTTAATGATATATTATATTTGTTGCAACATGCAAATAGCTTGAATTAATTGATCTTGAGAAGAAGAAAAGGCTTTTGAAAAGGGAGATGCAGATCCGTTTTTGTAATTGTGCTTGAATTCATTGTTGAAATGTGTTGGTAATTGTAATGGTAAAGGGATATGCAAGGGATTTCGACTATTGAGCGTTCCGCGTCTTCGACTATTGAGGCTGAGGCATGGGCTCTTCTTGAGGGAGTCTTGCTGGCTAGGAGCAATGGTTACAACAGAGTGGTGTTCGAGTCTGACTATTTGGAACTGGTTAGTGTAGTCAAGGGTTCAATTTGCCGAGGAAGATGGGAACTTTATCCAATTCTAGCTCGAATCAAAATGGCTTTAAGGGATTTCGACTCTGTGAGGTTTAAATGGACGTAGAGATCCTCTAATATGGCTGATGATGCCTTTGCTTCACGGGCGCGACGAATGATGCTTCGGGAGGTCTGGATTGACTGTCCCCTATCATCCCTAGTGCACGTGTTATCCCGAGATGGATTACCCTGCCCCCCGATGCGCTTTAGCCATTGAGTTGGTAGTGGTTGTTTTATATGGTTTTCTGGTTTTTTTCTTGTTTTTTTCTGTTGTTCGTGTGTCGTTCCCGCTCTTTGAGCATCGATCAAAAAAAAAAAAGGATATACAAATCAGGTTTTTTTTTAACATAAGTTAAAAAAAAAAAAAAAAGGGATCTGCATCTCCCTTCCCTTCTTCTTCGCAGCAGCATCCTTCAAGGCTTCAAGCTTCAAACCCATAAAAGAAAGAAGAAAAACCAGATTGAAGGGATCAATGTACACCTCCTAGGGGAGAAATTTAGAGATTAAGGGGGTCAATTGACCCCCTTGCCCCTTAATAGATCCACCACTGAACATGATTAACGTGTTGGAACAAAAAAATTTAGGGAATTAGAGTTTTATTTTTTATTTTTTGAAAGAGATGTTTGATTCAATAACACTTTATGAGTGTAATATAAATAGATATTAGATCCATCGAGAACCCAACCATGAATCTCATGATTAAAGTGGTTGATTTGTTAGCCTTGTGGCAAAATTGATATAAATTTTAAAATTTTGCATTAATTATTGTAGAAATGAAAACTAAATCGTAACAGCGCTTGTTTTTGCACGGTTGAATTATTTCGATACCGGCCGACATATTATTAGGAGGGGCGCGTTTGATTGACAAATCTAATAATTGCATGACTCATTTGAAAAAGAAAAAAGAAAAAACCATTAAATTATATTGGGTGATTTATGGTTGGAGTACATGAGGATGAGGATGCGTTTTCAGCTTTCGTTGATGGAACAGGGCAGGCCGTCATCAACTGGAATCATTGCAATTGGAGGAGAGTAGACAGTGAGACAGTGAGAGATAGGTAGGGACGTCTTTGTTTTTCTCAGTAATTGTTGGCGGCTTTTGTTAGTTCATTTCATGGTGGGCATTGCAACAATGCAACCTGCTTCACAACTCAAACAGAAAACCAATTCAATCATTATTCCCTGGATGGCTGGAAGTCCAACCACCACTGAGTACCAAACAGTACTAGGAGCAGCTGCAGTAGCAACATTTATGTAATCCTCATGTTTGTAGAAGCACCCTTGAAATACCAAACAGTAATAAAATGATCCCTTAATGCCGTCAAAATACCGTTCCTTTCCCCACTACTCTTGTAGCGGCTCACAATACCTTGCACAGTTGCACGTAATGAGTACTCCATCCAATCCAATACTTGACGACCCACAAAACATGACCTTCAGATTTTCTTGTAGGGTAAGGAAACTATAAGGGTTCCATTTCAGATCATATAGGTTTTGTTACATGAAAAAAGGAATGACTGGTAACGAACCGGAGCTCAGTAATGGTCTACAATCTCATTCAAGTTCAGAAAACCATTGGTCAGTTAAGACCCTTTTAAAAGGGGCGGCCATTTCAATTCAACATCCAACCACGTCTCCTCCCTCTACATACAAATACAATCGAAGGCCACTTCAGGGCACAACACAAAAACAGCAGCAGCTAATGTAAGACCATTGCTTCAAATTCCATGTCTTAGTCTCGTTCAGCATCTTCAATTTCTTCATCCTCTGGCACCCCACGAAGATAGAGAACATTGTTGCATCTGCACAAGTAAACAGAAATTTTTTTTCAACTCGGTTGGAAACTAAAGTTCATGAATGTAGATGCATTATGCTTATAATGTGGAGGCTTGAGGTAGAAATATCCACAGCTTCAGGGAGGAAACAGGTTGTATTGGCTAGAGAAAAATAGAGAGTTTTAGGGCCCATTTGATAATCCATTCATTGTTTATTTATACTATGCACTTTTTATACTTAAAACATGAGGAAAGGAGGGATGATGAAGAGTGGGAGAAGAATATGATGGAAGAGATGGAGAACAAATGTAGAAGGAAATATACACAAAATGAAACTAAAACTATATTTTGTGGTTCCAATTTCTGGATTTTTGTTTCCTATCTCCTGAAGTTTCTCGATATCACTAGCAAAAAAAGTGAAAACTGAAAGCCAAAACTGAAATGTTGATCAAACGGACCTTTTAGTAATCTAGTATCATGGCAGTTTGTTATTAAATTCACTCATACTCCACATCGTAAAAAGGAAGAATTATAAACAGTGCACACTATCCATGAACAAGATTTTCCTATATTATTAGGTTATCTGCAGCTATACTTTATGCTGAAACATTTACAGTTTACACAAGGCATGCAATTATGAAAGAGTAAAAAGGAATAGGCTAATAGCATTTCAAAATCCATAAATAATAGGACTCTAGCCCAGACAGTAAGAGTTCTCCAGCCACATATTTCTGTACCACTCAGTAATTTGGTGGAAGAACATTCTACATTAACCATACTTGAATTTTATACACTAAACAACCAATTTAGCCAGCTATCAAATTTAAATCCAGATCCCTACTTACACAAAACGGGCCAAAAAGTTCACATGCGGCAGACAAAACAGAACTTATTTTAGCTTTATCCCTCTAAAAAATTAGACCACTAGGTTTTAAGAAAAGAAAGGACTCTGGCTCACAAAGATGACTACAATACAGGTGCGTATAATATAAAAAGCAGAGGTACACAATGGGTTCAAATGCAACTAAGCTCCAACTACTATATTCTAGAAAGATCAATGCGGGGGAGAGTGGAGAGATAAAAAAAGAGAGGAGAGACTCATATGCCTACTATTGTTTCGAAGTCGGATATAAAGCCAACTGATGTTAAAAACCCATGGGTTCCCATGCCCATGCTTCCATCCCTAAGAATAAGGCAGACAGCCTCTAATCCATTGTTCACCAATGCAACTGAAGCTTTAAAGTTACACCATGTCATATCCTAAATATTACTTAACGTGGTTTTTACATATTACATAACTTGGTTTTTACATACTTTCCCACAAATAGAAGTCATACTATAAGCTAAAACTTAGCAAACTAAACATGAAAAAAAGCTCATATAGAAAGTAGGATTCTAGGAAATATATATTAAAAAGTTCACAGCATTTAATTTGAACTCACCTGATCAAAATCTCCCCAAGATTCCCAGTGAAATTTCCATCAATGTACTCTTCAGTATTGGCCAACTAGATATAAGATAACATATATATTAAACATGGGCATGAGCTTCAGACATAGAGTCTAGCAGAAAAAAAAGATAAAAAGAAAAAGAACCTGCATATGTATTTGAACTGTGTAAACCTAAAGAGTTGGTATTTAAAAATATTACCTGCAAGTTCATATAGGAGTCGACTGAGACAAGAAAACCTGAATGGATGCATAATTAAACAGAATGAGGGATACAAGATGCGCGTGCTAAATAAAGATAAATAACAAAAGGAACCTAAACAAATGATGACCATATACGAATCAAATACTTTCCAGAAACGGAAAAACTATACCTTTGTACTCCATTCCCCATTTAAGTTTCACAATGACCGTCTTTCCGGTCAAATTGTTCAAGAAAGGTTTTGGGTTAACTGGTATAGTCTGCATTGTGCACATAAACAAAACTTTCAAAATTCAGAGCACAAAATGATGAGTTTAAATATCGGATAAATATTTCAAGGAATTAATAATGAGATATTTTCATTTACTGATTAAATACAGGAAAAACCCTATGGCACCAATATTCAGGTTAAACTTTTCTGGTTCAACATTGTGCTATATTTTAAGAACGGAAAATACTCAACCTCCCATCAGAACAAGCACAATAAAACTAACCCGTCTAGACATATATACCGAGGTTGAACTGTAGCAGACCATATGTTACCTATGTTAGCACATTATCAAATACAAAAACCCTAAATTATCCGAAAAATAAATAAATCGTAAAGAAAATATCTGGCATATACATTCTACACTAGGCTTACTAGCACAGTATCCAAATAGCAACCCCAAATTCTCCGAAAACTTAATTCAGTTAGTAAAGGTACTATTTTTGGTTGTGAAAATGAACCTTCCAAACTCTAGCAATAACATCCGAATAAGAAATTATAAGCATCTAAAACCTCTCAAATAGATCGTAAATTTAAGAAGGAAAGTGGAAAATTTGATATCCTGGCGTCTCATTCGACGCTGGTTGGAGAAAGACAGAAAAGTAATTCCAGAACAAATTATACATAATATCTACAAATACGAATATGCGAGGGAGAGAGATATCTAGAAAAGAAATTACTCACAGCCATTAGCGAGAGAGAGGAGAAGCTTCAGTGGAGCTAACGCGAGGGTTTTAGGGTTTTCAACTTGGGCAAGTTGTGTTGGGTAAAATGACCAAAATCTAACACGAGTCAAAATAATCTAGTTGGCAGCCATGCGGGCCTTCATTGGATTAGGCTAGGCTTGGCCCAATCCTAAATTCGGTTCGTTTGAACCCCACTAGGCCCGAGCTACACCGACCACCACTTATACGCAACCCAAACTCAGTGAATATGTTGTTTCGTTTGACAGGGCTTATTTAGATTGCGCATATTATTTAATTTTAATTGGTTTAATAATTTGGTATTTTAAAATTTGAAATTAAAATGAAATCGAATTGTATCATACTTATTATGTTAAGTATGATTTTAGTTTTGATTCAAAATTTTATGGAATTGTAAAATATCATTTTCAAGCCTTTCTTTAACAATCTGCTTTTTACATATAAATAATTATATATATAAGGGGCAGATCAATGGCACCATAGTTAGATTTTAACGCAAGTTTTCAATAAAGATAATTAATGGATGAAAGTATGAATGGTTGATATCTAATTGAATTTATCTAAGGAAGAAAGAAAGAGGGAAGAAAGATCAAATGGGGAGAAGATGATTAATAAAGATAATTAATGAAATGAGAAAGAGAAAGATTAAATAAAATATTCTCACCTGCATAATTATTAAAATAAAAATATAATTCAATAAATTCAATTAGATCTCAACTATTCATGGTGGATATATCTAATGGTTGAATACTTGTGTCAAAATCTATGTCTAAATTATGGTGTCATTGATCTGCCTTTATAGTATAATTATACAAATGTGAACAAACTATCAACTTTCATCAAGACATAAACATAAGTCAACAGGAAAATTATCCGGAGCATGACATCCCAATTCTCTAAAAAATTGACATCAGATGAAAGAGTAGAAACCATCTTGGGAAAAAGCTTACAGATTGGTATATTCTGGGGCCAATTTCACTAGCAGTCATTCCATCACCAAAAAAAGCATTAAAATTTCTAATAATTAGGTTTTTAATTATATTAAAAATCAATAAAGAAACCAGTTCAATTTCGAGATGAGACAATTTTTCGTAGTATCACAACCAAAATTGTACCAACTTGAACCATTTCGATTTTTGTACCATACTAATCACCTTTTTGATTTTACTACTCAAATTTTTTTTTCTTCTTTTGTATAGTCTGATTTGGAATGGCATGATTTCGATTGTTCAAGACGATAAGCCCACACTCATCCACAATTTATTTAAAAATTTTTGAAAATTCTACTTTTAAAAAAATAAAATAAAAATAAGGTAATAATCGATGTTCATAAGTACAAAATCATTTGAGAGAATTATGACTATCTATTGACATTTGTTGAATGTAATATATAAGCCTTATGCTTTTTTATTTTGGTTAAACCAAATAATATCAAAGGGGCAAACCCACCAAACACAGTGCCTACGACAACAAAACATAGGCTAAGAGTCCAAAGAATCTCTTAGGACCAAAAATGAAAATATCGATATCGACGGATATATCGTTAGTTAAATTTACATATATCTCGCTCCAAATATCGGTATCGATATCGATATCGTTTACGGTCAACAAAAATGACGGAAATTCGATCTAAAAGTTGGAAATTTGGAATGAAATTTTGGGAAAAACTTAAATATCCAATAATGGCTATATAGAACTAATAAAAACTATAAAATGACTTTTATATAATAAATATATGATGAATAATATGATGTAATATGATGCTGCCGATGACTAATAATATAAAATCTTAAATATAAATATAAATTGAAGTGAGTTACTATAATTGAATGTTAAAATGGTTAAAAACATAATAATAAACATACAAAAATTCAATGTAAGAAAAATAATAAAAATAAGTTTAAATATATTTAAAATTGGGAAAAAAAGATGAAAAAATAGGGTCAAATTTTGTTAAAAAATTGGAAGTAATGGATATATATAAAATTGAACAAAAAATGAAAGAAAAAAAAAACCAACCTTTGAAAAATTGGAATAAATGAATAAAAAAGGAAAAAACAAAAAACACAATAATTATTGGCAGCTAAGGGGGTCAAACCCAAGACCCCCCCAAAAGAATTCAAAAACCCACACCAACTCTGCTGGGCTGCATTTTGTTAATTTATATAACGTCAATTATATAAGTATACATATTATTCTACTAGCAACAGTCTCTCCCTACCTCCCGTCGGGTCTGCAACTCGGGTTTTGCGACCAGGCGGCATGACCCGACGAAATATCTTTCGATTTACGTCCGATTTTCACGAATTAATAGTGCATCTTCATCGTTTTAATCCCAGGAAAGGATCGTTGGACACAAAGCATGAAAATTTTTCGATATGTCAGCGAATTTCTTTCCCCCCTTCATATATGCCGCCGGCCTAAAATACCAAAATTTCGGCGGCATTCACCGATATTTTCATCCCTGCCTAGGACAAGAAAAAGATAGATTTACACATCATGAATGTTCCAATTCCTCGCAGGAAGGGAATTGGAAGTACAATACTTAAAATTAATAGTACAAAGCTTACTCCTAATCATTTCCACAATGGAATTAAAAACCATATTCGTGGATTTTCTGGCACTCCAAGAAACCCGATTTCCCTCTTTAGCCAAATATGATATCCAGAAGCGGCCAAAGTAAACCATTTAGCAACTCAAGCTATCCTTTTTCATGCCATATCACAAAAATTGAGATGATAGAATCTAATCAAGCAGACGAGCACTACACAACACTTGCAATAATAAAAAATTCCTCCAAATCCTATCACTAAAAGGTCACTTGAAAAACAAATGGTCTCATCTGTCAAGACCCGTCCCAAAGATCACCTCGATACCGGGGACGAATCCTGCTCCCGTCTGACAATCACACATAAAGTACCAGAATACCCGTAATAGTACCGTAAGTATAACTATCAGACGCAGGAGTAAATATAATACACGGTAAGTCAGATCATAGTTCTACAAAATGGGCACAAAATCCTACTATGCTAGTCTCACAACGGAAGAACGTCGTAAGCTCTATGCCTCGATTCCTGCCTCAACGTTCACCCCGACGCTATCACCACGACCTGTAGGGAAAATTTAAAACCAAAAGATGTGAGTGGACTAGAAACAATAAAAGTTTCAAAAACAGTTGCTCATCAAATCAGAGTTACGAAAAACAATAATACTATTTATTCCCTCCGTTTTGAAAACATGCATGCCCAACTACATATTAGAAAATCATAACGTAAAACATCATAAGAAACAGAAACACTATAAAACTGCATCATAATCGTGAATATCAAGGTATCATTTTACAATCAAACCTGCTGGGTCTATCCGAGTCTTTAAACTCAATCAGGCCTCAATACTATCTGAGTCTTTAAACTCCCGAGTCTTTAAACTCAATAGGCCTACGGGGGTAATATCGTAAGTATCTGAGTCTTTAAACTCAATCCGGGCCCGTCCCCCGTCAATCAGAATATCCGGGTCTTTAAACCCAATATCCAGATCCAGCAAATCCAATCCAAATTCAATATAAACCCATTCCTAAATCCATAGCCAAACTCGAATTCGAAATCCCCGGTTCGAAGCCCATCCGGCGTTCAGAACAGTCATTCCGAACCCAAATCCGGAAATCTACTTTTAAACCAAAATCCTCGCCTAATCACAAATCACGTTTCATAATCCATTTATCATCATCAGAAAACAGTTATAGATTGAAATCCCTATGTATGGCATCAAAATCCGAAATCCAACTTTTCTCGAAAACCGTGCAAAATTCCGGAAATGTCTCGAAAAACGTGCAAACATATCAACCACATGTAATCATCAACAAGAAGCATAAAAACATATTTAATATCATAAAACATCAATAAAACAGTTAGGCATGCTCATAAAGAAAGAAAGAGTCCACTCACAAATCAGGACGAGTCAATCGCGCTCCGTGCGCTCCTCGACCGTCTCAGGCGTCTCCCGTCCTGTCCATATGCACCAAATAGGGTCACAAATACATCAAGGATACTAACCTTAATTTCCCCAATTTTTCGGGAATTTATTAATATTTTAATCTTAAACCCTAAACCGTCCGGATTCCCGAACCACCACATAACATCGTCCGATCAACCCGAAAATCACACCTATGAATTCATTAGGACATTTAGAATCAAAACCATATTGGAAGGTTGGCCGGAATCCTCCCCACGCGCCTCTACGCGCCGCCCAAAGTGGCTGCGCGTGGGCCTCACGCGCCTGCTACAGTGCTCCTTCAACCTCGAGTCACCCGGTTCTCCTCCGTTCCTCCACTGTTCTTCATCCTTCCAATCCCAATTGCACCGTCCAGTCCCCAGCAATCCTTTCCCCTCCTAACTTTTGAAAATCAAAGCCTAAACCCTATCGTTCACGGCTTTGAAACAGACGGCCCGTGGCCCCTGTTTTGGCCGCCAGCCACCCAGGTCCTCCTCCGTCACGGCACCACACTCAGACAACTCCTAGGACCTCCCTGAACCTCAACCTAACCTCCAAATCCCTCGACTCTAGCCCTAAGTCCACGACTTTTGAAATCAAATTCACGGGAAAAACAGGGGATTCGAGTCTCACCTGCGATTCAGCCTCCGCCGTCTGCACCGCCGCGTGCCACGGTGCTCGTTGGGTCCCCTGCAAGCTCCTGAGCCTCCTACTGCCTTGGTTTGAGCCACCACAAGGCACAACCACCGCCACAAGGCCACCGCCTCTCTGTTTTCCCAAAACTTCCAGCCTCCTCCGTCGTGCCTCCGTGCACGGTTGCAGCTCCAAAACACGATCAATAGCTCACCTTCGTCTCTCTGTCACTCTCACCAGTCATCAACTCCCTCACCCTTGCACTGAATCGATCGAACACCCACGATTTCTTCCCCTCTGTTTCTCTGTGTCGAAGACAATGGCACGGTTTGAAATTGGACAATGTATAACCGTGTGTATTTGAGATCACCCTAGAACCATCCAACCAGCCCCACGTGTCCTCTTCTCCATGGGCTGAAATGCAAAATATCCTAGCCCACTATGCCACTTGTTCTGATCTGATTGGGCTGAGGAGAAAAAGACTAAAATGCCCTTAGGTGTACAAATTACCATTTTACCCTCAAACTTCTCAGACCCGTAACTATTCCATCCGACGTCCGATGACAGCGTGCCGCCTGTCGTTTTACTCAGGACGTCGAGACCTATCTAACGGTCCTCGGTCTATGAGAAAATCACAAGTCCACCAAAAAGTCAACATTTCCCTCAATTAGTCCAAATTACGGTAACGCCCTCAATCTTCCGAACATCATAACTTTTCCTCCGATTGTCCAAATTGAACCTGCCACCTGTCTACGGACTCGTGACGTCCTAAACTACGTCACGGTCAAGGGTCAACACTCATCCAATCTGTAAATCAAAAAGTCAACTTTTGACGCACTATTTACAAGGGCAAAATCGTCCTTTTATACAAATATTTACAAAAAATTACATTTATACCCTTCCCGAAGGTACGGGTTGTTACAATCTACCCCCCCTAAAAAGAATTTCGTCCCCGAAATTCAATGAAACAAATAAGGGTACTGTTCACGCATCAAGGCCTCGGGTTCCCAAGTAGCTTCTTCCACCTGATGATTTCTCCACAATACTTTAACTAAAGGAACCGTCTTCCTCCGTAAGACTTTGTCCTTTCGATCCAAAATCGCTACTAGCTGCTCTTCAAAGCTTAAGTCTTCCCTCAGTTCAACAGGTTGTGCTTCCAGAACATGCGAATCATCCCGTATATATTTCCGAAGCATAGATACATGGAAGAAATTATGTACTTTTTACAGATCTGCTGGTAAAGCCAACCGATAAGCAACAGGACCAATCCGCTCTAAGATCTCATAAGGTCCAATGTAACGAGGACTCAACTTCCCTCGTCTGCCAAACCGTACGATTCCCTTCCAAGGAGATAACTTTAAGAAAACCCAGTCTCCTACGGCAAACTCCAAATCCCTGATCCTACGATCGGCGTAGCTCTTCTGTCGGTCCTGAGCTACCTTCAATCGATCCCTGATCAGTGACACTTTTTCCTGTGTAAGATCTACCAGCTCGGAAGTAGTCAATCTCCTCTCACCAACCTCGGTCCAACACAACGGAGTCCGACACTGTCGTCCATACAAAGCCTCGTAAGGAGCCATCCCAATGCTCTTCTGATAACTGTTATTGTAGGCGAACTCCATCAAAGGCAGATGTGATTCCCAAGTACCCTGAAACTGCAAGACACAAGCTCTCATCATGTCCTCGAGAATCTGGATAGTCCGCTCAGACTGCCCATCGGTCTGAGGATGAAATGCAGTATTGAAATGCAACTTTGTCCCAAAAGCTTCCTGTAAGCTCTGCCAAAACCGGGAAGTAAATCTCGGATCTCTGTCAGATACTATCGACTCTGGAGTACCATGCAGTCGAATAATCTCATTTATAAACAACTGGGCAAACTGCGTCAACCTGAAATTCTCCCTTACTGGTAAGAAATGAGCAGACTTCGTAAGTCTATCCACGATCACCCACACACCATCGTGTCCCTTCGGTGTTCTGGGAAGCTTGAATACAAAATCCATCGTCAGGTGATCCCATTTCCACTCGGGGATCGGTAAAGGTTGCATTACTCCATAAGGTCTCTGCCGCTTAGCTTTCACCTGCTGACAGATCAAACATCTGCTGACATACTCTGCAATCTCACGTTTCATCCCTGACCACCAGTAATGCTCTCGAAGGGTACGATACATCTTGGTCCCACCAGGATGCATCGCATAAGCTGAACAGTGAGCCTCATCCAGTATCATCTTCTTCAAGGCTTCGTCCTCGGGTACGCACAACTGTTCATCTTTAACCAAGGCTCCATCCTCGCGAATCTCAAAGTCCTGTCTCTCACCAGCCTCGACCTCAATCCGAATGATGCCCAAAATGGGGTCCTCAAACTGAGCATCAATAACCTGATCAATCAAAACAGGTCGCACGTGGAAACTCGCTAAAAGTGCTCCCTGATCATCCACAGTCAACTCTACTCCCAGCCTGCGGAGCTCAATCAATAAAGGTAATTGTACTGTCCTCAAATGCGACAAAGAACTAGCTGACTTCCTGCTCAAAGCATCGGCTACCACATTAGCCTTCCCTGGATGATACTCAATAGTACAGTCGTAGTCCTTAAGAAACTCCAACCATCGGCGCTGTCTCAAATTCAATTCCTTCTGAGTAAACAAATACTTTAAACTCTTATGGTCCGTGAAGATCCTGCACCTCTCGCCATACAAATAATGTCGCCAAATCTTCAGTGCATGAACCACCGCCACCAGTTCCAAGTCATGAGTAGGATAGTTCATCTCATGGGGTTTCAACTGCCGAGAAGCGTAAGCAATCACCTTCCCATGTTGCATCAATACACAGCCCAAACCCTGTAAAGAAGCGTCACTGTAAACCTCGAACTCCCCACTATCATCTGGAAGGGCTAACACAGGAGCAGATGTCAACCGTCTTTTAAGCTCCTGGAAACTCTGTTCACATTCCTCATCCCACTCAAACCGAACTCCTTTCCGAGTCAACCTTGTCAACGGAGCAGCAAGAATAGAAAAACCCTCAATAAATCGTCGATAATAACCTGCTAAACCCAGAAAACTCATGATCTCTGTCACCGTCTTGGCCTGTTCCCAATTTGCTACCGCCTCAACTTTCTGAGGATCCACTCTGATGCCCTCGACTGAAATCACATGACCTAAAAATCCAACACTGGTCAACTAAAACTGACACTTACTCAACTTCGCATACAACTGATGCTCTCTCAGGGTCTTAAGCACTGTTCTCAGATGTTTCTCGTGCGCCTTTGCACTCTTCGAATACACCAAAATGTCGTCAATGAAGACAATCACAAAACGATCCAAATACGACCGGAACACTAGGTTCATGAGGTCCATAAAGGCTGCTGGGGCATTAGTCAATCCAAAAGGCATCCCAACAAACTCATAATGACCGTACCTGGTCCGAAAGGCTGTTTTCGGTACATCCTCCTCTTTGACCCGTAACTGATGGTAGCCGGAGCGAAGATCAATCTTTGAAAAGTACTGTGCTCCCTTCAACTGGTCAAACAAATCATCAATCCAGGGTAAAGGATACTTATTCCGAATCGTTACCTTATTCAACTGTCTGTAGTCAACACACAATCTCAAACCTCCGTCCTTTTTCTTCACAAACAGTACAGGTGCTCCCCACGGTGACATACTCGGTCGAACGAATCCTATATCGACCAACTCTTGTAACTGGGCCTTAAGTTCCCTCAATTCTACAGGTGTCATGCGATAAGGAGTCTGTGAAATAGGCTGTGTACCTGGTAAAAGATCAATCGTAAACTCAATGTCTCGCTGAGGTGGTAATCCTGGCAACTCCTCGGGAAAGACATCGGGAAACTCCTGTACCACTGGTATATCCTCCGCCCTCACTGGCGAAGCACGTGTATCCACCACATGGGCTATGTAACCCTGACACCCCTTACGCAACAGCTTGCTAGCCTCAAGTGCCGAAATAACTCCGGTAGGAAGTGCACGTTGATCACCTTGAAATGTAGTCTCTGGTAATCCTGGACTCCGAAAAGTCACTCTCCTATCGAAACATTCGATAGAAGCATGATGTCTCGTTAAACAGTCCATACCCAAAATAACATCAAAGTCCCGTAGATCCAATAGTAACAAATCCGCCATTAACTCAATCTCACCTACCATCACCGGACACTCTCTCAACACCTGAGTCACTACCAACACCTCCCCAGTAGGTGTACTCACCCCTAACGCACACTCCAAAGCAGACACCTCCCTCCCCATCACCAAACTACAACTCCGGGCTATAAACGAATGAGTAGCCCGGGGATCTATCAAAGCAAAAACAGTGTGACCAAGTATGGTGAGTGTACCTGTCACCACTCCCGGTGCTGATCTGGCCTCCTGCTGGGTCATAGCAAAAACTCGCGCCTGAGGTCCTGATGACCTACCGCGCCCTCTAGAACTGCTTGTGGCACCACCGCCACCCCTAGGGCCTGCTGCCCCTGACATTGATGCAGTACTCCGCCCAGGTTCTGCTACACCTCGTCCTGCTCCACCCTCCTGAGCTAACAATGGGCACTTCCTCCGAAAGTGTCCTCGCTCGCCACGGTAGTAGCAGACATCTCTGCCGGGTCCACCAGTCTGTCTCCCGGTAGAAGCAACAGAAGTAGCACTTGCCTGAGGAGTCGGCGGTGCTCTAGCTCCCCGAAATCCTGAGCCCTGAAAACTGCTTGGTCTGCCAAACCGGGCTCCACCAGCTGATGACGAACCACCATAATTGCCCCGCTTCGGGGTCCTCTGACACGATGCTCCAGGAAAAGAATGCTCTCGGCGTCGCACACTGCCCGAGTACTGTGGCCTAGCAGGCAAACTGGCCTCCACTCTAACAGCAGCATCAGACAACTCCCGGAATGTAGCAAATGAGCCAGCTGTCACAATGGCTCTAATCTCTCCTTGAATGTTTCCACGGTGGTCGTTGGACTCCTTGCAGTCTCCTCAGCCTCCCCTGGCCTCAATTTGCCTCGCCTCACGGCGTAGCCACCACCTCAACCTCACAGCTCCCTGTTTCTCCCCAAAAGTCCTCCACACCTCCGCCGTGCCGCCGTGCACGATTCCACCTCCAATTCACGGCCACCAGCTCCGCCTTGCCTCACTAACACACTCACAACTCCCTAATCACTCACCCTTGCACCCAGATCGATCAATTCCCCTCACTTCTCACACTCTGTTTCCTTGTGTTTGTCGAAGAACAACACACACAATCACACACGGGCTCACCTAAGTAGTTGGAGCCGTGAACACACAAGATCGCACCAGAAGCCTCTACACACCTGCCATGTGTCACCATCCCTTCAACCTTTATCCCATCTGTTTAAACCCCAGCCGTCCATTCTTTTCTCTGTGCACAAATCCCAATGTGCCACAATGACCAAAATACCCTTCTTTTTAACACATTTTTACGGTTTTACCGAAACTTCCTAGACCCGTAACTCTCGCCTCGTAAGTCCGATGAATACGTGCCGCCTGTCATCGAACTCAGGACGACAAGAACTATCTAACCATCCTAGGTCAACCTACCAAAACCCGATTATTCAAAAAGTCAACTATTCCCCCTATTTTATCAAAATTACGATAATACCCTTGACCTTCCGAACATCACAACTTCCTCCTCGGATGTCGGAATCAAACATACCATATGTCTATGGGTTCATGACGTCCTAAACTACGTCCTGGTCACTGGTAAATCCCCAATTGACCACCCGAAATAAAAGTCAACATTTCTGCCCGACCCAAGGGTAAAATCGTCATTCTAAGTTCCCGGACCCCTCGGGACCACCTAACCCTTGATTACCCTTACTAATCACACCTTAAACACTCCACTTATCCCAATTCTCGGAACGGGTTGTTACATCGAAGACCCAACTCAAACCGACGGCACTTCTCAGCCTCGGTTGCCACAAATGCAGGAGCGAATTGGGATAGCATCTGGAATCTCTGCTCGTACTCGGCTACTGTCATGTTCCCTTGTTTCAACTGAAGAAATTCCGCCTCTTTGGCATCCCGGAAAGAGCGGGGATAATACTAGTCTAGAAACCGCTCCCGGAAAGTCTCCCACGCCACAGTATGTGCATCCCAGCCGGACAACTCCAGCGTATACCACCACTCATACGCTGCTCCATCTAGCAGAAACGTAGCCAACAAGACCCGGTCCTCTGGAGGACAATGCATCACTCCAAAAATAAGCTCGAGCCGGGTGATCCATCGGTGAGCTTCCTCTGGGTCTGTCCCACCGCTGAAAGTAGTAGCCCCGAGCCGCTGGGCTCGCTCAATTGAAGCGCTCTCAGTCCCTCTCGCCGCTTCATCTTCAGGTCGTGGAGGGGGTTCACGTCTCAGAGGCATGGTCGAACGTACGCTGAAAGAGGCATAGAGTTAGTAAAACAACCTAGATACGACACAAACCGACAAACCTATGCTCTGATACCAATTCTCAGGACCCGTCCCAAAGATCACCTCGATACCCGGGACGAAATCTGCTCCCGTCTGACAATCACACATAAAGTACCAGAATACCCGTAATAGTACCGTAAGTATAACTATCAGACGCAGGAGTAAATATAATACACGGTAAGTCAGAGCATAGTTCTACAAAATGGGCACAAAATCCTACTATGCTAGTCTCGCAACGGAAGAACGTCGTAAGCTCTATGCCTCGATTCCTGCCTCAACGTTCACCCCGACGCTATCACCACGACCTGAAGTGAAAATTTAAAACCAAAAGATGTGAGTGGACTAGAAAAAATAAAAGTTTCAAAAACAGTTGCTCATCAAATCAGAGTTACGAAAAACAATAATACTATTTATTCCCTCCGTTTTGAAAACATGCATGCCCAACTACATATTAGAAAACCATAACGTAAAACATCATAAGAAACAGAAACACTATAAAACTGCATCATAAATCGTGAATATCAAGGTATCATTTTACAATCAAACCTGCTGGGTCTATCCGAGTCTTTAAACTCAATCAGGCCTCAATACTATCCGAGTCTTTAAACGCCCGAGTCTTTAAACTCAATAGGCCTACGGGGGTAATATCGTAAGTATCCGAGTCTTTAAACTCCCGAGTCTTTAAACTCAATCCGGGCCCATCCCCCGTCAATCAGAATATCCGGGTCTTTAAACCCAATATCCAGATCCAGCAAATCCAATCCAAATTCAATATAAACCCATTCCTAAATCCATAGCCAAACTCGAATTCGAAATCCCCGGTTCGAAACCCATCCGGCGTTCAGAACAGTCATTCCGAACCCAAATCCGGAAATCTACTTTTAAACCAAAATCCTCGCCTAATCACAAATCACGTTTCATAATCCATTTATCATCATCAGAAAACAGTTATAGATTGAAATCCCTAAGTATGGCATCAAAATCCGAAATCCAACTTTTCTCGAAAACCGTGCAAAATCCCGGAAATGTCTCGAAAAACGTGCAAACATATCAACCACATGTAATCATCAACAAGAAGCATAAAAACATATTTAATATCATAAAACATCAATAAAACAGTTAGGCATGCTCATAAAGAAAGAAAGAGTCCACTCACAAATCAGGACGAGTCAATCGCGCTCCGTGCGCTCCTCGACCGTCTCAGGCGTCTCCCGTCCTGTCCATATGCACCAAATAGGGTCACAAATACATCAAGGATACTAACCTTAATTTCCCCAATTTTTCGGGAATTTATTAATATTTTAATCTTAAACCCTAAACCGTCCGGATTCCCGAACCACCACATAACATCGTCCGATCAACCCGAAAATCACACCTATGGATTCATTAGGACATTTAGAATCAAAACCATGTTGGAAGGTTGGCCGGAATCCTCCCCACGCGCCTCCACGCGCCGCCCAAAGTGGCTGCGCGTGGGCCTCACGCGCCTGCTACAGTGCTCCTTCAACCTCGAGTCACCCGGTTCTCCTCCGTTCCTCCACGGTTCTTCATCCTTCCAATCCCAATTGCACCGTCCAGTCCCCAGCAATCCTTTCCCTTCCTAACTTTTTAAAATCAAAGCCTAAACCCTATCGTTCACGGCCATGAAACAGACAGCCCGTGGCCCCTGTTTTGGCCGCCAGCCACCCAGGTCCTCCTCCGTCACGGCACCACATTCAGACAACTCCTAGGACCTCCCTGAACCTCAACCTAACCTCCAAATCCCTCGACTCTAGCTCTAAGTCCACGACTTTTGAAATCAAATTCACGGGAAAAACAGGGGATTCGAGTCTCACCTGCGATTCAGCCTCCGCCGTCTGCACCGCCGCGTGCCACGGTGCTCGTTTGGTCCCCTGCAAGCTCCTGAGCCTCCTACTGCCTTGGTTTGAGCCACTACACGGCACAACCACCGCCACAGGGCCACCGCCTCTCTGTTTTCCCAAAACTTCCAGCCTCTTCCGTCGTGCCTCCGTGCACGGTTGCAGCTCCAAAACACGATCAATAGCTCACCTTCGTCTCTCTGTCACTCTCACCAGTCATCAACTCCCTCACCCTTGCACTGAATCAATCGAACACCCACGATTTCTTCCCCTCTGTTTCTCTGTGTCGAAGACAATGGCACGGTTTGAAATTGGACAATGTATAACCGTGTGTATTTGAGATCACCCTAGAACCATCCAACCAGCCCCACGTGTCCTCTTCTTCATGGGCTGAAATGCAAAATATCCTAGCCCACTATGCCACTTGTTCTGATCTGATTGGGCTGAGGAGAAAAAGACTAAAATGCCCTTAGGTGTACAAATTACCATTTTACCCTCGAACTTCTCAGACCCGTAACTATTCCATCCGACGTCCGATGACAGCGTGCCGCCTGTCGTTGTACTCAGGACGTCGAGACCTATCTAACGGTCCTCGGTCTACGAGAAAATCACAAGTCCACCAAAAAGTCAACATTTCCCTCAATTAGTCCAAATTACGGTAACGCCCTCAATCTTCCGAACATCATAACTTTTCCTCCGATTGTTCGAATCGAACCTGCCACCTGTCTACGGACTCGTGACGTCCTAAACTACGTCATGGTCAAGGGTCAACACTCATCCAATCTGTAAATCAAAAAGTCAACTTTTGACGCACTATTTATAGGGGCAAAATCGTCCTTTTATACAAATATTTACAAAAAATTACATTTATACCCTTCCCGAAGGTATGGGTTGTTACATCATCCTCTTTATCATACAGAATGCATGTAAAGGTACTCTAATGCAAAAATCAGCTAGCATGATCCAGCACGGTGAGCCTTGATTGAATAGCCAACCACAGAACAAAACACGTATGAGGAATGACACTTGCAAACCAAACTATATTAGACTAAGACCAAGTAGGATTAACACCTCTAATCTTATTCCATAAAACAATCGAAGAAAACCTTGGATTCTGGGTAGCAATCTACTCAAAGCCTTCATACACTACATGTAACGATCCGTCCTGAATTTCAAGATTAGATTAGTGACTAATGGAGGATTAGTGTGTTTAATCGGTGATTAGTTGAGCGAAATCGAACGGACATTGTAAAATGACCGTTTTGCCTCTGATCTTGGGTAAAATGTTGACTTTTGACTCGGGGGGTCAAACGTACAAGGACCAATGATCGTGACTTAGATCGGGACGTCACGAGTCCGTAGAAAAGTGGCATGTCGAAATCGGATGTCGAACGAAAAAGTTATGGTCACGGGATCGAAATCAGGGATTTACGTCTCGGGATCTGAATAAAATATTAATTAATTCTGATTGGGCAAATATTTGTTAGTGGGGCCCTTGAATTAAGTGTCACTCATCCCATTGGTGACTTTTTCCCTAAAAAGGGGATCTTGGATTTGATTGGTCATTTCACTTAATTAATTAATTAATTAAAACTCACATCTCTTATTCTCTCTCTTCTTCCCCGTGCATCAGCCTTCATCATTTTCTTTGTTTTTCTTCTTCAAACCGTGCACCATCTCCATTTTCACCTCAAACAATCACACAAATGCATACCACCCCACTGACCGATCATTTTATGTGTTCTGGTGAGAGACTGAGAACGGAAAGGCTGATGGGCGGCCTAAGACACGGCGGGGATCACGGGGGCACGACGAAGGAAACTGAAACCCATAACCCATGAACAACCAAACCCAATCCTACATGAACACCCTCCAAACTTCATCTTTTTCTTGTGAACCTTGAATGGAAGTTGGAGAGGGAGTTGAGACAACCCCAACAGTGGCCACGGCAGCGCTCGCGACAGCGAGGTAAGCCCCAGAACCGAGAGCCCTGTTTTCGAGTCAAAAATGGTAGTTCGAGTTTTGATGTGTATTGATCGAATTGGTTAACCCTATTGTGTCCTAGGGATTGAGACGAGTTCGCAGGGCTTGGATTCGAGGAAAATGGTGGCCGAAAACGAGAGATAAAGAAGGAGGGATTTCAGGCGTACTGTTCCTACGATCACAGGTAACTTCCAGCCTCTGTTTTCAATTTCTAGGTTGAGGGATCTCTTAGGAAGGATTAGACGATATGAATGGAAGAAACGAGAAGCATTTTGGTGGTCGAACGACCGAGAATAGGCCGGGTCAAGCCACGGGTCACGGTGACCCGATTGCAGAACCCGATAGGGAACAGGGATGCCTGCTGACTTCATCTTGTCAATTCTGACAATATCAGACTGACATGTCAGATCTGGACCAATAGGGACTTGACACGTGGAACTATCAGGCTGTTAGTGCTGACGTCAGTGTTGACTTTTGGGGGTTGACTTTTTAGCGTTGACTTAGGGTTGATCAGGTACGTGGGGCACGTGTGAACAGTACTCGAGGTGGGCCCAATGTCATTTTAAAGGTTTCGATGATCCGGATCCAATGGTGGTGGTTTTGGGTCAATAGGAGATCGTTAGGTTGGTCAAATCGAGGTTTTTTACCTCGGGAAACGTGTTCGGGATATGTTGACTTTTTCAGGAATGAATAGAGTCTTGTTATGGATTTTTTAGGTTAGTAGTAACCTTTGGGTATGATTTGGACAGGTTTGAGAGTCTCGGTGATGGTGATTAGCCAAGGAAGGCGTATCGCACGCATATCAAGGTGGTAGCTAGGACGGTCTGTGAGTGGACCTTGATTTCTAAACTGTGATGCATGCATAAATTTTGTACATGTTTTATATATATGATTTTTATCATGATGAGAATGGATTGGTGATTTACATAATTACACGTATTTCGAGGTGATTTACGTATTTACACGTATATCGTGGTTTATGGTTTTACGTTGTGGTTATACGTGCTTGTGGTTATCGCCGTGAAATGGTGCTTGTCGAGCACCCATTGGAGGCTCGACTTCGGAGTGTTGGCGGTTCAAGATATCGATCGGTGATGAGTGCACCATGACCTAGATGTGGTCGCGTCAGTTGATATGTTCACGGTGACATACCAGGATTGAGAGCGGTCCTAGACGGATGGTTGCACACATCACTACCATTGTAATCGTGACTAACCCTGAGATATCGGGCTCAATGCCCAGTTGAGTCATGAGTTCGGGCTTGAGACCCAGTTGGTTTACGTTTGTGATTTCGGGTCGGGGACCCTAAATGGATTTCCGGGTTCATGACGGTTTATGGGGACCGGGCATGAATCCTTTGAAAGGTTTTAAAAATGTTTTTGGATTGGTTCATCATATACCATCCTTACTTATGGATTGTCTCCTCTGGGGAGGGTCGTTGGCCTGGGTGGACCCCGGAGTAGTCACGGAGCACTAACTGAGTGGAGTCGCCCCCGTTGGGTACCTTACTCTCAGAAAGGCTATTGGATTATACCCATAGGGAGGGTCATTGATCTACAGACATTGACCTAGGTGGACCCTAGGGAGACTTGGGATTTGAGACCCCGGGTAGCACGCGCGTAGCTTTAGATACCGTGACAGGATTGGTTATATATTATATGATCTATGTACTGGTTTTGGGCTGAGTCCCACATGGATTTGGACAATGGCCCGTATGATTGGTTTCATTTATGGTTTTGGGCTTAGTTCTCACATATGGTTCTTTGGGTAAATGGTTTTCGAATGCATGCATGCTTTTTAGTGAAGGGTATAAATGTCTTTTGTGAAACTGTTTTTATAAATTCTTTGTTTTTTCCACTCACAGCTTTTAATGTTTTGAATACCCTTCAGGCTGATCGCGGATGCGGGTTGTAGCAGAGATCGAGACATCACACTCCTCCTTTGGATCCTGGCGTATTCTGAAGCCCCGAGTGGGCTAAAGTCAGAATTTCCCTTGTCTGACACTCCGTGTCAGACAAGATCAGGCACATCCCGCGTTAATCCCGAGGGGGATTAGGACTGGTCCTGACACTCAGCCCGTCTCCGTCGTCTCTCTGTCGTCTCTCTGTTGTCACTTCTCTCTCACGTTCTCAGTTAAACACAAAGAAGATAATGGTATAATGGTTGAGTTGGGGTAGTGAGTGTTTTTGTTTTGGGAGGTTTAGCTTTCGGGGTTCACAAAGATGAAATGAGAGAGATGAGAGGTAAATGTTCAAAATATCCCATTAATTGGGTTGTGGGCCAATTATATGAGTGACACTTGTCACTCATCTATTAGCCCACCCAGATTTTCTGAAAAATCCACAAGTGACAACTGTATAAAAATCCCAAAAAATGTGAATAGTTTCGATTTATTTCTATGACCCATAAGTTTCCCGTCGAACGTCCAATTTTGACGTGCCGCCTATCTACGGACTCGTGACGTCTCGATCTATGTAGCGGATATTGATTAATGTCCAAAAGGTATTGTCAGGGCCCACCCCTAATCCCCCAGGATTAAGGGTTAAACTCCGCTCCCGTCTGACTTGCGTATGACACAAGGGCCAAACTGACGTCTTGTAACGACCCGTCCCGAATATCGGGATTTAATAATATTTAATTGTGATTTACTAATCTGGGATTAGTTGGGCGATTTCGGACGAATTGTGCAAAATGACCGTTTTGCCCCTGGGCGTGGGCAAAACCTTGACTTTTATTTCGGATGGTCAAATGGACTTTGACCGATGACCGTGATGTAGTTCGGGACGTCACGAGTTCATAGACAGGTGGCACGTTCGATTCCGACGTTCGTGGTGAAAGTTATGTTGTACGGAAGTCCAGGGGCATTTTCGTAATTTGGACGAAAGAAGGGGAAATGTTGACTTTTTGACCGGGATGTCCGATGGCCGAGGGCCAAGGACCGTTACGTAGGTTTCGTCGATGCGAATCCAACGATAGGCGGCACGCCGAAATCGGAGATTCGACGACGAAGTTATGGGTCACGGAAGTTTGGTTTCGTTATGCACGCATTACGAGGCGTGGACACGTGGCGTTTTCTGATTTGGCCTGGAATTCTGAGTGGGACACGTGGACCACTAATCTTTAATTATTGGGATCAGATCTGGATTGGTCAGATTGATTAAATTATTGGATTAAAAAAATATAAAGTATTCCCACTTATTGCATCTTTTGATCTGGACCCTTAATCTCAATGGTGAGATTGAATCTGGACCATTCATTTTTCCTTATCATCTCCCTTCCCATTTTATATTTGCTTACCTGCACAACCATTCGAACCGTGCACCCAAAACTTTCACACATCTCCTCTGTGCACATGTGTGGGTCACTGAAATTGTGAGAACCAGCGGGAGGCGGCAGGACGTCGGCGGCGGCAGCGGTGGTCCACGGCGGCCGTGTAAACCCGGGAGGAAGTTTTGCCCAGGTTTTTGGAAATCGACGATCCGTCGTGTTTCTGAGCTCCTTCTCGACTCCTTTGGGACTTGGGGTCAGAAACAGACACGGGAGACTGGGTTTCGAAGCTCGAAGTGAGCTGGGCACGGCGGGGACGGCGGTGCCCGTAACCCGGTTCGAAACCAAAAATGGTGAACGGGTTTTGGATGAGTTTTGGACGTTGGATTTGATCCTACGGTGTTCTCTGAGCTTAAACAAACCTTGTGGACGTGATTTTGGGACTCGAGGCGGCCGGAATTGGGAGGAAGGACGATCGGAATTCTGAGCTTCGGGTTTGTGTTCAGAGGTATGATTCGAGACGTTACTTTTGGTTTTTGTTTCCACGGAACTATTGGTTGAACTCAGACGATCTTGCAGGTGAAAACCCCGTCCAAAATGATGGAGAAATGACCGAGAACCGGTCGGGTTGGCCCGCGGGTCACGGCGACCCGTTTACCAGTCGTTCGGGTTGAACGACGGTGAACAGTACCCGGCGCGTGGGTTTCACGCGCAGGGAGTTCAACCGGCGCGTGGGGGCGCGTGTGAGGTAATTTTGGGAAACTTCCAACATGACTTTTATCCTATACATTGTAACGAACATTTTGGGATTGGTTTCGTGTCGATCGGACACCGTCTCGATATTGTTCGGGATGTCCGAAGGTTTTAAATCCAGTTTAAAAATACTTAAAAATTCGGGAAAATTACGGGACTTGAATAGGATGTTAATGATGAGGTTAGTGATCCTCTAAATTGATTTGAACAGGATTGGGAGTCCCGGTGATAGTGAGGTGGCCCGGGAAGGCCTATGGCACGCGTATCGAGGCGCTCGGTTAAACGGTCTGTGAGTGGACATTGGTTTCATAAATTCGATGCATGCATAACTGTTTTATGATTGTTATAATTATGATCAAATGATTTACTTTGGATATCGGTAAATTTAAAATGATTTCACGCATTTCGAGGTGAATTACGTATTTGCACGTAAACCGAGATTTTCTGGATTTTCACCGATTTCCATAAATGTGGTTGGATATGATTTCATGAAACGGTTACGAACTTGAATAATGTGAAATCGGGCCAGGGGCCCAGTTAACATGTGGATCGGGCCAGGGGCCCAGTTAACTTGTGAAATCGGGCCAGGGGCCCAGTTGATTTCTACATGTGATTGCGGGTCGGGGACCCTAAAATGGAATTGAATAAATGTTTTCTGGTTTACATTTTATATATGTTCACATGCTGGAATCTATAAATGGTTTTGATGATATTTCGGTTATGGCACGTTTCACGGTATTTGGGCATGAGACCCGTTTGATGAAACGTAACGAATGGTTCGGATTTTATCTATGTATACCAATATGTTTTGCATGTGGATATCTATAAAATGTATTTGGTACTGCACTGTATAGATCCTTCCATATTGTATTGTCTCCTCCGGATGAGGTACCCCGGAGAGGTCACGGACGTCTAGTACGTCCAGCGTCTATGACGCTAAGCATCGGGGATGCTGTACCCGAACGGGGTTCGGGGATTGAACTCGGAATTGAGACCCGAGTGGCACGCGTAGCCTTGTGATTGTGACCTTATTGACGTCAGGGACGTCAGACATCAGGGATGTCGGATTGGAGTGTATAGTGCAGTGGCTAAAATTATGGTTATGGTTATTATTATATGCCTTATGGTTTATATTACTGGATTTATGAAATAACTCTTGGATTTACTTTTGGAAATTGAAACTATGCTTTGGTTTCCGGGCTAAAGCCCTAATGGTTATTTCTAAATAAATATGGGATTATTGGTTTTGGTGCATGCATATGATTTTACTGAGGGGCATAAATGTCTTATAAATGTTTTAAACAGACTTGTTTATTTTCGTCCACTCACAGCTTTTGTTTTCAATGCCCTTCAGGTTGATTCCGGATACGACTGCAGCAGAGACTTGAGCATCGCACACCTCCTCCATCGATCCTTACGCACTCTGGAAGCCCGGTTGGGCAACGGCAATCGGTTATCCCTTGTCTGGCGCCTCTTGTCAGACGGGAGCACGTCACATTCCATGGTAATCCCGGGGGGATTGGGATGGGTCGTGTCAAGTGGTATCAGAGCAGGTTTTGCTCTTTTGTGCGCGAAGGACGAGGGTGTGATGTCTCTTTGGGCTGCTGTTCCGTTGTCAACCTGATAGATAGTTTTGGATTTGTATGGTGAATTGGGAGTGTTTGGCCCGATACGCCGTGCATTGATGCGATTCAACCCAAGTGGGGTTGTATACGATTAACTGGTAATGTGGGACCGTCGGTTCGGTCATGTGATGATGGGTTGTTGTGCCACTGGGCACAACTGGGTTCAGGGAACCCCAATTGAATAATGGTTTGGGAATGCGAAACTCAGTTGAGTATTGGTCTAAGTTTTGGACCCTAGTAGTGTTGGCTAGTGTACGGGGGTTGGTGCATCGGAGTTAGCCGATGACCTTCGTGGTGGAACCCACGTTGAGTTGACGATGGGATTGGATTGGACGTCTATATGATGTCAGGACCGCGGGGTCGGTCAGGTTGTGGATTTTACTGCAAAAGGCAGTTGGGTTCGGTGGAACCCTAGGGTGTGACCTTGGAACCCTAATTTATAATTGATGGACCGAAAGGTGAACCTTAAGTGAGAATTTGTGCTGCGACGTGCGGCTGAGGTCTTGGATGACCATGTGGATGACTCTAGTGAGTCTTATGGGTTCGATCTACGGATGCGGTTATGAGATAAAATATAGAATACCGTGTTGGATCGAATAGTAGTGTGATGTGTGGATACGGATCTTGACAACGATGACTGTTGGTCGACAGTTGTGTCGAGATGACTGGCTATCGAGGGTATTTAGTGTGGTTTTAATATTTGGGGATGTTCAGGGAACGTCCATTATCCTGATGTGCCAGTGGTCAAATTGGAGGTACCCATAGTCGTGGGGTATGAGTGCTGTTACGGGATCGTCGTTCGTAATGAACGGAGATCCAGGGTAACAACTTTGCACACTGTGTGCTAGCATGGATGTTCGTGTGCTATGTATGGATGTCGGTATGGTGATACCTTTATGCCAATACTAGTATGGATGCCTGTGTGCTGATACTGGTATTGATGATGGTGCGTGGTGCTGGTACTAGCACTGGTGCTGGTACCGGTGTCGGTGATTGTGATGACGAGGAGCCACCATTTGGGGTGTGACTCTGTCATGATGGACAGATGATTGGTATCTGCGACTCAGTGGTGGTTGAGTCTTGGACTGGATGGGATCCAGTGGAGGTTGTGTCGTGTTGGGATAAGTCCTAACAGATATATGACGACAAGTGATGAACGGATAAAATGGTATGATTGAAACTTGGGGAATCTAGGGACGATGTTCCCTATGTCATGCGAGTTGGTGGATTTGGGGAGTTGTGGTCAACTCCGAGATTGGTAAGTTTGTGTACTGCTTATATCCCCTGAGAGTACAAGGAAATTATTGAAATTTGAAAAGTCGGGGAAACCATTCGTGGTGGTGATGTGGGATTTTGTGATTGTGAATCACTTGGAACCTGAGGATTGAACCTGTTTAGGTTGAGATGTGAGACGGAGGCAGTATGGTATGCACATTCAGGCAAAATTTTGGATGTTCCGTTCGGAATCGGGGTGTGTGCATACATGATTATTGACGGACGTGAGGTCCGAGTAATGAATCAATTTTGGACACGTGGTGGTCCAAGTGAGTATGGACATGGGCAGTCCAGTGGTTGGACTTGACATCTCATTGGGAGCATGTCTGTTTCCAACATGGTTGGAACTCCCGATCCGGGGAGAGTTGTGATTGGGGGAACGAGAGGAGTGCTCGTTTCCGCATCAGTGATTGGTATTCCGAAGTCATTAGGGTTGACTTCATATTTTCTGCCGTGGCAGATGATGATTGTTGCTACCAGTACGTTGAGCGTGTATTGGTTGGTGGACCCATGATTGGCTTGGGGTCATTGGACACAAGAAGTTGTGTATGATTTTGGAATTGGTGGTGGTATGCGTGGTCATCTTTCCACCAAGGGAAATTTGGCGAAGGATTCAATTGAGGGTGTAAGACCCTACGATCAGCTTCCGGATGGACTGTTAGCTATGTGAGCATGTGTGGATCCTAGGTGGATCTGATTTGCGATGTTGTCGACTTTGGTCGATGTGACGATCTAGGATCGTGATATTACTTGTCGGGTGACGTAGCGATGGATATGGATTGTGATCTTGATGATCCAGATGGGTGGAGAGTTTATCACTCTTACCTTAGTATGTGAGTCGTAGATGACGGGACTGAACTTCTTTTCGGAGTGAGTCCATATGGTTGTTACTCGGTTGAGTAGGTTTCCGATGTGGTCGGATTTTGTCAACCTTTGACGTGTGGATATTGGGATTGGCTTCCCTATGAAGTCAATCGAGTGTTTTGGAGAGGCAACCGATAGATTCGGTTACGTTACGTCTTGATGGACGTAAACAAGATTTTGGGTTTTGGAATCGAATTTCTGGGTGACGATTCAGGATTCGATTGCGAAGCTCGAAAATGGATTACCGGATTTGGGTGCGGAATGATTATTCCAATGCTAGCTTACGGAATAATGATTTCGGATTCGGATCTGGAACTGGAATAAAAATATGATGTTGGGTTCGGGTTCGGGATTTCTTACGAAATTGCGGATTCGGATTCGGAATTTGGAACTAGATGACGGGTGGAGTTCGTTTTGTCTCATGTTGGTTTGGGCAAATGTACTCCATTACTAGAACGTGTTTGGCTATGACCTGGGTGGCTATAGTCAGATTGATGGATTGAGGTACGTACAGGGTACGTTGTACGAGGATTGATACTGGTTAGGCTAAGTGGCGTCTAATGGCGGTACATGGGATGTACCAGTGGTGTGTAACTAATGTGTTGGTAATCGGCTTGGTTCTGATATCATTTGTTTGGCTGTATTGTGGACTGGACATTGGATACTGTGCGCTGGGCAGATTGATCTTGTCGAGTTCAGTGATTTTATGAGCAGGTGCTCTTAGCCATGGTTGGCTTGTGGAACCCTAGTATTGTGATGCGTGTTCACTGCTGGGCTGGTATTCAATGTGTTCCAGTTGCACCACTTGATTGAGTTAATTGACGGTATACGTACACTCAGGATGAGTGAATTGGTGGTCAGAGTAACCACGAGTAGCCTTGTGTGACTTGATCACACCGTGATTTCCCAGCGTCTTGGTTCGCTGCGGGAGTCGGCGATTATGGACATTGGGATTTATTTTGTGTCGCAGGATTGGGCTTGCCCTGCGAATTGAGATCATGTGGTTGATCTTGCGCTACATCGAGAGTGATGTAGTACGTGGTGTTGTCACGGATAGACAGATGGTTGGGGCTTTACTAGGGTGGTAAAGTTTTGTGATGACAGTTTGACTGGTGGTGTCAGCGTGGACTGACAAATGAGATTTGGTGACTCCCAACGGGAGCAAATGTAAGGATTTATTGGCAATGGAAAGGAACCATCTAGCTGAAGGAGTCAGCTAAATGGTTAGGCGATTTTATCGCGGATCAGGTGATCATTTTCACTCGAGGTGGTCGAGTGTTGTTGCTATTATGACGTATGACTGAGATGGTATGTCTGGGTACAAACGAGGCTGGTGTTGTCCCAGTATGTGGGTGTACAAGTGTACACAGATGTGTGGTCGAATTGTTTTCCACAAGGTGGTTGTGGAATAAGATTGTTGGTAATTTCGAGGACGAAATTCTTTAAGGAGGGAAGGTTGTAACGACCCGTCCCGAATATCGGGATTTAATAATATTTAATTGTGATTTACTAATCTGGGATTAGTTGGGCGATTTCGGACGAATTGTGCAAAATGACCGTTTTGCCCCTGGGCGTGGGCAAAACCTTGACTTTTATTTCGGATGGTCAAATGGACTTTGACCGATGACCGTGACGTAGTTCGGGACGTCACGAGTTCATAGACAGGTGGCACGTTCGATTCCGACGTTCGTGGTGAAAGTTATGTTGTACGGAAGTCCAGGGGCATTTTCGTAATTTGGACGAAAGAAGGGGAAATGTTGACTTTTTGACCGGGATGTCCGATGGCCGAGGGCCAAGGACCGTTACGTAGGTTTCGTCGATGCGAATCCAACGACAGGCGGCACGCCGAAATCGGAGATTCGACGACGAAGTTATGGGTCACGGAAGTTTGGTTTCGTTATGCACGCATTACGAGGCGTGGACACGTGGCGTTTTCTGATTTGGCCTGGAATTCTGAGTGGGACACGTGGACCACTAATCTTTAATTATTGGGATCAGATCTGGATTGGTCAGATTGATTAAATTATTGGATTAAAAAAATATAAAGTATTCCCACTTATTGCATCTTTTGATCTGGACCCTTAATCTCAATGGTGAGATTGAATCTGGACCATTCATTTTTCCTTATCATCTCCCTTCCCATTTTATATTTGCTTACCTGCACAACCATTCGAACCGTGCACCCAAAACTTTCACACATCTCCTCTGTGCACATGTGTGGGTCACTGAAATTGTGAGAACCAGCGGGAGGCGGCAGGACGTCGGCGGCGGCAGCGGTGGTCCACGGCGGCCGTGTAAACCCGGGAGGAAGTTTTGCCCAGGTTTTTGGAAATCGACGATCCGTCGTGTTTCTGAGCTCCTTCTCGACTCCTTTGGGACTTGGGGTCAGAAACAGACACGGGAGACTGGGTTTCGAAGCTCGAAGTGAGCTGGGCACGGCGGGGACGGCGGTGCCCGTAACCCGGTTCGAAACCAAAAATGGTGAACGGGTTTTGGATGAGTTTTGGACGTTGGATTTGATCCTACGGTGTTCTCTGAGCTTAAACAAACCTTGTGGACGTGATTTTGGGACTCGAGGCGGCCGGAATTGGGAGGAAGGACGATCGGAATTCTGAGCTTCGGGTTTGTGTTCAGAGGTATGATTCGAGACGTTACTTTTGGTTTTTGTTTCCACGGAACTATTGGTTGAACTCAGACGATCTTGCAGGTGAAAACCCCGTCCAAAATGATGGAGAAATGACCGAGAACCGGTCGGGTTGGCCCGCGGGTCACGGCGACCCGTTTACCAGTCGTTCGGGTTGAACGACGGTGAACAGTACCCGGCGCGTGGGTTTCACGCGCAGGGAGTTCAACCGGCGCGTGGGGGCGCGTGTGAGGTAATTTTGGGAAACTTCCAACATGACTTTTATCCTATACATTGTAACGAACATTTTGGGATTGGTTTCGTGTCGATCGGACACCGTCTCGATATTGTTCGGGATGTCCGAAGGTTTTAAATCCAGTTTAAAAATACTTAAAAATTCGGGAAAATTACGGGACTTGAATAGGATGTTAATGATGAGGTTAGTGATCCTCTAAATTGATTTGAACAGGATTGGGAGTCCCGGTGATAGTGAGGTGGCCCGGGAAGGCCTATGGCACGCGTATCGAGGCGCTCGGTTAAACGGTCTGTGAGTGGACATTGGTTTCATAAATTCGATGCATGCATAACTGTTTTATGATTGTTATAATTATGATCAAATGATTTACTTTGGATATCGGTAAATTTAAAATGATTTCACGCATTTCGAGGTGAATTACGTATTTGCACGTAAACCGAGATTTTCTGGATTTTCACCGATTTCCATAAATGTGGTTGGATATGATTTCATGAAACGGTTACGAACTTGAATAATGTGAAATCGGGCCAGGGGCCCAGTTAACATGTGGATCGGGCCAGGGGCCCAGTTAACTTGTGAAATCGGGCCAGGGGCCCAGTTGATTTCTACATGTGATTGCGGGTCGGGGACCCTAAAATGGAATTGAATAAATGTTTTCTGGTTTACATTTTATATATGTT
The DNA here is from genome assembly GCA_032719365.1 of Prinsepia uniflora. NCBI lineage: Eukaryota > Viridiplantae > Streptophyta > Magnoliopsida > Rosales > Rosaceae > Prinsepia > Prinsepia uniflora. The sequence continues at coordinate 76,242,548 of CM064863.1, forward strand.
CACATGCTGGAATCTATAAATGGTTTTGATGATATTTCGGTTATGGCACGTTTCACGGTATTTGGGCATGAGACCCGTTTGATGAAACGTAACGAATGGTTCGGATTTTATCTATGTATACCTATATGTTTTGCATGTGGATATCTATAAAATGTATTTGGTACTGCACTGTATAGATCCTTCCATATTGTATTGTCTCCTCCGGATGAGGTACCCCGGAGAGGTCACGGACGTCTAGTACGTCCAGCGTCTATGACGCTAAGCATCGGGGATGCTGTACCCGAACGGGGTTCGGGGATTGAACTCGGAATTGAGACCCGAGTGGCACGCGTAGCCTTGTGATTGTGACCTTATTGACGTCAGGGACGTCAGACATCAGGGATGTCGGATTGGAGTGTATAGTGCAGTGGCTAAAATTATGGTTATGGTTATTATTATATGCCTTATGGTTTATATTACTGGATTTATGAAATAACTCTTGGATTTACTTTTGGAAATTGAAACTATGCTTTGGTTTCCGGGCTAAAGCCCTAATGGTTATTTCTAAATAAATATGGGATTATTGGTTTTGGTGCATGCATATGATTTTACTGAGGGGCATAAATGTCTTATAAATGTTTTAAACAGACTTGTTTATTTTCGTCCACTCACAGCTTTTGTTTTCAATGCCCTTCAGGTTGATTCCGGATACGACTGCAGCAGAGACTTGAGCATCGCACACCTCCTCCATCGATCCTTACGCACTCTGGAAGCCCGGTTGGGCAACGGCAATCGGTTATCCCTTGTCTGGCGCCTCTTGTCAGACGGGAGCACGTCACATTCCATGGTAATCCCGGGGGGATTGGGATGGGTCCTGTCACGTCTAACCTCCGTGTAACACGTAAATCGGACAAGGGAGTTCCGACCCGACCTTCCAGAAACTTCCGAACTTCCTAGAGTGCGCAGAGTCTACTGTGGATTGTACGTATCATGTCTCCGTCTCTCTCGACCAATAGTGACAGGACCCATCCCAATCCCCCCGGGATTAGTGCGGGATGACCCTGCTCCCGTCTGACACGAAGTGTCAGACAACGGATATTTCCGACCTTTGCCCTCCCGGGCTATCAGAGTACGCTAGGATCCGGAGGAGGTATGTGATATCTCGGTCTCTACTACAGTCCACATCCGCTGTCAACCTGAAAGGCAGTCAAAACATTAAAAGCTGTGATCGTCCGAGCTGCCGCCTCGATTTGCATGCCATTTGGATCCCCGAGCCGATCACCATCACCGGGACTCTCAAACCTGTCCAAATCGTAATAGAAGGTTACTAACTACTTAATTAACCTCCCACTAAAGCCCCGTAATTTTCCCGTATTTTTAACTATTTTTAATCCCGAACCTAAACCTTCCGATGCCCCGAAACATATCGAGACGGTATCCGATCGACACGAAACCAGTCCCAAAATGTTCGTTACATCGAATAGAAGATTTCACATGTTGAACACATCCCCAAATTCTCCCCACGCGCCCACACGTGCCGCCTGAAGTGGCTGCGCGTGGGCTTCACGCGCCAGCTACAGTATCGTCTCCTACTTCGGTCAGACCGGTCCGAACCGGTCCGGTCCGGTTTTTCCTGCAACTTGGACCGGCGTAACCGGTCCAGGTCTCCTTCTCCCTCATTTTTGGTCCGTTTGCTTCCATTCCAATTCCTAAATTCCTATTTATTCATTTCCTATCTAACCCAATCAATCAAACTACCTAAAACCTTCGAAATCCGACCGGTTCAATTGAACCCCTCACGGTTCAAAAATCCAAAACCTTCCCTAGTCTTCCTCGACGTCTAACCACCTCAAATCCTTCCTAACAACGTCCTAACAACCTATTTAACTCATTAAAATTGTCCAAATCGACCCATAACAATTAAAACTGAAAATGGATTGAAATCGGTTAAAACCGATACATGCGCACGGTTTTCTCCTCCGCCGTGCACGGCGGTGCTGCCTGGGCCAGCCACCACGTCCAACCGGTCCCCTTCATCTCTATGTCCTCTCAGCTAAGCTCACAGGTCAAGGGTTTGGTATTTGGGTGAGGAATGGGATCGGGTTTGTGTTTGGGAACAAAGAAAATGGACGATGCACGGGGATGGGTTTTGGTGCATGAATGGGTGAAGTTGGCCAGTGGATGGGTGACAAGTGTCACTCATCCATTGGTTGCTGAAAAGTAACTGGGCCCACAAAAGACAAAACTTACTTTTTGTCTCGTAAAACGTGTCGCTATGAATAGTAACCTGGGACTTCCGTGAACCGTAACTTCGCCGTCGAACGTCCGAATTTGAACGTGCCACCGGTCTATGAATTCGTGATGTCACAAGCTACGTCACGGTCATCGGTCAAAGTCCATTTGACCGTCCGATTGAAAAGTCAACGTTTTGCCACGACTAGGGGCAAAACGGTCATTTCGCATCGTTGGTCCGATTTCGCCCAACTAATCACGGATTAACCTCACTAATCATGATTAGTCACTAATCTAATCGTGGAATTTGGGACGGGTCGTTACAACCTTCCCTCCTTAATTAATTTCGACCTCGAAATTCCAACCGACCTAAATCCAACCGTTCTTCCCTCCTTAATTAGTTTCATTCTCGAAACTCCAACTATCCTGATTCTACAACCACCTCGTGGAAAGTACAATCTACCTCGCAACACGCGTACACTCGTACACCAACTAACCGGAACAAAACTCGTCTGCAACCAGACGTGACACTAACACTTGCGTCGCATCGACTACACTCGACCACGTCGAATGCCAGTAATCATACGCTCCTAATCGACACCACTTGTCAAATCTACCGTTTTCGTTGACACAACCAACTCAACGGTTCCCTTTCTCACTAACCAATCTATCCTGATGTCTGCTCCCACTGGGAGTCACCAAACCACACTCAACGATCCACACTGACACCTTCGACAATTGTCACCACTTGACAGTCGCCAGTCAAAAACTAACACTATACCCATAATCACTCGACCTGTGTGTAACCGGACCCATCAGAAAACCATGACCCAGTGCACAGTATCCAATATCCAGTTCACGACCTCAACAAATCCGATGGTATCGAAACTAAGCCGATTACCAACACGTTCACCAATGTACCACTGGTATATCCAAAATACCGCTACCAGACACCACAAGCCTATTCAGTATCGTACCTCGAACAACGTACAAGGTACATACGACTACCCATCAATCAGACTACAACCACCCAGGTAGTAGCCAGTCACGTTTCAATAATGGAGTCCATTTGTCCAATCCAGTATTAGACAAATCGAAACTCCAACCCATCATCTATTTCCAAATCCGAATCCGAATCCGCAATTTCGTAAGAAATCCCGAATCCAAATCCAGAAATCATATCCATAATCATGTTCAAATTCGAATCCGAAACTATTATTCCGTAAGCTAGCATTTGGAATAACCATTTCGAACCCAAATCCATAAAAAGAAAATCCACAGTCAAGCTTTAGAATCAAATCCTGAATCGTCACCCAGAATCCAATTCCAAAACCCAAATACAGAAATCCTCTTTCAAGTTCCAAAATCAAATCCTGAATCGTCATCCAGAAATCTGATTCCAAAACCTGAAATCTCGTTCTCGTCTACCGAGACGCACCATATCCGAACCTATCGGATACCTGCTCCACCGATTACCACATTACCATCGATTGACTTCATAGGGAAGTCAATCCCAACATCAACAAAACACTAGGTCAGACAAAATCCGACCTCGTCAGACACCTACTCCCCTGAGTAATATACCATACGGGATTTACCTTGAAAAGAAGTTCAGTCCCAACATCCTCAACTCAAACGTCCAGGTAAGAGTGATAAACTCCCCACCTATCTGGATCATCAAAATCACGATCCAGATCCATAACGATACCCAAAGTCCTAAACCAATTCCCACATCTAAACAGATTAGTCAACGACGAGACACGCCGAGATTGTGGGTTCTCACTGATTACCTCGTATCGATCCTTGGCATTCCACCTAGGAAAATCAAGAATAATTCCAATATGATGACATCAAAACTCAACCTACGTGAATGCAACCAAAACTCATTGCATTCACCACGTCACGTAATCCAACATCGTCTGCCACCAAGCAGAAGATGAGAAATCTTAGTCACCTAACTTCGATATACTCAATTCTCCGGATGGCCCAAGATAAATCACGGGTCCACCAACCAATAAACGATCGGTGTACTAGTGGCAACCAACAACATCTACATCATCAACATCATCTACCATCATCAATCATGGTAGAACCTGAGAAGTCGCCCTAATGACTTCGAAATACCAAATACCAATGCGGAAAAGCCGCATTCCATTCGTCACCTCAATCGCAACCTCTCGCGATTTCGAAGTTCCAACAAGATTGGAAACAACATACCTGGACATCAACCACGTGTCCCTTAACCAATTTAACTCTATTTGAGATCCACTCTGGGACCAGAGATACCGAACATATGCCCATTACGATGGATGTGACTCAACGTCATCACAATCACCAGCACCAGTACCAGCACGAGTACCAGCACCAACGAACTATCACCTGCACTAGTATCAGCACACAGGCATCCATACTAGTCGCAGCACACCAACACCAGCACACCGTGTGCAAAACTGACAACCCTGGATCTCCACTCATACCAAACGACGATCCCGTACCTCTACTCAAATAGGAGAAACTCTGCCTCCCTCGTACCCAACAACTCTGGGTACAGTCACCCTGACAACTCATACGAGAAAAGGAAACGCTCCCCGAACGTCCCCGATTCCCAACAACCATACTACAACCATTCTCGGTAGTAGCGCCTGCCACAGACTCGTGCAGACCTAACTTCCAAGCATCGCTACCGAGATTGGCATCCAACGGAATCAACCGCCCTTATTAACCACTCCGTATCCCACTCAGGGATTCCATCGACAAGTACCAACCCTGGTAACTCGTCCAACTAATCACTAACCAGTCGTGACTCGACTAAACCAAATGTCGTTTACCAGGTTGCCCATGACCTTAGTTGCACCAAACCACAACTGAATAGTACGACGACCAACTAGGTCTAACCAATAAATACAACCTCGACTGCGAAGTGCAGTCCCAACACAAGCTAACATGACTAGACCGACTACCGAATCCAAATTCGAATAATCGTCCAAGTCAAACCACTCGTCAACTCACATTTCTGAACCATACACATCCTACCTTAGGATTCCACGAATCTGGCTGCTCCCAATAGCATAGCCACCAAACACAACAAGAGCCGACCATCGAATGGTCACAACACCAAACTACCGTCAAAACGATCCTACGACGTCGTGAAGACGATCCCAACTAACTGTCTCACGATCACACTCCAAAGTACGAATACGTTAATCCTTCCGTAGGGTCCAACTCTGTCAACCCTGACAGAACTATGGCAACCCCGGCATCTAGTGTCGAACCAAGACATATCACGATACAATCCTACTAACTATCGTATCGGCATCCCAATAATCAGGTTGACCACGAACTGTAGCCCCTTGAGATATCACATCCTCGACCTGCGTAAGGAGTAGTACGCAAAACACGCTCTGAAATTCAGAGTAACATGAACAACCATGCTCTGATAAGCATCATACGAGCAATCCTATGCTTTGATACCACGCTGACAGGACCCATCCCAATCCTCCCGGGATTAGTGCGGGATGACCCTGCTCCCGTCTGACACGAAGTGTCAGACAAGGGATATTTCCGACCTTTTCCCTCCCGGGCTATCAGAGTACGCCAGGATCCGGAGGAGGTATGTGATATCTCGGTCTCTACTACAGTCCACATCCGCTGTCAACCTGAAAGGTAGTCAAAACATTAAAAGCTGTGAGTGGACAAAACAAAAGTTTATAAAAACATTTTAACGAAGATATTTGTACCCTTCACTAAAAAGCATGCATGCATTCGAAAACCGTTTAACCAAAGAAACCATATGTGGGAACTAAGCCCAAAACCAAGATTTAAAGAACCATAATGAAAACGACTGTACGGGCCACTGCCCAAATCCTGTGTAACCACACATCACATATCATATATCATATACACATATAATTCACACAACCAATCCTGTCACGGTTTCCAAAGCTACGCGCGTGCTACCCATGTCTCAATCCGAGTCTTCTCAAAGTCAAGATCAATGTCCGCAGACCACTGACCTTACCCGAGGTAATAGTAATCATAGCCTTCCTGAGAGTAAGGAACCCAACTGGGGGGTGACTCCACTCAGTCGGTGCTCCGTGACTACTCCGGGGTCCACCCAGGCCAACGACCCTCCCCAGAGGAGATAATAGAAGTAAAGGAAGATATATGAATACATATATATACATAACATAAACATTCATGCCCGGTTCCCTTGAACCGTCATGATCCATAACATCCATTAACCAAGGTTCATACCAGTTCCCATAAACCGTCGTGAACTACAATGACCTTTCCAGAGTTCATGCCGGTTCCCGTAAACCGTCATGAACTTGGAAATCCACGTAGGGTCCCTGACCCGAAATCATAAACCGTAAAGTAACTGGGTCTCGTGCCCGAACATATGACTCAACTGGGCACCGTGCCCGATATCTAAGGGTCAGTCACGACTCCGATCATAGTGATGTGTGCAACCATCCATCTAGGACCGCCCTCAATCCTGGTATGTCGCCGTGAACGTATCAACTGACGCGACCACCACAAGATCATGGTGCACTCATCACCGATCGATATCCTGAACCGTCAGCACTCCGAAGTCGAGCCTCCCTAGGCTGCTCGACAACGAATCGTGCATCGTGACCTCTCCGGAAAGAACACCTCCCAATCCGGAGGCGAGCGTCGTATCGTTGATCGCCGTGCACATAGCACCCGTCGCGACCACGATTTAGACCCGAAGGTCGTAAATAGCGTCATATGCCCGAGACAAAACCCAAATGGGTCTCATACCCGAGTTTATCCTTTTAGAAATCCAAAACCTTTCATTTAGACCAATAAAGAAATACAGACCCGTATAAGCACCGTATAAGGTCGAAACCTCGAAATACGTGCTTACACGTAACCACATACAAATGCACCCATGGAATCACAAACAAGCATTTAAAACATATAATAAACATTTATGCATGCACCAATTTAGAAAACAAAGTCCACTCACAGACCGTCCGAGCTGCCGCCTCGATTTGCGTGCCATTCGGCTCCCCGAGCCGATCACCATCACCGGGACTCTTGAACCTGTCCAAATCGTAATAGAAGGTTACTAACTACTTAATTAACCTCCCACTAAAACCCCGTAATTTTCCCGTATTTTTAACTATTTTTAATCCCGAACCTAAACCTTCCGATGCCCCGAAACATATCGAGACGGTGTCCGATCGACACGAAACCAGTCCCAAAATATTCGTTACATCGAATAGAAGATTTCACATATTGAACACATCCCCAAATTCTCCCCCACGCGACCACACGCGCCGCCTGAAGTGGCTGTGCGTGGGCTTCACGCGACAGCCACAGTATCGTCTCCTACTTCGGTCAGACCGGTCCGGTTTTTCCTGCAACTTGGACCGGCGTAACCGGTCCAGGTCTCCTTCTCCCTCATTTTCGGTCCGTTTGCTTCCATTCCAATTCCTAAATTCCTATTTCTTCATTTCCTATCTAACCCAATCAATCAAACTACCTAAAACCTTCGAAATCCGACCGGTTCAATTGAACCCCTCACGGTTCAAAAATCCAAAACCTTCCCGAGGCTTCCTCGACGTCTAACCACCCTCAAATCCTTCCTAACAATGTCCTAACAACCTATTTAACTCATTAAAATCGTCCAAATCGACCCATAACAATTAAAACTGAAAATGGATTGAAATCGGTTAAAACAGATACCTGCGCATGGTTTTCTCCTCCGCCGTGCACGGCGGTGCTGCCTGGGCCAGCCACCAAGTCCAGCCGGTCCCCTTCATCTCTCTGTCCTCTCAGCTAAGCTCACAGGTAGAGGGTTTGGTATTTGGGTGAGGAATGGGATCGGGTTTGTGTTTGGGAACAAAGAAAATGGACGATGCACGGGGATGGGTTTTGGTGCATGAATGGGTGAGGATGGACAGTGGATGGGTGACAAGTGTCACTCATCCATTGGTTGCTGAAAATTAACTGGGCCCACAAAAGACAAAACTTACTTTTCGTCTCGTAAAACGTGTCGTTGTGAATAGTAACCTGAGACTTCCGTGAACCGTAACTTCGCCGTCGAACGTCCGAATTTGAACGTGCCACCTGTCTATGAACTCGTGACGTCACAAGCTACGTCGCGGTCATCGGTCAAAGTCCATTTGACCGTTCGATTGAAAAGTCAACGTTTTGCCACGAATAGGGGCAAAACGTTCATTTCGCATCGTTCGTCCGATTTCGCCCAACTAATCACGGATTAACCTCACTAATCTAATCGTGGAATTTGGGATGGGTCGTTACAAACAGCCCGCACCGCAACAACCTGGAGGGTATCGAAAACACGAAAAGACTGTGAGTGGACAAAAATAAAGTTTAAGTTCAAAAACAGTTATCAGAAAACACATACATTTATACCCTCCGCGTAAAAACCAATGCATGCATATCAATTTTCATGTCATAAAACCATATACGAAAACCAAACACATCTTTTTTTTTTCAATCCCGAGCCTCAGCCCAAAACCGTCAAAAACATTTTCATCCGGGCCACTGCCCAAAACATCATCATCATCATCAAGTCTCAGTGAAAACCCAAAACACATTTAAAGCCACATTCTCATCCATCAAACCTGTTGGATCTATCCGAGTCTTTAAACTCAACAGGCTTACGGGAAAAATATCAATATATCTGAGTCTTTAAACTCCCGAGTCTTTAAACTCAACAGGCCTACGGGGGAAATATCAGTATATCCGAGTCTTTAAACTCCCGAGTCTTTAAACTCAATCCGAGTCTTTAAACCCAATCCGGGCCCGTCACCCGTAAATCAATATCCGGGTCTTTAAACCCAATAACCAGATCCAGCAAATCCAATCCAAAACCATTTGAAAACCATTCGACATCCACATCCAAACCCGAATCCGAAATCACCGGTCTGATGCCCTTCCGGCATCCAAAACCATTATTCCGAATCCAGACCCAGAAATCATTTCCTTCTCATTTCCCGGTCCGAGTCCGCAACTATCATTCCGTAAGCCGGCATCCGGAATAATCATTCCGAACCCAAACCCGAAATCCACTTCAAGTCCCGAATCGAATTCCGAATCGTCACCCGGAATTCCGATTCCGAAACCCGAAACCCGAAATCACATTTCCAAAAACACCTTTGAATTGGGCCTCAAGCCCGAAAATACTTTCCAAAATCCCTTTACTTTCCTTGAAATCCAACCGTATTTCAAATCCCGAAATCAACCGTTAAAGCCAGGTTCAAATCACGATATTAATCAAAACCTCGTAAAACGTGAAAACCGTCATTTTCCTCGAAAAACATGCAAAAACCATAAACCATCATAATCACAATTCAAATCATAGAATCAAGTATAAAAACATATAAAAACATATATGCATGCATCAAGAGTTAGAAAGCAAAGTCTACTCACAGACCATTTCAGCGTCGCCTCGATACGCGTGCACTTACGCCGTCTCCGGTCATTCGCTCTCCTCGATTTTCCCGAACCTGTCCAAATCCCAATATAAAGTCACTAACTACTTCACGATACTCATACTAAACCTTCATAATTTTTCCGTATTTTTAACTATTTTTAACCGAGCCCTAAAACCTTCGGACAGCCCGAAACATATCGAGTCGATGTCCGATTATCTCGAAACCAGTGCTAAAATGTTCGTTACATTGATTAGACTAAGAACCATGTTAAACACTTCCCCGGGTTCTGCCTCACGCGCCGCCCAAAGGGGCTGCGCGTGGGAGCCACGCGCCCAGCACAGTGTCATCGTCTTCCCTGGGAAAACCCGGTCTAACCGGTTCGGTTCAGCTGTTTCAGCCGTGAACCGGCGTTCACGGTTTTCATCCAGTTTTCATCCATTTTTAATCCCGTTGAGTCCCTTAGTTTCGTCCCATCCTCCTTAATCTATTCCCCACCTGAAAACCCAACATCGAAGCCCCTAGCTCGTCGACTTCGAGTTCGAAGAAATTTACCCGAAACCCCTGTTTCGGTTCCCAGCTAATCAAACACTCCCCCATCACGGCATCAAACTTGTTCGACTCCTAGGGACCTCCTGAGTCTCATAGCACCCATCAAAAGCCTCGACTCGTACTCAAAACCCACAACTATTGATTTTAACCAAACTGGGAAAACAGAGGACCGTGGACAATTACCTATCTTCTGACCTCCGCCGTGCACGCCGCTGTGCTCCTCCCGATTCACAAAGCTCCGCTCAGATCCCTGAACACTTTCACCCGTCCAATTTTTGAAGATTGATCGATCGGGGTGCACAACCGTGCACAAAACCCCTGCCCTGTTTCTCTGGTTCTTCCACACTTCTCACACACCTCACACACTCACCACCACACCCAAATCCTCACAAACACGATCACTCACTCTCCCAGCTCTCCTTCGAACACCACAGAACCTCACAACACTCACCGAGTTCTGCAATTCACTCAAGTTATCCCTCAAGCTCACCCTCTGTTTTTTTTCCCTTCGACTAAACACAAACCACACGGCACAATGTGTTTAAACACAACCGTGCACGGCCTAGAACCCACTAGAGCCCTGCCATATGTCACAATCCTCTCCCTTCTCACACAAAAATCTCCTCTCTGCCCTGGACAAGTGTCCCAATCCGGTTGCACCCTGCCCAACCAGCCAAAAGACCAAAATGCCCTTCCTTTTTAGTCAAATTTACGATTTTGTCCTCAATCTTTATAGACCCGTAACTCACGCATCATAAGTCCGATGAATACGTGCCGCCTGTCATCGAGCTCAGGACGATGAGATCTACCTAACGGTCCTAGGTCAACGTGTCAAAATCCGATCGTACGAAAAGTCAACTTTTCCCTCTGGTTTAGCCAAATTACGGCTATGCCCTCAACCTTCCGAACATCATAACTTCCTCCTCGGATGTCGGAATCGGACGTGCCACCTGCCTACGGATTCGTGACGTCCTAAACTATGTCCTGGTCATCGGTCAAAATCCAATTGACCGCCCGAAATAAAAGTCAACTTTTTACCCAAACCGGGGGCAAAATCGTCATTCTAGGCTAACGACCTTATCGGGACCAACTAACCCCCGATTAAGCTCACTAATCTCATCTTAATCACGATATTAACCCTAATTTCCGGGACGGGTTGTTACAGGTATCCCAGGTCAAAATTCAAAATTTTTCCTTAACTAGGGGCAAAACGGTCATTTTACATTAAATTTCCGAAATTACAAATTAATCAAGGTTCAGAGTGTTACATACAAACCCCAATACGGTTCTACACCTTCTCAATTAGAGCACCACAATCCCTAAAGCTCAAGCGAGAGGTCATAAGAGGAAACCGACATACCTAACTGGAAACTCTCCAAACTGAACACCAAAAGACTCCTAGAATAAGAAGCTCTCCCACTTCTCATACTAGTTACATAGATAGAAAGCGATAAGACGAATTCATCTCTACAATGGCTAGAAGATGATCTCGCCACTTTGAAAATCAGAATCGGAAGGCTTAAGAACATGACACAGGATCGAGAACAAATCATCAAGGGTATCTCTGAAAAGTCATTCCTGAATGACTATGATGATGGATATATCTCTCGAGCCGCTGGTCGATCTTATCCTTAGGGTTGGTCCAAAAGAGACCCAACTGTTAAGCTTGGAAATCCCCTTTGATCCATGTTAATTTTGTTCACGATCAATTCATGACTTCGGCATGTACACCCCATCGCGCACCTGTCATCTTTAATGTCTTTCCATATGTAAAATATCCCTGTTATGTATGTGTTTATTTTATGAATGTGTGACATTATTATTCCAAGCATGTCTTCGACAAACTCCTTTTATAAACCCAAGTGCCTTAGGTTTGTGTGGCAGGTAGTGGCTTATTGACCATAAAATCCCCATGCTAGATAGGACATTTTCCATTCCGAAGGGAAAATGAGTTCTAGTTCTAATAACTTGTTGGTCATTACCTTGCTAGGTCAACCATTTTCAACTTCTCCGGTTAGCTTGTTACTCCCCACCTTGGGATTCTAAAAGTTGGCTTCAACAACTATAGGGTTAGCCATGAATGGACTTACATTTGCGTGAATAACCTCCCACGATCCTCCTTCATAGGTAGCATCGTCGAAATTCCATATAGTAATCTTTTGGTGTAGAATTGATGTGACACACGTGCTTTTATGGATCCAGTCCCTTTCCAATAAGATGTTGTAGCTTGAGGTGCTGTCTACCACGAAGAATGCTAACAAATGAGTATCAGTCGGAATCATGCCATAAATTGGTAGAGCATTTAGAGGTGACGTCAAAAGAAAGGTTTGAATACCTTAATGCCAAGCCATAAATTGGGAGTCGAAATGACTATCCATAAATTGGCAGTCAGGATGACTATCCATAGATTGACAGTCTGAATAAAATTAACTCTTATGACAATGTTTAGTTAGAAAAAATGTTAATCTCTACAAGCCTCAATAACCATCCATAGATTGGCTGTAGAAATGAAGTTGACCCTTATGACAATATTTAACCAGAAAGAAGGTTAATGCAGGAGATCTTCATTGCTGACTTAGGGTGCAAGTTGGGAATGAAGCTAACCATTGTGATGGTGATGTTGGAGCTAGTCAGAAAGACGGTTAGGTGTTTGTATGATTGCCTCGAGGATATGAAAAGAGAAACTGCACATTGATCCTTGATGGAAAGAAGCGGGTTTTCCCACAAGAGTGAGCTTTTGTTAAACAATGAAGTTTTTGAGAGTTTTCATTTGTTTAGAAATTGATGATGATCAGTTTGATGGTTTTGATGGGTTGATTGGTTCTCCTTTGAGAAGAAGGTTTCTTCTCATTTTATAGGCGGTGAAGAGGCCAATCAAGTTGTTAAGCAGGCCTTCGGTAGGTTCCATGCTGCCATTTATTCCGTTGGTTGGAAACCTCCCATTTACCTTCAATTTCTTCGCGCGCTAGAACCACACACACCTTTCTTTTTCAGCACTTGGGTTGGGTCTTCTTGATTTGGAGGATTTTTCTCACATATAAACAAGCATCAAACGCCCAACTAAATAGTCACGTTATCTGGTGAACAAATTAATCTATCTGACTGAAATAGTTAATAAAATATGACATATCAAACGAGACCTAAAAAGCCTTATTTGTAATTAATTTTGTCTTAGACCTCCATTTGGTTTGGGATGGCTATGTGTCTACATTCACATATTGTGTGACTCACCTAAATTCTGCTCTTTAAAATTTATTAAAACAGAAAGAAAAACGAGGGACAGAGTGGCCTTTTGCTAGAAATAATGAAGGGCGGAAAGCTAGCAAGTAGGAACATCAGTTGTGGTTTGATATACGTATGGGGAGGATGCGTGCGTTCCGACCATCTGAGAGTCAAACTCCCGAGCCGTTCGGCGACCGTCGCGCGGTCGTCACTCGTCACCACAGCCTATGCATTTCAATTTACAATATCCCATTGTTTATTATTTGTAAAAATTAAGCATTTATTTATTTATTTCTTGTGTTTTTCCAGCTTCAGCTTGCTTTTCCTTCACGCATTTTGATCACCATCCCGATACCATTATTATTTAATGTAAAAAATAATTGATGACGGAACCTACCCTACAAATATAAAATGCAATAACTCAAAATAAAATATTAAATAAAAGGTACAAGAGCGGAGACACACGCACACACCCTCTTTTGCTTTCACAAGCAAACATCCCTCACTCTTTCACAACCTACCTATTCTATCGGTAATGCTACGTACCCAGCTGTGTTGGCCCATATAGTATAAAATAATATAATATCACGCTTATGTAGTATATTCGATTTGTATACCATGAAAGAAAATTTACGTGTTCATGTTATGGTTAATATATATGCTTATTTATAATTAATTATCAAATTTTTAATATAAAAATATTATAATTAGAATCGTTGAATTCAATTAAAATTTGGATAATCAAACATGTAAAGAGAAATGAGCTCATCTACTCTTGGATAGACGAAAGTATTGCTAATTCGATTATAAGCATTTTTTAATACAATGATATTAAGGAAGAGACATATGAGATATATACTGATTTTGTCTTTTCCAAGAATGAAATCCGAAAATTGTCACATAATACATGAAAAGAAATATTACTAAATTACATCGTTTAGTGGACCTTCGTAAATATGATTGAATACATTAGGATACCATGATATATAACTTTTTTATATCATTACTCAGATTGAATACATTTCAAACTCTGTTTCTTTTGTATATTTATAATAATATTGGAGTTTCTCAAACAAAAATTATAACAATAACATTGCCTTTTTCCATTGTTCCATATAATTTGCATAAAACTTGGCAAAATAAAATAAAATATATATATATATATATAGTTTGCATCAAAGAAAGAGCTCATTGTATATGTTCAGGAAACAAATTGGATGAACACAAATGGGGGAAAGTCGTTAGTTACGGCTGCCCGAACACAATGGATTTATGACCGAATTATTGTTTTCTCCTTTGTTGTTAAATATGTTTAAGATACAAAATTTTATTGATAGAATAAAATATAAAATAAAGATAAATTAGATTGCAATTACTTGACAATAAGTATGAGTATATACATATAATGATCATATTCGACATCTATCGAAATGATTTAAGCGTATAACACATAAAATAATATCTTAATCATATCCCCTAAGCATCATCAAGGGCATTACGTAATTAACTATTCAAACAACTAATCCTTTCAGTCCCACAAAAGAAAAAACCTAATACAATCAACCCGATATAAGAGCCGCTAAACTTATTTCCTCTAAAAAATCCAAATAAGGAAAAATAAAACAAAACCCAACGAAAAGCACAAATGAACCACTCACCAGTCACCACCCTTATCATTTCCTATCACTATCGTCATTGCTACTTCCATGAAATTCTGAAGACGACAAAGATTACTATCAATCACCATATATCCATGGTCGGAAATATAGGCACTTTCGCCGATATTTCTATCGAAATATCGTGATTTTGGGACGTCAGCATCAAAACAAGAGGGGAAGAAATTTCTTCCCCTAATATCCATGATTTCGCCAGAAATCGATACTTATCGGTGAAATTCACCGATATTTGGTGATATTCACCGACATGGCGACATCTCAAACTCATAGCAAACAAAAATTGCCCAAATTCCTCATCCATGGCTGAAAAGAAGGAGATCTAAGCTGAGACTTGAGAGGGGAAAAAAAAAATTACAATATGCACTCATCATACAATATCTACTTCTCTAATTTCTTCAACATATTTAGCAAATTCATCATTCATTTGAGAGAATTTGAGACTAATCTTTCATAGATTGGGGAAATTTCACCCATAGATACACTTACAGTAACAGATTATCTGAGACTCTCTTATCTATTTCCCTGCCTCCCTGCTTTCTTCCCCTCTTTCTTTCTCCTCGGGTTTGCGTTTTTCTTCATATGGTTGTGGGTTACAATTGCACAGGCAACGACGACCATCTTTGGGACTTCACCTCGTGCTTGTCGCTCAAACTCTCGGCGGCCATCAAACACGATCCAATCAACTTCGCGAACGGCTGCCATCTAATGGATGATAGGATTTTGTTTTTTGGGCGAACAGGGGCTAGTTGATAGCAACAAGGCTTCAGGATTTTGTTTTTTGGTAAAACAGAGGCGTGGAGATGTATGCAACACAATTCCTCAATTTCGAAGCAAAAGTGTCGGTAGCCTAACCAACCACATGTTTAAGAGAGTTAATTAGCTTGGTTTAAGTTAACCATGGTCTTCAAAGATTAACATAATTAGCTTGGTTTATAATATTATAATTCTAATTCTTATTCATATTTTCCCTCTTTTATTTATAATTGTTAATTTATTATCAAAAGAAAAACAATCATTGTATTTATATGTCAATTATAAATCATGTTTCATTATTACTAATTATTTAATAAACATTCTCAAATATGCACTGATTGTTAATTATAAATCATGTTTTTGCTCCTTAATTTTTTATCATGTAAGACCCGTGTCCTGGAGGGAATGGTGAACAATCCCATATTCCCGCGCTCGCGCGGGGGGGGGGGGGGGGGGGGGGGGGGGGGGGAATGGTCTGGGAGAGGATGTTGGTGTGCCTTAAAGGTGTAGGCACACACCTATCTAGCACTAGACCTTTTGGGAGCTCAAGTGGCTTTTGGGGGAGGGGGGGATTGGAACCCCAAAGTTAAGCGAGTTGAGGTTGGTGCAATTTCATGATGGGTGACCCCCTGGGAAGTTGTACCATGAGCTCTCGAAAATAAAATCGTGAGGGCGAGGCCCAAAGCGGACAATATGGTGCTAGATGAGTCGGGTCCTGACCGAGGAGGGTCAGGTCCTGACATATCATCATCAAAGTATAACTTAAAATATATGTACTAATTGAAAGAATTTAAATAACGTGATTATAATTTATTATTATGTTTATTTGCTAATAAATGGTTTGGTAACATATATTTTAATTTAGAAATATGTTTTAATATGAAATATGGCTTAACTTACATATTTAGTAATATACGTTTTAATTTAGAATATATGTGTTTTTGTTCATTAACTTTTTATCATCATCAAAATCTAACATATATATGTTCTAATTGAAAGAATTTAAATAACGTGATTATAATTTGCTCCTTGGTAGATGAAGATCAATCCAATTTTCAATCTAGTAGACACTCTACTTGTTTTTAATGAAGTTCAATGTGTAAAGTATTCTTAGTGCAACATTATCAATAAAATTATGTTTTAATTTAAGTTTATCTTTGAAGTTTTGTACTGTTAGTTATCGTCAGACCTATATTCTATCATATTATTATCATATATATTATGTCAAAGTCATTTTATAGTTTTAATTAGTCATATATAACCATAATTGGGTACTTAAGTTTTTCCCAAAGTTTCATTCCAAATTTTCAACTTTGAAACCGAATTTCCGTCATTTTTGTTGACCGTAAACGATATCGATATTTGGGGCGAGATATCCGTAAAATTGACTAGCGATATATCCGTCGATAACGATATTTTCATCCTTACATATATCAAATGCTCTGATCCACTGTGAGATTGACACCACCATCACCATGGAGGACCATGATTACTCGATCAAAAATCACAAGGCCACATCACGAGCAACATAACAACCCTATGATTACAGATCAAGCTATTGAAAATAAAAAAATTTGCAGAGAAACTGACACATCGGGTTGAAAATGAAGACCTCTTTAATTTAAATGAATACATATATGTATATATATATATATATATATATATGTATATGGGTGTGTGTATGTTTTATAAGTTAGAATTGAGGATTCAATAGTATCACTTGTTAATGGTAATGGTTTTGAGTGAAATGTTTGCCTACGGACTGAAAATGAAGACCTCTTTATTACTTTAACAATAATTTGAAAGTGAAATAAAAATATGTGATGTTGAATTGAATATGTTATGAAAATTGAAACTTGGTTTCTTAAATAAATAATGAAATGGACCAAGAATAAATAAGCTCTTTCTGTGTGGGGCTTATTTCTACCTAGAAGGCTCAATTTTCTTTGGTAACTAGGGCTCAATTTCATGTCCTATAAATTTGAGGACCTACCTTGAAAGATCAATAGAGTCGCCTATATTTTAGCCAACTCCACACGCAAAAGCATAATAATTGATAACTAAATTTTAGATATACAAGAATAAAATTATTAGTTGAGGCAGGAGTATTTTTAGTTGTATTTTTAATTAAAAAATACTTACTAAATACACATGTTTTACGAGTAATAATATTTGCATCTTCCCTAAAAATCACTTTATGATGAGTAATAAATTTTTATTATTTTATCTCATATATTATTGTCTTTTTACTTATAATATATATAACTGGTATTTTGTAGAGACTGTATATATTATGAAGTAAATTTTTTATGTATTTAAAATGTCAATATTGTGCTTCTATATATTACAATATAGGGATAAAACATCTCAATCACTTATTACGTTCGGAGTACATAAGTATTCCTCGGTCTTCATAGCTACAAATTTCTGGTTTCAGACAGTAACTGAACTGACCACTTCCGACATTTGTGCTCCTTTTTTTTTTCCCCTCTTTCTTCCCTAAAATCTTCTATTTAAACATTTTTACCAACACCCAACACAACCCACAAAGTTTTACAACAAATCCTCTCTCTCTCTCTCTCTCTCTCAAAAACAAGTATTAAGTGATCGAAAGAACATGAATACTTTTGATTCGCAGAGACAAGACTCCTTGAAAAGGAGGTGGCAGGAGAGGAGGCAGCACCAGCATCTTGGTGGCGGCGGCGGTGGTGATGCAATGACTCCTCCTCCTCATTTTATCAGAAACCCTAATGGTACTATTCTCCACAGCTTCCCAGGACTTCTGGATGACGATCTCGTTTCCACGATGGTACCTCCGGTGACCGTTGTTCTGGAAGGCCGGTCGATCTGCCAGCGTATCAGTCTCCAGAAGCATGCAAGCTACCAAAGTTTGGCCAAGGCCCTCCGCCAAATGTTCGTAGATGGCGGCGATGTTGCGGGGCCCACTAACGACAAGGATCTGGATCTTTCAAATGCTGTTCCTGGTCATGTCATCGCTTATGAGGACATGGAAAATGATCTTCTTCTTGCCGGTGACCTGAATTGGAAGTGAGTAGTTACAAATTTTAATTTCACAAATTCACTGTAAACCTGATGTTGATTGATCTAATGTGTTATATTGTTAAACTGTGAATTTCACCTGTGGTATGATGGTACGTTTATTACTCGTGACGTGTTACAGAGATTTTGTACGCGTTGCAAAGCGAATTCGTATACTACCAGCCAAGGGAAGTTCGAGGAGGGGAAGAAAGAATGCATAGATCGAGGTAGCTAGAAATATATATATATATATATATATATATATATATGCAGGAATTTGGCATTTTATGGAGACGGTGGTGGCGTGGCAACAAAGTCAAGCAAGTTAAGATATATATCCATGTCATACAATTGATCGATGAAATGTAAAGCATGCCCACTCATATTAATTTCCTATTTTGTGTAACTTTATGAATAAAAAACTTATTTTTTTTTTCCAAATCAATTATCTAATTATTTAGGATTGTTTTTTGACAAATACTAAGAGGGTGTCCCCACGTCAGAAAGATACGAATAATAGTATGCTAGCGTCTTCACACAAATTAAGATGCCCACAAGTCGATAACTGTTTAAGATTATTTTGATAATTATTTTATTTTAGTTTTTATCTTTATAATTCAATTATAAAAACAAAACCAATAAAAAAAAAAGTTAACAAAAATTATGGAAATTAAAAATAAAAAGCCCAAACGGTTATAAAAGAAGTCCATGAATTACTTTTTCTTTGGTTAATTTGTCTGTTCAATTTAATTATTATTTTTAGATGAATGTATAACTTATAATATTTTTTAAATTTCTTAAAAATGAACAAATATATTTAACTTACTGCATTTTAAAAATAAATAAATAAGTAATAAAAATCATGTAATACAAAGTGCACGTATATAAGTAGAGTTTTGTTAATATTCTTTCTAATCAAATATTCATATGTAATTGCGCTTAAGTAGAGTTTTCTTACTATTCTTTCTATTTAGAATTTACATGCACGTTTTCCAAAAAGAAATCTTTTGCATATTCTTTAGAATGCTTGGTTCGTCCAATCGATCTTTACTAATTGGTGATTTGGTGAAAGGTACATAGACTAATTTAGGTTAGTTATTAATTAAGGTACGTATCCGTCTTATTTACTTATTTATAAAGTTAACAAATATAAATAGCTTAATATTCAATTTAAATGAACTTTCAATTTTCAATTTGTTACTTAATGTTATAATTTAAAGATATTCTTTGCGATAAAAGTTTTAAATTCAAATTTAATAAATAATAAGATCAGGACCTACTGTGTAAAATATAATCATAATAATTAAGGATGATGCAATCCTAAATATCAATTATACATATATTAATTATTTGCACTGAAGTTTTATAAATGGTCTTAAATTCCCGATATCAAGTGAATCAAGTTGCACAGGGAAAAGGCTATTATGGCATCATCACTATGGTGTCGTGGGTGGGGAACAATTCAGAATTCTAATAGAAAAAGTCGGTATGTAATAGAGCCAGTTAAATCAAATGGTTGAAACTTGAAAGTCTTCATATTGGCTAAGAGAAGTCCTTTTAAGAGGTCAAATTTGATACTATTGATCTAAAGAAAAAAAATCAAAAATCAGTTATAATTTTTGGCGTTTTCCAGCCTATCACGATATGAATGGATACGTGTCACACGTGTGATGGTTAAGTCTTTATGTAAAATAACCTCATTCTAATAACATGTAAGAAATTGAGGTTTCACCCTAAAACCAATTGACAATAAGAGAGTAGTCTAAGATAATATAATGCACAAATTGTGGTTGTATTTTTTTGATGTGTGACATTTTCCTCACATATCAACATGTCCCACTTACATTGTTCAAATAGGCAACATAATGATCGACTACTATTTTTGTTGTTGATCGTCTACTACTACATACCCCGATATTTACCAACTGAATCATCACCTACGTACATGCCTTATAGGTTTGAAAACTAACCTCAAAAGTCTCAATATTAATAAGAGTGAAACTATTCATTACAATTATATTTTATTTTCTCCAGTTTGAAACATGAGATGTTTTGTCTTCGTTATTCTGTTCTTGAACTTGTGTTTACTTTCAATAGTTGATAACCATTTTTGCTGATCCACATGAATCAAGGATCAACTTGTGCCAACTTTTTTAAAAAAGATGTTGCTACAAGTTGCAATTCTAGCCTCAAAACATAAATTTGTGCCCACATGCCTAATGTTGTGTAGGGCCTATGTGAAACTATAAATTACCGGGATATTTTGGAGCTGCCAAGTGGCCAATAATTTCCAGAATGCCAATATTACCCTTGGTAAAATCGACATCGACATGTTACGATCTCCGCATTAATCCAACATATTTATCAGCTAAATATATTAATTAATCAGATCAATGCCGATAATAAATAACTTCTCAGCGAATTATTTATTCATTAATAAATAAGTGATTACACTCGGTACAATCACTTATTTAATATTTCCTCCTTCAACCAATCAAACGCTATGGTGACTCTCAAGACTTCACTAAAAATAGAAGTCATCGCCTCTCTTCTAAAGGTAATTCAAAACTCATACCGAAACTCTGCCGGTTTATTTCTCTCGATTAAACTGACTTAGGGATCAGAGTGTTCTTAGTTGAACCACCCCCCCCGAGCTTCAACCTTAACCCCGATTATTTTTTATTATTGTGTGTAGGGATCAAGAAGGAATTCTATAAGTCCGGACGATTTCTGCATCAACAATTGGTGCTTTTATTGAGAGCCGAATTGAGAAATACTCAATGCATGCTCTCCAGTTTTTTTAAGAAAAACTTCATTATTGTTCATCATTCATTATTTATCGTTCTTCGTCTATGTCAAGAACTTGAAGAATGA
The DNA here is from genome assembly GCA_032719365.1 of Prinsepia uniflora. Taxonomy (NCBI): domain Eukaryota; kingdom Viridiplantae; phylum Streptophyta; class Magnoliopsida; order Rosales; family Rosaceae; genus Prinsepia; species Prinsepia uniflora. The sequence continues at coordinate 76,264,302 of CM064863.1, forward strand.
AACGATCTGACAGGCCTACCGTCTTTTCCACAACGACTTATGATAAGAGCAACCTGCTCAACGGAATCCCAGAGGTTCAACTAAATCACCCATAATGGGAACTGCGACCTGTTATGCAATCAAAAATTTCCATGATGCAAGAAAGGGTGTCAGCCCATGGATACGATGTCCATCTCATGTCAAAGCCACTCGGTACCGGCGCATTCCCCGACATCAATCCACTTTCCGCATTCCGCTTGACGACAGCCTTCCCACTTGTGGATGGGCGACGAGCGAGAAAGGTGTCACAACAAGCCCCAAATTTGCTCCATACTGACGTGAAACTTTGGATGCTTATGAATAACCTTCATCATGCATGAGGACGCACTCAAGCCCATGAAGCCCACGGTGTGACACCTTGCCACTAAAGCTCGAGACAAAAGTCCCAATGCTCCGCATGACATGCACTGCACGAGGACACACTTGAACCCATGAAGAACGTGACGTGACACCGTGCCGTTAAAGCTCGAGGCATAACTCTTAACGCTCTGCAAACCGTTCACGAGGAAGCACACGAGCCCACGTAGACCACGACGTAAAAACGTTCCACTAGAGCTTATGGCATAAGTCCCAACGCTTCACTTGCCACGTTCCAAGATGAAACGATGGTTTGGTGCCATATGTCTTCACGCCACTTGGCTTCAGCGTCTAGATGATGGCATCTCCAAGCTCTCTTCCTTCAATTAGGCGATGTTGTACGACGTCTCGAGCTTTGCAAGGGGGCATGATCGATCCTCCATTCTATGTTCCGCCTTACTACACCCCATTTTGAGCTCAACAAGGCCTTGAAGATCAAGTCTCTAGAAGGTCATCCGTCATCCAAAGCAACTCCTTGGAAAGCTTCAGTTACTTCATGACACCACATGCACTTCGCCTTGCGTCGTGGGAAGCCTTGCTTTGAAGACGAATCACATCTCACCTTATAGCTGCAACACATATTGGCTTGCAGCTGGAACAAGCCTCATACTGGGTTGTGACATGTCGCACTCCAAATGATGGGACTCCTCGCCTCGCACTTGCACTCTGCTGCACCTCGTCTTGCACTCTGTTGCACCTCGTCTTGCACTCTGCTGCACCTCGTCTTGCACTCTGTTGGGTTGTGACACGTCGCACAAATACCAAGGGGCAAAAGACCAAAATGCCCTTCCTTTGAGTCCAAATTTACGATAATGCCACTACCTTTCTAGACCCGTAACTCACACGTCCTAACTCCGATGAACACGTGCCGCCTGTCGTTAAACTCAGGACGACAAGAGCTATCTAACGGTCCTGGTTCAATATGTCAAAACCCGGTCGTACGAAAAGTCAACTTTTCCTCCCTCGTTTAACCAAATTACGAAAGTGCCCTCAACCTTCCGATCATCATAACTTCCTCCTCGGATGTCGGAATTGAGCATGCCACCTGTCTACGGATTCGTGACGTCCCGAACTACGTCACAGTCACTGGTCAACACCCATTTGACCGCCCGAACTAAAAGTCAACTAGTTGCCCAAACTAGGGGCAAAATTGTCATTCTACGCCCACGACCCTATCGAGACCAACTAACCACCGATTAAGCTTACTAATCCTTCACTAATCACCGTCTTAACCCTCATTCCTGGGACGGGTCGTTACAATACCTCACCACGGCTGAACTCCCATCAGACCGTAATGAAGCTCGACGCATCCAGCGCCAATCCGCGCGATACACTATGGCACATGGCCATTTATATCGCCGGGGTTTCGACACCTCACTCCTGAAATGTCTCCCCACTGAGTGGGGCATTGCGGTCCTCTGGGAAATTCACCAGGGAATCTGTGGCAATCACTCCGGACCCAGGTCTCTTGTGCATAAGGCTTTTCGAAAAGGCTATTACTGGCCCACAATGCGCATCGACTCCATGGCCATCACTCAACGGTGCGCCCCATGCTAGCGATGTGCACCTATCCCTCATTCTCCTGCTGAGCGCCTCACTCCCATGCTCAGCCCCTGGCCCTTCTCCCAGTGGGGCCTGGACTTAATTGGCCCCATGCCACTCGGGAAGGACGGCGTCGAGCACGCAGTCATCGTTGTAGATTACTTCACTAAGTGGGCCGAGGCCAAGCCACTTAAGATAATCACGGCCCCCCGGCACCCGCTCCTTTATCGACGACAGCATCTCCACCCTGGCCTCCTTGGCCTTCTCCCTCGGTACCTCGGGGGCCTTTAACCCTGCCTCCCTCTTCCACCGGTGTTCGGCACTCTCGTTCTCTGACACACCTGTAGCCGGGGGAGACTACCTCTGTCGAGCCTCCATGAGCTTCCTCTGTCGTTCACGGGCTTGTTCTAACCCCCCGATTACAGGCCGCTTCATACCGACCAGTGGACTCTTCACCTCGCCACCCTGCCTCGCTTCCGGCTTAGTCGGCTTCTGGAGACCGTCCGGTCGGCCACCCGCACTTGACCCTTGGGGGGCTCCTCTCGACCGGACCCCTTTGGCTTTAGGGCCACGGTCTTCTGCCTGCGCGTCAGCTGGGGGGTCACCTCCAGTTTTTTGCCCTTTCCGTCGGCCGCGGGAGCATGCTTCACTACTGATTCACTCATTTACTTCTGGGCGGCTTGCTCAACTTGGGGATGCACTGAAAATCAAACTGTTAGTCACTCGGCACCCCTACACAACATTACCTAACACTGCTGCACTTACCAGGCGGAGAGATCAGGCCCACGACAACTAGGTTGGCCGGTAGCTTCAGGACACAGCGGCTGCGCTCTAGGTTAGACAGCTTCTCCAGGACCAGGTTACACGCCTCCCAGTCTTCCGCTGTTACCATTGCCTTCGACGGACCTTTAAAACACAGAAACAAACCATCAGACCCCGTCTCGGTAGACCTAGCTACCAAACGATGGCCACTGACCGAACGGAAGGCGGACAACCTCCGGACTGAAAGTGGCTGGGAATCCTCAATTGGACGGCACTCACATCCCCCTCCCACGACCCTGACACCCAACAAAACCGGTGCCTCCAGCTCTTCTGTGACGTCGGCAGGTCGTTGATAAACGCACCCAGGGTGGTCTTGTGCAGGCACTCCATCTGGTACCACCCCGGCCCGTAGGTCTGCTTCTTGAAGTGGTACAGCGCACACAGCTTTCCCCAGGTCGGCTTCGGCAGCCCCGCCAATAAGAAGGCCGTGTATAGACTGACCAGGATGATCCAGCCGTTTGCGTTCAGCTGGCCCATGGCTAGGTTGACCCTCGCCATCATGTCTTGGAGGCATGGGTTCAGTGGCAGCCTCACTCCGTGCTCAAAGCAATCGACGTAAAATAACGTCGACCCTTCTGGCGGATCACTCGGCCTACTGCTACCAGGCGGCAGGGTCATCACTATGTCCGCCGGGATGTTGTACAACTCCTGAAACCTTTCCAGGTCGGCCTGCCGGACGGTGTTCACCTCGTAATCCACGGCATACTCCATCTTCACCACACCGTCGGCATCCAGCTCCATCGGTGAGCTTGTGTCCATCCCGCTATCTTCGTCGTCCGAGTCGACCACGACGACCAGCGGGGATTGGGGTGGTGTTCTTCTCTCGGTGGGTTGGTCGACCCCGGATGTGCTGCACTCCCCTTGTCTCCGTACCTCCTTCCTCGATAACGTAAGAGCCCTATCTAGGCTATCACTGCTGTTGGACGACGAGGAACTTTCGGATGTGGACCCACTAGTGGACGTTGAACCACTACGCTCGCTCGACACATCGTTTACCGAGCGAGCCCGTGCTTCCCCACCAAAAGTTTGAGGGGACCTAACCCCAGATCCACTAGTTGACTCTAACTCTGACATCTACAAAATTACCAAAAAGAAGAAGCTACGACTAAGCACCTACGCTACAGAACACATATTTAGAAGGGGTGCCGTTCGGCAAACATTTACCTATTACGTAAAGTCTCGGCGGAATCGGTCGCGAGTATGTCTCCTTTCCTATCGGCAGATATAAATCCAGTCGGCATGAGAATTTTCTTCACAAATGCACTGAGTAAAAAGTGAAAAAGTCAAAAACTTCCACCTCCTTTTATAGGCCCCTGGCACTCCTCGAGATGCGTGCTTTCGATCTGACGGTCACCAAGCCGATACGGCCACCTTCCTACAGATACGTCGTACCGTATGCAGATCCGTACCATATATTCCCACCATATACGTACCTCTACGTCGCCAAGCTGCATCACTACAGCGTGCCGACCGGCGTTCGTCGCCATCCCCTCGACGACATGCTTCCTCTCTCCGTCGGCAAGCACACATTGCGACCGACGTGTCCCCACCATGCCCCCTCGACCGCCATTACACGATCATCCAGTCATCCAGGTGGCAGAGCAGCGGGACTCGGTAACGGGGACTCCCTTCACATCGGTCATACGGTTCACTTCCTCGATCCATGACTTGGGGGGCTACTAAGGGACAGGGCGCACCGCCCTGGTCAGTCGACAGATATCGGCCGTCATCACAAGTCCTTGACCGAGGAAATCCACCTCAGTCAAAGACTTAGGGGACTTATGTTGATACCATATCGACCGACCACCCTCTAGGCATAAGGCCCACCAGGACAGGATGGACTGACAAGACCCATCCCAATCCCCCTGGGATTACCGTGGAATGTGCCCTGCTCCCGTCCAACAAGGGGTGTCAGACAAGGGATAACCAAGAGCCACTGCCCAAACGGACATCCAGAGTGCGCAAGGACCGATGGAGGAGGTATGCAATGTCCCAGTCTCTGCTGCAATCGCATCCGTAATCAACTTGAAAGGCATTAAAACCAAAAGCTGTGAGTGGAAAAAAATCAATAAGTTCATCAAATACATTTATAAGACATTTATGCCCTCCAATAAAAACGTATGCATGCCACGAAAACCAGTAACCAAAACGTTTGCTCAACCGAGCCATTAGGGCCTTAGCCCAAAAACCGTTAACCAAAAACCAAGTGTGGGAACTCAGCCCAAAACAGTGGAATACCACCACCAGACATATTAAAACCATGTGGGCCACCGCCCAAAGCCATAAATATAAATCCATAAATCCAAAACCATTTAGGGTCCCCGACCCGAAATACCATAACATGACCAATAATCCAGTTTTACCACATAACACCAATCCAACCGAAAAGCCATTTCATAGATTCATTAATCCATATTTTACCATTACCATCACCAGCATACCTGATGCTTAGCGTCCCAGACGCTTGACGTCCCTGACGTCATATCTCACGGTATAATAAGCTACGCGTGCTGCCCAGGGTCTCACCGGGTCCATATCTCTGACATCCCAGATGTCTGACGTCCCTGACGTCAATCATAGCAATCCTGCTCCTGAGTCATCATACGGTCCGGCTGCTCCGTACAATGACCCCTCGCAGGCAATGCACCGTGACTTCCCCAGTGTCCTAGACATCTGGAGGAGACCATCATATATCCTTGTATCCAGATGGTATATGGAAAATAGTTTTATTAAATCATTTCACCACATTACAATGGGCCCCGCCCGAAATCTCCATAAAACAACATAATTCCATTTAGGGTCCCTGTGACAGGACCAGCCCCGATCCCACAGGGACCACAAGGGGACGTGCCCTGCTCCCGTCTGACACCCAATAATTCATACCAATTTTAACCTCCAAACATTTAAAAGCATAAATAACCAAATTAAAGTCATACATCAAATCTGAATTAAACGAATATCAGACAAGGGATATAATCCAAAATTACAAATTTGCGAGCACGACTCTAAAGTAAACCTGCGGGTACACCGCCCAGCAGGGGTTCAGGTACGCAGAAGTAGATCTATGCCTCAGCCTCTGGTTCCTCCTCTACCTCAGTTTCCCGACCTGGAGGGGTTATCAAAACAGTAAGGGTGAGTGGACCGAAATTCAAGTTTATGAAATCGTTTGATAAGTAAAACATATAATTTACCCCTCCGTTTTCCAAACATGCGTGCAACATAATTCAAAACCATGAACCATCAAATATGAACCATAAGGCATATAATAAAACCATAACCATAATTTTAGTTGCTGCACTATACACTCCAATCCCGACATCCCTAATGTCCGACGTCCCTGACGTCCAATAAGGTCACAATCACAAGGCTACGCGTACCACTCGGGTCTCAATTTCCGAGTTCATTCCCCGAACCCCGTTCGGGTACAGCATCCCCGATGCTTAGCGTCATAGACGCTGGACGTACTAGACGTCCGTGACCTCTCCGGGGTACCTCATCCGGAGGAGACAATACAATATGGAAGGATCTATACAGTGCAGTAACAAATACATTTTATTGATATCCACATGCAAACATATATATACATAGGTAGAATCCGAACCAATCATTCAGTTTCATCGGACGGGTCTCAAGCCCAAATACCGTGAAACGTGCCATAACCATATTTTCCATATCATCAAAACCATCATTGTTTTAGCATGTGAATAAGTATAATAAAACCAGAAAACATTTATGCACACAAGGTTTTAAGAAAATGGCCCACTCACAGTACAATCCTGCTAGAAACCGAACGTATACCCTCGTCCTGGTACAAATGTACAATCCCTGTCAAGTCCAAGTATTCGTAAAGGTCAAATTAAACCCCCAACATTCAACCATGAAAGCCTAGGTCGAAACCGACCCGGGAAAGCCGCCCGAACGCGCTTTCCAAGGCAATAAACCTTATTTTGACCAACTTAAAGATCTCCGATCGACCCGAAACCACCGCCATTGGATCCGGATCGTCGAAACCTAAAGAATGGTGGTGGTCCCACCAAAACACTGTTCACACGCGCCCCCACGCGCCGGTCAACGCGGCGGTCAACGCAGGAACAGTTCCTGCTGACGTCATCGCTGACGTCACTGCTGACGTCAGCATGACGTCATGCTGACGTCATCTGACAGCTGTCAGGTCTGACGTGTCAGACTCTGACAGGTGCCACGTGTCAACATCCAATTGGTCCACCTCACTGATCTGTCAGACCACGTGTCAGATCTGACATGTGCCACGTGTCAGCACGGCACTGGTCCACGTCACTAACATGTCAGTGACACGTGGCAGTCCCTGACTGGTCCACGTCACTGACATGTCAGTGCTGACTGTGCACTGACATGTGACACGTGTCGGCTCACGGTTGGTCCACGTCATCTGACAGACTGACAGGGTGCCACGTCAGCACCACTGTCACCAGACGGGTTGACCCGTTTTCCTGCAACTCGGGTCGATCAGACCCGCGATCGAGACCCGGTTGCCATTCCTTCATTCCTGGGTCATTTTCAGTCCTTTCAATTCCTAAATACTCGTCTTAGTCCCTAGATTAGTTCAATGTAAAAAGAAATGAGGAACACGGATCGAATCGAGGGCCTACCTTGAAGAACAGCTCTGGCCTCCCGTCGCAGTTTTGCCACCGCCCTGAGCTCCACCGGCCACGAGTTCGATTCCAGAAGGTTCCTGGAGGTTCCTAGAGTTGATTAGGATTGATCACTGACCAGTTATAACGTGGGAAATGATTTACCAAAAATCTGGGTTGAAACCGCCACGGGTTTCCCCTGCTTCCTTCCGCGCCGCCGTCTGCCGCCGTCCACCGCCGTGCCTCCGTCCTTCCCCGTGAGTCCAGCAACACACAGACACAGTGAGTGGATAGCTGGCTGGGATGCTTGATCGAAATGGACAGAGTGTTCTGCGGGTGGGAAATATAAAGAATTGGAGGGAAAGCTGCTCAAATATTTGAACGGCCCAGATTTGATCTCCAGATTAGATCAAGGGCTGAGATTAGATCTGGGGTTTTTAATCCAAAGGCTGAAATTTAAAGCTGATTCAAATGTTTAATAATCCAATAGTGGATCTGATCCAATCTAGCCAATGGGTGAGTGACACTTGTCACTCACCAGGTGTCCTCCAATCAGATTTCCTGAATTTAATATTCGACACGAAAACCGAGACACGAACTTCCCGAATTCACGTTTCTAACCATAACTTCCCCGTACGAAGTCCGATTTCGGCGTGCCGCCTGTCTACGGACTCAGGACGTCGAGGCCTACCCAACGGTCCTTGAGTCAACTGAAAATTAGTTGTCAAAAGAAAAGTCAACATTTTCCCCCCGAGAGTCCAAATTACGGTAATGCCCCTGAACTTCCGATAGCCATAACTTTTACCCTGATCGTCCGAATTGGACGTGCCACCTGTCTATGAACTCGTGACGTCCCGAACTACGTCACGGTCATAGGTCAAAGTCCATTTAGTTCATCAATCAAAAAGTCAACAATTTGACCATACCATTCACAGGGGTAAAATCGTCAAATCACACATTAAATTACAATATGGAAATCCTCGAATTTCCGGGGTGTTACACCCTGACCCAAAATCACAATTATTAAACATAGGGTCCCTGACCCGAAATCACCATTATAATCCAATTGGACCTCATGCCCGATTTTATGAACCATTGGGCCCACGACCCGATTTGTAAACCAACTGGGCCCACGACCCGACTTTACAAACCCACTGGGCCCACGACCCGAATTCGTAAATCAACTGGGCCCCTGGCCCGATAACATAACTCAAATGGGTCTTAGCCCGTTTTCATAAACAACTGGGCCCCTGGCCCGATTTCATAAAGTAACTGGGCCCCCGGCCCGATTACGCACTCAAATGGACTCCAAGTCCGAAATTTCCAAAACAAGTGGGCCTCAAGCCCGAGTTCATCTTTCTAATTCCAAAACCCTTTTTATCACATTATTTATTAAGTCATTAAGCCATAAGCACATAAAACCACAATAAAACCGTTAACCTCGATATATGTGAAATACGAAAAATACCTCGAAATACGTGCAACATACCCGAAATCAATACTCACAATCACCATCATAGAAATCACGTATATAAAACATATAACACATTTAAGCATGCATAGGATTTGTAAAACCAAAGTCCACTCACAGACCGTTTTAACGATATGCCTCGATACGCGTGCCATCGGCCCTCCCGGGCCACACCACTATAACCGGGACTCCCAATCCTATCCAAATCACATTAGAGGGTCACTATCCTCATCATTAACATCCTATCAAAGTCCCGTAATTTTCCCGAATTTTTAATTATTTTTAAACTTGATTTAAAACCTTCGGACATCCCGAACAATATCGAGACGGTGTCCGATCGACACGAAACCAATCCCAAAATGTTCGTTACATTAAATAGGACAGAAGTCATATTGACCTCACCTCGAGATTCGTGCCCACACGCCGTCACATGCCGTTGTGAGTGGCTGCGCGTGAAACCCACGCGCCAGCTACAATGTCACCATCTAACCCGTATCTCTGGTAAACGGGTCCAATTAACCCGCGAGACGACCCAGTTCCAATCCTATCAATTCGACACCGATTTCATCAATTGAGCAATCTGTTAGTTTCGTTATAAGTTTAATTAAAGGTCTGCAATCACAATTACACGATTACATACTCCAAACCTCACGATCACAGATGATCAATCGAAGAACATCCGGCCATTGTTCATCATTCGAACTCCTTCAATTTCGATCGATTTCCTTAAATTGATTCAACCAGAAGCATCAGTGGACTCCGTTAAACATTTCCCCCAACTCAATTGCTTCAATCCAGTGCTCAATCTCCACGACTCAAGCTCGATAGCCGTCACTGAGCAACCATGGAAGTCCGTCAATCTCCAACGTTTTCCTTCAATTGATCCCTCCAGAAGCATCGTGGGATCCTCAGGAACACAATCCCCACATCAATTTCGTCAATCAAAGCCTCAATTTCCTCGACTCAACCTCAAATTTCCTCCTCTGTCACCAAGTGTGTTCAGAGCCAAAACAGCACCAATTTCCTTCGTTCTTTCGACGTTTCTGATCGTAGTGATCCCAGGAAGCTCGAAGTGAGCTCAATTGCGATCCTCACGGCCCCATTTCCAGTATTTGAATTTTCCCCCCAAAATTCCTAAAATTCGTAACCCAGAATTCAACACACTCACAACCCCTCGTGTTTCCCTTGTTATTCCAGTCCTTCAATCTCTCATTTTTCTCTCAAGAACGGCAGAGGAAGGGAGCCAATTCTCCCAGTTCAGTCCTCCCCCAAAATGTGCACCGTTGGAAGAAAATGTAAAGAAAATAAAAGGAAAATGATGGAGAACATGATGATTAGAGATGATGATGGTGTTGGGAGGGAAACATGGAGCTGGAAACAAGGGATGGGTGACACTTGTCACTCATCCGGATGTGCACAGTCATCGGTTACTATTCATTATTATATTATTATTTTAATCGAAGCCTCGGTTCGTTAATTCGTTTCCTTGACCATAACTTCGTCGTCGAATCTCCGATTTCGGCATGCCGCCTGTCATTGGATTCGTATCGACGAGACCTACGTAACGGTCCTTGGCCCTCGCCCATCGGACCTCCCGATCAAAAAGTCAACATTTGACCCCAATTGACCAAAATTACCAAAATACCCCTCAACTTCCGAACATCATAACTTTCTCATCGAATGTCGGAATCGAACGTGCCACCTGTCTATGAACTCGTGACATCCCGAACTACGTCACGGTCATAGGTCAAAGTCCGTTTGACAGCCCGATCAAAAAGTCAACATTTTACCCACGACTAGGGGCAAAACGGTCATTTTGCACATTTTGTCCGATTCCGCCCTACTAACCACCGTTCAACCCCACTAATCAAGATTAGTGACTAATCTAATCCCGGAATTCGGGACGGGTCGTTACATGGACGCCGACCGATGCCCCGATCGGCACCCCCAAAAACGTGTCCCGCCGATCGGCATAGCCCTGCAGACCTGTCATTCGGCACCTGACAGGGTACATGCACCAACTAGCTACAACAGTCACCTGACCAACTCTGCCATAACCACTCCCTGACGGAGGCAGGTTGAAGCTCCAACTGGCGCCTCATCTGGATGTACAGGGCTTGTCAGGCGACTCTCAGCCACAAAGCATAACCTGCTTTCAAACAGTAGCCCACCTACTGCAGTTATGGCTACTATAAATACCTTGAAACCCTTCGCAAAGGTAAGCTCTCAGAGACCCTATTCAGATTACTGTATTTCCTTGCCCTTCGGCATGCAGATACTAACTTAGGCATCAGAGTCCCTTCGGCGGACACCACACCGGTGTCAAGTCTTTGCAGGATCTCTGCCGAACGGCAACGCCCCCAGCGGGGCCAAAGCACCACATAGCTGGTCCTAGATCCCCTAGCGGGTCTCATCAAGTTGGTCCATTTCCAGATCAAACAAATAGTAACCCTAATTTTTAGTGGACTTCGAGACTACACCCAGAGTATGAGTACGAGGCCCAAGACTTCCTACTTCAGATCAGAGCAATATCAAGGCTAATTTGGGTTTTCCCAATTTTAAGATAAGCTTAAAGTCAAAAGATTCTCCCTTTCAATTTGGACCAAAATCTTGAGCCTAATAGATTATTCACTCTATGCTAGGAATATTCAAGGCAAAGTCTTACATCCACGAAAGATAATTTATCGGGACCACAATAAAAATTACATCCCTTAGGATTCCTTGAATTCCTAAGCGATGATGGGGTATTTGTGGAACCATAAATTACCGGGATATTTTAGAGCTGCCACGTGGCCAACAATTCCCAGAATGTCAATATTACCCTTGGTAAAATCGACATCGACATGTTACGATCTCCGCATTAATCCAATATATTTACCAGCTAAACAAATTAAGTAATGAGATCAATGCCGATAATAAATAACTTCCCAACGAATTATTTATTCATTAATAAATAAGTGATTACACTCCGTATAATCACTTATTTAATATTTTCTCTTTCAACCAATCAGACGCTCTAGTGACTCTCAAGATTTCACTATAAATAGAAGTCCTCGCCTCACTTCTAAAGGTAATTCAAAACTCATACCGAAACTCTGCTGGTTTATTTCTCTCGATTAAACTGACTGAGGCATTGAAGTGTTCTTGGTTGAACCACCCCCCCCCCCCCCCCCCCCCCCCGCGGACTTCAACCTTAATCCCGATTATTTATTGTTATTGTGTGTAGGGATCAAGAATGAATTCTACAAGTCCGGACGATTTCTACATCAACAGCCTATAAGCATTCCATAATGGGGTTATGCCCCCAAACAAGTTCTAAAAACATGGTCCTCATCCTAATGACATGCCAACCAGCCTACCAAAAAGGGCCAAAACCCATGCTTCAAAACTACGACTTTTTATTTGGATTAAAGTTTTGCATTAGCAGAGTGAGATTCAACATTAAATCCATTATTTAAGATTGGATATGATGCAAAACCAGTTGGTGGTAGTAACTAGCAAGCAACCACCATTTACCATTTCATTGTGTGCCCCAACCTAGGTCCTAAACCTGTGGTTAAGGCTGTTTGGTGGCACGTAGCTACTGCCATTATATCTTATATTAAGTCACATTCGATTATTTTCGAGTTAGATTACTCTTGAATCTTGAACCTTATTTAATTTGTTAAGCCAATAAGGTAATCAAATTCTTCACCAGTTTTAAAATTTAATAGTATTTTTATAAAATATGTTATTGAAAATCTCAAATTTGATTGTTTTAATAGGGGATATTAACATTATTTAATATGTATAATCTTATTCCATATTATGGTTGTATAAAACAAATAATCAAATATGAAATAGATTACCAAGTTCAAATTATCATTACATTATCAAATTTAAAATCTTCATTTATCTCTTATTAATTGAATCGAATCATAATCTGATTTGTTGACAACCTTTATATTCAATTTGATTTTTTAATTCTTTGGATACAACCTTTATTAATTAAGTTAGATTATATTATAAATATTGAGTATCAACATTATTTGATCCACAAATGGACCTAAACGTACGTGGAGACCGCATACACACAAGGAACACGCGATGTACGTAGTTCACCTAGAATAGGTTACGTCCACGATGATATACTCCTCTCATTATAAATAATAGTGTTTATACATGAGACATTGAGCCTTATAAGAAGACTAAATAGTAGTCTAGAGGAAGAGTGAGATATAGACTGAGGTGAGAGCTTTATTTTAAAGAGAGAGAGAGAGATAGAGGAGAGCTTCTCCATATATACGAGGGAGGATGGCTCCCTATTTATAGGAATTGCATAGGGTTGGGTCATGTACTACTTGGGTGGGCTTTGTATATGGGTCTTGATAGACCTTCCTTCATGGATCTTGGTGATGCTCTTGATCTTGCTCCAAGTAGCCTTGCATGCTGTGATGGGCCTTAACGCTGGGTAGGGCATGGTGACAGGACCCATCCCAATCCCCCGGGATTAACGTGGGATGACCCTGCTCCCGTCTGACACGAAGTGTCAGACAAGAGATATTTCCGACCTTTGCTCTCCAGGGCTATCAGAGTACGCCAGGATCCGGAGGAGGTATGTGATATCTCGATCTCTGCTACAGTCCATATATGATATCAACCTGAAGGGTATTAAAAACAGAAAGACTGTGAGTGGACAAAAATAAAGAGTTTATAAAAACATTTTATATGAAGACCTTTATACCCTCCACTAAAAAGCATGCATGCATGGTAAAACCATTTATCCAATCACATATGTTAAAACATCCATATTTAGGGTCACAGCCCAAGTTCCGTAAATACAAATCACATGGGCTCCTGCCCAAAACCATTTACAGAAAACCAGAACATAGTAAACATACGTGGGATCTCAGCCCAAATCCATTTATCATCATAAAACACAATTTCCCAAACCACTTGAAATAATGTTGATCCATTATATTTCATATCCAAGAACCTGTCACGGTAAAATAAAGCTACGCGCGTGCTAACTGGGGTCTCAAACCCAAGTCTCTCCAGGGTCCACCCAGGCCAATTTCCGTAGATCAATGACCCTCCCTGGAGGTAACGAACTATGCCCATCCTGAGAGTAAGGAACCCAACTGGGGGGCGACTCCACTCAGTCAGTGCTCCGTGACTACTCCGGGGTCCACCTAGGCCAACGACCCTCCCCGGAGGAGACAATCACATATAAAGGATGGAATATGAAAAACCTTTTGAAATCAGTCTTTAAACCTTTCCAGGATTCATGCCCGGCCCCTCATAAGCAGTCATGAACCATAAAACCTTTGATGGGTTCATGCTGGTTCCCATAAACCGTCATGACCCGTAAATCCATTTCAAGGGTTCATGCCGGTTCCCATAAACCGTCATGAGATGTAAAAACCATTTGTAACACATAACTGGGCCCTAGGCCCGAATCCACATCCAACTGGACCTCAAGTCCGATTCGTAAACCAACTGGGCCTCCGGCCCGATGCCTTGTTAAATCAACTGGACCTCAAGTCCGAGAGTTCGTAATTCAAATGGGTCTCATACCCGAGTTTAACTTTTCAAATCCAAAATCATTGCATTAAACCATTTCCAAAACCATAAGAATGGAAAATCAGTGTAAAACCGGAAAACCTCGATTTACGTGCAAGCACGTAAATCTCCTCGAAATACGTGAAACCATATAATTCACCAATATCCAAATCAACATCATAGAATCACATAAAAATCCATATAAAACATTTATGCATGCATCCCAGTTTAGAAATCAAGATCCACTCACAGACCGTCCGAAGCCGCGCCTTGATACGCGTGCCATAATCGTCTCCCGGGTCAATCGTCGTCACCGAGACTCCCAAACCTGTCCAAATTCATTTAGAGGGTTACTAATAGCCTCATTAACCTCTCATTGAAGTCCCATAATTTTCCCGATCTCTAAGTATTTTTAAAACCGAACATAAACCTTCGGACAACCGGAACTAGATCGAAACGATGTCCGATTGACACGAAATCAGTCCCAAAATGCTCGTTACATCGAATAGATGATTTCGTGTGTTGAACACTTCCCCAAAAACCCTGTCACGCGCCGTCACGCACCCCAGGAGTGGCCTGCGTGTGGGCCTCACGCGCCGGCTACAGTACCGTCTTCTTCCTCGCGCAGCCGGTCTGAACCGACCGGTTCACCTGCAACTTGGATCGGCGTGACCGGTCCAGGTCCATAACTGGTCCAATTTTTACCCGTTTCACTCCTAATCAATTCCATTCTTCCTTAATTAATCCTAGGAACCTAACCCAATTGATTAGAACCTTTAAAACAACCTAAATCCGACCGGTCCAATTTGGTGCTCACGGTTCAAAGATCCAAAACCTCACCCCAGGGCTCCTCAAAGTCCAAAACCCCTCAAAACCTTCCTAACCATGTCCTAACAACCTATTTAGTTCAAACCAATCATCCAAACAAGCCCATAACAACTAGAAATCGAAAACTAATTAAAATGGGTAAACCGAGTACCTCGTGCGGGTTTTCTCCTCCGCCACCCACGGCGGCTCTGCCTGGACAGCCACCACGTCCACCGGTCCTCCTCTCACTCCATGGCCTCTCACAATTATTCAAAGGTTAAGGGTTTGGGTTTTGGGTGAGAAATGGGATCGGGTTTGGTGGGAGGAATGGAAGAAAATGGATGAATGATCGATGCAATGGGGTGATATGCATGAATGGGAATCAAGGGCCAGTTGATGGGTGACAAGTGTCACTCATCCATTGGGCCTCCATAAAATATCTGGGCCCACTAAAGTCCAAATAAGCGTCCATCTCGAAAAATGTGCAATAGTGCACTCGAACTTCCGTGAACCGTAACTTCGCCGTCGAACGTCTGAATTCGACGTGCCGCCTGTCTATGGATTCGTATCGTCCTTATCTACGTAACGGTCTTTGGACGTCGGCCATCGGACCTCTTGGTCAAAAGTCAACATTTACCCTTTTTTAACCAAAATTACCAAAATGCCCCTAAACTTCCGAACGTCATAACTTCCTCCTCGAACGTCGGAATTGAACGTGTCACCTGTCTATGAACTCGTGACGTCCTAAACTACGTCACGGTCCTTGGTCAAAGTCCATTTGACCGGCCGATTGAAAAGTCAACATTTTGCCACGCCTAGGGGCAAAACGGTCATTTCGCATCGTTCGTTCGATTTCGCTCTACTAATCACGGATTAGCCTCACTAATAGTGATTAGTCACTAATCTAATCATGGAATTTGGGACGGGTCGTTACAACCTTCCCTCCTTAATTAATTTAGTTCTCGAAATTCCAACCGACCTAAATCTAACCGTTTTTCCCTCCTTAATTAGTTTCGTTCTTGAAACTCCAATTATCCTGATTCTACGTCCACCACGTGGAAAGTAGAACGACCTCGAAACTCGTGTACACTAGTACACCCACTAGCTAGAACAATACGTGTTCGTACCCAAGCGTACCACTAACACTTACATTGCATCGATCTCATTCGACCACGTCGAATGACAGTAATCGCATGTTCCGAATTGACACCACTTGTGAAATCTACCATTTCGTTGACATAAACAACTAGACGGTTCCTTTCTCAATCACTAACTATCCCGACGTCTGCTCCCACTGGGAGTCACCAAATTACTCAACGATCCACACTGATACCTCCGAAAAACTGTCACTACTTAACAGTCATCAGTCGAAAACTAACACTATACTCACTCGTAGTTACACTAACCATCAGCTGACTCAACCTTGAGTAACCACTTACCCACAAAGCATTTCACTCAATCTGTGTGTAACTAGACCCATCAGAAATACCATGACCCAACGCACAATATCCAATGTCCAGTCCACGACCTCAACTAATCCGATGGTATCGGAACCAATCCGACTACCAACACGCTCACCAACCTATTACGGGTATAACCTATATCCGTCACCAGGCAAGACAAGTCTGCCCGGTATCGTACATCGAACAACATACAAGGTACATACAACTACCCATCAATCAGCCTACAACCACCTAGGTCATAGCCAAACACGTTTCAATTTTGGAGTCCATCTGTCCAATCCAGTATTTGACAGATTACAACTCCGACCCATTATCCATTTTTAAATCCGAATCCGAATCCACAATTTCGTAAGAAATCCCAAATCCAAACCCAGAAACCAAATCCATAATCCTGTCCAAATCTGAGTTCGAAATCATTCTTCCATAAACCGGCATTTGGAATAACCATTCCGAACCCAAATCCATAAAAGGAATCCACTGTCAAGCTCTAGAATCAAATCCTGAATCGTCACCCAGAATCCGATTCCAAAACCTAAAATCTCGTTCACGTCTACCGAGACATACCAAACCGAACCTATCGGTTACCCGTTCAATTGATTACCTCAATACGTTTGATTGACTTCTTAGGGAAACCAATCCCAATATCAACACATCTAGGCTGACCAAAATCCGACCACGTCGGAAAACTACTCACCTGAGTAATATACCATACGGGATTTACCTCGAAAAGAAGTTCAGTCCCATCATGCTCCATTCAAACATCCCAGTAATAGTGATAAACTTTCCAACTATCTGGATCATCAAAATCACGATCCAGATCCATAACGATACCCAAAGTCCTGAACCAATTCCCACATCTAAACAGATCAGTCAACGACAAGACATATCGAGACTGTGGGTTCTCATTGATTACCTCGTATCGATATTTGTCATTCCACCGAGGAAAACTAAGAATGGTCGAATACAATGACATCAAAATCCATCATACGTGAATGCAAACAACACTCGCTGCACTCACCACATCATGTAACCTGACATCGTCTGCCACCAAGTAGAAAATGAGAAATCTCAGTCACCTAACTTCGATATACTCAACTCTCCTGATGACCCAAGACAAATCCCGGGTCCACCAACCAATATACGATCAGCACAAAGGTGACACACCCATCATCAACCATGGTAGAACTTGAGAAGTCACCCTAATGACTTCGAAATACCCATTACTCATGCGGAAAGCCCGCATTCCACTCGTCACCTCAATCGCAACCTCTTGCGATTCCTAAGTTCCAACAAGATTGGAAACAACATACCCGGACATCAACCACGTGTCCATAATCAGTCTAACTCACTATCAAGTTCGACTGTCGATTTACACCGTTTATGCACATCCAAAAGGATGCCAATTCATCCTAATCTGACGTACCGCTCGACTGAAGAGTCACAACAGACATCTGCTGTGATCTGCAGTCAAATCTCTGCATACCACCGTACCTGACCAACTCTGGCCAACACCGACCAACTAGTCGCTAAACCCCGTGACAGATCGAGTCTGACCAACCGGTCACTAATCCCTCATGATAATACTCGATCCCCACTCCTCAACTACCGCTAGATCCTATCCAGTCCATCACTATCTGTGATCCACTCCTAAACCACAGATACCGAACATATACGTATCTCGAAGGAGTCACATCCCGACTCGTGACTCATCGTCATCACAATCACCGGCACCAGCACCAGCACTAGTACCAGTATCAACACTATCACCTGTCAGCATCAGAACAAAGTGTCCACACTAGCATCAATAATAACACTAGCACACCATGTGCAAAACTGACAACCCTGGATCTTCGCTCATACCGAGCGACGATCCCGTACCTCTGCTCAAATAGGAGAAACTCCGTCTCCGTCGTACCCAACCACTATGTGTACAGTCATCCTGACAACTCATACGAGAAAAGGAAACGCTCCCCGAACGTCCCCGATTTCCAACAACCACAGCTACAACCACTCTCGGTAGTAGCGCCTGCCACACACTTGTGCAGACCTAACTACCAGACATCGCAATCGAGATTCGCATCCAACGGAATCAACCGCCCGTATTAACCACTCCGGATCCCACTCAGGGATTCCTTCGACAAGTACCAACCCTGATAACTTGTCCAACCGAACTCCACCAGCCGAAACTCAACTCAACCAATGTCGTCTACCAGGTCATTCATGACCTTAGTTGCACCAGCTATCCATCACAACTACGGTAGTACGACGACCAACGAGGTCTAACCGATAAGTACAACCTCGACTGCAGAGTGTAATCCCAACACAAGCTGACACGACTCAATCGACTAACGGCCTCAAATCCAAATAGTTGTCAAAGTCAAACCACTCGTCAACTTACCTTTACGAACCATACACCTAAGGTAGGGTTCCACAATCACGCCCTAGGGTCAATCTGAACCCAACTGCTACTGCCAACTGCAGTACACTCCACGAATTGACCGACTACGCGGTCCCGACATCGCAAAGGACTTCAATCCAACTAGGATTCCCCGAATCCGGCTGCCTCCAGTAGTATATCCGTTTAACTTAACCAAATCCGATCATCGGATGGTCACAACACCCAACCAGTCGTCGGAACCGATCCTACGACATCGTGAAAGACGATCCCAACTAACAGTCTCACGATCAAAATCTAACGTACGAATACGTTCATCCTTCCATAGGATCCCATACTGTCAACCTCGACAGAACTATGGCAACCCCGACATCACGTGCAGAACCAAGACATACCACGATACAGTCCTACTAACTATCATATTGGCACCCTAACTATATCCCAATCCCCCCGGGATTAACGTGGGATGACCCTGCTCCCGTCTGACACGAAGTGTTAGACAAGGGATATTTCCGACCTTTACCCGCCCGGACTATCAGAGTACGCCAGGATCCGGAGGAGGTATGTGATATCTCGATCTCTGCTACAGTCCACATACGATATCAACCTGAAGGGTATTAAAAACGGAAAGACTGTGAGTGGACAAAAATAAAGAGTTTATAAAAACATTTCATATGAAGACCTTTATACCCTCCACTAAAAAGCATGCATGCATGGTAAAACCATTTATCCAATCACATATGTTAAAACATCCATATTTAGGGTCACAGCCCCAAGTTCCGTAAATACAAATCACACGGGCTCCTGCCCAAAACCATTTACAGAAAACCAGAACATAGTAAACATACGTGGGATCTCAGCCCAAATCCATTTATCATCATAAAACACAATTTCCCAAACCATTTGAAATCATGTTGATCCATTATATTTCATATCCAAGAACCTGTCACGGTAAAATAAAGCTACGCGCGTGCTAACCGGGGTCTCAAAGCCAAGTCTCTCCAGGGTCCACCCAGGTCAATGTCCGTAGATCAATGACCCTCCCTGGAGGTAACGAACCATGCCCATCCTGAGGGTAAGGAACCCAATTGGGGGGCGACTCCACTCAGTCAGTGCTCAGTGACTACTCTGGGGTCCACCCAGGCCAACGACCCTCCCCGGAGGAGACAATCACATATAAAGGATGGAATATGAAAAACCTTTTGAAATCAGTCTTTAAACCTTTCTAGGATTCATGCCCAGCCCCTCATAAGCCGTCATGAACCATAAAACCTTTCATGGGTTCATGCTGGTTGACAGGACCCATCCCAATCCCCCCGGGATTAGTGCGGGATGGCCCTGCTCCCGTTTGACACGAAGTGTCAGACAAGGGATATTTCCGACCTTTGCCCTCTCGGGCTATCAGAGTACGCCAGGATCCGGAGGAGGCATGTGATATCTCGGTCTCTGCTACAGTCCACATCCGATGTCAACCTGAAGGGCAGTCAAAACATTAAAAACTGTGAGTGGACAAAACAAAAGTTTATAAAAACATTTTAACGAGAAGACATTTGTACCCTTCACTAAAAAGCATGCATGCATTCGAAAACCATTTAACCAAAGAAATCATATGTGGGAACTAAGCCCAAATCAGAAATAAACCAAGGTTGAAAGGACCACAATGAAATCGACCAGACGGGCCACTGCCCAAATCCATACGAAACCAACAAGGGCCTCAGCCCAAAACCATGATCAATCAAATATACGGGTCACTGCCCAAAACCTGTGTAACCACACATCACATCCATATATCATATATACATATAATTCACACAACCAATCCTGTCACGGTTTCCAAAGCTACGCGCGTGCTACTCAGGTCTCAATCCGAGTCTTCTCAAAGTCAAGATCAATGTCCGCAGACCACTGACCCCACCTGAGGTAATAATAATCATAGCCTTCCTGAGAGTAGGGAACCCAACTGGGGGGGTGACTCCACTCAGTCGGTGCCCCGTGACTACTCCGGGGTCCACCCAGGCCAACGACCCTCCCCGGAGGAGATAATAGAAGTAAAGGAAGGTAGATGAACATATATATACATAACATAATATCCATGCCCGGTTCCCCTGAACCGTCATGATCCATAATATACATAACCAAGGTAACATGCCGGTTCCCATAAACCGTCATGTACTGTAATAACATAACCAGGTAACATGCCGGTTCCCATAAACCGTCATGTACCGTAATAACATAACCGAGGTAACATGCCGGTTCCCATAAACCTTCATGTACCGTAATAACCAACAAGGGTTCATGCCGGTTCCCATAAACCGTCATGAACCACGATACCATAACAAGGGTTCATGCCGGTTCCCATAAACCGTCATGAACCGGGAAATCCATTTAAGGTTCCCTGACCTAAAATCAAAACCGTAAAGTAACCTGGGTCTCGTGCCCGAACATAGGACATCAGCTGGGCACCGTGCCCGATATCTGAGGTCATATACCCGAGACAAAACCAAATGGGTCTCATACCCAACTTTATCCTTTTAGAAATCCAAAACCATTTCATTAAAACCAATAAAGAAATACAGACCCGTATAAGCACCGTATAAGGCCAAAACCTCGAAATACGTGCTTATACGTAACCACATACAAATGCACCCATGGCATCATCAAACATGTAATAAAACATATAATAAACATTTATGCATGCACCAATTTAGAAAACAAGGTCCACTCACAGACCGTCCGAGCTGCCGCCTCGATTTGCGTGTCATACGGCTCCCCGAGCCGATCACCATCACGGGGACTCCCAAACCTGTCCAAATTTTAATAGAAGGTTACTAACTACTTAATTAACCTCCTACCAAAGCCCCGTAATTTTCCCAAACTTTTAACTATTTTTAAACCGACCCTAAACGTTCCGACACCCCGAGAACTATTGAAACGATGTCCGATTAATGCGAGACCAGTCCCAAAATCTTCGTTACATCGAATAGAAGATTTCCCATGTTGAACACTTTCCCAAATTATGGACCACGCACCCTCACGCGCTCCTAGAGGGGACATATTACTGTTCATCGGCACTAACCTCCAGCAGACCGGTTTTACTGTTCCTGGCCGGTTCACCTGGTTTGGCCGGTACCGGTTCACAGCCCTAGACACCCATTTTCATCCTAGTTCTTCCTTTCTGGTTCCTTTCATCCTATTTTGGTGTTTTATATCCATTCCAATCCTTAAAACAACCTAAAAACCGCCTAAACCCATGGTTCGATTTTTAACCAAATGGTTCAAAGTTCCCAAAAATCTCCCATGGCTGCCCAGCCATCCCAAGCTTCCTTAAAACTTCCTAACATATCCCTAGCAACCTAATGGACTCATTAAAACCATTAAAAACCAACCATAACAACAAAAATGAAAAAATGGATCAAAATGGACTAACCGTGAACCTCACGGGTTCTTCCTCCTTCCAGCCGCCGTGGACGGCGGTTCTGGCCGCCCAACAACCTCCTCAGTCTCCCTGGTCTTCTGCCTGGTCATGGGTGAAGATTGGATGGGTTTTGGTTTGCACAGATGGGAGGAAAAGGGTGAGATCGGGTTGTGTTTTGTGTGTTTGAAATGGAGAAAGAAATGCACGGGAAAAGGGAGATGCATGAATGAATGAAGTTGGCCAGTGGATGGGTGACACTTGTCACTCATCCATAGGGCAGGGATTAAATATCTGGGCCCCCACTAAGCCCAAAAGTTAACTCGTTTCGTAATTCGTGCAATAGTGCACTTGAACTTCCGTGAACCGTAACTTCACCGTCGAACGTCCAAATTCAACGTGCCGCCTGTCTATGGATTCGTATCGTCCTTATCTACGTAATAGTCCTTGGCCCTCGGCCATCGGACATCCCAGTCAAAAAGTCAACATTTCGCTCCTTTTAACTAAAATTACCAAAATGCCCCTAAACTTCCGAACGTCATAACTTCCTCCTCGAACGTCGGAATTGAACGTGCCACCTGTCTATGAACTCGTGACGTCACGAACTACGTCACGGTCATCGGTCAAAGTCCATTTGACCACCCAATGAAAAGTCAACATTTTGCCATGCCCAAGGGCAAAACGGTCATTTCACATCGTTCGTCCGATTTCGCCCAACTAATCACGGATTAGCCTCACTAATCGTGGTTAGTCACTAATCTAATTTAGGAATTCGGGACGGGTCGTTACACTGGTTCCCATAAACCGTCATGACCCGTAAATCCATTTCAAGAGTTCATGCCGGTTCCCATAAACCGTCATGACCTGTAAAAACAATTTGTAACACATAACTGGGCCCTAGGCCCGAATCCACATCCAACTGGACCTCAAGTCCGATTCGTAAACCAACTGGGTCTCCGGCCCGATGCCTCCTTAAATCAACTGGACCTCAAGTCCAAGAGTTCGTAATTCAAATGGGTCTCATACCCGAGTTTACCTTTTCAAATCCAAAATCATTTCATTAAACCATTTCCAAAACCATAAGAATGGAAAATCAGTGTAAAACCGAAAAACCTCGATTTACGTGCAAGCACGTAAATCGCCTCGAAATACGTGAAACCATATAATTCACCAATATCCAAATCAACATCATAGAATCACATCAAAATCCATATAAAACATTTATGCATGCATCACAGTTTAGAAATCAAGGTCCACTCACAGACCGTCCGAAGCCGCGCCTCGATACGCATACCATAATCGTCTCCCGGGTCAATCGTCGTCACCGGGACTCCCAAACCTATCCAAATTCAT
The DNA here is from genome assembly GCA_032719365.1 of Prinsepia uniflora. NCBI lineage: Eukaryota > Viridiplantae > Streptophyta > Magnoliopsida > Rosales > Rosaceae > Prinsepia > Prinsepia uniflora. The sequence continues at coordinate 76,288,114 of CM064863.1, forward strand.
TTCGAGGGTTACTAATAGCCTCATTAACCTCTCATTGAAGTCCCATAATTTTCCCGATCCCTAACTATTTTTAAAACCGAACCTAAACCTTCGGACAGCCCGAACTATATCGAAACGATGTCCGATTGACACGAAACCAGTCCCAAAATGTTCATTACATCGAATAGATGATTTCGTGTGTTGAACACCTCCCCAAAAACCCTGTCACGCGCCGTCACGCGCTCCAAGAGTGGTCTGCGCATGGGCCTCACGCGCCGGCTACAGTACCGTCTTCTTCCTCGCGCAGCCGGTCTGAACCGACCGATTCACCTGCGACTTGGACCGGCGTGACCGGTCCAGGTCCATAACTGGTCAAATTTTTACCCGTTTCACTCCTAATCAATTCCATTCTTCCTTAATTAATCCTAGGAACCTAACCCAATTGATTAGAACCTTTAAAACAACCTAAATCCGACCGGTCCAATTTGGTGCTCACGGTTCAAAGATCCAAAACCTCACCCCAGGGCTCCTCAACGTCCAAAACCCCTCAAAACCTTCCTAACCACGTCCTAACAACCTATTTAGTTCAAACCAATCATCCAAACAAGCCCATAACAACTAGAAATCGAAAACTAATTAAAATGGGTAAACCGAGTACCTCGTGCGGGTTTTCTCCTCCGCCGCCCACGGCGGCTCTGCCTGGCTAGCCACCACGTCCATCGGTCCTCCTCTCACTCCCTGGTCTCTCACAATTATTCAAAGGTAAAAGGTTTGGGTTTTGGGTGAGAAATGGGATTGAGTTTGGTGGGAGGAATGGAAGAAAATGGATGAATGATCGATGCAATGGGATGATATGCATGAATGGGAATCAAGGGCCAGTGGATGGGTGACAAGTGTCACTCATCCATTGGGCCTCCATAAAATATCTGGGCCTACTAAAGTCCAAATAAGCGTCCGTCTCAAAAAATGTGCAATAGTGCACTCGAACTTTCGTGTACCGTAACTTCGCCGTCGAACGTCCGAATTCGACGTGCCGCCTGTCTATGGATTCGTATCGTCCTTATCTACGTAACAGTCTTTGGCCCTCAGCCATCGGACCTATTGGTCAAAAAGTCAACATTTACCCCTTTTTAACCAAAATTACTAAAATGCCCCTAAACTTCCGAACGTCATAACTTCCTCCTCGAACGTTGGAATTGAACGTGTCATCTGTCTATGAACTTGTGATGTCTTAAACTACGTCATGGTCCTTGGGCAAAGTCCATTTGACCGGCCGATTGAAAAGTCAACGTTTTGCCACGCCTAGGGGCAAAACGGTCATTTCGCATCGTTCGTCCGATTTCGCTCTACTAATCACGGATTAGCCTCACTAATAGTGATTAGTCACTAATCTAATCATGGAATTTGGGACGGGTCGTTACACATGGTCCAAGTGATCTTCTAGGTCTAGGCCTGATCGATCGATATGATATCAACATAAGTCTCCTAAGTCATTGACTGTGCTAAATTTCCTCGGTCCAAGACTTGTTAGTCAGGTCGATATGTGTCGACCAATCAGAAGGGTACTCCCCCTATTCCCCGAAGTCCTTGAGTGAGAAAGTGTACCTGCTCCGGTAGCTTACACTAGTGACACGACCGACCCCCAATCCCTCGGGATTAAGGGCTAAGTCATGCTCCCGTCTAACTTACGCATGACACGAGGGATAAACCGACGTCCAACCTCCGTGTAACACGTAAGCTAGACAAGAGATTTCCAATCGAATTGTCCACAAGTTTCGGACTTCCCAGAGCGCGCAGAATCTACTGTGGACAGTGTGTGTGATGTCTCCGTCTCTCTAACCACAGCCCGCACCTCATTAAACTTGAAGGGTATCGAAAACATAAAAAAAAAAATTGTGAGTGGACAAAAATAAGGGATAAGTAGAAAACAAGTTATAAAAAGACATTTATACCCTCCATTTAAAAACCAATGCATGCATACACAAACCAGTTCATTTCCGAGATAATCAAAACCATTTATGAAAACTGAAATCATTTTCTTTTCTTAAATCCCGGGCCTTAGCCCAAAACCATCAAAAGTCATCTCATCCGGGTCATAGCCCAAATCAACGGAAAACCATTAGTGAAAACCATAATTATTAAAATCATCAAGTTATCATCGAAATCTAAAACACATTTGAATTCCATTTCAACCAATTGAACCTGCTGGATCTATCTGAGTCTTTAAACTTAATAGTAATCTGAGTCTTTAAACTCAATCCATGCCTCAATATAATCCGAGTCTTTAAACTCCCGAGTCTTTAAACTCAATAGGCTTACGGGGGAAATCATAATATCCGAGTCTTTAAACTCCCTAGTCTTTAAATTCATTCCGGGTCTTTAAACCCAATCCGGGCCCGCCCCCGTCATATATCACATCTGGATCTTTAAACCCAATAACCAGATCCAGCAAATCCAATCCATAACCATTTTAAAACCATTTCCAAATCCATGTCCAAATTCGAATTCGAAATCACCATTTTGAATTCCAAGCCGAATCCGAAATTATCATCCTGAATCCAAATCTGGAATCATATCCATAATCTAGTTCCAAATCCGAATCCGAAACCATCATTCCGTAAGCCGGCATCCAGAATAATCATTCCGAACCCAAATCTAGAAATTCACTTTCAAGTTCTAAAATCGAATCCCGAATCGTCATCTTGAAATCCGATTCCAAAACCTAAAATCGCGTTTATCGAAACAACTTTTATGAACTAGGCCTCAAACTCGAAATAACTTTTCCAAAATCCATTTTAAATCATTGAAATCAAATCATATTTCAAATCCCAAAATCAAATCATCAAAACCATGGTTAAATCTCAATATAAATCGTAAGCTCGTAAAACGTGCAAATACGTAATTGTCTCGAAATACGTGCAAAATCTTAAATAATCAAATTCATAATCATAAACATAGAAATAATGTATAGAAAACATATAAAACATTTATGCATGCATCATAAATTTGAAAGCAAAGTCCACTCTCAGACCATTTACTCCGTTGGCTCGATACACATGCATTACGTCGTTTCCCGGCTAATCAACTATCACCGGCTATCCTGAACCTGTCCAAATCCCATAATAAGGTCACTAACTACTTCATAAAGGTTATACTAAAGCCTCGTAATTTTCCCGAATTTTTAACTATTTTTAAACTAGCCCTAAAACATTCGGACAACCCGAAATATATCGAGACGATGTCCGATCGACTCGAAACTAGTGCCAAAATGTTCGTTACCTTGATTACATCATTTCACATGTTGAACACTTCCCCATCGGAGGTCCCACGCGTCCTCACGCGCCAAGCTACTGTTCATCTTCAACCTCTGTCCAATCCGATCTGAACCAGTTCGAACCGGTGTAGGCGGTTCAACCTCCTAAACTGTCTAATTTCAATCCGTTTTCAACTCTAATTGGTTCTATAATCTTGTCTCAGTCTTTTCAATTTAATTAACACAAAAAGCCATGAATTTTACCCTTATACCTTACCTCCTTAATTCGAAGAACGAACTGGCCATCCTCCTCTCTGTTTTCACGGTTCTAGCCATCCCAAGGTTCGGTTTTAGGCTCTCTAGGTTCCTACCACATGCCAAAACACGTTCCAATTACTAGAATTACTCAATAACTACTCAATTCCAACTTGCCATTTTCGAATGGAAAAACAAAAGGCCATGGGAACACACCTATCTTCCATTGTTAGGCCTTAAAACTAGGCTCAAATGCTTCCTGAATTTTCTTAACAACATGACCCAATTAATCAATTCAATCCTTAGCCCAAAAATCCAACTTCCTCATGTTCAAACACAAACAAGGGACTTCTCGGGTTTTCTCAGCTTCCACCGCCATCCTCCGTCGTCGTGCCTTGCCGTGGCCACCAGTCGTCTCCGCACAGCCTCCCTCCCATCTTTCCTTCACACCCCAACTACATCTAATCAGGTTTGAGGGGGTTGGGTTCTCACGATCACCTATGTCTCTGTTTGTTGTATTTTCATTCCAAACCTTCGTGCACAATTATCAATCCCATTTTAAACATAATTGAGACGGTGGGGGAGACTTCTATGACCTTCTAGTGAGGGACAAGTGTCCCAAATCTGGTGGGTCACCATCCCTAGGCAACCACATGTCCAATTTTACTGGGCACAAATCCCAATGCAACCAAAAGACCAGAATGTCCCCAAATGACAATTTACCATTTTGCCCCTAGTGGTTTTAGACCAAAATCCGAATCACCGACGTCCGATGATAGCGTGGCGCCTGTCGTTGTACTCAGGGGATCGAGACCTACCTAATGGTCCTCGAAATACGTGAAAATAACTTATCATACAAAAAGTCAACCATTTGCCCCTTTTTCACCTAAATTACCAAATACCCTCAAAATTCCGAACGTCATAACTTCCTCCTCGGATGTCGGAATCGGACGTGCCATCTGTCTATGAACTCATGACGTCCCGAAATGCGTCGCAGTCATCGGTCAAAGTTCATTTGACCACCTGAACTAAAAGTCAACCTTTTTGCCCATTCCAAGGGCAAAATCGTCATTTCGTGCCGTCCGTCCGAAATTACCCAACTAATCACCGATTAATCGCACTAATCCATCATTAACTACTAATCTAATCCCAATTTCTGGGACGGGTCGTTACACTAGTCCCTAGAATGCAGGTCGGTTGTAATGTTCCTGCTGGCAGATCCGATCGGTAGCTACATGTTTGCCGATCAGAAAACAGTCCATTTGAAGGATTTAAGTAACACGTCCAATTAGTATCTACGTGGAGCATTTTCTGATTAGAGCATATATTTGAGAGAGTACCTTGATGCGTCTGATCGATAGTTACTTGAAGAGTTTCTGATCGGTGCATATGTCTAAGAGGGTACCTCGATGTGTCCAATCGGTAGCTACGTGAAGCGTTTTTTGATCAGAACATATGTCTAAAAGAGTACCTCGATGTGTCTGATTGTTAGCTAAATGAAGTGTTTTATAATCGGAGCATATGCCTAAGAGAGTACCTCGATGCGTCCGATCCGTAGCTATATGGAAAGTTTGCCGATTAGAGCATATGTCTGATAAGGTACCTCAAATAAAGTTTATGTTTGGTCGTAATGTGCCTACTTACCGATCGGAGCTTAGAAGCACCTCGAATGATGCTCCCGATCAGTCGCAATATTCCCGTTTGGAGATCAGAACATAAATCTGAGAGGGTACCTCAAATAAAGTTGCTAACTGGTCGCAATGTACCTGCTTGCCGATCGAAACATAAATCTTAGAGGGATATTAGTATGTTTTCAAACTATGTTTAAAAACCTTTATTTTTCGCCCACTCACACTTTTCCTTTGTTTTTGAAACCCTCCAGGGCGGCTGCACGGGAGTCGAGGCTATTTATGGAGTGCCGGCATGAGCTCACGGATGCACGAGTATCCTTTGTCTGACAGGGTTTCGAGGGTACATTTGGTACTTTAGGTTACTTGTCAGACGATAGTAGGATTCGAGTATGTTATATATAGTGGTTTTCGAGTTGGTTCCTGTCAGCTGACGTTTAAGAAGAGGTCATTGATGGACAACTCCCGAGGGTAAGTTCAATATTTGATTGAATTTCAAATTTTCTATTTATCTTTTTTACTCAAAATATGTATTAATGTTAACCGAATTTGAAGGGAGAAACATAAAAGTGTGTGACATCAGTATGAGGTTGATGTCCTAGCGAACCTGTAGGACGACCAACAGCAGGATCTCGATCATTTGGGTGAAACGACTAAAGGCACTGTTCCCCCATAGTGCACGCTATGTTGGTGAAAGACATGGGTGCGATTATTCACACCAAAATGAAGATAACGATAGATACCTTTAGAACCCAATCCCCTATGGAGCTTGATGTGTTGGTCTATTTTACGGGTATGAATTTTTTCTTAAGAATTTCATTATTTGATTATTTTTAATAATTTAACATATTTTAACATTTTATTGTATATTAATTTTGAGTAGGATGAGACCAACGCCACTCTCATGACCCATATAAACCACCATTGGTAGAAGCGGTACTCGGACTAAAAGTTTGAGCTCCATGCGTACTACCAGTTCTGGAGTTCGCATGATGAAGCTAAGGAAAATCCTTCGTAGGAAATATAAGAGGATAAGCTAGTGGGGTGGATTTGGTTATTCGACAATTGGATAACCGAGCAATTTCTGGTAATTTATTGTTTTATTTATTTAGAATATTACTTTATGTAGTTCCGTATTAGTAATGATTGTTTTTCTAATCTACAAATAAAATTAAGGGAAAACAAGGCGAACCATACATCGAAGAATTTTGAGCACCATGTGGGATCGTGCCCCTGGTTGGCTCGACGTGAGGCCTGTCGGGCAGTTGAATTGATGTTCCCGGAAGTTGATACTTGGGGGAGATTTATGCTCGGTGAGACAGTCAGGTGGCTAACGCTATTCACGTAACTTCAATGTTTGCATGTATTAAATATTCAATTTTTTAAATTAATTAATTTTATAATTATTAATTTATTCCAATTTGTAGGCGGCCATGGTGCAGGACGTGCAACAGATTCAGGAACAACTGACACAACAACAAGCTGAGGTCCCGCTGTAGGACCAGCTACCGGACTTTCACCGGGCAATAGATTCATGAAAACTCGTCGAGCAAAGCTTACTATTTTCAAGTTTGCCTTGCAAAGCTTCGCCAAGTAATCCCTTTCGATTCAACCTTTACTCGACGGACTTTTATCGGGCAAAGGTTGAAAGGCTGCTCGTATGTCTTGTTTTCGTTGGTTTTGCTCGGCGAATACGTCTGGCGGGCAAAAGTCGTGGACTTCGGTCTTACTCGGCAGACCTTCTTCGCCGGCCGTTGAGCAAAATCCTAACCCAACGAGTGTTGCATGACGTAGGCTGCTTGATGGGACTTCGTCGGATAAACCTCTTACCCGGCGAATGCGTGTTCTTGCTCGACAGGGTACTTTCGCCTAGCCATCTCTATTTCCTTGTAATGATTGGACCATCCATTGTATATCAGTTTCAGACTTTCAGTGATAAAGAGGCCTCCACTCCTGAATGCATATAGCCATATGCATATATATCAAACATCCAAGTCTGATATATAAAGTTAAGAGACAAAAATAAACTCATTTCAGTGCCCGAAGAAACAAGGCCTCATCTAAAGATGTTGGAAGAAATCTTTTTGCCCTATTTCTCAGTGGAGGCACAAGTATCCAAACCAACATCATCAATGGATCATCTAAGTAGAATCTGGAACTTCAGACTTTTTTAAAAAAAAAAAACCAATATACAATTCGATGCTAGTGCTAGTAATTTTAATAATACTTCTATTATTATTAATTAATATACTCACGCCTTAATCTTTCCTTCAGAACATTTTTCACATTGTCCACAATATACCTCTTCCGTCCCTTTCGCTTGAACGCACCACAACTAAAGAATAATCCAATTGTGGCTACAAATGGCAGAATATTTAAAATACCTATCTTTGTCTATGACACAACTCTTTGTTCAGTATCCACGGAAAAAAATGGTGAACCAAATTAACAATTAAACCGTAATTTAAAAACAAACAATTAAGATGCCTATTCTTGAGTCCAAATTAAAGACGAACATATATAAGAAAGGAAAAAAATAAGTGTATTCTTTGATGATGAGCACGTCAACGTGTAATGTGCTACTAGAAAGCATAACACAATTTACGAATTCATGACTCCGCAATTCTAACTGTCAGGTCATAAGTAAATTAAAATTTGCAGGGTTATTGAAGATTTTGAATTGACATATATGTCTGTAATTTTCTAACTCGTTACGCAATCATCCTACTACCGAAACATACCCCACTCCACTAATGAATCCAGAGATGATCGAGTACCATTTTAAAGCTGTTAGTTAATTAGGACGTTTTCAAATTTCAAAGGAGGTATATATGTTGACGATAGCTAGTGATCGTACGTACATGGATTCTCATAACGTCTCCCATTAATCTGATATTATTATTTAGAACATGTGTGCTTTACGTATATATACAAGGATTATAATTCTATTTCAGATATTGTACGTCTCATTATCGGTTTAAAATATCACATATATATGTACGTTGATATCGATCCTTTAATGTTCATAGCACCCATCCCCAGTTCCATGTTTCAATCTCTAGCTAGGGATATGATAAAACAAGTCCACGTATATTGTTGGCAACCAAAAGTACGTATACGTTGCGAATTAACATACGACTATACCGGCCAATGCCATTCACTCTTAACAAACCTATTTCTTAATTATACACTTTTCATAAAATTTAAATCTAAGCTGACCTTAATGTACGTACAATCCAACAAAAATATCATAAACAACAATAATAATATAGTAATCAAGTGATAGTACAACGCCAACCATTCTATTTAATTTTTTATTTTATAAAATAATATCACAACTTAATCGTACGTTATTCTAATTTAAAAGATTTTTTTTACAAAATTTCACCCAAATTCATAATCGTTTAACTAAATAACCTTGTAGTTAGTACATATATAGTCTTCGAACATATATAGTCTTCAGTAATACAATGATGATATATATAGTTAGTACATATATAGTCTTCGAACATATATGGTCAGTACATATATAGTCTTCGAACATATATAGTCTTCAGTAATACAATGATGATATATAATTGGGGCAATTTTTTTTTTCTCATAATTTAGGTGAACAAACATAATTTTTAAATGATCAAATTAAGGCCTATACTATAGAATTATGATATTTTTTTTCTTAAACTAATTATGTGCCTAAGTAAATAGTTAGAATGAAATTATGTCGATCACCAATTCTTAGTTGTTCTAATGGAAAACCAAAACATAGCAATCATATGATTAATTAAGCATGGGTTTACTTATAAATTATTACTAATGGTCAATCCTTAATTATTTTATGTGTATTAATGATAATTGTTAATTATTTGCTCCATATATATATATATATATCTTCCAATTTTCCATGCATGATGATTGATGACCCACCGCTTTTTCTCTAGCCGCCCAAAATAATGTCATAGATATCCCAAAGTGGTTTCAATTTTCAAATTCTACCAATATCTATATAACTGCGCGCCACCGATTTGACCTAACGACGGCTGCAAGTCTGGTACCTGCTAGCTGCTGCTGCATGCAAGCTTAGCTAACTAACTAGGTACCCTTAAAACTTCCGTTAACTTTTTTAAAGGAAAGTCAAGTATCATTTACTAGGTCACCGCTTGAGCCTCTCAGAGGTCATGCCCTTTTTATTTTTTATTTTTTGCTCACACTATTTTGTAGCATTGATATTGAGCACGAAGCATGAATATTCGTATTACATAATCACGTGGATAGAAGTCATTAGACACAAATGTATTTTTATTTGTGACTTTCACAAATAAAACTGCATTAATCTATAAAATATCAAAATATTTTTACTCACATTATGTGTCACGAATATCAATTCGTACCTACACCTCAATATTATAGTATTAACTATTTACAAAAATCAATAAATATGTGATAAATTATGTCTAATAAGTGTGATAATAAAAGTACATAAACTAATTCATACATACTTAATATCAAATATGCTTCAAAAATCACAATATATATATATATATATATATAATTGAAGAACAACTAATACAACAGTGGGAAATTGAAGTTCAAGATGGAATCTGATCTCGAAATCTTGATGAACAAGACTTGATATATAATATCAATATTCTCCTCTCTTTCAGATCAGAAGGTCTTTGCTTTTAGAATGGTATAAGACACTTTTTCTGTGAAAGTAGAGACCAATATTTATATATATCTAGATTCCTACTCTATACCTATCACATAATAAGTAGGAGTCTTAGATGACTTTCAATAAGGTACCAATTACATTTAAGTTCCATAAATAGCTTAAATCTTATTCAATAGGGATTTCCAATACATTCTTAATTCATTACGGACTCTATTAGTTTCAAACTTGTTATTTGCCCCCACAAATTATCCGTTGATACTCCATATTCCAACATAATATTCAAAATACAGCCACAAATCATACATAGACATCTCCTGCAACATCAAATAGTCTAATTAAACGCACATCTGATGCGGAAAATTGTCATATCACTCATCAACTGCAAGGCTTTCTAGAGAAACAGTTAATGCCCTTCTCTAGCTTCTTTCTTTCTCCTTCTTCTAGAAGACTACTAACACACCAAAGCTTATGTCGCTTATCAAAACTCCAAAACAAAAATAAAATATACAAAATCTAGAATTAATATTCTAAGAAATCATCGACATAACACCATCCTTTTTCTGTCTCTCTTTATCTCTTAGTCACGCAACCCATTTATGTATATATTCCCTTTCGGTCTTTACTCAATCCTCCAGAAATATATACACAAAACAAGCACTTCCGCTTCCCAAAAACGAAAGCCTCAAAAATCTCTTCTTTAAAAATGGGAGATGACAATTGCATTATCCGCGACCTTCATTATCAAGATGACCAATCAGAAGGAGGAGATGAAGAGGAGGCACTCTCCCTATGCGACCTTCCCCTTGACAACTTTGAAAATGAAGACCAAGTCCAAGAATTCCACGACATCTCCTCCAAGCACCTCCACGCTCGCCGCTCCTCCTCCGACCAGCTATTCGAATTCTTCAACGGCTTCAGTTCTGACAGCTTCATGTGCTCCGCCGAAGACATCATCGTTTGTGGGAAACTCATCCCCTTCGCACAAGTCTCACAACACAGCAACAATGATGCCCCCAACACAAAATACCGTTCTCACGAGAAACAAACGTCTGTTCGACGGCGGTCCGAGTCGCTGTCCGAGTTACAAAGCGCGGCAGCAAGATCAAGCAGCACCAAGAGGAGCCAGGTCATGATGAGGAACAGCAGATCGTTGGATTATCAAAAGCTTCATCGGCAAACGTCGATGGTGTCCCCGACGCCGGCGGAGATGGAGAGGAATTCTTCTGTGAAAAGTGTCGGAAAATATGATAAGAAAAATGGTAATGGTATTAAACCAAAGTGGTTCTTTCTTATGTTTGGGATTGCTAGGTTTCCGGCTGAGATGGACCTTAGCGACATCAAGAACCGGCAGATTCGACGAAACCCGTCCACCACCATGTTCCCAAGGGAAACCTCCGGGAAGTTTCCGGATAATCGGAGGTCCGGTAAGGGCACTTGGCGATTGCTCAAGGCTTTGAGCTGCAAGGACCATGCAAGTGTCGCCGTAACGACACCGCTTTGTGGACAAGTGTGAGAGGCTATGATTTGTGATCACGAGCCATGCCTGCTCTGTATTATCATAACCCTAATTAGATATATTCCACTAACTCATTGAGCATAATTACGTGATTAAAGGTATAACAATCTCTTATCAGATAATTTTATATGTTATATTATCAGATTGTTTATATACGAATCACTTATTTAGTTCTTTTATTCGTATTGACATTTTGATAATATAATGTTATTATGTAACTGATAATTGAATATTGTTATCACTTTAATCAGCATGGTTTCGATAATGATTTGGTTTGCATGAGATCGAGTGGGTAAAATGGTCATAAAATTATGGGTTTGCTTGTACATGGGGATAAATTAACGTTATATGTGACGTTCCGTAGAAGGAAGGAGAAGCCATATATAGGTTGGCGATGGTGCCTCTTACCTTTCCAGTATCGATGTTAAGGATGATGACGGTGAAGACGAGCACCAGGTTTTGTTGGTTAGGTGGCCACAGACAGAGTCACAGAAGGGAAATGAATGAAAATCACGAGGATCCGATTACGACATTAAATTCCTCATGTTTTCTATTTTTTGAAATTTTGTTTGTATTATTTATTCATTTGTATTGTGAATAATATTTATGTGATGCTCCTAAATATCAATTTTATTATTATTGAAATTATTATATTTTCATTTGTGGAGGTTAGTGGGGATGATATCATGAAAAATATACTTTATCATAAAATCCATACATAGAGACAAATCCCAAAGATAATTGATGATATATAGAGTTTTACTTTGTAATCTCAACCTTAATTATATAATTAATCCTAATAAATAAATAAATAAATACTGCAGGAAGCTAAAAGCAAGGCGTTTTTATTTTTTCTATTCAAATTATTTTGGATTTTTGTAGTTAGTGGAGCTGCTGGCTATATATATGTTAGCAATGAGGTATTGAGAATTTAAGATATTTGAAATATTAATTAATAAATAAGAGGGAATTAATTTAATCAAATCCAAGCTTATACGGCATTAACTATATATATCCAGAAGGTTAGCGAGAATGAATGTGAGCTTTTTGGCTACTCTTGTGAATGAGCACATGCAATTTGGTAAACACGAAATGTAAAAGAATGTTCTTTCAACAAATATATATTTGTTGACATTAGAATTAATTAATTTAGTTTATACTATTATTTTGTATGCACTAAAAATTGTAATAAAAAAAGAAATCGATATTAACTTCTTAATATATATGAACGTTAGACTTTAATGGATGGATTTGAAATAGTCTAAATGGTTAATTGTGTAAAATCAATTGTCATTTCACTTTAATTATTAAGATATCATGTTTTCGTACGATGTAGGCAATCGTCTTGCTTAATATATAATTATATATATTACCAACTATTTGGAGTTAGCAAGCAATGGAAAGCATGCTCAAATTTTATGAATCAAGATATTACGGGAGAGGAAAGGAAAGTGCAAGAGACGAAGAAGATATTGATGGGTAGTGATAAGGTGCTTAGTTTGAGTGAAGTTCATTTTTTTCTCTCGTCCTAATGCTAAAAGGCTAGCTCATGTGAAATAAACAAAACTCCATTAAATTGAATCAATGATTAATATTATTTCAAATGTGTGTAAGTACGTATAATGTAAATGCAGATCGAGACTCGCTATTCTTGTTTGTAATATGACACCAACAGTTTCAAAATAAAGTTACAATAACAATTCGAGTGTGATATTAATTTGTGAAGTAAATTTAAACAAGTTGTTAACGAGATATTATGCGATTTATGTTTGAGCAATGTATAAAAAACAAAATTGTGAGTTCAATTCTCCTTCGAGAAGATTTAGGACTATGTCTTGGAGCTAGACATATTCTCTTTGTATAACTTAATGATGGAATTCTTGCGTTATATTGAATTCGATCACAAAAAGAATTACACAATATATAATTATATACATATATATTCGAAAATTCAAGTTATAATGGCTTTAAGGCTTATCCTAATTTAATTCATTGCTTCCACTTATTATCAATGAATGCTAAGTAATTATTATTATTATTATTTTGTATGACAGAACAAAATAATTATATTTTAGCATGCGAGGGCAAACTGATGGATGTTTAATATAGTGCATTGTACACCTATATGGCTGGCTATATGCTATAAATCATTGCACATAATATAAACTAAAGGATTCATATAATTTTTTCTGTTGTTAGAAGGATGAATGCCATGGAGAAGATAACAATTTTAATTATTACATGTATATATAAAAAAAAAAGTTGGGTAATTAACAATTAGAGTACTGTGGATACAAACTTGCTCTTTGTAACATACGTACACACTTTTTGATGCATCAATATTATACAAAAAAATTGAACAAATGAAAATGAAAGAGGAATGTTAATAAACAGTTTGCAATTTGAATATAAGTATGATCTTTAGAGAACAAGGAAAGATTAAATTAAATTGTGATGTGTTTGGAAATGAACCCACTGATCAATTGATTGTTGCCGTACGAATTATGAAAGTGTTTTTAAATTTGTTGGGGCTTGATATTCCTCGAGAAGGAATTCATAAACAACTTTGAAGTTGTAGAGTGAAGAATCGACAACATGTTTTGATCTTTTCCAGTCTATTGGGTGCGAGTGCGCGACGTGGGAAATTAAAAAGCATATGACTTCGAGAGTGCATCAAAACCTTGACAACTCAACTCGACCAGACACTGAGACACTTGTTTTCTTCGCCATTAAAGCCTGAAGTTTTCTCAAGCGCTGTGGACTTCTGGAGATTACTTTGACTTATTTCGTTGACTGTATACTGTTCCACTTTCTGGAGCCGGGAATCCGGAGTAAGAAGTCCCCAAGTGAGCGTATTATGGGGGACCGTTAAGCACATTCGGTAAGCATTAAAGGGAATCTCGTTGTTGCATATATAGTTCAGACCGGAGCAAGGTCGTACCACCGGACATTCAACAGGCAGTCTCACGATCAGAAGTCATGTGAAATTTATGCTGTGTTATGGATATATCTCATTTTAGTGCTAACTCTTTATACCATTTTTTAGATTTATCGATCTTTTTTTCTTCTATATATTATAATCGAAACTGTTTATTTTCTAAATTATTATAAATAGATCATTTTCGTAAAAAAAAAATCAATGAGATTACATATCATTTAATTATTCATATGTATCAACTAAATAGATTGTTTGTCATGAGAATCTTAATATTATTAGTAAATGTCATGAGGATCTTAATGTTGTTATAAAAACGTTGATTTATTTGATACATATAAATACCTAAATCATCTCCAATTTTGTTGACGTTTTACGACAATAATCTTGGAATGATGATTTTGAAAATGCACGGTTTCAATTATGATATATATATATAACTGTAAAAGTTAATAAACTTTTACACTTCGTGTCAGACGGGATCAGGCGGGTCCCACGTTAATCCCGGGGGATTTGGGACCGGTCCTGAAAAAGTGGTATCAGAGCATGTTTTGCTCGTGGAGTATGCGCAGGTCGAGGATGTGATGTCTCTGAAATCTTAACAGCCCGTCATCAACCTGATAGTTAGGGTAAGAGTAGGAAGTACCACGTGCTGAACGAGATTCGATACGATGGTTTGAGGTTCGATTGGCAATGGAGGCCACGTGTTTTGATGTTTGATCCCGAGGAGGATCAGTATTTGTGGGAATCTAACGGCTTAGAGACATGGTGTTACCGGTGGATAGGATTGTGCTTACCGGTAGACACAGTATGACGACTTGAGAGTCGTGACCGCCGACAGTGGTCATATCGGATAGAAGATGTACGGAGTCATACCAGTGTGGTCAGAGGTCAAGGTCACCCGGTTTTCGATGACCCTGGACGACTACACTCACGACGGTTGGGAAAAGGAATGTGTGAATCTTTTGGCGTAGTAATACCATGTTTCGATGTGTCGAATCCCGGTGGAATGTCGACTGGCAGGAGATATCCGGAGTAGTTGTGGTGTGGCACGCTAGGATACGATTACGCACGTAGCGTTGTGCAGTATTGGACACAAAGTATGGCCAGTTCTTGTGGAGGCCGGCAGTTGAGAGCCGTAGAGTTACAAGAGGACGAGATCCTCAGAGCGTAGTTATTGGCTGGTTGGGTACCAGTGTTGGAGTATGACGACTCTTCGGAGTCGGGATCGAGGGATCGGTCAGGATGGTAGGGCTGTAGTGGGCAGCCGGGTTTGTGATAACCCTAGTTGGTATTTGATTAGACAAGTTACCAGGAGTGTGGTACTTGTGATCGGATCTAGAGGGTGGACCGATCGATGAATGTTGTGCGTTGAGCAGTTGATACCGGCGGTGTGTTGATCGCGTAGTTTTGGAGTCTCGATAGCAGAGTATTTCTGAGGTTGGTCTGCACGAGGTTGTGACAGATGCTGCTATCGATGGACGTGATCAAGTCTTATCAAGTTGGATGGACTCAGGTTGCCGTGACGATTGTGACGATAGGATTCGTCAGTGGTAACGATGATACGAGGTGCGTGAGTGACGCACAGTACGAGCAGTGATTCTGGATTCGACTCAGTGACGGCTGAGTCCGATCGCAGAATGAGACGCTGACGTTGGGAGGTTGGCACACTTGCCACGTTACCTCTGTGAGGTGACTCTGACGAGTCGGATATACCTGGATAAGTAGGACAGAGAGGATCCCGAGTGGCTCAGTGTAAGGTACGGGAGTACTTGGTGTGGAGACCAGTTTCCCTAGTGATGGAGATCAGTTTCCTCAGTGATGGAGATCAGTTTCCCAGTGATGGAGACCAGTTTTCTCAGTGATGGAGACCAATTTCCCCCTGTGACAGAGATAAGTTTCCCCAGTAATGGAAACTAGTTTCCCCAGTAATGGAAACTAGTTCCCCCAATGCTGCGAGATTGAGTCGCGAGGGTGTACTCAGAAGTTATAACTATTGAGGTGAAACGTGAGATCTAGGTGTGAATGGATGACGTAAATGACGTCTTATGACAAAGGAAGTTGATTGGTTAGATATGGTGGTATGCAAATTTTTGGATGCAGATCACAGCAGGAGTCTGTTGTGACTCTTCAGCTGAGCGGTACATTCGATTGGGATGACTGGACATCCTTATTGGATGTGCATATACGGTAGTAAACGGATAGACGAGTTGGAGGTTACGGAAACATGGATGATGTCCAGTTGAGCGGTGGACTTGAGAGTCCATTACGGATTGGTTTTGGTTGACCATACCTCCTGACTTGAGGATGTGGCACTTGCTTGCCTATAGGACGTGAGAATGTCCACGTGATGAGTATTCCGAGGTCACTGAGTGTGACTTTTTAGTAGGTGGTGCTGTGTGTCAGATGATGACATTGGATGACCTTTGATGTCATCATTTTGGATTTGTTCCTAGGTGGGACGACGATGGGTGATTTGACAGCTAGGAGTTCAAGAGGGTGTAAGAACCGAACACCTAGGTTGTGGGTCAATTTGATTGACTTGACGAGTAAATGGTATTTAGCGTCACAGGATGTGACGAGTGAATGTCCGAGGTGTTAGACTGATGTTCGCATGGTGACGGACGGTTGGGGTCCGGACCATGGTTGGAGTATGGACAGTAGTGTGTGGGTGCACTGGTGTGTTGTGCACTTTAGACGATGGGTTTGACTACGGTCAATCGGTATGGCGGGTTGAGAGTGCCCGAGAGTACGAGGATGTCGTAAGTTTGGATAGAGTCCTAGATGGACGTGAGTAGTGATCGGATTAGATCCGATAGTGACAGTTTGGAGACTCACCTGAGTCTAGATGACAAGTGGTATCGCTGAGTGATGCGAGATGCGATACGAGGACCCGAGAGCGAGTCGAGATCAGAGTCGCGCAGCGAAGCGCAGTGGAGCCGGGAGTTTTCGGCTGGTCACGAAGGCATGACATATCGTGGTATCTGACGAGTTCGGATATGTATGGATTGATGGGACTCTAAGGAGTCAGTATGGACATTAGAGTCAGTGTTGAGTATAGGAGTTTGAGATAATCGATTCGTGCGAGTATCGAGAGTCAGTATGGACATAGGTCTGAGGATGACCTATGAGATAGGATTCGTGCCATTGTGATGGTAGAATTTGTAGGGTGTTGTCAGATCGAATTCTGAGCAGGACGCCAGCTTACATGTGATAGCCTTAGTGGGGATGCGTTTCAGTCTGACGACTCCAGGATGGAACGTGTCAGAATGTTAGACTGAAAAGCCGTTTAGATATCAGCTTGGTATTACTTACCTGTCTAAGTGAGTGACAGGCGAGCACGACGAGTGTCGATGTTCTGTCTCGAGTGAGACATACGAGCTAACGTGTAGTTCTCGAGAGTGAGTTGGAACGTTGGAGGCTCTAGTGACAGTACGTACCGAGGACGATACCGTCGCGTCCTAGGTGTGTGTCGGATGTGTACTGTTACACGGGTACCATTGTGTGTGGGTACCGCGATCCGAGTTGAGGGACATGGTTGGATTCCACAATTTGGTGGTGGAATCGGGTCGATTTAAATTTCGAGGACGAAATTATTTAAGGGGGGAAGATTGTGACGACCCGTCCCGAATTAAAGGGATTAATTAAGAATTAATGATGGATTAACAAGACTAATCGGAGATTAGACTAGGATTAGAGGACATTCGGGCGAAATGACGATTTTACCCCTAGAATGGGCAAATCGCTGACTTTTCATTTGGACGGTCAAATGGACTTTGGCCAATGACTGTGACGTAGTTCGTGACGTCACGAGTTCATAGACAAGTGGCACTCTCGATTTCGACGTTCGAGGAGGAAGTTATGACGTTCGGAAGTTCAAGGGCATTTTGGTAATTTGGGTAAAAAGTTGACTTTTGACCCGAGAAGTCCAATGGCCGAGGGTCAAAGACCGTTATATAGATCGGGACGATACGAATCCGTAGACAGGCGGCACGTCGAATTCGGACGTTCGACGGAGAAGTTACGGTTCACGGAAGTTCCAAGTTACTATTCACAATGACACGTTTTACGAGGAGCTTTTGGATTTTGTGGGCCCAGTTTCTTTTCAGCAACCAATGGATGAGTGACAAGTGTCACTCATCCACTGGCTACCATCCCACATTCATGCATATCATCCTTTGCCTTCATCGATCGTTTACTCTATTCCCAAACAAACCGGATCAAAACTATCACCCCCAAATCCAACCCTTCAACCCTATGATCATATCTGAGAGGCCAGAGAGTGATGGAGGACCGTGTGGACGCTGGTGGCCGGCCAGGAACGGCGCCGCCGTGGACGGCGAAGGAGGAGTGCACGGTAAGCCGATAAACCCATTTTTCTTCTTATTTTCGATTGTGGCATTATAGGCCGTTTTTTATGTTTCTATTGAACTAAAAAGGTTGTTAGGAGGTTAATAGGAAGCTTTTGGTAATGGTTGGGCGCTGAGGAAGCCCTGGAGGGTGGCTGGAAAATTAGGGTCGTGAGGCCTTGGTTTAACCGTGAGGATTTAGGCCCTTTGAATTCGTTTTAGGGATTGGGTTAGATAGGAACTGAGAAAATTGGATTTTTAGGATTGATATGGGACAAAACGGACGAGAAATGGAGGAGAAAACGAGCTGAACCGGTCACGTCGGTCCAACTGGACCGGCCAACCAATGAACCGGCCGTCGCAAGCTTGAAGACGACTGTTCACCCGCGTGTGATGCCCACGTGCCGTCCCTTCTAGGGGCACGTGTGGGCGAGTGAGGCTACTTTTGAGGGTGGTTCCAACATGTGAAATCATCTATTCGATGTAACGAACATTTTGGGACTGGTCTCGTGTCAATCTGACATCGTGTCGATAGGTTTCGGGCTGTCCGAAGGTTTAGGTTCGCGTTTAAATATAGTTAGAAAATCGGGAAAATTATGGTACTTCAATGGGAGGTTAATGAGGCTATTAGTAACCCTCTAAATGAATTTGGACAGGTTCGGGAATCCAGGAGGCGACGTTTGACCCGAGAGACGGTTATGGCGCGCGTATCTAGGCGCGACTTCGGACAGTCTGTGAGTGGACTTTCCTTTCGAAATTGATGCATGCATAAATGTTTTATAATTGTTTTAATACATGTTTTATGATGGCTTGAGTGCATTTGTTTGTGGTAGCCTAAGATTTACGTATTTGCACGTATTTCGAGATTTCTTGTTTTATACGATGCATATACGTTCTAGGTTTTCAACGAGGGTTTGATAAATGGATTTCAGATTTAGAAACATGAAATCGGGCACGAGACCCATTTGAATTACAACTCTCGGACTTTGTGTCCATTTGATTTGATAAGGAATCGGACCTAGGGTCCATTTGAGCCATACGATCGGACTGAGGGTCCATTTGGTTTACGATTCGGGTTTGAGGCCCAGTTAGTAGTACTATCAGGCTTGATGCCCCGTTGATTGATGATATCGGGCCTGAGACCCATTTAGTTGAGATTTCGAGCATAAGGCCCCGTTGGTTGTGAAACCGGACGTGAGGTCCCATTGAGTCATGGTTCGGGCTTAGGGCCTTGTTGATTGTGAAATCGGGCTTGAGTCCCAGTTCGATTTATGTAATGAGAATTCGGGCATGAGACCCAGTTGAATTGTGGATTTAGGCCGAGGCCTGTGAAATGTTTTTGAATCGGATTCAAAGAATCCTATTGAGATGAATCGGGTTTGAGACCCAATTGAAAAATGATTTGAGAAAGAAAGAAAAGAGTATTTGAAAATGTGATTGAACCCTCCATATTGATTATATGGTCTCCACCAGCGTCGACCTGGAGAGTCACGATCCACAGACCAGAGTGGGTATCCCCATAGGGATCCCGTTCCAAGAGCGGTGGTTACTTTTTATGTTGTGGTCCCGGACCAGATTCTGGAGAGATGTGTGGACTAGATCCAGAGAGAGAGCTCGGACTAGATCCAGTGATTGAGCCTCCCAGATGGAGATTCCTGGGAGAAGACTCGGAGTGAGACCCCGAGTAGTGTGCACACTAGATAGATTGATTGATATCGTGACTACATCGGGGATGTGTTCCCTAGGGGCTGTGTGCCCCAAGTTGGCATCTTCTCCGGAAGTGCCTAGGATGGGTTATACGTATGACGATACGTATGAGATTTTATGAAAGTGTTTTGGGGCGAGACCTCGTATTCGATGTTTTATGGAAAAGTGATTTGGGGCGGAGACCTCCGTATTTGAAATTGTGAAAGTGGTTTGGGGCGGAGATGTCAGGACCCACCCCGGTCTCACCCCGAAACCCGAGGTAAATCCCGCTCCCGTCTGACTCCCCGACGCAAAACTCAAGTAAAACTCATTCGTATTCTAACCAGTCAAACGCAGGAGTAATTAGACACCAAGTCCCGAACGTAGCATTTACAAAACATAGTACGAACATACAAAGAAAATAACTCGGTAACTACACGCACACAGAAGCCTTTACTCTACTCTGGGAACCCTCACGTCACTTCTATGCCTCAGACTCTGCCTCGACGTCAAGACCCCGCGCTCGCTCCACAACCTGGAGGGCAATTAAAACGGAAAATGTGAGTGGACCAAAAGTACAAAAGTTCAAAAACCATTTTATAGGAAAACCGAGTTAAACCCTCCGTTTTGAAACCACATACATAACCAACAGTTATAAACACAGTTATAAAATAATCATTATAAACATCATAAGAACAGAAACACTATAAAAGATCATAAGAAACCATAGTATGAGTATCAGACAACTGTTTCATAAACCATAACCACCAAATCATCATTTTCCCGATCAACCCTGCTGGATCTATCCGAGTCTTTAAACTCCCGAGTCTTTAAACTCAATCCAGGCCTTAATCATATCCGAGTCTTTAAACTCCCGAGTCTTTAAACTCAAGGCCTACGGGGGAAAATCAATATATATCCGAGTCTTTAAACTCCCGAGTCTTTAAACTCAATCCGGGTCTTTAAACCCAATCCGGCCGGTCCCCCGTCACATATATCCGGGTCTTTAAACCCAATATCCAGATCCAGCAAATCCAATCCCAAAACCATTTAAAAACCATTTACCAAATCCTCATCCAAATCCGAATCCGAAATCACTGGTCTGATGCCATTCCGGCGTTCAGAACCGTCATTCCGAACCCAAATCCGGAAATCCACTTTTCAATCCTTTAAAACCAAATTCCAATTGTCAATTTCGATTTCAAAACCAAAACCTTGATTCTCAAAATCATGTTCCAAAATCCCTTGAAATTCCGAAAACATTTCCAAAATCACCTTTTTCTCGAAAAACGTGCAACACATAAAACCATCATAACATATTCAAGAAACATCTAGTCGTAAGTAAAACCATAAAATACATTTATAAAAACAGTTATGCATGATCGAGTTTAAGGAAAGGGTCCACTCACAGTACTGAGCCCTACTCGCGTCCCGAACGTCTAGTCCGTTCCTCGGCTTCCTCGGGAAATCCCGATCCTGTCAAACACCGTTAAATTACGTCACTAACACGTCTACGAAGGTTCACCTAAATTCCCTCAAAAATCCCCGAACCCTAAACATAAGAACCCGGGACCCTAAACTTTCACCCTCGCGGAACTCAACTCAAACGACGTCCGATTGACTCGAAACCAACTCCATCGAACTCACAACAACTCCTAGACCAAAAACTATGTTGACCGTTTCTCCCAGAACCGCCGCACGCGCCTCCATGCGCCGCCCAAAGTGGCTGCGCGTGGCCCCACGCGCCAGCTACAGTGCACCTTCAACCTCACGTAAACCGGGCTCGACACAGTGCCTGCTGTTTGAACCGGCGAGAGCGGTTCACCGCCGTGCCTGCACCATTTTCCTCCCTCTCTTCACCATCCTCTTCGTCCAACCTTAAGCTATCCATCCCCCTCCTCCTTAGAACTCGACACGGCCCCTACATCGTCGACTCAAACTCGAACCAGACGGCCTGAACTCCCCTGTTTCACAATCCAGCCACTCCGGTCACCCCCCGTCACGGTGACTGTCCCAGACTCTTCCTAGGACCTTACTTAACCTAATCCAACTCGTCTAAACCTTCGACTCAGTCCCTGGGATCACGACTCTTGGATTGAAACAAAACGGAAAAACAGGGCACACAGAGTCCCTCCGTCGCGCCAACCACCACCGTGCACCTCTCGTCACGGCAACACAACCAGACGGTTCCTAGGGCTCAACTAAATCCCCTAAACCACTAAAGACCCATCGATTCAACCCCTAGACTCACGACTTTCGATTCAAAACTCGACGGGAAAACAGGACAAATTTACAAGGATAAGGGATTACCTGCAACCGTCCACCACCGTGCTCGCCGCCGCGGTTCCTGGAGTCCACAACGTCGCCTCAGCCTCCTCTCGAGGTCAATCGCACTTACACACGGCCACAGCACCACCAGCTCCCTCAGTTCCTCTCTGTTTTTCTCTGAAGTTCCCGTGGCTCTCAACTCACTCACACACCACCTGCACACTTCTCACCTTCTCAGCACCACCCCAGCATCTCTCAACCTCCTTCTGATCACTCTTCACTCACCAGAACTCATCAACCTACACGATCAATCCTCAATTTCTCCTCACAAACTCACCCTGTTTCTATCTGTGTCGAAGAACAACACACGGGCACACACAGGTGCACCCCAGTTAATTAGGACCGCGCACGTACAGGATTCCACCAGAATCCTCTACACACCTGCCATGTGTCACCATCCTACCCTTCATCTCACATGTGGCTCAATCTCAACCGTCCATTTCTTTCTTTCTGCACAATTCCCAATGTGCAGAAAGACCAATTTACCCTTCTTTTTAACTCATTTTACGATTTCGCCACTAACGTTCTAGACCCGTATCTCACTCATCGTAAGTCCGATGCATACGTGCCGCCTGTCATCGAACTCAGGACGACGAGATCTATCTAACCATCCTAGGTCAACGTACCAAAACTCGTCCGTAGAAAAAGTCAACTATTCCCCCTACTTCACTCAAATTACGGTCATGCCCTCAACCTTCCGAACATCACAACTTCCGCCTCGGATGTCTGAATCGGGCGTGCCACCTGCCTACGGATTCGTGACGACCTAAACTACGTCCTGGTCACTGGTCAATCCCCAATTGACCACCCGAAATAAAAGTCAACATTTCTGCCCGACCCAGGGGCAAAATCGTCATTCTAAGTTCCCGGACCCCTCGGGACCACCTAACCCTTGATTAACCTTACTAATCACACCTTAATCACTCCACTTATCCCTATTCTCGGGACGGGTTGTTACAATCTACCCACCTAAAAAGAATTTCGACCCCGAAATTCCACAGCTAGTTCCCAACACCTAGGGTCTCCTACCTGGTAAGGAACAACCTTTCCTAGGTTCCCTGTCTATCATCTCCACCTTGGGTATTTCACTCCATCCCCAGCTACTGTTACCACAGCCAACTCTAGCTATGTAACAACTTCATGGTGTACGCAAGGGAAACTCTATGAACAGAAAACAAAGGTATTATACAATACCTCATGTCACAATACCCGACAGAAATCATAGAGTACATCCTCGTATACCACCACCCATCTCCGGCCACGGTCGGACTAACTTCACAAAGTCCAAAAGGCAAACTCTAGCTTGTGGGTTCTCTCCTTCAATAGTCTCAGATCGATCAGTTATAGTCACTCCTTTCCTATACTTCCCATCAACCCGCTACGGAACTTACGGTACACTCTAAGTCCTCTAGGAAAACTCCTAGACTCTACCCCAAAATCCAACAGCCAAACCAACAGGACAACCAAAAGTGAAACAAGTACCTGTCTCCGTATCTGGTGTCGACTGATCCTCCTGCTGAGTCATCGGGAACACCCGGGCCTGAGATCCTGACGCTCTACCACGTCCCCTCGAACTACTCGTGGTTGTGCCACCACCTCCTCTAGTGCCCGCTGTCCCTGATGCTGTACTCTGTCCGGACTCCGCTACTCCTCTGCCTACACCACCTTCCTGTGGCAACAGTGGACACTCACGTCGAAAATGACCTCGCTCCCCACAGTAGAAACACACATTCCAGCCTGGTCCACTACTCGGTCTCCCTGTGGATGCTACCGACGTCGCACTCGCTTGCGGAGTCGGCGGTACTCGATAACCCCAAAATCCTGAACTCTGGGCACTACCAGGTCTACCAAAACGATCATCACCCGACGAGGACGATCCACCGAAGTTACCTCTTTTCGGTGTCCGCTGGCTCGAAGCTCCAGGAATAGAAGGTTCCCGGCGTCGCACCGGCAAACTAGCCTCAACTCGCACCGCAGCATCCGACAAATCTCGGAGGGTAGCAAAAGAGCCAGCTGTCACTACGGCTCGAATCTCACCACGCAAACCCAACTCAAACCTTCGGCACTTCTCGGCTTCAGTGGCCACAAAAGCAGGAGCAAACCGAGACAACATCTGGAACTTCCGTTCGTACTCTGCCACTGTCAAATTCCCCTGCTGGAGGTGCAAAAACTCTGCCTCCTTGGCATCCCGGAAAGAACGAGGATAATACTGCTCCAGAAACCGTTCCCTAAACGTCTCCCAGGTCACACTGTGGACATCCCAACCGGACAACTCGAGGGTATACCACCACTCGTACGCCGCACCATCTAGTAAAAAGGTAGCCAACAATACTCGCTCCTCCGGCGGACAATGCATCACCGCAAAAATCCGCTCCAGTCTGGTAATCCACCTCTGGGCTTCCTCAGGATCAGCCCCACCACTAAAAGTAGTAGCCCCGAGCCGCTGGGCTCGCTCAATCGTAGCACTCTCCGTCTCTCTGGCTACTTCTTCAGGTTGTGGAGAGGGTCTACGTCTCGGAGGCATCGTCAACCGCACACTGAAAGAGGCATAGAAGTAGTCAAACAACTGAAACACAACCTCACAAACCGACAGACCCAACAAACTCGACAAACCTATGCTCTGATACCAATTGTCAGGACCCACCCCGGTCTCACCCCGAAACCCGAGGTAAATCCCGCTCCCGTCTGACTCCCCGACGCAAAACTCAAGTAAAACTCATTCGTATTCTAACCAGTCAAACGCAGGAGTAATTAGACACCAAGTCCCGAACGTAGCATTTACAAAACATAGTACGAACATACAAAGAAAATAACTCGGTAACTACACGCACACAGAAGCCTTTACTCTACTCTGGGAACCCTCACGTCACTTCTATGCCTCAGACTCTGCCTCGACGTCAAGACCCCGCGCTCGCTCCACAACCTGGAGGGCAATTAAAACGGAAAATGTGAGTGGACCAAAAGTACAAAAGTTCAAAAACCATTTTATAGGAAAACCGAGTTAAACCCTCCGTTTTGAAACCACATACATAACCAACAGTTATAAACACAGTTATAAAATAATCATTATAAACATCATAAGAACAGAAACACTATAAAAGATCATAAGAAACCATAGTATGAGTATCAGACAACTGTTTCATAAACCATAACCACCAAATCATCATTTTCCCGATCAAACCTGCTGGATCTATCCGAGTCTTTAAACTCCCGAGTCTTTAAACTCAATCCAGGCCTTAATCATATCCGAGTCTTTAAACTCCCGAGTCTTTAAACTCAAGGCCTACGGGGGAAAATCAATATATATCCGAGTCTTTAAACTCCCGAGTCTTTAAACTCAATCCGGGTCTTTAAACCCAATCCGGCCGGTCCCCCGTCACATATATCCGGGTCTTTAAACCCAATATCCAGATCCAGCAAATCCAATCCCAAAACCATTTAAAAACCATTTACCAAATCCTCATCCAAATCCGAATCCGAAATCACTGGTCTGATGCCATTCCGGCGTTCAGAACCGTCATTCCGAACCCAAATCCGGAAATCCACTTTTCAATCCTTTAAAACCAAATTCCAATTGTCAATTTCGATTTCAAAACCAAAACCTTGATTCTCAAAATCATGTTCCAAAATCCCTTGAAATTCCGAAAACATTTCCAAAATCACCCTTTTCTCGAAAAACGTGCAACACATAAAACCATCATAACATATTCAAGAAACATCTAGTCGTAAGTAAAACCATAAAATACATTTATAAAAACAGTTATGCATGATCGAGTTTAAGGAAAGGGTCCACTCACAGTACTGAGCCCTACTCGCGTCCCGAACGTCTAGTCCGTTCCTCGGCTTCCTCGGGAAATCCCGATCCTGTCAAACACCGTTAAATTACGTCACTAACACGTCTACGAAGGTTCACCTAAATTCCCTCAAAAATCCCCGAACCCTAAACATAAGAACCCGGGACCCTAAACTTTCACCCTCGCGGAACTCAACTCAAACGACGTCCGATTGACTCGAAACCAACTCCATCGAACTCACAACAACTCCTAGACCAAAAACTATGTTGACCGTTTCTCCCAGAACCGCCGCACGCGCCTCCACGCGCCGCCCAAAGTGGCTGCGCGTGGCCCCACGCGCCAGCTACAGTGCACCTTCAACCTCACGTAAACCGGGCTCGACACAGTGCCTGCTGTTTGAACCGGCGAGAGCGGTTCACCGCCGTGCCTGCACCATTTTCCTCCCTCTCTTCACCATCCTCTTCGTCCAACCTTAAGCTATCCATCCCCCTCCTCCTTAGAACTCGACACGGCCCCTACACCGTCGACTCAAACTCGAACCAGACGGCCTGAACTCCCCTGTTTCACAATCCAGCCACTCCGGTCACCCCCCGTCACGGTGACTGTCCCAGACTCTTCCTAGGACCTTACTTAACCTAATCCAACTCGTCTAAACCTTCGACTCAGTCCCTGGGATCACGACTCTTGGATTGAAACAAAACGGAAAAACAGGGCACACAGAGTCCCTCCGTCGCGCCAACCACCACCGTGCACCTCTCGTCACGGCAACACAACCAGACGGTTCCTAGGGCTCAACTAAATCCCCTAAACCACTAAAGACCCATCGATTCAACCCCTAGACTCACGACTTTCGATTCAAAACTCGACGGGAAAACAGGACAAATTTACAAGGATAAGGGATTACCTGCAACCGTCCACCACCGTGCTCGCCGCCGCGGTTCCTGGAGTCCACAACGTCGCCTCAGCCTCCTCTCGAGGTCAATCACACTTACACACGGCCACAGCACCACCAGCTCCCTCAGTTCCTCTCTGTTTTTCTCTGAAGTTCCCGTGGCTCTCAACTCACTCACACACCACCTGCACACTTCTCACCTTCTCAGCACCACCCCAGCATCTCTCAACCTCCTTCTGATCACTCTTCACTCACCAGAACTCATCAACCTACACGATCAATCCTCAATTCCTCCTCACAAACTCACCCTGTTTCTATCTGTGTCGAAGAACAACACACGGGCACACACAGGTGCACCCCAGTTAATTAGGACCGTGCACGTACAGGATTCCACCAGAATCCTCTACACACCTGCCATGTGTCACCATCCTACCCTTCATCTCACATGTGGCTCAATCTCAACCGTCCATTTCTTTCTTTCTGCACAATTCCCAATGTGCAGAAAGACCAATTTACCCTTCTTTTTAACTCATTTTACGATTTCGCCACTAACGTTCTAGACCCGTATCTCACTCATCGTAAGTCCGATGCATACGTGCCGCCTGTCATCGAACTCAGGACGACGAGATCTATCTAACCATCCTAGGTCAACGTACCAAAACTCGTCCGTAGAAAAAGTCAACTATTCCCCCTACTTCACTCAAATTACGGTCATGCCCTCAACCTTCCGAACATCACAACTTCCGCCTCGGATGTCGGAATCGGGCGTGCCACCTGCCTACGGATTCGTGACGACCTAAACTACGTCCTGGTCACTGGTCAATCCCCAATTGACCACCCGAAATAAAAGTCAACATTTCTGCCCGACCCAGGGGCAAAATCGTCATTCTAAGTTCCCGGACCCCTCGGGACCACCTAACCCTTGATTAACCTTACTAATCACACCTTAATCACTCCACTTATCCCTATTCTCGGGACGGGTTGTTACAGGAGACCCCGTTTTTGATATTTTGAGAATGGTTTTGGGCTGAGACCCACGTACATTGAGTTGGACTGAGTTCCCACATGTTTTGGTTTATGGTTTGTAAGTTTGTGATTTCGGGTCGAGGACCCAAATGGATTTATGGGTCATGACGGTTTATGGGAACCGGGCATGAACCCTGGAAAGGTTTTGATATGTTTGATAAATGGTTTTATGAACGTTTTGATAAACGGTTTTTGAATGCATGCGTATGCTTTTATGAAGGGCATAAAGGTTTTATGTGAAAATGTTTTTAAATGAAAATATTATTTTGTCCACTCACGACTTTCGTGTTTTAATGCCCTTCAGGTTGATTGCGGATGCAGGCTGTAGAAGAGACGAGACATCACTCCCCTCCTCCTACGATCCTGATGCACTCGGATAGCCCCTGCGAGGGCTAGAGATGGAATTTTCCCTGGTCTGACACTTCGTGTCAGACGGGATCAGGCGGGTCCCACTTAATCCCGGGGGATTTGGGACCGGTCCTGACAATCTAGGTTCTTGCCATGTTTCTTATAGTCCTGATCGTTAGCCTATGCGCATCGTGAAACTCCTTATAAACTGATACCAATTTTTTTTTTTTGCAACAAACACTTTGATTTCTACTCGGAGTTTTGTATCTGGCACGACACTCATCCTCTGTTTTCAGTATGCCTCCTCAAAGTTGAAATTGAAGTCCTAGAATATCGATCTCACTTCTTAGGGAGAAATCGGGGCCTTTGGATACTCCGACAATGATTCGAACACTTTTCTCCACGCCAACCGCTCGTAATTCGCTACGAACTACCTCACATTTTCCTTGTGCTTTGATATCCACTCGTCACTGAGAAGGTATTAGAGATTCGACATATGGACTTTTGAGATCACGTGCTGGAGATCTTGTGAACCTCGGAAATTCAAAAAAGTGAAAAATGACGATTTTAGCCCTATAAGGTCAAAATATTGATTTCTTGATCAGGTGACCTTATGTACATACTGTGAGGACCATTACGAAGGTCGCTCATGAATATATGGACATGCAGCATGCTGAAAATGGAGTTCGGATAAAATTATTTTGGGTCAAGATACTATAAGGGCATTTTGGCAATTCTTACTTAAAGGGTAATTTGGTAATTTCATGATTCTCACATGTGAATCATGTGAGTTGTTCTAAAAGATTGTTGTGGTTTCCTCCCTTATGCATCTGCTGCCTTAGTGAGATTATAAAGAAGTGTGTGCATGTGTTAGGAGGGATCGGCGGTGTAGCACCAAAAGGAAGACAAATGAGAGAGAAAAAAATGGAGAACATGAAAGAACTGGTAAGATGAGGAAGGAAGAGGGAGCATAGAGGAAGAAGAAGAAAAGAAGAAAAAAGTGAGAAACTGATAAGATTTAGTGAAGAAAGGGAGAGAAACAGTGATGGCTATGTAGAAATCCATGAAACACCATTTTCGGGTTTTAGTTCTAAGCTAGGAATCTTGGAACTAGACATCCCATTATGTTCCTTGAGGTCGTGTGACTCTTCTGAGTCGAGAAGGAATGATTTTGAGTGTGGAGAAGCAGCTGAGCTGCCTCTGAACTCCATGGCCGCAAATTGGAAATTCGAAACGAGATCTTGAGGTAAGTTTATCTGGTTTTGAGACCATAGATCGACTCTTGGGATTACGTAGGCGCCATTAGATCATTTAAACGTGATAAATAGATTTAAAAAACGTGTTTTAGAGCGGGGTTGAGGTCGCAGGTCAGGCGACCCATTAAATAAACAATCAGGTCACATATGGAGATAGACGATGACCCTACACAGCCCGTGGCCACCACACGCATGGAGCTTTCCCCAGCGCGTGGGCGCACTTGTAACGGATTACGGCAGTGCGACATTACTCCTTTTTGTATTCTAAATTTAATGGTATAATGTTTGTGTTAATTGAGTATCGTTGTGGGATAGTTCTGTTTGTCCTAAGTGTTAAGTATTATGTAAAATCCTTAACTAAACTCTAAAAATTGTGGGAGATTAATATATGGATATTTTGGGTTCTTAATGAAAAATAATGACAAAATGATGACTTGAAAATGATGGTAAAGGGATGAATGAGTACGGATCAATTTAAAAGGCTTAATGAATGTGATGACTTTGTTATCCTTATGATATCAACCATTTTATGCACAAGAACTTGGTTAAGGTCATAGTTGCAAAATTAATAAAGTGATAAATAATGATGGTTGTTAATAGTTTAAGCTCATACCTTCATTCCTTATATCTTGCAAACGTGTAGATGTAATTTTTCTCAATAAACGTGTTTTAAAATGTTTATTTTCGTCCATTCACTTTTGATATTTTGATGATCTTTCAGGTTGTTACACGAAAATTGAGGCTGATCGATAAGCGAAGGCATAAGTAGGAGACCAATTTGAGTATCCCTTGTCTGACATGTGGTAAGGGTAGTTTTGGTATTTTAGTTCGTTTATCAGACGGGAGTAAGATCAGACACATTTATCAAAGTGTTTTAGGGGTGGGTCATGTCATTTGCACTTCACCAATATCCATTTATGTACTTTCATATTTTTATTTTCGGCTTTTAGATGATTTATTCATAAAATCAACGTTGGATGAATATACTTCAAAAATTTATATATATATATATATGACTTTTTTATTTTAAAAAAATGTATATATGTGACTCAAAAATAATTTATTATACAAATCAAACGATGAAATATGATAATAGGCTCAAAATTAGCTTTATCACCAATAACATAGACGACGGTTTTTATAAAAACCATCGTCTAATTGCATTATAGACAACAATTTTTTTCATTCTAGACGACGAATTTTAAAATTTAGTCGACAATTAAAAACTGTCGTTTATGATATAAACAGACGACATTTTTTTTAATTAAAAAAATGTCGTCTGTTTGCATTCTAGACGTCAGTTTTATATTTGAGACGACAACAAAAAAATGACATCTAAAACCCAATTAGACGAGAGTTTTTCAAAAAACAGTTATCTAATTAGGTGTTAGACAATACATAAAAACTGTCGTCTGTTACATTTCAAATAGACGTCACTCACATAAATGTCGCTTACTAATGCATTCAAACGACATTTTTTTTATGTGGTCTAATTGCTATTTTGGCATAGTGTTACCTAAAAAAAAGATGGTCATGGAATGCATCACGATATAAAACTATGTAAATTGTACCATACGCAACTTTAAGACACCATATTTATCAAGTAATGAATATATGTCGATACTATCAACATGCTCTTCATTTACATGGGTAATATATCACGCAAACTCCAAGAAATCCACTCTCCATCTTCTTTACCTCTAAAATAAATTAATATGCTAAGATTAATTTTTTGGGGTTCCTAAATTTTGGTGGACTGAAGCATACCTTAGCCCTAGCATCTAGGTCGTGCATGTATACGTGTGAAAAAATTTCAAACAAGACCAAAATGTTAATAATAATAATAATAACTTAAGGCAAAAGTTGACAAAATATACGCATATTTCAACAAACAACCAACTATATCCAAATCCACTAGTTACTTAGATCATCTCTAGCAATCGGATCTTAAAGAGTTACTTAAACCAAAATTTAGGACTTCAAAAGTTAATTTTTTAATGAATAGCTATGCTGTATTTTGTTCAATATTTTAATACTTTTTCATGTATATTTGATTATTTTAATAAATTAATAAATACACTAAATTTAAACTTAATTATTTTGGATATGCGGCCAAATAAAAATATTTCTTATGAGATTCTTTTGTGTAATGCATCAGTTTGTGAAATGATTTTATTTTTATCATTTTTGAAATATGTAAGCATGTATAAGTGATAAATATATGAAAATTTGTATTAGTGATAAATTTATGGAAATTCGAATGAATGGGAAATTCGATAAATTAGCTTTGTTGTATAAGAGCATCCACATCAGACTAGTTAAATTTTTAGACAGATTTAACTTAAAATGAACCAAAACTTAATAATAGCTAGAGAATTTTTATAACCACTAAAATCATACTCTCTATATTTTCACTACATTTGAATATTAAATTCGTTTTTTCAAATTTAAATATATAAAAACATAATTTTTCTACAACGACTAGTTTTTATCGTAGTTGTTTATCGATTCAAATAAATATATATTTTAGGTGCAAAATCGATCCAACTCGTACTTCAAACAATTCACTACATATTTAGCTATTTTTTTAATGGCTCAAATGGATATGTTCATTTTAACAGTAAAATTTGATTGAACGAATTCAAAACCAAACATAATAGCTAAAATTTCAAATGAGAACTCATTTCAAGAGGAAATGAGAGTAACAACTCTAAACTTCAAGTTCTTATTTGGGAGACGACATATGTGACGAAGAATATTTTTCGCCTCTAAGAAAATAAGGATCATCATTTTACTCAATGTCACCACTATGATTTATGATAAAATTTCTAACTTTTCTTCCTTTCTTCCTCTTAATTATTGAATGTGTTAAAATTACCATACCCAAACTCTGTTCACAACAACTCGACCTTCTCGATTGTTACCTAAAAGTTACGAAACATCAAAACCTTCATTTTCCCAAATACAGGAAAGAATCAAAATTTTCACAACTCTATACGAAAAGACCGAGTCAATTAACGACCTAAATTCGTTTTCTTTTCTTTGAATTTTGTGATAATACACGAAAGTTTAGAGTTTGTGAATGCAAATAATGATGAGTTGTGAGAATGAAGAAAAAACTTTGTGAAGAAGAGAGTATGAAGGAAAGAGAAAAAAGAAACGAGATGAAGAAATAATTAGCAAAAAGCGGCTAGCTATTAATAGCAAGTCTCAATAAAAAAAAAGTTAAATTTTATATTAAATTTAACTAATCTGTTATAACAAGGAAAAAAAATTAAAAACAGTAGGTTTTTTGTTACAAAAGGGCTAATAACTAGGGCCCATATTTAACCATTCTTAAAAAGCCAGCTAATTATATTTAGCTTCTTTTTTTTTTGGGACAATTCTAATTATATTTAGCTAGCCGTTTAATTCATTGATCAATTTTTGACCTTTCAATCTAAATTCCTAAATATTTTTTACCTTCTAGAAATCCTATGTCCTCAACCGTTTTTATTAGTTTTTGGTCAAGTAGTACTTAACTTTTATCCTTAACAGTTAAATCCAGACAACATTATTAATTTTGTCAAGAGAAACAAATAAAACCACAACTTTAAAAATTGAACTTGCATTTGCCAATCTGGAGCTAAAACTTGCTTCACGACTCTTTTTAAGTTACTAAATCTGCATCCTTCTGATCATGAACATAACCCTACAAACCTTCTACAAATCCTAAATCCTCAAACGTTTTTTAATTATTTTTGGGTCAAGTAATACTTACCCATTATCCTTAACAGTTAAATCCATGAAACACCATTAATTTCGTCACTAGCAAACAAGTAAAATCACACCAAAAAAAAAAATCTAACTTTCCTTTGCCAATCTAGAGCTAAAACTCGCTTCGCGACTCTTAAATCTCCATCATCATGTTGATGAACACAAAAACATAATAAACCTCGAAAGTAAACTCCAGTCTGGAAAGTGCCCTGCAATTGATCACAATGCTTCCACCAAACCGTCAAGGCACTACTTTACAGTCTTGGAACATAAAAACCACAAGAACGCCGTGACATCAAACAAAAAACAAAGGAAAGCAACCGCTGTCTATTTCATGCTTCTAACAAAACAAAAAGATCACACACAAAAAAGACAATCTGATATAGGAGGATATATATGAACATATATCTTAAAGCCAGATCATCATCCACTGCGCATATTGTTCTTGCTTCAATAATACGCTCTTCCCAGACAAGAACAATTGAAGTAGTAAGTGTAGCATCGTAACTTAGAAACATATGATCAATTTTAGACATTGAAATGCATACATAAAATCCACCGTGTATGTTGTGATCGTACTCACAAATCCCAATCATAGCAGTATCGAACCTAATGCTTCTACCAACAGCATTAAATTTATTTCTTCTTTTGTATGCATTTCAATTTTATAGCATATACAAATCAATCTAAAGTGTAGTTAACTGCCTTCTTGCTTCAACAGTTAGCACTTCCCAAAGACGGGAAACGTAACGCTACACCTACATACCTAAAAAAATTATCACTTCTACGACCAAAATTTCACTTCCAAGTTCCAACACATGAATTAAGATTGCCATCGATGCATGTAAGATCACAGGTTAAATAAGCTTCATTGACTATATTATAGGTACCAAAAATATAATTTAGCCAGACTTCAGCAAACTACATATTGTTTAGAAACTGAAATTACACAAACTACAAAAGAG
This sequence comes from Prinsepia uniflora, assembly GCA_032719365.1. NCBI lineage: Eukaryota > Viridiplantae > Streptophyta > Magnoliopsida > Rosales > Rosaceae > Prinsepia > Prinsepia uniflora. The sequence goes on from CM064863.1 coordinate 76,322,749, forward strand.
TACTGTCAAACTGATTTCCAAATAGTCCTAGATATTGGGTTCTGTAAGGTTTAAGATCTTCGTCTTCTAATTCTCTATTTTTCTGATTTGAAAACATTTTGCAATAGAATTGGACTCTACAGCAAATACCCTCAACCCCAGTGGCTTACACACTGTATGTTTTGCAGCGAGATTAATTGCAATAAAGTTAGAATGCATAGTGCCAGATTAGCTAACATCCGATCACAGCTAATTCATATGTTTGGGAAACAGAATAGTCCTCGGGAAACAATAGTTCTGAAAAATGTTTTGAACACTTCCAAGCTAGAGCTACAGAGTTCATAATAAATACAATGATAAAAGTCATTGTGGTGGTTGAAAAATTGAAAATTTTAAATGAACACTTCAAATGGGCAATGTGCTTATGCTTTCAATGTGATAAATAAGACTTGCGAATTCATCAATGACCCCTGAGCATTGGCCCGGCTCTAATCCCTACTGTATCATTTTCCCGGCTACTACACATCTGCAGCTACCATGTACACATAACTATTCCATGTAAAGAAAAAGTGGAGACTGCACCTTGCCCAAGGGCTCGGTATGTTTAGAATAGGTGATAACTTAAACCATTACGACTTACGAAACAAACAATATAGAAATCATTTAGAGCAGCTAATTCTGCCCTGTGTAAAAGAATAATACAACAATGAATAGCAATATGAATATGGTTTTATTCTATTAAGTCTGAGCAGTGTTCTTATTTTTATTCTTGATCACAATAAATTATTGAACCACTGGCCCTTTGTGTGAAAAGTAAAAACACACAAGTAGTCATGTATGTTTGGATGCCATGTAAATTACAATACAACAAGTAGTCACTTGTTTAATGAAAGTTTCAGGAATATATGCCTTTCCACTAATAAAGTATCAAATAAATACATTTGCAAGACTTAAAAGTTGAAAAGGCCATGTAAATCTATAAAAAGTGAACAGACCTTCTACATACAAAGAACTTCATATGTTCTCAAAAAAGTTTACCATCTTCGATACTGATTTTGTGAACATCGTAGGTTAATTAAAAATTGAGTCCAAATGCTCCTCAGTTAATGTATATGGATCAATATAATCTCATCTATGTGATTAATTCCACGCTTTCTTTTATCAATAGGTTTCAAAACTACAAGTTCATACCCAGATGGAAGAAAGCATGTCAACAGAAACTTGTATATCCATTCACACAAACAAATAGTCAACAGAAAAGGACACAGATTTTTCACATGACTGATAAACTAAGCTACAAACTCATCATCAAAGAATGCTACAACAAAATACAATCAACTTCTCAAAGAGAACCAAAGAAAAAGAAGCACAATCTCTACAATGCAACGATGATTTCATCATGGCTCAATTGCACATATATACCCCACTTTCATACCTGTGATCAACCTCGTAAAAGTCTGCACTGCCCTCAGAAGCTGGCCGCAAGCAAACTCCAGACAATGATTTGGTTCCTTGCCAGGAAAATTTTACATAAGCAACAGCTTCAATCTCCTCACTACCATCTCCTTCATTAGTATCCACAGGCATCCTTGCTCTCAAACTACCAGGAGATCCATTCAACGGAATCTCAGGGATGTGCCATTTCAGTTCTTTCTCAGACCTACTTAATACAGCTTTCGGTGACACCTTCAACAATGTAGGGTCGAGGGGTAGTTTCAAAACAAATGTTACATCAGTCAAAGGCACTGGCAGCTCAGGGTTTGACACATATTGTATCATCACTGAGAGTAAGCTCCCTGTATGGCGTTGCACAAGTCGAACCCTCAATGGCAATGGTGTCAACCTCGGCAGCAGACTATACTTCAAAACGGGTAAAGGCTCATCGGAGGCTTTAGTCCTCACATGAAACATCCCATTGCCAAGACTACTAATTCGAGAATTTTGCATAATAAACCTCTTAACTGGGCTGGTTCCTTCAACCCGAAATGAAAACTCCGTTTCTTTATCACCGCTACTTTTGGTTGGTAAAGTTTTCAAATAAACAACACCCACTAATCCTACTCTAGCAAGCAATGACTCTCTAAATTCTGCACTTATTTCTTCCACAATATGCATCTCAGGACCCTTCATTTCAGATTTCACAAGGCTATCAAGAGGAGTACCTGCTGCTGCACCACCTGCAGCCGCATCAGCGGTTTTTGGAGCATCTGGTCCAGTCTGTAACAACTCAAGCCCACCAAGCCCTTCCTTCTTCGGAACCTTCTTTGTTCCAACGAACTCGGAAGCATCCAATCCACCACCCCAGGCATCACTAAACCCTTCAAAAGTCTCACCCAGAGAAGCCTGTTCATTCCCAAACTCAATCCCACCATACTCCCCTTCAAACCCTTCAACAGCAATATGGGTACTCTGGGTCGCCTCAGCCGGGGGCAATGTCGTCACTTCAAGAGTAGACAACGCCAACGTCAAGTCTGTGGCCGAAGGATCCTTGTTCTTCTTAAATCCACTCACCAATTCTTCAGGTTGATTAATCTTCTCGCTCGCCGCAAATGGGTCCTTCTCCACTTGGCTCTCTTCCTCATTCTCTAACTTCGGATCTTTCTCCTCAGTCTGCACTACCGGCGCCAAGGTGGCCGCAACCTCATCTCCAGCGGCGATCGTCTCCGGCGGCAATTCAAACCCCAAATTGTTGAACGCCACAATGCTCGCCTCGTGTTCGACGGAAAGCGCCTCAACCGCTCTCCAGCTCTCGGAGCCACGAATCTTGTTCTCGGTGTCTAGCGCCGAGTGCACCATCTTCGCAATGCCATCTCCGTGCATCGACGAAAGCATTGCCGCCAATCGAATATTACTGACACCACGAAGAACAATGTCAAGGGCCATGTAGATCTCGGCGTACTTGCGGCTCAGCTTCTCCGGAGTAACATCGACACCACGGCAAGCAGTGACGATGACGCTGACGGCTTGATTGACGATGTGGATGCACTCAAAGACGTTGATGGAGTTGTCGTGATCAGCCGTAGTGACACCAAGGACGTAGATGGAGTTGACATGGCGGTACACGACTCGGTATCGGGATTCGATGCCGACAATGAGCTGGCCACTTGAAGCGGCCAGAGGGTCATCACCCAGGGAGGCAATGGAGTCGGCGGTGGCGTCGGAGGAGTCTGAGTGGTTATTGTGGTGTTGATCTTTGGAGGTGTTGAGCTGTTGTTGTTTGGCGGCAGCGAAGGCCAGGCGAGTTTGGCGGAAAGAGGAGACGGCGACAAGAGCTCGTGCGGGCGGGAACCACTCGCGGGTTTGGAGTAAGATATCGGATCCATTGGCAGGTTGGAGAGAGAGGGCTAAGCAGGACATGGTGGAATCGGATCAAGGCCGGATCTGATCCAGATTTTGGGTTTGAGATGTTGATACGAAGTTGAAGAGGGAGAGCGCGAGAGAGAAACTCCGATGGAAGACTCGGCGTAGTGGCGGCGCTGGTTATGGGCCAAAATGAAATTGAGGCCTATTTCTTTTTTCATACCCATGGTAAAAGTTAAAAATCCTGATAATTTAAACGATAATGGGTTGGGCCCTAATGGGCTCTCAAGTCTCTACTTCCCAAAGGCGAAAGCTGCTTCTTGTACCAGATTGCTTCGTATTAAAAATCTTGATATCTGTCATCCTCACATTTTTATTTCTTTAATAAGCTCATTAATTTAGCCGGGAACGTTTAGCCAGAAAGAAAACAAGTACATAAGCGGGCTTGAGTATTTGACTTTTTGGTCAAACCCGCCCGATCAAGCTTGCAAATTTTTGTCTTCTAGTTAAACCCCAGCTCAGCCCAAGTATGGGCCTGGCCCCAAAAATCAAAGGCGGCGGACTGGCTGTTACATAATGGCGGTTGAAAAATTCATCATGGTTATGTGAGAGAATTGTCGTACAAGTTATCTTTCCTGGATTAGGGTTTTGATTAGGATTCTTGATATGGAGCCTCAAAGTTGTAAAAGTAACAGTCTTAATGTATAATAATAGTCTCTTCAATAAAATTTAAAACTAGAAAAATAAATTAAAAGCTTATCTCCACGTAACTCCTTTTTCATGTCCTCGCTTTGTGGTCAAAGGGATAAGTGTGGAGTGTCACTGCCAGATTTAGGTGTACACCATTATTGTCTGTGAAGTTACTCAACCCCAAACACCCCATGTTTTGTGATGACAAACTCACATGATGTTGGGGGCCAATGAGGCGCAAAAACCACATCAAGTCGCCTCTTTGTTTGCCTACAGAGACAACCCTGCAGGCTATTATTATTGTCTTCACCAACGACCTCCTCATTGCTCGACAAGAATACCCTTGAATTCACGCAATTCGACCAAGCCAGCCCTAGAGCTGGACAAACCCGTCTTCCCGATGAATACAGTGAACCCAAGTTGCCCACTTTCATCCCGTTTATCCCCTCGCTTGGTCCCATAAAATCAACCACCTGGTTCGTCACTACCACCGCCAACCCAAACCTCTTTGCAAACCACTTCAATTTTCCCGAAATCTTGAAAAATAGAGATGATCTTCGCTTAAGATCCGAAGGGGTGTTCTCAAATTCAGACCGGAACAAGGCCGCAATGGAATCAATCACAATTAGTTTGACTGGGGGTCGAGTTTTCGCATTCGCAATAAACGACTCTATCTTGGGCATTATGTCGAACAGTTGGTGTGCGTCATTCACAGCTTGAACATATATGTCTTCACAGGGGTTAATGGCTGCAAGGTTAGGGTGTGTGGAGTGAAATGAGTGGGATAGCTGGTGGAGGCGGCGAAAAGGAAAAGGGAACTCAGTGTGGAGGTAGAGAGAGGAGGCAGAGAGGCCGCCATGAGAGGGAGGGAGCTGAGCGGAGAGTGCGAGTTGGAGGCAAAACTGAGTCTTGCCGCAACCACTCTCCGCCACGAACTCGGTTACGGAGTTGCAGGGAATGCCGCCGGTAAGATGGCGGTCGAGTAGCTTGCAGCCCAGAGTTAATTTCTGGGTGGTGAGAAGACGGTGAAGGAGATTTTCTGGTTGCATTGTTTTCCACTTTTTTGCATTTCGGTAAGGCTAAATTAATTTGAATGGGTAAGCAAACAGCAAAGGGGGAAAATTGAGGTTTAGCGTTCAAATTATCCAATGGCACAAGGTCTCCGTTGAGAACTTGAGATCATCCCACAATCAAAGGCAATTTAAGGAATGGTCGGATTTTTGTCAAATTATTTGACAAACCAACTATGTGATTCTCATTGCGATTATTTTAACATGTTTTATGTTACTCGAATCTCATTGACTTAGAGCCTCCTTTCTTCTTCATCGTTGTTAACTATTTTCAAAAGTAATAGTTCAAATGTTCTTAAATCCGAGAAAAAATGTATGAAATAAAAAAGAGATGGTAAAGATTCGTGATGACGTTGAAGCATGCCAATAATGCCCCTTCATGTAAGAACCACTTGGTAGTATTGTGACAATTTCTGGTGGTAAATCACCAGGCCACTAGTACCACGTTATGGTACCGTATTCTTCTCCCATTATATAACGGTGATTTCGAATTCTAGTCCAGCAAAAACCGAAGTCAATATGCAATATATATAATCGCATCTTCTAATATCATTCTATTAAAAGTAAAAACATTCTCAAAAAAAATCGTATACGATTATTTACTGTGCCGATTACTTGCAGTGGGTCCGAGAGCCAGCCTAGAAAACACATTTCACATATTTGCAAAAGCAGTGCCAGTGGCGAGTATAAGTAGTAAAATAAGCTTCGACATTGATGATTTTGAGTCTTGATCCCTACCCATGGAATGTCTGCACTTGCATATACCCTTTTATATTTAAAAGCTACCTAAAAGCATATACATTTTAATGCATCAAGAAACCTAAGAGGATTGCTACCTTTGTTCCTGCTGCCTCTTTCGCTCCTGGCACTGAAAGGAGGGGTCGCCTCGCCTATTTCAAAGCCTTGAAAACAACCGAGACAATGTTAGTTGCAAGCGTTTCGTCTTCGGACTCCTATCACCTTCGAAACAGCTTCAACACCTACAGAGAAGAAAATATGGAAATGGTTGGTAACTAAGTTCAGTTCCATTGAACAGACAATAAAGGGCTCAAGATATTATTTAACGTTGTGGGATTAGGGACGTGGATTGTGCGACTATTAGAAGTGGATTGTGGCTGCCTCCAGCTGGACACATCATTTGAAACAGTTGCTTACCAAAGGCGAAATGGGGTCTACTTCACATGAATAAGGTTGATGTTTGAGTTAGACAAACCAAATAACGTTGCCTTCAAAGGCAAGAGAAACTCTTCACACATGCTCACTCAACTATCTGCTTTACTCAATTAAGGATAAGGCCATATGTTTCCAGGACAATGACTGGAGATTCGAGTTCCACATAAAAGAGGAAAAGCGAGGGTGGCTGAAACTTAGGTCCTCCTCTTTGGACTAATAATCATAAGTCAAAGGCTGACTTGACCACCACTGGATCGAGAACATTTATATTGAATTTAAATTTTAGAATTCGACAATGTGACTGAGAATATGTAGCAAACCAACAGGAAACGATTAACTACTAACCTGGAAGAAAATCCTACCAAAACTAATACATATCCACTATTAATTTGGAACAATTATGCGATGCGATTCATATTTCAACATTTTGTCATTCCACAGTGACAAAATCATTCTTGGAAGCTCTTGACAATAAAAAAAATATTATCCTTGTGACAACCAATAAATTCATGCTTGTCAAGATAATGCAATCTAGAAAATTTGTAGGCCATGTTAAAGATTTGGAAGTTTTATTCATATTTAAGACAATTTTTCATCTTTTGGATAGCAATTTTTTAAGAATGAGAAACATTTTTTTGTTTTTTTCCTTTTTGACTACAACTGAATTCTGGCCTTCATTTCACTTAAAGAATTTTCAAAAAAAATTAAATTTAAAGTATTGAGTATGAAAGCAATGGAAGTACCTTTCAGTTTCCATCCTTGTCAAGTGGAGTGTATGTACCATTTTATCTCAACTTGAATAAAATACAAACGGAACTGCAAAAAGAGAACCCTTTATAAGTGTAGTTTTACAAAGCCATTAAGTATTACCTTTCAACGGAAAAAATGAGATATAAGCATTAACATTTGCAAAAGATTGTAAACCAATATCTTCTATGATTCAATTATGTCATAGAAATCAACAGAGGTAGACACTGAACAAACTGGAAGAACGCATGTGAAGCAGCATGAAGCACCTTGTTAAATTCAAAAGCATGTAGGTCTTAAAATCTTATCATAACTTTATAAGCTAGACCCGAAACAATATTCTAGTGGCTGTTAGGCTGTCCGATTAACATTTCCAGAAAATACAATAATTCCCAAAAACTTCTACCGTCTTCAAGTTTTAATTAGAAAAGATGTAATCCATTTGAAAGTTAGGGCCTTAATCTTTTCAATTCTACACATTTCACATATTTGAACCATGAAATAATCACTTAAGATTGATATGAAACTTCTATTCTTATTTTTTGTTTATGTACATACATTAGAAGAAGTTCAATTGCAAAACCCTTTACTGATAGATAATCTAGAACTGATACATTTTACTCTTTCATTTTAACGTGCAATGTTATCTGAGATGATCATAGTTTGGAACAATTGATTAAAACAGCTTGGAAATCACTGAAGACCATTTTCAGTCTAATATATGGTACTCACTTCTTGATTATCGAAATGCTTCAAGTTCAAGCCAATTAACTGCTTACCAAGTAGAAAAATAGCGAGCATCAAACCCAGGGTAACTTGCACTGAACAACGGTTATGTAAGCGTAGTGGTGTTTGCCATTGCTTTTGTGGACTTTGCGATTGCCTCTGAGATGCACCCACCCGACCAAACAGCTGCAGAAGAAAATTTATTTATAAGTTTTTCTTGGAAATTAACAAATGATAATAATCTATCAACTGAAAGAAAGCGGAGGAGAAAGAATAGATAAAATGACAGAATCCATGCTCCTTCTTTTCTTCCCTTTGCATGGGTAAGATACTAAGATATAGTGCCTTTAATTCGAATGTTAATTTTAATACTTCCATTCAAATATGCAATAATCTGACCTGGCTGAACAAATTAACTGCTCTCGTTCCCTGATGCAATTGCCCACCCCTTTGATTCCAGAAGACAAGTTTGGAACCTCTTTCTTTGGGTGTGTTCTCAAGTCCTAGAATTAGATTTTTACTTGGTTCAACTTCATCAGCTATTACGATCCTCAAATCACCATAATTTGGCAAACTACATGTCTTCCTTGTATTGGTCATCCTATCTGCATCATAAATTATATCATCCCTCATTTCTGGGGTGTCTTTCCCTTTCAGTTCCATGACAAAACTTGGATCCTGAGGTAGAGAAATTACATCTTTAACAATCTTTATTTCATTAGAGATCTCTCTGTTGCAGGCAGCATTAGACTTAAGGTCTAGATCTTTTCTTCTACTGTCACTTTCCTCAGAGCTTTTCATAGAAGTTCGAAGTTCTACACGTTCATTTTTGGAACTTTGCATATTTTGGGATGTCCCAGAGAGAAATGCAGCAAAATCATCATGTTCTTCTTCATCCAGGTTTACCCATCGAAAAGGTTGCTTTCCGTCCACGCTAAATGATTCCCTTAATGCTGTCTCAACATGGGAAATTTGGTTTTCAATGGCAGAAATAAATTGTCCGTGCCTAGCTGTTGTATGATCATCACCATGTTGTCCATAGCTCAGCCTGACAGCTTTCTCGAACTCTTCCAACTAAAGCAACATCCACAAATCAACATGACTGAATTAAACGTAAAAAAGGGAGTATACCAGCCAAACTGCTTGCAAACAAAACTTTCTCTTATTTCTAATTTAGTGATAACACCAATAATGAATTATATAAAATCAGGAGATTGTTTGCAACATATATCGGCACTAAGAAAGCATATATCCTCATCTCAGGACACAAAAGAAAAAATAATGGTTAAAGCTGGGATGAGCCTTTAGCTTTTCCGAACCAAAACTAATGGAGAACTTATACAAACTGGATTTTCCTTCCCCCTAAAATTTCTGTAGCAACCACCAATATTCTTTTACAGTGAATAAACAGGAGGAAAATAAGAGTAGACAGCTAATGAGAGACAAGAGACCTACCTGCCATTTGGCAGTGCCTAAGGCAGTTTGCAGCTCCCTACAGAGTTCATCCAAACCTTCTGGTGCTAGCCCTTCTCTCCTCTGTCTAACCCATGCCCTGTATGTGGACTCCATTCTGAAAAAAAAAAAAAAAAACCAAAAAATTAGAGGGGCCAAAGGAACAATTACTTCGACATCCAATTTAATTGAACAATTCTAAATATCATTAAAATGATGCTTTCCAAGAGGAAAATGAGAATATGCTCCCTTCAGTCTGTCGAAAAACTTAAAAAGGGATTAGTAGTATAGTACCACCTAACCACTATGATCGTTGATTGCTGAACATAAGAGTTGATAATTAGTCAAAAAACAACTCAATTTTAAAAGTGGAATTAAGTAGCCTTTTCTTTAGGCCTGGAAGAAAGTGGCCTTCCAATTTCGCTTCTCTATTCACAGGATATATGGCAGTGTATCATCACCATAATAGTGCAATTACAGACACCGTAGCACTAGCAAACATGACTGGCTCACAAAGCCATCCAACATCATAAGTGATGTCCCTTCCATCTTTTGAGTCAAATAATTAGGATCAGAATATTAAGCTTTCCCCATTCCCAAACAGTTGTCGAATATTCATATTTTCTTATCATCAAAACGAAGGGTAAAATCCAACTGACACTTAATTACAGCACATATAAGCTGTGGAAATAGACAAAATTTAAATATATTTTAAACAAGGCCAAAACCTTGTATGCTAGTAAACAAATATCATTCATAGAGCATCATGTGAGTACAATTCTTAAGCCTATCCAGAAGTTGAAATTCAACCTAAAACGGGAGACAAAGATAGAACCTAAACTACCAAAAACAAAGAATTACCCCATGAATTCACTCAAAAGTTCAAAACCAGTAGAACAACCACGCAATTGAAAGATCTCTTAAGAAATTATTTACTTTTAAGCATTATATTCACTTAGATAAATCTTCAATACAATCCATATTCACTTCAGAAAATCCCATAAAAAAACACAATATAAAACGACCATCGCCAAATTCCAAAATCAAAGTCCAGATAAACACAGAAACGAATTAAAGTAGTTGCAACCCACATGAGCAAAACCAATGAAAAGGCAGAAGGGAACATCAACGTACATATCAGCAGACTCTTGAACCTCCTCAGCTGCAGGAAAGAAGACGTCCTTCTTCCAAAGATCAAAACTGCTAGCCACCATCATCTTGACCAACACCAGAAGCCCACACAAAAATAAAAAATAAAAAATAAAAAGGAACGAAACCCAATTCCCGTCCGAGCCTTAAAACCAACAAAAAGGCTTCAAATTTTTCCACACAAACACGTATATGTTCCTGGGATAGGTGGGTTTTCGTCACTGGGTTGCCTCCTGCCCTCTCTTCTCTTCGTTGCTTCTCCCAAGCAAAGAAGGAAGAGAAAGAAGGAGACGTAAAAGCGATGATCCTATTCACTCTCTTTTCTTTTCTTTTTTTCTCTCTACATTCTTTCCCTCTCTAACCATGTGTGTATGTTATCTTTTCTTCTTAATTTAATTAGTTTTTCTCGCTAAATAAAACCTGTAAAATAAAAAGAAGATCAGCTGCGGCAGCCTAGAAGAAAATAATAACAGACCACTAAGATTTTGCCACGTACGAGCATTAGTGTTTATTCAAAGGAATCTGGGTTTGGATTTTGGTGGCAGGAAATGAGTTGGGTAGGCTTGTAGAGGATAAAAAGTTAGAAAAGAGTCAAAGAAGGCGTCGGCGGTTGGGACAATAGGACAAAGCGAGGGTGGTGAGCTGCCCACTCGGAGGAGAGAGAAGACAGATAGCCAATATAGGCCTTTCTTATTGGGACCATTGCCAGCTCAGACATCAACGCAAAAATGCGTGATGAGTCACATTATTGTGATTATGCCATGTCAAATCTTTCATCAAGCATTTTCTTCTCTTATTTTCATAATTCAGGAATGTCTTCATTGTCTTTGCGAACCTCTCCTTTGTCTAACGGGTGGAGTTTGTCCAGAGCTAAGCAGCAAACAGCCAATAGCTCACAACCTTCCCATTTCAGTTTCTAATGAGAGTAATTTTGGTCAGGACCCTGAGGCTATTCTTATCTCTCTTTTTGTGTAACGACCCGTCCCGAATTTCAGAATTAGATTAGGAGTAATGACGGATTAATGAGACTAATTGGAAATTAGCTGTGAATTAACGGACGTTCGGGCGAAATTAAGATTTTGCCCCTAAACGAGAGAAAAAAGTTAACTTTTGACCCAAGAGGTTCGATGTCCGAGGGACGAGGACCGTTACGTAGATTGGGTAGATACGAGTCCGTAGACAGGCGGCACATCGAAATCGGACATTCGACGAAAGAGTTACGGTTCAAGGAAATTCCGAAATACTATTCACGGTGGTACGCTTTACAAGACAAAAGTGAACTTTTGTCCTCAAGTGGGTCCAGATCTTTTGAAGTGGCTCAATGGATGAGTGACAAATGTCACCCATCCATTGCCTCCTTCCCTTCATTCATGCATATCAGCCTCACCTTCTTTGTTCATCCAAACCAAACCCGAAACCCCCATTTTGTACAACCCACACTACACACCCCCTAAATATAATCCGATGCTGGTGGCACGTGAATGAAACAGAGAGGATGAGGTGAGACAGTGATGATGGGACTGACGGCGTCGACCGTCGTGGACGGTGGCCAGAGACCGGACAAGGTATTGTTTTGGATTCAAAATCCCATTTTCGGGTTTAGACGTTAGGGGTGTTTTCTGGTGATTGGATGATGTCTATTGGGTTTGTAGGAAGGTCTAGGGGTGTTTTTGGTTGGTGGGAAGTGGCTGAGCCACCTTGGGAATGGACGAGAAATTTGGGTCGTGAGAAGGGATTCGATCCAAGGGGTTTTAGGGGCTGACAGGACCCATCCCAATCCCCCGGGATTAACGCGGGATGACCCTGCTCCCGTCTGACACGGAGTGTCAGACAAGGGATACTTCCGACTTTTGCCCTCCCGGGCTATTAGAGTACGCCAGGATCCGGAGGAGGTATGTGATATCTCGATCTCTGCTACAGTCCACACCGTATCCAACCTGAAGGGTATTAAAAACAGAAAGACTGTGAGTGGACAAAAATAAAGAATTTATAAAAACATTTCATCAAAGACCTTTATACCCTCTACTAAAAAGCATGCATGGATAGTAAAACCATTTATCCAAACACATATGTTAAAACATCCACAATTAGGGTCTCAGCCCCAAAATTCGGTAAATACAAGTTATACGGGCTCCTGCCCAAAACCTTTTACAGAAAACCATAACACAGTGAACATATGAGGGATCTCAGCCCAAATCCATTTATCATTATAAACACAATTTTCCAAAACCAATTGAAATCATGTTTATCCATTATATTTCATATCCAAGAACCTGTCACGGTAAAATAAAGCTACGCGCGTGCTAACCGGGGTCTCAAACCCAAGTCTCTCCAGGGTCCACCCAGGTCAATGTCCGTAGATCAATGACCCTCCCTGGAGATAACGAACCATGCCCATCCTGAGAGTAAGGAACCCAACTGGGGGGCGACTCCACTCAGTCAGTGCTCCGTGACTACTCCGGGGTCCACCCAGGCCAACGACCCTCCCCGGAGGAGACAATCATATATAAAGGATGGAATATGAAAAACCTTTTGATATCATTCTTTAAATCTTTCCAGGATTTATGCCTGGCCCCCATAAGCCGTCATGAACCATAAAATCCTTTTATGGGTTCATGCCGGTTCCCATAAACCGTCATGACCCGTAAATCCATTTTAAGGGTTCATGCCGGTTCCCATAAACCGTCATGAACCATAAAAACCATTGGTAACACATAATTGGGCGCTAGGCCCGAATCCACATAGAAACTGGACCTCCGGTCCGAATTGTAAACCAACTGGGCCTCCGGCCCGATTCCGTAAAGCAAATGGGTCTCGTACCCGAGTTTACCTTTTCAAATCCAAAACCATTTCATTAAACTATTTCAAAAACCATAAGAATGGAAAATCAGAGTAAAACCAGAAAATCTCGATTTACGTGCAAGCACGTAAATTGCCTCGAAATACGTGAAACCATATAAATCACAAGCATCCAAATCAACATCATAAAATCATATTCATAATCCATTTAGAAATCCAAAACCATTCCATTTAGACCAATAAAGACATACAGCCCCGTATAGGCACCGTATAAGGTCGAAACCTCGAAATACGTGCCTATACGTAACCACACATCCAAATGCACTCATGGCATCACAAACAAGTATTTAAAACATATAATAAACATTTATGCATGCACCAATTTAGAAAACAAGGTCCACTCACAGACCGTCCGAGCCGCCGCCTCGATTTGCGTGCCATTCGGCTCCCCGAGCCGATCACCATTACCGGGACTCCCAAACCTGTCCAAATTTTAATAAAAGGTTAATAACTACTTAATTAACCTCCCATCAAAGCCCCGTAATTTTTCCGTATTTTTAACTATTTTTAAACCGACCCTAAACCTTCCGACACCCCGAAAACTATTGAAACGATATCCGATTGATGCGAGACCAGTCCCAAAATCTTCGTTACATCGAATAGAAGATTTCCGGTGTTGAACACTTTCCCAAATTATGGACCACGCGTCCTCACGAGCCCCTAGAAAGTCGAAAATACTGTTCATCGGCACTAACCTCCAACAGACCGGTTTTACTGTTCATGGCCGGTTCACCTGGTTTGGCCGGTCCAACTGGACTGGCGTGACCGGTTCACAGCCCTAGACACCCCATTTTTCATCCTAGTTCTTCCTTTTTGGTTCCTTTCATCCTATTTTGGTGTTTTCTACCCATTCCAATCCTTAAAACAACCTAAAAACCGCCTAAACCCATGGTTCGATTTTGAACCAAACGGTTCAAAGTTCTCAAATCTCTCCCATGGCTGCCCAGCCATCCCAAGCTTCCTTAAACCTTCCTAACATGTCCCTAGCAACCTAATGGACTCATTAAAACCATTAAAAACCAACCATAACATCAAAAATGTAAAAATGGCTCAAAATGGACTTACCGTGAACCTCATGGGTTCTTCCTCCTCTCGCCGCCGTGGACGGCGGTTCAGGCCGCCCAGCAACCTCCTCAGTCTCCCTGGTCCTCTGCCTGGTCATGGGTGAAGAGTGGATGGGTTTTGGGTTGCACGGATGGGAGGAAAATGGGTGAGATCGGGTGGGTGTTTTGTGTGTGTTTGAAATTGAGAAATGAAAATGCACGGGGAAAGGAGGATGCATGAAGAGAAATTGGTGTCCATTGGATGGGTGACACTTGTCACTCATCCATTGGGCCTTCATTAAATATCTGGGCCCCACTAAAGTCCAAAAGGTAAGTTATTTCGTAATTCGTGCAATAGTGCACTTGAAATTCCGTGAACCGTAACTTCGCCGTCGAACGTCCGAATTCAACATGCCGCCTGTCTATGGATTCGTATCGTCCTTATCTACGTAATGGTCTTTGGCTCTCAGCCATCGGACCTCTTGGTCAAAAAGTCAACTATTTGCCCCATTTAACCAAAATTACCAAAATGCCCCTAAACTTCCGAACGTAATAACTTCTTCCTCGAACGTCGGAATTGAACGTGTCACTTGTCTATGAACTCATGACGTCACGAACTACGTCACGGTCATCGGTCAAAGTTCATTTGACCGCCCGAATGAAAAGTCAACGTTTTGCCACGACTAGGAGCAAAACGGTCATTTGGCATTGTTCGTCTGATTTCGCCTAACTAATCACCAATTAACCTCACTAATCGTGATTAGTCACTAATCGTGATTAGTCACTAATCTAATCTAGGAATTTGGGACGGGTCGTTACATTTTAGGGGGTTTTCCTTCGTTCTAATTATATGGTTAGGTTCCTAGGGATGAGATAAAGAGGATAGAATTGAAAAGGAATCGAAACAGACTGAAAAATGGGGGGAAATCGAGTGGACCGGTTCCGCCGGTCGGATCGGACCGAAAACCAGCAGACCGGTTAAAACCCGGTCTACTGAAGGAAGAAGACGAGTACTGTAGCGGCGCGTGGCTTTCACGTGCAAGGCACTCAGGTCGCACATGGGGGCTCGTGAGGCCTCTTCTGGGGAAACTTCCAACATGTGAAATCATCTATTCGATGTAACGAACATTTTGGGACTGGTTTCGAGTCGATCGGACATCGTCTCGATATAGTTCGGGATGTTCGAAGGTTTAGGATCGGGTTTAAAAATAGTTAAAAATTCCAGAAAATTACAAGCTTTTAATGAGGGGTTATTTAAGTAGTTAGTAACCCTTTACTACGATTTGGGCAGGTTTGGAATTCCCGGTGACGGTGGTTAGCCCGGGAAAGGCGTATGATGCGCGTATCGATGCGGCATCTCGGACGGTCTGTGAGTGGACCTTGTTTTCTAAATTGATGCATGCATAAATTTTTTATATGAGTTTAAATACATGTTTTGTGATGCCATGAGTGCATTGTGTGTGTTTACGTATTTGCACGTATTTCGAGGTTTTTGATTTATACGGTGCTTATACGTGTTTATCGTTTCGGTTTAAATGAAATGGTTTTGGATTTGAAAAGGTAAACTCGGGCATGAGACCCATTTGGTTTTGTCTCGGGAATTTGGCCCTATTAATGACCTACGGGTCTGAGTCGTGGTAGCTACGAGTGTTGTGTGCACGGCGACGGACGAAACGACGTTCGCCTCCGGATTAGGGATGTGTTCCTTCCGGAGAGGTCACGGTGCACGTTTCATTGTCAAGCAGCCACTAGAGGCTCGACTTCTGAGTGCTGATGGTTTAGGAGATCGATCGGTGATGTGTGCACCATGATCTAGATGTGGTCGCGTCGGTTGATACGTTCACGGTGACATACCAGGATTGAGAGCAGTCTTGGACAGATGGTTGCACGCATCACTACGATTGGAATCGTGACTGACCCTGAGATATTGGGCTCGATGCCCGGTTGATTTTGAGTTCGGGCTTGAGGGCCAATGAATTTACATTGTGTGTAACGACCCGTCCCAAATTCCTAGATTAGATTAGTGACTAATCACAATTAGTGAGGTTAATCGATGATTAGTTGGGCGAAATCGGACGAACGATGCAAAATGACTATTTTTCCCCTAGGCGTGGGCAAAACGTTGACTTTTCATTCTGGCGGTCAAATGGACTTTGACCGATGACCGTGACGTATTTTAGGACGTCACTAGTTCATAGCCAAGTGGCACGTTCAATTCTGACGTTCGAGGAAGAAGTTATGACGTTCGGAAGTTTAGGGGCATTTTAGTAATTTTGGCTAAAATGGGCAAATAATTGACTTTTTGACCGAGAGGTCTAATGGCCGAGGGCCAAGGACCGTTACTTAGATCGGGACAATATGAATCCATAGACAGGCGGCACGCTGAAATCGGACTTCGAACGGGAGAGTTATGGGTCACGGAAGTTCGATTTCACTATACACGTACTTCGAGACGGGATGATTTGGCAAAATCTGATTGGGCTAGATATTTTAGGTGGGTCTCATGGATGAGTGATGGGTGGAAGGATTTTGAATTTTGGTGGTGCACGGGTTAAGAAAACACAGAAGAGAAAATGGAGGTTTAATGGATTTTTAATTAATTAATCATTACTAAAACACAATAATTATGTTCTCCCCAAAACAAGGATCCTGGTTTTCGGCCTCAATTTAAGGGATGAGTGACAAGTGTCACTCATCCAAGTGTGTTCAGTCACTGGGTACTGTTCATATTAAAATATTATTTTATTCCCGGTTCGTTCGGTTAATCGAGCCCGATTCCGTGACCATAACTTCGTCGTCGAATCTCCGATTTCGGCATGCCGCCTGTCGTTGGATTCGTATCGACGAGACCTACGTAACGGTCCTTGGCCCTCGTCCATCGGACCTCCCGATCAAAAAGTCAACATTTGGCCCCTAACATGCCAAATTACCAAAATACCCCTCAACTTCCGAACGTCATAACTTTCTCTAAGAATGTCGGAATCGAACGTGCCATCTGCCTATGAACTCGTGACGTCCCGAACTACGTCACAGTCATCAGTCAAAGTCCATTTGACCACCCAAACTAAAAGTCAACATTTTGCCCACGCTAGGGGCAAAACGGTCATTTTGCACGTTTCGTCCGATTTCACTCAACTAATCCCCGATTAGTCATTCTAATTCATAATTAATTAATATTCAATCCCGATATTCGGGACGGGTCATTACACTTTTAATCCTAGCCTTCCATTTCAACTTAATCTTTAAATCCTCACCCTCAATTTCTCTTCTCTCATCTGATCAAACATCATCACTTCATTCATCTTCATTTCTTCTTCATTCCCTCACAAACCCGAAATCATCCACCATCACCATATTTCTCCATTTTTCTTCAAAACAAAAACTCCCATACCACACACACATCATCACCCTAGCTTATCTCCATGAGTGGCCGTGTGTGAACGAGAGAGAGTGTGAGATGAAGGGATGGACGGTGGCTCACGATGGCAGCCACGGCGGAGCTCGACCGTGAGGTAAAAATATTTGAAATTTTGAATTTGAGTTTTAATGGTTTTTACTCAATTCTATAAATTGGGTAAGGTTTTTGGGGACCTAGGGAGAAATTTAGGATTAGTTCTAGGGCCTAGGATGGCCTGGAGTGGCCGTGAACGACGGTGGAAAATCTGGCCGCCATGGCCGACGGTGAAGGTGCGGATTTCGGGGATATTTTTGGGTTTTTAACGTGTAAAATGATTAGAAATAGGAGTAGGATCATATTAGGATTAAAATGGGATGAAATGGACCTAAAATGGACCCTGAACCGGTCCAAAAACCAGAGAAAACCGAGGTTGAAGACGGGTGAACAGTACCGTGTGTGGGCTTCACGCGCAGGTGACCTTCTAGGGGCGCGTGAGGGTGAACAATAATTTGGGGAAGTGTTCAACACGCGAAATCTTCTATTCGATGTAACGAAGATTTTGGGACTGGTCTCGCGTCAATCGGACATCGTTTCGATAGGTTTCGGGCTGTCCGAAGGTTTAGGGTCGGTTTAAAAATAGTTAAAAGTTCGGGAAAATTATGGGGCTTTGGTAGGAGGTTAATTAAGTAGTTAGTAACCCTATAAAGTGATTTGGACAGGTTTGCGAATCCCGGAGACGACGGTTGACCCGGAAAGGCGTACAACGCGCATAACGAGGCGGCAGCGCGGACGGTCTGTGAGTGGACTTTCTTTCTGAAATCGATGCCTGCATAAATATTTTATATATGTTTTAATACGTGTTTTGGGATGCCTTGAGTGCATTTTGGTGTGCATTCACGTATGGGCACGTACTTCGAGGTTTTCGGGGTTTATACGTGCTTATACGCGCTTACGTTTTCGGTTTTCATGAAATGGTTTTGAAAAGTAAAACGACCCATTTGGTCTTGATTACTCGGGCATGAGACCCATTTGGATTTTGTTTTGACTCGGGCATGAGGCCCTATTGATGACCTACGGGTCAGAGTCGTGGTCGTGACGGGTGCTACGTGCACGGCGACGGACGACGTGACGCTCGCCTTCGGATTGGGATATGTTCCTTCCGGAGAGGTCACGATGCACGTTATGTTGTCGAGCAGCCTCTGGAGGCTCAACTTCGGAGTGCTGACGGTTTAGAGAATCGATCGGCGACGTGTGCACCATGGTCCGAGATAGCCGCGGCAGTGATGTGTTCACGGCAACATACTAGGATTGAGAGCGTTCCTGGATTGATGGTGGCACGCATCGCTATGATCGGGATCATGACTGAACCTTAGATATCGGGCTCGATGTCCAGTTGCTTACGAATTGGGGTTTGATACCCAGTTATTGCGAAATCGGGCTAGAAGCCCTGTTACGTTTTATGTTCGGGAGGAAGGCCCAGTTGATTTGTGTTATCGGGCATGAGTCCCTTTTTTATGGTTTTCGTATGCTAGTATGTATATACCCTCCTTACGAGATGATTGATTGGTCTCTTCCAGCGTCGACTTGGAGAGTCACGATCCACAGACCATAGTGGGTATCCCTATAGGGATCCCGTTCCAGGAGTGGAGGTTACTTATGATGTTGTGGTCCCGAACCAGATTCCGGAGAGATGATTGGACTAGATCCAGAGAGAGAGCTTGGACTAGATCCAGAGATTGAGCCTCCCAGATGGAGATTCCTGTGAGAAGACTCGGAGTGAGACCCCGAGTAGTGTGCACACTAGATAGATATGATGACATCGTAACTATATCGGGGATGTGTTCTCTAGGGGTTGTGTGCCCCGAGCTGGCATCTTCTCCGGAAGTGCCTAGGATGGGTCATATATGTATATATGTATATGTGTGTGTGATTTCATTGAGATGGCGTTAGGCTAAGACCCTCGCGTATTGGTTTTGGGCTGAGACCCATATCAGGTGGTTTTGGGACGAGTTCCCACGTGTTTTGGTTTGGGGTGGAGGCCCCATGTGTTGTTTGACTGATTTCGGGCTAAGGCCTAAATGGTTTGATGGTTCATGGAGGATTATGGGAACCGGGCATGAACCCTAGAGATGGTTTTTGAATGCATGCATATGTTTTTAATGAAGGGCATAAAGGTCTATTATGAAATGTTTTTATAAACTATTTGTTTTGTCCACTCACAGCTTTTATGTTTTGAATGCCCTTCAGGTTGATCACGGATGCGGCTGTAGCAGAGACGAGACATTCACATTCCTCCTTCGGATCTTGGCGTACTCTGATAGCCCCGGTTGGGCAAAGGATGGAATATTCCTGGT